>JAGSMP010000048.1:1440218-2880436 GCA_029286625.1 Parnassius orleans | reverse complement strand
ATGTGTATAATGTGATGGATTAACACCATTTTTAAATTTGGAATGATTTATACAGGTAACGGAGTTTTTTTTAAATTAATTTATAATAAAATGTCAGTTACATGTTTTAGAAAGAAATCGCTGTCAATAATAATTTTAATTGTTACATACTTCAAAACATTTTTGTAAGAATGACAAAAATATAATATAAATTTTCTTCATTAAGGGAAATGTTTCGTCTTTGTCCTATTTTTGGCTAAAAGTGATCATAAGAAAGTTTAAGTATTAAATAAAAAATGAAGATGTACAACTTTGAGATTTTAATTTATTAAACGAAAGCTAGAAACTCTTTTACGTTAAACGAGAAAGTCTTTCCTTTATAAGTCAGAGAAGTATCTATATTTTAACATTTAGTTACGTATATAAAATAAATATTTAAACATCTCATCCCGTAGTGTCAGTTTCAAAGGTCTCTGGAGTTCTTGTAGCAATTAACCAGATTTGCCGCTTGGATTGCTTCATCTCAAAGTTTGCATAGAATTTTAACTTGATGTTAACTTGCAAGATATACTTAGTTGAGTTAATTTCAAGTATTTCGTGTTTCTTGCATTCTTTCCCTACTGATATCATAAATCATAAAGTCTGTGTCATAAAATAATACTTCCACAAAAAAATAATGGTGAAGCTTAATTTAATACTTACAACGTTATATTATCAATATTAGATTGGCCACAAAATTTATAGACATGTGAAGATTTGCTACAAACGTCACGCTTCGTTGGCGGATTGATGATCGCTGTATGAGGTATCGCACCCTTGACACTGCTTCCCATCGCCAGTCCGGGTACTTTACGTCTGGCGAAAACGGGATGTTTATGCCACAATTTATCGGAAGCAATAGAGAAATTATATTTGTTTATTTTTGTTTCTACGCTACCCATAGCTCTTAGCGCAGGATTACCTCGTTGGTCAAGTGGTCGTAAGCGCGAATGCTGATCATCTGGTCCTGGGTTCAAATTCCGTGTCGGGCCAAAGGCAGTTTCTGGGTTTTTCTGTCAAAAAATCAGCCCGGAGACAGGAAGTTGGCGGTGTTTCACAGCCTTGCTTCGGAATACACGTAAAACCGTTGGTCTTTAGCCTGATTTCTCCCCGGTCATGTTGAATTGCCGTCTCAACGGACTATAAGAGTGATGATAAAACGTGCACCTGTGCTAGTGTACACACTCGTGTACTTTAAAAATGTTTTTCGCTTATGGCTAGCTTTCGTTGAGATTGACACAAAGTATTTTGGTGCTGTAAAAAAATTCTATCTTCTATCTTAGATCTTTCTGGAACTTTCTAGAATCGCCTCTTACGATACCACGAGACAAAGTAGGATAATGGATTTTATTACCCTACCACTACACGGCAACTATTTAAACTATTTAAATACACAACATTTAAAAGGAATGCACTCGGAACTTAACTAAGTGACAAAATGTTGTGCTTTAAAGCAAAGCACCATTTGACAATGGGTGCAGCTAAGGAGCCTAAACGTCGTGATTTAAAAATATGTTACATAAGTTTTTTTTTAATAAGATAAGGGTAACAAACGATCACACAGTCCACCTGATGGTAAGTGGTTGCTATGGCCCATAGACATCTACATCTATCCCGACTATAAATAAAAATACAGATGCGTTGTCCCCCGTGAGGACTAAGATGAAATGCCTCGTTTGAGAGAGTTAAAACGAGAAGGTACTTGTACGATATTTTACTGGGTTTCGCGACTTACCGCTACAATCTCCCTGCAACCACGAATCCAAGGGCTGGCTTAAGGAGCCTGGGGCAGTCGTTGTAATATCAAAGTTCAGCAGAGTGTATCGCACAAGAGTCCATAGGTCATAAGCACAACACTTCCGTGGTGAAAGAGATCTTGAGAGATGAGCTTGAGTAACACGAAAGATATTTGTATGCGTGCGCGTCGGTGGTGTTAATTAGACTGTTCACAATTGCCGCCAATCCATATGGCGCTTGTGTCGCACAGAGAGCCATAACCCGCAAGATTATGGTTGCATTCAGAATGAAAACAGTTGATCGGCAACCCAATGAATTTAATAGAAATATAGAAAAAATACTATCTTCGAGATTGTGTTGCTTGGTACTTGTTATTATATACGAAAAAAAGAAACAAAAAACATAGTGTATAAATAATCTGTTCCAGAACGGAACATGCCGCTCACCTTAAAGGAAATGATTTCTTTTAAAAATCTCTAACCTATGGTATAAATTGAAAGAAAAAGTAATAACTCAAGTACTAAGATTAAGGTTGTAAGTATAACACATTATTCTAACGGAAGTGGGCAAACCATTACTACAGGTCGTTTAAAAATAGTATTCCCAGCCTTTAAGGTCACTACACGAGTGACTTGATCGGAGTCAGGATGAACAGCATGCACACGCGCGAGCTTCCATTGTAATGGCGGTAGGTTCTCGTCGCATACCACAACAACAGTGCCTTCACGTATGGCAGAGCCGCGTCATGAAGCCACTTACTACACTTTTGTAAGTGATGGAGATATTCTCTACTCCATCTTTTCCAAAAGTGGACCACTACCACTAGGTCATACAGGTTTACGCACCAACCTCGGCACATCCTGATAAGGAGTTGGAGGAAATGTATGAGAATATCTCTAGAGCCATGCATTCCTCCAAAAACACTATTCGGTGTAAATGGGAGACTTCAACGCTAAACTAGGCACAAGAAAGAACGGTGAGCTGAAAGTAGGAAATTCGGATAAGGGCAACGGAACCCAAGGACCAGCAGCTGGCCCACTTCATGGAGAAAGAGGACTTTATGATGAAATCTTTCTTCCAGAAGCGGCCCCACAGGAAGTGGACCTGGTCGAGCCCCGACGGTTCAACAAATAATGAGATTGACTTAATTATGACGACTAGACGGCAACTGTTCAGTGATGTTTCAGTGATCGTGAGGGTGAAAACTGGTAGCGATCACCGAATGGTTAGAGGCACACTGAACCTAAACGTTAAATTGGAGAGGTGTCGTCTAATGAAGTCAACGCCCGTCCCCTCGTGCTCTAATCCAAAGTCCCGAAACCTTTCAGCTCGAGTTACAAAACCGTTTTCAGTGCCTAGAAGATTACAATGCGGTGGACGATATGAACGACAAGCTCGTGGAAATGAAGCTGCAGTCTTCAGTAGATTTGATAGTATACATGCAACTGAATAGACAGATCTCCAAATGCATGCGGCAGGACTTACGCAACTTTAATACTGCTCGTATTGAAGAAGCGATCGAGCGGAACCAAGGCTCCAAAGTCTTTGCCAGAGATCTGTCTGCCAGAAAGATCCAACTGTCGAAGCTGAAGACCGAATGTGGCAGCATCGTTTCCGGACACCTGAGATTTTGAGTGAGATTGAGAGGTTCTATGGGCAGCTGTACACATCATCGTTCGAGCCACACGCAAGTGTGAGTAACGATCCCAGAGCAAGTCTTATCCGACACTATTCCGATGATATCCGGACGTCAGTCTGAGCGAGATTAGAATGGCTTCCAGCACCTTAAAACGGCAAGTCCCGGGCGAGGATGGAACTATAGCGGAGCTTGAAAGCGGGTGGAGAATCGGTACTTAAAGTCCTTCAAGAGCTCTTTAATTCCGTCCTCCATGGTGGCACTACTCCGGAGGCATGGAGCAGAAGTGCGGTGGTCTTGTTCTTCAAGAAAGGCGACAACGCTCTTGAAGAACTATAGACCGATTCCCTCCTGAGCCGCGTATACGTGCTGTTTTCGAGAGTCATTACGAATCGTCTCGCATGCAGACTAGACGACTTCCAGCCTCGAACAAGCTGAGTTTCCGAAAAGGCTTTAGCACCATAAACCACATACAATATACCTTCGGCAAATTGTACAGAAGACCGAAGAGTACAATACGCCACTTTGTCTTTAGTATGGACTATGAGAAAGCCTTTGATTCCGTTAAATTTGGGCGGTGCTGCAGTCCTTTCAGTGGTGCCAAGTGGACTGTTGGTATATCAGCGTGGAGTGTGCAGTTGCAGGTACAAACATTCCAGTACTTCGGTACTGGTAGTACAGAACCAGAGTACGAAACCTATCCAAATGCAGAGAGGCTTAAGATGGGTGACGTTATATCCCCGAAACTCGTCACCACTGCATTGGAAGACGTTTTCAAGCTACTGGTCTGGAAAGGATACGGTATTAACGTCAATGGCGAATACATCACTCACCTTCGATTTGCCGACGATATAGTCCTAATGGCAAAATCGCTTGAAGGACTTTAGCACTATGCGCAATTACCTCAATAGTGTCTCCCAACGGATAGGTCTTAAGATGAACATGGACAAAACAAAAATCATGTTTAACGTCCATGTCACACCTATGCCGGTAGTTGTTGGGAGCACTAAGCTCGAAGTTGTTGACGAATATGTTTACCTGGGACAAATAGTCCGACTAGGTAAGTCCAACTTTGACCGAGAGGTCAATCGACGGATTCAACTCGGCTGGGCAGCGTTCGGGAGATTACGACACATCTTCTCGTCAGACATACCTCAAAACCTCAAAACTAGATTGTACAACCAGTGCGTGTTGCCAGTGATGACCTATGGATCTGAGACGTGGTCCTTCACTGCTGGCCGTATGAGGAAGCTCAAAGTTGCTCAGCGAGCTATGGAGAGGGCTATGCTCGGCGTTTCTCTGCGTGATAGACTTAAAAACGAGGATATCCGCAGTAGAACCAGAGTAACCGACATAGCCCAACGGATTAGTAAGCTGAAGTGGCAATGGGCCGGCCATATAGCTCGAAGAACCGACAACCGATGGGAAGAAAGGTTCTCGAGTGGCAGCCTCGTACCGGCAGGCGAAGTGTAGGCGTCCCCCACTAGGTGGAGTGACGACCTGGTAAGACATGCAGGAAGTCAATGAATGCAGGTGGCTCGGGACCGTGCTTTGTTGCATTCCTTGGGGAGGCCTATGTTCAGCAGTGGACTTGTGAAGGCTGTAATGATGATGATGATGATTACGCGCTAAACCTAAACGTTGTACGCAAGCCTCTGTGATAAAGAACGCCTGGCTGCCCGTGTCTAAAATACATCGAACGGTTGATACCATTGACTCACCTACTTAAATATCTACGAGCGCCGTAGATAATAGGACTGTATTCGTACGAACTAAAGGCGCATTGGACGCGTAATTATTATGCACCGCGCTGCTGTTGGCAGGTAAGAGATGACTCAGCCGTGATAACACTTCTTCGCTCTTCCGTAAGAGGGATCTGTATAGCACTATCAGCCGCCGCCGTTTCGCTAATGACCGATAACGATTGTGTTGAAAATGAATTAATGTATGATGTCGTTTATAACACGAACGGCAAACGAAATTCGATTTACAATTCTGAACGTCGTATCTAACGTGTAAGCAATTAAAACAAATCTTTTTATTTTGCACGTATGAATATCTATCTTGTGGAGAAAGATTTAGAAACTGTGAACATTTAGTTAATATAATATGTTGACCGTTGCAATGTAAACAATTTCTAACCTTATTACCATTCATTTTAGATCGAGACTGCTCAATGGGTACATTAAGGTTAGTAATCAAGAGCGTCGAGCCGTAGGCACCGTACCGTCGCTTTCGTTGTTGCTCCGGCCCGAGAATTTTACTGAACTACCCACATTTGCCGATGGTTTCTTAGCGGAATGTACGTTTGAAATAGTAAAAATAGTTATTTCGTCAGCGGAAATTTCCCGTTCGAGGAAAGAAATTAACGTGCATACGTTTGGAATTTCGGATGACTTACTCAATGAACGTTCGAATTTTCTTCTAATAGTGAACGGAATTTTATGCAACAAAATATTTAATAGTATAAAACTCCATTGTGTTATTGGAAAATTCATAACTCAAGCGCCTTGATATTCTCTTGATATATATTTAGTAAATTTCGCACACTATGACTTAACCTATCGGAACAAGGTTCAATATCGAGAATTTTATCAAATTGTTTTGATGCAATAATTCTTTTATTATCATAACGCGACACTAGAATATCTAAGGCTACAAAGTAATTTTCATCGGTGATAGGAATAGATTTAATAAGATTATTTGCCTGTTTTAACTGCAAGTAGTAAATATTTAAACTTTTCCGCATTACAGTAAGCGCTGTTGTTATGTATTAGCGAACGAAATAAATCATAAAACGACGGCCAATCGGTTGGATCGTCGTTAAATTCTGGCAATGGCAAAATTGGTAGGTTTTTCTGTTTGCTTGCAACTGCCGTCGGTTAAAATGACCGACTAATGCGGCGCTGCTGTTCATCCTCCTTTTCATATTATTTAAATCAGTTATAATAGTATAATATAAATCGTTAAAATAATTGCGAACTTTAATCTGCTCCTCTTGATTAAATGATTTTATTTTAATGAGCGTTTTCTCAATCTTTGTTTGAACTTTATTGACTTTTCTTTGGTGAGCGGCTAAATCAATAGTTCGCGAACGAAAATGTTGTTTATTTGTCGTTGCGAGCTGAAGAATACGTTAATCGTATTCTTCAGCTCATCAAGAATTAAATCTCTTTCGAAAATATCTTGTTCACACGGCGATTCGTCGTCCGACATTTTGCGTTACAAAATGGCGGATTAAATTTACCACGTAAAAGAAATGAGTACGTGATACTGCAATACTTTTGTTTACAAGACAACACAAACTGGAAGATATTAATTCGGATCGAATGACCAATATGTTTAATCCGGATCGAATGACCAAAAATGTTTATGTACGATATTTTACTGGGTTTGGCGACTTACCGCTACAATCTCCCTGCAACCACGAACCCAAGGGCTGGCTAAAGGAGCTCGGGGCAGTCGTTGCGATGATAGTAATATCAAAGTTCAGCAGAGTGTATCGCACAAGAGTCCATAGGTCATAAACACAACACTTCCCGGGTGAAAGAGATCTTGAGAGATGAGCTTGAGTAACACGAAAGATATTTGTATGCGTGCGCGTCAGTGGTTTTAATTAGACTGTTCACAATTGCTGCCAATCGATATGGCGCTTGTGTCGCACAGAGAGCCATAACCCGCAAGATTATGGTTGCATTCAGAATGAAAACAGTTGATCGGCAACCCAATGAATTTAATAGAAATATAGAAAAAATACTATCTTCGAGATTGTGTTGCTTGGTACTTGTTATTATGTACGAAAAAAGAAACAAAATATAATGTATATATCGATACCTCCTAAATATAATGAGTCAACATAATTCAAATTTTACAGGAGCGCCTCTCAAAGATTAATTGTTTATAACTTTTTCAGTTTTGGTCCTGGAATGTTGAATTTTTTAAATTCGTACTATTTTAAGCTTTGAGACCCTTAGATAATAAAAGAGTAGACCTATTTTAGTGAGTTTCCAAGATAATGTAGTTGACTTAGTATACATCATATAAACTACGGCCTATAATGAGTTAACTGCCACATACACTCGTTTACAATGTATTTGTATAATTACCATATCTTAAGGAAAAAGTATTAGGTTTATAAAAACACAAATACAGAATTGTATTTCATTTTCTTGGATTAATTTACTGACATTGTATCTACAGTATAAACGATAATAAATTAGTTGACTCATTATACACTGATTTTAATGTCCAAAATCGGTTTAATGGAGTAGCAGTACATTGACATATCTGCAAAATAATCAAGATTTTAGCTTGTTTATATTTCATATAAAAGAAAATAACTTTTTTCTTGTTATTTATTATTTATTGAAACCTATTCAATTCACAATCAAGCGATTAAAGTATATATATACAGGGTGGTCCAAAAGGTGACGTCCAAAAATTTTTTTGAATGCTGACCTTTCGCTACATGAAAATACCCCATGTATGTTCCATGATTTTTCTTAGTTTACGAGATATGATTTTTTGTATTATTTATATAATTTTGACATTAATTTTAGTTTTAATTAACTTTTGTACTTTCCTAATATATTTATTAATTTTTATGTATTTCTTTAATTTTCTTCTACTGCAGGTAATCCTTGCTGCTGTTCTTGATGTGATATAATCATCACCAGTCAAATCGATTGTTGTGGAGGTTGCAATGCTTTAGAAGATTCACATTCTATGAGCTCATTGAACAGACTTTGAGTTTGGGACGCTTTCAAGTTATCTATGTATTGTTTTAATTGCACAATCTGCTCATTAGCCTCACTTAACTGTAACTGCAATGCAGCAATTAATCTGAGGGATTCCTCATATTCCTTGCTGCATTGGTCAAACTCATCGACTGTTCTCTGAAGTTGATCCTTTTCTTTTAAAACAAAAGTATATTCTTTATGCAACTTAACCATATCACTTTTTAGCTGAGTATTTTTAGCAATTATATTTATTATTTCCTTTTCGTTGTCATCCCTTTCTTTTACAATAGCTCACACTGCTCCTTTGACGCTTAAGTTCTTGAAGCGCCATTTGAAGTTGGTTCTCCAATTGGCGCGTTTTGCGTTGCGTGTATTCATTTACTATTAAGTGTAAATAGCAAAAGAAAACAAAGAAAGAAACCGAAGAAGCAGAGTAAGCAAATGTCCAGATCTATGGGTTTATTTACAGATCTCAAATTAAATTATCATGTAAATAATTCAAAATGAAATCCAGAACAACACTTACTTAAAAGGTAAATCTTAAAATGTTAAAGGGATAACAAGAATAACACTTACAGTAAGTTTAAACGATGTTCGTTACAGCTGTCACTTTTGGTTAGAACACTAAACACAATTTAATTAAAATACTTATGACTTTTACTTATTTTACAAATAAAAATAAGTCGTATTTAACAACTGTAACTCAAAATTGAGGTGGAATTATCAATTTACAATTTTTAATTTTTTAAAATAGTTGGGAGCAAGTATTTTACAACTAGTCACCGGGGTTGCCACAGCAAAAAAAAAAAAAAAAAGAAAGGTATTAACGTCAATGGCGAATACATCACTCACCTTCGATTTGCCGACAATATAGTCCTTATGGCAGGATCGCTGGAGGACCTAAGCACTATGCGCAATTACCTCAATAGTGTCTCCCAACGGATAGGTCTTAAGATGAACATGGACAAATCATGTTTAACGTCCATGTCACACCTATGCCGGTAGTTGTTGGGAGCACAAAGCTCGAAGTTGTTGACGTATATGTTTACCTGGGACAAATAATCCGACTAGGTAAGTGCAACTTTGACCGAGAGGTTAATCGACGGATTCAACTCGGCTGGGCAGCGTTCGGGAGATTACGACACATCTTCTCGTCAGACATACCCCAAAACCTCAAAACTAGATTGTACAACCAGTGCGTGTTGCCAGTCATGACCTATGGATCTGAGACGTGGTCTTACACTGCTGGCCGTATGAGGAAGCTCAAAGTTGCTCAGCGAGCTATGTAGAGGGCTATGCTCGGCGTTTCTCTGCGCGATGGACTTAAAAACGAGGATATCCGCAGTAGAACCAGAGCAACCGACATAGCCCAAAGAATTAGTATGCTGAAGTGGCAATCGGCCGGCCATATAGCTCGAAGAACCGATAACCGATGGGGAAGAAAGGTTCTCGAGTGGCAGCCTCGTACCGGCAGGCGAAGTGTAGGGTGTCCCCCCCACTAGTTGGAGTGACGACCTGGTAAGACATGCAGGAAGTCAATGGATGCAAGTGGCTCGGGACCGTGCTTTGTTGCATTCCTATGTTCAGCAGTGGACTTGTTGTACGCAAGCCTCTGCGATAAAGGACGCTAGGCTGCCCGTGTCTACAATACATCGAACGGTTGATACCATTGACTCACCTACTTAAATATCTACGAGCGCCGTAGATAATAGGACTGTATTCGTACGAACTAAAGGCGCATTGGACGCGTAATCATTATGCACCGCGCTGCTGTTGGCAGGTAAGGTAAGAGATGACTCAGCCGTGATAACACTTCTTCGCTCTTCCGTAAGAGGGATCTGTATAGCAATATCAGCCGCCACCGTTTCGCTAATGACCGATAACGATTGCGTTGAAAAATGAATTAATGTATGATGTCGTTTATAACACGAACGGCAAACGAAATTCGATTTACAATTCTGAACGTCGTGTACAACGTGTAAGCAATTAAAACAGATATTTTTATTTTGCACGAATGAATATTTATCTTGTGGAGAAAGATTTAGAAACTGTGAACATTTAGTTAGTTAATATATGTTGACCGTTGCAATGTAAACAAGTTCTAACCTTATTACCATTCATTTTAGATCGAGACTGCTCTATGCGTACATTAAGGTTAGTAATCAAAGAGCGTCGAGCCGTAGACACCGTACCGTCGCTTGCGTTGTTGCTCCGGCCCGAGAATTTTACTGAACTACCCACATTTGCCGATATACTATCTTCGAAATTGTGTTGCCTGGTACTTGTTATTATATACGAAAAAAGAAACAAAAAACATAATGTATAAATAATCTGTTCCAGTACGGAACAGTACTATATTCTAAGGGTATGTTATTTATGTATGTTTACCGTTTTCTTAGAAACGGCTAAACCGATTAAAATAACTCTTTTTTATTAAATAGGTTAAACTACCAAGGGTGGGAAAATAGGAAATGAAGATTTTAAAATTCCTATTTAAACGAATTCTAGTAGTTGCAACCGAACATCCTTTTTACTTGTATCGAAGCATTCAATTATAGTTCTTAAGGGGAGACAACGCATCAGCATTTTATTTCTAAACTTGTAGCAACGTAGATTTTGCTGCCCTCTATGACCTTATCAAAATTAATAGAAAGCCTGTGCCTCCTTCGTAAAGATTCTTACTCCTTTTTCTTCTTTTATCTTCAAAAAATCAAACTTTCTTCTATAATGTCAAACATTAGATCGTAAAAATTACTTAAACATACATACAACAAATAATATTCTATCTCGGTGTTACGTAAATATAACAAAGTATTTTAATATTATTGTGTCCCTCGTTGGGCTAGTCGTCGTAAACGCGACTGTAGACGATGAGTACCCGGTTTTGAATCCCGGGTCTGGCCAAAAAAAATCAGTTATTGAGTTTTTCTGTCAAGAAGTTCTCAGTAGATGCCCGGAGTCAGGAAGTTGGCTGTATTTTACCCCTGTGCCTCGAAAAGCACGTAAAGCCGTTGGTCTGATTACTCTCCGGTCGTGTCGGTTTACCGTCCCATCGCACTATCAGATTGCGGGAATAGAAAGTGCACCTATGCACTATAATCAGTGATCGAAATTCAGTCTGGAGGACATTATTAGTATTTTATTAGTGATTTCAATATTATCATAAATATATTATTCGTTTTATTTAACAAGTATAAACATGTAATTATTTTAATGAAAAATATTTTTTGTTTGTTCCCTGGATTGACAGTTCTCTCGCGAATCCCATCGACCTCAATCGAGATAACTTTGACAACGGACGCTCCATTCGCAATTAGGGAGGTTAGCCGCTCCAACAACATTTACATTTTAATTTAAATTTCACTGATCCCGACGAAATTCAAGATAAATTTGGTGGCGTATTTAGCTAAATAATTAGAGACTGCTCCTGCGTGGTCTCCGAATTAAATATTTGGACATTATAATTGTTTGCGCTGTATTTATATTTAACATTAATAAAGTGGCATTGCACAATAATATTGACAACAAAGAAAATACTCTCAACTATCACTTGCATGATCATTATCACCATTATAGCGTATTACAAGTCCACTGCTGAACAAAGGCATCTACCAAGTGACGCCACAAAGCACGTTTCTGAGCAAAACCCCCATTAAACAATTACTGAAGAAAGGAAGGGGAAGAAAGGTTTTCGAGTGGTCTCAGTGGTGAGGAAGTCTCAGCTTTGTGGCATTCCTTGGGGATGGCCTATGTTCAACTTCTGATTGGCTGTAATGGTGATAATGATGATGATGATGAGACTATACTAAATTTTGATTTCAAATAGAACCGAAACATTTTAAAAATAAATGCAGTTTGGATTATCATGCATTTTTTTTTTGTTATTCTAACGCGATTTATACTTGAAAACGTGCGTATTATTTTAGGCTGGTTCCCATTAAAAACTGTTCATTTTGTAAGAGAGTAAGAGCGTAATAATATATGAAATTACTCATAGAACAAATCGACCGTGTACGACCGCTTGGCTAGCGTGGCAACTTAGGAAAATTTCCCCCTATGAGGCAATCTATGGGGAGGCCTATGTTTAGCAGTTAACTTTGACGGGCTGTAATGATTATGATGATGATGATGATAGAACAAATATAACTTGGGTACGATTATGTGTGTTACGTTACGTGTGTGCATGAAGTGCTGCCGCATATGGGTTGGTTCTGCAAAATACGACCATTTGCAACTTTGGGTTCAGTGGAGAGTATAACGTACATAAAGGCTTGATTGGTGACCCCTATTTAGTTGAAACCAATCTTGTCAGCCTAGAGCATACGAGCATAGGCGCAGAGTAGCCAGCCTCTTGTTATTCTATGCGATACAATCCAGAGAGCGTGCACAGGAATTATATGATTTATATTATCATGGGGGGTATATTGCCATAGTTGCCACGCTTGGTGAGCGGGTTGGCAACCGCAGTTTTTTTATTGTTGTTTTGCTGTTATCAGAAAGATGCTGCTGCCCATCTTCTGCCTCAGTTTCCCTCTGTCGCCTCTTACGACACCCACGGGAAGATATGGGGTAGTGGGTATTCTTACCCGCCACTACACAGGGGGTTTATATTATACATAGTTTAAATAAGATTATCATTTTATGTAAACTATGTTAATATTGAAAATTGGTTTATTATTGGATATGTGATACAGAGCGTGGAGTTTCTGTTAAATGTACTATAGGAGAAGGCCAAGTTCAATGGTTGAATTTGTATAATATTAGTGTGGCGAATGCGTTAAAAGTTTACCTAATGGTAAGTACCCATACACGCCTGTTTACGTACTGATGAAGAAAAACATATAAAAATTGAGCGTTTATATTTTAGTACCCCATGACCATAGCTGAAATAATTTATAGGTCAATATGCAATTGACGCGATTGAGGCAAAGACTTTCTTATTTAAAAGAAATTATAGTATGGTTTTATTTACTATATTAAAATACCCTTTTTATTATCTCTAACTTTGAGTATTTTAGCACGGAGAACTGCAGTTTCATACCCCCGGGCAGTAATATAACCAAATAGGAGATAGCAAGGCACAGTTTCCTAAAGACAAATAGTGCAATTTGAAAGCGCAATTATTCAAATGAGGCTAAAACCCCGTTGAAACCGCTATTTTGAGTTAAGTTTCAACCTAAGTTGTTCATGATGATCGTAGATATTATAAACAATTATAATGACACTAGAGATACATATTTTCGTATCAGTATCGTCAGCATTATGTTTAACTATGGGATTATTATACATATCGTGTACTTGGTTTTATTCATAAAAACCTCTGAACTAAACTATGCTTATACATTTAAATAAAACTAGTTTTACGGATTTTATCGCGTATATTAACTTATTTTATATTCCCGACGTTTCGAGTACTTTACAGCACCCATGGTCACGGGGGGTACTGGGGTATTTGACGTCCCAATGTCATAGTTAACCACGTTTACTCCAGATTAAAAATTATTAATTTTTGCTCCGATCTACGCAGCATGAACTTACAGTATCTTGAAGTCTTGCAGTTGTATGCTTGCAAATCAAAAAAAAAAATTTTCGAAGAGATGTGAAGTTCGCCAACACGCATTGGGGCAGCGCGGCGGACATTTCCTTGCCCTAAAATCCTCTCAGAAATGAGAGGAGCCCTGTGCCCAGCAGTGGGACGTATATAGGCTGTAACTTTACTTTTTTTACTTTAAGCATAATAAATGGGGAAGTAGATTTTGATATCTACACGGCAACTGGGTGATTAGAGGCGACAAAGAGTAACTGAAACAGAGATGTGCAGCAGAATATTCCTGATAACAACTCGTCATAGTAATAAGAAAAAAGTGCAGTTGTCGACCCGCAAGGTAATATAGCAACTCCCGTAAATATCCATTGCGGCAACTTTTGGGAAGGCCTATATTTAGCAGTGGTCTTTTGATACGACTTAGGGATCTTCAAGAAAAGAGCCTACTCTTTTTTTTAAAAGGCCGGCAACGCATCAGCAATTCCCCATGTGGTGTTGCAGTTGTTCATGGGCGGCGGTAGTCACTTACCATCTGGTCCCCTCTCCTATACTTTACCTGACTTTCAATAAGTAATCTATATTGATAAAAAATGATTCTATTCTATTCTATACTATAAAAAAGGCTGTAATGAATGAATGAATATTGACAAACAGTATAAATAAAAATTACAATATTTCCAATGCCGGCACAGTACCAACCCAACCAACATTACAATACGGAATAAATTACGGAGTAGGATTTTGTAGAAAATGCAAGGGCAGTAAGCGTCTAGCGGGCCTTTTTTATAAATTATCCTAAGTCAGGATTACAATTGCTATTGTGGAACTGTCCTACGAAATCTGGAGACAGTACCGCAATGATAAATCCCCGTCGCAAAAAGAGGGGTGTTATAAGTTTGACCGCTATGTGTGTCTGTCTGTCTGTCTGACTGTCTGTCTGTCTGTCTGACTGTCTGTCTGTCTGTGTGTTTGTGGCACCGTAGCTTTGGTTGCGATTTTTTTTTATTTAAAAGCAGTTTTTCTGACGGTGGTTCTTAGATATGTTTTACGAAAATCGGTTCAGCCATTTCAAGGTCATCACCGTTTTTTTTTCCTGGGGTTTTGAAATTTTGAATTTGAGTTATTATAAGTGAGCCAGGAAGGGAGTTTTGCGAAACTGTTAAAGTTAAAGAATGTTAAAGTTTTTATTACTTAACCTCTTTGCCAGTGCGTCTCAGATATTTCTTCTAGCTCTCTCTCTCTTCTCGGCTAGTTCAAACGCCGCCAGCTCATCTTCCGGCGATGAAAACTGTGTAGTTTTCAGCTGATTTTTTATTTTAGTAAATAAAAAGAACTCACACGGTGCTAAATCAGGGCTGTAAGGAGGATAATCCTAAAGCTTAAACGGTGTGCAGTAAGTCCTTAGTTTGACCGCTGAGTGCGCAGGCCTTCCTTCCGTAAAGGTCGTTAAAGAGCGACCACTTCTTTCTTCTTCTCTCAAGGCTGTTCGACCGAGGTTTATATCAGCAGCAAACGATTACCTTTATGCATTAATACCATCCATGCCATGTCCAATTTTGGGCTACTTGAAATCGTAAAAAAATATCGTAAAAATGTGCACGACGCAGATGCATAATAAAACAAGATATTTCAATTTACCTCGTAAAGAAATGTGAGGGGAAATTTGAACTTAGAACATTCGTATTTAACTTATATTTTTTTATAGGATAACCACAAACGAGCACACAGTCCACCTGATGGTAAGTGGATGCTGTGACCCATAGACATCTACATTTATCTTCGATAATAATCAAAATGCGGATGCGTTGTCACCCATGAGGACTAAGATGGAATGCCTCGTTTCCAGTAAAAGGGGTCTCCGGTTATCTACATTCACCCGAAACACAGCAGCCTTAAGCTGCTAGTTTACACTGGTATTCTTTGAAAGAGTGGTCCTACCCCAGTCGAGCCGACCCATTCGTGCTACAACTGATATAGGTGCAGCGTGGCTCTACCACGTATAAATAGTAAGATATAGTTTGTACTACAGTACACTATTACTCTTTACCGGGAGGTTTATACTTTTTATTATACATTTGTACTTGTAATAGCTTATAAATAGGTTTTTTTTTTAATTATAACTGGCCAGTGTCTCATGTAACAGAGTTTGTATTTAAAGTACAAACACTTATATTTGATATTTAAAGTAATAAAAAGTCAGTACTAATAAGATTATGAAAATTTTCGTTTTTAACATAAAATTGGGTTAATCAAATTGAATTGAGCAGAAAAAGAAACAGAAACAGAAACAGAAACTTTTTTATTCAATATAGATTATATATAATACTTACTGAAAGTCACTCTTTTGTTTAATTACCACTGGTTCGAAAAAAAACCCTCTGTCCTGGGAAGAACCAGCAAGAAACCCAGCGGGACTTTTTTTTTTTAAATAACAGCTTACAATCATGTATGTTACACAATTAACCACACAAAACAAATAAGAAATAGCTTGGTAGGGAACACCTCATTCCCAAGGGTTATTATCATCCATAAATTCCTTAATATTATAATAACCCTTTTTATACAAACTATGTTTAATAAAGTTTTTGAATTTTGAGCAGGTCGAATTTTGTATATTGCAGCATCGACCACCTAACTGGTTTTAAAAAGTCTTCTATCACAATAGAATTTTTTCCTCTAAATTGATGGCCTATTTTAGATATAAACGGCAAACATACAGAGGTCTAAGGCTAAATATATCCTTCCATATGTTTGCTGCGTGGGAAGTTTCTTGACTTTGAAGATCGTTCAAATATTCCGAAAACCTTGCTGCCTTTATAAGCATCAACTAATGTAATCAACCAGTTTTTCATACTAACACTTCTTATGTTATTTAGATTTAAGTAAATACATGCGATAAATATTTAAAAATAATTTTACTTGGTGCAACCTGTATTTGACCGATAGTGAATTTTATTTGGATCAGTAATGTAGTTTATATAACTTAAATAAGTCCGAAAGTAATAAAACTTCAAACTAATTAATATTATATAATAATTAATTATCCTTAAAACAATCGAAGAAAATGATTTTATATGAAGTCGCGGACACAGCTAGTTATATTTTAGTATTGGCTAATATTATACTTCAATGTAAAATATAATTTTGTTATTGGATGTATTTATATGTAATTTTTGTGATGGATGGATTTTACAAGCATTCCAATGTAATCCATCACCATCATCATCAGTCCGTAATATACAACTTCTGGATATGGGACATTGCAAGAAAAAATTGCGATATCACCACGAATGGCAGTCGAATTGACGATCGCACTACCATAAGTATCGTATCTTTGACGCTGCTCCAGCGAGATCATTATGCCACCATATATCGGAGGTGTGGTCGATTCTCTTACGCGGCCTCTTTGTTAATACACCATTTGTGGCAGAACTTCTTTACACTAGGTATCCCGCAGTATAGACTATTTGAAGCAATGGCGGAGAAAATTATGTTAATTCATGATGTGAAACTCAGCACTGACCTTAAGCGAGCAACGTTGACAACGGACATTTTATTCGCAAGTATGAAAGGGTGCCCTAAATAATATTAACATTTTAATTAGAATATTAAAACTCTAGGAAAATTCATCGTAAGTCATGTTTTTATGATTTTTGAAGATGTAATATTTAAAGAGTTTAATTTTTTTAATATTAAACCGCAATTTTATCGGTAATAACCTAAATATTATATCAAAACAAACTTTCTTTTTAGAATGAGGGTGACAAAGGAGCACTCAGTTCACCTGATGGTAAGTGGATGCTGTGGCACAAAGACACTTTTTTTTTTACTTGGGGAAATGCCTACGCATACCCGCCTCGCGGGGGCAATGACGGGTTATGTATGGGTACTCGCATCGACTAAAACCCCATGGTGTTCCACCTTCGTCGCATATTGGCAGGGCCACGGGAACGCTTTGGCACACATTCGCGGCCCCACCAGCGCTGGCCGCCCCATGGCGGCCCCTCCTCGGGAGAGGACTACTCCTCCTCCATCTCCTTAGGCAAGGCGCACCAGAACACATGGCGCGCCCTCCTCCGTGGCCTCCAACTTCACATGCGCAACGGACGCCCCCGTGTCCGATGCACGAAGGCCATGGGGCCAGGAAAAACTAGCACTCAGAAGCACCAGCTTTCCTGACCCCAGCGACGGATCTGGTCTATGGCTCCGCCGCAAATCAATGCGAGAGCGGCGCCTTGCAATACAAACACTCCTCACCCCCGCAGCTCCACCACCACCGCATCAATTAACGGTGCGGCCCCGTCACAGTCGCGGAGGATAGGGCGAGTGGCGCATCGCCATACCAACACTCCTCTTCCTCCGCGACTCCACCTCAGCTGCAGCGGTAGGGGGAGAGGACACCTCTCTCGCAGCAGCCCACCGACATACATCCGAAGTGGGCTCGCCAAGCCCTACACCACAGGCCAGCCAAGGGGTTCTTCTTTGTTCACCGCGGGTGACCAAGCTACGGCTACTAAGCCCCACCCGCCACGACAAGGCGGGAACCCGTTCGAGGGGGGGGGGGGGCAAAGACACCTACATTTATCCTCCATTAAGAATCACAATGCAGATGCATTGTGACCCCTGAGGGCTAAGATGGAATGCCTCGTTTTCAGTAAAAGCAGTTTCCGGTTCTCTACACTCAAAATACGAAAAACAGCAGCATTTACACTGATATTCTGTAAGAGCGTAGTCCTTCCCTGGTCGAATCGACTCATTCTTGCTACAACCATAATATAACTATAGCATGGCTCTATCACGTATGAATAACTCGTAGTTCTCTGCAATATTCGGGTTTCAAATAAGTAGCAATCGAGACGAATAAAAATTTTCAATTCGTTGGTCGATCAAAAAGAAAATAATGCAAATTGGAGGGGTCTGCGTAAGCCTTCTCATAGACAAAAAACAAAGTGAAGCAATGGAAATATTGTTCGTTTGATAGCTGTTGCCAGCAGTGCCGGTCAGTAGCAATTGACCTTTGTTTTTCTTGCATTTTTATATTTTACTAGCTATTTCCCGCAGCTTTGCTCGCGTGGATTTCGATTGACGTAGACGATAAATATAGTAATATTTTCCTATAGGCTTTAGGTTTTTAGTCTCCCGTGCGAAGTTGACTTAACTTACATAACACATGGCAGTTTTCTATAATAAATACTTGATGTATTCATTTGAGATTCGGAGCAGAGATCGGGCCACGATAGACAAAATCATATAATTTGGCAGTAGTTAGTGGCGTAAAATAGGCAAAACTGAATTTTGAATATTATGATAGTTAATTTACATGATTAGGTTAGAATACATGTGATTGTCAAAATAAATATATTACAATAAATTCAAAAAGAGTTCTTTTATAGTCCAGGAGTAATTGGCGCACGAGTACCGAAAATTATTCCACCTCAATTTTTTTATGCGATTCTCATCAAATTGTCCTACTGATAATATAAATGCATGTTGCCATGGGGCAACTCGATACCATATTGTTTAAATCGATTTTTTTGTTCAATTGATAGGAACTTTTATTTTCAAACGGGACAATTTTTTTATTCTTTAATTAAATACAAATAAAAAGGTACTACCACTTTTTACGATAAAGTTAATATTTTCGGAGTTCATTTCATGAGAGAGTTAACCTATGAGATTTTAATTGGCATAAACATTACGAAAAATTTCATATTCGGGTATCATACAAATATTATACACTATGTGTCTGTGCATTCGAAAGGGATCACCGCGATTAAAATTGAGTAATGAGGCAGCATCGTTTCCGGGACACCTGAGATTTTGAGTGAGATTGAGAGGTTCTATGGGCAGCTGTACACGTCATCGTTGGAGCCACACGCAAGTGTGAGTAACGATCCAAGAGCAAGTCTTATTCGACACTATTCCGATGATATCCCGGACGTCAGTCTGAGCGAGATTAGAATGGCTCTCCAGCACGTTAAAAACCTCAAGGCAAGACCCAAGGCAAGGATAGAATTACAACGGAACTTTTGAAAGCGGGTGAAAAACCGTTACTTGAAGTCCTTCAGAAGCTCTTTAATTCCGTGCTCCATGGTGGGACTACTCCGGAGGCGTGGAGCAGAAGTACGGTGGTGTTGTTCTTTAAGAAATGCGACAACGCTCTCTTGAAGAATTACAAACCGATTTCCCTTCTGAGCCGCGTCTACGTGCTGTTTTCGAGAGTCATTACGAATAGTCTCGCACGCAGACTACGAATTCCAGCCTCCCATACATGCCGGTTTTCAAAAGGGCTTTAGCACCATAGACCACATACATACCCTTCGGCAAATTGTACAGAAGACCGAAGAGTACAATCTGCCACTTTTGCCTAGCGTATGTGGACTATGAGAAAGCCTTTGATTTCGTCGAAATTTGGGCGGTCCTACCGTCCCTTCAGCGGAGCCAAGTGGACTGTCGGTATATCGAAGTGCTGATGTATTTGTACAGTAGAGGTACGATGGCTATCCGAGTACAGAATCAGAGTGCGAAAACTATCCAACTGCAGAGATGTAAGACAGGGTGACGTTATATCACCGAAACTCTTCACCGTTGCATTGGAAGACGTTTTCAAGCTAATGGTCTGGAAAGGATACGGTATTAACGTCAATGGCAAGTACATCACTCACCTACGATTTGCCGACGATATAGTTCTTATGGCAGAATCGCTGGAGGAGCTAAGCACTATGCTCAATGACCTAATAGTGTCTCTCAACGGATAGGTGGACAAAACAAAGATCATGTTTATTGTCCATATCACACCTATGCCGGTAGTTGTTGGGAGCACTAAGCTCGAAGTTGTTGACGAATATGTTTACCTGGGAAAAATAGTTCGACTAGGTAAGTCCAACTTCGACCGAGAGGTCAATCGACGTATTCAACTCGGCTGGGCAGCGTTCGGGAAATTACAACACATCTTCTCATCAGGTATATCTCCAAACCTGAAAACGATATTGTACAACCAGTGCGTGTTGCCAGTGATGACGTATGGATCTGAGACGTGGTCCTTCACTGCTGGCCGTATGAGGACGCTCAAGGTCGCTCAGCGAGCTATGGAGAGGGCTATGTTCGGGGTTTCTCTGCGTGATAAACTTAGAAATGAGGATATCAGTAGTAGAACCAGAGTGACCGACATAGCCCAACGGATTAGTAAGCTGAAGTGGCAATGGGCCGGCCATATAGTTCGAAGAACCGACAACCGATGGGGAAAGAAGGTTCTAGAGTGGCAGCCTCGTACCGGTAGGCGAAGTGTAGGGCGACCCTCCACTATATGGAGTGACGACCTAATAAGACATGCAGGAAGTCGATGGATGCAGATGGCTCAGGACCGTGTTTTGTGGCATTCCTTGGGGGAGGCCTATGTTAAGCAGTGGACTTGTGAAGGAATGTAATGATGATGAATGAGGATTTTAATATTTTTGTAACAATATTTTTATAACGTTTAAATGTAGTCAGACAAAAAGCTCGCATTAAATCACTTAACGAACCCCTCGTGAATATTAATTATTAGCAATTTTCGAAACAGAAAAACTTCAGTTCTACTTCGTAAAGTTTTTGTTTTTTATCATAGTTAAAAGCAAATCACGATGCTATAGTTAAAACGTAAACAAAATTAAATTAAATTAAATTAATTGCAGTTTATCATTTTACTTTTGCTTAGTTGGCAGCGTAAGGGAATGCATCATCTCCTGTTGTCCGGTGATTATCGTGTCATCTTTCACAAATAATAAGATCATTCTAATAACGCTCCATGACGCATTGGCTTAGTAGTGAGTTGTAACGATGAGGGCCGCGGGTTCGAATCCCGCACGGAACAAGTATTTGTATTGCCTGCAACTAATTATTCCGGGTCTGGATGTTTGTCCTTGTGAAATTTATGTATATAAACTGCCTTCACGATACAGGAGTATATTCTAGTGTGGGGGTAGAGTTTAATCAAAAAAAAAAAACTTACTACACCCACAGGCTAAAATAGATTTTTATTTATTTTAAATACAATCTTACACCTTAAATAACAACAGGCGGTGTAACAATATCCAATTACTGATATCATCCCGTGGGTGTCGTAAGAGGTAACACAGAAACTAAGCTAGGAGAGCAGACTAAACTAAACTAGGAGAGCAGCATTTTTCTAATAACGGATGACTAAAAAAACAAATTAGGCTTGACAATCTTCTTGCCAAGCGTGGCAACTATGGCAAACATCTCCCTACTAGGCAATCCATGGGGGGGTCTATGTTCTGCAGTGGACTTTTATAGGCCATAACAAATAAATGTGAAAGTATGTTTGGGTATTTGCCCTTTCACCACGCTTATACTCCTGAACGGTATTCAATGAAATTTTGGCATAGAAGTATAATGGTGGAAGACGATGGATGCAGATAGCTGAGGAACGTGTTTTATAGCGTTCCTTGGGGAAGGCTTTTCATCAGCAGTGTATTAGTGAAGAAAAAATGATTTTTTCGTGGAATAGATCATAGATCACTTTTTATCAAGCTATGAGTCCTCCGGCGAGAGTTTCTATCGATACGTACATACATAGGCATATAGCGGGCGAGTAAAAGTAAAGTATTAGCGTATTTATGTCGTCCACTACGTATTACAGCTGGGAACAGGTTTCCTTTAAATAATAAGAGAGTTATAGAGCAATCAGTGATGCTTCAGTGTGTGTTGGCGGTCTAAAAATATTTATAAACGACTTCAAAAAAGGAAGAGGTACCTGTATTTTTTTGTATGTTACCTCTTAAATTTTTTCTAGGTGAAACGATTTTGATGACTTTTTTATTTGAAAGCTGGTGCTTTTCAGTGGTCCCATATAAATTTGATCAAGATCCGACAAGTAGTTTTTGATTTATCCTTAATACTTAATTGACTTCGACTACATTGATGATGTTCTTATTTTATTTACATTGAAGTCGGTTGTACAAAATTTTTAATTTTACCACTTGTATTCTACAGACATGCAGGTTTCCTAACAATGTTTTCCTTCACCAGCGAGTACGTGGTAAATCGGCACTGAAATTGCAATAACAATTTCATTGGCGTTGGCGGAATCGAAACCATGTTGCACGCATACTGCGAAAATGGCAAACGCTTAGCCTTTGAGCTTTTTTTTTATAGGATAGGGTGACAAACGAGCACACAGTCCACGTGATGGTAAGTGGTTGCTGTGACCCATAGACATTTACATCTATCCTCAATAAAGAATCAAAATGCAGATGCGTTGTCACCCGTGAGGACTAAGATGGAATGCTTCTTTTCCAGTAAAAAGGGTTTCCGGTTCTATACACTCACCATACGAAACACAGAAGTGTTAAGCAGTGCTATTTTACGTTGGTATTCTGTGAGAGCGTGGTCCTACCCGGTCGAGTCAACCCATTCGTGCTACAACTATACTACTAATACAGCTGCAGCATGGCTCTAACACGTTAATGTATAAATAGCTACCTCGGATCAGGGCGGGTAACAGCTAGTTATAGAATATAGAATTATTTAACTTAATTTTATTTTGTACGGATAATTTAAAATAGTGTGAAGAGCCTACATACCTTAGAGGGGAAATATTTTTGTATTTTTTATATTATAGTGATCTAAACGAGCTGATAGACCATATGATGGTAGCTACCGGAGCCTATGAACACCTGCAACCAACTTTAAATAAAGCAAGTCACAGGTGCGGTGTACCAAAATGAAATACCTCACAGCCTGTAATTATACTGGTGTATGTCTTGTAGCAATTTCGTATCGGCAGCGATGACTAGATTTAGCTTGTTGGTACTAATTAAATAATTGAATTTTCATGAACTATGATACTTTGAATATTTTATTGCCTTAAGTTTAAGTACTATTTTAAGTTTATTTAATTTATTTTGCTTAAAATAATATGTACAATTTTTGTACATTAGTCAAAATTTATACCTCGTGATGTTTTATTGCAATGCCGGTATAATGTTACTAAGTGATAAGTACCATTTTTAGACCTTATATTTAATATTACAATATTTTATATTTTATTTCTTGCATCAATATAATGTATAAAAATGAATATTTGTTTGTTCGTCAGTTTAATCAAAAAAAAAAAAACAACAAGTGCAGCGAATACAAAAACGTAAAAAGATGGCAAGGAAATAAATTACTTCGTCTTTTGACGCTTGTTTATCACTTTTTTAACGTAATAATTTACAAGGGAATAACGGGATGTTATTTTGTATTTTAACTGAAATTTTATCATAATGGTATAATTATAAATTTAACTACGTCTAGCTAACGAAGTTTTGTATTTAAAATTTAGCAATAAGAATATATGTTATAAATTGCAATACGACGTGCATTGCCCGGGTAAAAATATATGGTTTTATTTTGTGGGTGGGAAGGGGAAAATGTGTGACATTAAGTAATGCGTTTTGGCCAGAACGAAGCAATTTTTCATCTGAACTGATCTAGAAAAACTGAAACATTCCTCCGTAAGATACATATATTATCATAACCAAGCGAGTGGAAGGCAGTGATTTTAAAGAAATTGATAATTTACTAAATTTACTTTATACAACATGTGACAAAAACCCTGTGGTTGCCGTTAAGTGCGTTATCGGAATCAGTATTCACTTTACTTCAGAAAACTCGTCCATAACAAAAAAATTTAATAAAATTTTATTTGCAAATTATAGAATAGAATAGAATGATTTTTTATTCAATATTGATTATAACTTAATACTTATTGAAAGTATTTTTTTTTATTTACCACTGGTTCGGAAAATACCTCTGTCCTGGGAAGAACCAGCAAGAAACCCAGCGGGACTTTTTTAAATATAATATTTCACTTTAAAATAATTTTGTTTGTACAATTTTTAAATAAATTTTCATAGAACCAGCATGGTGGCGATCACCTCAATCCCCGGTGTTATTTTCATTCATGTATTCCTTGATATTATAATAACCCTTTTGTACAGTTTTTCTTTAATAAAACTTTTAAACTTGTTTATTGACAAACTTTGAACATGTCCTGGGATTTTGAAAAAGCGTATACATTGCCCCTTAAATGGATTACTGATTCTGTGGAGTCTTGTAACTGGCATTACAAGCTTATGTTTGTTCCTAGTATTTAAAGTATGAACATGCATATTCTTATTAAAGCTATTTATGTTTTCATGTACATACATTACATTTTCATAAATATATTGCGATGCCAAAGTTAATATGTTTATTACTTAAAAATTCTCTTTCCTCTGAGGGACTCTTTATAATTTAAGTTATAAATCGCCCGTACGGCTCTCTTTTGCAAAACAAATATGGATTCAATATCAGTCGTATTACCCCATGGTAAAATTCCATAAGACATTACGCTATGAAAGTAACTAAAATAAACTAATCTTGCTGTCTCAACATCAGTGAGACTTCTAATCTTTTTTACAGCATATGCTGCGGAACTAAGTCTGCTTGCTAATTTAGATATATGGGGGCCCCATTGAAGCTTCGTGTCAATAGTAATACCAAGAAAAATAGTGGTATCCACAAGACTCAACTCCTCCCCATTTAAGAGCACATTAGTATTTGAATGTTTAACATTAGGTATTGTAACTTTAATATATTTTGTCTTATTGCCGTTTAAGAGAAAATTGTTGGCGTTAAACCAATATACTAATTTCGATAGAGCATTACTTACATCGTCATAATTAATTAACTTCCGTATGAGTTTGAAAATTAAAGAGGCATCATCAGCAAATAATACTATATCGTGATTGTCCGCTACAAGATAGGGTAGGTCATTAATATCGATTAAGAACAGGAATGGGCCAAGAATCGAGCCCTAAGGAACGCCCATTGATACTACCGATCTGGAGGAACCTTTACCATTGATCACGACTTTTTGAGTTCTGTTATTTAAATATGAAATAATAAGTCTAAACGCAATATTTTTTTTCAAAAATTTTACTGATAGTAGGTAGTACAGAAATAGGTCTAAAATTAACGGGGTCCAATGTTCTACCAGATTTATATGTAGGTATTACTTTACTATGTTTCATTAAATCAGGAAACACACCAGAATCGATACAAGTATTAAAAATAATAGTAAGATGAGGTGCAATTAAATCTATTATGGACGCAATAACTGTAACGCAAAAAAATCTGCGGTTTTCTTTACATCAAGGGTTTTGAAATATTTTACAATATCTTGCGGTAATACTTTTTCAAATCTAAATTCTTTTAAACAGATATTAACATTCTGTTTGAGTAATGAATCGGCGACAGTTGGAGAAGTATTCAATGACTCTGTTGTCAAGACAGGAATATCAGTGAAATATTTCCCAAACACCGCTGTCGTTTTATTAACCCTAACTGACACGCGCATCGGTAAAGTAGGGTCTTTGACAATACTCTTACTTCCCGGCCAATGCAGAGGTAATAAAACCCATAGACTTAGAATATACTAAAACCACATACATAGACAATTAAAAATGTATTTCAATTTGATAAAAAAATTTATGGTCGAGTTTTTTGAAGTAAACTTATTTCTTTACGTTTGAACACTGATTCTGATAACGCATTTAACGGGAACCAAAGGGTTTTTGTTATATGTTGTATAACGATGATATCAAGAGTAGAACCAGAGTAACCGACATAGCCCAATGCATCAGGTAGCTGAAGTTGCAATGAGCTGGTCATGTAGCTCAAAGATCCGATTGGTGAATCTTAAAATCTGACGCAAAAATAAAACTTTGTTTAAATTTAAAGTTTTGTGTTACATATGATACAAAAAGAGAAATTTACTGTTACAGGAAAGTTCCATTTTCATTATTTTTCTCTATAGCGGTTAAAATGTTAAAAGTTATAAAATGCATTCTTTGTTTTTGAGATAATATTTTTAAAGCGCTGTATTATATCAGCCGGAATAAGTTTGACATCGGTCGCTCCATTTGCAATTAGAGAGAACGCCGCGCCGCACCGACCTTAACAGCATTTACATTTTAATTTAAATTTCACAGATCCTGATGAAATGTCGGATATCCCGACAAAATATCGAATAAGTTAAGCTCCATATTTAGTAAAACAATTAAACATGGCTTCTGTATGTTTATATAATAAGTTGAGATAGGATAAATGTTTGAATTACCTTAAAATTTCATTAGGAAAAAAAATAATCATATTACCGTAATGTTTCTGGTAAAATTTTGTTCATATGAAATATTTTTTTAGTCATTAAATTAAATTAGTGTTCAAACTAGATGAGGAGTTTAGTTTGTTTGTTAAGCTTTGAAATTAATTTTAGTGCGCGGTTAACTGTAATCGACATAATAGGTAATCGAATTCTCTACTAATTACGATCACAACTGGTGGTGAACAAGTATTATTTTTGGTTTGAACACAAACACAAACATTAATAATATATTTTAATAATAATAATAATAACATTTAGTTCCAAATATAAATTAACATAGGTAATAAACATAAAATAATTAGGAACTAAAAGGGCTCAGCACAGATGTTACAGAACCACATAGTGGTAACTATAACGCTGAATTTCAGTACACGCCATTTTGATATATATGTGTGTTTATTTTCAATATTCAAACAGTGTTTTTAATATTGTTTGACATATTTAAAAATAGTTTTTGTGACAATATTCTGTGATGTCAATGCAAATTCATTAACGATCTGGAAATTAAAATTTAGCTAATTTACTAAAAACTATGAACTATGAAACTGTGAACTTGGTGTTCTGCATCGAGACGAATGAAATTTTTGATTCGTTAGTCGATAAAAAAAAGAATAATACAAAATGAAGGGGCTTAAAACGGAGCACTCTCATGGGCAAATAACAAAACGAAAACGATGAAAGTTCATTTGTTTGATAGCTATTGCGAGTCTGGCCGGTGCAGAAGCAATGCGCTTCTTGCGAATGTTTTGTTTGGATTTTGCAAGGACATGTTTTATAACATTAGAGTGGTGAGCTAAATGTTCCTAATGGTTAGTACCTACTGCAGTCAATGAACATCTTAAATCTATTTCTAACTAAGAAGACCAGATATGTGTTGTTACTCCTGAGTACTAAGATAAAACAGCCCTTAATGAAACTATAGCAACTGTCTTCATGCGGGAACACAGTAGTGGATTCACTGCTGCTTGGAGAAAGGTTGGTAAAAATGTCGTACAAACCCAGACTGATTTATAGACCGTAAAATATCTAGAGAATTGTAAACTAATCTTCTCTTCTCTTGTTTGAAATCTAACCCTCGATTATTAAAATCTTTATTCATCTAATTCGCGATAACTAAACCCTTTTCGCGAATTTGATACAGATACAGAACGTGTGAAACGCCTATGATACGGGAGAAATTACTAGTGCGTGTAACATGTATTTAAAAAAAATGAAATATGTTGGTTAAACTCTATAGGCCAATAGAATCTTTACATAGAGTAATAAAATATTACTTTTTATAGAATAAGGGTGAAAAACGAGTACACAGTGTACCTAAAGGTAAGTGGGTTCTATCGGACATAGACACCTACATCTAACCTCGTTACCAGTTAAAAGGGTCACCGGTATTCTACACTCACCATACGAAACATCAGCATTAAGCTGCTATTTTACGCTGGTATTCTGTAAGAGAGTGGTCCTTTCACAGTCGAAGCGACCCATTTGTGCCGAAAACAATATAGCTGCAGCGTAGCTCTACGATGTTAAATAATAATATATTATCGTCTAATTACATTCGCCTAGTTGCTAAAGCACTTTAAATAGGATATTTAACACTTTACACTAGAAATGAAAAGACGCGGGCTAGAATGGGCGACAGCAAATCCCTTCGTGAATATAAAGAAATATAAAGTAAAAAATGAATTACATATGTACTAGCGTCTATTAAAATGAAGCGTCATTTAAAATAATATTTCTTTAATGGCAAGATAAGAAAAAGTGCGAGGGAGATGGAAATTATTCCATTTCGCTCGCACTATAGAAAGAGGGTCGTGACGGAAAAATCTTACACTTTTTCTCGCCTAGCCCCCATCCGTCAAATTCGTACCGTGCGATAAGGAACTTCGTTCCAATACTTGATTGTTACTTCTGCATGCACCCCAAAAATTATAAAAATAATATTATTTGAGTATAACTGTTATTAGTTAAATCTGGTAACACTCGAAAATTGTTTTGACATAAGTTAATTAGACTAAGAAATATGGGAGAAGGCGCTAAATCCTGACAGACAGGTTCTTACCTAGTTTAGGATTCAGAGGCTTCATATGCTATTTGTAACTTTATATTATATAAATAAAGATTATTATTATTATTATGGGATATTTATGAAGTATTCTCATTTGGTTGGGCTATATATATATATATATATATATATATAATATATATCCCGAAACCAGAAGACCCCGGTTCAAGTTCAGATGTCTCCAGTCCGATTTTTTTCCCCTTTTTTTCAAGTTCCTTCTTTTGTGAGAAAAACTATTATTGGGAGCCCTTTGTCGTTATTTCGTATATAAGTATATTTTTTTTTTAAAACACAAAAAAAATTACCGAGCTTCAAGCAAGATCGAAAAATATTAATCATATTTCATCAGTATGTAATTCGTATCTAAATATAATTTCCCAAAAACACGATTTACAAAAATAAAAACAATACCGAGCAAAGCTCGGTCATCCAGGTACTAATCCTTACAGACATAATATTATAAATATAAAAGTTTGTCTGTTTTGTGGATCATCATAACAAGCATCTTATAACAAGTCCACTGCTGAACATAGGCCTCCCTAATAAGGAATTACACAAAACACGATTAAAATCCGTTTTTTTGTCATTAAATAATGCCCAAACTTCGCTTTAATGAATCAAACATGGTTTTCTAAAACATTTAAAATAGTAATGTATTAATTTTGTTCGTAATATATAAAGAAAACTAATTCTGCTCGCTCGCTACATGTCATACTGTAAATCCCAGCGCGAATATTAAGTTAGCTTATTACAAACTCTGTAGCTTGTGTGGGCTACCCTAGTGCAAGATTTATTACTTTATATTATGATTAAGAATTTTTCAGTCAATGGAATATGTTAAAAAATGCAAAATTTTGTAAAAGGTCTCATTTGTAAATTTAAGTTATTGTGATTTCTTATATTTACGCAAGCACTACACATTTAAATAAAACTAGTTTATACGGATTTTATAGCGTATATTATAACTTATTTTATATTCCCCATGTTTCATGCACTTTACAGCACCCATGGTCATGGGGGGGGGGGGCTGAGGTGTTTGTCGTCCCAATGTCTTATTTAACCACGGCTACCTCCAGATTAAAATTATTAATTTTTGTACCGATCTACGCAGTATGAACTTACAGTATCTTGAAGTCTTGCAGTTGTATGCTTGGGTTGGGATTTAATTTTATTAATTATATGATCCCAAGCAGATAGTAGCACTCAGCCATCTTCTCTATTGAAATTAGGATATTTTTTGACTTCAATATCCTCGCGAATCATCCTTGGAAGGAATCGGTGTTCTTTAGCGAGGATTTGTGGTCTATCAAATCTAATGTAGTGACGGGAGCGATCCTGTACGTGTTCACAGAGTGCACTGCAGACTTCCCGAAGCGTCGATTCTTCACATCAGCTATGTGTTATTTAAGGCGGGTTTTTATTGATCTTTTAGTTTGTCCTATATCAGAGAGACCTCATTCACAATCAAGCTTGTATTCTCCTGCATCTTGCAGAGGGACATTACACTTGACAGATGGTAAAAACTGACTAATCTTCTTCGGTGGCTTAAAGTATGTTTGAATGGAAGCACGCTTCAAGATGTAGCCAATCTTGTCAGTGACACCTTTGACATATGGCAGTACAGCAGGCACTCGCTCGACTACGGCCGCCTTTATTCGTTCACTGTGACGTAGGCGCGGGACCCGAAGCTTGTTGTCGTGCAAAACTAGCTTGACGTGTTGGAGCTCGGTGGGGCTCGGTTTACTGTCACAGATCCCTCGTGCTCTCTGAAACAAAGATTTACCCACGGTAGTTAATTAAAAAAAATTTAATCGTGTGAGTACAAAGTTGTACAAAGTTATTGCGGAATTATTAATGTGAAACGTCAAATTTCTTAGATTTGGTTGAGTATAGTTAAATTTATTATTTAATAATACATACAACTAATGACATATTTATAATAACTGCCTCAATGAATCAGTTACTGGGTTTTTCTGTAAAGAAATTCTCAGTAGCAACCTGGAGTCACAAAGTTGGTGGTGTTACATCCTCGTGCCTCAGAAAGCACTGACCTCTCTGTGGTCGTGTCAGATTGTCGTCCCATGGGACTATGAGAATTAACAGAAACAGAAACAGAAACTTTTTTATTCAATATAGATTATAAATAATACTTATTGAAAGTCACTCTTTTGTTTAATAATTACCACTGGTTCGAAAAAAACCTCTGTCCTGGGAAGAACCAGCAAGAAACCCAGCGGGATTATTTTTTAAAATAACAGCTTACAATCATGTATGTTACACAATTAACAACACAACAAATTAGAAATAGCTTGGTAGCGATCACCTCATTCCCAGGGGTTATTATCATCCATAAATTCCTTAATATTATAATAACCCTTTTATACAAACTTAGTTTAATAAAGTTTTTGAACTTTGAGAAGGTGAAATTTTGTATATTTTCTGGTATTTTGTTGTAAAAGCGTATAGGTACATCGCCCCAAGAATGAATTACTGACTCGATGAAGTCGAGTAACTTGTACTACTTGCTTGTGTCTGTTCCTAGTATTTACAGAATGAATATCACTCATTTTTGTAAAACTACTTTTATTTTTGTGTACGTACATTACATTTTCATAAATGTATTGAGATCCCAAAGTTAATATATTGATTTACTTAGCAACTCTTTAGGCTTTAAATCATAAATTGCTCTTCTGTAAAACAAATGTAATTTCAGTGTCAGCTGCGTGTTCCCATAGCAAAATACCATACGAAATTATGTTATGGAAATAGCTAAAGTAAACTAGTCTAGCTATTTCAACACTGATGAGATTTCTAATCTTTTTTACAGCATATGCTGCAAAACTAAGTCTGCTTGCTAGTTTTGATATATGGGGGCTCCATTGAAGCTTCGCGTCTAGTAAGATTCCAAGAAAAATGGTGGTATCTACAAGACACAGTTCCTCCCCATTTAAAATGACATTAGTATTTAATTGTTTGACATTTGGAGTCATGAATTTCACACATTTTGTTTTAGTGCCATTTAAATGCAAATTATTAACATTTTATAAATAGGCACCTGTGTTTGCGTATACACTCGGCATTATAATCCTGTCCTGCGCAGATTGCGAGTTTCCGTTGAGATTACTCGCCGATTAATAATATGTATGACATGATGATCTCTTTTTCTTCTTCTTCGTCATCACATACAATTTCACTGTCATTTCCGTGAAACTTGGTCTATCACTGCTGGCCGTATGAGAAAGCTTAATACTATGGAAAGACCAATGTGTGGAATTTTTCTGTGGTTCCGTATCGAGGGTATCCACAGGAGGACAAGAGTAACTGACATATTCCAGCGGTTAAGTAATTTAAAGTGGCAATGGGACAGCCATAAGCTCGAAGAAAAGATACATATATATATATATATATATATATATATATATATATATATATACATGGTTTCCCCATGGCATTTTAATTTAGTCAGCACTTACAATTGTGATGTCGCTAATACCACAGAATAAATAATAGTTAAAAGAACAGAAGGATCACTCTCTGATAGCAAACTTGCAAGTTTAAACTTAGTTACAGCGTCGCTAATGTTCATAATATTTTGCACGCCTCGGAAGTGACCTTCGTGAAATTAGCCTACCGTTTATTTCGTCGAAAAAAAATGTGGCGCGCGTATTAAATCAAAATGCACCTTAAGTCCGCGTGCGAGTATCTGTCTGTATCACTTAGCCCGTTACGCGCCTTTGTTAAGACTGCTTCTACTGTAGGGTTAGGTGTTGTGAGAAAACAAATTGAATCATTTGATATTAGTTAGTATATAGTAGAATACACCGAGATGTTATGCAATGTATTAGTATTTCTTTTATTTATTTTGTATTTTGTTCAAAAAACGTTCCCCACACACACACTAAGATTTTTTCCTGTATCGTGGAGGCAGTTAACAAACATAAATTTCACAAGGACAAACATCTAGACCCGGAACAATTATTTGTAGGCCATACAAATACTTGTTCCGTGCGGGATTCGAACCCGCGGCCCCAACGTTGCAACTCATTGCTAAGCCACTGCGCCACGGAGCCATCAATTTGCTGATAATAAAAACTTTATTGTTCAATGTGAGGAAAGTTAATATGCAAAATCGAGGAAAATTAAGATTATAACAACGTGAACGTCTTTAATTACTCAGGTAATTTACCTACTTACCATTTTTAAACGACTTCAAAAAAAAGAGGAGGTGCTCAATTCGACCGTTTTTTTATGCGTTACCTCAGAACTTTTTTCTAGGTGAATCGATTTTGATGACTCAATTTTTATTTGAAAGCTGGTGCTTATAATTTATACATCCCATATAAATTTGATCAAGTTCTGACCCGTGGTTTTGGAGTTATCCTTAATAATGCGTATTAGTATTGAAGTCGGTTGTAAAATTTTTTAATTTCATTAGTTGTCTCTCTTCCTCTCTTTTTAAAAAACGTTACCTCCACACTAGGATTTTCTCCGGTATCGCAGGGACAGTTTACAAACATAGAACAGACCCAGAACAATTATTTGTAGGCCATACAAATACTTGTTCCGTCCGGGATTCGAAACCGCGGCCCTTTGCGCTGCAACTCATTAGGGTCACTAATCAAATAATAAATCTGTAACTATGGCGTCAGTAACTAAGTACCTAATTATCTAGATCTACCTATAAATAATAATATATTACCTTTCGGTATCCTTAGGAACAGTTAAAAATGAAAAGTCGACATTCCTATTGTTATTTAAGCACCCGTATGCTATGCAGTACCTTCTGTTTTTTTAAAGGCCATACTTGAATAAAAACTCAAAAATAAATATCAAAAGTGCCTAAATACTTATTAGAGAAAAATAAATTTTATGTTAATTTAAGGCACGCGTTAGCTCGAGCACGCGCGTGACAACCTCACGGATTTTCCCTCATGTAGACGGCCGGGCAGCGTAGGTATATTTTCATGCCTAAAGCGCGGAGTTAGACAGGCCTGCTAATAGTACTGAAGTTATTTAACTTTGCTGGCTTACATTGAATTTAAAGGCGATTGCGCAGCCTCTGAGCCACCACGGTTGTGTTTAATATAAGTTTTATTATTGGATAAAAAGATTATGGTATTTATATTTTATATACTATTGCTGTTGCTTTAAAATCATCTAAGAAATGTAATGTTGAAAGGAGACAATTTCTTTTTGTATTGAAAATGGGCCCACCACGGTAACCAGGCGTAACTTAATGAAACACATGTCGATTTATTCCTTATAACCAATAGATTACAATAGTAATATTAGTTTTACCGTATCTAACGGGAATACTGAGAAATTAACAGTTAAAATAATATGAATATCACAATAACCTAAAAACAAACTAAAAGCGATTGTCTAGTAGTTTTCACCGGTATTATAAGTTAAAATAGTGCTCTGGTCAATAATTAATAGTATAAAAGAAAGTTGTAGGTACATTCAGCATTTATAGGTACTTTAAGGTTGATGGAAAAAAAATTTAGTTCGTTCTTCTTTATACGCATTTTTTTTTTCATATTACATTAGCCAATTCACGAATATCAAAAGAATTTTTTTTTCAGATTTTATGATTCCGGTTACATTTTCATAAAATCTTTAGGCCGTTTACTATAATAAATTGGTATCTTTTTTATGTGTAATAAAATTAAGTTACGTTAAAGTTTCTAGTGGGCCCAAAACCGATTGTCTTCTTTGCCCCTTTGTGCTGTGAGACAAATTTGTTACGGTTTGTTACAATTAATTAACAGTTTTGAGTGTATAATATAATTGTGAATTATTCAAGAAAAAATGCTCGAAAAACAAAAATTCTTACTAAAACGGATGCAGTTATTATCGATACTTAAAATATTAAACCATCTAAAATTCCTGCAAATATTGCATGTTACCGGCGAAAGGGATAAACCCTTTCTTGAAATAGCTATTTATTATCGTGTCGTATGAGAAACTCAAGGTCAGCGAGCTGTGCTCAGAGTTTCTTTGCGTGGTAGAATCCATTACGATGATACCCGCAAAAGAAATAGTTCTATTTTTTTGCTGTATTTATTAAAGACCTAAAACAGCGATTTGAACTAGTCAGTAAGTAAAAGCGGGCAGCAGCTTAACCGCATCAAACAGCCGGATGGCTAACCAGTGACGGGTTTAATTTTAGCAAATTCCACCCTTGCACTGTGAGTAGCTCCAATGAAACATACACTAAATTACATATTTATGTAAAGTTATCATAGCTGTTTAATAAAATGTTATTCCTATATAGATAGATACATAGATAGATAACACTTTATTGTACGCCAAAAAACATAAATATTAACAAAAAAGGAGAGAAAGAAATGTGGTACAATGGGCGGTCTTATCGCTAAGAGCGATCTCTTCCAGACAACCTTTAAATGGACAGGATTGCAAGAAAACAATAAAAACATGTGTGTGGTTTGGCGACAAAAATAACATTATTTTTATTATTAACCATAAAATAGTAATAAAGATGCATAATTTAAAATGGTATATAAGTACATAGATAAGATAAATACATACATACTTATTTTTTTAACATGGTAGAGCCATGCTGCAGCTATATTAGTAGTATAGTTGTAGTACGAATGGGTCGGCTCGACCGGGGTGGGACAACGCCCTCACAGAATACCTGTGTTTCGTATGGTGAGTGTAGAAAACCGGAGACCCTTTTTACTGGAAAAGAGGCATTCCATCTTAGTCCTCACGGGTGATAACGCATCTGCATTTTGATTCTTTATTGAGGATAGATGTAGATGTCTATGGGTCGCAGCTACCACTTACCACCAGGTGGACTGTGTGCTCGTTTGTCACCCTATCTTATAAAAAAAAAAACTTTCCAACCCCCATTGCTCTGAGAAATTTTCAGACTTTAGCTGGATCATCATTCTGTACTGATTCATGGATATAATGGCGTTGAGCATTCCTACACAACTTATTACAGAGATTTCGGATAATAACATATTTTTCTCAGTTTATGTCTGTAGGTTTGCATTTATACTTTGACTTAGCTGCAGCTTTCTTATTTAATAAGATTTTAACTACTTCTGTTACACGGTGAAGGAAGGTGTTTCATTTTGACGGCACGAACTGGAAGCATGTTTATCGTAAAGACTAGTTAAGTTAGCCGTAAACAGTACTACCTTATCATCTACAGATTCCGCCTTGAAAAGTGGCGACCAATCAATGTTTGACGCATCTTCGCGTAGATTATTAATATTCATACCACCAAAATTGCGACGCAGAAGAAATTTTGACTTAATTTTAAGAGGCCGTATTTTATACGAAAGAAATGTGAGATCATGATAAGAGAACGCATCATCTGAGCATTGAGCATGTTTAGAGACTAATTCAGTGGAAGACACAAAAATTTGGTCAAGAAGTGACGGACTAGTACTAGGAAAATGATGTGTTGCCTTTAAAGGCAGAATAAAGAGATTAGTGGAATCTGCAATGGATTGAAGGGAGGCGGAACGGGGATCTTGTTTCATCATTTCATTTGGTATTAAAATTATCCATAATAATTATATGTGAATACAAGGAAGATACATTTTCAAGAATACTTTCGAAAGAAGTAAAGTAGTTTATACGTGAAGAAGGACAATAGTATATCCCGAGCAGCACTTTGGTATGATTCAGCTCCACCTCTACAAAAAGGTGTTCGCCTGCATTAGACGGAGGTGGCTGTGTCGACATATCAATCACAGAGAAAGGGATATATGCACGAAGATATATATAGCAACTCCTCCACCACTGCCTACAGCACGATCATTTCTTATGAGCATGACGATTAATGCAAAAATTGAAGAGGTCCATATCAAGCAGTGGACTGTTAATGGCCTGATGAGAAGAGAAAAGAAAAAGAAAATTATTTACATTTTTTTCGTCAGTTTTGTCCAATCTTTTACACTGTTTCTTTGTTTGGCTAATTTGCTTGATATTTCTGGCGGGTTTTAGTTAGATGTTGCTAAAACGACTATATAACAAATTCGTTTTTTTTTAATGTATATTGTAAACACTCACGCCTGTCACCCAGAGGGGTAGGCAGAGACTATGGACTTCCATTTGGCACGATCCTGATACACCTCTCTCGCCTCCTCCACATCCATATACCTACGCATACACGCTCGTCGGTTAAGGGTACTCTTAATTTGGCCCATTTTCAATATATCGCCAATTTGGTCGATAAATTTTCGCCTAGGGCGTCCCTTCCCGACTCTGCCGTTCACCTCTGCCACATAAATTTGCTTTGTCACTCTTTCCTCATTCATTCTTTCCACATGACCAAAGCACCGAAGCATTCCTTTCTTAATCCTGGTCACAACATCATCTCGCAAATCACACTCTTCTCTTATCACACAATTTCTCACTCTGTCATTTAGATTCAGCCCTAGCATACTCCTTAATTACCGCATTTCTACAGCATTTATTCTGCTCTCATGCTTCTTCTGCCACACCCAACTTTCACTACCATACATTAAAGTAGGGATTAACACAGTATTGTGAATTGCCATACGTGCCTTTTTGGACACATTCTAACTTTCCACAACAGAGTGTAGAGCCCCATTTACTTTATTTCCTGGGTTCACTCGTCGTTCTATATCCTTATCATATCTACCATCCTTGCTAAATACACATTCCAAATACACAAACTCATCTACTTGCTCGACCAATTCCCCTTCTATTATTATTTCACATATCGTTTTACTTTCTTCTCTTTCAAAAACCATAACTTTCGTCATACTTGCGTTCACTTTCATTCCCCTTTCTTTTAATGAACTGTTCATTAATGTAACCATCATTTGCAACTCGGCCGCCGACGACGCGAGTATGACTTGATCATTGGCGTACAAAAGGCATTTGACGGTTAATTCACCCATTCTTAACCCGCATTCTTCAACTTTCAAATTTTCCAAACAACTGTCCATAAATAGGTTGAACAGCTACGGGGAAGCCACACAGCCCTGTCTGATCCCTTTATGCATGCCAAACCAGTCCGAGTAGGCCCCGTTGATCCTGACACAAGCACTGGAGTCCCTATACAGAGACTTCAATGCCTGTATCAACCCAGCGCTCAACCCAAATGAGTTCAGTGTTTGCCATAACACATCCCTGTCCACTCTGTCATAAGCCTTTTCCAAGTCCACGAACGCACAAAAAACCTTTTGGTTTTTGGCCAAAAACTTCTCCGCGATCATGCGCATGGAAAAGACCTGATCCGTACATCCGATTCCCTTTCTAAATCCCGCTTGCACATCCCAATATTTTCCATCAGTATCTTTCATAACTCTTTCAATTAGTACCTTAGCATACAGTTTTCCCACAATGCTAAGAAGACTGATACCACGGTAGTTTTTACAGTCCTGCTGTGATCCTTTTCCTTTATATAGTGGGACTATCACGGCTTTGTACCAGTCTCCCGGTACCCACTTAAGTTCCCAACACAAATTAAACAAGGTGTACAGCAGGTCTGCCACCACTCCCTCTCCAGCCCTTAGCATTTCGAGTGATACTCTATCTTATCCGGCTGCCTTACCTGCTTTCATACTTTTCATTGCTTTCATTATTTCATCTATACTTATCTCTCTATCTCTTTCCTCTTCTTTCCACGTCTCATCACTCATAAACACGCTTTCACAGTATTCCTTCCATCTCCTTAAACTCGACACTTCGTCATTCAGAATACAGCTATTCTGGTCACGTATAGCATTCAGTCTAGGCTGTTTTGAATGTCCCCTGGCAGTTCTTACGAGTTTCCAGAACATTTTAATATTTGCCTGGAAGTCATCTGATATTCTTCTATCATTCTTATCAAATCTTTCTTGCTTTTTCCTTTCAACTACTTCTTTTACTCTCTTATTTAGATGTCTAAAGACTGCCTTTTTTCTTTCAATATCATCATTCATACCGCTAGAATAACTAGCCTTGGTTGCTAGTAAATCTAGCCATGCTCTCTTCTTTGCTTCTACTTCCATCCGTACCTCATCATCCCACCATAAAGTGTTATTTTTCCTTTCATTCGTTCTCCCGTCCCTTTCTTGACATTATACCACACAGTCACCAAGTCTAAATCATTCATACACAAATCATCCATACCACTTATATTTTCTCTGTCTACATTTGAACTTCTCTTTCGCACCTTCATGTTGTAACTTCTCTGTTCTTATACGCTGTAACGCAGTGGTAGACACAGATGTCCGATGCCGCCAACGTGTGAATAGACCATTAATTCGGCATAAGACCAAGTAATGATCCGTCCCTACGTTGGACCCCCGGTAAACCCTTGTATCTACCACTGAGCTCCTCATTCTTTCATCCACAATTATGAAATCTATCATGCTTCTATCACCACCTCTTTCCCATGTATACATGTGAATCTTCTTATGACGAAAGAAAGTGTTCGTCACAAAAAGATTCTTTTCCACACATACGGTGAGGAGGCTTTCACCATTCTCATTTATACTTTCATCACCAAACGTTCCCAATATCCTTTCATAACCAAGCCTCTTCACGCCAACCCTTCCATTAAAATCTCCTAATATAACAATATTTTCATTACCCTTGCATTTCATTAGCACCATGCTTACCATCTCCCAAAACTGCTCTCGGATATAAGTGGGCTTAGATATGTCTGGGGCGTAGACCCCTAGAACAAACAACTTCTTTAAGCCCACTTTCATTCGTATCCATAGCAGTCTCGGGCTTACACATTCATACTCTTCCACACAATGACCCATTCTTTCTGAAAGGATGATACCGACTCCCTGGCATGCCCGCTCGGTCTCGTCTACACCAGACCAGTACGCGGTATACATGCCATGTGTAGTGGCATCCTTTCCTTCCGTTTCGTCTCATTTACACATAACACATCTATTCCTCTATCATACGTCATAACGCAGACTTAATCCATCTTATTATTCATTGCTCCACATACATTCAGCGTAGCCAGACGGACTTCCGTCATTCAATTTTCGCCCCTCCGGGAGACAGAACGTGACGGGTGGCGAACCTCGTCGCCAGTTTTCCTCCCGGAAATTCGTCGCACCCCTGCCCCATTAAAGGGGCGCCGGGAACTCGGGGCCACTTCTTTTAGTTTGTGCCTCATGGTGCGAAAGTAGGGGGTGGTATTTTTTACCCCGTTACCACACGGCGAGGAGCTAAGTCTGTACTTTCGGCTTTGTCGCTTGTTTAGCACCACCCGGGGGACATGTGTAGGGTGGGCCTAGCATTAGGTGGTCGAAGCGTACGGACGCGAGCGAGTCATCCCCATTATATTAAATTCATAATATTAAAGCTTAAAAATTGAAGTAGCTAAAATCTACGTGAAATACTAACGTGGTATACAGGGTATTTTTGAAACGCTCCCGAAAACGAAGACAGATGATAGTACTAAGGATACCTATGATGATGGGTCACAAAGAAATTCAATCCCGAGGAAAAAAAAATCATCTTTTCACAACGTTTTATTAACTTTATTCACGCTCCATCATGTTATTAAAGTTATTTGAAACGATATTTCAAAAAAAATATCATGAAAATACTGAAATATAATACCAGCAGTGAAACTTTAAAAAGAAAATCAGCTGACAATAGGGTCAATATCCTCGCGGGCGCCGAACTCTTACCTAGATCGGTACGAAACAATGCATTAGGTATACTACTTACTCACTCTACCCTTCCCTTTCACACACACGCTGCTTCGTGTCGCCTCGCGCTGTGGAATTTCATATGCTTCAAGGACGTTATAATAATTTTAGTTTTTGAGACAGTGCCATGTTGACTATCACGAGCGATAGTTCAATTGTTTTGTTTATTAAATTATTGTCGTTATAACTTGTTATTTATTAATTAATGATGTTGTTCTTGTTGTTACGTTTTGTGTTTTTTGTTTTGTTTTAATAATGCCTAACGCGTAGGTACATTTATAGTGCTTGTGAATACGGCAACATGTTAATGTGCCTTGAAGAATCTCATAAGGCCACGGAGGATCGGTAAGCTGTTTCATACCTAATTTTTTAAATAACTTAGTACTGAACTGATCTGAATAGGTACATAACTGAATACATCAGAATAATAAACATAATTACACAATGGATAACAAAGCATGACTCTAACCTTGTAAACATTTTATTTAAGTATTTTTTCATTAGCGGGGAATCGAACCAGTTATTTGGTTTATTTAAGCTAATTTTTTTTAAATAACTTGTTAACATTTTATTTAAGTATTTTTTTCATTAGCGGGGAATCGAACCAGTTATTTGGTTTATTTAACCTGTGAATTCGAATTAAAGTGGCTACGTGGAGACAAGCACAGTGGCAAAATAGTAGGTTAAGTAGATAAGTTAGGTATTTAGACAAGTGTTGTAAATTATTGGGTATTGTGGTACCATCGCTAGTTGCGGGCCGCGCGAATTCGGCGTTCGCGCGTACATTGACCCGTAGTCAGCTGATTGTAATTCAGTAATTCCACTGCTTGTTTTATATTTCAGTATTTTCATGATATTTTTTTATGAAATATCGTTTCAAATAACTTTAATAACATGATGGAGCGTGAATAAAGTTAATAAAACGTTGTGAAAAGATGATTTTTTTTTCCTCGGGATCGAATTTCTTTGTGACCCATCATCATAGGTATCCTTAGTACTATCATCTGTCTTCGTTTTCGGGAGCGTTTCAAAAATACCCTGTATATTAACTAGTTTGAAATGCTGGTGCATTAGTGGTCTATTGCTCCCATAATTATATACACTATCGCCAACCCAACATCTATGAAGAGGGCTATGCTCGAGGTTTCTTAGCGTGATAAACTTAAAAATTAGGATATACCCAGTAGAACCAGAGTAACACAGTGACATAGCCCAACGGTAGACGAAGTGTAGGGTGGCCCACCATTAGATGGAGTGACGACCTGGTAAGACATGCAGAAAGTCGATGTGTTTCAAGCATATCTACGTGTAATGATAGTATAGTGATAGAAAATTGTCTGCAAATATTTAAGTGATAAGTGAAAAAGTGTGTAAACTCATTAAAGTATACATTTACATTCATTAATTAATTACAGCCTATGAAAAGTTCACTGCTGAACATATGTCGTCCCCATAGATTGCCTCATATGAGGGTAATTTGCCATAGTTGCCACGCTTGGCAGACGGGTCGGGAACCGTAGTTTTTTTTAGTATTATTAAGTTGTTATCAGAAAGATGCTTCTGCCCATTTTCTGTTTCAGTTTACCTCTGTTGCCTCTTAAGACACCCACGAGATGATATGGGGTAGTGGATTCTCTAACGACGCCAGTACACTCTACAATTATTATTATTTTTTTATTATTATTAATCTATATTGTTTTTTTAAAAAATATTTTTAACAACTACGACACATAAACGAACATACTGGCCAACTATTATTAGCCTAAAAATGTAAACAGGCAGGAGGCCTCCATTCGTTTAAATTATGGAGCAGAAAAGATTCTGCTTCTCTGCCCCTATGCGGGTTATTAGATTTCACATAGCTCCGAAGTACTTTTTATTTCGAGGTCACGATTTTCAAGCTTTCCTAAGTGTAAGTTTCCTCGCGATGCTTTCTATCACCACCGAGTTCGTGGTATTTTTTAATAGCAAAAGGGTGACAATAGGACACACTGTTAACCTGATGGTAAGTAGATGCTGTGGCCCATAGACATCCTTGAATAAGAACTAAAATGCGGATGCTTTGACCCCAAGAGTTAAGATGGAATGCGTCGTTTCCAGTGAAAGGGGTCTACAGTTTTCTACGCTTACCGAACGAAACAAAGCAGCATTAAGCTGCTATTTTACGTTGGTATTCTGTGAGAGCGTGGTCCTTTTCCGTTCTAGCTGACCCATTCTTGCTACGCCCATAATATAGCTGCTGCATGGATCTATCACATAAAAACAAGTAGCACATGAATTTAAAACGCTTATGTTTAAAAAAAAAATTAAATAACAATTCTAATTGTTCTGGCAACGAGAATCGAACTTAATTTCTCTCTACTCAACTCGTCTCTTGGGTTACCAAGGCAAATCCTTACTCACACCTTACACCGTTATGAATTTAGAAATATACATTTTTTTATCAAAAACTAAAACTTTATTGTTATTTTCGTTGCGAAGAAATCAAAAGCTTAAAAGCAAAAGAGAAGAGACGTTAATCCTTGTCCAACTAAATGGACCTTGAAGTTTCTGCCTCATAATTTAAGTTGAAACTTTAACACAAGAACGGAATCTTGCATTGTAAACTTGTTTTCGTTATATTCACTTACATTAAAATTAGAACTAATAAATTTTAAACTTATAAGATGACAATGATAAGTAAATAAAAACTGTTGGTAAATCCAATTGTGGGCTTAAGCGTTTACATTTTTAAAGTAGTTTAAATACACACAAGTTTTCACTAATTACCTTATTATTATTACTTCCAATTTTTCGATAATTTTATGTCAAACTTCAATTTAATAAAAAGTTTGGAAAATCCAAAGGCGCACGACTCATAATGCTCATATGATCATCATATTATCATCATTCAGGTCACTCCATAAAGTCCAAGATGTATTTAATTATATTTATACATATATAAATCCTACTTACTTTTAGTACGTAGTACTATTATTTATTGTGTGATTTTAAAATATTGTAATAAAAATCTGTGATAATAATAATAATCAAGTATGTATCAAATTTGGTTTTTCAAATATTTTGTATTTGTACAGCGATCTTTTTGAGCACGAGCCGCTGCAAACAACCGATACAGTATCCACTCACGACGGCAGCTGAGCCCGAAGTGAGTGAGTGAGGCAGTCTATTTAGTAAAATAAATTATTACAAGGCTGCTCAAAACACCGAAAAATTCGGAATTTCTCAGCCGAAAAAAATTAATTCTAACTAAACAAAACAAAATTAAACTGCCATTTACATTCCATGGTTTCCCACTTGATAGATGAAAAGATTAAAAAATAGATTGAGTTGAAAAATGTATGTTTTCAAAAGTTATCGTGTTTACCCCTCCATGCGGACTTGATAAATCCACACCATAAGCCACTATAACCACTTTTTTATGTAAAAATAGCAATTAATCGATTTAAAAAAAATTATAAGTTCAACAATCATTTAACTTTCTGACAATATGCTTTTTATATCATTTAAATGTTCAATATGATTGTTAGATACGATTTCATGCGACAAAACGTTGGAATCTTGATTTTTAGGCCCATACTATGCGCTTCACGCTTAAGGCGTGCAATATTCGCTATTTTAATCTATTTACTTCTATTTAAGCTCAGCTGGTGATCTTCTGGCTTATCTAACTCATAGATGGGCGTAGGCTGTAGAGTCCAAGGGGGAGGTCCTGGCCATTAGTTTGGACATTGTGAAGGCCTTCGATCGGGTTTGGTACAAAGCGCTTCTTTCGAAGCTCCCTTCTCTCCCCTCTTTGGGCTTCCCGAGAAATTATGTAATTGGATCACCAGTTTTATTCCAGATCGGAACATCAACGTCGTAGTAGACGGTGCTTGCTCCGATTACAAGCCTATTAATGCTGGTGTTCCACAGGACTGCGTGCTATCACCAACGCTGTTTCGTCTGCATATCAATGATATGTTGCAAATCGGTTGCAATGAATGCTACCGGTACACATACACCGGCCGTGCCGGTACTCGGTGACGTTTCTCGGGAAAACGTCGCCGAGTACCGGAACAAACTTTTTATCTGACGTTGAGTTTTCGTTGAACGAAGTCTCGGATTGGGGCGACTAAATTTAGTCCAGTTCAATCCCCATAAGACACAAGTTTGCACGTTCACCGCTAAAAGGAACCCATTTGTCGTGTCTCCTCAGTTTCAAGGTACTCTCCTTGTTGCCTCAGCTAGTATCGGAATCCTCGGTGTCGACATATCGAGTGATGTACAGGTTCGTGGTCACGTGGAAGAGAAGGCCAAATTGTCCTCTAAAAAGCTTGGCGTGCTCAGCAGAGCGGCATAGTATTTCATGCCGGCACACCGCTTGCAACTTTACAAGGCGCAGGTTCGGCCCCACATGGAATACTGTTCCCATCTCTGGGCAGGGGCACCCCAGTTCCAGCTCCTTCCACTTGACCACATCCAGCGCAGAGCAGCTCGAATAGTCCACGGCCGAGTTCTTTCCGTTTTCCGAGACTCACTGCCGCTGCGAATAGATTTTGCATCCCTTTGCATTATCTATCGTATTTACCACGGGGAGTGCTTTGAAGAATTGTTCAGATTAATTCCAGCCGCCAAATTTCATCAACGCACATCGCGACAAAACTTACGTTACCATCTACAGCATCTGGATGCTTGGCGGTCCACTACTGTGCGATTTACTAGGAGTTTTCTTCCTCGCACGACTACTTTGTGGAATCTTTTACCACCAGCAATTTTTCCGGACCGATACGACTTAAGGACCTTCAAGAAACGAGCTTACTCCTTTTTAAAAGGCCGGCAAGGCACCTGCAATTTCACTGGTGTTGCAGTTGTTCATGGGCGGCGATCGACACTTTCCATCAGGTGAGCAGCATCCTCGTTTGCCCTCTCTGCTATAAAAAAAATTAAGACATTTGATTAGTGTTACTAAAACGGTTTCGAAATCGAAATATGCAACTCAGCCGTAATTGAAATTTTATTGATTTTTTTTCGTTCAAGTAGCATATTGTAAAATACAAAGTTATACATTGCTAATCACTTCATATCGTATTATTTATTAATTCTTAATTCATTTCATCTCAGCCTGTATAACGTTTCAGTGCTAGTAAGTGGCTTAAAATGAAATTAATAATCATATTATTTATAAATCAAGCAATCTAAATCTATACGTGAAGGGGAAAACTTTGCACCCCTTTTCCGGAGAAGTGGGAGTTTTGGCATAATTAAAGTTTACACGGAGAAGGAGTGCAGAAAGCTAAAAATACAATACATTAAACATTATTCAAATTAAAATATTTTATTTAGTAATGGTCCTTATGTTGAAACTCATCCAGTTTGTTTTTTAAATTATAAATGCTAGACACTGAAGAGTCAGTTACTGAACAAGGACACTTAATGATAGAGCAATCCATCTAGCTGGCAAAAACTCAAAAGGTAAACGAACCTAGCTGAACAAAGGGCTCATTCTTTTTATTCAATTATTTTTCTATAGCTTTATTAATTTATAATATTTCGATAAAATTATCTTTACAAACAGTAAAATTAGGTCCGTATGTTAATACTAGATTTTTTTTTAATTCAGAGATTAGACAATAAATTTTTTCTAATAATAATTTTTAATTTCCGATTTACGATACTGCGGACTTTTTTAATAAATTAAATTTAACCTTTATACACGTAAGAGCAATTAGAATAGTTTTTTCAAATCTGTTTATTCAGTATAAATGTGGCGTTTGCATTATAATATAACAATTTTAAAAAAACAGTGTAAGTACAGTTACAGCCTAGGCACAGGTCTCCTCTCATTTCTCTTTTAGGGCAAGGAATTGTCCGGTGGGTGAACTTTACATGTTTTTGAATTCTTTTCCCTGATATGTAGGTTTCTCAATGTGTTTTCCTTCACCGCCGAGACGTTTTAAGACAGCACTTGAAATTGCAATTAACAATTTCATTAATGTTGGATCGTTCGCGTACTGAAAAATTTACTGGGAGCGATTAGCCCCCAATCTATCCAATCTCGAAAAATGATGGATGTTTTTGCTTTTTCTTATATTTATTATGGATGCTATCTTGGTTTTAAAATTCCTTACAGCATTACCTTATAATTTTATTTTTTCACTGTGCGAATCAGATCTGCAAATATTTAGAAAGTCTTTTGGAATATAAATTTACAATCTATAATACCCAAGAGAGAAACCCTCAACAAATAACGTAAGCACCTTTTTGTATATATATTTCTTTTGGTTCTAGGCAAGATCAAGTGGAGTTTAGTATAAGGCATATATTAACATATTATACTTTTTACTTTTCATTTATAAGTAAGTACACGATTGTGTTAATGTAATGTTCGTCAAACTAATTTTACGAAAAGAAATAATGATCTTTGTGCCATTTTCTTAGTCTACTCTAAGAACTCCTACGTAAAGAGATGGTTGATAAACTGTTCTTGAGTTACCAACGCGTAGTTAAAGGACTATGGCGGTTTTATGTTGAGTGCTTTAAAATATTAGCTGCTGGTAAGTACTTCACGCCGTGACAACTGCTTACTCTATAAAAGCCGGTAAGTCCAGTTGTACGTGGAGTATTACTACCGTATAAGTGTTAGTGCTGCAATTTGTAACCTAGCAGCTTTGAATTAAATAAAAAGGCATGCTAAAAGACTTATATAGACTGAACACAGACGCAAAATAGCCAGCCTCTTGGCGTAAAACAGGATACATTTCGGAGAAAGCGGGCAGGAATTTACTTAACTCCTCCTTTTAACTTCCTCGTTTGACCACAAGACTTCGGTCAGCCTTCACTTTTTTGTTGTCAACATTTTTTTTTAGGATAAGGGTGACAAATGAGCACACAGTCCACCTGATGGTAAGTGGTTGCTGCGGCCCATAGACATCAACATCTATCCCCGATTACAAATCAAAATGTAGATGCGCTGTCACCCGTGAGGACTAAGATGGAATGCCTCGTTTCCAGTAAAAAGGGTCTCCGGTTCTCTACACATACGAAACACAGCAGTGTTAAGCTGCTATTTTATGTATTTTGTGAGAGCGTGGTCCTTCCCCGGTCGAGCTGACCCATTCGTGCTAAACTATCCTACTAATATAGCTGCAGCATGGCTCTACCACGTAAAACATACCACACTTTTAAACCAAACGCTTTTCATCATCGCTCAAAATATGTACAGTTACATATTTAAAGCGCTGATGAGCATTACTGAATGGAGTGGAATAATTTGCCAGCATCTGTCCTTCCATCCGATTATAACGTGGGTGTCTTAAAGATAAGGCTAAATAGGCTTTTATTAAATTAAGTCAGTTCTCTATACCTTCTTCGCCTACATCACCACTTTTATCAGGTGAGTAAGTAGTAAGGCTATTCAATTTCAATTCGGGCGGTTCATTGAGTCTACGACAAAGCTGGCACCAAGAAAACTTGGTATTCCCACTAAAGTTAATGTATCCGGACTCTAGCTGAATAAAGGTTAGAGAAGCTAAGGTAATGTAGTTTAATGCGGGGTAGGTAAAAATCTCTAGATTTCTTAGCAGTGTCCTTAATACGAGCAATTAATAGTAGGTCGCATATAGAAGATACTTAGGGGTGCTCCACACGGGGTTAGCTCTTCAAACTTTTTGAGTTCAGTCATATATAGACTATTATGTTGGCTTGTGCTGCTTAATATCAACTGACTGCTTTAGATTAAGAGGAAAAAAGGTGAGTTGAGACTTTTATGTCGGACAAATTTGACTTTTGGTATTCTACAGGATACCTATGGCGGAGTGTTTAGGCAAGAGTTGCACACTCTTGTTCTTCCATTCCCATTTCCTATCTTACGCCTTAACGTACAGTTGGGTTTCATTCATTGTTGACTTGCTTATAAAGCTTAATTTTTTTGCATGTTTATTATGATTGAGCGGACATTGAGGGATTCAAGTTCTTTAATGAGTTAAACTTCCCTCATCAACAGCATTTGGGATCACTTATGGCAAGAGTCAATGGGTATTTTCTAGACTTATGTATGAACCATAAAAAAATGAAAAAATATTTTGTCACGTTCTGAAAAACGTCGACGTGTGAACGAGCTGTACGCAAGCATACAAACGCATGACTAGGTTATAGTCTCTGTTTTAGAGCAGATGAAAAAACCGACAGTGACTTTTACGCCAACTACAGGGGTAACTAACATTTTTCGGTGAGGTTCTATAAAATTCAAAGTCTGTCAATCGTATCAATGGCAGAAAAATAAAATAACATTTTTATTTATTATAATTATGTACATACAAAAGATGTTATGATTATTTATATGTGTCTTGAGTCTAATGAAGATATTAATAATTAAAAAAGAATAAGAAGCAATAAAACGTATTTAGCGCATCCCTTAGACCAATTTAGATTTAATTCAGCGGTTTATTCAGGTAGTTTCCCTGCACGACGTGTTTATACCCGTTTGTTATTTCTAAATGACCGCATCGTTCACCACACACCTTACTAATAAACGCGTTGCTAAATGTTACCGATAAAGAAATGTATGGAAAGCGACATGTTTTGTCTTCGATAGGAAACGCAAACATAATACGATGTGTCTGAACGTTTTTCCGCTTGCCCTAAAAACAGACTAGACCTATAAATATCATAAGTACAAATGATATTGAAATAGCAAAAAAAATTTTTTTTTTAAATAAATTACATTTATTTACATAACATAATACGCAATATTTTATTATATACAATATTAAAAACTATAATTAAAAAAAAAAAAACTAAAACTAGTAACTTAATTATCATACAGTCCTACTCCCCGCGGTATCGAGAAAAATTAAATTAACATTGAATAGTAACAAATTTATCTAGGTGGTTAGAGAGCGAGAATATTTACAGGCTGTGATCTTAGTCCTCGGAGGTGACAACGCATCTGTAACCTTCTTTGTTTGAAGTTGGCTGCAGGTGCCCATGGGATGCAGTAGTTGCTTACCATCAGGTACATCAGGACTGTAAGTTCTATCGTCACTTCAGTTTTATAAAAAAATTGATACATTAAATAAATTTATCAAAATCAAATTTGCGGAAGTGAAACTTGTTTGCAATTAAGTTACTCTTAATTGCAAACTTAATTGCGCTTCAGATACGAATTCTACACGTGGCGTGATTTACGGCACTTGTCTTCTAATGACACCTAACTTTGCAAGTTGCTCGTAAATTGGACAGTCATGAGTGCGAGATATAATTTTGTAATATCTATACAATTTTTCATTGTTAGTATCTTATGGTAATATTCAAAATATACGCAATTATTTCTTATGTTTACGCGAACATACGTTGCGATTTTACTAATCAATCATATAACCGAGAGCTGAGGTAGCACAGCAAAAGTACCTTTTTTTATTTGCCTTCAGATCATGAGTCCTGAACCAATAAAATGGTTAATTGCTATTTTAAGTACAGATTTTCCAAATAATTTCTATTGGAGTAATGGCAGTGTTTCACCCCGTGCCTCGGAAAGTACGTATAGCCGTTGGTATTGCGTTTCATCTCTCTCCGGTCGTGTCCGGTTTACCGTCCCATCGGACTATGAGAGCGAGGGAATCTATTCATTATGAGCAAGCACAGATGCACTCTCTAGAGTGCATTTGTGCTTGTGCATACACTCGGACACTATAATTCTGTCCTGCGCTGATAGCTAGTTTCCGTTGAAGCTGGCCACTTACCGAAATTCGGTCTGGAGGACATTGTTATTATTTTTAGTGGAGTACCCGATATATAAGTGGCCCACGGCTATCCGAAACCATCTACCAACAGAGAAAACCTCAGATATGTTGTCACTTCCGAGGATAAGATTGGTTTCCTACCCTTTATATCGGAACATAGCAGCATTTGGTGCATTGCTGCTTGATGGCAGAATAAGGAAAAATCGTGGTACAATTCCAGAAGGACTTGTAGGTAGGAAAGGAGCCCTAACACCTATCACTTAATAAAAGTAACTAAAATGAGAACATAATATGAATGAAAAATAATAAATAAGGAATATTTTGAAGACGTAGGAAATATATTTATATGTGCATACTTATCCCAACAAGTTATTTATTGAGTTCAAAATATGTATTTTGGAATATTAAAATATAAAACAAAGTAAAAATTAAAATATGTAAAAGAGCTATGTTTATACAAATCTACCTAATGGACTAAGAGATAAACAAAATGAAAACTAATTTATTAATCAACTAGCTTTTATCAAATAATTTGTCGAAAATCAAATGACTTCGTTATATCGCGCCCATGTGTGAAAAAGAGTCTGCTGGTACAAGCCACAATTATAACTGGATGTCGCGGGCAAAAGCTAGTAAACTACAAAACTTCTTTATACACCACATTTTTTGTTAATCTATTACTGTGTGCCAAAATTATCAGACTACTGCTACGACTTACGCGTGAGCAAGCCACATAGAATTGCCCGTGTGAAAAAAAAATTCTCTCAACTCTATACCCGCAAATTTTAATGTCTGCCCTTGTGATTTTTTATGGTCATTGCAAAGCAGACTTTGAGGGGAAACTATATTCGTTTTAATTCAAAGGGAAGATCATTCGGGATCAGGGGAATTATTGGTACAAATACAGTTTCCCCTTGCGCACATCCAGTTATAATTGTGATGTGTAATCCACCATTTCTTCCCCCTCAAAAGACGTTAACAGTATATCGTCAATTGCCGCTGCTTGGTCGTTTTATTCGGGGTTAGTATGTCACGTTCACACAACCATTCCATTGGCTTATCTTGGATATGAGTAATATCTGTGTAAATTTTGGATATTAACTCCTGTAACGTAAATACAACTGTGCACAAATTATCAGGGATGGTTATCATTCCGTCATTTACCGGGTAATCACCGTTGCCAATTTCAAGAAGGAGATTCGCAAATCTACCAGCAGATTCTTTTGCTCCTAAGTGTACCCACATTTTTTTCGAGAGCTTGAGGATTTAAATTAGAGGCCATAAAGTGGATCTCTTAAGATACGCCTTAACTTCATCTGCTCTAGTTCCTTTTGACACTACTGGTAAAGTCTGTCCAAAATTTCCAGCCAGCAAAACCGTAAGACCACCCATTAACTTCTTATTTCCTCTTATATCTTGTAGAGTTCTGTTTAAAGCCTCTACGCCACTCTTATGAGCCATGGTTATTTCATCCCACACTACCATTTTCGTATGTTTTAATACTTCAGCAAAATTACTTTGTTTTGATATATTACAAGTGGGAGAATCATCTACCAGTTCGTCCACCCTCAAGCAGTGTAGCTGCGATCCCAGAAGAAGTCACAGCCAAAGCAATTCCGCGAGTACTTCTAACTTTTGCTAATATCAAATTTATGAGGAATGTTTTGCCTGTTCCACCGGGAGTATCTAAAAAGAATATTCTACTCCCATTTGATTCAATTTTTGTGTTAATTTGATTGTAAACTGCTTTTTGTTCGTCATTCAGTGATCCTTCATTATTTTTAACTGTGTTTTCTAATGATGCTAAGTTGTAACTTGTCTCTTTAAGAAACTCTCTATTTTCAAAATGTTGTTCTTTGCTTGGCTGAGGTAACCCATACTCTTTTAGTAGCCGACCATCCAACGCTAATACGGCATCTTATATTACCGTAAGGCATTTGTTAATTACCACATCTGTTATGTGCTCTACATCCACATCTCCCGTCTTTCTAATTGCCATTTAAAATCTTCAGATAGGTATTCTTTGAATTTCTACCAAAGGCTTAAAGGGTCTGATACTTGGCAGAACACTAAAATAATCGTAAAAGATTCCGAATCTTTTGCGGTGATTGGCAAAGTGCTGCCTCTTCCATTGCTGCAAACAAATGCTGATCTCTTCAAGCAAGCCGAGAGCTTTGCACGCTGATTGGAACGTGGAATATACATGACTATCTACAGTTTTTAACTCTTCAAACGAAATTGGGCCCCGGATCTCATGAAGAAGCAGGCGAAGGTGATAGCATTCTATATTGTTCAGATGCACAGTATAAACCCTGCTCAGAACGTGCTCTTTTTTGACCCCTGGCCAGCCTTCAACGTTTGCTCCTCTCTTTTTCCTTTGGAACTTTCTTTTATCCCAAACGTAGTATGCAGGTACTTCTAGGTAGAGCAATGTTTTTGCAAAGTTATCCACTTTACACAAATAGAAAAAGTATAGGAGTGTGGTTGTTGGAGGACTATTCACTCTTTCACTCAGGTTTTGCTCATTAAAATAAACCCTTTGCCCATTTTCCAAATGAACAGCGAGGTGGACTACGGGAGGGAAACGCTCATGAATGGGAAATTCAAGGATTCGCCACATCGTAGTCTGCACCTTTATTTACGTATTTACAGACGTATTTTATTGATTTGACCGAATGACAATATTCCACATTTAAGTGAGCTTTAAATATTTTTAATAATACTGATTTATAAGGTACTACCCAGCGATTATCTATGGTTGTGCTTTTGATATCAACAGAGAACCCACCGTCATCTGTTAAACGTCTCTTGTACTGCGGATAACCGTCTTCACCATTTTGAGTTTCCCTTATAAGTATCGTTTGCTGCACATGTTATCTTTCATACATGGTGACTTTCGATTTAAAGTTCCACATGGACGATACATGGTCATATACATATTACATTTAATTATATTGTTGATTTGATCCGGAGTAATACGTTTGTGAAGCCATAAAAGAATATGAATATGTGGAAGACCTCTCTTTTGCCATTCCGTTGAGTACATATAGCATCGCACTTCACCAAATATTTTGCCCTTTGTCAATAAGTTCATGATCTTTTTCACCTTTAGTCGAAACACCCTCTCAAAATTATATCGTGTCTATCATGAGATTGTTGTCCTTGAAGCTTGAATAGAAACTTGCAGAAGGGACAGTTTTATTCACCGGCAACTTAGTTGTGTATAGCGTTGTGGTATGTTGATTGAATACCCATCATCCCCGCAGAAAAACATCAATGGATACAGTAGCGATCCATATGCTCGATGTGTCTCACTAATACGCTGAAGTGAATTACTTCGGCTCTCGTGGATGATGTCCCTTCGATCAAATTGTTGATCCGCTAACACTAAAGCCACTTCATTTGTAGTTGGTGCATTGTACCTATGTTCTTCTGGTGGTTTTTTATCAGCATGTATGACAACTTTGTATGACTATGAAGGAGGGGCTTTATCAATGGTACTTTTCAGATCTTTTATATACGCGTTCACTTGATGCAGCATATTCTGGAATTGTTTGATTAAATTTGGCTTTAAGTTAGGAAATTTAGAATATCGAATCTTTGCTTCTCGATCATCTTCACCTACAAAATATATTAGAAGGTACTAAGCGTCATGTTCGGCTTCTGGTAATATACTTCCAATTAAATGGTAGACCTGGCCTTGTACTTTAAAAGTCGGTGAAAAACCATCTGCTGTTACCTGTTTACCACGAAAGGAAGCCATCTGGAAACAGGCATTATATTTACAAATATTACTAATAAAATGGTCATGGTCTGGGTATAGATCATTAATCAAACTAAAGAGTGGTTCAGGCAGTTGTTTTAACCGATCAAGTTGCACTTTTCCAGCGCTGCAACACATACCAGGTATCTCATCTTTCCATTTCAGCGCATTGCACCACTGACACTTGTATGTCATAGAACCCAAGGCTACACTGTTGTCAGTTCTATAAGCAATATCAGGGTCATACTCCATAGCAAAATGGAACTTGTTTTTCCATAAACGCAGTGTAATGTTTTCCTCATACTGTGACTGAATTGTTCTATGCACTTGTGGATTCGCAGTTTGGTAATTTGCAACAGCTTGCCTGTGTACATCGGGATTTTTTTCTGATAATTCTTGTGCACTTTTTAATTGACTTTTTCTTGTGTAATTAGCAAATCTCGACCTTCGTTTATTTTTCTTTTCTTCATATTTTAATGTCGACGATACAGATTGATCTGTTTCGCTGGTTGGAGATGATATTTCACTGTTTACAAAAGATGTAACAGTTAAATGGTCAAGCTCTGAAAAAGGATCACGCTCTTCGACAGGTACCTCCATGCGACGCTGTGTAATTTTCTTCGCAACAATAGGCACATAGGCGTCAAAATGTCCATTAGATAAATCATGGCTAAATCGTAATCGCCTTACTGGGCAGATATCTATTCCGGACTTTGTGTATAGCAGACCGTTTCGATGTACTTCAAACCGAAACGGAAATACTAATCCTGCAGCTACCAATTCACAAAGTCCACCGTAAGTTTCATTTTTTTAAATATCGGCTGAATATTCATTTGCTGTTGAGTAATTATCGCCATTTCTGTCGTGGGTCATTACTGAAAACCTAGGCCAATCATTTACCACAAATCTAACAATTTGTGAACGCACCATCATCGCACTTTCTTGGGTTCCGTAAATTTAAATGAAAGAGCGCGAAACAAACAGGCGCCGTCACCTATAATGGGGACGACAGTATATTCTAACATTTTTCCTTTAATATTAAGAGTTTCTGTAGTCATTTTTTCAGTGAGAAAAAATACTTCTATTAACAATACCAAATCACAAAGCAAATCGAATTCCAAGTTTGAACAGTGGTTGTAAGAAAGACAAAATCAAGCAACTAATCAGAAACACGAAGAAAATCTTAAATCGTAAGCAAGCAAACAAAGTCTAAGTCTAGTCAAATATCCGTTAACAGAGAATAGGTACCGTATGTGGTACAGGTTGAAGCGCTCATTCACCATTCACTTTATATTAGTTCGAAAAAACACAACGTCACCGCGTTCTAAAACGATATCAACGCCATCTATTGGTAGGGATTGGAACTAGAAGATCAATACACAATAAGTAAGTACCTAAGTATTTCTTTTGGTTTTGCCATTTTATTAATTTGTAAAAAAATATATACGGTTTGGTTGTTTATTTTCATTGATTTTTAATTTTTAAATTAGTATTTTTTTGTTCAGGTGTAATTTTGTGCAAATGTTTTGTACAAATCTTCTTATCTATTTTGTTTTATATTTTTGTGCAATAAAAGTATATTCTATTATATTCTAATAAATTAAGTTTAAAATATTTATCAATATCATTTACTAGTTACTAGTTAACCTAAAAATAAAGTTTCAGCCTTCTAGCTATAAAAATGACGGACTTCCATACAAACTTTTAACGCCTTTTTCACCCCTTTACGGGGCGAATTTTAAAAATTCGTTCTTTTCATAGCAGATGCCTTCGTCATTACAACTGTCTGTATGTCAAATTTCAGTGAAATCCGTTCAGTTGTTTCGGCTGTGCGTTGATAGATGAGTCAGTCAGGTTAAATTTGTTACATAGAGCAATGATAAATTATTTCAGTCATAACGGTGTATTTTAATTTAAATTCATATGGCTATATTGCTTTCAATAACGATATGTAATTGTACACTTACTTTTCTTGTTACCCTCAACATTGCAAGAAGATTGTGCATATCCAGGTAAATAATAGATCATTTACAAGTACCTGCCGTTCTTCATAAGTTCATGTATTTAGTATCTTAGATTAACTTGTTATTTCTCATGATAAGTGAATTGTATTCTTTTTGAGGAATAAATGTCTTAAACCATATGTCCTTCCTGATATTGCACATTACATTCTTATAACATATCATTAATGCCATAATTGAAATAAAACTCCCCAATCACCACATCAGTTAATTAAGGACTGAAAACTCGCCTAATATGTTCATGAACATTCTGACTTTTATTTCTAGTGGCATTACTAGAAAAATAGTAAAATGTTGTTTTACAAGCATGGTCTGTGAAAAAAATTTCGTGAGGACACATCATAGATAGAGAATATTCATATTTTGAATTTGAACCGCGAACACCCATGTTACATCATGGAGTTCAGACTTGCCAGCGTGTTTCATTAATACAGGATAAGTTACGATATTCTCTGCATAAATCATTACAGCAATCTTATAATATATAGCTTACGACATCTATAAAGCGCTGCGTTAATACCGTATAATTCAATTCCCTTTTGCTTTACCCTCACTTTCACCCTCCCTTTCCTCGTAGAAATGGAAAAACGTTTATTTCTTATTCTTCTCATTAATTGCTTTGGTTGTTGCGACGGAATGAAAAAGTACAGGAGACAGGAGACGATAAGTATAAATATTTAGTAAGTATCAATCGATTAAAACAGTTTGAGACTTATTTTGTTTCCGTCTTGAAAGTCTAAGATTTTTCCGTTACGACCCCTCTTCTATAGTGCGAGCGAGATGGAATAATATCCATCTCCCTCGCACTTTTTCTTATCTTGCCATGAAAGAAATATTATTTTAAATGACGCTGCATTTTAATAGACGCTAGTAATTCATTTATTTGTATTTGTTAATCAATAATATAATACGTTTATCAATAATAAGATACTACGAAAAGAACTTCGTTCCAACCGAGTGTTCCACGACACTCACGCATGTTTTTTTTATAGTAGTTTATTTAAACAATTATTATTTAAAATATAAAACAAAGTGAAAGATAAACTGGAAACTGTCAAAGAGTTATAGAAAGAAGTATCCATAATGTGAAAATTAATTATAAGAAAACGAACTTAAACATAAAATAATAAAACTTTTACAAAAGTAAAACAAAAACTAATAAAATAAATGTGGTGAAAATTAAAGCCTCTACTTCGGAAGTTATTATGTGAAAATTATTTTATCCTTTTTTAGTTATTTAAGCGTACTTTAATTATTTTTAAGCTTAATTATTTTATGTCTGAATTCCGTCTCTTATTACTTAGTTTGATATTAAAGTTAAAGCATATAACTTTAACTTATAAGAGGGGGCAAACGAGCATGCGACTCACCTGATGGTACCGCCGCCTATGAACTGCAACACCAGGGGAATAACAGGTGCGTTGCCGGGCTTTAAAAAAAGAGTAGGCTCTTTTCTTTTCCCTAAGTCGTATCGGTCCGGAAAAATCGCTAGTGGTAGTCGATTTTACAAGGAAGTTGCGCAGGGAAGAAAACTTTTGTAAATCACACAGTGGTTATGCAGATGGTATGGATGGTATCGCGAGTTCTATGTGACTGCCTCGTTGGTCTATTGGTCGTAAGCGTGGCTGCTGATCAACGGTTTTGAAGATTCGAGATCCTGGGTTTGAATCCCGTGTCAGGCCAAATATCACTCATTGGATCGTTCCCTTTCAAGATAAAAGATACCTTTATACCAATTTAAATCCTTTTTAGGGTTCCGTACCCAAAGTAACCAACGGGACCCTATTACTAAGCCTCCGCTGTCAGTCCGTCCGTCCATCCACCCGTCCATCCGGTCGTCTATCTGTCAGAGGGCTGTATCTCATGATCCGTAATAGGTAGACAGTTGAAATTTTCACACAATGTGTATTTCTGTAGCCGCTATAACAACAAATAATAAAAATAAATTAAATTAAAATTAAAAGGGGCTCCCCTACTAGAAACATGTATTACGATAGTACGGAACCCTTCATGCGCGAGTCCGATTCGCACTTGGCCGGTTATTTTCATTAGTATTACTTTAGTAGTTAGTTAGTTTTGTAGTTTAGTATCTATTACTTTGGCCAGTTTTAAAACTCTGATTTTTCTTTCAAAACTGCGTCAATATTATTGTGGTCGTAGTGATAAATTTTTTTTATTCTTCATAAATGTCAGTACTCGCTTTAATTTACTCTGTAAGAATATACTAAGTTTGTGTCCATGCTTTTACCATGTTCCTGTAAACGCGATATTTCCGTCCCATCGGTCTATGAAAGTGAGAGAATATATGGTAATTAAATAAAAGAGTGACTTTCAATAAGAATTATTTATAAAAGTTTCTGTTTCTGTTTCTGTTTCTGTTACACAGTACATGTGTTGTGCTTGAAAAATTAAGAGGGTAGTAGAAAATTTTGAATGGTCTAAATGAGGATAAGCACCACCCTATATTAAATTGAATAACACTTTTAACTAATTAGTATGCACTAAATTTGAATTCCATAGGATGATGGGAATATGTTAAAATAGAGTCCAAAACTAATGTATTAAATATACATACTGACAACTTTTAAATCAAAGCGGGGTGAAGACAAGTTACAATGTTAAAACCACTGATAATTTTATTAGATCAGCTTTCAAGTAATCTGACATAAAGTAATCTGCGGGGAAACGCTTAGTTTTAGGACTTTATGGGGATGTAAAATGTAGACTTGCGTTTACCCTGACACATGATACCACTTTACAGTAGCATTTTGTATGTTCCATTTCCAGTGTTTGTAGGGCTGTTGTGCTATCATTCCTGCTATTTATCATCACCACCATCATCATCGGACTCTTCAAGAGACAGATCATCTCTGAAGTGATAATTAAGTAACACGGTTGGTACTAAATATGTGATCGAAAGTTCCAGCATATCACAGGTAACCTATAACTAAGGAGACATAAGTGCATAGGTGTAGGTAACTGTTCGAATAGCTACATTACATTTACGGTTAAATCGTTTACAGAACATATGCTTGTTATATTTCGTTTCTAGAGTATCTTGATAACAAATGTACTCAATGGTATCGAGTCAACTTGACACACTAAAAATGTTGAAGTGGAAACACCTGACTGCAGAGATATGTGTATTTGAGGAAATAGAACTAGGCTATATCTCTTTTGCCTTTTTAAGACATTCACTTTGTTATTGTCATTCATGCATTTTGTCCTTCCCTCTCTCTTTACAAGTCAGTCTTGGAGGTCTCCTTTCTTTATCGACGAAAAAATTTAACAATCGTTGCTGCTCCTCATACTGTCTTCAGATTTATCTTTATTACAAGTTTAGGCTGAATTCATATAAAGTGTAATTACAGGCTGTGAGGTATTTTCAAATTAGTCGTCAGAGCAGAAGTGATAACGCATCTGTAGCCTTCTTTGTATGAAGTAACCAATTAGCTAAAACCAAGTGTAAGTTCGTTTGTCACTTTAGTATTATAAAATAAAATTAGCCCTTTTTATTCGAAAATTGTACCCATTTCGTTGAATTCACTCGTATTCTTTAAGCTTAATGATGTGAATCCGAAATGCTACACCGCGCGGGTTTAGTTTGCGCAGGTAGCTACGGGTAACAAATCGAACCGATTTGTTTTGTCGTTTTTTCTAAATTGCTTTCTTAATCTTGTAATATGTCAAATAATTTCACGAACAAATAAAAAAAATGTTAAGAGTAGGTTTGTAAATTGTCTCTTTGGTTTTTTTGCCATGTTCACTTTTAGTTACCAGACTACAGATGAGGATAACCGTAATAATATCATTATCTTCAGCCTATTTAAACTCCACTGCTAGACATTGAAGGTGTATACAAATCAACTCGGTTTCAAGGTGGCTGCTGATCATGTGGTACCGCGATGGGCTATAAAATAGCACTGCTTAACACTGCTGTGTTTCATATGGTGAGTGTAGAGAACCGGAGACCCTTTTTACTGGAAATGAGGCATTTCATCTTAGTCCCAAGGGGTGACAACGCATCTGCATTTTGATTCTTAATCGAGGCTAAATGTAGATGTCTATGGGCTACAGCAACTTACCATCAGGTGGACTGTGTGCTCGTTTGTCCCCCTTATTCTATAAAAAATATGCAAAAATCATTAGAAATAATTAACTGAAAAACTATAACTAGACAATGTACCATATCAAAGTAAACAATGAAATAAGCCTTCTTTAGTGGCCGCTCATAAAGGAGAGATTCACATAAGACGAAGAAGGAGTTATATAATATTATATAATATGCAACCGTCCAGAAAATAAATATTTAGTAGGCAAATTGTTGACAGAGAGCGGCCATTGAATATAAATGAAGTGTTATGAAACAAAGGGCCGCCGAAAAACAATCGAGTAGTCGGAAAGGCACACTAAAAGACGGAGATGATTGGAAAAAAATAAATGAATCATGTTGATGATGTGTATGACAATGATGACACAAGTCACTAGTATGTACTAAGTACGAACTATATTCGTATATCAATCAGTGTTCTGATGATTTGGTATTCTTCTCCTTAGTTCCATTGACGTCTTAGCTGTCATGCGCCTAATTGTTTCGGTTGAGTAGAAGACACAAAATGTAACACTCACTCTCATATCTATGGGCTCTGCTATCTCGTATCTATAATTTATATACGAATAATGATTATTAATTAAGGTAGAACACAGACTGTACTTTATTTTCGTGAACCCGTAATAGTCTATAGCCGAACATTGGCCATTGTAGAGAGTATTTGCTATAAATGTCTTGGCAGGCGGACTAACGATCGCAGTACCAGAAATCACGCAATTTTTACGCAGAGTTGGTCACAATTGCCGCTTACCCAATTTGCCCAATTGACATTGATTTTTTCATAATATTAGAGTGATAAATGAAACTCAGTCCACCTGATGGTAAGTGGTTTCTGCTACCAGTTCGCATCTGCAATCAACTGCTGACAAAGTACAACACATACGGTTTTTTTTGGTTTTCTTGCATTTTGAGCAGAAATTCAGCATTGGTTGTGTTGCTGCTTTGCGGCAGACTTAAGTAAGGAGTTGATACTAACGCAGACGAAATCCTAGACAGAAATGAAGCCCTGCTACTACACGGTTATTTATAAAAAAAAAAAAAATTATAGCTTTGGCTTTGGTTTCATTAAAAAAAAGGAACGTTCATAAGTCGTTTATTATTATATATGGAAAAGCTCTTCCCTTTGTTTATAAAAGGGGCACGGTTACTTTGTAACAAAACAAATCGAGTTTTCTTCTGAATTAAATGCAATTTAACGGTTAAGATTAGGTGAGATTAGTGACTTTGGAAGAAAAGTTTCCAGCACCACCGACTTGTTACCGTTCGTCAATTCTCGTATACGTGACTGTATTATAATGTATTTAGTTTAAATTCTCTCGAAATATAAAAAATAACTATTCACTTATTAAAACATTCAACGTGTTGAAATTGAAGTAGTTGAACAGTTCAATGTTATATCTGGGGACGCACAAGAGAGACGAGGTAAATTGTTTCCCGGCGCCAATGTTCACGCTTGACTAGTTGCTTCCTGTTTGTCCTGGGTCACGTTCCAGTTTACGATGTCGACAACATATTGTACTATTATTTTAGAGCTGCAAAATAATAATATGTTAATCTTGATCACATTTATGGGTGGACCATTGTTTTCAAAACACGTTTTCGGTAAATTTTCTCGATAGAAAAAAATCATAAAATAGCCATTGAAATTGAATTTCTAGCAATTGTAACTGTATTATTTATAAGCAAATCTTAATAAAATGAATAACAGTGGTGTAATATATAATAATAAGGGAACTGTTGTTTTTATTTATCGATTGAAATGAAATATTTGTAAGTATTAATATATTTAATGAAAAATAGCTCGAACGAATCGATGTTTCACATCGCGCCATCGTGGCGTCTTTTCGCTTCTCTTTCATTTCTACGCGGAGCGACAGTGATCGTTGAGGCACGCTGCTAGACGGACCTGTACCAATTTGTTCAAAAATCATTTACGTATCTGTTTGTTCTTAAAAGATATTTTATTGTAAGTTGGTGTAAACTTTTGTTCGATTTCGGTTTTAGTCGTAAGTTGTAAAAATAAACAATCAGTGTCGGTACATTATAAAAAATGGGCAACAATAAAATATACGGAGGGCAATAAAGAGACCTTATTCGATGAAACAAAAACACATGATGGAAGTTGTAAAGTAAGTACACCAACTTTTTGTGCACTCTTTATTTTGTTTATATAGACTATCTATACAGTAGCGCGTTTGGTATAGCGGTCCCGTGCATTGAATTAGTTTTTTTGCATCAATGTCTATCCCAGGTTCTAATCCCATAACATGGGTATACTTTTGCTGAGTTCTTATTTAAAGTAACTGTTTGTTTTTCTTAATTGACATAAATTTTAAGTAATTATATTTTTTTGACTTTCGTATTTTTGAAATGATTATAATGCAATTTTATTGTTTTTAATAGTAAAAGAAACGGTTAACGAGCAATCCGTCAGTATATGAACCATCGGAGAAAACTTTTCATGGGTAAGTTTATACATACGAGTAAAAAGTTAAAGTTACAGCCTATATACCGTCCCACTGCTGGGCACAGGCCTCCTCTCATTTCTGAGAGGGTTTTAGGGCAAGGAAATTTGTTCTTATTTCTCAGACATGCAGGTTTCCTCACGATGTGTTCCTTCACCACCGAGCACGTGGTAAATCAGCACTTAAAATTACAATTAACAATTTCATTGGTGCCGGCGGGGATCGAACCCGGGTTGCTCACGTACTGTGAAACTTACAGCGAGCGCTATACATCTGAGCTACCACGGCTAAAACAAAATGTCGTTTTTTTATTCGTCGACGGAATCTCAAATAGATAATATATACCCACCAGCCATGATTTCTTTTTTTTTCTCTTTATAATAAAATAAAAAATAACGTGCTTTTTTATTTCAGAGAAATCACTGGCGATTTGCTTGCTATTCGATGAACCGTTGACCGAAGTTCAAGAAGATAATATATACCCACCACTTCATGGTCGAAGAGTCGTTGAAATAATGTATTTTATCCAGCAGCTGCAAACTATATGCGGCCACAGTTCTTTGTTCAATTGCGGTTTCTCACAAATATCACTCATAGGAGAAAAAAGGATTGGCGTCTTTATTGTCACAAGCGAAGATTTATCAAGTACACATAATGGCAACACTAACGTGGGTGCCGTTACAGGAATTACTTCTATTACATACCCATATTTACGAAAACAACTTATGCTCAAGTTCAAAACAAAGTTTATGAAAAATGGGAGTCAACATCTGTCGAATCCATGGCGGCAGCAGCTATGCGTGAGCGTGATGCAGCGATAGCTGAAGGAACACTGAGCAAAGATCTCGGAACCTCTAATAGACCAATAGCCGTCGGTCATCGCGATCCTACGGAAATAATTATAAGGCATTGTCATTGAATCATACCGTTCAAAAAGTTGAATGCCGAAACCATGTGCTGCGCAATTTGTGCAATATATAATGTGGCTGTAGCCAAAGACACAAAATATGCCTGTGCACAGAAAAATCCTGACTGAATTATTTTTCTTTCCACAATTTATATAATTAGATTTCGCTCCGTATGCGTAAATACATCAAAATAATAAAATTAAATTAAAATAATTAGCTTGTATAATTTTTATGTATCCTTCAAATAACCCACAATTCCCAAAAAAAAAACTGCTGTTTTATGCAAAAAGATATGTTTTTCCCGAGTGAATACACTCGGGAAAAACATTATGAAACAGCTGTTTTTTTTCGATTTTAGGGCTAGCGCTATAGTAAAATTTGTTCATAATGGTTTATTTTACTCTTGATTCTGAAGAAAAATATGTCTATACGAATAAAAATGATTGTTTTTATAAATTCACAATTTTTACAATTTGCCGTTTCGAGAATTGGCCATTTCTATGATTGACCATTTTGGTCCAAAGTCATTTTATTTAAGAATTAATTTATTATTCATTTGATGAATCTGTTACAAAATTTCAAAATAACAATTATTGATTATTTTAAAATTAAGAAAATAGAATATGTACATATTTTAAAAATAACAACACTAATTATGTAGGTACATAATATTTTTAAAAATAACAAAACAAAAATATATACATACTTTAAATACGAAAATAATTGTGAAACATTTTAAAAATACGAATACAAAATATACGTCTGATGGTATTCGAACCACCAGTCATAGCGGAAACGCGGTGCGAAGGCGGACAGCGGGGCGCTGGACCAATTGTACATTTTACGTCGAGCGACGGCGAGATTCACCCAGGTGCACCCGCAGTGGGCGGGACTAGTGGTCCTTACTTCATCTGCTTCACCCCTCAAATACATTAAAGTCGTCTATTCACCGCGCCTTAAGTGCGGGTGAAATGCCTAAATTCTTGGATATTTAAGTAAAAAATCACAATAACTGTTCATTTAATCCGCAAAAAAAAATACAGGGTGACAGAAAAGGATTTAGTAAATGTTTTTAATTGAACAAAATTGTATTTTTGTCAACCCCTTATTAGAAAAAAAATCCCCAAAGAGTACCTATCTTTGTCATATTTTGCACAATTTCTCCAAAACGGCAAAAGCTCTGTAAATAGTTTTTACACTAAAAAAAAGGTCTTAAAAATATTAATATTTTTAATTGAGAGTTTTCTTTTTATTCCCCGTTTTACTCGAGAAAATATAATTTTTCCCCGAAATTGAATATAATAGCGCGAGCGTGCCTGCTCTGTCGCCCTGTAATCACCCGCGAGCTCGCCGCAGTCCGTTTTCGGACATCGTCGAAGGTGGACCGCGCGTCGGTGTTGGAGCGACTTCGTTCAAATATATTTTAGTTTTTTAATAGTTTATACTCAATTATAAATATTTTTATGAATAGAAATACTTAATTTAGTAAATATCTGTACATTGGTAACTGTAAATATTGTTTTCTAAATAAATTAATTTTTAAAGTGTCCAAAGAAGAAATTTTCGTGGCGACTTGGTGGCGACGTTGATTAGTGAAATTGAAAAATGCATTTTTATAATATATAATTTAGATGTGGAACGACCAACATGCTCTCGTTACTTAGATTTCGATAGTTTTTAATACCTATGTAATTTTATTGTTGCATATTTTTATTAATTAGGTGGTACTAAATTTTATAATTATGTGGACTGTTAATTAGTAGTGAATTTTATAACTATGTTTTCACACGGGACAGTAATAATATAATATTATATTTTTCAGTATCTGCGCATAAAAACTTTTAAAATTTCTGAACCCCGAGGTATGTCCATATTAGGAGGCTGAATAGAGCCAAATTGATCTGCATGGGGATCGTTTTATGATTTCACATCGTTATCGAAAAAAATTGTACTTACAATTGAGCGTATTCCAGGTGGCGGTTTTCAAAACACGATTCCACAAAATTCACTCAATAGAATAATTGCAAAGTAGCTTCTGAAAAATACTTAAATTTTCAACTTTCTCAGATTTCCATAAAATAATGTTGAGTATAATAAGTACAATTATGTGTCGCGTGTTAATAAAGCTATTGGGTTATTTTGATTTTTAATAAAGTGATTTTATCTTAATATAAATAATTTATTTTGCCCTTCCATTATACCAAGTATCATTTTTTTGTCACTCTTATTGAATTTGACAGTGCTCGCTGAAATTTAGCGTCTCTAGACGGATCTGAATCGCGCGCTGACCCGGCTGTTGAGGAATTGCAGAAATATTCGAAAATATTTATTTTTACTTTCATGCCGAAGACTATCTTGTTCTATTTTATCACGGTTAAATGTTGTAAAGCAAGTATTTACAAATGTTTTCATTGAAACAGAAACAGAAACAGAAACTTTTTTATTCAATATAGATTATAAATAATACTTATTGAAAGTCACTCTTTTGTCTAATTACCACTGGTTCGAAAAAACCTCTGTCCTGGGAAGAACCAGCAAGAAACCCAGCGGGACTTTTTTTTAAATAACAGCTTACAATCATGTATATTACACAATTAACCACAAAACAAATTAGAAACAGCCTGGCAGCGAACACCTCATTCCCAGGGTTATTATCATCCATAAATTCCTTAACATTATAATAACCTTTTTATACAAACTATGTTTAATAAAGTTTTTGAATTTTGAGCAGGTCAAATTTTGTATATTTTCTGGGATTTTGTTGTAAAAGCGTATACATCGCCCCAAGAATGAATTACTGACTCGGTGGAGTCAGTAACTGGTACTACTAGCTTGTGTCTGTTCCTAGTATTTACAGAATGAATATCACTTATTTTTGTATAACTACTTTTATTTTTGTGTATGTTTTCATAAATGTATTGAGAGGCCAAAGTTAATATATTAATTTCCTTAAATTTTGTCGGATCGACTCTTTGGGTTTTAAATCATAGATTGCTCTTATGGCCTCTTCTGTAAAACAAATATAATTTCAGTGTCAGTCGCGTGTCCCCATAGCAAAATTTCATACGACATTATGCTATGGAAATAGCTAAAGTAAACAAGTCTAGCTGTTTCGACACTGGTAAGATTTCTAATCTTTTTTACAGCATATGCTGCAGAACTAAGTCTGCTTGCTAACTTTGATATATGGGGCTCCATTGAAGCTTCGCGTCTAGTGTTATTCAAGAAAAATGGTAGTATCGACAAGACTCAGTTCCTCCCCATTTAAAATTACATTAGTATTTAATTGTCTGACATTTGGAGTCATGAACTTCATATATTTCGTTTTAGTGCTATTTAAATGCAAGTTATTAACATAAAACCAATTTACTAATTTAGATATAGCATTATTTACTTCGTCATATTTTAATAATTGTCGTTTTAATTTGAAAATTAATGAAGTGTCATCAGCAAATACTATATTATGGTTATCCCCTACTATGTAAGGTAAGTCATTAATATATATAAGAAACAGAAAGGGGCCGAGAATTGAGCCGTGAGGCACGCCCATTTGTACTATCGACCCGGAAGAGCTCATACTATTAATGACAACTTTTTGCGTTCTGTTACTTAAATATAAAACAATTAATTTAAGAGCGTTACTTCTTACACCGTAGTGTTGTAGTTTTCTGATTAATGTTTCGTGGTGAACACAATCGAAGGCTTTAGATAAGTCACAGAATATACCCAAAGCATCCTGTGAATTCTCCCATGCATTAAAATATATTTAATCAGCTCAACACCAGCGTCAGTTGTCGAGCAACCCTTGTGAAACCGAATTGATTTTATGAAGTAAATTATTAACATTAAAAAAATTACATTTGATCAAGAATAATTTTTCAAAAATTTTACTTAGTGTTGGCAGTACAGAAATGGGTCTAAAATTGGCGGGGTCTAATGTACTACCAGATTTAAATAAAGGTATTACTTTACTATGCTTCATCAAATCAGGAAACACACCATATTCGATACTAGTATTAAAAATAATAGCTAGTTGAGGCGCGATTATATCGATTATAGACGCAATAACTTTAACGGAAATGCCCCACAGATCCGCAGTTTTCTTAACATCAATAGTTTTAAAATATTTTACTATATCTTTTGATGATATTTTATGAAATGTAAAATTCTTTGTACACGCATTTACATTTTGTTTAAGCAATGATTCGGCGACGGCAGGAGAAGAATTCAGTGACATAGTGGTTAAGATCGGAATATCCGTAAAATACTTCTCAAAACCATTGCAACATCCTGATCTGATTCCGTTAATTTATTGTTAAAACTCAACCGGTAGTTTGAATTGCGAGAGTTGACCTTACCAGTTTCACTATTAATTATACTCCACGTCATTTTAATTTTATTAGAAGCCGTCTTAATTTTGTTGCTCAAATGCAAAGACTTGGCTTTGGAGCACACTCCTTTAAATATTTTTGAATATTTTTTAACATATTCCCTAAATTCGACGCTAGGGTTATATGACCTTTCATGGTAAAGTTCATATAACCTTTGTCTCTTATGGACTCCTACTGTCGCCCATTCATTGAAAGCCTTCCGACTGTTCAAGGAGAACGTTTTAGAAGTAAAATATTATCAAATTCATTGCAAATAAGTTTAAACACTGTTCCATACAAAAATTAGGATCATTTTGGTATGAAAGTGATGGAAGTTTCTTCACTATGTTACTTCTAAACTTCTCCAAGCGACGTGCATTTACAGGAACAAACACAATTTTCTCATCTACTTGCTTTTGTGAACATAAGGTAACGAAACTAACTGTCCACAGTGATCAGAACTCAATTTTGAATTATACATTTATGCAACGGCTTAACATTTGTAAAATGTTATCTATACATGTTGCACTACATTCAGTAATACGCGTTGGCTCTAAAATAAATTAAAAAGACCATATGATTTAAACAATGATCTAAATTTAATATTGGTGGAGGAAGCTTCTAGGAGATTGATATTAAAGTCTCCACATATTACAACAGATTTATTCTGTTTATTAAACAACAAAACTTCCTCCATAATTTTTCAAAAGTATTGTATATAGAACATGGGGTCTGTAGGTGCACACAACAATGAGGTGCTCAAACTCAACACATGCCATTTCTACAGTTCGCTCAACAGAGGCTCACAATATCTTTACGTTCCTTACATGATAATAATTTACTAGCTAATATTAACGAGCCACCTCTTAAAACCGTTTCTCTATTGAACGAACTGACCACCTGGTGATTACTGAAATTAAACATTATGTTATAAGCTTTTAACCAATGTTCAGTAATACATAAAATATGAATATTGTTGCTATTTAAGAACAATTCAATTTCTAGCTCTTTGCCTATCATGCCTTGTATATTCTTATGCACCAGGTGTAAACAATTTTATTATCACTCTGTGGAGTCATACAATGAAGGTTTTGTAAGCTACATTCTAAATTATTTAAATTATTATAACTGCTAGAGATTACCTCTATTGTCTCATTTTCTAATTTAAATTACTTGGAACTGATTCCAAATTACATATTTAGTTATTACACTGCTCAAAAGAAGCAGATGTCGGTGTAATAAGTCCTTGGCTGAGTTAATATATAAACAATAAGATAGCACATTTGCTATCTGTCTTAAATTATATTTGGATAGGTAATACCTATCTCTAGTCAAAATTTCTTAATTAAATTATTTATGTCTATTAAATTAATTATATTATTATAATTATAACAATTAGATGTTAAGTTTATATTGTTATTAAATGAAAAGTTATTCATAAATAAATTTAAATTGTATCTTATTTTTTTTTCCTGTGGCCAACCTTGTATATAAGGCAATGTAAACAAGATAATTTTATGTACATTTAAAGTATTTAGATGATCAATATATTTTAATAATTGAGTTTTGTTTACATTGCCTCTTCTCCCAACAAGAATTATTAATGCTATTAGGGCAAAACTCACTAGTTAAAACTTTATTCATTATATGACTAAAGGATGCTCCAGGCATACAACAATTACTAACCTGATGTCCTTTTAAACAGTTATTTAACATTGTGCCCAAATTTTTGCCTATGTCATCACAATACATAATAACTTTATTTTTATTAATATTTAAATTACTTTTTAAGTTAATATTCTTTGTTATGGTACTGTCATAGAGTGTGGTGAAAATAATGAGTCCTTACTGTTATCATTATTTTTACATATTGTCCCCGATGAACCTGGTATGGAGCGCTGATACTCACTCTGATGTTTAATTAAGGAGTCAAAGCGCTCCTCATTATACTTACATGCCTTTACCAGATCATTCATGGCCAATATGTGTTCTTTTATCTCATCCTGAGCCGATTCATATTTATTCGATATACTTTGTAGGAGTTTTAAGTCATAAAATTGTTAAATTTAGACACTCTATATCAGTCTCATAACAGTTATTCATATTTTCCACCTCAATTGAATATAATTTAAGTTTATTAATTAGTTCTTGCTTTTCTTTACATACAGTTATATAATATTATATAATATGCAACCGTCCAGAAAATAAATATTTAGTAGGCAAATTGTTGACAGAGAGCGGCCATTGAATATAAATGAAGTGTTATGAAACAAAGGGCCGCCGAAAAACAATCGAGTAGTCGGAAAGGCACACTAAAAGACGGAGATGATTGGAAAAAAATAAACGAATCATGTTGATGATGTGTATGACAATGATGACACAAGTCACTAGTATGTACTAAGTACGAGCTATATTCGTATATCAATCAGTGTTCTGATGATTTGGTATTCTTCTCCCTAGTTCCATTGACGTCTTAGCTGTCATGCGCCCAATTGTTTCGGTTGAGTAGAAAACACAAAATGTAACACTCACTCATATCTATGGGCTCTGCTATCTCGTATCTAGAGTTTATATACGAATAATGATTATTAATTAAGGTAGAACACAGACTGTACTTTATTTTCGTGAACCCGTAATAGTCTATAGCCGAACATTGGCCATTGTAGAGAGTATTTGCTATAAATGTCTTGGCAGGCGAACTAACGATCGCAGTACCAGAAATCACGCAATTTTTACGCAGAGTTGGTCACAATTGCCGCTTACCCAATTTGCCCAATTGACATTGATTTTTTCATAATATTAGAGTGATAAATGAAACTCAGTCCACCTGATGGTAAGTGGTTTCTGCTACCAGTTCGCATCTGCAATCAACTGCTGACAAAGTACACCACATACGGGTTTTTCTGGTTTTCTTGCATTTCGAGCAGAAATTCAGCATTGGTTGTGTTGCTGCTTTGCGGCAGACTTAAGTAAGGAGTTGATACTAACGCAGACGAAATCCTAGACAGAAATGAAGCCCTGCCACTACACGGCTATTTATACAAAAAATTAAATTATAGCTTTGGCTTTGGTTTCATTAAAAAAAAAAGGAACGTTCATAAGTCGTTTATTATTATATATGGAAAAGCACCCTTTGTTTATAAAAGGGGCACGGTTACTTTGTAACAAAACAAATCGAGTTTTCTTCTGAATTAAATGCAATTTAACGGTTAAGATTAGGTGAGATTAGTGACTTTGGAAGAAAAGTTTCCAGCACCACCGACTTGTTACCGTTCGTCAATTCTCGTATACGTGACTGTATTATAATGTATTTAGTTTAAATTCTCTCGAAATATAAAAAAAATAACTTCTATTCACTTATTAAAACATTCAACGTGTTGAAATTGAAGTAGTTGAACAGTTCAATGTTATATCTGGGGACGCACAAGAGAGACGAGGTAAATTGTTTCCCCGGCGCCAATGTTCACGCTTGACTAGTTGCTTCCTGTTTGTCCTGGGTCACGTTCCAGTTTACGATGTCGACAACATATTGTACTATTATTTTAGAGCTGCAAAATAAATATATGTTAATCTTGATCACATTTATGGGTGGACCATTGTTTTCAAAACACGTTTTCGGTAAATTTTCTCGATAGAAAAAATCATAAAATAGCCATTGAAATTGAATTTCTAGCAATTGTAACTGTATTATTTATAAGCAAATCTTAATAAAATGAATAACAGTGGTGTAATATATAATAATAAGGGAACTGTTGTTTTATTTATCGATTGTAATGAAATATTTGTAAGTATTAATATATTTAATGAAAAATAGCTCGAACGAATCGATGTTTCACATCGCGCCATCGTGGCGTCTTTTCGCTTCTCTTTCATTTCTACGCGGAGCGACAGCGATAGCTGAAGGAACACTGAGCAAAGATCTCGGAACCTCTAATAGACGTAGGATCGCGATGACCGACGGCTATTGGTCATCGCGATCCTACGGAAATAATTATAAGGCATTGTCATTGAATCATACCGTTCAAAAAGTTGAATGCCGAAACCATGTGCTGCGCAATTTGTGCAATATATAATGTGGCTGTAGCCAAAGACACAAAATATGCCTGTGCACAGAAAAATCCTGACTGAATTATTTTTCTTACCACAATTTATATAATTAGATTTCGCTCCGTATGCGTAAATATATCAAAATAATAAAATTAAATTAAAATAATTAGCTTGTATAATTTTTATGTATCCTTCAAATAACCCACAATTCCCAAAAAAAACTGCTGTTTTATGCAAACCAGATATGTTTTTCCCGAGTGAATACACTCGGGAAAAACATTATGAAACAGCTGTTTTTTTCCGATTTTAGGGCTAGCGCTATAGTAAAATTTGTTCATAATGGTTTATTTTACTCTTGATTCTGAAGAAAAATATGTCTATACGAATAAAAAATGATTGTTTTTATAAATTCACAATTTTTACAATTTGCCGTTTCGAGAATTGGCCATTTCTATGATTGACCATTTTGGTCCAAAGTCATTTTATTTAAGAATTAATTTATTATTCATTTGATGAATCTGTTACAAAATTTCAAAATAACAATTATTGATTATTTTAAAATTTAGAAAATAGAATATGTACATATTTTAAAAATAACAACACTAATTATGTAGGTACATAATATTTTTAAAATAACAAAACAAAAATATATACATACTTTAAATACGAAAATAATTGTAGAAACATTTTAAAAATACGAATACAAAATATACGTCTGATGGTATTCGAACCACCAGTCATAGCGGAAACGCGGTGCGAAGGCGGACAGCGGGGCGCTGGACCAATTGTACATTTTACGTCGAGCGACGGCGAGATTCACCCCGGAGTGCACCCCGCAGTGGGCGGGACTAGTGGTCCCTTACTTCATCTGCTTCACCCCCTCAAATACATTAAAGTCGTCTATTCACCGCGCCTTAAGTGCGGGTGAAATGCCTAAATTCTTGGATATTTAAGTAAAAAAATCACAATAACTGTTCATTTAATCCGCAAAGAAAAAATACAGGGTGACAGAAGAAGATTTAGTAAATGTTTTTAATTGAACAAAATTGTATTTTGTCAACCCCTTATTAGAAAAAAAAATCCCCAAAGAGTACCTATCTTTGTCATATTTTGCAAAATTTCTCCAAAACGGCAAAAGCTCTGTAAATAGTTTTTACACTAAAAAAAAGGTCTTAAAAATATTAATATTTTTAATTGAGAGTTTTCTTTTCATTCCCCGTTTTACTCGAGAAAATATCATTTTTCCCCGAAATTGAATATATTAGCGCGAGCGTGCCTGCTCCGTCGCCCTGTAATCACCCGCGAGCTCGTCGCAGTCCGTTTTCGGATATCGTCGAGGGTGGACCGCGCGTCGGTGTTGGAGCGACTTCGTTCAAATATATTTTAGTTTTTTAAGAGTTTATACTCAATTATAAATATTTTTATGAATAGAAATACTTAATTTAGTAAATATCTGTACATTGGTAACTGTAAATATTGTTTTCTAAATAAATTAATTTTTAAAGTGTCCAAAGAGGAAATTTTCGTGGCGACTTGGTGGCGACGTTGATTAGTGAAATTGAAAAATGCATTTTTATATAATTTAGATGAGGAACGACCAACATGCTCTCGTTACTTAGATTTCGATAGTTTTTAATACCTATGTAATTTTATTGTTGCATATTTTTATTAATTAGGTGATACTAAATTTTATAATTATGTGGACTGTTAATTAGTAGTGAATTTTATAACTATGTTTTCACACGGGACAGTAATACTCGTAATATAATATTATATTTTTCAGTATCTGCGCTTAAAAACTTTTAAAATTTCTGAACCCCGAGGTATGTCCATATTAGGAGACTGAATAGAGCCAAATTGATCTGCATGGGGATCGTTTTATGATTTCACATCGTTATCGAAAAAAATTGTACTTACAATTGAGCGTATTCCAGGTGGCGGTTTTCAAAACACGATTCCACAAAATTCACTCAATAGAATAATTGCAAAGTAGCTTCTGAAAAATACTTAAATTTTCAACTTTCTCAGTTTTCCATAAAATAATGTTGAGTATAATAAGTACAATTATGTGTCACATGTTAGTGAAGCTATTGGGTTATTTTGATTTTTAATAAAGTGATTTTATCTTAATTTAAATAATTTATTTTGCCCTTCCATTATACCAAGTATCATTTTTTTGTCACTCTTATTGAATTTGACAGTGCTCGCTGAAATTTAGCGTCTCTAGACGGATCTGAATCGCGCGCTGACCCGGCTGTTGAAGAATTGCAAAAATATTCGAAAATATTTATTTTTACTTTCATGCCGAAGACTATCTTGTTCTATTTTATCATGGTTAAATATTGTAAAGCAAGTATTTACAAATGTTTTCATTGAAACAGAAACAGAAACAGAAACTTTTTTATTCAATATAGATTATAAATAATACTTATTGAAAGTCACTTTGTCTAATTACCACTGGTTCGAAAAAACCTCTGTCCTGGGAAGAACCAGCAAGAAACCCAGCGGGACTTTTTTTTAAATAACAGCTTACAATCATGTATATTACACAATTAACCACACAAAACAAATTAGAAACAGCCTGGCAGCGAACACCTCATTCCCAGGGGTTATTATCATCCATAAATTCCTTAACATTATAATAACCCTTTTTATACAAACTATGTTTAATAAAGTTTTTGAATTTTGAGCAGGTCAAATTTTGTATATTTTCTGGGATTTTGTTGTAAAAGCGTATACATCGCCCCAAGAATGAATTACTGACTCGGTGGAGTCGAGTAACTGGTACTACTAGCTTGTGTCTGTTCCTAGTATTTACAGAATGAATATCACTTATTTTTGTATAACTACTTTTATTTTTGTGTATGTTTTCATAAATGTATTGAGAGGCCAAAGTTAATATATTAATTTCCTTAAATTTTTGTCGGATCGACTCTTTAGGTTTTAAATCATAGATTGCTCTTATGGCCCTCTTCTGTAAAACAAATATAATTTCAGTGTCAGTCGCGTGTCCCCATAGCAAAATTTCATACGACATTATGCTATGGAAATAGCTAAAGTAAACAAGTCTAGCTGTTTCGACACTGGTAAGATTTCTAATCTTTTTTACAGCATATGCTGCAGAACTAAGTCTGCTTGCTAACTTTGATATATGGGGGCTCCATTGAAGCTTCGCGTCTAGTGTTATTCCAAGAAAAATGGTAGTATCGACAAGACTCAGTTCCTCCCCATTTAAAATTACATTAGTATTTAATTGTCTGACATTTGGAGTCATGAACTTCATATATTTCGTTTTAGTGCTATTTAAATGCAAGTTATTAACATAAAACCAATTTACTAATTTAGATATAGCATTATTTACTTCGTCATATTTTAATAATTGTCGTTTTAATTTGAAAATTAATGAAGTGTCATCAGCAAATACTATATTATGGTTATCCCCTACTATGTAAGGTAAGTCATTAATATATATAAGAAACAGAAAGGGGCCGAGAATTGAGCCGTGAGGCACGCCCATTTGTACTATCGACCCGGAAGAGCTCATACTATTAATGACAACTTTTGCGTTCTGTTACTTAAATATAAAACAATTAATTTAAGAGCGTTACTTCTTACACCGTAGTGTTGTAGTTTCCTGATTAATGTTTCGTGGTGAACACAATCGAAGGCTTTAGATAAGTCACAGAATATACCCAAAGCATCCTGTGAATTCTCCCATGCATTAAAATATATTTAATCAGCTCAACACCAGCGTCAGTTGTCGAGCAACCTTGTGAAACCGAATTGATTTTTATGAAGTAAATTATTAACATTAAAAAAAAATTACATTTGATCAAGAATAATTTTTCAAAAATTTTACTTAGTGTTGGCAGTACAGAAATGGGTCTAAAATTGGCGGGGTCTAATGTACTACCAGATTTAAATAAAGGTATTACTTTACTATGCTTCATCAAATCAGGAAACACACCATATTCGATACTAGTATTAAAAATAATAGCTAGTTGAGGCGCGATTATATCGATTATAGACGCAATAACTTTAACGGAAATGCCCCACAGATCCGCAGTTTTCTTAACATCAATAGTTTTAAAATATTTTACAATATCTTTTGATGATATTTTATGAAATGTAAAATTCTTTGTACACGCATTTACATTTTGTTTAAGCAATGATTCGGCGACGGCAGGAGAAGAATTCAGTGACATAGTGGTTAAGATCGGAATATCCGTAAAATACTTCTCAAAACCATTGCAACATCCTGATCTGATTCCGTTAATTTATTGTTAAAACTCAACCGGTAGTTTGAATTGCGAGAGTTGACCTTACCAGTTTCACTATTAATTATACTCCACGTCATTTTAATTTTATTAGAAGCCGTCTTAATTTTGTTGCTCAAATGCAAAGACTTGGCTTTGGAGCACACTCCTTTAAATATTTTTGAATATTTTTTAACATATTCCCTAAATTCGACGCTAGGGTTATATGACCTTTCATGGTAAAGTTCATATAACCTTTGTCTCTTATGGACTCCTACTGTCGCCCATTCATTGAAAGCCTTCCGACTGTTCAAGGAGAACGTTTTAGAAGTAAAATATTATCAAATTCATTGCAAATAAGTTTAAACACTGTTCCATACAAAAATTAGGATCATTTTGGTATGAAAGTGATGGAAGTTTCTTCACTATGTTACTTCTAAACTTCTCCAAGCGACGTGCATTTACAGGAACAAACACAATTTTCTCATCTACTTGCTTTTGTGAACATAAGGTAACGAAACTAACTGTCCACAGTGATCAGAACTCAATTTTGAATTATACATTTATGCAACGGCTTAACATTTGTAAAATGTTATCTATACATGTTGCACTACATTCAGTAATACGCGTTGGCTCTAAAATAAATTAAAAAGACCATATGATTTAAACAATGATCTAAATTTAATATTGGTGGAGGAAGCTTCTAGGAGATTGATATTAAAGTCTCCACATATTACAACAGATTTATTCTGTTTATTAAACAACAAAACTTCCTCCATAATTTTTCAAAAGTATTGTATATAGAACATGGGGTCTGTAGGTGCACACAACAATGAGGTGCTCAAACTCAACACATGCCATTTCTACAGTTCGCTCAACAGAGGCTCACAATATCTTTACGTTCCTTACATGATAATAATTTACTAGCTAATATTAACGAGCCACCTCTTAAAACCGTTTCTCTATTGAACGAACTGACCACCTGGTGATTACTGAAATTAAACATTATGTTATAAGCTTTTAACCAATGTTCAGTAATACATAAAATATGAATATTGTTGCTATTTAAGAACAATTCAATTTCTAGCTCTTTGCCTATCATGCCTTGTATATTCTGATGCACCAGGTGTAAACAATTTTATTATCACTCTGTGAGTCATACAATGAAGGTTTTGTAAGCTACATTCTAAATTATTTAAATTATTATAACTGCTAGAGATTACTCTATTGTCTCATTTTCTAATTTAAATTACTTGGAACTGATTCCAAATTACATATTAAGTCATTACACTGCTCAAAAGAAGCAGATGTCGGTGTAGCCAAGTCCTTGGCTGAGTTAATATATAAACAATAAGATAGCACATTTGCTATCTGTCTTAAATTATATTTGGATAGGTAATACCTATCTCTAGTCAAAAATTTCTTAATTAAATTATTTATGTCTATTAAATTAATTATATTATTATAATTATAACAATTAGATGTTAAGTTTATATTGTTATTAAATGAAAAGTTATTCATTAATAAATTTAAATTGTATCTTATTTTATTTTCCTGTGGCCAACCCTGTATGTAAGGCAATGTAAACAAGATAATTTTATGTACATTTAAAGTATTTAGATGATCAATATATTTTAATAATTGAGTTTTGTTTACATTGCCTCTTCTCCCAACAAGAATTATTAATGCTATTAGGGCAAAACTCACTAGTTAAAACTTTATTCATTATATGACTAAAGGATGCTCCAGGCATACAACAATTACTAACCTGATGTCCTTTTAAACAGTTATTTAACATTGTGCCCAAATTTTTGCCTATGTCATCACAATACATAATAACTTTATTTTTATTAATATTTAAATTACTTTTTAAGTTAATATTCTTTGTTATGGTACTGTCATAGAGTGTAGGTGAAAATAATGAGTCCTTACTGTTATCATTATTTTTACATATTGTCCCCGATGAACCTGGTATGGAGCGCTGATACTCACTCTGATGTTTAATTAAGGAGTCAAAGCGCTCCTCATTATACTTACATGCCTTTACCAGATCATTCATGGCCAATATGTGTTCTTTTATCTCATCCTGAGCCGATTCATATTTATTCGATATACTTTGTAGGGAGTTTTTAAGTCATAAAATTGTTAAATTTAGACACTCTATATCAGTCTCATAACAGTTATTCATATTTTCCACCTCAATTGAATATAATTTAAGTTTATTAATTAGTTCTTGCTTTTCTTTACATACATTTATATAATTTTTGACATTAATTTTAGTTTTAATTAACTTTTGTACTTTCCTAATATATTTATTAATTTTTATGTATTTCTTTAATTTTCTTCTACTGCAGGTAATCCTTGCTGCTGTTCTTGATGTTATTTTGTTATTCAATTGTTTACAGTTATTATCACAGTTTAGCTTACATTAGAAATTTTTGGTGGAATGCGATGTATAAATAGGTACCTTATTTTCGTCAACAACTATAATATACATATTTGTTTTTTTTTTTTACCAGTGGAGCTTCAACACAATCTTAAAAATGTTCAATGAATTAAAAAAATAATAACTACCAATAATTGAAGATCAGTTAAAGAGTCATTAACGGGACATTTTGCAAAAACGAAACTTATCCGACCTAATTTATACGTCGTTTCATTAGCGTCATTCTTAGTTTTGGCTAAAACAAACCTTGTCAGTTTTAAAGAAACACGACTAAGTTCATATTAAAAGAAATGCACGTTATTACAAGATTTCTATGTAAAAAGAAGGCTACCGATAAGACTTCTTAAAAAGTTCAAATTTTTATTTTCTTTACTTAAATTCGAGGCTAAAATAAATGTGAAAGGTCTTTTATCTGCAATAATAATTTTCATCAAAAATAGCATAGACTTATAAAATTCATACACACGGTCAATCATACTGAAGATGATTATTTGTATTATAAAATATTCAATAGACTATCTCCAGTCTAATGACCCAAATATCATCATTAATGTATGACTGGCATACTTAAAAGTTTTCAGATCAGATCGCTAAATATTAACTAACATTTTATGATGAGGTCATGCTTTTCTATAAAAAGCTGCAAGAAATTTTAAATCACGGACCCCTTGGTTTGTTTAACTATTCACTTAATTAGCGAAAAACAAGATGGACTGATCTCAAAATTAACTTTCTTGTGTAAAAAGTGCTATTTAGAATTTTATGCAGATGATAATTAAAGTTTCTATGTAAATAGGTGTAACATAGCAAGTATTATAATATTCATTTGTAGCGGCCATTCATATTTGGGACAGTTTTCTGCAGCACTACGCCTACGAATTATTTCAAATTAGAAATACCAAAGCCAGCATCATTTTTAACACGCTTTTATTAGCTTGATATGTATCTATGTAACGGAATTTTTGAATGTTATTTTCATCCCCTTTAAAACGTCACATTGATTTGAAACTTCGCACACTTATCAAGGACCAACGACAATGCAATAATTAAATAGTCTGTCCCATTACCCTTGCCAGGATCCTCAGGATTTGCGAATAATTCATAAAATAACTACGATTTCTGCCAGTTCAATCTACTGTAAGCCGCGTAAAAGAACATCGGTCCAAAAAAACACGCTTTTATAGTTTGCCAAGTTCTAGTTTTGTTTAAAAAGTAGAAAATAATTTTCAATAATTTTAAAATAAGAAAATACTGATCAACATTAACAAATAATTTTGTTGTAAAAAAGCGTGGGGTGCTTGATATCATTTGTTGTAAATATTTTTGTGGATATTTGTAAAATAAGCATCATCATAAAAATATCTGAAAAAGCACCCCACGCGGTTATCTACAAACGCGTGTTTTTGTAGTTATTTTTACTATTATTTTCTGTACAAGGACCCGGCAAATTGTTTCTCAAGGCACTATAAATAAAGCAGCTGATAAAAATGTTACACTCATAACTGTTAACAAAAGTTGTTATTGTAAATGGTCTTATAGAAGAAACTATTCCGCCGTGTCAGGTGCAGGAGCTATTATTAGAAGCAGAAGAGGTAAAATTTTGTTTTAGAGATTGTTTTGTCTGCAATTGTGCATAAAATAAAAAATGACTTCAGCCAAAGAGCACAACTGGCATTAAACTCAGGCCCATCAAATGGTATGGAAAAAGAATTAATTTTACCAAGTTTCAAAATATCAATCAAAATTCAAAAAAATCAAAAATAATAAAATCAAAAAATGTAGATCTGTATGTCTATACATACATATATTGCTTTATAGCCGCTTAGTACTGACGGTCACTCAGTGATATTTTTCTCAGCATTAGGTACCCTTCTGTATCTGAAACGAATATGAATATTGCATATGTATCCGATACAAAAGTAAAGTAACAGGCTATGTAAGTCACTCTGCTGGGCACTGGCCTCCTCTTAATTCTGAGAGGGTTTTAGGGCAAGGAAATGTCCGCCGCGCTGCCCCAATGCGTGTTGGCGAACTTCACATGTCTTCGAAATTTTTTTTCTTATTCCTCAGACATGTGCAGGTTTTCTCACGATGTTTTCCTTCACCGCCGAGCACGTGCTAAATTAGCACTTAAAATTGCAATTTAAAATTTCATTGGTGCTACCGGGGATCAAACCCGGGTGAAATTTACAACGAGCGCTTAGACCCAGAGCTACTAATACGACACAAATAAATACGATTCAACAAATGTAATTAAAACTCTTACATGTACTTAAAACTTAAACACTTGATAGCTCGTGATGCCTAACGGACGAAGCTACAGCACCACATCGTGCAATGTAATTGAAGATGTTTAACCGCGACATAACTCTCAGTGACACGCAAGCATAATAGGCAGTATATTACTTATATACTTGTTACCTCTGCAGTCTATTAATCTTTGCACTTTTTAAGTAATACCAGTAAAACCACATGAGTAAATAAACGGTTTCTTTACTCATGTGGTAATACAGAACGTAGACGCGAGACGGTATTGACGTCGGGTAAAATCTCTGCGGTTGCCGTTTCGTCAAGGTCATTCAGGCTTCTTAAAGCCTTAATTTGAGCTGTTACCAGGATGATGCTGCTACCCATTCCCTGTTTCAGTTTTCCTTCGTCGCCTATTACGACACCCACGGGATAATATGGGCGATAGTGGTTTCATTTATGTCGCCACTATACGGCGTAATTTTCTAAATATTGTATTGACTCTAAATGAGGTGATCCCGAGAATCGGTTGTTTGAAATACAACAGGAATTTGAAAACTTGATTATTTGGCAGATTGCCTGAAACGAATCTTTTTAAAGGTTCTTGAAGCAATTTATGTTACACACATTGGAAGACCAAGTACTGTGTAAATAAGCATTAAACCTCCGCGTAACGAACTGCACGGCACAAGTTTTATTTGAAAACTAACGCTGTTCAGTTGCTTCTGGCATAAATGCTTTTATATTTGTTGAATTACTTACATACTTATCTCGATTGCTTTATTGAATTTAACATTTTGAATTGAACGTGTAATATTGTTTGAAATTGTCAAATTTTCACGTCGAAAGTATTGTACTAATTTTTTTTATAACTGGCTTTACGGCTGTGGGTTCTAGCCCTTCTGAGCCTGAAGTTACAATGTATAATTATCCTTCATAGTACACTGCTTCACAATATGTTGATGCGTCAAATTGTGCAGCCCTTGGGAGATTTTTACGGCAACTTGAGCCAGCAGACAGCTGACAGTTTGCGATGGTATCTCAAAGCGTCTAAGCAGACAGACACCATATCTTGAGAATCACATCACCATCAGAGCACTTGTTTCACCTTTTCCACTAGTAGTTCACATGCGCAGACACTTAATACACAAAATCGCACCACTTTTACATATCAAAATCCACTTCGAACCATTATTTAAACAATAATACAGGAGCAGCAAACCGCCGCCGGTCAAGTTCCCGCCAAAACCCCTATTGTACTAAGTATTACGTTTTTTAAATCATTAACTTGTTTCATTTGTGTTGCGATGAGGGCGTTAAATAATCCATCAACACCTTTAGTCCCGTGAATGTCTTAAGAGGCGGCTACGGGATAAGCCAGAAAAATCCGATGGCGACTTACCATCGCGTTTGCGCCAGACGGAAAATACCAAAACCAGTGACGGAATACTGCGTTAAAATATGTAATACATCATAATTATGTCCTTTTAATACGATTATAATTTTCGCTTCGTTAAAATTCATCAAAACAAGCATTACACGGTGGGCAGACAATTTCCGATTAAAAACTAATTAATTACAGTAGTTCATCATCATCATTACAGACTATCAAAGTTCACTGGTAAACTTAAGCCTCCCCATAGATTGCCACACAAGGGGTTTACTTGCCATAGTTGTCACGCTTGGCAGGTGGATTGTCAATCGCAGTTTTTTATTTTTTGCTGTTATCAGGCAGGCGCTGCTGTCCATCTCGTGGTTTGTTTCCCCCTGTCGCCTCTTACGACACCCACGGAACGATATGTGGTAGCACCGTAGTTGCAATCATTAAATAGAAAAATTTAGCTATGCTCACGATTAAAGACACAACAGATATACAAAGATAATTTTATAATTATATTAAACCACGATAAATCATAATTTTTTATATTTCTGTAAAAATTGAACCGTGACAAAGTAACAGCGAAGTTAACTTTTATCGTAATTATTTAATAACAGATAAATAAGCGTAACGTAATTATAATATTAATTCAGGGTTATCGAGTAAACATAACTTCAGTAGTTCGTTGTAACAATAAAAGCAATTAATAGGGAGTACCAGAAATATACATTTTTCCTCTTTGCGAACGAGGGAAAGGTGAAAATGAGGGTAAATCAAAAGGGAACTGAATTGTACGTTATTAAATTCGCCTTTAGCAATATAAAATTCAAAAGAGTATTTATGTTTTGAGGAGTTAAGAAGCGTATTCATAATAATTATTAATTTACAGTAGTATATAAAAAGAAAATGAAAGACTTTAATTACCCAGTGGAACGATATTGATTCTGCAAAATCACTGGATAAATTAATAAAGAAATATTTGATTAAGAGCCTATAAGATTTCTTATCATCACCATCATCACCACTATCATTATACAGTACGATTTTAAGCTTTTGAGCTACCTGCATCCATCGACTAAATGCATGTTTCATCAAGTCGTCACTCCATTTAGTGGGGGGTAGCCCAACAATGCGCTCGCTACATATACTAACTAGAATTAAATTAAAGAGACTTGAGAAATAAAACGCAAATAAAATTAATTTTCTTGATTAATATTTTCGTATTTTGTTAAAGTCAAGTCTTAGTGAAAATCGTTACGTTGTTACACTGTAACTGAACTTTTCGCTTTGTATGATAATTTAGGAATAACTTATATTCACCTTGATATCATTCAGAATCATGTTTCTGGCAGGTTATTAAAATACTGAAAGGTTTTTGCGCCCGTAAATTAAATGTCTGCTGTCCGTGTTGTAAGAGTAAATCATTTAGCAAAATAAAATTTTCATTGCTTTTTGAAAAAACAATAATAATTTTCCATCAAATATCCTGCTTAATTTTAATTTAGTGTTTACTATTTCGTGTTATTGTTTTGTGAAGAGAAATGAAACGGTTTTTCATGCAGAATACGTGCAGCGTCGTAGGTCATTCTAATTAATTTGGCGGATGGCCTAAAATGGAGGACGTCCCTAAAAGCTAGTTTTAGGGACGTTACTTATTGTTTAAATATGAAATAATGTAATCATTTATATATTATTTTAGTAATTTGTTTCACAATGTGAGCATAAAGTTCACCAAAAAAGTAACAAAATAAATTTCACTAAATATAGGAGTCAATGTTCTTTTTTTTACTAGCTCATAAAAGTCTATTTCTGGGCATAGTCCTCTCCCGCTGTAAAGAGAATTTGCCTTAATGGTCACGCTAGGCAGGCAGTTTGCCGATCGCGGTACCAGACGTTTCGCACCTTTGAATATACTCCCCGTCATCGCCTGGATATTTTATGCCTGGCGTGAATGTTATACCTGACGTAAGCGTTATGATGGTTTTATATTTCCGGATTCTTTTGGACTTTCCCATAGTTTCCTCTAAAGAAACCCAATGGAGAAACGAAGTTACATCACCGTATGGCTAAAGTAATTTGATACAGTATTGTTAGGAACTACTCCACTTCCGATGTTAGAATCTGTTCTCAAAATTATTTAAATAAAAGAATATTACTCGTATTAAAAATAATAAAGGTGTGAGAGCGGATGTTCAACTTGCTCTCTTGCTTACGTTAATCATTATCAGGAATGAGACTGCGTACTGTACTACATATTCAGTATAGAGCACATACAGTTCGACCAATCGTAATATATCCCCGGCTCAATCACATACTGATGTAATGTGGAGGACATAATTACATGATAACACCAAAGTATGCAAACCAACAGTAACACTACTCATCTCAACTTACACAAGAAGAACTACTACAACGAACAGAACCACATCACTTGTCTTAGGCAGAATCTCAGTGTAGAGGTAATATTTTAGCCCAACGGGCATGAGACTCGTAGAATTACCGCCTGATCCCTCTTAGTCGCCTGCGCGAAACTTTATAGTGCTAAAACGGGTGGGAGATTACCGTTCTACCTTCATTCGTTCATATTTCCTTTTATTTATTTTTTACCCTTGTTCCCAACAGAACCTATTCGCTAAATGTGTATATTTGAATAACCTGGACAAGAAAAGTATAAAAGATTGGAATGAAGATCTTTACGATTACGTTTTAGAGACTAAAATTATTGCAAAAATAACCTGTGGTTACGAAAACAAAAGCCAACGAATCTTAGGGGCTGAGCGTTCGCAGTAAATTTTACAATACGAGCAAATTGGGTGCGATCGCTGGCGTTACCAATGAAATTATTAATAGTAAGTAACTTAAAGCGCTGGTTATCCTTGTGTTCGGTGGTAAAGAAAAACATCTTGAGGACGACTACATTTTTAAGGAATACAAATATTTCGAAGGTATTTTAAGTCTGTAAATACACCGGAGAACAGCACGGCGGATCGGACTTATTGCCCCATAAGTCATAACTCTCTCAGAAATGAGAGGAGGCCTGTGCACAGCAGTAGGTCCCATATTTTGTTGGTAATTTACGTACCTACTTTACTTAGCACAACGATCCTATCTTACGAACTTTTTCAAGTGGTCAGTCGTATGGAATAATTCTATAATAAGTTTGTGCACATTTTATCATAGCGGTAGTCAATCAACCTCTACTATCTCGATTGTCTAGTGGTCGCAAGCGCGGCTAATGATCATGAGGTCCCGGGTTCGAATTTCGGGTCGGGTCAAAATCAGTTATTGAGTTATTTTGCCAAGAAAATTTCAGTAGCAGCCCGAGTCAGGAAGTTCGTGCCCGGGAAAGTACTAAAGCCATTGTGCCTGCCTCGGTAGTGTTGGATTTCCGTCCCGTCGCGCTAAGAGAGTGTGCATCTGTGTTTGCTCACACACTAGTTAACTTCGCACTTTAATCCTAATAATTAGCTGGCTAGTCTTTGTTGAGACAGGCTGTCATGACCAAGAGTCGATCTCGAAGATATTATTTTTATGATTAGTCAACCGAGGTATTAAAACTAAAGCGCTTTTCAATATTCTTCGATAATGTTAAGTGTATTCGATTTTAGGTAATTAGAAAAGATAATTTGACAAAAAAACTCGGTATCAGTAAATAGCAGATTAAACATATAATCTATCCACAAGATAAGTCTATTGACGAGGAGTCCCGCTAAGAGATTTTAAGAAAAAGAACGTTTATTTAAAATCCTTCAGCGCCTAATTAACTTTCCAGCGTTAATTAGCTGATTTTTTTATTTTCTCTAACTGAAATGAAACGGGAATAAAAGTGATTCCTTTTTGCCGGAACCACTAATTACGAAGTTTAGGCCTTTTTCACTTTCTTAATCTTTTCATTTGATTGCTAAATTAAAATGTCTGTGTTTTTGAATGTGAGCTACATTAAACGTATTTAGATATTATATATTATATAATAAACCGTTTGGTTTACTATATAATATGTACTACAATACATCGAAAATATCTAACTATATTTACCGAAACTCCTCGGCTTCGCCTTGATGGGATCTATTAATATGGAGTTATATTTTTTTTTAATCTCCAAGTTTTTCCTGTAAAATATACCTAATTTAGATCACTCCTGTCACTGTTCTTTATCTGTTCGTAAAGTTTCATTACAATCGGTTCAGCCATTGCGATGATAAGCCCGGACAGACAGACAGATAAAATTAAAAAATATTTATACAAACTATAATGGCATGTAAATAACCTCTTCAGCTCAATGTAAATCATTTATTTTGATATTACAGACAGACACTTCAATTTTCAAGTTTTTTTTCATTTCAAGTTTGTATAAATCATTTTTTTTTTATTTTTGTTAACTTACCTAATTGTATCATTTATGTACACCGTTCTTTCCACCGTTGTTCTTCAATTTTATACAAACAAAATACCAAGAAACTTTTTCCCCGACCTATTATATTATGTATGGTTGTTTGAATTTGGTGAGTTTGAAAATGTTTACATAACATCACGAGCATTATCCTTGTGGCGAAACCAGGTCATAGTCATGAAATAATTGAAATGTCATCGGTTCTTAAAATGATTTTAGATTACCTACTTAGATGAGTACAAGTGCCAGTTGTGGATGAAAGTTAAATTATAAATTTTCATTCCATTACGTTCAGACATATATAGATGCATAAAGGTCAAACGAATGTTAAAACACATAGGTATTTAATACAATTGCTTTTTCATATTTAAATTACTTCTACTTCATCAGCCCCTAAAAGTCATCAAATAAGACACATCTTAAAATCAATTTGTACACATACTTGGAACCGTTAAAAAAGGGAAAAGTGAAGTAAAGTAAAGTCACAGCCTTTATATGTCCTATGGCTGGTCACAGGCCTCTTCTTATTTCTAAAAGGTTTATAGAACAATTAGTCCGCCGCGCCGCGATGCGTTTTCTATAGAAGTGGAGGCAAACAAGAATGCGGCTCAAGTGATCGTAAGTGTCAACCGCCGCCCATGAACAACTGAAACACTAGAAGATGATCTAGGAGATGCTCTAATGCGTCTTGACGGATTTCAAATGTCCTAAAAACATTTTTATTATCTACTAGCTGTTCCCCGCGACTTCGCCCGCGTGTAATTTAGGGTTTTAATTATTTTTGCGAGGAACCCTAATTATTTTTCTAAAATAAAAGTAGCCTATGTTACTCCTTATGACATTAGCTATCTGCCAGTGAAAGTCCCGTCAAAATCGGTCCAGCCGTTTCGGAGATTAGCCGGAACAAACAGACAGATAGACAGACAGACAAAAATTTTAAAAAGTGTATTTTTGTTATAAGTAGGGTGATGCGTGCAATATGATCCCCCTAAGAGAAAAACTTTACTGCGCTCAAAGTTTAAGACAAAAACACAAGATTTAAATTGTTAAGAATAGTGAATTTACTTATCTTTGTAATTGCATACTTATTCCTCACGATATGTATGTGGTTTATTAGTTTCGTCATATTTTCCAAAAGTTTAGTAAGGGATCGTTTTATACACATGTATGTATAAAACGATCCCTGGGGATCATTTTATACCTACGACATTTAATATTAGCAAAATAAAATACCCAGCTGTTTATTTTAATCATATGTATTGCTTAAAGCAACAAAAATATAAACTCTTTTTCTAAATAAAAAAAACAATAAAGCCTCTTCTTCCAAATAAAATAAAAATAAAGACTCTTACTTCATATGATGTGAATTAAAAAAAAACTATAGCCTTAACTTATTTACATACTTTCAAAACAATTAGAAAGGTTAAAATCGCAGGTAAAGTGTTCTTCATCGCCACTGTCTATTTCTGCACAAGCCTCATGGCCCCATTTCAGGCACACAACGCATCTTATCCACCCTTCACCTTTGTTATTGTCCTCTGTCTTCAGAAGAATCTGTTTTATAACTGTTTTTCTTATTTTTTCTTTTTTGGCCTCCTTTCCCTTTATTTTTCTTTTTGTTTGCGACCTGTTTTTCAATTTTATTTTCTTTTTTATTGGCTTTCTTTTGTTCTTTATCTGTTTTTTTTCGTTTCCTCCTCTAGGTAGTTTTTGTAGGGTGTACCGGTCAGTACAGACGTGTCTACTCTTACTCGCCTTACATTATTTCTTTTTCCTATTATTTGTGTTAAGACCGCAAAGGATGGTAAGTCAACAGCCATTGCTGGAGACACGTTTACATTAGATTCAAGTGTTGTAGTCAAAATTGGAGATAGAGGAATACGAACTGGCTTTTTGTATGAGGACGATTGCATGTCACTAAGAAAATCTTGCGGAGCTACTCATGAGAGCTATCGTTTTGTACGCACGAAGAGGGATCATTTCACCTCAAAAACCAAATTTCAAATACAATGTGCGGTATTCAAACATTGCTTAAATATAGCTGAAATTTAATGGAATCCGCCTATAAAACAACATTTCAATAAATCTTAACATGCAGAAAATAATGAAACTTAAAAATTAGGCTTCCATAGATTAGAAGTATGTTTTTTAATATTTTTTTCTAATAAAATCACGCTTAACGCTCACACCAAGAGGCAACAGGCGGGGTTGCGGGGATGATATTTGTTGCGTATTTGGATAGATGTCGCTAGTAGTCACTCTTATACAGTGGGGGATCATTTTACCTCGAGGGATCGTATTACACGCATCTCCCCTACCGTTTATACTTTCATATGCATTAAGTAAAACGCTGTAATTTTGACATTACAAACAGACACTTCAATTTTATTTATTTGTATAGATACACGCAGGCTTTCTCGCGACGTTTTTAGAATTCCTTAAAGCTGTTTTCTTCTAAATCAACACTTAATATTGCAACCAACTATTTCATTTCAATGTAATCGGCGATTATCGAACCTGGAACCCTTTATCGCGTACTGTTTTATTTACAGCGAGCCGTGGTACGTGGTAAAGCCATGCTGCAGCTTAACGCTGCTGTGTTTCGTATGGTGAGTGTAGAGAATCGGTGACCCCTTTTACTGGAAACGAGGCATTCCATCTTAGTCCTCACGGGTGACAACGCATCTGCATTTTGATGCGTATTCGAAGATAGATGTAGATGTCTATGGGCCACAGTATCCACTTACTATCAGGTGGACTGAGTGCTCGTTTGTCACCCTTATCCTATAAAAAAAAGCCTCTGACCTAAACATATAAGACGGTGCACATTTTTTAACTATTCACACAACGCAAATATCAGATCAAATTTCAGATCTCACTAACAGATGTACTTTTTTATTTAAGAAGGCAGCAATATACATTTTAGATGTTTATCCCATTTAAAAATTGTTACGTAAGTATAAAGGTAATTAAAATGATGAAACTTCAAAAATAATACGTACATCTAAAAGGCTTTATAAAACGAGGCCAGGCCAACTGTCAGATAGCGTTAAAGAAAAATCAGTGACCTGAATGACTGACTAAGACCTCAAACATATTTTATATTTTCTCCCCTTTCTTCAGCTGTTTAATAAAACTATGTTTATTAAAGTGAATGAGATGAATATACCTCAATATTTTGCATACATTTATCTTATATTAATGTTACTGTTTTATTCTTCTAAGCCATATGCAACATTAAAATTATTTATACTTAATAAATTAATTTTATTTTTGATATGTTTTATGTTTATGACTACTCAAATATAATCTTGAGTGGTTGAACCCAGCACCCGCAGACTAGTCCAGGTATTTAATAACTAATAGTATGTGAAATAATATGAATAAGCTGTACATATATTTTTGATTTCTGAAAGAACATTCGTGCAGTGATTATTAATATATAATATACTAATTAGTCATAATGGGTCAACGTGGCTTAAACTCGTCCGTTACATTTTGGATTCTACATGCATTTTCCATTTCGGTGATTATAGTACACCGCGAAGCGGAGAGGTTGGATTTTACTGTCGACTTGACAAGGTCATGCTATCCGCTCTCATTAAATCTTTTTTTTTATACTGCACTTTACGTGACGAAAAGCACATTAATATTAAGAGTAAAGACGAATGAATAAATTTGTTGCTTTTATTAAGGTTTTTTTAAAAAAAAAAGTGATTAATTCGTTTTGTTTAACAACTAAACGTACATCTTGTCCTAAAAAATTAGAAAAATCTCTTTAAGTCTGCTATATATCATACATCTCCAGATTAGAGGACTCCTGACGCGCAATATTTTCAGTTTTTTGAAACCCCACACAATATTCGTAAAAAAATATTTTAGGTTATTATTTTTCTATTGACAAGTATTATTATAGTTATTTTGAAAAGTAGGTAGGTACAACAACAGTAGTACATAATAATTATGTGTGCTACGTTGCGTTCATGAGCTCAGTTAGTAGTTATAGGCAATTCAATAATTTAAGCGAAGGCATGCACTTGACATTTTTTTTTAGTATATTACAGATTTCCTTTTGGATATAATATAAATGTATTTTTTTAATATTTTATTAGTCCTATAATTTATTCCAAAAATGGAAAACCCGATTTTTGAAGTTTTGTTAAATAAAATGAAATTAATCCAACCTCGAGGAAGAAAATACAGATAAATGACATCTCATTTAGTTCCCTCTATACGAAGATCGCACGTTGAGTAAAAGAAATCACTCGATTAAAAGAGTTCTCCAAGCTGAAAAGTGATTTAGAGAAAAAAGTTAAACAGTAACGGTCGATTAGTTTTGCTCTTTGCGCTGTGAAACGTAATTTGCAACTGTCGCCTCTGCCTCTCAATTAATAAGTCTGTGTAAGAAAATATTTATTGGAATTTGAACTTTAATTAAAATATATTTAGAAATCGTAATAGCTCAGGGGATTAATGCTTGTCTAAAAATTCCACAGTATGCGCGCCAACTGAGTTCAATCCCCATCGGCATCAAAGACAATGTTTTAAAATTTAAAATGCTCACTTACCACGTGCACGGTGGTAAAGTAAAACATTGTGAGGAAATCTGCATTTCTAAAGTATACCAGCACGAATGTGGAACGTGGCGGCTCGTCTCTTTTCCACCCCTAAAAATATTGTAGAGAGTAGGGCTGTGGCCAGCTGTGGAACGTATACTCGTATATGTTACAGTCAAAACTCATAACTGGTCAAACCAATTGTAACCATTTTTGACTGCAAAAATCAGGCAAAAGTAGTTGTAACTAAGAACGTTGGTCAAAACCACTTTAACTGCAAAAATATTGGGTAATAGAGATTTTGACCAAATTATATTAGTCAAAAGTGGTTTTGACCAAAAATGTTTGTCAAAGCTACTTTTGACTTATACTTTTGAATTTTTAAAATTAAAAAGGTCAATTATTCTTTCAATATTATATTTTATATTATTGTAACGTACGCGGCTTTAGGGTGGCCCAGGGGCCACCCCAGCAGCATCTTAACCTACTATCACTGATACTGCGAGTTTTCACCGATAGTCTGAACTTTAAATGAGGCAAAATTACTTTTGACTAAGAATATTGGTCAGAACCACTTTTGACTACAAAAATCAGTCAAAACTGTTTTTGACTAAGGGCATCGGTCAAAACCATTTTTGCCTGATTTTTGCAGTCTAAAGTGGTTTTGACCGGTTATGAGTTTTGACTGTGACATATATATCCACAAATAACGTTTTATAGTAGTCTGTGCTCTGTGTCATAAGAGTTCTACTTCTGCTTGAATTATAAATTGTCGTAGTGGAGAATAATCGGAAACTATCAACTGCGCTAGAGTTGGAGATAGAGCCATTTACAGCCCTTCACAAGTTCACTGCTTGTGAAGGGCTGTAAATGAATGGTCAAAGAATATCACAGAGGACTGTCCTAACACAACTGCATCTATCGACTTCCTGCATGTCTTCGTTTACTCCATATTTTAGGGGGCTGCCCTATATTCATATATAAAATAAATGCAATCATCATCATCATCATCATTACAGCCCTTCACAAGTCCACTGCTGAACATAGGCCTCCCCCAAGGAATGCCACAAAGTACGGTCCCGAGCCACCTGCATCCATTGACTTCCTGCATGTCTTACCAGGTCGTCACTCCATCTAGTGGGGGGACGTCCTACACTTCGCCTGCCGGTACGAGGCTGCCACTCGAGAACCTTTCTTCCCCATCGGTTGTCAGTTCTTCGAGCTATATGGCCGGCCCATTGCCACTTCAGCTTACTAATCCTTTGGGCTATGTCGGTTACTCAGGTTCTACTGCGGATATCCTCATTTTTAAGTTTATCACGCAGAGAAACCCCGAGCATAGCCCTCTCCATAGCTCGCTGAGTGACCTTGAGCTTCCTCATACGGCCAGCATTGAAGGACCACGTCTCAGTTCCATATGTCATCACTGGCAACACGCACTGGTTGTACAATTTAGTTTTGAGGTTTTGAGGTATGCCTGACGAGAAGATGGGTCGTAATCTCCCGAACGCTGCCCAGCCGAGTTGAATCCGTCGATTGACCTCTCGGTCGAAGTTGGACTTACCTAGTCGGACTATTTGTCCCAGGTAAACATATTCGTCAACAACTTCGAGCTTAGTGCTTCCAACAACTACCAGCATAGGTGTGACATGGACATTAAACATGATTTTTGTTTTGTCCATGTTCATCTTGAGACCTATCCGTTGGGAGACACTATTGAGGTCATTGAGCATAGTGCTTAGCTCCTCCAGCGATTCTGCCATAAGGGCTATATCGTCGGCAAATCGAAGGTGAGTGATGTACTCGCCATTGACGTTAATACCGTATCCTTTCCAGTCCAGTAGCTTGAAAACGTCTTCCAATGCAGCGGTGAAGAGTTTCGGGGATATCACGTCACCCTGCCTTACACCTCTCTGCAGTTGGATAGGTTTCGTACTCTGGTTCTGTACTCGGATAGCCATCCTAGCCCTACTGTACAAACATTTCAGCACCTCGATATACCGACAGTCCACTTGGCACCACTGAAGGGACTGCAGCACCGCCCAAATTTCGACGGAATCAAAGGTTTTCTCATAGTCCACATACGCAAGGCAAAGTGGGAGATTGTACTCTTCGGTCTTTTGTACAATTTGTCGAAGGGTATGTATGTGGTCTATGGTGCTAAAGCCTTTTCGGAAACCGGCTTGTTCGGGAGGCTGGAAGTCGTCGAGTCTGCATGCGAGACGATTCGTAATGAATCTCGAAAACAGCACGTAGACGCGGCTCAGAAGGGACGAGTGCCCCGTGTAGTGGCGGGTAAGAATACCCACTACCACATATCTTCCCGTGGGTGTCGTAAGAGGCGACAAAGGGAAACTGATACAGAAGATGGGCAGCAGCATCTTTCATATAAAAGCAAAAAAACAATAAAAAATTGCGGTTGCCAACCCGCTCGCTAAGCGTGGCCACTATGGCAATATACCCCCCATGGCAACGACACAAATAAATGCAATATAAATATATATTTAGTAACTGAACATTTTTATTAAACTTCATCATTAATGAAGCGGTAACCAACCATAATTTAAGACTATTTAATACTAATTAATAAGGCTGACGTTAAAAAAGAGTTCTTATATTTTCTCTGTAAGCTTACTTTAGCCGTAACCGAAAATAATTTTGCAAATTTAGTTATTGCTTTACTGTTAAAATTGTTTACTACTTATTTATGATCATCATTATTACAGCCTTCACAAGTCCACTGTTGAACATAGGCCTCACCAAAGAAATGCCACAAAGAACGGACCTGAGCCACCTACATCCATCGACTTCCTGCATGTCTTACCAGGTCGTCACTCCATGTAGTGGGGACCGCCCAACATTTTGTCTACAGTTACGAAGCTGCCATTGGAGAATCTTTCTTCCTCATCGGTTGTCGGTTCTTCGAGCTATATGGTCGGCCCATTGCTACTTCAGCTTACTAATCCGTTGGGCTATGTTGGTTACTCTGGTTCTACTGCAGATATCCTCGTTTTTAAGTCTATCACACAGAGATAACCCGAGGATAGCTCTCTCCATAGCTCTCTGAGCAACCATGAGCTTCCTCATGTATGTGGTCTATGGCCTTTTCAGAAAACAGCTTGTTCAAGAGGCTAAAGTCGTAATGACTCTCAAAATCGATCAGTTGTTCTTCAACAGAGCGTTGTCGACTTTCTTGAAGAACTAGTCACCCGAACTAGTGTTCACGCCTCCGGAGTAGTTTACTGTTTACGGAAAGATAAATTTCCTTAAGTTCATAGAGCTTAGCTTATTGTTTTAAGTTTCTTGTGACTAGAGTTTTATATATAAATGTTACAATGTGTAATTAACTTGATAATAAATTATTATTAAGTTTTCATACGCGGTAGCGTCACGCTGCAGCTATATTATGGTTGTAGCACGAATGGGTCGGCTTGACCAGGGAAAGACTACGATCAGACAGAATGCTTTGTTTCGTATGGTGAGTGTAGAGAACCAGAGACCCTATTTACTGGTGCGAGGCATTCTATCTTAGACCTCAGGGGTCATACATCTGCATTTTGATTCTTAATTGAAAACAGACGTAGATATCTATGGGCTACAGCATCCACTTACACCGGCTAGATTATGTGCTCGTTTATCTGCCTTATTTTACAGGTATAAAATAAAAAATAAATAAAAATATGTTACAAGGATACCTTATAAATGCTGCGCTTCTACTTCCCTAACGTGGCAAGAATGTAAAAATTCTTCAAGAAATGCGTGATAAGAAAAGGTTTTTAATAACGGAATTCAAATTATAATAACAAAACAAAGCAGGAATAATGCAAACAACTGAAATGTAGAGCATTAATTTCTCCTTTCACTTTGCGAAACGCTAGAAATATCTGCAGGTCCAGCATATGGTGACTTAGCTTTCTTGTTTATGCCGAATATAAATACCCAGTCCGGTAATGGGAAAACGTCAAGATGCGAGTCACATTCTGCAATTTTCAAACTACCCTCCCTAAACCTGATTATGGCAAATCTTTCTCCTTATGGAAGGAACATATTTACAGCCGTGGACTGATGAATAAAAAAAAAAAACAGGCAAGGCCGCTTATTGAGAGGTTAAACAATAAAGTACTCATTAAAGGCGAGAACCCGATCTACCTTTAGCTGATATTTGAACTTTTTCTTCTGGTCTTTACAGTTAATAAATATAAATTGATTTTTTTTATGGAACAGTTATTAAAACAGAATATTATATCGGGTCACGTTCGGTTGTTTGTTTCATTTTTATTATTTTTTCTCATCCTTCATAATATGACAATCATAACATATTGTTTTCATTTTAGATGTTTTATGTTAATATTTTAGTAATATGTAGCATAACATATTATTTCCTCCTATCACAAATTGCAATACCGACAAAGCTATGATTTCCAGATTTGAATCAACGCAAATGATAAAGAAACGCAAATGATTACGACAGGGCATCCAAACCATCCTATAATCTTGCCGCATGTCTGTTACTTTGGACAAGAATAGGTAAAGGCGAGCAAGTATCCTATATGTTGTAGGTTTTTATTTTTAAACTATAATCTAATCATTTTCCAGTTGAAGTTCCTTAAAACTGTCACTATAAGATTTACAACGCATTTTTTTGGACTGCAAACGGCTGAGACGATGCCATCAATCTAGCTAGTTCCGTAAGCGTCATCCACTATCTTATTTTAAAGATCTAGCGGGTTATCATGTATAGGTCGGGTGATAAATAGCAAAACCGGTGGTAGAGTATAGTTTCAATGCTACAAAACGTCTCTTATAATGCAAAATTGCTTATAAGGCGTGGCAAGTAGGTACTGAATCCTCCCTACTAGAGCCATGTCTGTAGGACTGTTATTAGACTGATAAGGAGAAGAAAAGTCTTGTTCTATAGACAATTGTAACTTATAATGCCTGGAAGTTACCATCTAATGGTATTTTTTTCTTCTTTAATAAAACGTTACCGCCACACTAGGATTTTCTCCTGTATCGTGGAGGCAGTTTACAAACAAAAATTGCAGAAAGGCAAACATCCAGACCCGGAACAATTATTTGTAGGCCATACAAATACTTGTTCCGTGCGAGATTCGAACCCGCGGCGCCCAGCGTTGCAACTCATTGCGAAGCCACTGCGCCACGGAGCCGTCAAAATCGCTTTATTATCATCAAACTAAAAATATCATAATTTTATTATCATATTTTTAGTTTTATTCATCTTGAATCACGTTCAAACACAAACGTTTTTAATATACATAGGCATTTTATTGAAAACATGTATTTGCGTAACAAAGAAAAAAATATTTTTATTTAGAATCAAAATCTTTTTCAACCTGAAGTTAATTGCTGGACATAAGCCTTTCTCAAGAATGTACAAACTGACAAGTATAATTTGAGAAGAAGAACAGTCGCCTTAACAATACTACGCAGGTGGATTAGTAAGCGAAGAGCTGACTCCCCTCGAACAAATAATGCTGCTCGTCATCATCAACCTGTAAGTCGTTCGTCAGTAGGTCATCTGATCCTCGTACGTTAATCGGGGTTCCATGTGTAGTTAATGTTACAACCTATATACGTCCGACTGCTGGGAATCGGCCCCCTCTCATTTCTGAGAGGGTTTTAGGGCAATGAAATGTCCGCAGCGCTGTCCCAATGCGTGTTAGCGAACATGTGAAGTCTTCGAAATTTTTTTTTTTATTTCTCAGACATGAAGGTTTCCTCACGATGTTTTCCTTCACCGCCGAGTACGTGGTAAATCAGCACTTAAAATTGCAATTAACAATTTCATTGGTGCCGGCGGAGATCGAACCCGGGTTGCTCGCGTACTGTCAAATTTACAGGGAGCGCTTAGCCTCTGAGCTACCACGGCTCCTCTGAGCTACCATGTGTAGATGAGGTTGCAATTCAAAGACAACCAAGACAAGACAACTTTCTTACACTGCCACTACTCGGTCAATATACTTACATACAATCACATATTATTATATAGGGCAAATTTTCCATATAATTTTTGACAGCTGGTGCATTTTTGGAAAGAATTATGGCCAGTTGTTGACTTAAACAGTCTTATTACAAAAGGTAGTTTATAATCTTGAATTTAAAGGAGAGTTTTTGTCAGGAAATTAGTCCCTTAGCCTCGGTGCCATAGTCTTCGCAAAATATGACATTTAAAACGTCTGTACTTGACGTATATTTATCACGGTGAGATTATGTGATTTTCTTTTTTAACACTAATCCACCTTATATTATTAGGAATATGAGTTATTTAAAATGTTAAGTGGCGGTGTTAGAATATCCATTACCCCACATCGTCCCGTCTGTGTTGTACCGACAGAAGAAACAAACCAGGAGCAGCGTCTTCCTAATAGCAACTAAAAAATAAAAAACTGCGGTTGCCAGCCCGCCTGCCATCGTGGCAACTATGGCAAATATCTCCCCTATGCGGCAATCTATGGGGGAGGCCCATGTACAGAACTGGACTATTGATAGGCTGTAACAGTAAAGGTGTCTGTCAAATTCTTCTACATATGTATGCGGCGTACGCTGTGCTCTTACTCATTGTGAATTGATGACTTCTTTAATACATATACGGAAGTTGTAGGTTTATTATTATTAGAATGGAGATATTAGTACTGAGAACTACAAAATCATCATTATTAAATTAAACACACGCCAAATACAAGAGTAACACTGTCATATAGATGTAACTACGAATGTAAATCTGTTCATAAAAGCGTGTAAGCGAGGCTAACTTAGTTGTTTACTTAGTAATAGCTTCCTAACTTTTATCTTTTACTTGTAACGGTATATATTTTAGATTTTTTCCTGCAGCAAATTTGTTGCTTTATTGGAATAAGTATGTCCGAAAATTACACGGAACTTCTGCCTCTAAATTATGTGTGTGTGAAGTGTAGCGAATAATATTATCATAAGAAAGAGATCTATTTGCAAAAAAGTAGGTAAAAATAATTTAGTAGACAGGTAATAATTACTTGAAAATTTTTGCTTGAAACGTAGTACGGAAAATATAATACGTTTAAATTATCAGAAATGATTATCTAGATTTTTAGCATAAAGCCTTTTAATTTTTAATTACAAATTAGTGTTGGTGAAAATTACATCAAATTATTTATTTTTGTTAAGTTTTTTAGGTCCTGATTTATTGTTGTAACTGTTGCTCAGTTGAACTTAACGTCATATGACACTATTTTATTTCTGCAAAAATTGGACAAAACTTCGAATAACTCTTGAACCAATCAATATTGAAAAACGGGGTATATTTTTTGGTACAAGTAATAGGTATTGTGGTCCTATATTGCTCTACTTCGGATGATCTGTCCTCATTCAAGTCCTCAAGTCTGTGATCATTTTACAGCCTGAATAACAATTAAAAGAATGTACGTCACCCTCTACCTATTTCTGTCGCCAATTGGCACTGCTTGCACTGCTGTGTTCAGGTCTGAAGGTCCGGTCCGACTGAGAGAACCAGTATAATTACCGGCATTTGATCTCAGCCTTCAGAGGTAACAATGCATCTTTTTACAAAGTTAGCTGCATATGACCATAGAATGGAAGTTCGTTTCTCACCTAAGTTTTATAAAAAAAATAGAAATTAAAATTTCAACTCATAAATAATAAATACTTAAAATAAATTTAGCGTACTAAGTTCAGAAAAAACTAACTTATATAAAATGCAATTCGTAGTGGAAATGGGTGACAGCGTGCAAAAGTGTTAACGCCATCGAGCGCTCACGTAGCGAACAGCGGGTGAAAAGTTTTATTTGAAAACTTCCACAGTTCAGCTGACGACGAGTTTGCATTATTCCAGTTTAAATCACTCGTCGCCCCAAATCATTTACACTGCTCGTATTTTCCATATAATACCTAACATATATTTTATTAATATATTAGCCGTGTCTACGGCTTCGTTCACATATGTATGTATCTTATTATTAATATGTATGTAATATAATACCAAATGGAAGTTCGCAATCGTTACCGCCGTGTAGTGGCGGTGTAAGAATATCCACTACCCTATATCACCCTGTGGGTGTCGTAAGAGGCAACAGAAGGAAACAAATCCGGAGATGGGCAGCAGCGTCGTTCTAATAACGACTAAAAATAAAAAAAACTGCGGTTGCCAACCCGCTTGTCAAACGTGGCAGCTATGGAAAATATCCCCATATGAGGCAATCTATGGGGGAGCTCTATGTTTAGCAGTGGACTTTAATTGGCTGTAACGGTAACGGAAGTCCGTAGTCTCTGCCTACCCCTCTGGGTGACAGGCGTGAGTGTTTATGTTATATTATATTTATACATTCACAAATTCAAATGGAAATACAAACTTGCATTATTTAAAATTAATGAAATCACGATAGTGAAGTGAAGAGAATTGACTGTACGTTTTATATCATCCCGAATAATAATATTACATACGAGTACACCCATATATCTATACGAGCCAAAACAAAGACACTATTCTTAAGGCTGCGCTAGTCGGTAGTAGGGTGAGGGGTGATCAGTCCACCGTTTGATTATGTACGTACAAAACTAATAATGACTGTCTTGTCTCGTCGTTTGCCGGACTTGTACGTAAACAGAACAGTAAAAAAGTATTGAGAGTATTTAAAAGTTACAGAAATATCTGTATTTACCCGACTGCCACAGAGGGAGGGTAATGTTTTTCAAGTAACTATGGTATGTATGTCTATAATGTATGTATGTAATCTTCTGTGGCAGTCGAGTAAAGATTTCGTTATCATTAAACCTCACTTGAAAGCAATTCAGCAAGCAGTTCACCTGAATTCTGGCGCTTTTTTAGCACGTTCTTTCATTCTTACACCCAGATGCTAATATTTAAAACGTTTAGCTTGTGAGTCGCTGCGAATCATACTAAATATTTCTTAATAATTAAGTAACCCTATAAAATGCCGTCGTATTTTGTACTATTGTATAACGAATTAAAAAATATAATTCTCTTCTTATTTACATATTATCTTCTCTATAAACAAAAATCAAATGGATGGATAACGGACAGTCGTTAGTCTTGCGTAAACTCAAAAATGACTGTTACGATTTTGATGAAATTTTTGTGTATGTGGGTGGGTCCGTGGATGGTTTAGATTCACAATTGGACTCGGTAGGTGGCGCTGTTGTCGAGATCCAGATATCACCCTTGCGCAGCCGGGGCGGATCGCTAGTTATCTATAAATAAAAATGGTATATTTAATAGGTGGTAGAACTCGTTTTCTGCTGTGTTCCGGTTTGAAGGGTATGGAAAGCCAGTATTATAACAGGCAGTGAGGCATATCTTGGTTTCAGTGGTGGCAACACATTTGTAGCCTTCTTTATTTAAAGTTGGGTGCAGGTGTCACATAAGAAACAGAAACAGAAACTTTTTTATTCAATATAGATTATAAATAATACTTATTGAAAGTCACTCTTTTGTTTAATTACCACTGGTTCGAAAAAAAACCTCTGTCCTGGGAAGAACCAGCAAGAAACCCAGCGGGACTTATTTAAAAAAATCTAATAATAACAGCTTACAATCATGTATGTTACACAATTAACAACACTAAACAAATTAGAAATAGCTTGGTAGCGATCACCTCATTCCCAGGGGTTATTATCATCCATAAATTCCTTAATATTATAATAACCCTTATTATACAAACTTAGTTTAATAAAGTTTTTGAACTTTGAGCAGTTCAAATATTTGTGTATTTTCTGGCATTTTGTTGTAAAAGTGTACGAGTATACATCGCCCCAAGAATGATTTACTGACTCGGTCAAGTAACTGTTACTGCTAGCTTGTGTCTGTTCCTTGTAAATACAGAATGAATATCACTTATTTTTGTAAAACTTTATTAATTTACATTTTCATAAATGTATTGAGAGCCAAAGTTAATATATTAATTTCTTTAAATTTTTGTGGTAGCGACTCTTTATAGGCTTTAAATCATAGATTGCTCTTATGGCCCTCTTCTGTAAAACAAATATAATTTCAGTGTCAGTCGCGTGTACCCATAGCAAAATACCAAAATACGACATTATACTATGGAAATAGCTAAAGTAAACTAGTCTAGCTGTTGCAACACTGGTAAGAATTCTAATCTTTTTTGCAGGATATGCTGCAGAACTTAGTCTGCTTGCTAGTTTTGATTTATGGAGGCCCCATTGAAGCTTCGCGTCTAGTGTGATTCCAAGAAAAATCAAAGCCTAAATCGCACTATCAAAGTTCCCAATTAGAGCAGTACATATAGAATACCTAACAACTACCATCCGGAGCGTTACCGCTCCCCGGGCCGATCACCGGAGCGCTGGCCATTCCCCGGGCAGAACACCTTGCCCGGCAGGAGATCTCCTTTTTCTTCCACGGCCGCATGCTCGTGGCATGCAGTGGCCACATTACATCTTGTGGACTGTAAATTTGTTTATCACATTATTTATGTAAAAAAAAATATATAAATTTTCAAAATTAAACGTACGCTTAACATCGATAGTTTGATTCTTTATTAAATTATTCACAACTAATAAAATTAGTCGCTTGAGCAATAATAACGAGTAAGACATAATCGTAAACAATAAAAAAAAAATATCTGAGAAATTTTATATCGGGAGGAACTTCAAAATTAAATAATATAACGAATAACAACATTTATTAATTGGTACAAAATATTGTCATCAACCATAACGACCTAAAACTTGTTCAATGGTACTATCATTGATATAGCATGCGGTACTAAATCCATATTTGTTAATATAATATTATAATAGCCTGTAAACGTTCACCTCTGGACATGGCCTCTTCTGTTGTAAGGAGGATGTGAATAGCTTATATATAATGAAAAAATATATGAATATACACAGCATTTAAGTTTTAATTTAATTTGAATTTAAAAATTAACGCTCTACAAGACAAGGGGCTTTAATTAACAAAAATTGCAACGAAAGATTTTTGCTGGAACGAAGGTGGTAAAAACGGGTCAGTGCCCATTTTCACAATAGTTGTAAAAGCGTAGGGGTGTGAGAAAACGACCGACCTTCCTAGCGTACCCGAGGTTTAACTTTGCATAATATTTAAGAAGAGAAATGAAAAGTTTTCATTATAAAATCTTCGGCCGGAAATTATATAGCAGAGCAAAGATATGATTGTCTTTTTTTATTTCACTACGGTTTTATTAGAACACTTATATCAAAATTAAAAGAAGAGGAACTCGAGTATAACCCACTCCATAAGATTTTGAGTAAAATAGAATTTAGGATCACGTTCATTTCCTTCACTGCTAGCCGTTACGTAAGTCATCCTAGCTAACACGCACTGGTTGCACACTTTGGTTTAAATAATAATAATAATAATAATTTTGGGGAATACTGAACATGAATACGTACGTAAATTAATTACTCTAACACTACCCACGTTAGATTCGTCAATGAAACTCTCGATAGAACTAAATAAATGTACGATAAGGTATGTCTTGTACGTCATCCGATATTTTGTTCTGAATAAGTACGTCACACACAGCACGTACGTACACGAGTAAGTACAGTCGTCATCTCCATGTTCGTGAAAGACCTACCCAGAGACTTGATTGATGATAATGACGACGACAATGATGATGATGACGATTACAGCCTATCGAAATCTACTGCTGGACATAGGCCTGACTCATAGATTACCTCATAGAGGTGATATTTGCCATAGTTGCCATGTACTAAAGATGTAAAAATTATTAGCTAAGATTCGCGTAATAAAATAAAGTGATGAGTCTTACCTAGTTTGAAGAGCACCTTTCGCTCTCCCTCAATTGCGTGCACTATTACCATCACCACTAATCCCAACATCAGTACATGATAATACGACAATTTGTCATCGACTTAGCAGTCAGTTACCGCAGAGTCTATTACACCTGTGGATGCCTCGTTTAAAGGCAAAATACGACGACACGCCAAGTAACGCCTGAATCTATTAATTAAAGCTGCACGCTTGGCAGGCTATGCTCGGAGTTTCTCTGCGTGATAAACTTAGAAATGAGGATATCCGCAGTAGAACCAGAGTGGCCGACATAGCCTAACGGATTAGTAAGCTAAAATGGCAATGGGCCGGCCATATAGCTCGAAGAACCGACAACCGATGGAGAAAACAGGTTCTCGAGTGGCGGCCTCGTACCGGCGGACGAAGTGTAGGGCGTCCCCCCACTAGATGGAGTGACGACCTGGTAAGACATGCAGGAAGTCGATGTATGCAGGTGGCTCAGGACCGTGCTTTGTGGCATTCCTTGGGGGAGGCCTATGTTCAGCAGTGGACTTGTGAAGGGCTGTAATTATGATGATGATGCTTGGCAGGCAGGTTGGCCACCGTTTTTGTTTATAGCCTATCTCCTTTTTCGCTCTGTCGACTCTTACGACACCCATTGAATGATATGGGATAATGGATTTCCTTACGCTTATTAAAGTCGTAAACAGAGTTTTTATCTAATGGTCTATGCATTTGTGCACGCTAATCTCCATAAGACTGAAAACAATTTGGATGTGGTTTTAGAAGTGTATCTAGACAAACATGGGATAACATTCAGTGTTTATTTCACTTAAATCAGTTGACAAATAAAAAAGAAATGTCAATTTTAAAATGTGTCCCACGCGCGCTTGACGTGACGCGTGCTCAAGTTGGAAGTAAAGTGCTGCCCGCTGGCTTTATTAGCGTGCGTTGACCAAACGTAGGTAATCTTTAAATTCTGAACGACGTGACCGATTGGGGTTGTATTCATACATAATATTTGTTTTTTCCCGACGATGATTAACAGCTATGCTAAGATCCGATAGGTGACGTCAAGTTATTAACAAATTATATGATTATGATACCTTATTCATGATCTTTTTTCTTTCTTTTTACAAAAACGTAACCTTCACACTAGGATTTTCTCCTGTATCCTGGGGGCAGTTTACATACATAAATTTCACAACGACAAACATCCAGACCCGGAAGAATTATTTGTAGGCCATACAAATACTTGTTCCGTGCGGGATTCGAACCCGCGGCCCTTAGCGCTACAACTCATTGCTAAGCCACTGCGCAACGGAGCCGTCATATAAGTTGGTTCAGTGCCTAAAAATAAAATTGCAAAATTTGGGGCGATCAAAGAATGATCATTTATGCCTTTGCGATAGAACTAGGAATCTTGACTTTATAAAGACTATCAAGGCAGTTTGTACCGCTTCCTGGGAACAATTTTATTTTTCTTGCGGGAATCTGTATAAATTGCGGAAAAAATAGTAATACATTAGAGCCAGGAAGCTAAATATGATGACGCATGGTTTATTAATGCAGGTCTGGTAACGGTAAAAAGGCTTATCGTGCAGTGTGAGGTCTTGCGATATAACGGGGCAAGAATATTGAAAATCGATTGACGAATTTGGGTTGTTTCTCTGAGAGTTACGTCATCATTGTTTGAAGTTCTGCACAATAGACATCTGCTGTTATTGATACACGGGATCTCAAAAGCTATAGTGAATTACACTATGAAGTGACCATCAGACAGGTACCATTAATTTTCTATGGCTGAACTTCGCTTTAGAGCATTGTTGGTACGTTCACTCATTGTGTTTTATGCTTGTGATTATCGTATAGAATCCACTTTTCACTACACATTACAATGTTGTCCAAAATCTCTCAAGGCAAGCTTCAACGTTTGCTTTTTTATCCAAATCAGTTAATTCATAAGGCACCTATTTCTAGAGCTTTTGTTGAGTGGAGTTACGACCTGGTAAGAAAACTAGGAAGTCGATGGATGCAGGTGGCTTCATACAGTGTTTTGTGGCATTCCTTCGCAAGGCCTCAATTTATAAAAAGTCAGTAAGTTATTTGCAAAATGTATTAAATTTTTTTGAAAATAAAAAGCAATCACAATATAATATTTACCACACATTTTTTCTGTATGGACAGTTCAAAAATTTGCTCTGATAAAATAGTTTCGAAAAAGTTAAAAAGTTAGTCCATTCAATTATTGAAACGCAACCCATGTACCCACCGGCTTCACCTACCAGTAGATGCAAGGGGAAGTTCTGTTTGCCCATGCACCCATTGCAGTGCGATTTGCGACTATGCAATATTTTACATATGACATAAATGTACGCGGCACTAAGTGGCAATAAGTATCACTATTAAAAATCGCAATACCAACACTCCTCTTCCCCGCAACTTCACCTCGGCTGCAGCGGTAGGGGGAAAGGACACTCCTCTCACCACAACCCAACAACATTAATCCAAAGTAGGATCACCAAGCCCACTCAGAGTGGCCACCTCGGGCTGACCCTTCACCTCTGACCGGCCCTTCCCCTCGAGGCAGCCATATGGGTGACCATGGGGCATAGCTCGACTCGGCCAAGGACACCACCAATACACACCTAACGCAACCTGCTAACTAGCAAAGTAGGCTCTGGCGTCCGATATGTGGTAGAATATGCACCTACTCCAAAACGGCGAGCCCAAATCCCACAGACTGGTGAGATTTGGGCTCTCTCACATTACTATTGTGAGAGTCAACACAAGTGTGGAAATACAAAAAATCGTTCAAGGTAAATTTCATGTAAAAATTTTATCTATCGCTCTGTCTGTCTATCCGGGCTAATCTTCAGAATGGTTGAACCGATTTTGATGAAAATTCACGAACAGATAGAGAGCCATGCGTATGCAATAAAAATAAATTATGTTTGAAACACTTAAAAGTCTATGCAGAAGTAGGTATTATGAAACAATTTATGGAGTCAACTGGAGATTGTTAAAAACAGAATGCTGATAATTAATACACTATTTTTTATATTTTCTCATCAAATTACTTTCTTACTTTAGCGTTTCAAGACCGGGTATATCATAAAGTTTTGAGAGAGCTTTCTTTTGTAATGTAAAGTAAAGGACAAAAGAAGATATTTAATTGGACTGACTGTCAGGAACTATGGTAATAAATTTCCGTTTGTTAAGAATTTTGAATCCCATCATAGCTAAAGCTCGGATAGTTTCTATTCGAGTTACTTTAAAGTCGTTTTCTGATAACTGTTTCTTCATTTTTCGTCTCTTAAGGCAATTTTTTCTTTTTTAATTTTCTTAGTTTTTCCATTACGAACAAGCCATTGGCTTACAAAGGCATGTTGTTTTGCTTTGTCTGCGACTGTTTTAAGATTTTTTTTCCTTGGTAAGTGCAATAAGAGCTTGCTTTGCAAATTTTTTATTCAGTTTTTAATTATTCAACATTCGAGCATTACGTTGTATATTAAAATTATACATTTATTTAAACGAAAGAATACTTTTTAAATTTCTGAAAATACAAAATGTGTTTAAGAAAATCGCATTGCAGAATAAAAGCGTAAACTTTAAATAGAAAAATCTTTGTTACATAATAGTATTATTTTTATAAGAGAATTACGATCGAGCTAACAGTCATTTGATGGTGTCTAAATTAGCGTCGTTAGAAGTTCTTGCAACCTACCTCATACAAGTAGACCACATTCACCTTTCGTGCATTAAAATAAAATGCGTGTAGTAATACTGGAAACACAACCGTGGGTGTAAGGCTGTTTGGTGGCAAAAATAGGAAAAGGACCCCTGTCCTCCGGATGGACTATTTTTTTTTCAAAACAAAAATAGGTGTAGGTTTTATTTTTGGTAATGATTAGGTCAACACATAATACCGCTTTATTTCGTCTTGTGCATATCGTAAGAGGCGGCTTTTGTAGGCCAGAAAGATCTTATAACATCGGATAGATGGCTGTGTAAGTCTATAACCAGCCCGTGTAATGGTAAACAATCTAACGACGACATTTATTTTGTACTAGATATTAAAAAAAATCAGACGGGCTACGCGGACCAGCGCCAATTGTGAGAAATCTTCGAACTGCCTTCCGAGCGTGGCGATTATAGAAAGTAATCCCTAAAATGGTAAGGCCTATATTAAGAATTGGATTGTTATGGGCTGATGATGATCACGATGAATCGAATCTACATCTAATCAATTACATCCAGCGTCAGTATAATACCTATAATTTTTTATATACCTTTACCTAATTTAATTAATACCTTTTTTAACGTTAGATTTTTCCGTTTTGAAGAAAATAAAAGTAACAAATATTAAGAAAATATCACCCAGTAGTAGACTTATTACCTACTACTGCGTACAATTATTCAAAGCAAATGAAGAGATACAACGATAACCCATAATTTGGGAGCTTTCGCCTTTCCATAATTTGAAGATAGCAATCGTGTCGCAGATAAGAGTCGCGCCCGAGACTTGATTAACTACACTTGTCCTTTAAGTTAAGGAGGCAAAAGTTTTTATGTCTTAAGTACGCGGAAATAATTTATCTATAGAAGCGACTGAACTTTTGGATTAGAAAAAAAAACTGACGGTCTTATAACTAAACGTGGTCTTGTATTAAAGTCGTTAGTGCACGTTAATTAGATAATAATGGCCGTTATGCATAGTATCCCACAGAAAAATATTACTGTAATAATGAATATTTCGGCTTTTCGAAATTGATCCATTTTGATATATTAGTACAACTAGTGCAGCTGAAACTATAAGCTTATGTACATTGTAATCAATTTCGAAGTAATTGAATCTGGTCAGGCAGACGTTCACCATCCTGGATCCCGTCTAGTCTCGAGTGTTGTGGCTGGAAGGCTTAGACGTTAAAACCTTATAACGTAATATTATTTCATGTCAAAACCTAACTTATGAGAAATTTCTTTACATAAATATAAATACTTAAATGATGTTTTAGATTATACGTAAACTCAGAACCTAATATAAACTCTTAATTGACCATTGTATTTGAATGATATATTATACTAGCGATCCGCCCCGGCTTCGTACGGGTGATTTCTGTATCTCGACAACAGCGCCGGCTTCCGGGTATAAATATAAATTTAAACCATCTAGGGTTCTAGGGACCCATTTAAACACACATAAAAAATTCATTAAAATCGGTCAAGCCTTTTTGGGTTGTAGCGAGACTTACGGACAGCAATTGATTTTTAAATATAGGGATATTTAACCCTAGAGTACTATTTTTTTATTATAGAAGATTTAAGACTAGGAGAGTCAATAAGATACATAAATATTTAAAAGGGAATGTACTTTCTTATTCAGTTGTAGTTCTACATATTGTTTATAATACTTTGAAACAAATGCAAAGAATTTAATCTGCGAGCCTGAACTTTAATGCTCGAGTTGACTCAAATCTCAAACATTCGGACTCTCGTCTAAATATAATATGTGCATGATATATCATGCACATATTGTATTTGTCAATACTTATAATACATTGTTACTTCTTGGTAAAAGTAAATATGAACGATGAACTTAACACAGTTCACCTGATGCTAAGTGGATGTTCATATTTCACGTCGGTATTTTGTGCAAGCGTGGTCTCTTCTCGGTCAAGCCGACCCATTCATGATCCATTCGTCCTGCAACCATAAGCTACATTTCATAATTTGAACGTGGCAAAGCCTGCAACATGATATTTTAGTAAAAGCTCTCAAAATAGATATCGTATGCTTTTTCATGACTAATCCAACTTCCACACGTAGCTTCGCTCGCGTGGAAACAGAAGCACTTCTTTTATAACCTCCTAATAACTGATGATTTGACTGACTTTTACCCCTTGCTTTTGTATATTTCTATGTTTTAAATGTGTGTATCAAATAAATAGTTCTTTCTTTATTTCTATACAAAAGTATCTTGTCAAAATTTTCAAATTTCATTCAAGTTTGTCTAGCCGCTTATGTGTAAACTTAAATATAAATAATATTGGTATACGTTTTGCGATCGTTAGTGCAAATCACAAGAGAAAGAAACAACGGTAGTTAAAATTTAATAATATACTCAAAAACTATTGTAATTTAGATATCAACTCGAATACAAACTCGGATCATTAATTCAGGCTTTGAATAAGTAGAAGCAAGTAGGCTGAAGCATGCCAATACAATTTGTAAGTCGTGTCAGGTGCAAAATCTTTTCGAGAGCGGAGCGAACAAGACAGTAAATCTGGCTAAATTCAATTTGGGAAACTTTTTCATCTCAAACAACTTTTGTGAATTTGTACGTTAGTTCATTCATTTATTTTTTCATGGTTTTCTTTGATAGCCGTGTTTATTTGTATTTCTATGCTATCCTAAACTGCTTAGTACATTTAGCTGTTTATTTAGATATATAAATGAACAGACGCCTTATTTTGCAACTAAATTCTAGTAGTTTTTATTTTGCAACTAAATTCTAGTAGTTTTTATTTTGTTTTAATAGGATGTCTATTTTTATTTTAGAAATTTTAATTATCACTTGATTAAGTATTCATTTAATTTGTACCAGCAGTTTTTAAGTGCAGATATTAAAAAAAACCCTGCGAAAAACTACTTGCGAGTCGTCTCTATAATCTTTCCTGATTTCGAGGCCACATCGAACTTCTAGTTCCGTTAGAAATAAAAGACATGCATTAACAAGCTTAACAAAAAGCTTAATGGAAGCCAGTTATTTCAATATTACAAACAGACAGAAATTTTATTTTAATATATATATTTAAAGGAAATTAAGCTAGTAGCCATTAAGTAAGTGAAGCACTCTATATTAGAACCTAGCTTTAAAAATTATTTTTAAGTGGATAAATCTTTCCTCTTCTTTATCGGCTCATAAAAATCCACCGTTGGACATGAGCCCTCTGTAGTTGTAGCTACTTTAATTAAGAGCGCAGTTTTTTGTTACTTTGAGTTTCCCTCTGTTGCCTCTTACGACATCCATGGGACGGTATGGGGTAGTTGATATTCTTACAATTTAACATTACTATTTTCCTCATAATACCGCCTTAGGTTTGGTGTCAAAAAAGAAAATCACAATATCTCGACCAAATAGTGGTATAATGTGCTGTGGTTGAGGAACTAACCAATTTTATATTTAATCTGTAAAACTCCGGAGTGAATCCGAAGTGAAACTTATCGCGACATTTACCGGAAAAGGCCAAACAACGTCTGCCAGCTAGTAAATGTATAAATTTGAACAACAGTATGCGTGAAAAGTTTGTTCATAATTTATTCGCGGGTAAACTTGTAAAACTTTTACTTTCCGCTTATTAGTCCAACTCAACCATTAAAACTAAGTTAAACTTCCTTAATTTATTATGCTTTGGTCGTAGACCGCGCTCAATATAATATAAATTTAGACATGCTGGGCACAGACCTTCCCTCTTTCTAAGAGGGTTATGAGGCGGTTAGTTGCCGCCTCGCTTTAATGCTTGTTAGTGGATTTCATATATCCTACAAATTTCTTTATAATATTTTCCACGTGGAAAAATAGCATTAAAAATTGCAGTCAACAATTTCATTGGTGCGAGTGGGGATCGAGCACGGATTACTCAAGTATTATAAAACTAGCTTTTTACCTGAGGCTTCGCCCGCGTGAGCTTGAATTTAGGAACACCATTAAATGCTGTTCCGTGCCAAATTTAGCAAAATTCTGTGTCTGTGTCTCTATGTATGTCAAAGATTTTTTTTAATTCTAAAAGACTATTAGACGTAGATAAGGTATTTGGCATAGATATAATATGCTACAGGAACACGTGAATATATATATGTCTAGAAACACCTACTATTTTTTTATCGGGCTTCCGATGTATCCATAAGAAAGGTAAATTGTTTTGGAATCAAAATTTATTATTATTATTTACATTTTACTCTTTACATTCAGTCATAATTAAAGTTAATTTAGTTTTAACAAAATAATGATGAATTTCATGGTCATGATATTTTATTCATATCATTGGTCCTATTTAATATTGATTGGCACCATAAAATAGATGTAGATATTTTTTTACGTTCGAGTAGACTTCAAAATTTCATAAATGCAGTTCCACAAAACCCGCGTAAAAGATAATATCGTTGATGTGAACCACCGACGCTCCGGGAAGTCTAAAGTATGTCAACATGTTTAGTATCATCCCAACCATTATATCGGATCTGATAGACAACAAATCCTTGCAATAGAAAACCGATTCCTACCAATGATTATTCGTGAGGCTATTGAAATTTAAAAAAACATCCTAATTTTAATAGGGAAGATGGTGATGATCAGTGCTACCATCTGCTAAGGACCCTATAATTAATAAAATTAAATTCAAACCCAAGCATACTACTGCATTTATTCTATTCTATTCTACTCTTATTCTATTCCATTCTAACTATGACATCAGGTCGTCAAACACCTAAGTCCTCCCGTGATCATGGGTGCTGTAAAGTGTCCAAAACATTGGGAATTAAAAAGTTTAAATTAAGCCGGATAAAATCTTTAAAATTAGTTTTATTCCTTATAACTTTTATTCACAGTGGACGTGAAACTCATGAAACGGTGAAAGAGAATCCGCCACCTTATATCGTCCCGTCGTAAGAGGCGACATGGGAAAACAAACAGGAGATGGGTAGCATCATCTTCCTGGCAACAGATCAAAATAATAATAGCTGCGGTTGCCAACCCGCCTACCAAGTGTGGCAACTGTAGCAAATATCCAGCTACTTGACAATTTATGGGGGACGTCTATGTTCATTTCAATGGACTTTTGATAGGCTGACGATAATGAGTTCTACTCATCTTTGCAACCCTTACTATTAGGTCCTTACACATGAAATTAGCGTTTTCTCGTACTGACCAGTTTAATGTGAAATATCTCCTCTTTGGTTAAGAATTCCAAATTCAAATTTATAAATTCATTTAGCTGGTGCATTTGAGTTTTGAAAACAGTCATTCATTTGTTTTTTTTCTCATTATTTTATTCTTTGGCGTCGCTTATTACCGCACAATGGAAAACATGAAATATCGGTATATTTACGAGTACGAGTTCTACCGTGGCACCAGTGCTGCAGAAACAGCTCGAAAGATTAATGATGTGTACGGCGCTGGTGTCGCAAAAGAAAGCACGGTACGTTTTTGGTTTCAACGTTTTCGTTCTGGAAATTTCGACCTTCAGAACCAACCCCGTGGACGGCCGGAGACCAAAGTGGAAAATAAAGAATTAAAGGCTATTGTGGAAGCGGATCCATCACAAAGGACTTCAGAGATAGCTGCAGGCTTCGCAAGTGATAAAACTGTATTAATCCACTTGAAGCAAATCAGGAAAGTAAAAAACTTGAACGATGGGTACCTCATGAATTGAGTGAATCGAAATTGCAAACACGCGTCGACTGCTGTGTTACTTTGCTCAACCGACACAATAATGAAGGATTTTAAATCGAATCATTACTTGTGATGAAAAGTGGATACTGTACGATAATCGGAAGCGCTCATCGTAATGGCTTAACCCTGGAGACATTTTGACCTGGAGATAATTGAGTCAGAAAGTTACTTGTGAGTGTATGGTGGACTAGCGCCGGTGTCGTTCACTACAGCTATCTAAAATCTGGCCAAACGATTACGGCAGATATCTATTGTCAGCAACTGTAAACCATGAAGGAAGAACTAGCTGCTTAACAACCGAGATTGGTCAATCGCTCTAGGCCACTGCTGCTTCACGACAACGCAAGACCACACACTGCACAACAAACAACCACTAGGTTAGATGAGCTACAATTGGAATGTCTGCGATGTCCACCGTACTCCCCGATCTTGCTCCAACAGATTACCATTTTTCTGGAATTTGGACAACTTACAAGGAAAAAATTCAACTCCGAAGCGGCAGTCCAAACCGCCTTCAAAGAGTTTATTGATTCTCGCCCCCATGGTTTTTAGTAAAGGGATCAGTGAACTACCTATGAGATGGCAAAAGTGCATAGATAACAACGGTGCATACTTTGATTAATTAAATATATTTTACAAAAAAAAATTGACTTTATATTCCTCCCGTACAAAACGCCAATTTCATATGTAAGGACCTAATATTTACGGTAGAGTGAAAACAAAAAGTAACATACCCAAAATATGAATGAAATAAAAACTGCATATATTGCCCCCTGAAAAGTAAAAAAAGTAGCGGCTTACATACATATTACTACTGGGCACATGCCGTAGAATGTTTTTGGCCAAAAAAGTGTTCGCTGCGCTGATTCCAACGTGGGTTGACCTCAACTGGGAAACTTCTCAGATATGCAGGTTTCCTTCACCACGGAGAACGTGGTAAATCGACACTTCAAATTGCAATTCAAATATATGCTAAAATATATAATAATGCTGGCGTACCATGAAATTTAAATTTTAATCAGTTTGATTACCGCCTTTGACAAGTAAGATAAAATAAACTTTCTTAAATTACTAACTAATTATTATAAGTCTCATTAAAGGTAAAAAGTAAAGGAGCAGTTAATATACGTCTCACTACTGTGCAGAGGGCATTACCTATAGTGTATTGTGGACAGAAAAATGGAGTATGCTGCAATACTTCAATGTATATTAACGGTTTTCACATCTCCACGACTACTTTAATTACTCAGACATCTAGGTTTCCCCACGAAGTTATTCTTCACCACTTTAACGGACACGTGTTAAGTCAGGACGTAAAATTTTCTATAACAGATTCATCCTCGAGGGAATCGTATACGTTTTGCTCCCGTGCCATGATGAAATCTCACGGCGAGCTACACGGCCCTCGTATTTATTTAAATACAATTCATTGTTGACCACATCTACCTAGTAATTACACATCCAACGATGCCACGAACGAATTTTCAATTATTTACATCGTATATTCAGTAGCTTTCTATTATTTAATTTTATCATTGACTTGCCATTTTAGTTTATTTAGTAGTAAGTAGATGGCGCTATTATTAGATGAAATAATGAAAGCCAAAACTATACTATCTAGTAATATCAGCGATAGAAGCGAACATTTATGTATTATATTAATAAGGCATAAAGTGATGTCTATTCTGTTAAAAGTCCTGTTTCTGTTAAAAAATACGGTATCAGTGCCGCTAGCGGTGAAAAACGTTTGAATGATATCGCCATATAACCATATCATGAAATAACAACGTTGTGTTTAGTTATTAATATCTTCAAACGATTTCTATTCATTGATTTGGTCAAGCTATATTATGACATGGTCAACAAACAGTGTTAAATGTCATAAAATGACCACACCATTTCACGAAATGATAGACTACTTTATTATATATGACCAATTCTACGATCTGGCACAACATATATCGTACCTTGAGAAGAACAAAAGCATTGGTGTAAAAAGTACATTTTACAGGAGAGCGAAAAATACTTGTTATTTCTTAATATCTTTTTATTGTAGAATCAGGCAATTTCGCCTTATTAATGAAAAATTGTGTCAAAAATACTCTTTTCATTAATTAAACAAGCTAAAAGTAGAAGTTTATATTTAATTAGTTATTAACGTTTATTTAAATTAAGTAACTCTTTATTAGCCTCTTTTTTAAAGAGAAATGTATGAAGAGATACACTAATGTTCTTTAGAAAATTAATAATTTTAGAAAAATATTCGTGAATACATCACCATGGAATGGAATCAGTCTGAAAAGGAAGTAATTATATGCTTTTATCACAGAACTAATTTGTTGAATAATAAAAATAAGTATTCTTTATGCCTTTTTCTATTTGAAAAATATAGAAGTACATGTGGTTAAAACATTAACATCTTTTCTCTCTATTATATATTTAGAATATACTAATATATTCTTATGACGTAAGTGTACTTTGTTATGGCAAAATTAGTTAATTATTTAATGAAATAATAAAAAGCATATTATTTTTAAATTCAATTAATTTATATTAAAATAAAAACCAGACCATGGCGCTATTTTAATTGCCAATATAAACTTATATTTTATTAAAAACAGTAATAAAAAAAATCTCCCACCTAAAATAAAATAAAAACATTAACGTTATCTTACGTATGAAATGAGATCATAGGATTCAAAATTATTTAATAATTTTGAAATATTAAATATTTCAAAATTATTAAATAATAATAATTTTACTACGTTATTATTTGGGAACTTTCCATGTGGAAACTACTTATTCTTATAAAACTAAAACCAGCATCTGCCGTAGATAACAAAAATAATACCTATGAAGTTTAATAATTAAATTACAATTTAGTATTTGGAAACTGCTGACATGAAAACCACTTATACTCATAAAAATTAAAAACAGCATCTGACATGAACTAGGATATTCGCGGTTAAGAATATCCACTACCCCATATCTTCCCGTGGGTGTCGTAAGAGGCGACAGTGGGAAACAGCCAGGAGATTCCTGATAACAGCAATATTACAATAAAAAAACTACGGTTGCCAACCCGCTCGCCAAGCGTGGCAACTATGGCAAATATCCCCCTGATGAAAGTTACGAAGAGACGGCCCCAAGTCCCCGGCGGCCCCGCTATTCCTGGCTACGGTGGCGACCATGGTAACGGCGCGACAGGGGGTGCTAAAAATCTCCGGTGGAGGTTCGGTTGCCACCTTTTTTTTTCGTGAGGAAATCCTCATGAATACCTTCCGCTGCGGGGGCAACGAACAGGTTATGCCGGACTCCTACCGGCTAAAACCCCACGGTGGTCACCATCAGCGTATACGAGGGGTCCCGGGATCTCCGTTCGGAACGCAACCGGGGCCCCTCCATCGCTTTGTTACACTAATAGCACGTCCCGGGGGCAGTACTTGCTGCCCCCAGCACCCTCGCAGTGCTACCACGATGTCTCGAGACCACTTCCGAGTCATCGTCCTCCTCGGGGGTTACATCACTAGGCGTTCGAGGCCCCCGCCCCGAGCGTCTGCAACCCCAGAGGCCCCGTTTCTGGTAGGGAAAACCGTTTTCTAGAGGAGGGCCATGACGAACGCCTTGGCGACGTCGACTCCGCGCGGGATCCGCCCTCTCCCGATCCCGCTCAGAAGCCTCCTTCTGAATCATAACAGTTTCACAGAAGGTGGCTACGGCCCTCCACGCCGAATCCCCGCTCAGCATCGCCGACACGACTACTGGCAGGGAGAGGTTCCGTCCGATACGGTTCACCAGGATCGTCCGCTCACATTCCCACGCTGGGTATACTGCGAGCGTATGGAAAGCGGAGAATCACGGTCCCGTCCACCACAGTAGAAGCAGTTCGCCGTCGCCTCGCGTCCGATCTTACACAGATAATCACCGAAGCACCTATGCCCGGTAATTATCTGTGTAAGTCTGTAGGTGAGTCTTCCTGCTCGTCGCTGCATCCAGGCTTCGAAGACCGGCAGGATTGCTCCAATGACGCGTTTGCGTTCATAGCGCTCCTCGCATCGAGTGCGCCATGTTGCCAGAGCGTTTTGTCGTTCCTGCCGTTTAATTGATTTGAGCGCCTCTTCTCGCTCACTACCACCGCTCTGGTGGAGGGCACGGATTCGGACGTACACCCTCGCGTCCATTTCCGTCAGTATATCTAGTGGTGGAAAGTGAGCCAGGATTATCGCCGCCTCAAAGGATATAGTGCGGTATCCACATACGATCCGTATCGCCATCCTCCGCTGGACACTGTAGATTTTAGTTCTACAGCGTCGGATGGCCAGCCTTTTTGCCCAAACAGGCGCTCCATACAGAGCTACGGACCATATAACTCCCGCATAGAGGCGACGTACTTCCTCCGTCGGTCCCCTAGATTGGGCAGTAGTCTGCATAGCACCCGCCACCCTTTCGATCCGGGGAGTAGGCGCTCGTTCTTCGAAGCCCCAGCGACTGTCCAGGTGGAGGCCTAGGTACTTCATGTACCTCCCACTCTGACTTCGGACCCACCTCGCGGACGCACGAGTCGCGTGGATCACTGCCCGTGGTAATTTATAAAACTATAGGGCCTCGGTCTTGTGAGGCGCTATTTCTAAACCCAACTCGTGGATTTTGGCGACGACGACTTCCACCCCAAGCTCGGCGAGCTCTTTGGGCCTCTCGAAAGTTATCCCGCTGGCGATCACCAGAGTGTCGTCGGCATAGCACACGATATTTACGCCAGCCGGAAGGTCGACTCGCAGAATCGCATCGTACGCGAGGTTCCACAGTGGATGAAGTGAATGACAAGCTCGTGGAAACTGTCTATGCGGTCGTAGCTAAATTCTGCAAGACCCGCCGCAGAAGAACACAAAAATTCTCCGATCACACTCTTAAACTCATGGCTGTTAGACGGGAAATGAAGCTGCAGTCTTCAACAGTTTTGACAGCATACAGGCAACTGAACAGATATATCTCCAAATGCATGCGGCGGAACTTACGCAACTTCAATACAGCTTGTATTGAAGAAGCGATCGAGCGGAACCAAGGCTCTAAAGTCTTTTCCAGAAATCTGTTTGCCAGAAAGAGAGAAATATCAAAGCTGAAGACCGAGTGTGGCAGCATCGTTTCGGGACACCTCAGATTTTGAGTAAGATTGAGAGGTAGAAGTTGAAGAATAGAATAGAATATTTTTTATTCAATATAGATTACATGTGTAATTCTTATTGAAAGTCATTTTTACTTTACCACTGGTTCGAAAAAACCTCTGTCCTGGGAAGAACCAGCAAGAAACCCAGCAGGACTTTTTTTAAAGTAAATTTTACCTTAATGGTTGTACAAATTATTTAAGTACAAAATTTATTTTAGAAACTGCTTGAAGCGACCACCTCATTCCAGGGTTATTATCAATCATGTATTCATTTATACCCTTTTATACAGTCTCTGATTTTTAAATTACTATTATTTTATTAGAAAATTAAAAGTATTTCATAAAGCGAATTATGCGTGTTATATGTGGCAGAGCCATGCTACAGCTGTAGGTTGTAGCACGAATGGGTTGGCTCTACCAGACAAGGACCACGCTCTCAGATAATACCGTGATTGTAGAGAGCCTGAGACCTGTTTTATTGGAAACGAAGCATTCCATTTTGATTCTTAATTAAGGATCCACTTACCATCAGGTATGTGCTCGTTTGTCACCCATATTCTTTAAAAAAGTGATTTATTAATGATTCGCAATCCAAATCTAACACTTTATCTTATGTATACGTATTTAATCTAAATTCTAACAAATAAAGTTTTGTTAAATTATAATTGATTTTTATTCATTGTTGATAAAATTCCTCTATCGAATGGCAACAACTACAGAATACAGAAGTTAACGTTAAAAATAATAAAAAAGAAGAACATAATATATTTTATTATATTGCCACACTGCCAGAAGAATACCCCAAGCTTTTCCTGTCATATATACTCGTATGAGAAATTTCTATTTGTTGTTCCTTGAAAAGTATAAAATGTGAGACTGTTCACCTACTTCTTCTATTAATTTTACATTGACATTGTACGAGTATGCATTGTAAAACGTGGAAGAAACTATATACAGTTATAAAATCTGAAAAAAGTAAACATAAAACTAGATACGACGTTAAACATTTAAGTGCTAAACTTTTGGACGTTTGTCCAGGTCAGTAACTCCGTAACAACTGAAAATGTAGACGCTCTGCAGAACTGTAATTTAAACTAGAAGTGATACTTGAATTGCTCAAGTTGCCAACGAGATTTGTGCACACACAAACGTACAAACTTATTAAATCTTTTTCGGTTTTCACATTTTACTACACACAGGGTATTTGAGGTTGTCTGAATAGGTATATTTCTCATGTTTTACTTGTAATAAGTATTATTATTATTTTAATATAACTATAAGCTTTAGGTTTTAGGGCGCAGTAAGATTTCCGAAAATGAAAAAGAAATATCAGTGTAGAACTCCATCATCTATTAACTGCTATTTGGCAAAGTTCTGGTGGTATATGTAATTCAGGTTAACATTCAGCTTAATCACTAAATAGAAATTAATATAGTTTTTGGAATATTTACTTTTATTCCAAAAGTACTGCAACTTGTAGGAAGCGTTACTTTTTCATTACTTCTATTTCCCCGATGATTCCCTTGTTGTGTGTTTTGTTGATGACAGGAAGTCAGAGTCCAAGATGACAGAGCTACACTCTAACATTTGAAACATTATAGATTTTTAAACATAAACCTTTAAAGATCCTTTTTCGGTATCTAGTTTAGGTTTGAATAGTTAATATTTTATCAAAATTAGTAAAATAAATGAACACGGACAACACAAAGATCATGTGTAACGTCAATGTCACACCTATGGCGGTAGTTGTTGGGAGCACTAAACTCGAAGTTGTTGACGAGTATGTTTAACCTGGGACAAATAGTCCGAATAGGTAAGTCCTACTTCGACCGAGAGGTCAATCGACGGATTCAACTCAGCTGGGCAGCGTTCGGGAAATTACGACATATCTTCTTGTCAGGTATACCTCAAAACTGTACAAACGAGATTGTACAACCAATGCGTGTTGCCAGTTATGATTTATGGATCTGAGACGTGGTCCTTCACTGCTGTCCGTATGAAGAAGCTCAAGGTGGCTATGCTCGGAGTTTCTCTGTGTAATAAACTTAGAAATGAGGATATCCGCAGTAGAACAAGAGTGACTGAGATAGCCCAAAGGATTAATAAGCTGAAGTGGCAATGGGCCGGCCATATAGTTCGAAGAACCAACAACTGAAGGGGAAAAGGTTCTCGAGTGGCAGCCTCGTATCAGTAGGCGAAATGTAGGGCGATCCCCCCCTATATGGAGTGACGACATGGTAAGACATGCAAGAAGTCGATGAATGCAAGTAGCTCAGGACCGTGCTTTGTGGCATTCCTTGGGGGAGGCCTATGTTCAGCAGTGGACTTGTGGAGGGCTGTAATGATGATGATGATGAGAGTAAAATATAGCCATTTGTACTTTTAATGAAGAAACATTTAAAAATAAACAGGAAGTTTAAAAGACCACGTCACCGTTATCGAAATGGTAAAACTAAATAATATAAAAATATCCAGTATGGAACTTAAAATTAGTAACAGCCATTAAATAAATTTTAGGATAAAGTTCAGTCAACTATTGATGAAGCGGTATTGTTTTATCGGGTCTATTCACAAAATCCAAGCAAGCAAATAGAAGCAACGTAAAAATTGTTTCCGGCCTCATCTAACTCATTTTCAGCTATAGTACGCTATGAATCTATGAAAGTAAAAATATATAAATGATAGATTTTGTGTACTGGTAATATTAATTTCAACTAAAGCAAACTTGAGCAAGCCTACACTTGACCTATTTTGTCTTTACAATTAATTAAAATGAAGATATTCTATTATTATTTGTCTGTAAACTGCTGTGGTCCCTTTATTTAACTATTTGCACAAAATACTGCAATTTTGATTGATTAATAAATGTTTTATTCATATGTTTCATTATTATGATTGATTGTTTCACAGATCGTTTGTAATAAATTAATTAATGAAGAAAGGCGAAACACGGGTAAATTCTGATTTTTTTCGTGTACTACGAGTATATTCATAATACTAAATAGTAGGTTATATGATTATATCTTCGACCTAAAAAAAAAAAAATTTCGTTTACAAACGTCTTTTTTTTAGGTTAATACCTAAAAAAATTATATTCATAATATATTGGTTTTCGACTAAGTTGAATAAATTTTGGTGCCCTGAGTCTATGCGCGCGCCATGGTAGCTGAGACTCATATTTTGAAGACAAGTTCACCAACGCTCATTTGGGCAGCAACGTGGACACATCCTAGCTCTAAAATCCTCTCAGAAATGAAAGGAGGCCTGTGCTCAGAAAAGGGAAGTATAAAGGCACTAACTAAGTCTACGCGCAGACTTAAAAATACAAACTTTTGTCATGTAATGGCCAATAGATTAGAGACCGAGATTTGGAGAAAATAACAATACGCTCATATTTAATAAAATAAAACAAATTAACAAAGGTAAATTAATTCAAATTTAAATGTAAACCTTTGATTATAAGCGTTCGAAGTTCATTTGAAACTATTTTAATAAGCGTTACCTGTTTGGAGTTTGCGTTCATGTGGTGTTCATATTGAATAGACACTCTTAGCCTTGATATTGTTCAATATTATGTTAATCTATATGCAAACAGCTGGTGAATCCTCGCCCGAAATATTTGATCGTCTATACTTATGGGCCAGTATTAATTAATGCCAATTTCTAGGTTGGTTTATATATTCTGCAATATAGATTAAATTATTTTTAATTTATTGACTATTGTGGTTAAGGTGTAAATGCACACTCTTTATTTTCATAGCAAGGAAGGAACTCGAGTTATAATTATCTATACATATACATAAAACTAAATAGTCCGTCTGTATTATCGAAATAACTGGCTTCTATTAACCCTCAACCTTATAAATATTCTTATAAATATTTATGTTTTTAGGAACTCATGCCCACATGACTCAAGGTTATCCTTTATAACTTAGGTGGTTTCATATCCTCAATCATATGCCTAAATTGGAACAGTTTCTACAGAGTGGTACGATTTTTGGGCCCGTTAGACTCCAGGGTAGTAATATCGTACTATTCACAGTCGTTGCTTTTGTAGAGTATTAGTGAAATCTTTTGATTTAACGCAGTCATTTTAAAATTAACTGTATGCCTATTAAAGTCTACTGCTAAATATAGGCCTCTCCCATAGATTACCTAGTTGTCTCACTTGGCAGGCGGGTTCGCGTTCGTTTTTTATTATTTTCAGTTGTTATTAGGAAGGTGCTGCTACCCATCTCTTGTTTCAAGTTCCCTCCAATTACCCATGGACGATATGGGGTAGTGAATATTCTTACACTGCCACTACACATCACTATTACAATCCTTCATATGTTCATTTGCTAAACATACCCCCCCCCCGCGCCAGGAATGACACAAAACACGGTCCTGATTATCCATTTTCAACATTGACCAGCCAGATGGCTGACGATGGCTACGCAGATGCGTAGGATAGAATTATAGTGCATGAGTGTGTGCCAAGCACAGGTGCACTCTTTATTTCTTCACTCTCATAGCCTGATGACTCAGAAATCCGACACAGCCAGAGAGATCCGACGCACGGGGATAAAAAACCTCGAACTCCTACTGCTACCTACGAATTTCTTTACACTAAACAATAACTGAACGTCTAATGAAGTCAACGCTCCATGGTCTAATCCAAAGTTCCGAAAACTTTCAGCTGCAATGCAGTTGACGATATGAATGACAAGCTCGTGGAAACTCTCCATACGGTCGGAGCTAAGTTCTGCAAGGCCCGCCGCAGAAGTACACAAAAACTCTCCTATCACACTCTTAATCTCATGGCTGTTAGACGGGAAATGAAGCTGCAATCTTCAGCAGATTTGACAAAATACAGGCAACTGAACAGACAGATCTTCAAATACATGCGGCCGAACTTACGCAACTTCAATACAGCTCGTATTGAAGAAGCAATCGAGCGGAACCAAGGCTCCAAAGTCTTTGCCTGAGATCTGTCTGCCAAAAAGAGTAAACTGTCGAAGCTGAAGACCGAATGTCAGCATTGTTACCAGGACACCTGAGATTTTGAGTGAGATTGAGAGGTTCTATGGGCAGCTGTACACATCATCGTTGGAGCCACACGCAAGTGTGGGTTTACGACCCAAGAGCAAGTCTTATCCGACACTATTCCGATGATATTCCGGACGTCAGTCTGAGCGAGATTAGAATGGCTCTCCAGCACCTTAAAAACGGCAAGGCCCCAGATGAGGATGAAATCACACTGGAGCTTCTGAAAGCGGGTGGAAACCCGGTACTTGAAGTTCTTCAGAAGCTCTTTAATTCCATCCTCCATGGTGATACTACTCCGGAGGCTAGGTGCAGAAGTGCGGTGGTCTTGTTCTTCAAGAAAGGCGACAACACTCTCTTGAAGAACTACAGACCGATTTCTCTTCTGAGCCGTATCTACGTGCTATTTTCGAGAGTCATTACGAATCGTCTCGCACGCAGACTTCACGACTTCCAGCCGCCCAAATAAACCAGTTCCCGAAAAGGCGTTAGCACCATAGACCACATACATACCCTTCGACAAATTGTACAGAAGACCGAGGAGTACAATCTGCCACTATGTCTTGTGTATGTGGACTATGAGAAAGCCTTTGATTCCGTTGAAATTTGGGCAGTGCTGCAGTCCCTTCAGTGGTGCCAAGTTAACTGTCGATATATCGAAGTGCTGAAGTGTTTGTATAGTAGGGCTACGATGGCTATCCGAGTACAGAACCGGAGTACGAACCGGAGTACGGGTGACATTATATCCCCGAAATTCTTCACCGCTGCATTGGAAGACGTTTTCAAGCTACTGGACTGGAAAGGATACGGTATTAACATCAATGGCGAGTACACCACTCATCTTCGATTTGCCGACAATATAGTCCGTATGACAGAATCGCTAGAGGACCTAAGCATTATGCTCAATGACCTCAATAGTGCCTCCCAAGGGATAGGTCTTAAGATGAACATGGGCAAACAAAGATCATGTGTAACGTCCATGTCACACCTATGCCGGTAGTTGTTGGAAGCACTAATCTCGAAGTTGTTGACGAGTATGTTTAACTGGGACAAATAGTCCAACTAGCTAAGTCTAACTTTGACCGCGAGGTCAATCGCCAGATTGAACTCGGCTGGGCAGTGTTCGGGAAATAACGACACATCTTCTCCTCAGGTATACCTCAAAACTTGAATACGAGATTGTACAACCAGTGCGTGTTGCCAGTGATGACTTATAGATCTGAGACGTGGTCCTTCACTGCTGGCCGTATGAGAAAGCTCATGGTCGCTCAGTGAGCCATGGAGAGGGCTATGCGGGGAGTTTCATATCAATAAACTTAGAAATGAGGATATCCGCAGCAACCAGAGTGACCGTCATAGCCCAACGGACTAGTAAGCTGAAGTGGCAATGGGCCGGCCATATTGCTCGAAGAACCGACACCCGATAGGGAAAAAAGTTTCTCGAATGGCATCCTCGTACCGGTAGGCGAAGTGTAGGTAACTCTCCACTAGATAAAGTGACGACCTGGTAAGACATGCAGGAAGTCGATGGATGCAGGTGGCTCAGGACCGTGCTTTGTGTCATTGCTTGGGGGAGGCCTATGTTCAGCAGTGGACTTGTTAAGGGCTGTCATGATAATGATGACGAAATAAGAACTGATTTAGGCTTTACAAGAGATTTGGACCCGAGACCTCATGATCAGCACTCTCGCTTACAAACACTTGACCAATGAGACATTCAGTTGGTGCGTTTGATATCCTCTCATTCTTTAGATAATACTTAATATTTTAGGTCTGTCAATTTTGCGCCATATATTCGGCCATTTTAAGCTTATTAGCAAGTTCCTTGCAAGAATTAATAATCTCAATATGCCTGTAGATCTTTAATGCTCAATCAATATAAAGTGCGAGACGTCTTGTATTGCGATGGCCAATCTGCATGCTATTTATCGATAAGGAGAATACTCTCAGCTTTGCCGTGACCGCAAAGTTTAACTTGAGAAGGCCTTACACAATTATAAATTCTAAAACACTGAACTCTGAAATCCTGGTATATTTATAGATAAATGTGAACAACATAATATTTGCATTTTCGTAAAGGCGCTTTATTATTTTAATAGACGTATTAAATTGCGTAAGATGTAAATGGGGTGTGGGTGTTAGGATAACATATTCTTTCTCTAAATGCCAACTTCACCTGATGATTCCTTCTTGTTGGCGAATGAGCCTCTGGCGAGCGATAAAAGGTGTTATATTTATTTGAAACGAAAATACATTACAATTTATCAATATTACCTGGTAGAGCCATGCTGCAGCTACATTACTGGTATGGTTGACGGCTCCGTGGCGCAGTGGCTTAGCAACGAGTTGCAGCGCTGGGTGGGCCGCGGGTTCGAATCCCGCACGGAACAAGTATTTGTATGGCCTACAAATAATTGTTCCGGGTCTGGATGTTTGTCCTTGTGCAATTTATGTTTGTAAACTGCCTCCACGATACAGGAGAAAATCCTAGTGTGGGGGTAACGTTATAAAAAAAAAAAGTTGTAGTACGAATAGTTCGGCTCGACCGGGGAAGGACATAATATCTATAATATAATAATCTCACATAATAGCAGCGTAAAATAGCAGCTTAACGCTGCTGTGTTTCGTATGGTGAGTGTAGAGAACCTGAGAACCTTTTTACTGGAAACTGGGTATTCCATCTTAGTCCTCATTGGTGCCAACGCATCTGCATTTTGATTCTTTATCGAGGAAAGATGTAGATGTCTATGGGCCACAGCAACCACTTACTATTAGGTGGACTGTGTGCTCGTTTGTCATCCTTATCCTATAAAAAAAAATACATAATACAAATTCCAAATACAGAGAGAAGGTATCGCTTCTAAATTCACTCTGCCAAGTGTGGTAAGCGTCAGCAAATTTTCCAGACTATGGTATCTAGATTACGCTATCTTCAATAGGTCTATCTATTTCTAGTAGTGCGTTATGAAAGAAAAAAAAGAGATCGAAATTAAAGATATTGTCACCCCATCAAATTAAAACAAATTATCCTACGTAGGTAAATAGACGTTTTGCCCTGTAGTAATGGCGAAACAAAATCTGCCCTATATCATCCCGTGGGTGACATAAGAGGCGGCGGAGGGAAATGTAACAGGAGATGGGCAGCATCATCTTCTTGACATTAACTCAAAATAATAAAATACTGAGAAGTTAATGAATTAAATTGATTTTAAGTGTGTGTACGTATACTGCAGGAAACAAAGATTTTATATTTATTATAATTAAAATGTTTTTTTTTTATATTTTCAAATCTATGCATGTAAATAATGCCTTTTATCTAGCTTAGGAGGTTATTAATAATTATTATTTTGCTGATATTTCATTAACAGGTCCGAAAATTTTCAACCTGAATTATTTTTTTCCGTTTTTATGTACTAGTGCTACTACACTGGGCATTTACTCTTGGACCTTGGCGTCATTATCGATATTAACTCTCATTTTATTAATAATACATTGGCCGTACACAATTATAATATGCTTCCTTACAGTTATAAATGATAACTGAATTGCCGAAATACTCCAAACTTCGGACTACGAAGATCAGGAACTAGAGGTTTTTGCTGCGCAAATTGGCAATAGTCACGAATATGTTCCCGATGACGCAGACGATGTCGTAAGATCGGAATCAGAAAGTAGTAGTGAACATAAAGTTAGTGCAACACCGTTTGATGATAAATCCACGACTACAGTGAAGTCGAGACCACAAGGGCGGGGACAGCAGTCGGCTAGTATACTTTCATTTTTGCACATTGCAATGAAGAATCAGAGGTGACTCTTCCTTGGACCGAGAAAAACTTTCCATTGTTCCTTCCCTTTCTTTTGGAGCCTTCTTATTTGAAATGAGATGTCTCAAAATTTTGCCACATAGATTTTTTGAATAACATTTTGATGATGACCTTGTCTCAATAATCTTTCAGAAAAAGTTAAACAAAGAACCGTTAAGAACTTATTGTTTGCTAATGGTGAATGCAAAGTAGGGATTAATGTCTTGTATTGGATACCCGATTATCAGAATGTATTGGGAGACGAAATGGCGCATATCGTTAGTAGCTGGTAAAAGATTTTTTATTTTGCGCAATTCCTTAAAATTTGTCTTTGACGAAGACACCTCGCAAGAAGCCCGATCGGAAGACAAACTTTGGAAGGTGAAGTCTCTCTTATCAAAAGTCATTTACGCATGTAAAAAAAATCAAAGATCAACACATTAATGTCGACGAAATGATGATTCCTTTTCTGGAGCCTGTTGCATACGTCATTATGTTCCTGGGAAACCTCACCCAGTTTGTTTGAAGGCTTACGTCTTAGCTTAGCCTTAGTGTGCTCGTTTGTCACCCTTATCCTATAAAAAGAAATAGGAGGTGTAGATTTAGCGGCGGACAGGCAGCTCGCTGTGTGTTCTTCACGTAATCGAACTAAATAATGGACTGTCAGGATATTTTGCCATATGCTATTTTATGCTGATTTAGCAGTAGTAAATGCATGAATACAGTATAAGTAAGAAGAGCTTAGTAAGGCACTGGCGCAAAAAATATACTTCAGCTAAGATTTTATAAGATGTAATTAGCAAGGCAGTTGATAGAAAAAAACACTGCTCCAATTTAGTTATCAGACCAAGAGGGAATTGATGGTGAAGAAGAACTAATAATAAGAAAGCGAGGCCGGCCAGCTGTGATACCCATACCATCAAAAATACGCCGTACACAGAGATCAACACATATTCCTGAAGTTACAGAAAAGCAACACGCATGGCAGATTGTGACAAAAAAAGCACTTTGAAGTGCATTTCATGTGATGTTTTCCTATGCCATACATTTAAAAGAAACTATTTTAGGATGTTTCATGATTAAAAATATAATTTAAAATTATTTAATGCTTGATAATAATGATCTCATTTTTGACAAATTGTTAAAATTACTGTAGGATTACTAATAAGTTTTTGTTTCGAAATATGATTAGACGTTACAAGTTTAGTTTTTGTTACAATATTTTTACAATTTTTTAAGTTATAAGTAACGAATAAGTACTGACATGGAAAACAATAACACGGATTTGTGATTTTTTAATAAATAAATGTAATTTTTTTTTCTAAAAATATGGTTTTTCAATAATAGCGCAATGTCCTAAAAAAGAAAAAGTATTTTAAGAATTTCGTTAGACGTTTCTGGATACGTAGGTCAATACAAACACAACCAATAAACACCAAAATAAAATATTTGTTCATTTAAGAAATATTAACAGTTTTATGCGTGGGTCTAAAAGACTACATTAGTTTTGCCTAATATTAGTACTTTGGGTCTTATTACCAAGAGCCTTTATCTTTTCTGGGTCTCAGGAGGTTATATCAACTGATATCGATAAAGTAAGTATAAAGATTATGGTAACCTATCACAAACAGATTATCAGAAATTATTAACAATGCAGGAATTAAAAAACGAAACTGTAGATTATATTCGTATCGCGAACAAAACACATACGGATTCAAAAACTATCTTTCTATACAAATATTGAGATCAATTTGAATTGTGAACCACAGATGTCATGCATTTTGTAATCATATTTAAGGTCATTAACTTATTCACAAAATATATTAACCAAGGGATGGAGGGCGACGTCACGTGCCCAGTATAATCATATTCATTAAATTTGCTATCGATCGACGCAAGCAGCATAATAACAAGTTTGTACTATTTTGATTTGATTTCAGACAGTACTTATATATGTGTATAAAGAATTATATATAACTAGCTCGTACCCGGCGCGTTGCTGCTGCAGAAAAAATAATTGTGGAAATATCGTTTAATATTTGGAAGAGTTAAGAAAGCTACGCGCGCCACCAACTGTAAGTTAATTGTACTATGCCTATAACCTTCGCGCAAGTGCAAGCAATAACTTGACAAAGTTTTATCGCAATCTGATGAACGGTATGGCAGCAAAATACGAACAATCAAACATAATTTTTATATATTAGATTATTTCAAAAATCTATTATGAGAGGGGCATATTCAGGGGTATCTTCAGTCTAAAAATGATATCTATCAGAAAAATGATAATCGTATCAGGACGGCAAGCATTTTGATTGAGCAACTCGCTTAAATTGCAGGAATTGATTTAAGGCATGCACTAGGTATCGACCTTCAGTACGCTTTGCTTAATAATTTGCGACTTTGCTTAAGATTTTTTGAATATTATTTCCTTTACTAAAGGATTTCATCGAATACTGGTTTTGATATCAGACGTGCTGTGAACACAGTACGTCTGGTCCTAACAGCATGAAATGATAATCGTATCAGGACGGCAAGCATTTTGATTGAGCAACTCGCTTAAATTGCAGGAATTGATTTAAGGCATGCCCTAGGTATCCACCTTCAGTACGCTTTGCTTAATAATTTGCGACTATGCTTAAGAATTTTTGAATATTATTTCCTTTACTAAAGGATTTCATCGAATACTGGTTTTGATACCAGACGTGCTGTGAACACAGTACGTCTGGTCCTAACAGCATGAATTGCTGGTGTACCTGTCGGTAGTGCGATGCATATTACTAGATTACGGTTCATAACTAGATTTTGAAGCGAATTAAAAATGACTGACGGCTCTATACCCACTTTCAAAGCAATTACTGCTACTTCTTTTTTCTTTAATGGCCCCTTTCCATAATGTAATTAAATAATCGCGGTGAAAAATAATATTATGTGAATCGATCGAAGTTTCTTACATAATAAACGCATTCCAAATTTGATTTTTTTTAAATGTAACATTATTTATGGCCTGACTAGTAAAATATACGCTTTCCAACAATGTATATAAATTGGGTGTAAAAAAATAAAATAACAAATTTAATTTCGACAAAAGGAAAAAATTCTGTTTGTAGTTCTGGGTTATCACATCGTTTTAATATTTTAAACCAAGCGAGTGCCCTTCCACGATTGTGACTGAGGTTTGCTTAATAAATGTTGCATGATATTGTTTGCATTTGTATCGGGCAGACGGACGCCGGCTCTGATATCAGTTTAATATGATAATCCGCATGCAAACAACCGTCGGATTGCTGTCTAAATTATTTATGCACCCTGACCTGCGGGTGATAGCTTTAACGGGCACGGTTAACTGAAGTTTTTACTGAGTTAAAGGTTATAAGCGTTTTACTAATTGATTTTAATTAAAAGATATACCTAGCTATCAAAACTTACAATGAATGAATATTTTAAGAAAATCTTATATTGTAGAGCAACGCTGTAGCTATATGTATGTTTCGTATGATTACTGACAAGAATCGGAAACTCTTTTACTGGTAATGTGGTATCCCATTTTAGTCTTTAAGAGTGAAAACTTGTTTGCATTTTGATTCTTAATTGAGGATAGACGTGGGTGTCTTTGCGTTTGTTCTGTCTCTGTGTGTTTGTTTGCCACCCTTACTTAATATTAGCACCTTTTTTGACGTATAAAAAAGTTACTAAGTAATGAACTGTATGTGAATATACTCATTAGATGTTTTATGTAGTACCATAAGTGTTCGCCCACAAAAAGACTTGCTTGTTCTAACCAAACCGTATCGGTCCTCATCTATGATATTTACGTTCTTAGCGCATATTATGCATAATGTTCAATAGTAATACATAGATTAAATAAAAAAATATAACATATACCGTAAGTTCTTTAATCAGCACATAAGCACTACTGCTAAACATGGGTTGAATAAAGTAGGAAGGGTTAAATAACGTGTTATCGTGTTTTATTCGGCGCCTTTGATAAAAATACATGCAAATTAGCTTTATGTACTATTCGAAAATATTGTTGTGGGGTACACATTATTATCTTATTATATTTTTTTATTTAATACTTTTCGTGACATTTCATTGCAATCGGTTCAGCCTTTCCAATGTTAAGCCCGAACAGACAGATAGACAGATTTTTTTAATTCTTTTATATTTAAGGTACTTTCGTTATTATTAACATGTCAGTCCCATTGTACCTTATAGCAAAATATCACAAAACAATTTATTGAATTACTTAAACAATACTTAATAAATGATAAACCATTTGAACAGCGTCTGACAGTGGGTCAGAGAGTATACTTTGATATTCCCCTATATTATACATTTTAATGTCAGTTTTGGCGACCAGTAGTTTTCTCTCGTGATGGTTTTTGGAACATTCCGCGAGCAAGTGTTGTATGTCTTCGATTGTGTTGCATGTTTCGCAATTTGGAGATTGTTTCTTTTTCATCATGAAAGCAAACTTGTTGCACGGAATGTGTCCGGAGCGAAGTCGCATTGCTAATACAACAGATTTTCTGTTCAATAGACACTGATTAAACCAAGGCACTTTCGGAGGCTGACTCTGGATAGTTTTGTACCAAATCCCTTTTTCTTGCGACCTTTTATCAAAATATTCTTTCCAAAGTGCATAACATTTCCCTTTGTATTTAATTAAAATTTCTGTATAATCTGGATCAATATTACATTCTCTTACTTGTGTAATTGCCAATTTAGCCAGTTTATCAGCCTCCTCATTGCCTTGTAAACCGATGTGTGATGGTACCCACTGCAATACTAAATTACGGTTTTTACATTGAAATTTAAATATTTCATTCAATACATAGTATGCTATCGATACACCTCTGAGACCAGAGGCACATCGAGCAATATATTGAAGAGCACTCTTGCTATCAGTTAGTATAACCGTTTTTTGAAAATCTGTTGTACCAGCATATAATAGGCATTATTTATAGCAATTAATTCAGCTGACATTATCGTCAAATTATTAGGAATTTTAATCTTACATTTATTACCCAGTAATGAATCTACATAAACGGCACCTACCCCACATTTATCCTTAAATCAATCACAAAAGAGCTTGTGCCATCCAAAATATTTAACATTCAATTGATTGATCACATTCGACTTCAAAGAATTTATCTCCTGAGATCTTTTAGCACTCTTGATACAATCTAAGTCTTCCTTAATAACGGTTTTAATATTAATACTTGATACCCAAGTATTTAAAGAGAACATATCTAGTGGATCCAAAGAATACAAATTACTATTATTAACTTGTTCTAATGTCATAGCTAGAAGTGGTTTCTTTTTATTTTGCCAGTACCTATCTTGACAAAATAAGCTGAGTTCTGTTAGTAGCTTAATAGTTGTATTATTAGTTCTGGATTTACTTTTCAGACAATATTTATATGCTAGAAATTTTCTTCTTATAGATAGGGGCGTTATATTTAATTCACTTTCCATAACGTGTATTGGCGTGCTTTTGATAAAACCCCCTATAATACGTAGTGCTTGATTTTGGATTTTATCTAATTTAAAAATGTGTCTATTAGCACTCATATCATATAAAAAGCAGCCGAAATCAATTCTGCTTCTTATAAGCGATAGGTATAACCTACGTAAATGCTGCGGATGGATGCCCCAACCATGCCCTGTTAATACCTTTAATATATTTACAAATTTTGTTATCTTCTGGCTAATTTCATTAATATGTTTAGCCCATCTTAATGTTCTGTCCAGCCAAATACCCAAATATTGTATATTATCTATCCCAACTATTCTTTTGCCGTATAGTTCTAATTTAATTTCCTGACGTCTAAAACCTCTACTAAAAATCATAAGCTTAGTCTTGTCGATAGAAATATCTAAGCTTATTTTATTAAGTGAAGTGACTATAAAGTTTAAAGCATTCTGAATGTTGTACTCACAGTCCTTAAGATTTTTTGAACTCGAATAGATTACAAAATCATCTGTATACTAAGCGATATACACATTTTGTATTTGACTACATATATCATGTGTAATAATGTTAAATAACAAAGGAGACAAAGGGTCACCCTGCGCTAAACCCTTATTGGCCCATCTTTTCAATCCCTCTTTATGCGATTCCTTTCTATAATAAGACGTCTTTCACTTAAACATGACCAAATATATTTACATAATTTTGAACCAACTTGAAGTCTGTCAAGAACACTCACTAATATATCAATTGGGACATTATTATAAGCGTTCTCTATGTCAATAAAGCAGGCGACAGTAGGTATATTTTTTGAGAAGCCTAGCTGAATATGTGTTACTAAACATACTAAACAATCCAAGCACGATTGAGATCTGCGAAAGCCACTGGTGTAAGGGGATAGTATCTTGTTGTGCTCTATGTACCATTCTAATCTTTTAGTTATAAGAGTGTGAAATATCTTACAAATACAAGACATTAGTGATATAGGCCTTAATTTGTCCTTATTACTTAATTTAGGTATAGGAATAATTTTAACATTTCGCCATTGCATGGGTATGTATCCCGTTGAAAAATTTAATTAAATATATATAATAAATACTGTTTGGCAACATTAGGTACATTGTAAATCATAGAATAAGATGTGTCATCGTATCTTTCTTTTTTAAACAATTTTCAAATTCTTGAATAGTAAAGTTAGCTTCCAATTGTTCATTTATTGACGTAAATTCTGACATTCTAGGCTGTACCGAATCCGGAGCGAGATTGCTTAATAGGTCTATTAGTTTTTCTTCATTAGGATAAAATTTGTCGGACGTGAGTCCTTTTACCCAACGCATTTTATTCCATAAAATAGACGTATTTGCAGTTTCATTACGACTATTGCAGAATTTTTTCCAATTATTATATTTAGCTTCTCTAATCATTTTTCGACTTTCTGCTACTTTTTCTTGTAATTTAGTAAAATTTAAAGGTGTTGGATTTTTTCTAAAAAATTTCAAGGCTAGCCTGCGTTGCGCAACTATTTTTGATAACGATGGGTTCCAATACATTTTAGGTCTAAAATGTTTTTCTGGATCACTATAGATATTAGTTGCAGGAATGTGTTCGTTTACTGCTTTATTAATCTCTTTTTCAAAGTGGTTATACATACTTTGCACGTCGTCTGACCATAACGGGTTTTGAAATGATGCCACAAGATATCTTTTACAATCAGCTGATGAGTATTTTCTTTTTCGAAAAAAACGTGGAATATCTTTGAATTTAATGTAAGTTTTAATAATCAAATAATCACTACCAAGATTTTCGTTAGTTATGTTCCATTTAAAGTATATAGCAATATCTGAAGACACAAATGTTAAATCAGGTGAAGATTTTTGCAAACGACCATTTACAAATTTAATTCTGGTAGCTTCTCCATTATTTATTGATTTGAAACCGAAATCCAAGGAACTGTCTAATAATTGTGCCCCTCTGGTGTCAATTTTAGTAGACCAATTAGTATGATGCCCATTAAAATCTCCTCCAATCACACATTTGCACGGGCAAAGTGCAAATATGTTATTCCAGTCAGTTGAAGATGTTCTAACAGAAGATGGGCAGTAAACAGATAATACATTTACAAGGTACCTACAGTTGAAAATTTTGACATAAACCACTTCTAAACCTATATTGAATATTGTTGCGCTTTAATTGATTTATGTGTCATTATCGCACACCACCATATGAGAGATGTCTATCATTCCTAAAAATTTTGTATTCACTTATTCCTAAAGGCGAGCCCTCAGCCAACTACGTTTCACTTACAATCGCTTTATGTACTTTTTCTTGTACCAGCAGAGATTCAATGTTAACTATTTTGGGCCTAATGCTTTGTGCATTCCACTGGAGTATATTCAGCGTAAAGTCCTTTGATGTACTATCTATTAAATGTATTTAAAAGTTTCCATAATATTCCTTCGTCCATAATAAAATTCATAAAAATTGTTTTCAACTCTTCAATTATTAACTTAAAAATATCGAGTATCTTTTCTTCTACTTTGCTTTCAGAGAACAGAATTCCTTTTACCCTATTGATGATTACCCATATTTTAGACATCTTTCATTTTTCCCCTTGTTGCTCTGTACATGCTTCAGTTTCCATTCTTGTTACTTCTTCGTTATTTACTATAGTTGGCCCAGGTGCAACAATGGACTTCTTCGTATGTTTACCGTTATGATTTGGTATCTTTTTAATATATTTATTTTTAATGATTTTATAAGTTGCTTGTTCTTTGCTGGTATCCTTTTCTCCACTTTCAGTATCTGATGAGTTTTGATTTCTGTAGTTATTTGTTAGAAGTATATCTCTATATGATTTTGTGTTGTCAGCACTTGTTACTATAGCAGCTTTTTGTACTTTGTTCATAGATGTTGGACTTTCCACAGTTTGTTTTGTCTTTTTTTTAGGTATATCTCCAGTGCTTTTTTGTAGTTAAAATTTTCTTGACTCATGATGTTACGAATACTCTTTTCCTTAATCAACATTGGGCATGCTTTATCAAGTGCCATATGTGGGCCCCTACAGTTTACAAATTTGTATTCAATAGTTTCGCAATTTGTATGTTTTTCTCCATACTTAGGACATAAAATCTTTTTATTCGGACAAAATTTTACGTAATGTCCAAAACTCCAGCATCCAGAACATTGCGTGACAGGGAAGTGATAGGTTTCGACCTTGAATCTACATCCATATCCATACACATATGAAGGCGGCTGTTCACTTTTGAATGTCAACCGAAAAGTCTCATTATCTGTCCACTTACCATTTATATCTAAACATTTGAGTCGTTTTACTGACGAAATTTCACATGATGAGGACAGACTTTCTAAAATTCCTTTCACAAATCCAAAAGATAAGTGTGTCTCATTTACAATACGGCAGTGGTAACCCAAATCGGATATCTTTTTACAGTTTATTAACTGATAAGCTTCTTCTACCTTCTGGAATTGAATCAAAACCTTATAAGGGCTTTTATACCGGATTTTCATAATCTCAAGAATACCTTCTGACCTAAGTAGTTTGGCCATACCTATTTATTTAGGAAGGCAGAATACCAGCGTAAAATAGCAGCTTAATGCTGCTGTGTTTCGTTTGGTGAGTGTAGAGAACCGGAGACCCTTTTTACTGGAAAAGAGGCATTCCATCTTAGTCCTCACGGGTGACAACGCATCTGCATTTTGATTCTTTATTGAGGATAGATGTAGATGTCTATGGGTCACAGCAACCACTTACCATCAGGTGGACTGTGTGCTCGTTTGTCACCCTATCCTATAAAAAAAAGGCACTGTAAGGATGTAATACAAACTTCATAATATTCTTCTGTGCGCTGAATTTCTAATGGCGTTGTTTCAATGCGATAATTATTGTCAGCACTTTTTGTAGAATCACTCCTTATACGATATTTTGTTTTTCTCTTTGTAATTGTTGTAAAATCCTCTTCACTGTTATCTTCTCCACTATTCTATTTTTTTTCCTTTTTTCCGATAACCTAATTTTGGGTTGGGTTTCCATTCTATTTATTTCTAATGTTTTAGAATTTTCAACTTCACGATCACTTCACACACACGAACTCTGCTGACTCGCGTAGTGAGCGGACGTGTTTACTCTTTACTTCGACAAATAAAATTCAAAATAGTAGTGCTACATAATTCTAAACTTAATTGTGCCAATTAATAATAGTGCTGTTAATGGTGCTGTTCCAAATAAAGTGTGCCCATGGTAAGGACAAAAAAAAATCGTAAACTATTTCATGTCCAAAGACAAATAAAGGCTGGCATTTACTATATTTACCCAAATAATAGAAATAAAAAATATAAAGTTTATTATTCAATATCAATAACATTAATTGAAAGTCATTCTCATGTTTAATTTACCTTTAATTTACTACTGGTTTCGGAAAGAACTATTACATAGTGAGGGTCACGCACATACCAACCGAACGGAGCGATAAGCGGAGCGGAAAATTTATTTACACATACAACAATATGAGTGTCCAACGTTCACCTACAACCAAATCTAGTGACAAAACGAATATTATTAGTGGGAATAGTAATTCCCAGCCTGACCTGTCAATCATTGCAGCAACTGAGCATGAATATAAAATGTGTCACAACGCAAAAGAAAAGTGTCTGAGGATGATTTCTCGGTCCAATTCAATGAATTTAAAAGGAAATTATAGGAGTTAAAGGAGTTTGGTAAATCCCAGACAGACAACATCAATTCTATAAAACAGATATCAAATCCATCAATGAACAACTTAGTGACATGAAAACGAAAACGGACTTGCTGCTCATAGAAAATAATACCTTCAAGTCTGAAATACAAAACTAACAAATACTGTCACTTATAATGAAGAAAAATAAAATGTATTGAAAATGATGTACAGGCTTCAGAGCACTGTCCTTACGATCAGCATGTCCTAAACCGACAGCGAATAGTTATGCAGATATAATGACCGAAGTTCAAGAGCGTTTAGAGCGCCAAGAATATAATAATCGCTGGCATTTGCGAACCACATTCAGAAAATATGGAAGAAAAGAGGGAAAACGATAGATGTGAAGTGATGAAAGTACTATCAAGCATTTACCCACTTACCCCTCAACCAGAAAGAATAATGCGCCTAGGCAAGTATGATGGGAAGAAAACGCGCCCACTAAAAGTTTGCTTTTCAACTCCAGATATAGCAAAACTTTATTAAAAATAAATCTAACTGCAAAGTAAGTAATATAAAAATCTTTTCCGACCAGACACCTAACCAAAAACAAGAAATGGCAAACCTTCGAGAAGAGTTACGTCAGCGCAAAGAAAAAGGGGAAAACGACTTATTTATAAAGTATATAAAAGGAACACCCAAAATAATAAAACAGGAAACAAAAAACGAGAGACCAGAGAAAATACAATAACTAAAAATAAGGATAAATTTATAACTCATAAATATCATTATAATTATGCAGATTTATCTATTACAAACAAAGCACTAAAATTTTTCTACGCCAATATTCGCAGTCTAGTTAAGCCAGGCAAACTAGATGAAATACGTTGTATTATAGAATCACTCGATACGAAGATTCACGTTTTAATTATTACGGAAACCTGGATAAAAAACGAAGACGAAGCACAGAGATTAAAACTACCAAACTATGTTCACTATTATAACTACAGAAAACATTCTAGAGGTGGTGGAGTCTCTTTGTTCATTCATAAGGATTTGAAACACGAATTATTGGAGGATCAATATGAAGACGGAAACCACTTTCTATGGTTACATCTTGACACTTTTTCCCTGGACATAGGTGCCATATACAAACAGCCAGCAGCAAGTACTGACAAGTTTCTTGAAAACTATAACCAACACCTTGCAAGAAGAAAGCGTGTTATTATCTTCGGCGACTTTAATCTTAACCTACTTACTAACGACAAACACGTAAAAGAATATAAAGAACTGCTGCGAGAGAATAACATAAGAATATTGAATAAAATCAACACCGAGTATTGCACTCGTGAAACCACAACATCAAAAACTATTATAGATCATGTATGTACCAACTTACAAAATAATACTTTCCAAATGTCTATTATTGAATCCTCCATAGCTGATCACAAACAAATATATCTTGAGTTAAATAGACCGAAAACCGAACGCTTAATAAAAGTTCAATATGAAGCAATTAACTATAACAACCTGCAGAACGATATTGAAGAAATTTCTCAAAATAAGTCATTTCAAGTATATGAGGAGCTAGAATGGCAACTACTACAAACTATTGAAAAAAATAGAATAAGAAAAACAAAAGTGGTCAATCCGCCTTGCAAAGAGTGGATAAACAGGGGCCTAATTGCTTTAATAAATAAAAGGAACCAACTATGGTACAGTTTAAAACAAACACCTGAAGATGAAAATTTGAGAACAGAATTTATAAAACAAAGAAACCTTACGTTTGCAAATATTCAAACAGCTAAAAAACAATTTTATCATAAGGCTTTCACAAATTGTAAGAAATGTCCTTTAAAAATGTGGCAACTAATTAATAGACTGTCAAATAATAAATCAGATCTGGCAGACCTTAAGTATTTAAAATAAATACCCCAATGGTCAAATCTCAATATTAAAGAAATTTGTGAGTATTTTAACAGATTTTTCGTCACTATAGGCCCTGAACTTGCAAATAAAATACCACAAAATATCATAAAACTTTACACAAACACTGTCTTACAACAAACCTAAAAACAACAACACTGATTTATCAAAATTAAACCCAACGACCGCAGACGAGGTACTGAAAATAATAAAAGACTTAGATTCTAACGCTAGTTCCGGTTTAGATGGCATGAACACAAAGTCCTTAAAGTGTATTAAAGACAATATGGTAGAAAACCTCACTATTTGTATTAATAAATGTTTAAGTGATGGCTATTTTCCAAATAGCCTAAAAATCGCAAAAGTTAGTCCTATTTTTAAAGCCGGAAGCAAACAAGACCAAACAATTACCGACCAATATCGGTACTTCCAGTAATGTCGAAATTATTTGAAAAATACTACATAATCGACTATATGACTACCTAACTTCTATTGATTACCTCCATAAAGCAATATATTTCCGCCCAAAGTCTAACACTGTATCTGCAGCTGTTGATTTAGTAACCAACATAAGACTTAATATTGATCAGAAAAATTACATTAGGTATTTTATTGACCTAAAAAGGCTTTTGACACAGTTAGCCATGACATCCTATTATTAAAACTAAAAGGCATAGGTATCACAGGAAAGGCATTTGACATTTTTAAATCGTATCTTTCTGATAGATTGCAAGTTGTCAAAATTAATAATGAGCAAAGCAGCCCCCAACCGGTTATTTGTGGCATTCCACAGGGATCAATATTGGGACCCCTTTTGTTCCTTATTTATGTAAACAACATATATGAAATTGGACTAAAGGGAGATATCACTTTATACGCCGACGACACCAGCCTCTTCTACTTCGGTCATTCGTTAGAATCAGTACTAAGTGAAGCCCAGCAAGATTTACACATATTACATACCTGGCTACAGTCAAACTTACTAACAATCAATGCCTCAAAAACAAAATACGTAATCTTCAGTGCAAATAATAAAAAAATTGAAAGTCACAATCCTATTACTATTGATGGTGAAATATTAACCAAAGTTAACAATGAGAAATATTTAGGCCTTGTTCTTGACGGTCGACTTACCTGGAAACAACATATTGAGAAGATCCATAGTAAAATCTACTCATTAACAGGAGCTTTAAAACCTATAGTTCGATGTCTCCCGAGACATGTCAAATATACCATATATAACTCTTAGTTAAGCCTCATTTAGATTACTTGATTGAGGTGTGGGGCTCAGCTACTAAATCAATGTTGCAAAAACTACAAGTTACACAAAATAAAATCATAAAAATATTATTCCAATATAAATACTTAACACCTACAACTCAAATATATAAAGAAACCAAATTACTTAATCTAGCCCAAACGTACAAATATAAAATATGCATTTTATTAGGAAAATACTTACTAATGCTACTCACTCTCAAATAACATTTACTAAAAGATAGATTATCATAAACGTATGACAAGGCAGGCTAATAACCTATGTTTGAGATTATATAGAACAAACTATGGAAAAGGAGTGTTCTTTATGAGGAGCTCAACACTACAACAAATTACCTAAAACATTAAAGAAACAAAATCCCTGTCTACTTTTAAGAAATTGCTAAAAAGCCACATTTTAAAGGATTTTCATAATAACTTAATAATCACAAATCTCTAATCTACATATATGAAGTACATGCAACCTTAATCTACAATAAAATAGTTGTATAGAGATAATACAATATAATTACTTATACACATTATGATTATAGATTGAGACAAGATAACTTATGTATATACATATATGTGTGTATATATGAGTATGTACGTATGTGTGTATGTATGTATATATATCGTTGCATTATGCGTATTTGCAACCCACTTATATTATTACAAACAAATTAATACCTAAATATATAATATACTAAATAAAGAAACACTACACATCTAATTATAGTATCGTATTACATGTAGTAATGGTTTTAAAAGATGAACACAAACAATAACAGCTAACACTATAAAATAATTTTTAACACAATAAAATAGTTAATGTGTCATAGGCCTTAACAAATAACTCGCTACATTCATTCAATTTTGACCGAAGTAATGATGGTCTGCTTAGCTTTGGTACGAAAACTTTGCAACTACCCTATTTACTTATGTGTAATTATTATAAAATAAATTATTAAGCACTCAATTAGAAAATAAGTTTTAGCGACCTATTATAATACTAGCTCACTACGCCAATCGGCTTAATGTTTTTTTTTTTTTTTCTTTATTATGTATTTTCTCTGTAAGTGATTTGTAAATCTTTTGAGAAATAAATGTCTTAAACCATACTTATACTTTCACAATCACTTTGGTCACTTTTCTCAGAGCTATTATTTTCTTCTTCATTATACTCGTCCATACTTTTTTAAATTAGTGGGTAGAGAATAAAAAGTTGCGCTAATGGGCGTCGGTCCTACGCTCAGTAACAACTCCCGCTCGCGAGTGAGATAGACAGATAAAAATTTCAATTCCCCCCTCAGCCTAATATCAGGCAGTTAGGTACTTCAGTTATACAAATAATTATGTATTGATTTAATTGGTAGAGTTACTTTTCCATCTAGGAATTCATAAGGGTACCTAGTAAGAAGTATCCTCTTACCTTATTCTGCTGCAAAACATAATATCTGTCAGTTTCAAAGAAGCCTGCACAAGTTTACGCCTTTACATAAAGTTTGGTTGTCTATGATATAACTGTCCTATAGGATTTAATGTGCTCATAAACGGGCTATAAAAATTGCATCATGCTGGAAATCTTGCTGAAAACTTTAGCTCAGCAATATTATATCGTCAGCGATACTTTTGATGAAATATTATTGCGCAACACCTTGCAGAGTATATTCCAGCAATGTTACTTCAACTGTATCACCGAGCAATTAAGTTAAAAAAATTTAAAATAAAATTGAGGCTGTAATGAATATAAAAAAATTATAATGTAATGTATTAAAAGGTAAAAAAAAACAAAATGAATTGTTGGATTACTGAGGCGCTGTAGGTTAATCTCTTTTTTATTGAGCGATGAAATTATAAATATACAGACAGTAATACGATTTATACGACTCGTAAAACATTTCAAAAATAAAAAATAAAAAACAAGAGGAAAATATAGTTTCTATTGTTTAATTAAATATTCAGTCCTGTTTATCCTTCATTGTCATCATTTGGGTTTAGCTGAAAATTAGACTTAATGCTCTAATTCACAGTATTTAGCCGAACCGATAATCCCTTTCAGCTGCTTTTTGTTACTGTAACAGTGGCCGATATTTTTGCCACGTATTTTTGATGTATCTTTAAATATTATATTGGAAGTGCCATTGGAGTAATTTACATGTACTACGTTTTTAACCGACTTCAAAAAAGGGGAAATATCACTATAACTAATAGTACTTGCGCGAACGGAGCTTTGCTCGGTGTTAGAAAAAAATATTTTCTTAGCAATTATACCTATTTGTAACAGCTTGTAAAGTAAAATATTACGCAAATACCAAATTTCAAAAAAGTACTCATAGCCCTATAAAATATTCGCAACCGCAAATAAAACTTTATAATAGTCTAAAGTTATTTATTTTAGCCCTCCTGTGAGTCCGTGTGGCTGCAATAAACAAAAACTTAAAAATTTTAGCACCGGGATTTAATCTCGCGCATTCCTGCACAGTAAAACTACGCACTTGCCATTGGGCTATTGAGAAGATGGTCTATATGGTGAAAAATTCAAGTTTGTTGCTTTTTACGTAAAAATACGGAGAAAACGATATTTCTCAGATATGTATATAGATGTTCGACCCCGTATAACAATGATATTATTTTCACTATTACAAAAATAATATTAATACTGCTTATTTACAAATGCAATAGTACAATAGTATAGAATTATAAAAACCAATACGTTCTATACAGGGTTATTTTGCAACAATCGGTAAAATTTCCAGAGAAGTTTCAGAATAAATAATATAGGCAAATGGTGAAGAAAACATAAGGCAAAAGGTAACTTAATTAATTAAAAAAATCTAAAACATTCTGTCCTTTTTGTCTTTTAAATTCAAAATGCGTGGTAATGAATTATTCTAACTGATTTTACTGCGCACGCACACATTCGCTAAGGTCGATCGGTCGGCAAAAACGTTGTGAATTGCACACAGTTGCACACGGAGGAGCGCGCGTATGCGTAGTTGTTGCCCATAAATCACATTCAATTTGAGATAATTAAAAAAAGTAGAAGCCTTATTTACTCGTATTTTCAAAAACTGCAGTAACAGTATATTATTTTTTATATATTTGAACTTAAGTTTAAAATTTAACTACTCTTTGAAAAATAACCCTGAATGTTCCCTTAAACAATTTCATGAAAATGTAACTTTATAAAATTTAGTTTCTATAAATTACGTTGTCAGCCTTTTATTGTTGCTCGATTGAAACGTGAAATCAAAAAAAAGTTATGTTCTCGTTTTGATATATTGTAGGTACATCAATGTGTTTACGTCAGCACTTCATGCATTGATATAGACCACATCTTATACAGATGGTAATCTATTCCGAAGTAATTGAATCTGATCAGTTAGATATACTCCATTCCAGATGTCCGCCAGTCTCGGACGGTGTAGATCTGAGAATTTGACAAGGACGTTGTAATGAAATTATGTTCTAAGAAATTCGATTACAATGATATATGAACTGCTGTGGAAACAAATTGAATATGCCAAACGATATTAAATATATTTGAGCACGTAATATAGTAGGAGAATATAGGAGGTAATCTTTGATAATTTTAAATAGTTATACACTTTGAAAAACTCTTGAACGCTTGGTTCAAGAGTTTTTGTGCTAATGAAGAAAATGTCAATTAAACATTCTGTCGTAAGTAAAAGTGAACATGTTGTGAAGGCTTCTTATAGGGTTTATGTATTAATTTAAATTATCCAAGTACCATTTATAACTCAGATCCAAAGGTTTCATTATATTAAAGCCTTATAATAAATATTTTTGGCATATGCAAACAAATATTAAAATAATAAGAGTCATTAATAAAAAATCAATCCTAGTGTACCTACATAGTAGATATACACGTTCAAAAAATTTGTCCGTCTTGTGTATATTTAATGTACATTTACATAAACAATATTTATAAGTGCAGTTTCTGCAGATGCGATTTGGTGATGATGATGATACCGACTCCCTGGCATGCCCTCTCGGTCTCGTCTACACCAGACCAATACGCGGTATACATGCCATGTGTAGTAGCATCCTTTCCCTTCCGTTTCGTCTCATTTACACATAACACATCTATTCCTCTATCATACATCATATCGCATACTTCATCCATCTTATCATTCGTTGCTCCACATACATTCAGCGTAGCCAGACGGGCTTCCGCAATCCACTGTTCGCCCCTCCGGGAGACAGAACGTGACGGGTGGCGAACCTCCTCGCCGGTTTTCCTCCCGGAGAGAATATTTTTTTTATTTGAAACGTTACCTCCACATTAGGATTTTCTCCTGTATCGTGGGGGCAGTTTACGTAAATTTCACAAGGACAAACATCCAGACCCGAAACAATTATTTGTAGGCCATACAAATACTTGTTCCGTGCGGGATTCGAACCCGCGGCCCTTAGCGCAGCAACTCATTGACAGAATCTCTGGAGGACCTAAGCGCTATGCTCAATGACCTCAATAGTATCTCCCAACGGATAGGTCTAAAGATAAACATGGACAATACAAAAATCATGTTTAACGTCGATGTCACAGCTATGCCGGTAGTTGTTGGGAGCACTAAGCTCGAAGTTGTTGATGAATATGTTTACCTGGGACAAATAGTCCGACTAGGTAAGTCCAACTTCAACCAAGAGGTCAATCGACGGATTCAACTCGGCTGGGCAGCGTTCGACAGATTACGACATATCTTCTCGTCAGACATACCTCAAAACCTCAAAACTAGATTGTACAACCAGTGCGTGTTGCCAGAGATGACTTATGGATCTGAGACGTGGTCCTTTACTGCTGGCCGTATGAGGAAGCTCAAAGTCGCTCAGCGAGCTATGGAGAGGGCTATTCTCGGCATTTCCCTGCGTGATAGATTTAGAAACGAGGATACCCGCAGTAGAACCAGAGTAACCAAACTAGCCCCCGGATTAGTAAGCTGAAGTGGCAATGGGCCTGCCATATAGCTCGAAGAACCGATGGGGAAAAAAGGTTCTCGAGTGGCAGCCTCGTACCGGCAGGTGAAGTGTAGGGTGTCGCCTCACTAGATAGAGTGATGGCCTGGTAAGACATGCAGGATGTCAATGAATGCAGGTGGCTCGTGATCGTGCTTTGTGGCATTCCTTGGGGGAGGCCTATGTTCAACAGTGGGCTTGTGAAGTGCTGTAATGATGGTGACGTCAGAATCTTCGTTAAATTAAATTTCTCTGAATTTCAACTATTGTTTTTCTCGTATAATCGGTCACGCTTCCAGAAATCATCAGAGTCTGAGCTGAATTCATGGTTGTCGCTATGATAATCTAAATTTTTGCTGTTCTTTATCATTCTTATTACCATCTTCTTGATTGCCATCTACTTGAAGGTTATCTCCGTCATCTTCAAACGGAAAACCCGAAGTCTCTTCGTTTTTTTAATAGTAGAGGCAAACAAGCATACGGCTCACCTGATGGCAAATGATTACCGCGGCCCATGCACAACGCCAACACCAGGGGCAATGCAGGCGCAATTGCAGGTGCGTTGTCAGCTTTTAAGAAATGAGTAAGCTATTTTATGGAAGGTCCCTAAGTCGTATCGGTCTGGAAAAATCGCCGGTGCTAAACAATTCCAAAGAGAAGTTGATCGAGGAAAGACGCACAGTGGTTGACCGCCAAGAATTTTGACGCGATACGCGTTCGTGAAATTTGGCGGCTGGAATAAATCCGAACAATTCATGAGAGCACTCCCCGTGGTAGATGCGATAGAAAACGCAAGGGATGCAACATCCCTACGCAGTGGCAGTGAATCGAGCCAATCAGAAAGAACTCGGTCTTCGACGATTCGAACCGCTCTGCGCTGGATGCGGTCAAGTGAAAAGAGCTTGCACTGGAGTGCCCCGGTCCAGGATGAGAACAATATTCCATGTGAGGCCGAACTTGCGCCTTGTAAAATTGCAAGCGATGTGCCAACATGAAATACCGTCCTGCTCTGCTGAGCACGTCAAGCTTTTTAGAGGCCAATTTGACCTTCCCTTCCAAGTGACCACGAAAATGCACACTATTCGATATTTCGACGCCGAGGATTCCGATACTAGCTGAGGTAGCAAGGCACTCCTTGAAACTGAGGAGATACGACAAAGGGGTTCTTTCTAGCAGTAAACGCGCAAACTTGTGTCTTCTGGGGATTGAAATGGACTAGATTTAGTCGCCCCTAATCCAAGACTTTGTTCAGCAAAGACTCGACTTCAGACAGAAGCTTGTTCCAGTACTCTGCAACCTTTTCCCGAAAAATATTGGCACAGCTGGTGTATAAAGCATTACCAGTGCTATCGTCTGCATAGCAATGAATGTTACCAATTTGTAATATATCATTGATATGCAGAAGAAACAGAGCATTGGTGATAGCACGCAGCCTTGTGGAACACCCGCGTTAATAGGCTTATAATCAGAGCATGCACCGTCTCCTACGACCTTGATGTTATCAGAAGGGAAACTGGTGATACAATTGCACAATTTCTCGAAAAACCCATAGGAATAGAGCTTTGAAAGAAGCGCTTTGTGCCAGACCCGATCGAAGGCACTCTCTATGTCCAAACTAACGACCAATGCCTCCCCCTTTAGACCCTACTGACTCCGCCCATCTATGAGTTAGTTAGACCAGAAGATCACCAGCTGATTGACCCCGACGAAAACCGTATTGGCGGTCACTAATCAACTGGTGATCCTCAAGGTACGTCATGAGCTGGCAGTTTATAATGGATTCCATTATTTTGGAGAACAAGGAGGTGATAGCGATAGGCCTGTAGTTGGACGGGTCTGAGCAGTCGCCTTTATTAGGGATCGGGTGGATCAAAGTTGTCTTCCATGAATTCGGATCTACGCCTTAGGAGTAGGAGTACCGAAAAGACGCATTAAAACCGGTGCCAACTCCGGAGCACACGTCTTCAGCACAATGGGAGGGACTTCATCAGGCCCACTCGACTTGTTGACATCCAGGGAAAGGAGTGCTTTGCGAACTGAGGGCTGTGTAAACCGCACATCGGGCATGGAGCACTCACACCGTGGGATGGTCGGCGATGTGTTCCCCCCGTCATCGAGATCAAGTTGGACGCACAGAGAGAGCCTGACAGATCTGCTTTCTCCTTTGCGGCGTGGGTCAGGCTGACAGAAGTTCCCTTGGACAGCCTTAGTAAGAGACTAGAATGCACGAGTTGTTTATACGAGTTGAGTAATGCCACTAAAATTACGGCATAAATTGGAACAGCGTAGACCAGCTTTCTGACATCCGCAACGCTTGTTTGCACAATTATTGGAGCAACCGCAAAATATATACAAACAAAATTTCGTTAAAAAATTAAGAGTGTCATTTAACGGAAATTTATGATTTTTTTTTACCTTTTCCAATAATTCTTTTGAACCAGCATCATCAGTAGTCATGACTGGAACCATCATCGTGTTGATCCGTTTCCAGACCCAATTTTCTGGTTGTAAATTATTGCCCAACCACTTTTGTATTTGATAGAATACTATTTTAGCATGTTGAATTAAAGTCGAATTGGTGGTAAGATTTAAAGTCGAATTTCTGCTTGTGATTGAGTAGCTAAAGCAACAAAGCGTTTATAAAGAAAATCGCCCACAGAAATGTTGTCCTCATTGACTCCGTATCACTGCATTATTCCAAAGTTTCTATACTACTATCAGTTTTAATTTTTTATTTTTTTCCAGTAACTTAATAATTGCTTTTTACCTTTGATCACTTTTGAAAATAGTAATAAAATAGCGGACATTTTATAAAAACATTTCCCAAATCATGACCTATTAAAATAATGACACTCTCTATAAGATAGAACTTTAAACAAGATATGTAAATGGAAAAAAAACTAATTAAAAGGTTAAAAATTAATTAAAAATTGAAATTATTAATAAATTTTAAAAATTATAAAAAAAATTCTCTCTAGATATATCGGTCCGGCTGAATTGAAACAATTAAAAAAAAAGTAAAAAAAATGGTAATTCGTGTATTTTAATAAATTTTTAAAAATTTGTGTATTTTTGGCCAGCTTAATTGCAATTTTCAAATGCAAATATCTCTTTTCATATTAAAAATTCGAGGAAAATGATTTGAAACAATTCTGTGTAGTTTTTTATTCTCTATCGATTGTTTAAATGTTTTTTCGCTATCTCTTATAATTTCTGAGAAAATTGCAAAAAAGTGGGTTTGATGGTCGTTTTTATTTTTTTTACAACCCCTGTAGGCTAATTTTCATTTTTTAACTATTGAACCTTGTTTTACATATAAAAACGAAGATATGCTCAAAAAAATCAGCCTTCCACAACAAAATGTCGATTTAAAATCTCTCGGAAGATTATTAGCCCTCATTACGTGCGTTGCGTTGGCGGCCTCTCAGAAATTATTTGAAAATATTAACTATCATTTAAAAAAGAAGCACTTGCAACCCTATTCAAAATCAATACTGTACTAATAAAAACAAAGGATAATATGTGAAATGAAACCAATCAAAATTCATATTACATGCGGGTTAACCACGTCGTTTTAATATCTACAAATCGATTCTCTTTATTTGTTACAGTAAAGGTTACTTTGATGAATATTGAATAATGTTATTTGAATTTGTTCCCTACAGTTATTTTTAATGACCATCACCCACACCGAAACACACACACGCACATGCACACGCACACGCACACACACTATATGGCAATGAGTGATATCCATGTTCAGCAGTGAAATTTTGATAGGCTGTAATGAATGCATGAATCATCCATCCATCCATTACAACATATAAAAGTCCACTGTTGAAGATAAGCCTCCCCATAGATTGTGCCTTACTTTTGATTTGATTGATTTTGCCATAGTTGAAACGCTTGGCAGGCTCGTGTGCAACCGCAGTTTTTTTTTAATAATTTTATTGTATTAATGAAAATCAAGATTTACATGCCACTCTATTGTGGAAAGTCAGAATGTGTCAAAAAAGGCACGTATGGCAAATCACAATGCTGTGTAGTCCCTACTTTGATGTTAGATAATGAAAGTTGGGTGTGGCAGAAGCAGCACGAGAGTAGAATAAATGCTGTAGAAATGCGGTCATTAAGGAGTATGTTAGGCCTGAATCTGAATGATAGGGTGACAAATTATGTAAAGTGAGAAAAGTGTGGTGTGCAAGATGATGTTGTGACCAGGATTAAGAAAGGAATGCTCCGGTGGTTTGGTCATGTAGAAAGAATGAATGAGAAAAGAGTGACAAAGCAAAATCTATGTTGCAGATGTGAAAGGCAAAGTCGGAAAGGGACGCTCTAGACGAAAGTTTATCGACCAAATTGGCGATATATTGAAAATGGGCCAGATTAGGCGTACCCTTAACCGACGAGCATGTATGCGTAGGTATATGGATGTAAAGGAGGCGAGAGAGGTGCGTCAGATTTTGCCAAATAGAAGTCCGTAGTCTCTGCCTACGCCCATATAAATGTCAAATTCCCGTCTCAATACTTTAGGCAGCACGACCTGCTGACGATTGTTTTACCTGGCGCAGTTAGAAATAATAATAATAATAATAATATATATTTATACAGCCCAACCAGATGAGAAACTATATAGATACCCCACATAATAATAATAAATGTTTTATTGACATATAGATTTAACAAATGTAAGCAAGAATGGTGAGTTATAAATCTAAACAATGTTCAAGATAAGATAAACAATATTTTCCGTTGGACCCCAAACTACGATAATACTGTATCTTGGGGTCCGGGGCGCAAGTTATCTAAAGAATTGTACACAGTCTAACGAAAAAGAATAACAAATTTTCCTAATGTAAATAAAATAATGTAATGTAATTTTACTTGAATGTGTGTGTGTGTGTGTGTGTGTGTGTGTGTGTGTTTGTGTTTGTTTGTGTGTGCGCTTCTAGTGCCGTTTGACTAAATCTTCAGTTTCCTCATATGTTAACGTGATTAGCCACTTTCTAATATGGTGACAGACCTCTGAGGTGTTGAGGTTTCTGATGTTATGGTATAGTAGAGTTATGGTAGAACAGACTTGAATAGGGTTAAAGATTTTTGCAACAATTTGACATTATACTTACTTATTATTTTTAAATAAAGTGTTTATTTTATGATTATCCACCTAAAATCAACTATTCACTTTCTTTGTGTGTGTAACTTAAAACTGAATTCGGTCATACTGACAAATAAAATTACGGTCTTCGAAAGGATTTGATTAGGAAGCTTGAAAGGTTTTGAGTGAAACACCTAAGTAGATTTGTTAATTCTCCGCGTGATTTCATCCCTGTGCGAGCAACATTTACGGTTTGTTAACACAATAAAATCATGCTAACATCAAGCGAATATAACAAATAATGAACTGTATTTGCTTGGAGGAACTTATTACTAAATTCACCTGATTTTGCAGGTGGAGTAGTGATCGTAAAACCGAACGATGATATATAAGAACGATTTTCTTTACTCGTACTTAAGAGATTTTGAAAACTTTTTTACCGACAGTGGAATGGAAGAAATTAAATCATGTTATTCCTGCGCATTATCACTATTTTAGTGAAGAATACTGACGACTTTGTCCCAATGTTTAGCAAAAAATTTTATGTCAGGTCTAGAAATGTATAAGTAAAGAAAGAGGTTACCAGATTAAGAATTTATAAGTAAAGTTTAATCGTGTAAAGTAATTATAATAATAGAGCAAAAACATATTTTTCTGCTTTTTCTTCATCAGCTCATAAAAGCCAGTGTCTAAAAGAAATGTTTACCAAAATCTTTTCGTCTCTTACGTCACCCATGGGCAGATATGTGGTGATGGATTCACTTAGCAAAAACTAGTATAATAATAATAATAATGTCCTCCAGACCGAATTTCGGTAACGGCGGCCAGCCGCAGGACAGGATTGTAGTTCCCAAGTGTATGCGTAAGCACAGGTGCACTCTCTGTTCCCTCACTCTCATAGTCCGATGGGACGGTAAACAGACACGACCGGAAAGAGATCAGGCGCAGGACCATCAGCTTTACCTGCTTACCGAGGCACGGGGGTGAAACAACGCCAACTTCCTGACTCTGGGCAGCTACTGAGAATTTCTTGACGTAAAAACTCAATAACGTATTTTTTTTGTCCCGATCCGGGATTCGAACCCAGGACCTCATGATTACCAGTCTCGTTTACAACCACTAGACCAACCAGGCTGTCACTACTGTCACACTGTGTTTACCGTATTTACGAGTCAAATCGACAACAAATAATAAATTATCTGCCTACGTCCTTGCGTGGCATGTAGCAAATATGTAGCTACAGTTGATATTACGTCAAACATTAGCTTTTTTTAACTTCTCGGTTTGAAAATGAATTTCCGGCTGAATGTCCAGCCATACAAGCACACACACATACCCACACAAGAGCGCGCGCGTTTGCGTGTGCGTGTGCGTGTGTGTGTTTCGGTGTGTGTATGTAAATAAAATTTTGTCGTCGGATATCTTTAGAACGAATCAACCGATCGAGATGGGCGACACGGCGTTCGAAACTTTTCATTGAGACTTCAAGCTGATTAGATTTTCAAGTCAATCGGCCGAGTCGTTTCAAAGATTTTCAGAAAATAAAATCAGAAAATATACAGGGTTATTTTTCAAAGAGTAGCCAAATTTTAAACTTAAGTTAAAATATATAAATAATGATATACCGTTGTTGTTTTTGAAAATACGAGTAAATAAGGCTTCTACTTTTATTTGAAATCATCCCAAATTGAATTTGATTTACGGGCAACAACGTGTCAACTTTTTTTAGCAGTCTCGGAAAAATATGAACCAGGTGTCATTCTATTCGGAAAAGCATGTAGATGCTTTTGAAAAAAAAAAAAGTTCCGCTTGCATAGATTGCAAAAGTTAAAAACAATTATTTTAAAAAATAAAAGGGGGTTTGGTTTTTTGCTAACATCTCAAAAACTAATTGAGATAATGCAAATCTAAAAGATTCAGGAAGGGGAGGAAATTTCTTAAAGAAAAGTCCCAACTCCCGGAGCTGTAGGACCAAAATTTATAATTTTTCCAGAAGGATGAAAATACGGCCGAAAACGAGTGCTGTGGCTTGCGCAAGCAACGCCCACTTCGGCCACTATCAATAAAAAATATTTAAACATATTAAATATAAAATTTAAAAAATGAAAAAATTCAGGGGCTTACTAGATAAATAAATGAACAATAATCCGCAGAAAAAAATTTCGCAATTTTCTATTAATTATGCAGTAGTTAATTAATATTTTTTTGTTGCTTGATCATGAACATTGCAAGTGTGTTATTTGTTAAACTATAAATTTGAGATTTTTTTCCTTCCTTGGAGCTATTCTTGAAAGGCTTTAGATTTAGAATAGATACCCGTTGAAAAAATAAAAAAAATATTTTTCAGTTTCTTACTAACAATTTACGTAGTTACAAAATTAAAAACTTAAATTAATAATTGATTTTTTTTAAATATTATTATTGATCTATTATTATGATATAATATATAATGATATATTATTCAAAATAATATACGCTTAAACATCATTTGGATGCTTGACGGTCCACTACTGTGCGATTTACTAGGAGTTTTCTTCCTCGCACAACTTCTTTGTGGAATTGATAACCACCGGCAATTTTTCCAGACCAATACGACTTAGAGACCTTCAAGAAACGAGCTTACTTCTTGCAATGCCCCTGCAACGCCCCTGGTTTATTCATAGGCGGAGGCAGGAGAGCCACACGCTCGTTTGCCCCCTCTTCTAAAAAATATTTCAAGGAGACCGTGCTTCTGTCTATAACAGTAGAATACGCACTGCTTATCTCAATAACAATTTCAATGTCTGGATAAGTACAAACGAAACAATTAATTGGCCTGCAACATCTCGAGATCGAGGTACTCTTATTGTGGAGTTTTAAGAAAATGATAAAAGGTCTTTTGATATTTAAAAAATGAATAGTCTAGGTTTTTTTTCCTTTTTTTTAACGTTACACCCACACTGGGATTTTCTCCTGTATCGTGTTATAATGTAAGTTCGAGTCGTATTGTACGAATGGTTAGATTTCATGGTCTTCTTTAATTGTTGGATACAATGTTTATTTGAGGGATTTGATCCTTATCATAGACCCTATCGATTGGTTCAATAAAATAGTGATTGCCTATTTCTTTTGTATTTTTAGTTAGCTCGATTCCCGGCTCAGGTATACTTTTAAAAAAATGTTTGAATGTGGTTATTCTTATTTCCAAAAAACAAAGATTGTTTCAATTGCAATTTGATATCTTCAATATTTAATGTACTTTACCTCCATGGCCAGTTCTTTTTTTTCAACCTGTATATTTAAATTATTAAGAAGCTCAGGAACTAGGATCCTGCAGTATATTTTGTTTGCGAGTGACCTTAGTTCTCTGACACTAATCAAATTCTTAGTTGTAATTTGCAATTTAAAGTGTACATATACGAAAAGAACATCTTTTTGCGCGCTGAAAGAAAATATTTGAGGAAATCTACATGTCTAAGAAATTACAAAAGTTAGGACATGTTAAGTAAGTACCCCGTGTAGTGGCGGGTAAGAATACCCACTACCCCATATCTTCCCGTGGGTGTCGTAAGAGGCGACAGAGGGAAACTGAGACAGAAGATGGGCAGCAGTATCTTTCTGATAACAGCAAAAAGCAATAAAAAACTGCGGTTGCCAACCCGTTCGCCAAGCATGGCAACTATGGCAATATATTCCCATGACAAAAGTTACAAAAAGACAGCCCCCAGTCCACGGCGGCCCCGCTATTCCTGGCTACGGTGGGTACCAAGGTAACGGCGGGGTAGGGGGTGCAGAGAATCTCCAGTGTAGGTTCGATTTCCACCTAAGACGACTCGACCTGGCAACATACAACGCACGCATCCTGAGGATAGACGAGAAGATCCTGGAGCTGGAAGAAGAGATAGACAAGTTGCGCTGGAATATTATAGGATTATCTGAGGTCCGAAGAGAGAGGGAGGACTACGGTGTCCTCCCTCTCTCTTCGGATCCTTGAATCCGGCAACTTGTTCAATCACCGGGGGGCGAACATCTGTCCCAAGGAGGTATCGGATTTATCGTCCACAAGTCTCTCGTTAACAACTTAGTAAAGATTGTGAGTGTGTCGATGAGGGTTGCTTATACTCAGAATCACCTAACGGTATTCGTTGAAGGTCATACAGCTTTACGCACCAACCTCAGCACATCCCGATGAGGAGGCGGAGGAAATATATGAGGATGTCTTTAAAGCCATGCATTCCTCCAAAACCCACTGTACGGTGTTAATGGGAGACTTCAACACAAAACTAGGCACAAGAGAGAGAAAGGTGAGCTGAGGGTGGGGAATTTCGGAATAGGGCAACGGAAACTAAGGGGACAACAGCGACTTCATGGGGAAAGAGGGACTCTTTATGATAAACTCTTTCTTCCAGAACCGGCCCCACAGGAAGTGGACCTGATCGAGCCCCGACGGTTCGACAAAAAATGAGATTGACTTCATTATGACAACTAGACGGCAACTGTTCAGTGATGTCTCAGTGATCGCAAGGGTGAAAACTGGTAGCGATCACCGAATGGTTAGAGATACACTGAACCTAAGCGTTAAGTTGGAGAGGTGTTGTCTAATGAAGTCAACGCTCTGTCCCCTTCGTGCTCTAATCCAAAGTCCCGAAACTTTTCCGCTCGAGTTACAAAACCGTTTTCAGTGCCTAGAAGATTGCAATGCAGTGGACGATATGAATGACAAGCTCGTGGAAACTGTCCATGCGGTTGGAGCTAAGTTTTGCAAGACCCGCCGCAGAAGAACACAAAAACTCTTCGATCACACTCTTAATCTCATGGCTGTTAGACGGGAAATGGAGCTGCAGTCTTCAGTAGATTTGACAACATACAGGCAACTGAACAGACAGATCTCCAAATCCATGCGGCGGGACTTATGCAACTTTAATACTGCTCGTATTGAAGAAGCGATCGAGCGGAACCAGGGCTCCAAATTCTTTGCCAAAAATCTGTTTGGCAGAAAGAGCCAACTGTCGAAGCTGAAGACCGAATGTGGCAGCATCGTTTCCGGGACACCTGAGATTTTGAGTGAGATTGAGAGGTTCTATGGGCAGCTGTACACGTCATCGTTGGAGCCACACGCAAGTGTGAGTGAAGAGCAAGTCTTATCCTACACTATTCCGATGATATCCCGGACGTCAATCTGAGCGAGATTAGAATGGCTCTCCAGCACCTTAAAAACGGCAAGGCCCCGGGTGAGGATGGAATTACAGCGGAGCTTCTGAAAGCGGGTGGAATACCGGTGCTTGAAGTCCTTCAGAAGCTCTTTAATTCCGTCCTCCATGCTGGCACTGCTCCGGAGGCGTGGAGCAGAAGTGCGGTGATCTTGTACTTCAAGAAAGGCGACAATGCTCTCTTGAAAAACTACTTCTGAGCCGCGTCTACGTGCTTTCCTTTCAAGAGTCGTTACGAATCGTCTCACACGCAGACTCGACGACTTCCAGCCTCCCGAACAAGCCGGTTTTCGAAAAGGCTTTAGCACCATAGACCCTTCGGAAAATTGTACAGAAGTCCGAGGAGTACAATTTGCCACTATGTCTGGCGTATGTGGACTATGAGGAAGCCTTTGATCCCGTCGAAATTTGGGCGGTGCTGCAGTCCCTTCAGCGGTGCCAAGTTGACTGTCGGTATATCGAAGTGCTGAAGTGTTTGTACAGTAGGGCTACTATGGCTATCCGAGTACAGAACCAGAGTACGAAACCTATCCTACTGCAGAGAGGTGTAAGACAGGGTGACGTTATATCCCCGAAAATCTTCACCGCTGCATTGGAAGACGTTTTTAAGCTACTGAACTGGAAGGGATACGGTATTAACATCAATGGCGAGTACATCACTCACATTCGATTTGCCGACGATATAGTCCTTATGGCGGAATCTCTAGAGGACCTACGCATTATGCTCAATGACCTCAATAGTGCCTCCCAAAGAATAGGTCTTAAGATGAACATGGACAAAACAAAGATCATATGTAACGTCCATGTCACACCTATGCCGGTAGTTGTTGGCAGCACTAAGCTCGAATTTGTTGACGAGTATGTTTACCTGGGACAAATATTCCGACTACGTAAGTCCAACTTCGACCCTGAGGTCAATCGACGATTCAACTCGGCTGGGCAGCGTTCGGGAAATCACGACACATCTTCTCGTCAGGTATACCTCAAAACTTGAAAACAAGACTGTACAACCACTGCATGTTGCCAGTGATGACTTATGGAACTGAGACGTGGTGTTTCACTGCTGGCCGTATGAGGAAGCTGAAGGTCGCTCAGTAAGCTATGGAGACTGGCTATGTTCGGGGTTTCTTTGCGTGATAAACTTAGAAATGAGGATACCCGCAGTAGAACCAGAGTGACTGACATAGCCTAACGGATTTTTTTTATTCAGGACTACAAACAATTACATAATAATGCTTAAACCAAATAACATTTTATAAATAATATTAGCCATTATGTAACCAGCACCGTTATCCGCAAAGTAATATTAAATTGGTAACAATAAATGCACACTAAACAGAGTTTAAGTTAAAAAGAAAAAACAAATAAAGTTAGATAGTACTCAGTAACATAAAAATCAAAATGAGATAAAAGGGAAAAAAATGCTAACAATAACAAATTTATCTTGTGAAATATTTTAAGATACTATTGAATGTCTAACAACTTTCTTAGAACGTTCTTGCGATTTAGATTAGTAAGCTGAAGTGGCAATGGGCCTGCCATATAGCTCGAAGAACCGACAACCGATGGGAAAAAAAGGTTCTCGAGTGGCAGCTTCGTACCGGTAGGCGAAGTGTAGGACGACCCCCCACTAGATGGAGTGACGACCTGGTAAGACATGCAGGAAGTCGATGGATGCAGGTGACTCAGGACCGTGCTTTGTGGAATTCCTTGGGGGAGGCCTATGTTCAGCAGTGGACTTGTGAAGGGCTGTAATGATGATGATGATGATGAAGTAAGTACACGCGCACTAAAACTGTGAGCGTAGGTTTCAATGTTGTTGTTTGATTTACGTGTCCAAAGTCAAGAATCAATGTATTCAGTGCTCGTTGCTTATCAATGTTACTGTAATATCAGAATGTAATGGTAAAATCTTAGATTATTTACTCTTTATCTAAGGGTAAAATGTACAAACATCTTTGCTGCAATAAATATATTGAATAAATATGTAGGAAACACCTACGAGTATCTATTAAGAGTAAATGAATCTCAGAGAAAATGAAACAGAAAAAGTTAAAAAATTGTTACTATTAATTTTCCTTAAAGGATATGTTTAATCGTATTTCGACTTTTACATTATTAAAATACGTGTGCCATTATGTTTCTGTATTAAGGAACTTAAGAAAACTGTTGAAAATCTCCTTACCGCTTCCCTTTTTACGCGTTTATTTAATAAAAAATATTAAATAAACAGTGTTTGGTACATCCGGAGCTTTGTTTCTTATTTACAAATATTGATATTCAGGTAATGGACTAGGAAGCCACATGCTTGGGATAATCATATGCATTAATTTTGAATCGAGCGACGCAGCAAGCATGTTAAAAGATGTATAGCTTTATTTTCTATTTAGGATAGGTATGATATGCGGAAGTTTGATTGCTTTGCATTTAACTGTTGAAGCTGTATAATATTTTAGACTTAGAGGGTTACTTAAAACAATTCTCAGACATTCAGTTTTAAGAATGAATGGAGGAGTTTAGGTTGATTTGATTGCCTTCTCCCTCCTTGAGGCACACTTAGGGGAGGCCCATGTAAAGTAGTGGGCTTTTAATAGACTGTAATGGATAAAAAGAGTGTAGTGCCAGATTAATTTCATTTAATTGAAGGAATGGTGATAAATGATGATATATATAGATGGTACGTGGATGCCGTAGTAGGTACATAGACTCCTGCATGTAATCTCTTTACAGATTTTGAAACTTTGTTTGAAAATTAAATAAATGAAGTAGAATTTTAAAATGTGTAATGAACTGAATTTGATAATGAAATTAAATGTTTATAAAAATATTTTGATATGTGACTTAATTTAATATTCATAAGGATTCCATTCGCTTACTAAAGAGGTATTAAAACAAAACGAATTCAATAAATTTATTCATAATTTCGAATTTATTTAAAAAGTTCAGTCTAAAGCTTATTTACAACTGAATAATTAATATCATGTATTATACTTGCCTTTCGACGCACGCAGCGTAACTTTAAAGTCCCGGCTCAACTTTATTTTAAAATCCACATTTGTATACGGTACAGAATTAGTAATTAGTTATTAGCCCCTTGATTATACGTATAATAATACATTAGCTTGTAAAATAACTTTATGCCAGATGCATTTATATATTATTACTTAAAATAATAAAAACATGCGTGAGTGTCGTGGAACACTCGATTGGAACGAAGTTCCTCTCGTAGTATATTATTATTGATAAACGTATTATATTATTGATTAACAAATACAAATAAATAAATTACTAGCGTCTATTAAAATGAAGTGTCATTTAGAATAATATTTCTTTCATGGCAAGATAAAAAAAGTGCGAGGGAGTTGGATATTATTCCATCTCGCTCGCACCATAGAAGGTGGTCGTGACGGAAAAATCTTACACTTTTTCTCGCCTAGCCCCCATCCGTCAAATTCGTACCGTGCGATAAGGAACTTCGTTCCAAAAGGAATAGATATGTGCTTATTAGTATTATTTTTTTATATAAATTACTGAAGGTTTGACTGGTATAGTGGCGGTGTAAGAATATGCAACTACTCCATTTCTTTCTGTAGGTGTTTGCAGCAGCTTGTTCCTAATTACAACTAGAAAATAAAAATAAAAAAAACAGTTGCCAACATACCTGCCAAGCGTGGCAACTATGGCAAATGTCCCCTTTATGAGGCAATGTATAGGAGACCTATATGTATTCAGCAGTGAAGTTTGATAGGTAGTATTTTAGTAACACCTGGAAGTTGTTTAACTTAAATAAAGAATGCAATTTTCATTAGTATGGGTAAAATTAATGTGACGTTTTTTAGACCTATGTTTTTACCATAGTTTGGATAGTTTGCAAGGAAGTATGTACATATAAACACAGTTTTTTTTTTTTAAGAAAAAGAGTGACAAACGAGCACACAGTCCACATGATGGTAAATGGATGCTGTGGCCCATAGACATCTACATTTATCATTGATTAAGAATCAAACTGCAGATGCGTTATCACCTCAGAGGACTAAGATGGACTGGCTCGTTTCCAGTAGAAAGGGTTTCCGGTTCTCTACACTCACTATACCAAACACAGCAGCAATAAGCTGCTACTTTACGCTGGTATTATGTGAGAGCGTGGTCCTTCCCCGGTCAAGCTGACCCATTCGTGCTACATCCATAATATAGCTGCAGCTTTTCTCTACCACGTATAAAATGTTGCGATTTTGTTTGAAATTTACGAAAACATAGTTACGAATAAAACTTTTATAAGTTAAATAGGTTGGTATACAACCTCTTAAAATATTTTATGTTTTGTAAAATACTTTAAAAGTATTTTTACTTTACTTTCATTCGCGTCCACATTTTACAATAAATCACAAAAGAGTGAAAACATTTTATATTTCAAGTTTTGTTATTAACAGGTCTGACGATCTTCCTCAACCCAATCTCAAATCACTTCAATACGTCGTACTTGCGGTTGTATGCAAATGACGATGCTACAAGAAAAAAAAAGATTGCCAGTTTAATAAATATAACAGGTAAATCCACTTTCATTTTTATTTCGAATTCCAAGCCAAACTGTAATAATCGCTGTGACAAAGGAACGCAATCTATTCTCAGTGTGTATTGGAAACTGTTATATATCAAAAAGGGTGAATTTATTTTATATATTAAAAATTAATTCCAAGATACTTATTTATTGGATTATAACTAATGTATTTTACGAAAAAGAAAAAAGAAGAAAACGAAGAAAGAGAAAAGAAACTGCTACTGAGATTTTTTCACAGAAACTACTTGTAGGTACGAAATGTCTGGTTCCGCTATTGACAATCCATCCACTAAGCGTATCAATTAAGGTAAATTACCTCTACAGCTGGCGAGGTCTGCTGGACATCAGCATTTCACTTTTGCGGGCTGGTGATGATGGAAGGTGGGAGTGAATACAAGCCTAGCTAGTGAAATTGATTATTAGCCTGTTCAAAAATGTCAAACTTAAACATCACAGTTGGTAATGAGTCGCGGCAATACCAGTGCGAATATAGTGAGGCTATCGCCAACCAATCTGTAAGTTAGTAGCTATCAATGTATTAATGCCAGTTTGCGCACTGGAAATGCCCGTTTCTAAAAATATAATATTACGAGTACGGTTGATATTGCATAAAATACACAGACATATTATATACATTCAATATTTGCTTTGTCGAACATATTATTAAAGATTACTTCAAAAACAAAAAATCTTTCTATGACTTAGTTTTATTTTTAAAACCGATATGTCAAGCGAACTTACAGCCCACCTGATGGTAATCTTCAAACAAAGAAGGCTACAGATTCAAGAAGCGTTTTCACCTTTGAGGAATAAGATGGTATCACTCACAACCTGTGTTTATACTGGCTCTCTATACCCTTCAGACCTGAACACAGCAGTGCATGCACTGCTTTTTGGCGGTAGAAATAAGAAACAGTGTGATACTTACATACATCGACTCCTAGATTTCCTAGAGTTAGTAATGTTAAAGTTTTTTACAAATCCTCCCTGGTCTTATCAAGTAGTGGATTATGAACGCTTGATAATGAATCCGAACCAATTTTATAAATGCGAAAATGTGTTAATTGGTTTTAATTGTTTTCATGAAGCAACGGGACAACAGGACGACGTAATTTTTGCATAGAGATAATTTATGAGCCGAAGAGTGACATAGGCTACTTTTTATCCCGAAAACTGCACAATATAATATTTTATATGCATTGTCAAATAGTAGGAATAAGGGTGACAAACGAGCACACGGTCCACCTGATGGTAAGTGGATGCTGTGGCCCATAGACATCTACATTTATCCTCAGTTAAGAATCAAAACCAGAACCAGAGTAACCGACATAGCCCAAAGTATTAGTAAGCTGAAGTTGCAATGGGCCGGCCATATAGCTCGAAGAACCGAAAACCGATGGGGAAGAAAGGTTCTCGAGTGGCAGCCTCGTACCGGCAGGCGAAGTATAGGGCGTACCGCACTAGATGGCGTGACGACCTGGTAAGACATGTAGGAAGTCAATGGATGCAGGTGGCTCGGGACCGTGCTTTGTGGCATTCCTTGGGGGAGGCCTATGTTCAGCAGTGGACATGTGAAGGGCTGTAATGACGATGATGATGAAGAATCAAAATACAGATGCGTTGTCACCCCTGAGGACTGAGATGGAATGCCTCGTTTCCAGAAAAAGGGTCTCCGGTTCTCTCCACTCACCATACGAAACACAGCAGCATTAAGCTTCATTCTGTGAGAGCGTGATAAACCGTGGAATCGTGCTGTAACCACAATATAGCTCCAGCATGGCTCTACCACCCACACTTCTTTAAAAATAAAAGGTCGGAGAAAAAGTTTCTTCGTATTTTGTTTGTATAAAATTGAAGAAATATCTCTTTGGTTGTACTGTTTGTATCTGACTGGTTTTAATATCATACATATATAGGACATTAAGAAAAAGAAAAATAAATAGTAAGAAACCACTGACCTATGTATATATAGAGGTCAGTGTAAAAACACTTTCCTGCCATTTTTCAATTGTTTTTCTGTCCGCCAAACTGAGTGAATCTAATGAAGAAATTCGATATATTCTGAAGTTTTATTACAAAAAAGGGAAAAATGCGACTCAAGCCGCGAAAAAAAATTGTGACGTTTATGGACTAATGCAGTGTCAGTAAGAGTAGCACAAAATTTTTTCAAACGTTTTCAATCTTTGAATTTTGATGTCAAAGATGAAGCTCGCTCTGTTCGCCCTCATACGGATAAATTCAATGACATTTTTGAAAAAGTGGAGCAAGATTGGCATATTAGTAGTTACAACATAGCCGAGGAATTGAGGATTGACTATAAAAAAGTTTTGACCCATTTGAAAATGTCTGGTTTCACAAAGAAAACAGATATTTGGGTACCACACTAGCTCACTGAAAGAAACCTAATGAATCGTGTACTCATTTGCGATTCTCTATTGAAACGTTCTGAAACCGAACCATTTTTGAAAATATTGATCACTGGTGATGAAAATTAGATCACCTGCGACAAGAAAATGCGAAAAAGATCATGGTCAAAGGGTAGTCCACAGACTATAGCGAAACCCGGATTAACACGCAATAAGGTAATTCTGTGTATGGTGGGATTGGAAGGGCATCGTTTATTATGAGCTTTTACCGCCGGGCAAAACCTTTGATTCGATCTCTATTCCCAACAACTAATGAGACTCAAGTAAGAAATTGAGAAAAAACGGCCGGAATTGATCAACAAAAAGGAGTGGTCTTTCATCATGATAACGCCAGACCACACACATCTTTGGCCACTCGACAAAAATTGAGAGAGCTTGGTTAGGAAGTGTTAATGCATCCACCATATAGCAGGACTATACCCCTTGATTTACCTTGCACCCTCAGATTTTCATCTGTTTTGGTCTCTTCAGAATTCTTTGTGTAGTGTTAGGTTAACATCAAGAGAGGACTGTCAAAACTACTTGTCGCATATTTTTGATAAAAATCCCAAGATTTCTACAGCAACGGGATTATGTCACTACCTACAAAATGGCAACAAGTTCTCGAACAAAATGAAAATAAAATACTAAGAAACTTTTCCCCCGACCTAATATAAAATAAACATATTTCACATTAAAACATATTTTACATATTAAACATTTCCGCAAGTTACTCGTAGTTAATAGAAATCTTAAAATTGTTTGCCCTTTTCAATTATGTATGGAATTATTCTATATTATATTTTAATAAAACAAGGCGCATTAAAATATTCTGCGAAGGTCACACTTTAATTTATGATTTAAGCAGAAACTTCAAGTGTTATTCTGTTGAAAGGTCTACAGCCGTTAGGGGAAAAGTAAAATATTGCTTAGCAATTCAAATTCTTCCTAGAAAATTTTATTCAATCATTTACCTTTCAATATTTTGTTATTCTTAAAACTTTGTTTTACGAATTTTTTATGCTGTTGAATATTAAGTATTTTGTTACTTTTATATTTTGATTGAATCATTTAAAAATAAAATGAAATCGTTATGTTTTAAATAAAGAAATATAAAGTATAACTAATGTAAAGGAAAGTCACATAGAATTTCAGTATGCGTCTTCTATCCAAATGAAACTCAATTACAGCCTATAAAAGTCCACAGCTGACCATAGGCCTACCCCGTAGACTGAATCAACCAAATGTATGGAAGTAATAATTTCATTAGGCTTCCCTGTCCTTATTAAATTGTAACTAGTAAAATAATAGATAGATTTAAAATATATGTTATAATTCATAAATTTATATATACTATAAAATGGATACTAATAATTTAAGAAATTTCTTCATTAGAATTTTCTGTTTGGTTTTTATTTAAGATATTTCTTTATCACTTATGCCAAACTGTAAGCGGGATCGCATGTTGTGTCAGACACGGGAATAATCGCAACATAATATCCAGACCAAAATACCATTAAGATATACATCTTAGTAGCCAGGAACTTCAACAAACGTTATCAAATAATGTTAATATGCGAAGTATTTATTTTAAAAATAATAAACCGCTTCCTAAGAACTCTTGCGTAACGTACAATAGATAAAAGCTTTACACACTGCGTATGGAATTTATCCAAAAACTAAGAACAAAGAAGAAAGCAACACGTCTTAATCCTGCTTTGAATTGCGTAAGCGGCAACAAGTTGTTATTGCGATATATCTAAAAACGTTTAAGAGAAACGCTCGGGGCCAGTTGTCGATAGAGCGACGTCAACTCGGTGTGTCGACCTTCAGAGAAAGCGTGACGTCTCTCCGGCTTTCCGTTACGAACTATGGAATAAACAAATTAAGCGATTCGTTCTGACGCTGAAATAATATTTGCATAATAAATGTTTCAATATAATGCATAAAAGAGGTATTATTAAGTAAGACATCGCTGTTTTTAGCTTATCCAGTTTATTTATATCTACACGATTTATGTTACTATAAGATAGTAAGCGATTATGAGATATATAAACAACTATTGTATTATAATGTTTATATTATAATGCTTCACTCTCCAAGTTTATCTAGATAGTTAAGATTTAGACATCCCTGTAAAAATATTTTTTTTCTGAAGCCTGGTAAAACTCGGCCGCTCTGATTACTTAATAATAAATTGAACTAAATTTTTTCCTTTTCTCGCCTTACTAATTAATTTGTTAAGTATATTATTAATACACCCGTTTTAATGTAAAGTAAAGAATGAAAATACCTATGGAAATTATAAACAACATAAAAATGTTTTAAAATATAATATTAGGTCCTTACATATGAAATTGGCGTTTTGTACGGGAGGAATATAAAGTCAATTGTTTTTTGTAAAATATACGTGATTAATCAAAGTATGCACCGTTGTTATCTATGTACTTTTGCCATATCATAGGTAGTTCATTGATCCCTTTACTAAAAAAACCATGGGGGCGAGAATCAATAAACTCTTTGAAGGCGGTTTGGACTGCCGCATCGGAGTTGAATTTTTTTCCTTGTAAGAAGTTGTCCAAATTCCGGAAAAAATGGTAATCTGTTGGAGCAAGGTCCGGAGAGTACGGTGGATGTCGCAGAAATTCCAATTGTAGCTCATCTAACTTAGTGGTTGTTTGTTGTGCAGTGTGTGGTCTTGCGTTGTCGTGAAGCAGCAGTGGCCTAGAGCGATTGACCAATCTCGGTTGTTTAGCAGCTAGTTCTTCCTTCATGGTTTGCAGTTGCTGACAATAGATATCTGCCGTAATCGTTTGGCCAGATTTTAAAAAGCTATAGTGAACGACACTGGCGATAGTCCACCAAACACTCACAAGTAACTTTTTCTGAGTCAATTTTCGTTTAGGGCAGGATTTGGCTAGGTCTCCAGTGTTCAGCCATTGCGACGAGCGCTTCCGATTATCGTACAGTATCCACTTTTCATCACAAGTAATGATTCCATTTAAAATCCCTTCATTATTGTGTCGGTTGAGCAAAGTAACACAGCAGTCGACGCGTGTTTGCAAGTTCGATTCACTCAATTCATGAGGTACCCATCGTTCAAGTTTTTTTACTTTCCCGATTTGCTTCAAGTGGATTAATACAGTTTTATCACTTACCCCGAAGCCTGCAGCTATCTCTGAAGTGCTTTGTGATGGATCCGCTTTCACAATAGCCTTTAATTCTTCATTTTCCACTTTGGTCTCCGGCCGTCCACGGGGTTGGTTCTGAAGGTCGAAATTTCCAGAACGAAAACGTTGAAACCAAAATCGTACCGTGCTTTCTTTTGCGACACCAGCGCCGTACACATCATTAATCCTTCGAGCTGTTTCTGCAGCACTGGTGCCACGGTAGAACTCGTACTCGTAAATATACCGATATTTCATGTTCTCCATTGTGCGGTCATAAGCGACGCCAAAGAATAAAATAATGAGGAAAAAAACAAATGAATGACTGTTTTCAAAACTCAAATGTAGCAGCTAAATGAATTTATAAATTTGAATTTGGAATTCTTAACCAAAGAGGAGATATTTCAGATCAAAGTGGTCATTACGACATAACGCTGATTTCATATGTAAGGACCTAATATTTTATAAATTATGTTATTTATATTGTATATTTACGTAGTAGAGCCCATAGAGCCATGATGTATTATGGTTTTAGCACGAATGTGTCGGCTCGATCGGGGAAGTACCACGCTCTCACAGTATACCAGCGTGAAATAGTGACTTAATGCTGCTGCACTTTTAACTGGAAACGAGCTATTCTATATTAGTCCACAGGGTGACACCGCACCTGCATTTTGATTCCTAATCGAGTATAGATGTAGATGTCTATGAGCTACAGCATCCATATACCATTAAGTAGTATGTGTGCTCTTTTGTTAACCTTATTATACAAATAAAGAAAAAAGCATACTTAATCCTTTTGACACCCGACATATATTATTTTTTAAAGTTCTACCACCAGCTATTGAACATCCTTCTTTTTCATTTCCTACAGTCAACTCGAAAACATCGGCACGAAATTGTTCAAAAGTTGTAAATATCTTAATATATCTTAATATATTCATTATTATCATCACTTTTCAATTCAATAATATCCAAACGCCCTTCCAAGAATAGGCTACTTACTACACTATTTCTTGGAAAGCTATACTCACCATATCGGATAGACGGATTGGCTTGCACATTGGAGTTGATACTTCCTGGGTCCATATGATTTTTGTTCGGAATTGTTTGATTTTATGCTGTCATTTGATAGCCAGAACCTCGTCTATGAATATGCAAGATGCGTGTACGTAAGGTTGACATTTAAAAACAAGTACCGTTTGTTAACTTTAAAAGCTTCAATCTAGTTATAAATACCATATGCCAGTATTATACTTTTAGAAAAATATTTGCAAAATGACGTAGGTATATTCTTCCCTTAGTCGTAAAAGTAAACCCAGTTTATAACATGCAAATACATTAAATATATACCAATTTAAATGTCTTAGATAACATGCAAAACATTTTCGTTATAGACGAAAATGTAGGCTAAGGTGTATTCGGTGAATGAAAAAAAGATAATAAAACAGACACTTGAATGTCAAACTTCAACACACAAAATGAATTCTATATTGATTTATATTTTATTCGATAGCAACTACATAATATGAAATATGATAGGAATTTAATGTTATTATTATTTTATATTATTAACTTTCTATTTTATAAACGTTATAGCGTTAAATGCCTATAAAGCTAGTCAGTAAGTGAGCCAAATTAATTAAGATTCATATCAGTAGATCTTTTTGAATTATGACTTTGACTTCCATATCATATTTTGTGTTAAGAACGATTTTTTTCCGAATTCGAAGTGCTAGTTTATCAGCGAGATTTAAGATAAAGTTTGTAAAGGAAAAGCCATGTAGTGACGGCAAAAGAGATATCATCCCGTGGGTGTCATATGAGTATTACGCGAGTATGTGAAATGCATACAAACGAGCACACAGTCCACCTGATGGTAAATGGATGCTGTGACCCATAGACATCTACATTTACTCTCAATTAAGAATCAAAATGCAGATGCGTTGTCACCCCTGAGGACTAAAATGGAATGCAAAAAAGGTTCCAGTAAAAAGGGTTTCCGGTTCTCTGCACTCACCATAACCAAACACAGCAGCATTAAGCTGCTATTTTACGCTGGTATTCTGTGAGAGCGTGGTCCTACCCTGGTCCACGCACCCTGAAGCACGCTCTTTAATTATAATATAGCTCCAGCCTATCTGCCAATGTTTCGACTAAAAATGAAAGTAAAAAGTATCATAATAATAAAGTCCGTGATATAACAGTATCCGTGTTTGTTTATAACATGATTGCGGTAGGAGGCGCCACGGCGCCGGCGCGGCCTTGGAGAAAGTATCTCTTGGTTTCACCGCAGATCACCAAGACCGGTGCCCTCCGTCAATCTACCTACGATACCATTTGATTACGATACGATATCTCCTTTTATGGCACAAAATTACTAACTAATTTACACAATATACGATGACTACAAAACATTCAAGTTTTAAACAATAAGCGATGAATATGGATGAATATTTTGACGTTAGCCATTAGTTTTAGTTTTCGCCATTAAACTATTTTTTTTAAATTATATATCACAGAGAGCCACTAATTGATTTGAGATTTTGTATAGGTTTTGGCTACTTTTTCTTGCGGAAAAATGCACAGATCCTTGTAAGATAGATTTGGAGTAAATTCTCGCTATACAACAAGTAATGCAACAAGTAACGAATATTAAAATGCAGTTTAATTTTTTATAGTTAATATCCTGTAAGAATCAACTGAAAATATCTTGCAGTATCCCTCAACATTTAATCTTAACATCCAAAGTTCTCTTGAGTTTATATTAAAATTTCATAAAGTTTCTGCGTCGGCTAAAGCATATTCTTACATAAGAGCTTTGAAGTGCAATATTAAGTTCCGCTAGAGTAAATTTTAGTTCTTTCAAGGGTTTGCACAAAGAGAATTTTAAGGTAAGATGAAAAATCACTGAGAAGCGCAGGTATTTTTAACGGACTGTCTTCGGCAATTTTCCATTTTTAAGAATATACTAAGTACCATTAAATTTAAACGAGCATCGGCGGACTCGATCGTTCGTTTTAAAATGGCAGTCAAACTATGATGAATAATGATAAGCCGTGGCAACTCAGGGGATAAGCGCTCGCTATACTCGAACAATTCGGATTTGATCCGCGTCGGCAAGAACTAAATTGTTAATTGCAATTTTAAGTGGGGATTTAACACGTGCTCGGCGGTGAAGGAAAATTTGGTTTCTTTACAAAACTGAAAACAAACAAACTTACAGTTCACCTGATGGTTCTACTGCAGTAGGCACTTGCCCCCAACTTCAAACAGAGAAGGCTACAGATGCGTAGTCACATCTGAGGACATTACTTTATTCGTCATTAGAAATGAGGATATCCGCAGTAGACATTAGACTAGACTAGAGTGACCAACATAGCCCAACGGATTAGTAAGCTGAAGTGGCAATGGGTCGGCTATATAGCTCGAGGAACCAACAACCGATGGGAAAAAAGGTTCTCGAGTGGAAGCCTCGTACCAGTAGGCGAAGTGTAGGGCGACCCCCCACTAGATAGAGTGACGACCTGGTAAGACATGCACGAAGTCGATGGATGCAGGTGGCCAAGACCGTACTTTGTGGCACATTCCTTGGGGGAGGCCTATGTTCAGCAGTGGACTTGTGAAGGGCTGTGATGATGATGATGATGATCTGAGGACTAAGATGGAATGCCTCACAGCCTGTAATTATACTGGCTCTTCTTACCTTTTAGACCGGTACACAGCAGTTGCTATTTGGTGGCAGAAACGCGGACAAAATTACTGAACATGGTTATAATATCATTGTAATAAATAGGAGGTAAGACTGCAAGATTAATCTTAGTTAGCATTATTGAGCTACCCGCGAGTAAAGCTTGACATTTCAAAGGATTGACAAAAACTCCATAATGAGTTGACCAACATTTGATAGCTGATAAATTGTCGTTAAGTTTTTTAATTAGAATGGAAAAATCTCCCAAGCTATGCACGCCATCTCGCCTAATATCTATTGCCTACAGCATCGACTTACTATCAGGTGAACTGTGTGTTTTCTTGTCACCCTTATTCTATAAAATAATAAATAAAATCTTGATATTTGATGGTGATGAATTATATTTGCCATAATGAAACACTCTTTAGTGGCGTCATTCATTACCCTATTTCGTGGTGACAGAAGACTAAAGAAATTGCTAGAAAGATCGTGTGACCTTCGACGTAGTATCATCTCATATTTATGCCAGACATGAATTAAATAGATCGATGTCTAACGGCATCGCCAAAGCTACGAGACGTTGGGTACTTCGATCGTAAGTACACCTGCCAAGATTTTGAATAACAATTGTACCTATAGCTCATAAGGTTACAGAATTCATACTTCCCACTGCTGAGCACAGGCCTCTAGGCCTTAGGAACAATAAGTCTAAGAAATATTTTTTTTTATTCTGTGTACCTGTTTGATTCCTCACTATATTTACCTTCGCCTCCGAGCATGTGAAAAATCAGAATTTAAAATTGTTATTAACAATTTCAATGGTGCCGTCTGGGATTGCTTGTTATGTTATAAAAATGAATTTTTCACAGCTGACTGTTATTTGGAATGGCAACGTTAGAATTTTTGTTAATAATTTTCTTCTTTTCATGAGTTTGCGTTAGTCCACTGTTGGTTCGTTAAAACCTCTGTTTTTGCAAAAGTCTTGCAACTTTGACGATCTAAATGCTACACCACGACTTATTACTTGTAACAGTATAATGTATACACCTACTCGCACAATTGTGGATGAACCACATGGAATTCCGCAAGGCATTAACTAACATTACTAGCCGCATTTAAAAAATAACGCTTCGTTTTAACAAAAGTATCTGAAGCTCGAATTTTTACAAGCGCGCATATGGATCCTTTAATAAACATTTAATGTTGTGCCTGCTATGGGTCTTAGTACCTCGGCATTCCTGAGTTACTCTGAGACCTTTAGCCACATTAAAAAGTTGTGAGGATTTTTTAGAGAGAAAATTTCAATTATCAATAATTTTTTTATTCTAAAACATAAGCGAAAAATGAACCCACATTCCATCCGATAGCAAGTGATCACCGCAATTCATGGACACCGGCGACAACTGTTACTTCATCAAATATAGCTACAGATGCGTCGTCACCGCTGAGGATTAAGATAGAATGCCCCACAGCCTGTAATCATACTCGCTCTCTTTACCCTTCAGAATGGAACGCAGCAATTATTGTTTATTTATTTGCTATTTAAATTCCTGCCTACATGCAAAACACGCGCTCAGTCGTGGATCTGTGGCAATCAGACCGTGAACTAACTATGACGTAACAAATCTTCATATTGTCTACAAAAAACTTTTATAAATGCTTTTATAGAAGTGTTTCATTGTACTAAAGTCTGCTTGTATTTTATAACCGGAAACGGTTACTATGAGTATTTTATACGAACATAGCACTATCGATATCGATGAAAGGACGATAAAGTTCTAGTTGGTATTATTTGTTATAAAAGAATAGATATTAATATTTTTATACACACCTAAATGTTTTTAGAAGACATTATTTACACATTCATAGTTTTTTTTTCATAGTTTATACGTTTAAATATTCATAGTTATTAGATAGCAAAGCATAAAAAATTATCATCTAAGATACTACTACAAATGTATGTCATTCAACATTAATTATGGTAATAATAACATGGAACCTATATTTTTGAGAGTTAATGTTAAATATGGACATTAAAACATTTATTTATAAGATTGTTCATCCTTTTATTAGATTGTTCACACCAATCATGTGCTAAAGAAAACATATTAAAGCTATTTATTATATTACTATCTTTTGTAATATAATAAACAGCTATTTCCTAATACGTATCTGTAATAAAACATAATAAATGTACTCATAATCTCCTTTGTTTGTCAATTATTTGCTACCATAGCTCGGGAAGATTACAATTGGAACATTTGTTTTTTCTTCTGACTTCAATAATAATTTCCACTTATCGAGTGTCTCCACGCAACGATATTTTCAATTCACCAAAACAGACATCGTTTGACATCCCGATGATATTCTTTGTATAAAAATCCATTGTATAATTTATCCAATATGGAAACATATTCTGAGGCGGTTATTAACTGACTTTCGCCAAGATGCCGATAAATCGCAATTTCGTCGTAACCATGAGCAGCATCCTTTACCTCTCGTGCAGATTAATCGCAAGAATGTGACGGCTTCTTACCTTTTGCCAACCAGAACCTTCGCAAGTATCGATCTAGAGGTATGTACAGAGACAACCAAGTCTTATCGATGGACCGAATTTTTCGAGCATGGCTGGATGCTTGTTATGGTACGCTAAGTAACACTTAATAAGCTTCTTAGCTTTGTTCTTCGATTTGAGTTTCTTACCAAATTTAGCTCAAATGTAACTTTTTGGTTAAATTAACCGCTGAAAAATCTGGCGCACAGAATAACCTTTAAGTTCTCTCGGCAGCTCTTCAATATCATGTATCCTCCGCTCTTAATCTGTCAATATTCTGTGGTCATCTCCTCTTCGTTCTCCAATCTCTATCTGGTTCTTCCAGAAACGCGTTATCCACCATTCTACTCCACTAATTGTTAGCGGATTTGTCTATATCTACATCAAACCTAATATAATTTAGATTAATAAGTAATTATGATTATTTAGATTTGAAATATAGCAATAAACCAACACATACGGTCTACGTATTCGTATGCACTGCTACATGTCTTAATATATAATAACGCTCTCAAGACCAAACGTCAGTCAGAACTTCTGCGCAGGACGGGATTATAGTTCTCGAGTGTATGCGCAAGCACAGGTGCACTCTTTATTCCCTCACTCTCATAGTTTGATGGGGTGGCAAGCCAACACGAATGGAGAGAGATCGGGCGCAGAATCAACGAAGGTGAAACTCCGACAACTTCCTGAATTTGGGCTGCTACTGAGAATTTCTTCACAGAAAAACTTAATAACTAATTTTTGTTGGCCCAACCCGGGATTTGAACCGGAGACCTTATGATCAACAGTCGCGTTTACGATCTCTAAACCAACGAAGCAATCAGCCTAATATATAACCGTTAAGTAAGTGGCGCAAGTATGAGTTTAATAGATGACTACATAAATGTGCGATTGCTATCAGTCCGTGGGATCCACGCGCTGTGAATTTCCGAAAGGAACTGCACCCGCGACTTGTCTTCGCCGCTGGTGATAAGAGGGCTGGATATTTTCTCGCTCAAAGGCTAAGTACGAGTATAGCCATTCAGCAAGGAAACGCAGCCAGTGTTCTTGGCACTATACCGCGAAGAGTAGGACTGTATGATTATTTAAGTTTTTAGGTTTTGTTTTTTTATTATGATAATAAATATGGTATATTTTAATGTTTTCCCATAATTTAAGGTAATCAAAATATGTAATTATAGGAAAATAATGATGTGATACGTGAAAGTAAGAAGTTTATAAAGATTACGGTCGGAACTGAACGAGTACTCAGTGATGCGAACTCGAGAGTTGCGTAACAAAAGAAAGCACTGGACCAAATGATGAGGGAATTAAGCTCTCAACATATATTTGCAAGACTCGTTGCTCGTTTATTCAAATATTTTATTTTATGAAGTAATGTTTTTAAAATTAATATGCCGTATGGTGGTGGAAAAAAAGATAATTAATTACCCTATTTGATCCTGTAGGTTTCGTAAAAGGTGTCTATAGGATATATCAGAAAGTTTTGATGGCGATGCTGGCGATATAGCATTCTGGTATATTTCATATGTTGTGTCTATATGCAAGTTGTAAATATGACGTATATACCTAAGCCATAGTCAAAATTGCGAAACATCAGGGTATCGGATTGGCGATCTGCATATCTACAACCTTCCTAAAAAGGCTCGTGATGAACTATTATAGGAATTGTTTTGTTTAAATTGTAAAAATACCCAAATAAAAACCGGATGTTCGATAACATTTTAATGTATACATGACATACTTTTTATCAAATCTAAATTAGAAAGTAAATTAACATATCTATTAATACATTGTATTGTAAATTAAATAGGTTAAAAATGAAATGATGCAAATATTACTTTTTTTATTTAGTAACTAAAATGTGTTACATAAGGATTACAATCATACTAGGCTAAATGAAGCTGCCTACGCGCTTGCAATGAAGCTAAATGAAGCTTTGATTTTAGACATTAAAAAATGAGATCATCAGAACATCATTTCGCAATAATCATTTCGATTTTGTACGGTGCAGGTTCGAGTGAGAGCGAGTGGCGGGTGATGGCGTTGGCGCGGTGGCGGCCCGCGATGGCGATATGAGCGGAGCGGGCGCGGGCATAGTGAACGCGCCACCGCTCTCCGCCGCTGAGGCGCTCTCCTCTCTTCTATGGCAGCCATACGAGTGCCGTTCGCCTCCCCTCCCGCGCTCGAGCACCGATGGAGTGCTTGCTGTGCGGCGCGGAGCGGGGGCTTCGCCCGCGTGCGCGCTCCAGTCGCCGAGCGGCGGTCGTCATGCGCGCGCGTCGTATGCAACGTACCGCGCCACAACTTACGAGATGCGGCTGCCCGTGCCGGCGCCAGCGCCGCTATGCAAGTCGGATTCGGTCTCGGTTCGAGTGCCGGGTGAACCGAGCCAAGCGAACGTGTCAAGTGTGAACATAGTGCAGGTGGATGCGCCCCCCGGTCGCAACGTGAACAGTGCCGTGCAAACGGAACGGGAAAGGAGCGTCGTGAGTGCTGAGTGTCAGACAGAAGAGCCTGCGCGGCGTCGGCGCCCGAGGCGTGCGCGGGCGCCGCGCGCTCCTGAACTCGAGAGTGTGCCACCACCACCCTACAGCACTCTACCACCTCCAGTGCATCCGGTGCCTGTGCCAGTGCCGGTTCCGGTGCCACAAGCACCGATCGTCTCACCTCACCCTCCAGCGCACCGTTTTCCATTCCAGCCGATCCCACTCAGGTGCGACTAAACAACATAGGGTCTACTATAGATCAACTGAAATTGTAAATATAAATCGCTTGTTTAGTCGGTAATGCCAACACACGCGGATTCGAAATGGAGAAAGGCAAACTTATAGTGAGACATACGTAAACAGACACATTTCCTGATTATATAGGTACCGCATCGGGCACCATGTGACTTATGAATATACAACATAAATAATGTTGGATATCAAGCGAAGCATGAAGAGAGCTGCATCTTTGCGTACGATTTCGTAGCGTATTTCGTTGAAGTCTTTTATTAGTTGTGTAAACGAAATTATTTCCGAAAATACACCTCCGATAATACCGTAATTGGAAAGACTCGAAGGCGCTACCATAAATAATGTTTACGTATTCATGTCGGATTTAAGTATTATAATTGGCTGTTTTTTTTCTCTTTCCTTTGTTACTGATATTTTCCCTTAAAGTTCAAATAATTATCTCATATATATATATATATTATACCTTAAGATTTTATTATAAAGTAGAATATCCCGAGAAATGACGTTGGCTAGCCCAATGTATGAAGTATGTAGCTTATCTTACCCACCGCACCTTGGCATTTAAAATGGCTTTCGCCACATAACACCTTTGTCATAGCAATAGAGATATCAAGCAAAGGTGACCTACTTGATTTCCACCTAAAATTCAAGGCCGTATTCTGTATGCAATGATAAGACATAACACCTCACAACATGATGACAATGGTTTTGTGTTTGGGAATATTTATGATTGTATATGTACGGTACGATACATTTAAAATATTTTAAAAGAAAGATCAAAACAAATGAAGTTTTAAGAGCAGACAACCTAACAACTCTTAATGAGTACTTACGTTTATAAAACGTTTGTAGCATACCGCTCTGGTTGTACTCGTAGGCAAAACAGGTTTTACCTTCGATCACATGGTGGAAAGCTGTAGTTAAACTTAAAAACTGGACTTGCTCTGTTTAAACATGTTACAGTAAAAATTAAAAATAGGTAGTTCTTTCTGCTAATATTTGGGTTTTTATCGCAGTAAATAAATAACAAGTATTTACATTATTATTTTTTCAAAACAATTATAGTAACGTTTTGTACTGTGTAAAATAATTAAGCGATAATAAAAAAATATTTTCCCTTAAACCGTATGATGAGTTTTACAATAATAAAATTACCAGCATTTGATAGAGTTCTCTACAATAACACGATAGCCATCAAAGTAGCTCTTTGGTAAGAAATAATTGCATTAATATTTGCATTGGTTGTATTTATACACATTTACCAACATAGTGGACGAGGTTGAAATTTAAATATATACACTTGCGTCACTTAAGGTACCACCTGTTCGGGTTACTTGATAAATAATGTATCAAACGAATGGACATGATAAATAGACAGTGTTCAATGTCTTTCGTATAATAATATGTACTTGTCAAAATCGACTCGGTAATAGTTTACATTCTATTTCTTATTTTTATATTTTAATGTAAATATAAACTTTTTTTTTAAAATACCACTTATTAAAAGTCATTCTTAAGTTTAATTTACCACTGGTTCCGTAGAATATCTCTATCCTGGGAACAACTAGCAAGAAACCCAGCGGGACATTTTTTTGAAAAAAAGAACAGTTCAGTAATTATTGTAACGCCTTTAATATATGTTCTATAAATTTTCTTTAGACATAAAACTATTTTACTTTACTCGGTTACACTTAATGTAAGCATTAAATCTTTAGCTAACGGTTTTAATTGCAATTCGAAGTTTTTATTACTGCTAGATATTGCAATCATTATTAAAGTCTTAATTTCGAATAACTAAATAATATAAATTTATAGTAATTTCTAGATGGTAAGGCTCCCTTTCTGCCTAGGTATCTGTCTGCGTTGGTAGTGGGTACCACCTTTACCTATTTCTGTATATATATCTAATAACAAACAAAGTAACTCATATTAGCTGCATGATGTTCAATATTTATAAATATAACTAATAACAAAACTATATTAGCGAGCCAAAATCATCATCATCGTCGTCATCAATACAGCCTTTCACAAATCCGATACTCACATTTCATTTACCACCAAGGAATGTCACGAAACACTAAACACAATTAACCATCACATCTGAGCCACCACCATCTATCGACTTCCAGCATACCTTATCAAGTCGTCACTTCATCTAAGGACGTCGAGGGCCGCCCAGACTTTAGTTCAAAGTATTTACAGTATGTAATAGAAAAAAAGTAAAGTTTGTTATATAATTAATTTACAATGATGCATTTGCAATTTTATATTGCTATAACTTTTGAAAAAAAATTCTACAATTCTAAGCGACATGTAATCATAAAGTAAAAACATTGCTTATTAGGTTAATTTTATAATTTTTTTTTCTTCTTCTTCAACAGTCCATAATAGTCCACTGTCGAGGTGAATGTGCCAATAGCAAAGCCGAATTTATTCTATAAATTATCTGCTATCTATAAACATAATTAAAATTGAAGTGTCTGTCTGTAATATAGAAATAACTGCCTCGTATTGAGCTGATTGGGTTATTTGCATGCCACTAAAACATAAATAACCATTTTCAAAAGTTTTGTCTGTTTGTCTGTCTGTCCGGGCTGATCTTTGAAATAGCTAAACCGATTGTAATGAAAGTTCTCTAATAGATAGAGAGCAATGCCAGAAGTGATCCAGGCTATATTTAATCCTATAAACTTAGAGATTTTTTTGAACAAACCGAAAAATTTATAAAATAAATGGTCTATGATGAACTTAAATCTTAATATCTTCACATTAATAAATCCTACCCAGGCGAAGCCGAGGCGGATCGCGAGTTAATTATATAAGTAAATCAAAATATAACTCACTTAATTTGATTTTCTTCAATAATATTTGTGACTGTAATAAGCGGTATATATGTATATATATGTATATACCATTTTATGCTACAATACATTACTACTATTAAATGTAGGTGACGAAGCCATCTGTAGCCATTTTCGAAGAAACACCTTGTACATAATGCTACACGTCCCACATAATATGGCTGAGGTCCGTGTAGGTCGGTAAGTGCGATGTGACACAGAACTCGTAGCGATGTGGGCCGATCTCGGTGCCTTTCATACGTCTAGATTGTTAACTTCATTAACATTGCCGCGTTGATCGGTTAAACGGATGGTATAACACTTTTAGGCCGATTCCGCCAGGTGTTTTTGTCACTGTGTTTAAATTTTTGAACGTAAACTTTCCAAACGGTTGTGGAAGAGAGGTAATGAGTCAACTTTTTTTCAAATATAACAAATAAAGAGAATAACTCATGGTTTAATATTGTGAGTATTTTTTTGAACTAGAAATTTTTCAAATTTATATTAGATAAAAGATGCTGCTAGGGACTGCATTAATTCCTCCCTCCCTCTTCAACCATCGGACAACCAGACGGTCAGTAGGTCTACACCTCTTAGTGTCGATATTCCAAGCATTCAATTTGTCGAACGTTTTGCATCGTTTTTCGTTTCGTAAGTTTACAGCGTAGGCGTGGAATAATTTGCCGGCGCCTATTTTCCGTCCAATTACAATCTGTACGTCTTTAAGGCAAGAATAAATTGGCTTTTGTAACGCTATGGCAGGGCGATTCACCATCTAGGGCTTCCTTATCACCTACCACCACGAGGAATTATAGTCGAGCACTGGCTTATAATAAGTAAAGCGTGAGAATAATATTTATATAATATAATATGTAGTTGGTGCGTAAGTTAGTGATCGTGTAACTACTGAACGACTTGACTAAATGAGGTCATATTCACACAATATAATATTTGTTTTGTCAAGACGATAGTTTATAGCTATTCTAGGCTCCGATAGGTGGCACTGTAGGTGGCCAGTGATTATCAAATTTTACATTTATGAACCAAAAATAAATATCATAATCACAATATATGTTGGTTTAGTGCCAAATAAAAAAACACAGGTTTTTACTTTTTCTTAAAATTTTCATTAATTGATGTTTGGTTGGACTAAACAGTAACACAATTGAGGAGATAACCCTATGTTTCGACCCTCAAAGGTGAGTTTTTCTTCAAATTTAAATGGCCTAGTCAATAAACTAAAGAATTAATTAAAACGGTTCAGAAGATATCGCCTAACATACCTCATACAAAAATACAGTCTAATTGAGAACTATTTTCTTTTTTTCAAAAATTCGGTTAGAAATCTATTTTTTATAAGTGATTAAATGAGAGAAAGAAATTTTTATTTTTAAACGAAAATTCATCGTATTTTGCATGAACAGATTTTATTTAACAACGAAAATGATTCATTTTAACAGTATGGAATTAAGACAAACAACTGATATTAATTAATTAAATATTTTACCAAACTTACATTATTAAAAAAGGAACTGTAAACTTCTATGCATCTTTTCAGGATTTAATACCCAAAGTGTAAAACGAAGACCTATTAATGCCACTGGACTTTCGCTTGTCTGTCCGTCTGTCCTTCGGATGTCGCGTCGTATGTCACGGATCTCTAACTCGTAGAAGTTGTAGAGTTACAGACCTGAAATTTGGATATTTGGTGTAGAATATTGACTCAAATATTTACTTAAAATTCAATTAATTTTTTTTTCAACGATGGTTTTGTACATGAAAAAGATGCCGAAAAGATTTTTTTATTTCGGAAATGTAGGGGGCCGTCAAAGTTAAACTAAATTAACTAGGAATTTTAAATTTATGTATGATATGTACGTGTCATATAGTGTATTTAAGCAAAAAATGTTGAAACGATCGATTCATTAGTTTATGGTCCGTGACCAAAACAAGCGAACAATTTATTAGGTCTTTTTTATTGAGGGTTTGTTGCGATTTATAGCCTGGAAACGATATATTAAATTTCATAGACCCAAAATTTGGTTAAATATAACGTGTAGTCCTAAAACCGAATCGTCTTAATAGGTATATACGGAACCCTAATAGAGCAAACCCGACTCGCACTTGGCCGGTTTTATTACAACAAAAGTTTTAAGCTGCACTGGCCACTGATTACTTTTTTATAGTTTTCAAATTGAAATTATAATATTCATTAATTGAAATTAACTCGATGACGTGGAATCATATTTATTATTGGTTCCTTTGTTGGCGCAACTTTCCTTCGCAGCTAAGCAGATTATATTTGTACGTTAAATTCGTCGCCATTGGTTTACATGACGCGAGGGAAAATTGCCAGAACTCATTCTGTAAACAGTGATGTCCTCCAAACATACTTTGTGGGTCAATATCGCTTGCGTTTACGAAATAACATAGAGCTTGCAATATGCTGAGGACAGCGGTATACAAAGATATGACTAGTAGAAACAGATACAATAATGGCTTAGTTGCGCAGTAGCTCAAATTAAGCCATTGGATGCGGTGCTGCGGTGCCACAGATTCAAATTGTGTTCGGATTTTTTTCCAATTAAATTCATGTATGTAAACACCGCCACGATACAGGAGAAAATTCTTATGTAGGATGCAATATTTTTAGAAGGAAAAAAAACATTATGAATTATGTAACTAAAATTTTGTTAATATTCTACTCGTCTTATGTGCTGATAACAAACAATTTTTATAAAATATAACTCCTCAAAAATGCATATAAAGTAAAGGAAATTTTATGTAATAAATAAAATTGCTGTGAATTAAATAAAATATATAAGTATACTTGTTTTATAGGTTTTCAACAAAGACATCCAGCAAAAAAACTTGACCCGTTTTTCATGAAAGCTGCTTTACACAATAAGCCTCCTAATAAATTTGAATAGGAAGCAACACAAACACACGAGACCAATTCTTCACAATATGGAAGTTCTATTCTGAGATTCAACACTTCCTTGAATGCTAAGCTTACAAAATATACTCGCACATCGAACATAGTTGGCGCCCTGCCAAAGTCCTAATGGCGCGCCCTCATCAAATCTGGACAAAACTCTCGTTCAAATATCTTTAAATATAGGAGCTGATTGTCTACACTTTAAGTAATAAAAACAATATTAATGCTTTCTTTAAATCACTATTATTGTTGCGTTTGAGACATGGTTAAATAACAATCGTAGACTAGCATGCAGTTACCTAATATTTATCAGGTGGTAGTGGTAATGAGATTCAGAATACTCACATTCGTGTGCCCATTTAACAAATGAAGCCAACCTTGAGCCAAAGTGAGTTCTGTAGTCCTTCAGTTAGGTCATATTGTAGTTTTATTTCTGAGCTTCTTTATTTTCGCATGAAACTACATTTAAATAATCAACATTTTTTGGCACTTGCGTTAGAGGCTGCTGTGGACACTAACGTGGTTTAAAAGAAATCCAATTGCTTCATAGCTTTCATTTTGTCATTATCAACTTTAGTCTAAGGTTATGAACGGGACTCGTTGTTGAGCTTTAAATCTCAAAAATGAAAGCGATTAAATCAAAAACGAACCACGCTTATATATGCGGTACTTTGTCACACATCGTTGACATTGTGTACCGTCTATGTAGTATTGGTGCCACGACAGAGCTCACGGTCGAAAAATGTGCTAATATTATTTTTTGTATGATATTAAAGAAAATATCAAAACAAATGAACAACTCATTTTAAAAATCAATGTATACAATATGTTTGAATTTAGATTGAGGCCAAAAATTAACTGATCAATGATGGAAATTCACTATTGCGTGAGTTTGAGTTTAAGACCAATTTAATATTATAGTTTCGGAACTTAAAATCGCAGCCCTAAAAAGTACCTTACCCCTAAAAATGGTCGCAGCTTACAAACTACATTATGAATTGATGTTTTTAGTATAATTATGCTATTTAAATAAAGTATGTGGTACATTATACAGAAAATTAAAATTTATTACTGTTTAGTCTTTGAACTAGATCCCGTAACAAAAACAGTCTAAAACTGATAACTTTATTTTGATAATAAGAATAAAAAATATTATTGTCATACATATTATGGTAAAAAAAGATATAATTGAATTTCTAATTCAATACTAGGTTTTGAGTTAACATTCCACACCAAATAACCAAATTTCAGGTCTATAACCCATTCCGATAAGAGCTAGAGATCCGTGATATTCGAACGGACAGCGGGCAGACGAAAATACGGACAGACAGACGACATTGATAGCGCTCCGTTTTATCCTTTGGGTAAGGAACCATAAAAACGTTAGAATCATTATTTTTGTCTTTTTACAAATTCAAATACAAAATATAAATCCTTGCATAAATAATTAGGTTTTATATTCAAAATTTTAGGTACTACTAGTTCGATACAAAACCAATATTTTTCTATATATATATAGCTTTTGCATTTTAAAATGACAAGCTGTTAAGAAAGAAATAATTATGTGAATTATTCTAAAGAAATACAATTAAAGTGATCATAATAATATTTTAACTCTTATATTGTTTTGGGTTGACTTGCGTCGACTCAAGATTGCGGTCTCAACTCGTGACTTTGGCGGATTGAACAACCAATTACGAGTACGAACTGACTTCGACCGATCCTCGACGCTACTGCAATTCAATTTGCGAGAGTCTGTCTGTTCTTTCTTGCGGCTTAATAACGGAAATAGAATATGTTGTTATATTTAATGACTGTGTTATTTTGAATTAATACTAATAATAATAACTGAGGATTAGATGTAGGTGTCCATGTACAAAATCCACTTACAATCAGGTGGACTGCATACTTGTTTGTCAAGCTTCATCATCATCATCATCATCATTACAGCCCTTCACAAGTCCACTGCTGAACATAAGCCTCCCCCAAGAAATGCCACAAAGCACGGTCCTCAGCCACCTGCATCCATCGACTTCCTGCATGTCTTACCAGGTCGTCACTTCATCTAGTGGGGGGCCGCCCTATACTTCGCCTACCTATATGGTTATAGCTCGAAGAACCGACAACCGATGGGGTAAAAAGGTTCTCGAGTGGCAGCCTCGTCAAGCTTATTCTTTAAAATTATCTGCTTTTAATTTCAAGTAACATAAATGATGTTTAGCAAAACATCATTAAAATTTATAATAGCTTACCATGTGATCGGGCTTATTTTCAGTCTGGGTGTTCGTCTGAGTCAGTATCTATTATTGCCGCCTAGCAGCAATAAACTCACTTCTCTATTCCCATTTGAAACTTAGGACTTAAATGTAGAAATCCAGTATGTGAGACATTTTATCTTAGTCCCCGGGGGTGACAACGCGTGTGTGGTCTTTTTTGTTTGAAGTTAGTTGAAGGTATCCAACACTAGCGTAACACGTTTTCGACTCAAATATTATAAACAAGTATTAATATCTTAATTTAATTGAATCATAACCAATGCCAAAAACCTAGGAAAAGCCTTGATGGCTGCATAAGATAGATGTCATCATAGAATTTAAAGTAAGAACTTTGAAATTAAATAAAAATAATCGATAACCAAGTTGTATCTATATTTATTCAGTTACAAACAATGAGCTTTTATCTGGGCACAGGGCGGCGCTAATTTTTAAGAGCGTACTCTTATTACAAGAAAATATATTTTTGGTTGTAATGAAATTTAAATACTAGCAATAGAGCGACCATTTCCAGCCAAAAACCTCCAAATTACTATAAGAAGACGTTAAATTGCCCTCAAGGTGTCTCATTGCGATAAGCCTGTTAACGCGATGAATCCCATGACTGCACTCGCATTGTCGAGCGTCGCAGTACGGTGAAAGTGTCGAGTGTTGAAACGTACCGCTAGCAATAGCCAAAGTAAGCTGAGTTCACGCTTTGTCAACAATGATTGAATTTATAGATACAATGCGATGTGAAACTTTTCTTTGAGCGTCTAATTTGATAATTATACATTGAATAAAACTACTTTTATGGATTTTATCTCGTTTAATTATACTTATTTTTAAATTCCCGACGTTTCGGGTTCTGGAATTAAACTAGATAAACTGCTGGAATTTAACGCGATAAAGTCCGTAAAAGTAGTTTATTCAATGCGTGGTATTCGCGTAAATATAAGAAATCATATGATAATTAAAACTTTTAACAAAAAGTAAAAACCAACTTCAAATTGCTAAAAAAGAAATTATTTATTTTGCTGCCAGGGGTGAAATTTCTTTCTCCAAATTTATATGGGACCTCAATTGAATTATAAACTATTTAATAAAATAAGAATCATTAAAATTGGTTCACAATCTGCGAAGATATCGCGTAACATACATACAAAAAAAACATACACTCGAATTGAGAACATCCTCTTTTTTGAAGTCGAATTTTTTTTTTAAATTTCTTAGGTAATCTAAGTGGCTAAAAAATTGAGTGTTTTATAGAAATATGGATGATAAATGAGCACTCAGTCCACCTGATGGTAAGTGGATGCTGTGGCCCATAGACATTTATCCCGAATCAAAATGCAGATGTGTTGTCAGCCCTAAAGACTGAGATGGAATGCCTCGTTTCCAGTAAAAAGGGTCTACGATTCTCTTTCATCATACGCTGATATTTTATGCCAGTATTCTGTGAGAGTATGATCCTTCCCCGGCCGAGCGACCCATTCGTGCTACAACTGTATAGCTGCAGCGTAGCTCTACCACGTATAAATGAAAACGGTTAAAAACTAAAATATTGTCACATTTTAATTAAATTTTTGAATTTAAACGTATCTTTAGGTCGGTTTAGTAACTAGTGACAACTCAAATAGCGAAAGTTAGCACACATTAAACTCGAATCACTATGCCACATGACACTAACATAACAGAACCAAGATACTTGGCACGCGATCATACCCATAGAACCGACTTTCGTGAAGAAAAAGTGGCAAATGTAAACAATTTAGATCCGCTTAAATAATGATTTTATAAACAGTACGCATAAAAATATAAAATAAACTCGACGTGATTGAATCCGGAAAAAAATTGCTTTATTCAATGTTTTTCTGGGTTGTAGTTCGTTGCTTTGTGTAAACATAAAAAAATCCTTAAATAACGTCTAGTTTTTCCTACAGGAAAATGGTCATATAAGGTGTATGTTTAAAAAAGAAATTTTTTTGGTTGTACAGAAAGAAACTTTAGAAGAGAAGGGGCACTGTTAGGGAAGGAATGGGTAGGATTAGAAGGCAAGATGTGAAGATTACATGAGTCAACTACGGACTTTTTTTGAGCGGACATCATTTTTGAGAAGACACGTATTGAAGTCTCCCATAATGATAACATGTTTACATGTCGGAACCAATTCTTCCAAAGCTTTTTCAAAGGCAGAAAAATAATTAACAGAGATAGAGGGACTATAAACGACGCCTCAGAGCACTTTGAAGGAAGAAAGTGTGACTTCAATGAAAAGATGTTCTGCGTGCAGCAGCGTGCAGTAACTCTGTTAAAATCTATAGCATTCAAAGCGAAATCGTTAATTGAAACTGTACTAAAAAAAAGAGAACGATAAAGCTACCGCAGCCATTAAAGATAATTATTTATATTTTGCTCCTAATCACTGCTGGTCGTTTGCCCTTTCTAATGACTTTTCTAAAATATGGCTCTCATTTATTCAAGACGATTTGGTGGTCTACTTTAAATGTTACATTGTAATGAATCAAGCAACCCTGTTGATTACGCAACAATGGTCGCTACAGCTCGATTGCAAAAAAGCAAGTATGTGCCATATAAAATGTTTTAAGTCTTTAAATCTTATATCAAAGGCTTAAGGTTACATTTTATTATACATTACCGTACAACACGTAACTTTAAAAACTGATGGTGTTCAGTCAACAAATACAAATTACATAAGGTCGCATTAAACGCAAAGCACTTTCCTTTTTAGTTATCTAATTACGGCTCCTTTATAACCTTGCGCATATGATTGTGATATGAATTTCAAACGACACCGCAATTGTGAGTTGACTATTTAACTTCGAAAATATACTGATTGTATGAATATTGTTGATGAAAGTTTTCGAGAGCGTTAATAGGAAATATCTGTTGTATTCGCTAAGGTCATTATTATAAATGATCATTACTTGAAAGCGCTGAGCACGCAATAAACGAAATCGTCCGATGTCATTATGGTGCGAACTCTGCACTAAGGTACACAAATTGCCTATACAACAACAGTGTATTTAAACAGAACAAAGAAACATCAAAACGTAATACGTTCAGATTTCTTTATCGTTAACAAATAATAACTGAACAAGTTTCTTGCATCCGCAAACGTTAGTTACGCCTTATATTATTTTTTCTTAAATGTCCACATTGTTTTTATTACTTGTGATTTACAATAAAAACTCTGCAATAAAACCAAGCAATACAGTTCAAAGTTGCTTGACAGAGAAATGAATCCGGTTGCTTGATATTTCGTTTAGTGACCTCGCTTAAATTGACCCACCGCGTGTGCACTTTGCATTGAATTTAACATAATTTTTAAATACATTTTTTCAACATTTAACCTTATTAGCATCGATACAGTGTCTGATTTGCTTTGTTCCAATGCAGTCAATAAAATGTGTTGAAGATACATATTATGTATTTGCACCCCGCGTGAACTCGGCCACAGTCCAATTTTGCATATTTATATCTCTGACGTCAGGTACTAACGGAATTTGAATTTAAGGTAAATGATGATTACTTAAGTGGTTGCATTTGTTTTAACAATGCCAATTATCATCATCTGCCGTGTGGTAGCGGCGTACGAGAATGTATCACCCCGTTTCAACTGTTTTTTGTGATTCCACGTGTATCGTAAGAGGCAACAATGGGATATGCCAAAAAGATGTTATGACTTCCAACAGATGACGGTATTAACAACAGTAAAATTATTTTGTTAGTTTTAAAGTCGGTTTGTATTTTTTATTAAAAGTTTAATTGTAATAAATGAGTTTGGATCTGTTAAATTAATTTAATTAATTTAAGTTTTTAGGTTTAGTTTTTTTTAATTATATTGTTTAATATTGTATATATTTCAATGTTATATAAATAAATGTATTTGTTTGGCTCTGCTATGTTTTTTCTAACACAGAAACTAGATTTACTTCCGGACTAATTTGCATAAGCGTAACGCTTATTAGACACAAGCGGCCTTATTACAAAAAGTCGTTTACATTTATTCTCAGGTTTAAACTGTAATCTGTTTCACGAAAGAAGTCCCGCGAAAATATGCGACCTAATGTGTAATGTATGGAATTTGATAGCAAATGTCAAATTACGCGAAGTTTGTCACTATGTTAGCAAGTAGTACTATTTATTTCATAAGTTATGAAATCAAATAGTAAGATCAAATAGTAGAAGTTATAAGGTATGAAGTTATGAATCATAATAACTTCATACCATATTAAGAAGAGCATATTTACATGTTAGAGGCACCCTGCGGTTATATTCCTTCATGGTTGCAGCAAGAATAGATGCTAACTAGAACCGGAGGTCCTTTTTACTTATATCGTGGCATTCCAGCTTTATCCTCAATGGTGACATTGCATCTATATTTTTTTTCTTATTTGAAGCTAAATGTTTTTCATCTATGCGCCGCAGCATTCGTTTACTATCAGGTATAATGTATATCGTATACAGGTTATACTCGTATTATATATCAGACAGCCTAGTACCAGTAAGCGATAGTGCGGCTCCCTTTTAGATGAAGTGACGACCTGTTAAGAGGTGCAGGAAGTCGATGGATGCAGGTGGCTCAAGACCGTGTTTTGTGGTATTTTTGTGGGAGATCTGTGTTCAGCAGCGGACTTGTGATAACGATACTGTGTGCTTGTTTCCTTCTTGTATAAAAATTAGTTCTCTAAAAATTTAATGGATATTTAATTATTATTTCTGTGCATGTAAAGAAAATATTATGTCTAATCATTAATTTTTTTTTAAAACCACGATTAACATTTGTGCAAAATGAACATAATGACAACTAGGTAACGTGTAGTGTACGTCAGTCATAAAATACGATCATTTTTATATTCAAACATCAACTCATAAAAGAGCAGACGCTGAAGAAGCTTTTTAAAATATTTCAAAAAGAAATTTTCTGAGATAAGATCGATAACGAGCGAATACATCGTAAAAGCATGCTAGTAGAGTTTTAAAACTGAAAACATTAAACTGCACGAGCAGGAACAAAATTAAAAACGGAGTTTAAAGTATTACTTCCCGTATCAATCACTCATGAGTCGATTTCGTTAACTTGCTATGATCTTTTGTGATATTTTTACTTTCATCCGTTTGATTTGAACTTCGTGTCTTCTGACTACGATAAAACATAATAATCATAAACCTGAAAGACATCTTATTTTAAAACATACATCGAAACGTATTAATAATTATTTTATGTCGAAAACGAAAGTTTTGAAGTGAAAACTTCTTTAGAATCGTTGTGACTTGAAACTAGATGAAACGAAAAAGCGACACTAAAAAGAGACAAAAATATACATCTATAGGATTTAGCCTGCGAGAGAACGAGATAGATAGAACAATTATCGTACTCCTGGTACTCTGTATTCGTCTCAATCTCTGGAAGTTTAGTTTTCTGGAAGTTTGACTTCTACCGCGTGTGAACTACACGTTTTTTTAGTAGTAGCAGTAAAGATTTATATTATATTCTTCTTTATCAGCAACGAAGTCCACTACTGGACATGGTCCTTTCTTACTTTAGGAGAATTTGCCTCAATCACCACGCTTGTCTAGTGGCATGACCGGGTATTTTATGTCTGGCGTAAAATTGATGGTTATATCGACGTCTAGCAGAAGCAATATATTTTAGCATTTCCCATAGTCGCCTCTTATGATAGCTGATAGCCTATATAAGTCCACTGCTGAACATAGGCCTCCCTCATAGATTGACTCATGGGAGGATTTCGACATAGTTGCCTTGGCAAGCGGGTTGGCTGTTTTTAATTATTTTGAGTTGTTATCAGGAAGTGGTGCTGCCCATCTCCTGTTTAAAATTCCTCTGTCGCTTCTTACGACACCCACGGTACGATATGGAGTAGTGGATATTCTTACACCGCCATTATATATGTCGGGCATAATAATGCTTACTATTTCTTCTTTTCCATCAGTCCGTATATATATACTTTCTACTAGTAATCAAATTTTTTTGTATGTATTGACTTTGTATTGACGTTTCAATAACGCAATGGCTAAGCGTTTGGCACGGAAAAATTGTTTATTTAGCCCACAGAACACTAATACCCTCAGGCGGATTTAACCTACAAATAATAGTTATTCTGCGCCTGAAGGTTTGTCTATGTACAATTTACATATTATGTTTATTTCTTTTATCTACTGTTTCAAAAGGAGATTCCATAGATCGGACATGGATCGCCTTTTTATTTTAATTCTAACAATATATTTTATAAAATTGAAAAGAAATGCCTATAGACAAATAAAAGCAAACATCAACAATAAAATAATCCGGATCAATTCAAATTAAACTTTAAACCTGAAGAGAGATTCTATTTTGAAGTAACAAACTTCGCCTCTTCGTCTTAATTTACGTGAAAGAAACTTGCTAAACTTAAATTGCGTTATTAAGTTTGAAGTAAAGTACGATATAATGGTTTCAGTTAAATAGTCATTACCAGATAAAATGAAAACCTTACTTCAGAAAATTGCCAAAGACTAGGAACTACACGTCCAAAATGAACATAAATAGCCCTTAACGCTAGTCGTACCAGCATTTATAGTTGTTCTAATCATTCTGTGGAAAATTAGCATTCATATTGTATGCGTCTATAGGAAAATAATAAAATAGAGCCGTGCATATAGATGTCGATCCCCGCTGGGACCAATGAAATTGTTAATTGTAACTTTATGTACTGATTTACCGGTTAATAGACAGTGAACGAATGTAGGAAGTATTTTAAATACTGATTTTCCACATGCTCGGCGGTAGAAGGAACGTCGTGATCTGAATTTCTAGAAAAATAAAAAAACTGTCAGTCCTAGTCTGCACGTCAGAAGTGAAAACTTCTTAGCTTCACAAACATATTAATATTTAAAAAAAACATATTAATATTATATATATTATACTACTTCATCCGCGTTGCTTGATATATTAACAAAGAAAACACACATCACTGAACAAGTAGCGCTTATAAAAATCGTTATTTCTTAAAATTTTAATAACTTTATATTAAATGAAGATATTGCAATATTTTTTTTTATAAGGGTCAACTGTCTAAGAAATAAAACCTAATTGAAATCTATCCAATAGTTATTCCGTGATGCGCGCACAACTGCAAACCCCTATCATTTTATTTATATAGATAAGATACGTTAATATATACGTTATTATTATACGTTAATATTAATTATACGTTAATATTATGTTAATATATAATATAGTTAAGGTCAAGCAATTTTGTGTTCTTAAAATGCCTCTATCATAACCATATTGCACTTATACGATAATATGAGTGGCCGTATATAAAAAGAACACTCTAATTAATTCATCTTATATTTTCTAAAAAATCATTTTATATTGCTACTTTGAAAAAACACGGTTTGAAAAAATTTTTACGTGGAAGTCCGGATGTTGATTTTGGATAACTCCCGAAAAAATTTACGTATAGAAACCGTTTTTTTTTATTAGCTTCAAAATTACATTAACTGGTTCACTATTTCATATCAATAGCCTAGTACGCGTTGTTTGTTAATAAAATGGTTTTCAACTTTTATGTTTCATTGCTATTAAAAATTTAAAAGCGCTTTCATATTTTAAAGCCCTTGACAGACAAAGGACAATGTACCATACAGCCTATATCGATTTTATACTTTGTGTAATCGACTTATTTTGGTAATTTATTTTTTCCATCAAAATTAAATGGAACGCTCATGAGGCGTGGACTTTTAGATTTTCCGAACTATTTAACTTATTTTGTGATTATATCGAAAGTAAAATATTCTGCCATTGCTATATTATGTAGGGGAGTTTATCAGTAGTATTTTAAATAAAAGCAACTACTTTAAAACACGTCTATTTGCTTGTGTGTAAAGGTCACAATGGTTTGAAATAGCATAAGCATCAGGTAAGCTAAATACTGCCTTATTAAGAGTGTTGAAAAAAGTAATTAAATGTTTAACACTTATACTTTGGTAGCCAAATGTCACTTACACTTCGACTTGATTTCCAATTTAAAACACCGGTTATTTTTGTATATCCGTGTAGAAATCACGGACAGATAGACTCTTCAGAGCTTTGTAGCAGACGGGTAATAAGTTTTTCCGAAAGAATTTTAAAGTACGTATATATTTTGTGGGTATGTCAAAAGTACAATACTCTGTGGTTTCCTTCTATTGCTATTCAAACAGTATAATACTGGTATAGAGGCATTGTGATTCACGGGTCGAGTGAATTATGTCCATATTAATAGTGGGGTTGCCTCCCCGGGTAATCTGAATGCGGTGCCCGGGGATTTCAAATTGCCACTATTGTTTCCTAACGATTATTATCTTAACAATGCGCGTGAACATTTGTTCTATCCCCGAATTTCCCAGGATTACATTAGATTTTCGGCTCCAATATTGGAACATTAATTAATTTCTGAGGGTCATAACTGGTTATTTAATTAACTGATTTAATCATGTTAGATAAAATAAGTAATATTGTCTCTTAAGAAGAATAGTTTATATTGGATATAACATATTGTGAATATTTGTTTCCCCAAAAATAATATCGTATAAATTTATACTTCATGCGATAGACACGTAAGATTCATTCATTGCCTCACCCTTTTTTTCCAGTGCCGTAAATTCAACAACGGTAGAGAAATTCTATGATTCTAAAAATGTAGAGAACCGGGGACCCTTTTACTGAAAACAAGGCATTCCATCTTAGTCCTAAGGGGTGACAGCGCATGTTCATTTCGATTTTTATTCGAGTATAAATGTGAAAGTTTACGGGCCACAGATCAACTTAGCATCAAGTGGACTGTGTACTCGTTTGACACATTTATTCTATAAACAAAATCACTACACTAAGGTAATTAGAGCACAGGCAATACCTCACAATAACAATTCAGTTTTAAAAATGAAATTATAATTATAAATATAGCATGCCAAGAGGCATGGAACATTCTTGAAAAGGTATGTGTCCAACAGATGACTTAAAAAGGCTGTCTTTTTTGCATTTACGTGAGAATCAAACCCAATTCTCTACTCAGCGAATATTTCCTCGTTTCGCTTTGTATGTCATTGCACGCCGTCGTGCAACGAGCAAATGTTCGGAATTCATTAACTTTTGTGGCTACCAAACGAGGTCGAGTGGATTCAAGTTTAGAATTTAATTAGCAAGTCCGTTTTGATTGAAGTTCTGACCCTCTCTTTGTGGAAGCTAATCGTTAAATATTTGTTCTTTTTAAATTAAACGTATGTTTAATTTATTTATTTTTTCCTTTTTTAACTTTAACGTGTTTGACATCGGAAATATTATATTTAAAGTCCACTGCCGAACAAAGGCCTCCGCTTAGACTGTCTCATCTGCTAAAATTACCCCGCTTGGAAATGAGATGGCAGATTCTAATTCCATTCCATCCATTCCCCTGAGCTACCACGGCTTAAAAGTTATGAAAAGAAAATTAACGCATGCGATGGCGAAATTTCTTTTACAGTGAATCGACGCCACACGTTATGTGACATGCGAATTGTTTAACAACTCATCGATCAGAGAGCCCACATATCCTTTCGGTGCACTCTCCCGATGTGAAGCGACCCGGACATAATTATCTCACGTAATCATTTATTATATCTGTGATGTGAAACGATGGTAATAACAGATCAGTTCTTTCTACTTCGTATCATTTCTACTTCCTGATTTTATCTGATCTGCATATTAAAAATCCCACTAAAAACATAAAATGTGAAAGGGGGCCAAATTCGGTAGAAACGACGTTGTACATTCCTATAGATCCTGTGAATTGAGCAACTGCTTTGGAGCTTGGGGTCCGTTCAGATCTCAAATATTTTATCGGTGAAACCGACAACACCTGTCCTCCTTTGTAACGAACTTGGCTTCCTTTTACGGGATATTACGATTTTTGAAAAATAAAACCAGTTATAATTTATATAAATACATTAATAAAATATACTGTTTTCTTTTTTTAATTTAAGCTATATTATACATATCGGCTAATTATTGCTGCGGTTAGTTTCAAGTACTGTTCCATCTCAGTCCTTAGAGGTGACAACGCATCTGTATTTTTATTCTTTATCGAGGATTGATGTAGATGTCTATGGGCCACAGTATCCACTTACCATCAGGTGGACTGTCTGCTCGTTTGTCACTCTAATTCCACATATATAAAAAGATTTAACAGCACCAATAATGTTGTCGACACCGAATACCGATAATTTCTAGTTTTTAGATTTTTTTCTTTGCCTAATGATCTACTTAGGTACGAAATTTCAAGTTTCTAAATAACCTAAAAGTGGTCTAGTTTTTTTAATGAGTGAGTCAATATTAGTATGCAAAATTATATGTGTGCAAGTTTTATAGTTTTGGAAGTTATGGGAGGTTCGAAAATAGCTCAAAATGGTTCGTGATACATAATGCCGGTGCGCCGCCCTTTTTCTTTTTCGAACATAGCTGGCATAATATGTCTGCTAAACTTTATTAATGTACATACGTTAATAACGATTTTACGGTAACATTACTACTGTATGTATTTTTTTATATCATTATTTGTTTTAGCTGTTGCTGCCAATTTATTAAAACAAAATAAGATTTGGTTTCGAATTAAAACGTGTGATAAATATCCTATTTTTATACTACGCTTGAAATTTTCACCCACCGTATTTCAGTCTCATCATCATTACAGCCCTTCACAAGTCCACTGCTGAACATAGGCCTCCCCCAAGGAATGCCACAAAGCACGGTCCTAAGCCACCTGCATCCATCGACTTCCTGCATGTCTGTTACCAGGTCGTTACTCCATCTAGTGGGGGGACGCTCTACACTTCGTCTGCCCGTACGAGGCTGCCACTCGAGAACCTTTCTTCCCCATCGGTTGTCGGTTCTTCGAGCTATATGGCCGGCCGATTGCCACTTCAGCTTACTAATTTCAGTCTGATTAAGATATATTTCTCTGTTTACTTGAAACTTACGACACAATGTGGAAAGAGTCCCTCGAGATCTTATATCAACCAAGCTCTTTTGTATTAATTTAGAACAAAAAAAATAATTGTACCGTGTTTATTTCTTTCATTAGTTCCTAATAATAAATTCAATAATACATACATTATAAGTAGTAAAATTAAAAACACACGTATAACTTTTATTAGTAGTAAAATCGTAGCGAACCCCCTTGTATATTTTTCAACTCACGAAATTTCCTATCAATAGTGCCTAATGGCGTGGACCGTCCTTTTGTGTCGGTGCCTCAAAGAGCGAGCGACCCACCCTTCGTTTCATGCAAGTATGTATAGACGTTTGTTTGAAACAAAGTGTATTTAGGACAAGTAAAAAAATTGTACCATTCTATCATTTGGATAGTCCTTCAGTGAATCAATTAGTTCAGAACGGGTTTCGATTCAGATAAGGTCTCAAATTGAATCAACACCTAAAGTAACCTCAAGTTGTCGGTGATATATAGTTTCCTCTGTTCTGACATTTTTCTCTGTGTAAGTATCTATAATGGAACACTAGTAAATTGAATGGAAAATTTATGACTTGGAAGTGCTTTGTATCACCTCATATTATTCTATAGACATTTTAGTGGTAGGGTATGGGTAGGGTATTTCTGCCATGTTTTGGACGCATGATAGAACCCAAATTCCTCAATATACAGCAAGTCTACAAACGAAAATATCAGTGGAATTTTTCCCATCCCACATATAACGTGAAAGTTATTAATAATTCAAGCCAAGGCCTAAAATCTCCAGACCGGTAAATGAAAGCAGTACCTAAGGTATGACACGTATTATATTACAATTGTGTTTTGCGTTTGTTTACATTAGTTGAATTTTGCGAAATTCTCCAAATTTTCTTTAACCAATAGTGAACATTTACAGGTTTCTTTTATAGCTAAGTCGAATATAAAAATGACAATTGACAATATTTTTATAGAAGTACAAACGAGCACAAAATCCACATGAGTGGATGCTGTGTTCCATAGACACATACATCGCTTATCATTTTACGGATCAAAATACAGATTTGTTGTCGCCAAGCCTCGTTACCAGTGAAAAGGGAAACATTCTCGTCACTCATTATACGTCTTACGCTGGTATACTGAGCGAGCTGCTGATATAGTGGCGTAAATAGAAATAGTGACGTCTTTCTTCTTCTTTATCGGGCTGTAAAAATTTACTTTTGGAAATGGGCCTCTCCCTGTGGGGAGAATTATTGCGTTAATCGTCACGCTTGGCAGATCACGCCTGGAATCAATGATATAAATATATAGTAAGATAGGTATGAAAAGTACTATTGTATTTTTCTATAATAACCTATTATGATAGAATTTCACTTAGTGAAAATAATCTTAAAAAAGAAACTATTAATACAAAATATTGATATTGTATCAACGCTATTTTTTTAAATCATATTTGTTATAATGTTTCATTGCTGATCCCTTTCTTATATTCGTCAAGTTTCCGTTACAACGCTATTTTCCAGGTCGAATATAATAAAATCTCGTTACGTTGCGTTGGATACAAATATCCGGCGCGGAAATAGGTTTTAGTATGTACACCCCTTGACGATTTTCTAACTTATATATACGTCAAATTTTTTCACAAGCAACAACCCCGTTCTTAGCAACATGGGTATCAATAGTACTAAAGCATTTTAACATTGCTTAACTTCCTTAAAATTTTAAACATATTATTAGCATTAGTTCGGTAATTTGTAACTGAGATAGTTTATTTATTTATTTAATAAGTAATTAATAGAAAAAATTCTAACTATTCTAATAAATCTCACAACTAGGAAAAAGCTCACGTCTAGCAGTTGTCGAATGCACCATAATAGTATGCAATACTATAAGTTTTGATAAGTAACTAGTTTCTGATCCTTAATTCTTACTGAGGTTATTTACTTATTTTTAATCCTAAATATATCCTATTAGCTACAGCTACGTCCATTGAAATTATTTTAACTAACTGAATAAATTATTATTACATTTATTTTCTACAATACCAAATATTCTTAGTAATGTCATTACAGTTAAAAACACAGCTAAAGACATATTATATGACTGTATATTTATTGGTAATACTCGTACATCCAGAAAGACACGAGTCACTTGTCTCTTATTTTTGCTCAAATCTTGCACTTAAGAGGAAATGCGGGTGGTCTTTTCTCCATACAAACGCTCTCGCCTGTTTTCTTTCTGGTTTATGACCTTATAGCAATGAGTTTTTACAGTAAAATAAATATCAACCTCTTCTATGTACCTATATATCTCTATTTGATGGTACATTATCTTTATAAGCACTAGAACCCTACAAAATGCTCAAAATTGCCTATTTAAACCGCTGTCAACAGAGGCCTAGTGTTCAAATTTGATAACTAATACTGAAAAAAGAAACATTTTGCTCACAGTGTATATCCTTCTTGTTCAATTTACAAAATATCTTTTAAATTGGTTCAATATTGGAGGAGGAAATGGTAGAGAGCTAAACCTCGAATTATGCCTTTTTACTTAGGCTATTCCATTGATTTATATATTACTAGCATATAGAAGTTTTCCTAGAAACATTAAACATTTTTTTTAATTTGGACGGAGTTTAAGAATCTGGAAACTATCTACGTGTTTTGAAATCATTGGGCTATTCAGTCGGATCTGCAGACTGAAGTTTCTTTTTTCAAAAGTTTCTCGATCCGATTTCCTCATAATGAGTGACTTATTATAATATTCGAATGGATTTGTTATGTTTTATGTCTACACGGATAATACATATTATAAGCTAGTGCTTGACTAGAGGTAGCCGTGGATCGATAAAAACACACCGGTTTTACTGCTGGGCTTTTGTTAAGCCTAAACTGTAACTATAAAATAATTTGGAGAATAAAATTACAAATAAATTAATTTAATGAAAATAAAAAGTTAATACACACAAGCATTAATATGGTAAAATTCGTTAATAGCGACATACTACAACACACCGCCTACAAATCTGACGATAGAAAGTAGCTCCTCAGCCACTCTTCATTCAGGCACATCGAACAAGTTACGACTCGCTTAGCTTAACGCACACATATTCAAACAAGTCTCCGAAGTTAACCGATAGCCGATCGGTAGATCGAAGCTTGCACGCACACTTGTGTATTTGTCTGAGCGAGCGCAGGTCAGATTTGTGCATCTTTTTTTTTAGTAAAACTGGTTTTCGGAGCGATAACAAAGGCGTGAGTCAGAGTATGGTGTTCTAGAGTGATAGTATAGAATTAAGGTGTTTCAATGTTTTGTTATATAAAAAAATATAATAAAAAAATTGATATTTTTCGTAAGGCCAGTAAGCGATATTTTTCTTGAAAAAGGTTTAATATTTGTAAAAGTTCATTAGCTTACCGTTATAATTTTTTTTTAAATTGCAACACCCATGGAAATTTCTAACTTGGTGAAAATTGTATTAAGAAAAATAGGGGAAATTTACACATTAATATTTAATTTTTATTACATTTAAACTTCGATAGAGTTATCTATAGGTATCAAAATTATAGTGATGCTTTAAAATAATGTAGAGATTTAAGTTATACAAAATATGTTATCCTGGTCGGTTTCGATACTGACTACTGATAAATGACTACTGTGATATTTAAATGCTTAATTTTCTACAGCCTTTTAAGTCCGGTGGACGTAGGCCTTCATTTCATCTTAACATGAATGTGCCATGCAAGATTTACCGGGGGCAGTCTGGATGGTGGGCGTAGATCCGAAAACCTTCGCACTGATAATGTTTCTTCACATCACCAGTCTGTGAAATTTAGATTCCCAGTTATGGGTTGGATTTTCCACTATCAGTCAATCGCTGAAGCCTTGTCCGCTAATCAACAGGTGTACCGAGTACCGGTTTAGCTGACGTATTTAAAAAAAGTGGACATATTAATATTTTCTCTTATACGTACACATACATATATTGTTAAATAAACCAGTTATATCATGGAGGTTTAATAATTAATGTAATTAATTACCGTTAACCTAACTTGTTGCGTTTTTTGTAAAGATTTTTGTTACTTAACATACTCATAATTAGCATAATTTTTACTCGGTCGGATCTGTAGGCGTGAGTGCATTGCTAGTCTCGTGTAAAAATACAATTTAAAATTAAAAAATTTGTACAACTGACTTCAATATAAATTATTAAGAATAACTCAAAAAAAACAAGCCAAGTGCGTGTCGGGCCACGCAAAATGTAGAGGCAGGGTTCCGTAGTTGCCCGTCACAATACGTGGGCTTTCTTGATAATGAGCATAATAAGTGCGTTCGCGGTTTGACTCCTACAACGACTAAAAATGGGCCCAAATAGGAAGTTCGTAACTGAAGTTTCAACTGAAAAAATTAAGTTTCAAAGTGAATTTTCAAATCAGCCTGGAATGGTATTCAAAAAAGATTAAAAAACTTTTCGATTTTGATAATATTACCCTATCTATCACGCAAATGAAGAAGTAAAGCTAATAGTAGTAATGAATATAAGTTGTTTTCTTCATAAAATGTTTATTTTTAACAGTTTACAAAAACATTACAAAGTTATTAATGCAGCTAGTTTTAGGTCTGTTTTTATGGAGTTGTAACGAAATTTTTACTAATCCAAGTGCATTATATAAGTTGGTCGACTATTACTCGTTAAGTTCTTAATTCTACTTAGCTGTGATAGCTTTCCTTTTAACTTCATTATATATACTACTACTATGTATACTTTTCACATTTCCAAAAACAGCGGTTTAGTTGTTAGGGTGGGCTTTAAAGCTAAATATTTCGCAAACGGACCCCTGAATCGAAAAGATGTTCTTCTACACCCCAAATGTTTATTAAAGACTTATCCAATGATACCCCACATCATAGAATTATTAGGCTTAGAACCGCAGCAGGCGCACGTAAAGTGAAGCCATTTCAAGTTAGCCTTTTATGGCTACGTACGAATTGCGGCGCGTCAGTGCCCGAGTCTACGTAGTCGTGTAAAGAGCTCGCGCAATTTTGCAAAAAAAAATTACGTACTATGCTTGAAAGAGTGTCACAACTTATCACATATTCATGAAAAAAAAATTAAAATCACATTTCACGGGTGAAATACTGCCTAGCATCTTATATTTTTGTAAAAAAACATTCATCAAAACAAAACAATAAATCGTAAATTTGACAGACGCTAATATAATAAAAATGTTGCTAAGCATAGTAAAATATTTTACCCCATTTTTTCTTATTATTATAATTATAAGAAAAAATGCATACTGATAAAAATACATACATACTGCCAATAGTCCCAATTCGTAGTAAAACAGCTATCTCTGAAAAATTATGACCAAACTCCCTTGGTCCTGGAGTATCATATATAGAATAATATTTACAAATAATAAGAATATTCACATGGACATGTTAAATAAAAGCAAGTTCTATAGTACGTATGTATACTCAAAACATTAAGTTATGATGTTTTGAGTACGTATATACGTACTATAGAACTTGCTTTGTTATTATTAATTTCATTTGGTGTAAAATAAATGTGTAAGAGTGATAATATGATGAAGATTGATACCTCATCAATGTATCAAATCGCATTGATGTAGCGTTATCTTGTCTTAATGATTAACAATATACACAATATAGTTTAAGCCATTTTATGTACCCCACTGTGTAAAACTGTCAATAAATTCCCAACAAAGACGGTATACTCCTTGGCGGAAAATCAAAAAAAATGTACTATATAAGATTTTATTGAAGATAAATAACAGATATTTTTATAAATATACCACTTCTAACCGAATAATAATATAACATAATAGATTTGTGAATATATATTACAACACAAGATATTACGTATAAACAATTTAAGTATTACATTAGCTAACAAAAATAAATAATGATATATTTCTCTCTTTGCAAATAATTAATAAATAATTCTAAACGCAACCTAAATATTAATTCTATGACTGTCTACTATTATACTTTCCCCACTTTTTGAGGAAAATGTCATTTACTTGCAAACATTACTCATTTGCTTGTTTGCGTGTGGGCAAACGCAATTAAAGGCCGCTTATGCACACATTTATTTTGTTGTTGCTTCAACTTTGAACGGAGTTTTGAATGACACTATCACTCTAAGTCTAATTACTCTATGCCCCACATGCTGGAATAGACGGGTAAAAAAAATTATCCACCATTTACTTGTATAGGAAGTACCCAAAAAAAAAAAATTTTATTTCACAGTTTTCTAGGCGTGATTAATATCTATAACTATGCCAAATTACAGATTTAGAGAACCTAGGGTCTCTGAACAAAACCGCGGACGGACGGACGGACGAACAGGACATGGCGAAACTATAAGGGTTCCTTGTTGTGTAACTACGGAACCCAAAAACTATTGGTCAGACCTTGGTCAAATTTATATGGGACCACATGAGAAGCACCAGCTTTCAAATAAAAAAAAGAATCATCGAAATATGTGTTCACTCAGAAAAAAGTTATGAGGATATGAGGTAACACACATAAAAAAAACATACAGTCGAAATGAGTATTTTAGAAGTCGGTAGAAAAATATATCTAAAACCAATAATATGTGTACTGTAAAGTTGTAGGAAATATACTCAGGATCTGCAATATATAAGACGTACAAACAGTAAAACTGGACATTAGCTGACAGTGTTGTTATATTATACTTACAAAAATGCACGGTACTGAAATAAAACCTTTGAAAAAATTTAACATGGCACAGATAAAGAAACGCATAAATTATATCTATGTTGGACATGTATGTAGTAACACGTTATAAGAGACCAGCTGCGTTTTTACACAACATATAGGCATCGTTAAGGTAAATCACATCCTTCATAACAATATTCTACCTGAGTTATTAAATTACCATAACTCAACGACATTGTATAGATATTGTCAACTTGATATATTACATTCGAACGCGTATCTCTCCTATACAGCCGTTTGACAAGGGATGAGTCTACCTGCTCCAGAGATGGGCTCGGCTACACGAATGAACGAACATTCTAACAACAGGAAATTCGCTATTGAAGCCGAGATGCAGTCGACGGCAAGTTTAATTAGTTTATATCGCGTCCTGTCCAACTTTGCAACTTAAATTTGGTTATCAATATAATATTCATTGCACCTCTGAGCAAAATATTAAAGTAACATAATTTTTAAATGCAACGAAGTACATTATATAAACTAGCATTTGTTATGTATATATTATATGTGTATATACATATATGTATACATACATATGTGTATATACATATGTGTATATATACTAATATAGACTTACTAGGTTAATGTGACTATTTCAGACTGGTTATGCGAGACAGATTTACTGGACGATATTAAAACTAAAAAGAAATTAATATTATTAATTTTACAGATAACGATATGAATTAATAATTAAATGAAAACAATTTTAATGAATAAAACAATAAATGTTTAATCTTTAACACAACCATACACGTAAGATATAAAATATTAAATAATTATTGCCCGATGTAGATTTTGTAAAGATGTCAATAACACGTGAGGAACTTGGTATAAGTTTTTAATTCTTCTTTTGTATACCTCGATAATTATTTACTACACTATGATAATTACTAACTGCCATTTAATGTTCCAATTGAATTGAAACATGTATACTTTTAAGTCGTTGTTACTAGCTAAAACGGCTTATCGTCCATTCAAGACTAGTTTAGGAACGAGGAAAAAACGGGAAATATAATTTTATTGCACAACTGACCTCTTATCGCGAAGGTGTCTTTATTGTTCTTGTTTTAATGTGCCTTGTTGTATAAGGTCTGTGCATGGCAAAAAACTTGCCTCTGTATACAATATCTGTTTTAAAATAAAAAAATTACATCAAGTAATATCTTAAAATATAAACAATAAAAGATAAATATTTAAAAAAAATTAGATATCTCACAGTAATAAAAGTATGAGTTATAAGAAAGCTAAAAGCATATGTATTTAAGAATATAAAGACACCAAAATAAACAACGCATGCTACTTGAGCCGTGGGAATCGTTATAAGCAACATTGCTGTCCTTCCTTTCGCCTGCCTATACAATTGACCTTGAGTCTACAGTTGATGTGTATATTGGACTTTATTCTCAACTAGCTATTGCCCGCGACTTCGTCCGCGTGGAGTTCGGTTAAATCGCGCCCATGTGTGAAAAAGAGTCTGCTGGTATAAACCACAATTATAACAGGATGTCGCGGGCAAAAGCTAGTAAACTACAAAACTTCTTTATACACCACATTTTTTTGCTAAATTATATATATTAAAATTATCAGACTAATGGGCGAGCTTACGCAAGCCACATAGAATTGCCCGTGTGAAAAACAATTTTCTCTCAAGTCTATACCCGCAAATTTTAATGTCTGCACTTGTGATTTGTTTATGGTCATTGCAAAGCAGACTTTGAGGGGAAACTGTATTCGTTTGAATTCAAAAGGAAGATCATTCGGGATCAAGGGAATTCTTGGTACAAATACAGTTTCCCCTTGCGCACATCCAGTTATAATTGTGGCTTCCACTACATTGCGATGTAACGCTTTTACATTTAGTCTGGTTCCGTTGCATAGTTGAAGAGGTTTTAAATTTCGCAACAACATAACAGGAGTGCCCACGCGCAGAATAAGTTAATGATGTGGAAGACCCGATGGTTTCAGTGAATTAAGAAATTCGGCAGGGTAGTTAATTGCGTCATCTGTGTTGACCACAGAGTGTATTGTCGTGTACACCATTTCTTCCCCGTCAAAGGACGTTAACAGTATATCGTTAATTGCCGCTGCTTGGTAGTTTTTCGGGGTTAGTATGGCACGTTCACACAACCATTCCATTGGCTTATTGTGGATATGAGCAATATCTGGATATTAACTCCTGCAACGTAAATACAACTGTGCACAAATTATCAGGGATCGTTATCATTCCGTCATTTATCGGGTAATCACCGTTGCCGATTTCAAGTAGGAGATTCGCAAATCCACCAGCAGACTCTTTTTCTCCTAAGTGTACACGCATATTTTTCGAGAGCTTGAGGATTTTATTAGAGGCCATAAAGTGGATCTCTTAAGACACGCCTTAACTTCATCTGCTCTAGTTCCTTTTGTCACTACTGGTAGAGTCTGTCTAAAATCTCCAGCCAGCAAAACCGTTATACCACCCATTAACTTCTTATTTCCTCTTATATCTTGTAGAATTCTGTTTAAAGCCTCTACGCTACCCTTATGAACCATGGTTATTTCATCCCACACTATCATTTTCGTATGTTTTAATACTTCAGCAAAATTACTTTGTTTCGATATATTACAAGTGGGAGTATCAGCTGTTGTTAAATTGAGTGGTAACTTGAAGGTAGCATGAGCAGTTCGTCCACCATCAAGCAGTGTAGCTGCGATCCCAGAAGAAGCCACAGCAGCAAATTTATGAGGAATGTTTTGCCTGTTCCACCCGGAGCATATAAAAAGATTATTCCACCCTTTTTTGATTCAATTTTTGTGTTAATTTGATTGTAAACTGCTTTTTGTTCGTCACTCAGTGATCCTTCATTATTTTTAACTGTGATTTAAGAAACTCTCTGTTTTCAAATTGTTGTTCTTTGCTTGGCTGAGGTAACCCATACTCTTTTAGTAGCCGACCACCCAACGCTAATCCGACATCTACTATAAGCGAAAAGCATTTGTTAAAGACCACATCTGTTATGTGCTCTACATCCACATCTCCCTGTCTTTCTAATTGCCTTTTAAAATCTTCAGAGAGGTATTCTTTGAATTTCTCCCAAAGGCTTAAAGGGCCTGATACTTGGCAGAACACTAAAATAATCGTAAAAAGATCCCGAATCATTAGCGGTGATTGGCAAAGTGCTGCCTTTTCCATTGCTGCGAAAAAATGTTGATCATATCTTCAAGCAAGCCGAGAGCTTTGCACGCTGATTGAAACGTGGAATATACATGACCATCTACAGTTTTTAACGCTTCAAACGAAATTGGGCCCTGGATCTCATGAAGAAGCATGTGAAGGTGATATCATTCTGTATTATTCGGATGCACAGTATAAACCCTGCCCAGAACGTGCTCTTTTTTGACCCCTGGCCAGCAAGCAACGTTTGCTCCTCTCTTTCTCCTTTGGAACTTTCTTTTATCCCAAACGTAGTATGCAGGTACTTCTAGGTAGAGCAATGTTTTTGCAAAGTTATCCACTTTACACAAATCGAAAAAGGATAGAAGTGTGGTAGTTGGAGGACTATTCACTCTTTCACTCAGATTTTGCTCATTAAAATAAACCCTTTGCCCTTTTTCCAAATGAAAAGCGAGGTGGACTACGGGAGGGAAACGCTCATGAATGGGAAATTCAAGGACTCGCCATACTTCCTCTGATGAACTTATATATCTTCCACTTGTGTAGGTTTTAACTTCATCCTTCTCATTCTCTAAAACAAACGATGCCTGGTCTGAACCTTTATTTACGTATTTACAGACGTATTTTATTGCTTTCACCGAATGACAATATTCCACATTTAAGTGAGCGTTAAATGTTTTTAATAATACTGTATTATAAGGGACTACCCAGCGATTATCTATGGTTGTGCCTTTGATATCAACAGAGAACCCACCGTCATCAAGTAAACGCCTCTTGTACTGCGGATAACCGTCTTCACCAGTTTGAGTTTCCCTTATGAGAGCCCTGGGGTATCGTTTACTGCACATGTTATCTTTCATACATGGTGACTTTCTATTATATTTCGACATGGACCATGTATCATATTACATTTAACGATTTCGTGAAGCTCTGGGTCACGTTTGGGATCCAGTATTTCAGCACAAATTATATTGTCGATTTGATCCGGAGTAATACGTTTGTGAAGCCATAAAAGAAAATGAATATGTGGAAGACCTCTCTTTTGCCATTCCGTTGAGCACATATAGCATCGCACTTCACCAAATATTTTGCCCTTTGCCAATAAGTTCATGATCTTTTTCACCTTTAGTCGAAACACCCTCGAAATTATATCGTGTCTATCATGAAATTGTTGTCCTTGAAGCAATTGCTCTTTTATCTCGTCCCAGCGAGGATTGCATGTGAAAGTGATAAAAAAATCAGGCCGGCCGTAATTCCTAACATTGGTCATAGCGTCCTGTGTTCTTTCGTGCATTAACCTAGGTCCTAGGTAAAACATCATGGAAGGACAACCATTTGTCTTAGTTGGTTGGCTTCTGCGTCTTGTCGTCCAATAGCATCTTTTAAATGGATGTAACTATCAGCACGTACTCGTAATTTGGCTTGATTGTTTTTGATATAATTTGTTTCTACTTTGGCGTATTCATCCACCAAATATTGACTAAAAAGGGCACGATAGTTGACTAAATAGTTATCTTCTCCTTCTTTAATCATTATTCTATACGAATAGAAACTTGCAGAAGTGACAGTTTTATTAAGCGGCAACTTAGTTGTGGGATCGCGTTGTGGTATGTTGATTGAATACCCATCATTCCCCAGCAAAACATCAATGGATACTGTAGCGCATCGATTCGATGTATCTCACTAATACGCTGAAGTGAATTACTTCGGCTCTCGAGGATGATGTCCCTTCGATCAAATTGTTGATCCACTAACACTAAAGCCACTTCATTTGTAGTTGGTGCGTTGTACCTACCTCTATGTTCTTCTAGTGGTTTTTTATCAGCATGTATGACAACTTTGTATGACTCTGAAGGAGGGGCTTTATCAATGGCACTTTTCAGATCTTTTATATACGGGTTCACTTGATGCAGCATATTCTGCAATTGTTTGATTAAATTTGGCTTTAAGTTACGGAGTTTAGAACATCGAATCTTTGCTTCTCGATCATCTTCACCTATAAAATATATTTGAAGGTACTGAACGTCATGTTCGGCTTCTGGTAATATACTTCCAATTAAATGGTAGACCTGGCCTTGTACTTTAAAAGTCGGTGAAAAACCATCTGCTGTTACCTGTTTACCACGAAAGGAAGTCATCTGGAAACAGGCATTATATTTACAAATATTACGCATAAAATGGTCATGATCTGGGTGTAGATCATTAATCAAACTAAAGAGTGGTTCAGGCAGTTGTTTCAACCGATCAAGTTGCACTTTTCCAGCGCTGCAACACATACCAGGTGTCTCATCCTTCCATTTCAGCGCATTGCACCACTGACACTTGTATGTCATAGAACCTAAGGCTACACTGCTGTCAGTTCTATAAGCAATATCAGGGTCATACTCCATAGCAGAATGGACCTTGTTTTTCCATAAACGCAGTGTAATGTTTTCCTCATACTCTGACTGAATTGTTCTATGCACTTGTGGATTCGCAGTTTGGTAATTTGCAACAGCTTGCCTGTGTACATCGGGATTTTTTTCTGATAAGCGGACACAGCTTTACGATTTGAATTTGGCTTGTCCTGCCTATATCTTTCTTGTGCCTTTTTAATTGACTTTTTCTTGTGTAATTCGTAAATCTGGACCTTCTTTTTTTCTTTTTTTCATATTTTAATGCCGACGATACAGATTGATAATTAATAGAATCAGGCGTTACTTTGCGGAAATCCATTATATTAAAGTTGTAAATATTTACTTTGCAAACATCCGCTGATGTTTGCAAAGTAAATATTTACAACTTTAATTTGATACAGATTGATCTGTTCCGCTGGTTGGAGATGATATTTCACTGTATACAAAAGATGTAACAGTTAAATGGTCAAGCTCTGAAAAAGGATCATACTCTTCGACAGGTACCTCCATGCGACGCTGTGTAATTTTCTTCGCAACAATAGGCAGATAGGCGTCAAAATGTCCATTAGATAAATCATGGCTAAATCGTAATCGCCTTACTGGACAGATATCTGTTCCGGACTCTGTGTATAGCAGACCGTTTCGATATACTTCAAACTGAAACGGAAATATTAATCCTGCAGCTACCAATTCACAAAGTCCACCGTAAGTTTCATGTTTTAACATATCGGCTGAATATTCATTTGTTATTGAATAATTATTGCCATTTCTGTCGTGGGTCATAACTGAAAACCTAGGCCAATCATTTACCATAAATCTAACAATTTGTGAACGCACCACCATCGCATTTTCTTGAGTTCCGTACATTAAAAATGAAAGAGCACGAAACAAACAGGCGCCTTCACCTATAATGGGGACGACAGTATGTTCTTCCATTTTTCCTTTCATATTAAGACTTTCTGTACTCATTTTTTCAGTGAGAAAAATTACTTCTATAAACAATACCTAATTACAAAGCAAATCGAATTCCAAGTTTGAACAGTGGTTCTAAGAAAGACAAATCCGAAACACGAAGCAAATCTTAAACCGTAAGCAAGCAAACAAAGTCGAAGTCTAGTCAAATATCCGTTAACAGTGAATAGGTACCGTATGTGGTACAAGTTGAAGCGCTCATTCACCATTCACTTTATATTAGTTCGAAAAAACACAACGTTACCGTGTTCTAAAACGATACCAACGCCATCTATTGGTAGGAATTGGAACTTGAAGGTCAATACAAAATAGGTAAAAATATAGTAATTTGTAAAAAAATATATTTGGTTTGGTTGTTTATTTTCATTGTTTTTTAATTAGTATTTTTTTGTTCAGGTGTAATTTTGTGCAAATTTTTTGTACAAATCTTCTTGTCTATTTTGTTTTATATTTTTGTGCAATAAAAGTATATTCTATTCTATTCTAACAAATTAAGTTTAAAATATTTATCAATATCATTTTCGTTTATTACGAGCCAAACACCTTAAAAATGACACCCAAGTCACCCAACCCATGATGATTTTTACATACAAACATAAATCCATTCATCCTTCCATCCATGTTGGTTTCAAACCATAATCGATGCCATTTTTGTAGTTAACGTCCCAAAAAACCATAAAACGACACCCATATTGACATTTCAACCACATCGCACCCCCACAGGGGATGATGGAAGGTATTTCCCGTCTGCTACGTTGGATTTTGAAATAGTTGTTGTTTTCGTAATCAGCTACCCGATAAACCATAAAAACGATACCCATGTTTATTTTCAGAATTTGTCACCCCTTTTCCACCTTTTAGGGGCTGAATTCTGAAAGAGTCTGAAACACTTGTTTACTTATTTATTGATAGGAGTACTCCTGTGAAGTTTCGAATAAAATAGTTTAACTAATCTTGTTTCCCCATACAAATTTTCAACCCCTTTTTCACCCCCTTAGGTGTTGAATTTTCAAAAACCTAGGAGACGTAATTGTTTATTTCTAATCTTTGGCCTAAAAACAAAGTTTCAGGCTTCTAGCTCTAAAAATGACGGACTTTGATACAAACTTTTAACCCCTTTTTCACCCTCTCAGGGGGCGAATTTTCAAAAATCCTTTCTTAGTGGATGCCTAAGTCATTACGACTGCCTGTATGCCAAATTTCAGCGAAATTCGTTTAGTAGTTTCGGCTGTGCGTTGATAGATGAATCAGTCAGGTTTGCCTTTTATATATATAGATAATATTCAATCATCGATGTTTTTTTTTTCTTTTTATAGGGTAAGGGTGACAAACGAGCACACATTCCACTTGATGTAAGTGGATGTTGTTGCCCATAGACATCTACATCTATCCTCGATTACGAATCAAAATGCAGATGCGTTGTCACCCGTAAGGACTAAGATGGAATGCCTCGTTTCCAGTAAAAAGGGTTTCCTGTTCTCTACACTCACCATTTGAAACACAACAGCATTAAGCTGCTATTTTACGCTGGTATTCTGTGAGAGCGTTTTCGTTTCCCGGTCGAACCGACCCATTCGTGCTACAACTATACTACTAATATAGCTGCAGCATGACTCTACCACTCTGATAAATGTGTAAGACAAATTTTAAGGTAGTAGAGACATTCTGCAAACCATTTCAATGGGTTGGAAATTGGGAGTGGGATATCTTGACAAGGCGTTATTGCTTTTCACGTAGTTTTGTAAGCTGATGTTAATTGTCTTACGATGCCTCGCGATCATTGTTCACTGTTGCGCGTAAATACTACTAGTGTTTTCTTACGTCTTCTTCATCAGCCGTAAGAGTCCACGGCTGGACATGTGCCTCTCCCGTTGTAAGACGGATTTGCATTAGTCGTCACACTAGGCAGACGAATTGACAATCACAGATGTTTTATTGCTATTAAAATTTAAAGGCGCTTTCATATTTTTTTAGCCTTTATAGACAAAGGACAAATGTACTATACAGCCTATATCGATTTTATACTTTGTGTAATCTGTTTATTTTGGTAAACATTATTATTTTTTACCCTGTAGGTGACACTACCTGTTAAATAATAAAATAATAGAGCGCTAAATTTAAAACACGTAAATAATATATTTTAAAAGTCAGTAATACAATTTTTTTAATCAAAATTAAATGAAACGCTCATGAGGCGTGCACTTTTGGATTTTCCAAACTATCTTTAAACTGTGACCAGACGTCGTCGTATACAACACGTAACAAAAAGCCGTGGTTCCCGTTAAGTGCGTTATCAGAATAAAACTTATTTTAAATTGAACAGCAAATAAAATTAAATTAATTTTTTAAGGTCGAATTTTCTGAAGTAATTTTATTTTTACACATTCGAATGCTTATTCTGATAACACACTTAACGGGAACCACAGGGTTTTCGTTACATGTTGTATACAGTATTGAGATATGTTAATTTTAAATTTCATATATCATTAAGTTATTTAAAAACTAAAATTTTATTGATCAATAGAATCTTTGATAATTCCATTACTTACTATTTTGAATAGGGGTTTGTGCTTATACAACTATTCATGAACCAGATTGTACGTATCACTATCGACTATATAATACGTTATACTATTAGCAACGGTTTGCCACAATAAATTATTATATAAAGAGATTAGTTATATTTTTTGGAATGCGATCACAAAGTGTGAAGATTATTAATTATTAAGATTACTAACTATAACTATTTCGTAAACAATTTGATTTCCTCTAATTACTCTGACATATGATATAACAAGAAAAGTGTCTGTAACGTTATGTAAATAGTTTTCTCAGCCTATTTCGTAACGCAACGTCAGTGAATAGTCAGTAGTAAAAACAAGTCTTTGGAACGACTATACATTACTTTTACAGCATTTTATGTATTATGCTGAGAGTTGTGCATGGATCGTGAAGATCACATTTTTACACATATAACGTAACGTTTTGTTTGCAGTGTGATAATATTTTTTGTAATACTTTACTATTTAACAATTATTAATATACTGGAAGTAAAATTAAAGACTTAACAAAGTCTATATAGTACTTCTAATTAAAAACTGTTGCCAACTCGCCTGCCAAACGTGGCAACTATGAAAAACTTTCCCCCTATGAGGTAAACTATGGGGGAGCCCTTTGTTCAGCGGTGTACTTTTATCCTGTTAACTGTTTTAACAAAGCATAATTTTTCGTCAAAGATTTTTTTAGTCTAAGATTATATCTATGCCGTTATGTTTGTGGCTCGTATCCTTAACCTAATAGGTTGCTATTACTTTTTTTTTCCATGCGTTACTTATTTTAACTTTTCTTATTTATAACAGTAACTTACAAATTGGATTATGTGTCTATACTCCAATATAAATAAGAGAATTAGAGCGCACTTACCTATATTGCAATCCCATTGTCATCGTGAGTAAGCTAAAGATACGAGGAGACTGGAGCGAGTCTTAATAAGGAAACTGGTACTGAGGTCGATGCACGCCCACCAGATGTGCACTTGTTCTTTAGGACACAGACGTAAAAGGCATTATAACCTAAACGTTAACAATTATTATTATTATTACACACAGACATTAAAATCGAACTCAATGCTCCCTAAAGGTGGAGATATGGTGATGTTTGGATTTCTGAATATTAGATCGATTACAATAACTCACTAATGAAAATTTAATGAAATGAAAGCGACTATCGTGTCGAGTTTAATTAAACTAATAATGGCCAGTTTTTATAGTAATGAACCGTTATGGCGGTCCGATAAGTAAGTATATAATGATTTCTTATATTTAGTAAGTATATATTTTAGAAGTGATGGATAGTAATCGAGCTTTCAACCATAATCGTGAAATTTCCGTTTAAATTTTATCTAGTGATCCGTCAAACAATCAATCGTTTGTGGATAGTAGAATGACCGCTCGGCCCGCATCCCGGGCGAGCCTGTCAATGAACTCTTCAATTTTAATTAATGGTCTTTCAAAGCAGTCAGTATATACAAAATACAATGTACATTAATGTACGTAATTTACATGCAATCAAATTATATATTTCATTGTTCATATTTTTATTCTTGCATACATACATATACATACATAAACACTCACGCCTGTCACCCAGAGGGGTAGGCAGAGACTACGGACTTCCATTTGACACGCTCCTGACACACCTCTCTCGCCTCCTTTACATCCATATATTATCTACGCATACACGCTTGTCGGTTAAGGGTACTCCTAATCTGGCCCATTTAAAATGAATGATGAAAATGTTTAAAAAATGAAAATCTTTTGCTTTGTTAAAAAACGTTAAGACGTTTTAAACTAGGAATATCTTTCACTGTGACGGTTTGCACACATTAATGCTCACGGACAAACGTCCAGATCAAAAACAATTATTAATAGGCCATAAAAACAGAAGTACCGTGCGGAATTCGAACTTGCGGAGCACACAGCGACGCGCCGCAGTCAGACAACCAGCCACTAGCCACTACTTATACACCGATGTTTCTGTACGATATACTTTGAAACCGTAAGCACTGCAGCAACATTGACACGCAGTGTAAACGTCACGAAAATAATCACGATGCATATAAATTCGTCAAACAATTTTTATGCTCTACTAAGCGCTTTGATTTGTTCTAGAGCCTGCTACTTCCCTAGCCGTTTAACTACGTGATTGCAACGAAGTAAGTAATTAATGCTCATTTGACAGATATAATGACAGTTTTATATTTCGGTGACTCATCAAGAAATAGGTCGAGTAGGACAAAGAGATTTGCCTCGGTGCTCATTATTTATTAACACACACTCATTAATCACTTGACGATCCATTTAGACTAAGTGGTTTGAGATTTATGGCCTAGTGTACATTAACCCTTCGCTTTAAATTTTTTCCTTGTGACCTATTTGCTTGCCGAATAGTTATAACATTTTTTTTTTAATTTCATGAGCTACTTCTTTGTAATTTTACGATATTTAGACTATGAATTTTTAACATAACGTGTATATTTTGATAAAAAATAATATTTGATTGAATAATATTTGATGAAATGCAAACTGGTTGACAATTTTATCAATTCATTGACAATAAAGGTACATGATGGTGACGATTTATTTAGTTGTAAATACAAAAGCTCTAACGTTTAATTATATTCATATAAGTACCTTAAAAAAGATATGCATGGTACAAACCGAAAATTTTAAATTAATTAATTTAAGACATATTGGAGTAATAATTTATGAGTTACACGAGTATACTTAATAAAAAAATTTTAACTTACATTTAACATCATATTTTGAGGTTTAATAAAACTTTATTAATTGAAAATTGCTTAGGACTCTTTAATACAAATTACCGGTTACCTTATTACAAAAGACCTAAGCACAACATAACCGTGAAATATTCGTTCAAAAACCGTGAGAAAATGAGGCAAAGTATACAAAAACATAACGAAAAGTGAGAGCATTCAATTACGTTTAGGTTATGCCAGTGTAACGAAAAGACCAGTTCCCACAAATTTCCCTAAAATTGCCTCGGGTTAGGAATTAGTATGAAACGAACATCGAAATTATTCAAATTGTAGCTGTCCAGTAACATAACTATGCCTAAATTATCATTTCAACATTTACTTTTTCATTTTATTAAAAAAATTAATGTATAAATGAAATTCAGTTGTTCAACCAACAAATTAACTTTACAATTATCCAAATAAAGTTTTTTAAATGTTTTCAAAAATTGGCATCAAAGATAACAAAATGCCATAAACTAAAAAAATTGTTTTAAATTTTTAAAAACTTTCATGGTAAAGTATGAATATCAGTGTAAAACCTCAGACCAACAAAGAAAAACGGAGCGCTGCGTACATTCCAAGTGATACCGAAACCAAGCTCAACTTCTTGACGCACTCACGCACACATCTTTCTTCTTTCTTTTTTTAACAGCCTGTAAAAATTCACTGCTGAACGCACGATGCATATTGGGTGTGTAATTGCGTGTTCTTACAATAAGTTGAGCATGGTTTTGGCTTGATTTTTGCATCACTTGAATTGTTTCTTTCCTTTTTTGGCCTGAGTGAAAAAAGGTTATAGAAATATTTAATGTATCACATTTCAAATTCTTTGTGCTCAGTGTAGTAGACAAACATCAAAATTCATATTCTCCAAGGAATATAGAGAGGTATTTTGCTACATGAATAATTGCGATTTAAATTTGTGGCGTCTACGTATGCTCACGTTCACTGTTTATTGAGGTTATTGTGTAGCAGTAATATTGTGGTTTGATATTTTTCAGTACTCTAAATAATTTCTATTATTAAAATACCCATTCCCAATATAAAACAGATATTTAAATTAAAGCAAACCGTTCAAATTACAATTCCGTTCAACTCACTCTTTTAAACGGTCGTACCTTATAGAGACTCAAAGTATTGAGTCGTTAAAAAAACAGCTGAAACATCATTATTTAAATTTTATGAAGTAGAACATTTATATTTATATATTTTATAGCATATATGCATTTTGCAAGTTGAAATTAAAATAATCTCCTTCACCCAAGGTTTGCCTTGAAGAAATAGCTATTGAGCGATAAAGCCACCTTTATGTTCTTTTCTTAATTAGTATATAGTTTGTTATCAATATTTCTATTTTTAATGTCTGCCAAAATGAATAAAAATTATTAAGTAGTTAATTGTATGCTCCTAATTTTGATTAACTTTAAATTTACGTAAAATCCCGATTATCTGACCCGTTATATTCCGATTCATTCCAATCTCATCGACAATTAAAGACTACTACCAGATGTGTTTAATGCATAGAAAGAAAAAGACATTCACTCATCCGCACAGTGCCTTTCCGAACAACGCATATCCCTTTGCATGTTCTATCACATCTACATGGGGAGTGCTCAAAACTGTTCGGACTAATTCACTATCGCACATCGCGACAAAATTTACGACACCATCTAAACCATCTCAATGCTTTGTGATCCACCACCCTTGGTGTTGCAGTTGTTAATGGGCGGTGGTAGTCACTCTTTTTCCCTCTATACTATAAAAAAACGCAGGGATATACATAATCTAACCAGCGCGGAGAATTAATTGCTTGCGTGTTATGCAGTTGTAAATTTTGATTACAGCCAAGATTCCCAAGCCCAGACCAAAATCTCGTTACATACGCTAACTATAGAATCGTTCAACTTAAATGTGCATGTTATATAATATTTAAGTAATGGATACTAAATTTAAATAATATGGGCTTGGTGACGGGGTACGCTGCTCTAAAGTTTTACAGTACGAAAGCAATTCGAGTTCATCTTTGGGGTTTGCAAATTATACTACTGATTTATAAGGAAACCTGCGTGGCTGAAAAATTTAAAATAGTTCAAAAACACGTGAAGTCTACCAAGATGTATTAGATTACATACTCAAAGAGGCATGTTCCCGACAGTAAGATTTATTTAAGCAGCATCTTACTTAAATTTCAAAGTCCTTGGATATTCCATCGATTGTTTTACGTACGATTATATATTATTTTCCCATAAGTAAAACCGAGTTACAAAAGGGAGGATGTTATCAATTCTACTAACTTATCTCTTTTTAATGTATGTATTTTTAATGTATCCATCCGTGGCAGTCTACTGATGGACATGGGCCTCCCCCAAGGCGCGCCACTTAGCCCCATCTTCGACTTTACACATCCTGTTACTGCCAGACTAGCCTAGCGCACGGCTGCACTCCGTCTAGCTAGGGGACAACCCACATTGCATCTATGCCACGTCAACTCAAACGGTTGTCTCTTCGACTGATGTGACCTACGTCGGTGTCCTTGGTCGTCCTGCGGATTTCTTCATTATGAACCTTATTCATTACGAATCTTATCGAGTTACGAGCATAGTTCTTTCGATATTTCTCTGAGAGTGATTTCGATCTTGTGGAGTAGTATAGTTAGTATCTACGTTTCGGAACAATATGTGGGTAAAGGACGCACTGTTCAAAGACTGGCTTCTCATCTTCAGGCTTTGAGGTATAGGCGTCGAGAAGACTTGACGCAATTCCAAAATGCTGCCTTTACCAACTGCTTCGCCTATCGGTTTCTTTCTCGAAGTTGTTTGTTGTTTCTAATTGCACTATTTGCCCGAGGTAGATAAACTTTTCCTTCTTTCAAAAAAACTTTCAAGAATTTTATGAGAAAAAATAAAGTCTTCTTTAAATTAACGCAGTCCAACACGTCCAGAAGATTCATCAAGGCAGTTCAGTTTGTCTTGAAAATCCTGCAGTGATTTTGAATATACGTCTGTGAGTTAACCGTCAAATCACGATGGACCAGTGGTGGTCGGTGAGCATCAATATGCACGTACATTCCAGTTTGGCGTCTTGAAAACATTTTCCATCGCATTTGTGAACAGTTTCGGGGATATAACACCCTTCCGTCTCACTCCACGATGCAACTGAATAGATACTGGACAATCTACGCCTTGTACTTGGTCGGCTATCAAGCTTACGGTCTATAGATGTCTCAACACTTCACTATATTGCTGGTCGATTTGGCAACGCTAAAAGTAATTCATAACAGCCCCGGTTTCGATAGTGGAGTCACAGGCTTTCTGATAGCCGGACAAAGGCGAGACAGTCGTGTTGAGTATAATTTACCTTGTGGATTTGGCCTGTGGTGTGGTCTGATACCCAGTCTGTTGAAAGCCAAGTCTCCGTGCAAATATTGATGCTCTAGAACAGCTTATAGTCGTGGTTCAGAAGAGAGATAGGCCGATAGTTTATTAACATTGTCTTGTTAACTTTTTTTTAGAAAACAAGTCCGTGATGCTTATTATATTATGCTTATTATGTTTTATATCCGAGGTTAACGAGTGGTTAATCGATTTCGCTGATTTTTCATTTACTGATAATAGTAGTATACTTTTACAGTAGTTTCATATACATTTGGGCAAAATTCAAGATAATTTAAGTTGGTTGAATTTTTTGTTTAATAAGAACTTTTTTTGGAACGAAGATCCTTATCGGACGGTACGAATTTGGCGGATGGGGGCTAGGCGAGAAAAAGTGTAAGATTTTTCCGTCACGACCCCTTCTGACGTAGTGTAGACGGCCTTGGCGGCTATGAGGAAGCGAGATAGATTAATATCCATCTCCCTCGCACTTTTTCTTATCTTACCAGGAAAGAAATATTATTTTATTTTAAATGCCGCTTCATTTTAATAGACGCTAGTAATTCATTTATTTGTATAATACGTTTATCAATAATAATATACTACGAAAGGAACTTCGTTCCAACCGAGTGTTCCACGACACTAATGCATGTTTTTTTTTAAAAGCTACTTAAACCTTAATTTGAGAATCATTAGATTAGCCACCTTACGGGAAGAATTATCTAAACTGTGATTTAAGTATTAGTCCAAGGTGAGCGAAACGTAGATTATAGTGTCATATATATTTATTATGAAGAAATTTCAACCATATACTCACAATCAAATTGCAAGAATCAAACTTATAATCAAAATAAAAAAATATAATGCGGTCATTAAGGAGTACGCTAGGGCTGAATCTGAATGACAGGGTGAGAAATAGTGTGGTAAGAGAAAAGTGTGGTTTGCAAGATGACGTTGTGACCAGGATTAAGAAAGGAATGCTTCGGTGGTTTGGTCATGTAGAAAGAATGAACGAGGAAAGAGTGACAAAGCAAATTTATGTTGCAGAAGTGAACGGAAGAGTCGGGAAGGGACGCCCTAGACGAAGGTTTATCAACCAAATTGGCGATATCAATATATCAAAATGGGCCAGATTAGGAGTATCCTTAACCGACGAGCGTGTATGCGTAGATATATGGATGAAAAGGAGGCGAGAGAAGTGTGTCAGGATCGTGTCAAATGGAAGTCCGTAGTCTCTGCCTACCCCTTTGGGTGACAGGCGTGAGTGTTTATGTTTATGTTTTAATAACTTTAATACAGCATATAATTCTCGTTTTTGATGATTTGCTAATTGCTACAGATAAAATTTTTGGAAATATAAAATTCTAGTAGTTTGCAGTTTGTAAATGTTAGTAGTCTTAAGGTAAAACATTAAATATGTCTGTCACATGTGTTGGCCGGCGGATGTAAATTATCCCCTGTTGTTCATTATTCCCCGCTACAATTGACTCGATTATTCGGTTAATGAAAAGCGCTACTCTACGAAATTCTGGCATAAATCCCCTTTGAATGTTAAATAAATGAATGCGTTCACCAATGTAAATATAACGTATAAGGTAATAATGAATTTTTACAAAGCAAAATGCAGAGGCTCTTTTATGCGGTTATTTATGTTTGAAAATACAGCAATTTTTTTTAAATTTCATTTGAAAGAAATTCAAAGTAAATGCAGTGCATAGAACAGACGTATGTTCATTTCATTGTTTTTTTTTAAACAGAAATTACATTAATTTTAATTCTAATGTTTTTTTCTTAGCACCGTGGCGCATTGGCTTAGCAATGACTTACGGCGCTGAGGGCCGCAGATTCGAATCCCGCACGGCCAAGTATTTGTATGGCCTTTTCCGTGTCTGGATGGTTATCCATGTGCAATTTATGTATATAAACTGCCTACATGAGAAAAGCCTAGTATCGGGGTTACGTTTATTAAATAAAAAGAAAAGAAAGAAGAAACCAAATTGGCTTTTTATATATACTAATACAAACAATTTACTTATTACAGGTAATTGGAACCACATTGAATATCAAGCATTAAGCAAAACCACGTAAGTAAATAGTTTTCTTTGAAAAAGTCACAAAGGTTCGTAAATAACATAAAGTTTGCTGTTGGCATAGATTTTCTCTGTATACACGAAGGACGTTAAAAGGTCGTAATGTAGCGTACTGACTTAGTTTGCTCTACAAAGGCCTCAGTGCTTAGCTGTTGTGAGCTTTTACTAGAATTGAATCGCCAAACGTTTGCGAAATACACTCCGATATTTTAGCTAATAGTACGAGTGAACTGCTAGTAAAACTTACCACAAACAACCTGCGAACGTTTATATTTAAGTCAACTTCTTGTTTTTATATGTTTATCTATACCTGATGATGTTGTCTCTAACGTCTTACGAAGCCTTCAACAGCACAGGATATGATGTAGTAGAGTGTGTACTTAAAGTGTGCGCTAAGCACAGAGGTACCTACTTAATCACCGTTTTTACTTTTATGTGATGTTACGTATAAATAAATAAACTTTATTGTACACCGTAAACAAAAATTAAAAAAAAGAGATTATGCGACTTAATAAGTTGTACAATTGGCGACCATATCGCAAAGAGTGATCTCTTCTACGTAACATTTGGATAAAACCTAAATAAAAAAAATACATACATATATGCGACAGTAGGATTAGTATCAAGACACAGACAGGTACTGGAAAAAAGTAAAAAGTAAAGTTACAGTCTACATACGTCCCACTATTGGGCACAGATCTCCTCTCATTTCTAAGAGGGTTTTAGGTTTAATGTCCGCCGTGATCCCCAATGCGTGTTTTCAAACTTCCTAACGATGTTTTCCTTCACCGCCGGGCACGTGGTAAATCAGCACTTAATATTTCGATTAACAATTTCATTGGTGCCGGAGGGATCAAACTCAGGTTTCTGGCATACTCTGAAATTTACAGTGGAGGCTTAGGCCCTGAGCTACCATAGCTCTTTCAGGTTCTGAAAGAAATAAATATATTTAGACCCAAAACCAAATAATATGGTTTGTCAATAATTCTTTGGAATCGAGACGTAATAGCTACATGTGTAGTTTCACTACTAGGTCACATGATACTCTGTAATAATTTCTTATGTTTACGCGAACACTACACATTTAAATAAAACTAGATTTTACGGATATTATCGCGTTTATATTAATTTATTTTATATTCACGACGCGGGAATTCTGCAGTCTGTGAACACGTACAGGATCGCCCCCGTCACTACATCAGATTTGATAAACCACAAATCCTCGCTGAAGAAAACCGATTTCTTCCATACTTATTATTACAGAGAATGTGAATATAAGTTGATATTTTTTCCTGAGTATATCTAAAAATTGTTTTGTTGTTAAAAACCTGTTATATCTGAATGAATATAATCTATGTAGCATTCTTAAACAAAACTTTTAGACCTAGTGCTATAAATCATCTTTAAATCTATTTCCAATGTTCCGTTCCGGATTCATCAAAACTCAGCACTTATGGAATCACTTCAATGTCTGACTGTATATCACGAAAGTTTGTCTCTAAAAGTATATCATGTTCATAGTTAACAGCTGGTAAAGATAAATTATGGTTACTGAAATACAAGTTAAAATACATTCGCAGACAAATTAACCGAGTTTCGTGCAGCCTTGAAGTTCAAATGAATTTTAATCAAAATATATAAGTTCAATTTTAATAAAATATTGACTTATTACATGAGTAACCATTCCATTTCATTGTGGCCTTGAATTATCTTGCTATGCTATGCTAATACTGATATAGCCCAGCGGATCGGATCGGAGAATTTACAAGGATCAAGGTTGCTAAATATTATAAGCATTTATTTAGTTGTTGGTACTACAAGTATGATTTGTGTATTATACTGTAAAACGAACGACAATGCGGATAAACCTTTAAGAGAAAAAAAATGCAAAATAACTCCATTCCAGAGTCATATTTATAGACTGTCTGACAGACTTTATAGAGGTTTTTTTGCAAATTAGATTTGTTTACAAGAGTGATTTAAGGAATGGAAACTTGTATAAGATCATTCAGTCAAGGAATATATTTTAATAATCTTTTTAAAATATACTCGTATTTATGGTCCAAAATAATATACAAAATATAACATAATTGAAAGTATATTTATTTTTTTAAAATAAGATTTAAAAATATGTTACATCTACTAAAACACAAAGTTTAGTTACTTATGTGTAAATTTTACGGCGGACTAAAGCCTAAATAACGGTATCCCTGTTTTTCACGATTTCAGATCGCTCGCCCGCTATGTTGGAGTCTAACGATAGTAGGTTAGCTAGAGTACATCTCCAAGTTTTTTTTTAATCAATATCAATTTACGTGCTCTTGCAGACAGAAGATTGAGTTGTATATTCCAAGATAAAATTTCATCTAGTTAAACATCTAGATATTTAATACTATGATTGTTTTATTATGGCATCGTGAAGCAAGTAAATGAGTTTACGTTATTACACATATAAACTTGTAGAGTTAAGTTCTTTATTTAGCAGTGTGGATTTATTAATGGGGAACGTTATTGTATATTTAGAATTTTAAATGTTTAGCGTCAGAAGATCCTTAATAAGCCATGATGTCTTATGGGATCCTTTTTGGGCAATTATAAAAGCTTAACCCTAAGTTTTTCCGTTGAATATGACCGCAGTATCATCTGCTTACGAAAAAAAAGCCATTTGATGATGATCAAGAATGATGATAAGATTTGGTACACCGCTAGTGAAAATCATTTTAAATGTAAAACTACCGTGATTTAAAATACAATAATAAATTCAAACAAAAATGCACAACACAAGGTCGCATATATACACAAGCGTGGTCGTTGTAACACGGCTATGCTTTCAAGTAATAATTATGTCTGCATTTTATTAAATCTCAGCTTTGTTATAGTAACAAAACATCTGCTCGTGTTAATTATGCGTGCCTCATATGAAATAATAATCTATTTACATTATTACAGTATGTTACTAAGTGATCATAATATTACTAATGTGTGAGGAAGTGAATGAATTAAGCAAATAACGTAAAGCTGAATGAACACAGCATCCACTTACAATCAGGTGAACTGTGTGCTCGTATGTCACCCTAATTCTATAAAAAAAATTAAAAGGGTCTCCGTGTTGTGTATTGTGTTGTTATCAGGAAGATGCTGCTGCCCATCTCCTGTTATAATTTCAATCTGTTGCGTCTTATCCTTTCTATTGCTGATACATAATTATACATCCATCTTTTGTGTTTAAGTTTATTAAGTTTATTACATTAACAAAAACAATATTATATTTGAACGTTAGAGTAGAGTTTTCAGACTTAATTATTCTGGTGAAAACTTCACCCTTTCAGTTGAATGTTAACAAAGGAATCAAGAGCTGATTTTCCAACAAGCTCGTACATAATACGTAACAAAACTTTGTGTTGCGTTGCAACGATCACAATAAGAAGAAAGTATAAATCGACTTCCACAATGAGATGCGGCAGACGAAGGCGGACTTGACGCTTTATCCCACTTTCCACTTTTCATCGCTTGAATAATAAATAATAAAGCAATTCACTTCAACTCCCATCTAAGTTCTATATACAGATGATGCTATATTTCGTGCCAGCAAAAAACTTTCTGCCACGCCATAACTTCACGTCCGAGGCAATTGTTTGGAAAATGTTTATGTACGGTCAGCTTCGCTCCTACTTCCATTAAGCTGTCAAAACTACTTCGAACAAATTCATTATGTATAGCATTAACGATAAAGCCTTATTACTTTCGAAGCCGTTATTGTACGTTATTCTCAAAATGTCTTTAACCTTTCAATTTTTTTTTCTGTTTGGTGTAATCAATGTGGGACTGAGGATAGCACAAAAAGAGCCCACATGCGTGTCATTAAAGCAATCCGAACCCGCGTTAGGGATCCGAAATGCGTGCCCCACGGGGGAGACCGTCGTCAATTACCGACTTGTGTACCTGAAGCACTTTGTAGGACCCTTAAAATTTGGGCTTTTCGAAATCAGATGTATTATTGATCTATCTGTGAGTAATACGCAGGTGAATTAATGTTACGAAAAAAATGGGTAAGTTTTCAGACTGCGTTGTTATTTTATTACTAAGTACACTTTACCATCTGAGATAAGACATTTTTGAAGATGATTAATTCGCACACAACAACTTTGTAAACAGCCTATGTCTGTAGAGCATTAGTATATAACTCTATAACTTGGGAAACCCATGAAAAGAAATATAGGTACATTAATGTTGGAAAGAATTCAGCGTAAATTTGCAATATTTTTATTTTAAATTTTATGACGGTATTTTTTAGTCTTGAATTATGACGAAAATTAGCGGTACTGATGCATTTCTTTTTGCTCAATAGTGAATCCAATACATTTGGAAAATTTTAAGTTCTTTGTCCCACAAAATTATTTACGAAGGTAATAGTCCGACCTCGGTTATTCGCTGAACTATCGGGAATTCGCACACGTCACGGTGCTAAAGCGACCGTCCGCGCTATCGCAGGCTTCAACGATATGCTCACTCAGCTACTAGATAATATGTACTTAAACTTAACCTACACAAAAATAAACGTAGTCAAATATAATGCCAAGTCGTAGTCGTAGAAGTCTTTAATATATGTAATGTAATTTCATATAATTTAAGTTATAAACTTAGTTTTAGGTTTTAAATTTAATTGAACCTGTAACGCTTTAGGCTCATAACCTGTAATATTACTTGTTGTTTTAAATAACACTTCTGCTACCAATATAATAAAAATTTAAATAACTCACTAAGCTACATTTGAGTAATCATTTACATTACATTACATTTTGACAATAAGTCCTTCTTGTACGCTGTCGGCAAAAATAACGTTTTAAAAACAATCCATTCTGTCAAATTCGTTTAACAGTATTGATAGTTTCCATTTTCCATGTTTATATTTAAATATAAAGCGTTTTATACAATTTGTAAGTAGGTAATATATTTTGTCCTGAAAATGCGGGCATAATTTTACATAAGCTTTAAGTTAATTATAAAATTATAGGCATAAACATCACAAGCAATAAATTACCGCGTTGGTGCCATATTTAAGTTAATTATTATCCTGTAAATGGGTCTGTCAACATGTCGATAATTATTTCAATTAACGTTTGATACAAAAGTAATTACGCACAGCGTCCCGCATGCAATCACTAATTTGTGTTAATTGTGAAACTGTTCGTTCAGTTTATGTCCAATAATTCCCAGGGGAGTCGTTGAAGCTAACAATCGCCGCGAGCCCCAACCGGTACTTACAAACTGGTTAGTTTAATACAAAAGCGAAGGTAAACTTCCTGGATCTCTAGTCTCCCACGCAAGCTATGCTGCTACTTAGCTACTTATCACAACGCACATCGTTAGTGTTCTAGGAAACATTTCTATACGCTATCTGTTATTGGTTAATTGGCTATATAAAAACTATTTGGCATATTAATTACATTTTTCTATTTCAGTTGGTTTTAAACACCTTTGTTAAATTTACTTGACTGATTAGTCTCCCAATATTTAAAGCATTAAAGTTACAGTCAACATAATACTATACACATACAAATAACAGGCCATTTATCATTTTAAAATAGTTTTTGGGGTAGGAAAGAAGCTGCCGCGCGTGCATCTAACTTTCGGTCCAAAATTTATCGAACGCTCATTTTAGGCTTTGCATTTTATTTAATTTTTACTTAGATAAGTTAGAGTTCTTGTTTTATTGTGTACTATACTTTAGAATTCTCTATTATTTCTATTTATACCTAAATTTGTTTCTTTCTTATCCCTAGTTGTATCGTAGGAGCAAGATGTGAGTGATACTTTTCTGTTTAGGATTAATCTGATTATTTATAAAACTGGAGTGACAAACGAACTTAAAGTTCACCTGATGGTAAGTGGGAAGTGGCTACTACAGTCCACGGACACCTGCCGTCCACTTCAAACAAAGAAGGCTACAGACGTAGTCTCTTCTGAGGACTAAGATGGAACACCTCAAAGTCTGTAATTATACTGGTTCTGGAACATAACAGTGCTAGGTGCTGTGCTATTTGGGAGCAGAAATAGGTAAAGGTACCTAACCAGACAGACAAAATATTAATATTATTAAAAAATAAATTTTGTTTTAAATTTGACCACAATAGATACTTATAAAATAAAAAATAAATAAAAAAATATTTCTTTTAATTATTTAGATACTAAAATATTATTTAATACAATAATATACCGTCTAAACTTACTAACAGTATGCTATTGATCGAAGGTTAAAACAAAAATATCTCGTAATACTAGGTACATACATTTAGTTTGATAGCCTTGCTGAATGGCTGCTCATTAATATATATTTAATTATAAAGGTTGTGCACACAGCAGTCTATAATTGAATTTTATGATAGTAAAATAAATTCTAAGCAAAGACGTCTAGAATAATTCAAGACCATTAAAAGTGCTGTAGTTTTTGAAATACATAATAGGATAATATTTCCTCCAAAGATAAAAAAACACTAAGTAACCTCTGCTATTCGTTTTGTTTTCAAAATTGTGCGAATATATTATAAATTAGATGTTATAAATATAATCACTAACAACTGATTGTGTGCTGTCACTGAAGATATATATTTTTTTTAATTTACTGTAAAATACGAGATATTCCATTGTAATTATTTTACACATTTTACTACTTTATTTTACAGTACACCATTTTTATTTGGGTTTTATTATTTAGACTCGAACTACACGCATGTTTACTTTCAGAAGAGAATAAAAATATGTAGAATGCGGAGCAGGGAGTGATCGTGGTGCGCGGGTGATATCCGTTTTTTTCCGAAAGATTATTTATATTAATGACTATCTTTAATGATTAAGGACTGTAATATATTAATGATTTTTCTTAATCAAGATCAGCTGGTAATAGTTCAATTACTGGATGTAGGCATCTCGGTTGTAGGGTAAATTTCATAATCACCACATAGACAGCTGGAATATTGATCGCAGTACCAGACGTCTTACGCCTTCGACGCTGCTCCATGTCACCGTTCTAAGAACTTGTGCCTAATATGGGATGGTTATACCGTCATCTGCTGAAAGCCATATTACGATGTTTCCGGTATTTCTCAAAGTCGCCCCTAACGACACGCATTGTGAAAAAAGGGTTCATGGATTATTTTATAAAGCCACCACATAACGAATAATTACTTATTCTTTCATTATCTCATGAACAGACCACCACTGAACTTTCGGTGTAATATAAAATTGTCATAACATATTCTATTCATACATTTATTACAGCTTATATAAATCCACTGTTGAACCCCCTAGATTGACTCATATGGAGGATGTTGCCATAGTTGCACGCTTGGCGGGGTTTGGCAACCGCAGTGTTTAAATTTTGAGAGTTTTTTTCCAGTTATTATCAGAAAAATGCTGGTGCCCATATCCTATTTCAGATTCCTTTTGTAAATTTTAAAACAACGTAATTATTTTTGTTTCTGCTTTGTCATATTTTTTTAATATTGTTCTTTTATTATTAAAAAATTTATATTCAGTAACTTCAAATTCTTTCATCATCATCATCATTACAGCCCTTCATGAGTCCGCTGCTGAACATGGGCCTCCCCCAAGGAATACCACAAAGCACGGTCCAGAGCCACCTGCATCTATCGACTTTCTGCATGTCTTTTCAAATTCTTTATCTAAAGTAAATTGTTTCATTCCGAAGTGTTTAGAAGCGACACGACAAATATTTTCGGTAGAAAACTATTTCTAAAACATCCGATACGAATTCGATTGGGACGTTAAATATTTCACGCGTCAACGTAAACGTCGTCGGCTGTAGAGTTGAACGTTAGCAAAGGCGCCTCAGTAAATCCCGAGGGATTCAATCCCCCACATCGACCAACAAAAACATGCTACCGTAGAAAATGTTTACAAAGCGTGCAATATATCCAAAAAAATCAGTAAAGAACAATAATTTTATTTATATAATATACTCTGTGAACTGCATTATTTTTATTGTTATCAATGGTTTAAGATTAATCAAAAAAAGGTAATATGTGTGGGTGCAAAGTTAAAAGGTTTCTTAAAAACATTAATATTTTAAACTTTGCATAAGATCGGGGTATGAATATGAAATACTGCGACCTTAGTAAATTTAATTTTGAAACTTCGTTTTTAATTCTGAGTATAACGAACAGCACATAACTAAAATAAACATCATCGTCATCATTGCATTTCATCACGAATCCACTGCTGAACTTTGCCCAAAAAATATTTGTAAGATATCTATAGAATTATTATGTTTTTTCGCCAATACGAATTGTGGTATTGACACTATATGTCTAATAAATTATTACATTTTTCAATACAGCCACACATTTACATTTTTACATCAACATTCCACTGCTGAACATAGGCCTTTCGATGTATTGCCTCATAGGGGGATATTTGCCAAAGATTCCACGCTCGACAGGCGGGTGGGCAACCGCAGTTTTTAGTTTCGTTTTTTTTAGTTGTTATTAGAAGGACGCTGCTGCCCATATCCTGGTTTATTTCACTCTGTCGTCTCTTACGGCACTCACGGTCAAAGTAACTACATACATTCTATTAATGTCTCAAATGTTTGTTTTGAAAACTTAAAAATAAGATGTTATTTACAATAATTACCAGAGTCCATGATGTCTTTTACTGCTATTTTCGTACAATTTCAACAATTTTTTATTTATTTGTATTCTGTTGACATGGTGAGTGTTTTTCTACCTTAAAAACAAAGAGTATAATTGCTAAGTAAATAAAAACATCATGTACATTTAAGGGCTAATGAATATAAAAACATTTAATCAACTACTTATCTCCTGCTTTAGAACGGTTTTATGTTCTTTGTGATAATAAATGTCTAACAAAACAGTTTTATTTACGCTCTCTGCAGTATGTACATTTGCGTTTGACACAAAATCAAACAAAACTCATTTCACATTGTTTGAAAGATTCATACGATATTAAACACGGATACAGGATTTCAAAACGAGCAGCTGTTTAAACATCGGAAATGGCCTTCATTGTTGCCACTGCATCAAATTACCACGCTGTGGCGATTGAAATCTAAGCCTTCCACAGTTTTTCTCTATTGTACGTAACGCAATTTTTCTGTATAACATACAATTGTGTACGCGATCCGCGGCTTTATTACAGTCATAAAACGTGAGTGTGATATTTCTTTTCGATTTTCCTCTCCCATATGACAAATCGTTCATATTATCTTTTTCTAGTTTTTTTTTTTAGTTGTTATTAGAAGGACGCTGCTGCCCATATCCTGGTTTATTTCACTCTATCGTCTCTTACGGCACTCACGGTCAAAGTAACTACATACATTCTATTAATGTCTCAAATGTTTGTTTTGAAAACTTAAAAATAAGATGTTATTTACAATAATTACCAGAGTCTATGATTTCTTTTACTGCTATTTTCATACAATTTCAACAATTTTATTTATTTATTTGTATTCTGTTGACATGGTGAGTGTTTTTCTACCTTAAAAACAAAGAGTATAATTGCTAAGTAAATAAAAACATCATGTACATTTAAGGGCTAATGAATATAAAAACATTTAATCAACTACTTATCTCCTGCTTTAGAACGGTTTTATGTTCTTTGTGATAATAAATGTTTAACAAAACAGTTTTATTTACGCTCTCTGCAGTATGTACATTTGCGTTTGACACAAAATCAAACAAAACTCATTTCACATTGTTTGAAAGATTCATACGATATTAAACACGGATACAGGATTTCAAAACGAGCAGCTGTTTAAACATCGGAAATGGCCTTCATTGTTGCCACTGCATCAAATTACCACGCTGTGGCGATTGAAATCTAAGCCTTCCACAGTTTTTCTCTATTGTACGTAACGCGCAATTTTTCTGTATAACATACAATTGTGTACGCGATCCGCGGCTTTATTACAGTCATAAAACGTGAGTGTGATATTTCTTTTCGATTTTCCTCTCCCATATGACAAATCGTTCATATTATCTTTTTTCTAGTTTTTTTTTTTTAAATAAAGTTATCTTGACACTAGGATTTTACAAACATAAAATGCATATGATAAACACGCAGACCCGGAATAACTATATTATGTAGGTTATATTTTTATTAAATTTAAGTAACAAGCGAACTAACAGTCCACTCGGTAACAAGTGGCTACTGTAGACCATTGAAACCTACAACCAACTTTAAACAAAGAAGGTCACAGTTGCTTTGTCATCACTGAGGACTAATATGGAATTTCTCTCAGCCTTTTATTATACTAGCTCTCTTCCTCTTTAGACTTGAAGACCGCACCTCAACAGAAACAGATAAAAGGGTGGTATCTACCCAGATGAATTCCTACGCAGAAAAGGAGTCCTACAACCAATTTCCCATTCTTGTTCCGTTCGAGAATCAAGCTTGAGCCTGAGGTCTGCAGCACCATACGCAACAAAACCTTATTTTATCAATAAATGTCGGTACTTTGTTATTTTATCCAAATATTTCTATATATTTTTGGAGTTGTTCAGTTTTTGCTTTTTGTTTCTCGCGGAGTTAAAAGAGAACCTTTTATTATATTTTAAACTACCTGGTCCCCGCGACTTCGCCCGCGTGTAATTTACGATTTAAATATTTTTTTGCGCGGATGCTAATTTTTCTAAAATAAAAGTAGCCTAAGTTACTCCTTATAACATTAGCTATCTGCCTGTGAAAGTTTCGTCAAAATCGGTCCAGCCATTTCGGAGATTAGCCGGAACAAACAGACAGACAGACGGACAAAAATCTTAGAAATTGTATTTTTGTTATAAGTAACGTATATACTTTCATAGGCATTTAGTAAAAAGCTGTTATTTTGACATTACAAACAGACACTCCAATTTTATTTATTTGTATAGATTAAATACAAACTCACTATTTTAGACTGCAGTAACTACATAGTACTATTTCTGGTCAACTTTTTCTGAATATAGTTGCTTGTTGAAGAACTTGTCTTTTTTCATATTCAGTGCTTAGTTTATCACTGATCAGGGTACGCTGTGTATATGTAAGGTTGTTTTTTGAAGTCTACATAATACTAGTATCACTTAAAAAAATTACAGTACAAGTTACTTTTTACGTCCTAACATTTCTGACAGGACTTTAAAGTAAGGAAAGGTGATCCGCGTTGCCCCAATACGTGATTGCGGACTTCAATTGTCTTCGAAATTCTTAGACATGCAACATTCTTCACCATGTTTTCCTTCACCGCTGTGCATATGACAAATCAGCATTAAATGTTGCATTTGACAATTTTATTGGTGCCCGTAAAGATCGAACCCGGGCCCACCGCAGCTTGCTTGCGGCCTTTAACTGTCTTGGAAATCATAAGCATTATGTTTGTTTCTAGTTGAGTATCTATGCAGGGGAGCAAATGATAGGTACCTGTAATTTACTAACTATGATTGTTGTACCTACCAGAGTATCAGATTTATCAAGAGTTTATTGTATAGTATGTATTTTGTATAACCTCCTAAGACCCCGCGTACAAAATAAAAGACAAAATAAAATACCTTATCAGACCCAGCTTTGTAATAAAATTTATAGTACTGACCGCCCACTGTACAAGTTTTTGTACATATTCTTTAAGCTCTTCTAATTTTTTCAAATCTTCGCGACTAGTTTCACATGTCAAAATTACTTGATTAGTCTATATTGTCTATATTATCAATGCCGCCAACCAAAAAACAGGTGTACTGTCAAAACCAGCAGCGACGAACGAGGAAACATGCCGCGGCCTCGTGCTAAAAGTAAGTTTAATCTGAAAATACTAATTTAATCACTACTTTTCCCACGTAACTGTTGATGTTATTATAAACTTAAAGGTACAAATAAAACACATTATTAATAATGTTCGTGACAGTATTAGATGTAGCTAATTTACAAAGTCATCAATTATTTTGTGCAATTTTTTGTACATTGGTTTGCAGTATCAAACGTTCGGTTTCTGTTTATAATTGAGTGTTTTTGTTTTACTTTTAGATCTTACTGAAAATGACATTCTTCAGAGTCTCAATGACTCAGAATACGAGTCAAACTCGGAAGAGGACCCTTTTGAAGATAATGGAACGGATGATTAGTACAGCCCTAATAATGAACGAGAGGAATCGTCCAGTTCTTCAAGTTCTTCCTGTGAAGATGAAGTCCCAGTTGATGAAGATGACAACGAGGTAATACCATATGATTCTCCTGCTCCAAGTCGTAGCAGAACACGTCGTCCACGTGGGTCACTTGGTTGTAGTTGTATGGGAGGTGTCGATTTGGCAGAACGTATGTTGGCAGTATGTCCATCCCGATCCAGAACCAAAAAATGGACCATTCGCTTCATTTCCCACATGTTGGATTTATCGGCATCAAACGCTTGGATTCTATTCCGAAATGACAAATTAAAACAACAAATTCCACTCAAAAAAATACAATCTTTGAGGCAATGGAAGATGCAGTTAGCGGAAAACATTATTGGAGAAAACACTTACTGTGAAGATGTATTAGAAGGAGAATAATTCAGAGCCGAAGTTCGGAAAAGAGGAAGGCCAGCAATAGTTCCTATTCCGTCAAAGATTCGTAGACAGCAAGGAGCATTGCACATGCCTGTCTTTGAAGGATAGCAAATAGATGCCGTTTGCCTGCATGCAAGAAAAGAACTACCGCCAAATGCAGTACCTGCCTGGTAGCTCTTGCCTAACTTCGACTCGTAATTGTTACAAAGCATTTCATGAGTAGTATAACTAATTTCTGTTAAGTATAATTAAAGTTTCTAAAGGTCGCACTAATGTTAAGATAATATTTTTAGTTATAAGTAAAATATTTTGTTATTATTGGCCTGAAGAGACTGAATTTTTCCAAAGATGATTAAATATTGTAATTGTGATATTATGAAAACTAGTTAAAGTGCCTTATGAGAATGTACCTAAGTTTAAAGATTTAAGACTGAAGGATTTCGTCCTATTTTGATATTTTTTTATTATTGCATTAATAAATCTTAAAATTTATAATTATAATTTTTATTTTCTCTGCAACGTTGTGACCCAATGTTCAATATTTTGTACAAAAGATAGAACGACGTAAGTTAACAAAAATGTCCCTTAGACACCTAGTATTACGGTAAATATACTCTCGAAATCCTAATAGGTATAGCTAAAATTTATGAAGTTTTATGTCTGGGTCTGACAGCAATAAATTAATTTGTGCATAAATTTGTACAGTGGGTTTTACGACTACCTTGTTATTTCAAGTCTGGGTCTTAGGAGGATAACGTTACAACGAGCCGGCAGCTGTTTTATCGTTGGAAGCCATGCGTTTATTGTTGGCACGCTCGCAGTAGGCCCTATTAAATAACATGCATTATATGCTTAAATTTAATGTTAGGCTTTCGCTCTCTCGCAAAGCGGCTTAAATATCTTTATTATTTTATGTTTAAACAAACGTAATTTTTATTGCGATCACTTCCATCTTTATTTGTCTAATATTAATCAAAATATATTCCTTAATAGATTTCTTGCAAAAATATTTCTGAAATATTATATTTTAACAGAATTTTTGTTACATACGGTTAAAGTTCGGTATATTGTAGCGTAGACCTACCTGTAAGCTACTACTAAAACAATATTGTGGAGTGAAAGGGCTTTAGCAACGGCGTTTGGATTTGAGTTGAGCTTTATGGCGTTAGTTGCGAAATCATAGTCAAGAATTTCTTTATTTAAATTTTTAAATATTTTCCGATTATAAATTGTTATGATGTAGTGTTCACTGAAAGCATAGCTCTTAAGCTGCAACTTGGCTCTGTTGTGTACTATAAATGCTAACTAACGTTTAAATGAGAAAATTATAATTTTACGGTTAAAAAATATAGTAAGATTTTTAACTAACAGTTAAATGAACTCGTCAATTTACGAAGCTATTTATTCTTAAAATTGTCAATGTCTTCCCAGTAACAATTAAAACTATGCAGTCTACTCTAACTACGCTACTAACTTTTCCGTGATCTGGAACGGCCCAATATTCCCGGATAAAGACTTAAATGATTTGTTAGTTCTGTTCTACCAACTTCACACAATACGCTCTCCTTTTATAACTTGCTCGAAAGTATTTCGAGTTACATTGCAATAGGGGAACTTTTAGCGGAAAATACGAGCCAAGTTTCTTTCTTTACCTTGACTTTGTAAAAAAAAATCTGTACTGATCCCCGGCGAGCGGCTGTGTTCAGACGCGATAAAATTTACATGTTTCGCTTTCAGCCTATATTTTACTTTAAAGGGTGAAATAAGAAGGCTTTACACAAAGAGAATATTCAATTAGAGACTGCTTTTAGATTTATGCAGCAGTAGAAAAGCTACTCGAACTTATTTTCCTCGGTGTTCTTTACATTATTTTCTTTGTTTTTTTTTCTTGACGCAGTCCTTGATAAGACTTTTCGGGGTGAATGCTTAATTTTTTTAAATTGGATATTTATACATAGTTACCTTGAATTAAGACTGCAAAATTAATGTTAATACTTTTAATAATAATTGAAAAATCGTCTATCGTTCAACTTGCCTACACTTGATTAGACATATTTATATTGATAGTGATGCTCTTGACCTACATTGAGGGCGAGTTCGTTTTGTCTTTGGAGCCTTTGCCAGTAAGCCTGTTAAATCTTTTATCGGTAGTTTCGCTCGGTTCGAAGGCTCGAGTGGCTCGTTAAAATTTCAAAGAGCCGCAATCGTGAAGAATTTGTCTTCTGCTCACGTCTTGTATTTGACAATGAAGAACTAATATGCTATGTGAAACTAAAATATGACTTCAGTTGCAAGAGAGAGTTTGCGATAAAAAGAAAAATGAAGACAATTTGTGTGAATTAAGGAACAAGGGAGCCGTGGTAGCTTAGGGGCTAAGCGCTCGCTGTGAATTTTTCAGTTCGAGAGCAACCCGAGTTCGATCCATGCCAGCACCAGTGAAATTGTTAATTGCAATTTCAAGTGCTGATTTACCACGTGCTTGGCGGTGAAGGAAATAATCGTGAGGAAACCTGCATGCCTGAGAAATAAGATTAAAAAAAACACGCATTGGGGCAGCGCGGCAGACATTTCCTTACCCTAAAACCCTCTCAGAAATTAGAGGCCTGTGCCCAGCAGTAAGAGGTATATTAGGCTGTAATTTTAACTTTTAGCTTATAGGCACAAAGCCCGTTTGATGGAAGTGGATGCTGTGTCTCTTAAATAAATTTGTCGTTTAAAAGACTAAGTAAAATAACTAGTTACAAATAAAGAGGTCTATAGATCTCGCCATGAAACATAACAGAATTTTATGCTATAACTTTTTACAATGCAATTATATGGGGGCACGTTATTTTCCCGGTCGGGCAAAATCATTTGTGCTGCTGCCATAATACGCTGCAATTACAGCAAAGCAACAGTAGCCTAATGGCAGGGTGCGGACCGCGAACTCAAAAGGTCGTGGCTTCGAATCCACCAATCGACTACTGAGTGGTTAAAGGGAATGTTAGTAGTGTTAATAACACTGCAAGTATTCTCTCTGAAGAAAAAAATAAAAATTCCCACGTCAAAGTTTACTAGCGGGATATTTATCGATAGTCTTTATAAACTTTTTTCTTTTTTATAGGTGTTAAGATGTAGGATTTTTACGTACTAGAATTTCTTCTGTATGAAGGAATAATTAGCCATAGAAATACTTGTTCAATGCCGGATTCAAATCCGCGCCCCTCAGCGCCTCAACTCAATGCTTACCCACTGCGCCATGGAGTCGTTAAACTCAAAAAAAATTACATCCCTTATATATGCGTTTCTTCTCATACTACATGTTGTGTTAGTTTGTATTAGTATGCTTTATTATTATCTAACAGTTATTTGAATATGTATGGTTTGCATGAGAAACACATTCATGTATGATAAACGAAAATAATCTTAAATACTGTGTACACTTTTGAGAAGTAGATTTGAAGACATTACAATAAAGATGAAAATGCTCATCTCGTGAAGTAGCCACTAAATTTCGTCTGCGATATAACCGTGGAAACCGTATTAAGATCAAAGTGCGTAAAAATTGTGATCTGCCAGCAATTGCATTGAGTTTATAACGTTGTAAAAGTGACAGAGGGTTATGCAAACGTGATTAAATTTACACAAAGAGTCGTAACTTTTATCGATTTTATTCATTCATTTCTTGATTTGTAATTTGTAACTGAATTTTGTCTCGCCGTGTAGTGGCGACATACGAGAATCCACTACCCCATATTATTATCCCGTAGGTGTCGTAAGAGACGACAGAGTGAAACTGAAACCGTGAAACGTGGCAACTATAGCGAAATTTCCCTGTGAAGTAATTTGTAGAGGAGACCTATGTTTATCGGTGAGTTTTAGATAGGATGTAATTAATAATGAAAACTTGAAATAATTACATTTCTCTTCAGATTCATTGCTAATTTTACACATTATTTTTATTTTGTAAAATAAATGAACATCACTACCTATGTCGTAATTGGGCATAATCTTTTAACCTGAAAATTAGGCCTTAAAGACTGTCATAGAGCGCGGTACTGAGCAATTTACTTCTATCGACTCTATGTGAACTGGTGGTGGGTTGCAGTGATGATGATAATGTTGATGAACTAGTTTAAAAGTACAGAAATACAAACAATAGATATTTAAAACTATGTATGTATATAATCTCATTCTCCAAAACAGCTCTAACAATTTCAATATAATACAATACAGGGGTTTATAGGAGCAAAAATCAATCTAGCTAGGTCACACTGAAAAATACGATCCCTTCGTGTTTTCACGCACAAAGCAACAAGCTTGATTTACCCGCGCAATATGATAAGCAATTCGCCACAAAGGTCTGAACAGCCTAATGGTTATAGATGAGGGATAACATACCATACATGCATTGTGTTAAAGTTTTTTTTATTTTTTGTTCTTTAGTATTCGATCCCAATCGCCCCACAGATGGGCTGAAATAAAATTATTATAGACTATCCAAATGTCCAACGAAAACGGATCAGTAAGTTGAAGTGGCAATGTTCCAGCCAAATTGATCGAAGTCCGGACAACCGATGAGGAAAAAAGGTTCTCGATCGGCAGCCTCGTATCGTTAAGTGAAGTATAGGGCGGCCTCCTACTAGATGGAGTGAAGAGATGCAGGAAATCGATGAATGCAGGTAGCTCTGGACCGTGCTTTGTGGCATTCCTTGGGTAAGACCTTTGTTCAGCAGTGACTGAAAAAATGTTTGTTTATTTTTATAATATGTATATTACGTATTTTTATATGTAACTGGTTTCTCAGAAACGGCCACTAACGACTCTTATGAAATTTCCTACATAGATAATGTTTTACTTTACAAGTTTTCTGGTTACGAATAACAAACAATACGAATAATAATATACTACAGGCAAAATATAATTATTTATTTTTTATTTAGAATTGGTTATTTAAATTTCATCACGTTTTTATGCCCATGGAAAAATCAATCAAAAAATAATTTAAAAATCTCTCCTGCGCTAGTGAAAATTTTGTTACGAGGTTTTAATTAATCCAGTTTGGATATTTCCGACAGTGACGCTATAAAAAATGATAAATGACCACCAATTATATTTAAAGTCGTGTAGTTTATGAGAAGCAGATGTGTCCCATCCTAGCGACAGTTAAAATAACGAAATAATTATTACTATCCTTTGATGTGTGCTATAAAACTATCTTTGTATGTTGTATGTTTTCCTAACATAGTTCTTGTATCAACGTAAGAAATATTTATATGTCATGGATCTTTAGTAGTCAACTTAACTAAATTAAATGTCTTACAATAATATAAAATGTACTTAAGGGATTTTATTTGTGTTTACTTAGTGCTAAAATATTTTCTTTTCATTTTATTAAGTAAAGAGGCCTCTTCTATAGCCCTTTTTGCTACTAGGAAAAAACCTTTTCGTAATTGTTTTCCTAGAAATGTAGCTACACTGTTAAGGAGTTGTACTTACCAGCGTTATTTTCTTGTATGCGAATAAATCTGTAGAGAAAAAGAAAGAATAAAACTATTAAAGCAGTAAACAGACGTGCAGAATCCAAACATTTTTTTTAACAATAATGTCATTGCAAACTAAATCCCACAATATTCCTGTTTAAAAAGACGGAATAATAGTTGTAAATATTAATAATGACTTTATATGTCATAATAAGGTTTTTTTGTGACATTTCATATGACGCTCTGAGTCAAAATAAATCAGAGAGTGTTGATCCCGCAGCATAAATATTTAGACGATGGCACCACGGGTGCAAACAAATTACCAGACAGCGTATCTCAAACTTCTAATCGTGTATTTACTCGGTATTCAACGTTTACTTTAGAGTTATTGAAATTAGTCTCCCAGGGAACCACATGTTACGTTGTTTGCACATTTTACATAATTTCCGCATGCGAATAATGTTGTATAGCTTATTCTTCTTTATTTACTTCTTCTTCTATGGAATCTCCTTTTATTTGAGATGGATAATTATTTCTTGGTGGTATTTTAGTTTGGTGTTTAAGCTTGAGGGCAATCTATCACCCTATTTCAAAGGTCGAAAGACCTCGTGGCGGTATACTATCTTGTGTATGGAAGATGAATGGAAGGATTTCGTCTGGTTGGGGTTTACCATTTATTAAATTATATTTTATTGCACAAACACTATAAAAAATATATTTATTCTATCGTAGTTATGTTTATATGTTTATAATTTATCTGTATATATTTTAACAAGTTTTTATGCATCCCGACCAGATGAAAACTATAAATATTTCAGTTAATATTAGAAAATAGAAATATTCCAGGATAAAAATAATAGTCTTTAATCAGACAAGTATATATACATACACTATTAATGATACATTATTCCATATTGACTATTATTATTTTTGATAATTTTTCCTTGCCCTCTGATTGCATGCATTGTCCATTTCCATTTAATTTTTTGATAGTTACTGTAATGTCCTTTGTTCCGGTTTAATAGTTTGAATGTTTCTTTATGATTGCAGTTCTAATATTATCAAACAATCTTTTCCAACATGACCCCATGGCTTCTTATATTTACGCGAAGACTACACATTAAATGAAACTAATTTTTACGGATTATATCGCGTTTAATTTTAACTTTTTAATTCGCGACGTTTCTGGTGCTTTACAGCACCCATGGTCACGGGGTCATCAAACTTCGGGAATTAAAAAGTTAAAATTAAACGCGATATAATCCGTAAAAATTATTTTCATTTAATGACCATATGGCGTTTCGGTACATTGCAACTTTGTTGTTGTGGGCTTTAGTGGTTGGCCAGGTTCGGCAGCCATATGTAAGTACTCTTACTATTACGTCTTACTCGTTCCTCTCTTTTTCATAATCTTTTTCTAACTCCAATATTATTTTTATGAGTTCAAATTCTTTTGAAATTGGATCTGTTGGCGAGATTACTTGGCTCAAATACACGTGTTCATTTTCGTAGTCAATGATGTTGTTGTTAACGTAGATTAAAATGATTAATTTTTTATTAGAGAATTATCCTTTAAAACATCAAAATGGTTAAATTTTCCAAAAAAAAGTTTTCTTAAAGTTTCTAAATGCATGGCGCTAATATAATATTTATAAGTTAACATCGACCGCTTAGTTATGTTTTGAATCCAAACAAATCCAGGCGAAGTTCAATCACCCCGGTATATTTTTATCATTGAATACTTCACTTGTGTATTTTTAAGATTTTTAAACACAACAACAACAGACATTATAAAAGTGAGACTTTTACGACTGTCAAAAACGTTCACACAAGTATATTAAACTAGACATTTACGTTGTATTTAGATCATTATCTGTTTTTATTCAACAATGTTAATCTGAACGAGTTAACTTTTTAATTTAAATATCTTCAAAACAAGTATTTGACATGTAAAATTATTTTATCTAGCTATACTTTTTAGAAATCTTGTTATCATATCGTTATAAATAGGTAAGTATGTTTGGTACTTAGTCATTAATTAACTTTAAAATACTGAATGTGTCTAATCCTGATCGTAATCCTGATCTTCACTCACATAAGATTCAGATTAGTGATAAGAAGATAAGGGAAAAAACATTAAAAAGCAATCAAATTTAAACTTTACTCTAGTTTAGCTATATTGTCTTTAAAACAAAATTAGGAACTTAAAATGTTGGTATTAATTTAACAACTAGAATATAATAAAAGTAAAAACTGACTACTGATATAACTTTTCTCCATCATAGCACTTTATTAAAGTAAATATCACATTTTTACTCCGCGAAAATATAATGTTTCATTTTGTGACATAATTGGGGCGAAAGAAATATTTATGAACGTCGTGAAAAATTACATTCTCGCTTTCATTAAAGATGCTTCTTTAACGAAATATTTTAAATCAATGTGATAACACGCATTTTGGTTACCTTTTTCACAAAATTTCTGTATTATTCTATAAAATTTGTTTTCTTACAACTTAGGGTATTCTAAGGTATATCTAAATGAACATTAAACATTTAACAATACTAGTTTCTTAACCAGGTGGAAGAGCTACTCCCTCTTAACTATTTTTGTAGCCCAGCAGCAGCGCGCCACTGTTATGTTCAGATTTGAATTTTCAGTCCACCTTTATCATCAGGGGATGACAACGCATCAATAGCTTTCTTTCTTTGTCATCAAATTTCCACTCCAATATCATTTACAGACAATAGCATTTTCCTGACAATAACTCAAAATAATTAATAAAAGCTGCGGCCTATATTCACTAGTGAACTTTGATAGCTTGCCATGATAATGATGATGATGGTATTGATGATGAGTAAGAATGTACGTATCTTTTCTTCATAGCGATAGTGATTTCCTTTTTAATTTATAATGTAAGAATTTTGCTTTTTTAGCACTATCAAAAGTTTATTTAAATTTAATGCTGCAATAATTACTAAACCTCCAATAATATTTATTGAATAATCATTATTCATAAAAATTAAATAAAAAATATAATTTCAACTTCCATAATTTATTATTCAAGAAATTACTATTAAAATTACAAAATCCCCAATTCGATTAGATAAAGCTGTTAATATTCCAGCATTATAAGATTTCAAATTTTGATATTAAATTACTAAACAATAAGAAACTAAACCTAATTCATCTCAAACTTAAAAAATTCTAATTATATTAGGACTAATATTTAATAAAATCATTACAAAAACAAATATTTCATTCTTTGGCATCTTCTAATATAAAAAATCACTCTTAATAAAAAATGCTAAGACATATTGTATAGAAGAAGAATTAAAGCCCCGACTTCAGAATGTGAAATTATTTTAATACATATTTTTATCATGTTTGAAGTCAGCTTTTACTTTTTGTTTAAAGCTGATTTAATCTTTTGTGTGGACTAAGAAATATCACAATCTCAGTGTCGTCTAAATAGTTACATTCAAAACTTTATCGGTAGAATTTTCTCTCCAAATTTATATGGCACCAGCTCTGTTGACCTCTAATAATATAAAAACTTATATTTGTTTCTTCGTATTTTATGCGCTGCCATATCGTTCTGAGAGGGTTTCAACCCTCTCAGAAATGAGAGGAGGTCTGTGCCCAGCAGTGGGACGTACATAGGCTGTAACTTTAAGTTTAACATATCGTTCATCAGATTGCGGTAAAACTTTGCTAACTTATTGCACTTGCGCGAAGGTTATAGGTATAGTATAATTAAGTTATAGTAGGTGGCGCGTGTCGGTACGATACAAATTTATTTGAAAGTTATTTATCATTCAATTTCCATGAATATATTTATCATTCCTCATTAAAGATGAACTCTTCCAAATTTCAAACGATATGTCCACAATTATTCTTTCTGCGGCTGCAACGCGCCGGAAACCAGCTAGTGTTTAATAAAAAAGAAATCATCAAAATCGTATTTCATCATATTGCGTAACATACGTACAACAAAGAAAAAAAAACATACAGTCCCTAACCTCTTTTTTTGAAGCGATAGCGTAGTGGCTAAGTATTTTGACACATGTTCGAATCCCGTACGGAACAAGAGTTTGTATGGCTTGCAAGGAACTGTTCCAGACTGGACGTCATGTGCAGTTTATATATTTACAATGCCGCAGCGAAAAGAAGAAAATCCCAGTGTAACATCTAAAAAAATTCTTCTCAGAAAGAGAAAATATTTCAAAGTTTTAAAATTATGCTCAAGTTTTGAGATTCGACGACAGCGTGACGCAAAACGATGTCTCGCACATGTGGTTTTAATGGGTTTGCACTCTAATGCAGCGACGCTCCGTCTCCTATTATGCTGAAGCTATTGAACTAAGTACTAAGGAGACTGAAATGGCTGCGAGCTATAGGTAAGTGGCACTCGTGAAATAAATGCTTAAAGCAATTAACTACATTTAAATCCATTGCGTGATTTTGTTTTAGACAGATAATAAATATTTTGTATTTGTCATCATCGGCCTATAAATAATATCGATGTTTGACACGTACGAAATGGTATACATATAACAATCAACCACACAACAATTTAAGTTAGCCTCCAAAAAGTAATTTTTCATTTCATTGATCAGAGATAATAAAATATTAAATGAAGTTATTTAACAATTTTGCTGCATTGGCAGAGTGTGAGATTTCCAAGTATCGTAGCCATCAAACTATTATATATCCAAGGTTACGAGAATTAAAAAAAAGCTAATGTTATGCAAGTCCAATGAAAAGCCACGATTCTCCTGATACGAACCCGCCAAAAAAACTGTATGACATCGGACTCGATTAGTGAACGAGTATAAAGCGGAAAAATAAAGAGCGCCCGAAACTAATCTAACCCCACGACCGGGCCGTCGCTTTTTTTGAAGCGTTGTGCATACATTTTAATCAAGCATTCCAGTTTTAAAGTCAACTAACAAAACGAGTGGATTTTGCTATTTTATTTATGAGAAAAAGCAAATAAAATAAAATATGTGGAATGAATTTAACCCGTTATATACATAATATGACTTGGACGTATGTATACATCTGTATCTTCTACACTATTTAATTCTCTCACACTCTTGTTGCATTAGTGAAACATATGTGGAGGTCTATGTTTAGCGTTAGACGCTGTTAGAGTTATCATAATGAGTGGTGGTGCAAATACATTCTCTCGCTCAAACTGATGGTTATGCAATGTAATGTCGATTGCGGTGTCAGTGCCATGGGGACAATCTTAAGGAAACCAGCCACTATCAAACATTTTGTGTTTTGTAAGAAAGTTAATTTTGACTGGTATTCAAATCTTGGACATTGTTGTATACTGACTGACAAATGGATCACACCGTCGTCACCATGATGTATGCATGCATGTGAAAAACGAGACATTTAAAAGTGTGTTTCTTTGAAAAAAATTAATCTTCACTTTCTAAGACATGATACGTGTACTGATACGTGTGAATTTTTAATCTGTATCATTTTAAGTGATATATTTTAAGATTAGTTTCTCTTATGTAAAGAATAGCGCAACAAGATTCACCTTATATTAAAGGGTTTTAATTCCTCCTTGAAGTCTAAATATGATACTGGTTTTTATTTTGTGAATATGTTTTATGTTGAGTATTTGTACCCCAAATTCGTTATACGCCAACAGTGTTTTTTTTTTAAATTATAAATATATTTCATAATTCTTGTTACAAGCTCACTAACAAAGCGATCGCTTATAATGGGCGCTGGTTAATAACGATGATGATAATGACCAGTTTTCTACAGCACCATTAGCTTGCTGGCTATATCTAATAATAGGTAACAATTTTCTCGACACCAAAACTATTTTATGGAGAAATAAATGTTCACACATAAACAGCCTCGTTAAGTTCACCGCCAGTCATAAGCCTTTCCAAGAATACTCAAATTGGCAGTTATTACTTGGACGAATTGCTCATTATCGCTAAGCGAGTTGTTGAGAGCAGAACCGATACCCTCGTGCTGATAAAGCTATCATTAGTCTGCGAAATTTTAGCTCAGCGTTTTTTAAATGGATTTCCCGCCTTTAACCGGTCGCTAGAGCCTCGTCAGCTAACGTACATACGGCATATCCGTATGAGTGAGTTACTTGTTTTAAACTGTTTTCACTAGTCTTAACACAATCTAAACAGATGCTTAATGACTACCGCTTCGTAGTTACGTTTATCTGGCCCCAATAATTTCCTCTCAAGCTTCTCAGACTTTCTACTGAAGACAAGTGTCAATAAAATCATCCATCAGTTTAAACAAGATAACATACGGAAGGAAGGACAAAAAGCTACCTTTCAAAAACATTATAATAATCTTACGTAGTACGCCGTGGTAGCTTAGATGGTTAGCGCTCGCTGTAAATTTCACAGTACGCGAGCAATCCGGGTTCGATCCCCGCCGATACCAATAAAATTGTTAATTGCAATTTTAAGTGCTGATTTACCACGCGCTCGGCGGTGAAGGAAAACATCGTGAGGAAACCTGCATGTCTGAGAAATAAGAAAAATAAAACATATTTCGAAGACGTGTGAAGTTCGCCAACACGCATTGGGGCAGCGCGGCGGACACTTCCTTGCCCTAAAACCCTCTCAGAAAAGAGAGGAGGCATGTGCCCAGCAGTGGGACATATATAGGCTGTAACTTTAACTTTTAACTTTAATCTTACAAAAACGCTTAATATAACCGGTAAATACATTTGGCTTTTACACAAGTAGATATTTTAGAATAAGATAAAGTTATTAAGGTAACGTATTAAGGTAAAGTACATTATATCAATTGCTTTAAATTTCGGGTGCACGCAACAGCACTAGCTTTTATATTAAAATATAAAAGAAAAATATTCTTAGTTAGATCCAAAAAACGAATACTTTTGAAATACTACTTTAATATTATTATTCTCTAAGTCCGTTTAATCTTCAGATAGACAAACTACTAACGTGAAAAGTCGGATGTAGCACAAATCAGAAGTCTTAAAATGTTTCAACAAAGCACTTCGGTCGCTATTAATGTTCTTATCTTGAAGCACACTTCATTGCCCTTTTAGCAGCAAAACGTTTATAATATCTGCTGTAGCATAATAAGAGGAGTGGCTCATTGAAATGACGTCCATTGTTCACGTTTATACTAGATTTAATAATTCAATCATTGTGATATATTACAATTGGGACAATAAGTAATTTCAAATATTACGATTGATGAAACAAAATAGTTAATAACTATGATTTCTTAACGAAACGAAATCAATAAGAGGATTATTTCTTGGGATACAAGGATGTTATTATTAACTTTCTTTTCTTGATAATTTTGTATGGAAAAACTGGTATTGCGTTCTATTACCGAAAACATTGCTTGGGGAATAAATGAGATATATATTACTAGCCATCCACCCCGACTTCGCACGAGTGATTTCTGGATCTCGACAACAGCGCCACCTACCGGGTCCAATTGTGAATGAAATCTATACTATTCAGGGAACCCACTCAAACGTACACAAAATTCATCAAATTATTTTGGAGTCTTAGCGTTAGCGAAAATAACGGACAGCAATTGATTTTTATATATGGGTGAGGGTAAAAAAATAAAAGGAAATACGAATATATGAAGGTAGAATGGTAATCTCCCACTTGTTTTAGCAGTATAAAGTATCGCACAGACGACTAAAGAGGCATCAGTCTGTAATTCTAAGAGTCCCACTATCGTTACTATGCCCGTTGGGGTATTCTACTAGTGTAGGCAAGGAAGGTCGTGTTGCTGAGACTGCCCTGTATACATTGAGATGTGTAGTCATGCTGTTGGTTTGCATACTTTGGTGTTATCATGTAATTGGGGTCCTGATAGTAAGCAGGGTTTGTTACTGAGTAGTGTTCTTTTATTTAAATACTTTTGAGGATATTTTTTTCTAACATCAGTAGTGGAATAGTTTCTTACAATATAAACAATATAGATAATTGCATACGTACTTGGAATATTTTGACAAGTACAAGGCGTTACAAAATTAGTATAAAAAAATAAAAACAAAAGTTTTTTTTTAAATAATCTATCAGTGAAATAACTAAAATATAATATAATATGGAATACGCCGCTAAAATTCTTAAAAAAGTTTAGGTTATAGTAAAAAATATTAAACATAATATTGGCTTTGCTGATTCTGAAGAATTAATATCATTATTAATGAATGAATGATGTTGGTTTTATATTCCTGAAAATGTTCCATAAATTTCCATGTGGACGATGAGGCAAGAGAATTTTTTTAAATATTTATAATATTTTTCCTTTAATGAACTGCGTAATGTTTTGTTTTTTTTTTTCAATAAAATGAACAACAATTTGGAGCTTTTTATAAGTTTCAATGTCATTTACTAGAAATCAGAAAAAGACATATAAACATTTATGCACGCACATAATCTAAAGCGAAATTATGTAATCACAGAGTCGTTATAAATTCTCTATGTATAATACAGAACGGCATTCATTATAGCAATCTTTTATGTTGTCTTGACGACGAATCAACAAATGACAACACGTCGCATGAAACAATGGGAAAATAATGTTTCCTTGAACCTACTTAATTGAACAGGTGAGTGACATGTATTAGGTACGGTGAAATGTTTTGTTAACAAAAATTCAAATAACTTTATGTTACGAAAATGTCGTATGTTAATCATTGAAGTTTTGGGCATTATTCCATTTACACGGAAGTTCATTGATGCCTCTGCTAAAGAAATCATGCGGAAGGGAATCGATGAATTCTTTAAATACGTTTTTCATTAGAGATAAAAAAAATCCATAGTCAAAAGTTATTCAAAAATAGGAAGCATTAAGGGGGAGTTATCATTCGCAGCACCTATAATTTTAAGACCTATAATTTTAAGATTTAAGTGTAATAGGTGGATTTTTTTATAGTACACGGAAGCGGAGGAACGCTGTCAAAGAGATGTAAAGTATTACATCTCTGCGACATATTAATAGCAAGCTTTTATTTTCAATTTTTGACAGCATAGTACCTCTGCATTATAGGTACATAGAATACCCTCATTCCAAGCGACTTTAATTTATCAATTTTTGGGCAAAGAAATCAATAAAGTTTTGTTACTTACATTGAAGACTGACTCTTTCGTAGTTTAAAATCATCAACGGGGTCACGGACTTTGTTGGTTGTAAACACTGCAATATCAAAGAAAAATCAAACGGCGTAAAAATAAACAATTTCATCTACAAGTTACTAAAGTAAATTGTTTCATTCGAAAATATAGCATAATTAACCACTTGCGGACGTTAAATATTTAGGTTTACTTTTAGAAATCGAAACAAACTCAAAATAGGTATTTATTAATAAAATAAACCGAAGGCCTATATTCAACGCTAGACTTTGGATATCTGTGATGATGTTGATGATTATAGTATAACTACATAAATATTACATTATTGCGAAATCGTTACTTAATTATTACGAATAACATTTTTTTCTTAATCACGTTTTTTTGTAAAAACTTAATAAAATTAAAGTTATTAAATAAAGATCTAAATATGAATAATTAGCAGTTAATTTATCGGGCAAGCGAGACCTTCTTACAAGCAACGAGTTAGCACTTCGTTAACTGGATACAAAGTAATTAACTGTAAAGTCGTGTTTCTTACAAGTCCGAAGTTGCTTTGGGAACTTGTCAGTGAAATTTATAGCACTTATTCTTTTGGAGTTGAGTGAAAATCCATTTAATTATGAAAAATAATTCTCTCGCTAACTGTTGTATTGTTAATGTTCATACGATTTTTTATGAATCTTTATCATCATCGGGCATAAGAACAAAACAAGTACACGTGCACATTCTTATTTGTAGACTATAAAGTGTCTTCAAATGGAAGTGGTATCTTACAAGTTATCGTAGTAGGCTGATCTACATTAGTCTATACTTGGTATGTATGTCATGGTGATGCTAAGAGGTTATGCTCGTATTGATATAGTTTTATTTAACACCTAAAATACATTTTTATTGTATTTATGCTTAAGTGGTAAATGACTGTTTTTTTTTAAAGATAAAGTTATTAATAAATTAACGTTCTTTTGACTCTCAATTTACTATCATAAATGGTAAAATAATTAGTGTTCATGATCAAATATGTTCGCGCCACTTCGCACTACCGCCTAACGCTTATGAGATTCGTTAATTATTATCCAATAAGAGTACTGCAAAGACCACCACCAGCTGGTCATTCCGGCCGGGATAAATAATTTTATCCAAAATAAGTAGCAAGGATCACGACTTCTGATCCCATTTTATACACATGAGAGTATTATAATGGGTTTTATAATTTTGAATTTATGAAATAACTCAATCCGACAACAATCCGGATGTCCAGCATGAGTATAAGCTAATCTTGCAAATAATGCATACCAGCTGGCACAATCTTGGAAAGGCTTACATATGCTCAGAAGTGGTCTAGTAAAACCGTTGTCATGACTTTATTATGTATCATTAGTTAACACTTATAATTGCAGAATACATATTTGTAAAATTAATAACGGTTCAAAAACCATTCTTTTTAATATCTCCTTTAATTATGCCAATAAATTTCACTTATGTTTCACATAATTCTCTGATTCCTACTTATAACAACGGAATTGAATAAGTTGCCAGCATCTGTCTTACCATCCGATTAGAATGTGTCTTCAAGATAAGAGTGAATATATCTTTCCTAGGCTAAGTCAGTGTGCTTTACCATCTTCGGCTGCACCACTTACCATCGGTTGGGATAATAATAAAGACCGCTTTAGTATTGTTCAAAAACCTAGAAAAAGTGAAATTTTCATAGTTTGACTGTGAAATCGCATCACATTTAATTCACTCATAGTTTTATAGGTGAAAGTAAATAAATGTTGATACAGTTTCCAGTAAGTTTTAACATTCAATCGTATAGAAAGCGATGGAGTAGGCGGAGGCAATTATTGCGAACTATTGTTTACTTACGATGAGTTCGTCGCTGGCTTGCATGATCGGTTGACAGACAATACAAGAAAATGTCCATTCAGAAATATGCATTATATGTATGCGAGTTTTGTTTATACTCAGCCTCACAAGGTAGCTAACGTTATGCGCGTACATGTGTAAATGTAGTTAAAAGTAAGTTGACCATTCAATTTAGTTTGCAAACAACGAAATTTTAAAATTTTAAAGGAAAATATTACTCGTAGTTTTTGTCAAACACAAAGGAACTTCTGATATCATATTAAAAACTTTTATTATATAGGGATATTTTCGTACACATAAATAATATCGTTCTAGATGTAACGATAAAGAATGGCATTCCGGAGTTGATTAACTTGAAATATAAGTATGTTTTCGAATTCGAAGCTTTTTGGCAACGTGCGAATGTATAATGAGAATTGATGGAGATTTCACTTTATTATTTATTATTCAATTTTCATGAACAATATTTTATATTGTAGGTATTGTAGGTGGACGCGTAATAGCTTTCACAATATTTCTTGGGAAAAAGCTATCGTAGCTTTGTGGTTTAGCTATTTTACTATGTGTGTCCTGCAACGACATAAGGTAATTTTATCATGTGCCTGCTGACATTTTACTTTTTTTGTATAAACAACAATACACAATATAAATTATATAGGTATTTCTTTTACATGCTAGGGTAAAAAACTAGGTGTCTTCTTAATAATATTATGTTATCACGACATTTTATAATTAAATAATATAATTATAATTATTCTTATTAATAATAATTTCTTCTTCAAGAAGATTTTCAAGCTGATGAATGAAAATTCCCTCATGAATATTTTTAAACAGACTTTTAATTGTAATATGTGGGCACAAATTACACCAGTAGTTGAAAAGGGTGTAAGCAACCTTTTTTTTTGTTAAATTGTACTATTACAATAGGTTAACTTTTAATAAACTTGACCAATTTTGAGTCAAACAAGCTAGTTAGACACTGAAAATCATTTTTAATGAATAGGTAATATTATGCTAAAAATTAAATCACAAAGCTCCAGCAATATAACTACAGTAGCTAAAGCGCAGAATCTAGTAAAAGGAAAACCGACTTCAAAAATTAAAAAAATACCCGTCAAAGTTTCTGAAGTCGGTGCTAAGACATAGTATTAACATTCATTAATTTCACATACTTTTCTTGTTTCGAAGAATTACGAGTAAACAACGTGCACACAAACCTGATGATAAGTGGATGCTAAGGTCCACAGACACCTACATCTGTCCTCGATTGAGAAACCTAAGGACTAAGATGGAATGTCTCGTTTCCAGTAAAAGGGTCTTCTGTTCTCTACATTCATCCAACGAAACGCAGCAGCTTTAAGATGCTATTTTATACAGTATATTATAGTACACATAATAGGTCAATGATTTTACGCTGGAATTCTGTGAGAGCGTGGTGCCCCGGTCGAGCCGATCCATCTGTGTTACAACCATAATATAATTGCAGTGTGGCTCTACCACGTGTAAAAACTATTATGTGAGATTTTTTTTTTAATTTTTGCAATCAAATTTACTTTTATGTAAAGTTAAATTATTTTACCCCATTTTAATGTTCATAGGAATATCAAAAGTTTAATGTAACAGAATGTCGTTTAAATTAGTACTTTAAAATCTTCATCCCCTATTTTTCCACTCTTAGGGTTGGATTTTTTCTTTAAATTTATATAGGGCCACCCCTTAAGTATAACCTATTAAATAAAAAGAATTTGTTCTAAACTACACTATTGTATTAGGTTAATACTTGTAAAAACATATATTTCACTTTTACATCTATAAAAGTGACATAAATATATAATTTTTTTTTTATATTTATTTCAATGAAGCGTACAATTAATTCAAACAAAGCCTTAATCTATAAATAGACTATTACAATAACAATAATGTCCTCCAGACCGAATTTCGGTCACGGCGGCCAGTCTCAACGGAGACTAGCCATCGGCGCAGGACAGGATTATAGTGCCCAAGTGTATGCGCAACTGTGCTTGCGCATACACTTGGTGCACTCTCTATTCCCTCACTCTCACAGTCCGATGGGACGGTAAGCCGAAACGACCGGAGAGAGATCAAGCGCAGGACCAACGGCTTTACGTGCTTTCCGAGGCACGGGGGTGAGACACCGCCAACTTCCTGACTCCGGGCAGTTACTGAGAATTTCTTGATGGAAAAACTCGATAACTGATTTTTTTGGCCCAACCCGGGATTCGAACCCGGGACCTCATGATCAGCAGTCTTACTACTACAACCACTAGACCAACGAGGCAGTCAAATAGACTATTATAGTAGGTACCTGAACGAGGTATCTCAGGTGTATGTTCTAATAGATAAATTAACAAATATTTTCTGTTTCATAAATAAAATGAATAACATACCAACTAATTACTGATAAATATATTCAAATAAGAAAAAATAACCGGTTCCATAGACAGGAGTCAATGCTAATATTATATATTGTTTAATCTAATATATAAAAATTAATATTTTTGGTTGGTTCGTATTTTATACGCTGCTATACCGTTCATCAGATTGCGCTAAAACTTTGTCAACTTATTGCTTGCACTTGCGCGAAGGTTATGGGCATAGTACAATTAACTTACAGTAGGTGGCGTGCGGATCGTATCCACTAATTTATTTGAAAGTTATATATCATTCAACTTCAATGAATGTATTAAGAATATGACTGTTCCAAATTTAAAACGATATTTCCACAATTATTTCTTCTGCGGCTGCAACGCGCCGGGAACCAGCTAGTATATTATAATAAAATTATAAAACGGAACTATTAACGTAGACTCCTTTTGTTCTTATCATCTTTTATGCGGGAAACATAACAATGAAGGTCTTATACAAGTAATTATTTAAAGGTATCTGTTTCCAACAAAAGAACGAAGAACAAAAACATGCGTGATAGAGTATTAATTTAAAAGGAACGAAGTAGATTTATTATCATTAAACATGGCGCACGTGTTCGATTTAAATAAGCCTATAATCCTCTTTCTCATGTTGTGAGCACATATCGACCCTAAATTATCGTTTGGACGATTCATAGGTCGGTCCTGAATAAATATTTGTATACTGCGATTAAAATCGATGTGTTCTGTTCGTAAACATGTGTTCAAATGGACACGTATAGATTTTCATCGTTGTCATCATCATCATCACTGTCCTTCACAAGTCCACTGCTAAACATAGGCCCACTCCCATGTAATGCCACAAAACATGATCCTGAGCAATCTGAATCTACCTACTTCTTGTCTGACTTGCATGTTTTATCAGGTCATCACTCCATCTAGTGAGTCGCCCTACACTTCGCTTACTTTTACGTTTATTAAATTTATAACATAATAAATTGTTCATGAATATGTCTTCTTTTTCTTCAGACTTTTACAAGCAATTGTATAAGAACTAACTAAAGTTCGTTAATATTTAAAAAAAAATTTTAATTAATTAGAAACAAGGTTTTGAAAATACGTAAATGCAAAAAAGTTAAGTTACAGCCTATATAATATATCACATGCTAGGAGATCTTTTATTTTTCTACCGACTTCAACAGGAGGAGGTATTCAATTCGACTGTATGTTTTTTTTTATGTGTGTTACCTCATAACTTTTTACTGGGTGAACCGATTTCGATAATTTTTTGTTTGAAAGCTGATGCCTCACATGTGGTCTCATATAAATTTGATCAAGGTCTGACCAATAGTTTTTGAGTTATTCTTAATAATTTACATTGAAGTCGGTTGTACAAAATTTTTAATTTTTAATTATGTGTGGGTTAATTAGAATGCCGCGTGCTCCAGTGTGTGTAGACGGAATTCCCATGCTCTGAAATATTTTAATTCACAGATAAGTTTTCCTAATGATGTTTTTCTTCAACGGTAAGCACGCAAAAATTGAATTAAAATATAATAATGCCTAAAAATAGATAAAACCTCGCCATGATGTGTTGCCAATATTAGAAAAGCTATAAACCCACTATGTAATAATTTCATAACATTTTCGTGTATGCTAGATGTATAACCACAAGAATTGTAGTAATAACGAAACTATTCCGCATTACACATTCGTGTCGAGTATATTTTACGCGGCTACGCCGAACTGTCTCAAGGTTCCGTTACCCTTCAGGTCCTTCCGCTTACATTAACTTGTTCATTTAAGCAAGCAGAGCAAAGAGTGCTTAAGATTCACGCTAAGATGAATTCCGTGTTGTCACTTGCTGGCAGAGTGAAATTATAATGCCTCCATTCCATGAGTTCAAAGTCGGTCAGTGTCGTGCTCCGTTACAAAAACTGTACCAGGTTTAAAAGAGGCCAAAACGAATCAAAAAGGTAAACATCAATAACAATTTACAAAGAAAAATAAATTATACTCTCTGTTATTCTAACGATAGTGTACTATATATTATAATATAATATATTATTGATATTATATATATAATAAAATACTTTATATTTAATGCTAAGTTCGAATAACTATTTTTATTATAAGTGTAAAGAAGATGACGTATCGTCTTGTTTCTTCTCTTTTATTAGCCTGATACAGACCACAGCTGGACATTAGCCTTTCCTATAGAAGAGGATTTATAACCATAATCACCACGTTTGTTATGCGCATTAGAGATCACAGGCGCCTCGCACTGGTATAATATACTCGTATAATATGGTTAAAGCCGCATTTATATAAGATTTTCTTACGACGTATGTACGATATGATACGACTTTCATAAGACGATTTGCCTACGAATTACAATGTTATGTAATAATGCCAAAATATTTAGTTAACTGAATATTGAATGAAATATTTGTGGTAAAGGATATATAATTCATACAATTTCAGTACAGTTTCAGAGTCCAAAAAAGTATGCAAAGCCGGAAATCAATCACAGGCTGTATTCCTAATTTTGACCAAAACTTGATGACGCTTATTAAATCAAATCATTCGACGGATTTTAATAAGGTGCGTACAGCAAATGTTACGGGGACAAATCGATTAAATTATGGATTTTTCAATGTAAACTTATTTATGCAATTGCGATTTACCGTTTATTCCACTCACACTTGACCCGGTTTCATCTCGAACCACATTAAACGCCACAGATGTTGTTTCTATGCAAATGTTTCAACACGATTGTTTTGCAACCGCTACATTTTTATTTTCATCAATCGTTTAAACTGCATGAGCGATCTAATTAGGCTAGTAAAATATTTTTTTTATTAATAATAGAAGTGATTTATTACTATAACTATATAACTATAACTTAATGCTCCTAATATTCCCCCGATCCTCTTAACCACTTCAAACAAGCTAAAATGATTATGAGTTCTCACCTGGTTTTAGTTCCTGGTCGTTTAAAAATGTTAGTAAAACTATAGTTAATATAAATTATATTTCTTGCATAAATATCCCTGTTACAAGTACGAGCTCATGTGCGGATATCATGAAAATAGTTAATTATGACTTATCATTGTCGAATTATCATGTGGTTGGTGTATATTTAAAACATCTTTGAGAAGCAAAAAAAAAACAATCGTCAAAACTTTAGTCTCCTTGAAAAAAGGTTTCATTGCCATTAAAAATTATCAGGCCTAGAGTCAAAGCATCTCATTTTTTTTATTTAAGCCTTTTAAAACCAGGAAAGGACCGCGCTCTTACAGTATACCAGCGTAAAATACGAGTAGCACCTTAATGCTGCCGTGTTTCGTATGGTGAGTATAAAGAAACGGAGACCCCTTTTTACTGGAAACAAGGAAATCCATTTTAGTTCCCAGGAGTGACAACGCATCTGCATTTTGATTTTTTATCGAGGATAGATTACCATCAGGTGGACTGTGGGCTCGTTTGTCACCATTATTCTATAAAAAAAACTCAGTAACAGTAAATTAGCGTGGCCGCCGCTAATGCTTCACTACCTTCATATTTTCAAGGGTTTTAGGATACGAAAGAGTTCGCTACACTGCCCAAATACTAGCTTCACATGTCCTTTCCAATATTTATATTCCTCACATATACAGGTTGTCTCACTTTCATCGCAGTCATGCAGTAAATCAGCAAATTAAACTGTAAATAACAATTTTATTGGTATTGGTGCTTATTCGAGGGCCTGAAGGCTTTTACACCTTTTCTATAGAACAAGAGATTAGTTTCTCATTAAAAAAACCGTAACAAGATTTTCATGGATTATCTGTCCTTGGTTATATTGTCGTCCATTAATTCTACTTCATATGGCTTTAAAACCTTATTGTACCTTCTTATCTAGTGTACTGTACGAACAACTAACGAGCTTACGTATTCAATTATGACGTGTATTCCATGTCACTCTACGAGTAGACACGTTGGTTTCAAGACTTTGGTTGATGGATTGGTTGATATGTTAAACAATGGGTAACATTAAACAACAGTTTTATGGTAACACGTGTGTGTTGAACACATATCAAATACCCTTATCCAAAACTATTCAAGTTGTACCTTGATTCAAATAGAACCACGTACTGGATATCACATGAACGCTTTATTTAACATAGATTCACAATTAACAATTGTTGTGGTGTAATTTGTACACAGCAATTATTCAAATAGGCTGTTTGTTGTGCGTATCGCGCCGTATTGCGTACGTGTTTTGCATGCGTAAGATGTAACACCTTACGAACTAACAAACATAGTGGCAAGGTTATACTAACGTAATTATTAGGTGGCAGCACGCCTTTTCTAACTAGGAGTCTTTGTGCGTCGGTACCACCCTATTAACTATTAGCTGCTGCCACATAGCAGTATTAGTGACTGCTAGTGGGTATAAATAGTCAGCAGTATTAGTCCTCGGAGGCGACAACGCATCTGTAACCTTCCTTCTTTGAAATTGGCTGCAGGTGTCCAAAGCTGCGGAGCCGCTTACCATCAAGTGGGTACAGTCCAGTTCGTTTGTTCGGTTGTTAGCTGTAGTAGCCCTAGTCTGCCTTACTACGAGTTATAGGTTTTCATATGCCTATGTTTGACTTTACATATTTGTACATTTGCCCTATTTCGCCCCGTAAGCTGCGCGTGTCGGAAATTGCGACAGTTGGAAATGTCAGAAATGATTCCGATAGATGTTGATATAACGATCTCGTTGACGCTAGACATACAATATCCAGGCGAGTGAAGGTGAGCAGCGCCAAAGGTGCAAGATGACTGATGAGGCAGAAGAGCTGTAAATCTCAGAGTACTATATTTATTATTGTGATTGTAAATCACAGAGTAATACTATATACAATAAAATAATAAATATACAGAATAGTATATTAATTTGTTATGTATCACAATTTCCTATATCGCTTCAATATAATGAGAACAATAGGAATATTCCGCTTATCATTATACTGGAAAATATATTGACAATTAGATTCAGTAAAAAGAAAAAAGCTTTATATAATAGGACTCTATACGGTTTACATTGTGTATTTAATTATTCCGTACCTACTTATTAACACAAACACAGAAACATACATTTATAACCCGCCTGTGTAAGATATAACACGGATTTACATAAACTAAAGATAGTTTAAATTTATTTAAGATTTAAAAAAAGGAACAATTTTCCGGTTACACATATGTACTTTCATACATTGGAATCCTTCGTATTTTCAAAGTCGAAATAAAACTATTTTATTCAGTAAAAGCGAGATAAAAGCTCTCATGAATGTCAAAATCTACACCAGTTTGTAAATCAATATTTCTAAGAAGAACCTATAAGCCAAACTGGGGTTTATTTTTTTGCTAATAAATGCCATGTTACAATTTCATTTACAACTTTTAATAAAATCAATACAATGTCAAATTACTATCAATATTTTTTACAATCGTCATCGGCGTCAGTTTTGACAATAAATCAGTAGCCAGGGGATTTGCAAATACAAAGGTGTTATGTCCACACATCAATATATTGATCTATTTTATAGTAAGCCTTTTTTATCAACATTTCTTTAACAAGATTTTTAAATTTTATGGCTGACTAGCTGTTCCCCGCGACTTCGCCCGCTTGTAATTTATGGTTTTAAATTTTTTGCGCGGAACCCTAATTATTTTTCTTTTTCTAAAATAAAAGTAGCCTAAGTTACTCCTTATAACATCAACTATCTGCCAGTGAAAGTCCCGTCAAAATCAGTTGAGCCATTTTGGAGATTAGCTGGAACAAACAGACAGACAGACAAAAATTTTAAAAATTGTATTTTTGTTATAAGTACCATATATATACTTTCATATGCATGTAGTGAAAAGCTGTTATTTTGATATTACAAACAGACACTTCATTTTTATTTATTTGTATAGATTGTTGCAGTTGTTTTATTTGCATTCACTAGTTGCACTATATTATTAGATATTTATGCTTGTTTTAAGTTTTATGTTTTTAATCAGAAAATACTCTAGTTTGGCCAATCTAAATGTAGATCTCTAGCGGATCACCTCGATCCGTTTTACAGAAAACAATATGTTACAGCATAACAATCTGTAACAGAAATGACAGAATTCATGATGATGTTATCTAATCCCATTACTGGTTTCAAGAATTTACTACGATTCCAAGTTCATAATACTTAGGAGTCATTTATACTGATACGTTCAAGATTTTTTTATTAGTTTCAATGAAACAAATGTAGTTTTTTAAAGTTAAATATATTAACTAACTACAACTCCTTAATAACTTCAGATCAAGATCCAAGGCTTATTTACACCGATATTATATACTCGTATAACCCATGTGATCGTGTTAACGAAAACATAATATATAACTTTATTAACCCATTCCAACTATAACTATATTAAACTACAATTTTATATGTCAGCTCGTAAATGTTTTAAAGGTTGAATGAAAACATAAACAAAACATTGGCAAATGTTCCGTTACATTTACGAGTGGAGTGCCCACTTAGCTTTTATGGTATTATTGCATGTAATAACGACATTTTTACATTTGTTCCAGGTAACACTTGCCGCTCATTAACAGTAAAATGGATTACAGCACAGGTATACTTCTCTAAACATAACAGTGACGACCATAAAATGCTTTATTTTCTTCAAATATCAACAGGCAACAGGCTTGCTTGAAATAGCGCCATAATATAATCGCTTGAAAAATATCTTTGTCTTTATAAACAATATTACTAACTTATGCCCGCGGCTTAGCCCGCGTGGAGGTCGATAATAATATTATTTATTTAAAGTTTTATGCTCAAAAAATAGTACATATGGCGGACTAAATGTCATAAGGCATTCTCTCACAGTCAACCATTAGGCTAAGCAGAGGTAAATAAATTATAAATATTATTGTGATTTTAAGAAAATCGTTTAGTCATTTTCGCTTGAAGAGGTAATTACAGATTCGCACTCAGTCTCTTATATCACTTTCCGACCCATAAACTAGCCATATGCAAAAGATCATGTCGATCCATTGCTCCGTTGCTGCGTGAAAGAAGGGCAAATCAAAAATTGGCTTTTACAAAGCGTTATTTGAAAGTCAATTGTTACGCCATCGCTTCAACAAGGCCCTACTGCAGGAAGACCTTGTGAAAGGAAGCGGCAAGAACCTCAAAAGTAGACCATTTTTCTTCCAACAGTTACAATTTATTCTTATATATAATATACCCAAATAAAAAAGGTCTCACGAAGCTCATTATGTCCACGCATTCTTATATTTTAAATAGTGATCTAATTAATAACATCCTTTCTTCATAAGAATGCTTTTTGCATGCGCTTTGAATTTATGCAAAGGCCAATCAGTAATATTACAGGGAATCTTGTTTTAAATAGTAATACATCTACCGAAAAATGAGCCGCAAGTGTTATGGGGTCTGTACTTTGGAACAGCAAGTTTCGATTTATTGTGCATGTCAAAATTATAGGCCTTAATATGAGGTCTTTACACTTTAATGCCTTTATTTACATAAAAAAACTCGGGATGGTGCTCAATAGCGACCAGATGTCCGCAATGATTTGAATTCATACAGTTAATTATTTAAGATTATAAGTATAACAATTACAAAAAATATTATCCAAACAAGCAGCCGATGTTGCGATCATTCTTGTAGGCTCAAGGAATGCATAGTCTCAATTAATGATTTGAATAAGTTAATGAACGTAATTGAGTCTGATGAAGGTTCTAAAATGTTATTATTGAAGTCCCCACACACAATATTTCTTTTTCTTTTTCTACCGACTTTATAAAGGAGGAGGTACTCATAACTTTTTTCTGGGTGAACCGATTTCGATGATTGTTTTTTTTATTTGAAAGCTGGTGTTTCTCATGTGGTCCCATATAAAAATTGAGTAAGGTCTAACTAACAGTTTTTAAGTTATTCTTAATAATTTATATTGAAATCGGTTGTACAAAATTTTAAATTATAATTCACAAAATTCTTAAAACATGCTCCATAGCTGACTCAAATGGATAGTAAAGTAAAATAGTACCTATCGTCTCTTCAATTGTTGCTTGCGTTAAAGTTGTATTGAATAATTTCGAATTCAATGATACATAACAAAAAAAAAAAAAAATTGTACAACCGACTTTAATATAAATTATTAACATTAACTCAAAAACGATTGGTCAGACCTTGATCAAATTTATATATGACCACAGGAGAAGCACCAGCTTTCCAATAAAAAAAGAATTATCGAAATCGGTTCACCTATAAAAAAAAGTTAAAAAAAGAATTATAACACACATTAAAAAAAGAACATACAGTCGAATTGAGTACCTCCTTCTTTTTGAAGTCGGTAGAAAATTAGAATAATTTATAGCATCGCTTATTTATTAAAAAATAATCAATTATGGTTGAAAACAATGAAATATTAAACAACTTAATAACATCGTTTTTTTTATTCTATTTTTTTTAAATATGATTATCCTAAAATTTAATTTATTTAAATACAAAGTAGTTGTTACCTCTTCCACAAATTTTCACAATATTTATTATGATGATTAAATCACATTACAATTCTACATGCAGCAGCTTTCACCTAATATAGGCTAATAATTGAGGTCGCGAGGTTCTTAATTCTTACAGGTTAAGGCCGTATCATGTGTAAAAAAAATTATTATTCTGAAGACATCTGTGACGACATCGTTGTAGTCATATTTTACGTTCGTAAGTACGTTTATGTGTATCACAATACGCTTTGCCTAATTCAATTGAGGCAATATATTAGGAAAGTGCTAGAGAATATAAAGAATTTTCCACATCTGCTAGAATCTCCAACAAGTTTAAAAATCACTATTACAATAATACGATTCTATTATTCAAATAATAATTATTTATAATAAATCCGCTTTTGTAGGAATGTAAACCTGGATATTTATGAAAATGGCTATAATAACCTTTTATCATAAACTTATGTAAGTAATGCACGTAAGTAAAATAAGCTATATATTCCTTAACGCTTTAATAAATTTTAGTTTTAATACAATCAAAATAGGTTAATCATAACTACGAGTACAAATAATATTATTCAAAATGAAAATTAAAAAAAATAAGATGATTAGACTGTTATAATATACTAAGTTAAGCGTGTAAGATAAATTCCCAACAAGCCGGTAGTAAAATATTTTGCAATTTATCGGAAAAAATCTTTAAGATTTTTAAGTTTTCGTTTGCAAAAAGGCTATGCAAATTTCATCACACACTTTTTACTAAATAACTTATTGAGTTGTATATTTTTTTAATTCTGAATCTTCCATTTAATTTACTCAGATAAGCAATAATCCAAATAAATCGTGAACTCAAGTGTAATACTGCTGGACAAAATCCTTTCTTCACTTAGAAGAGCATATTACGTTCATCACGCTTTTTCATGAGGATTGACCATCACAGTCCCAGTTCGTCATATCTTTGGTATTCTTGCTTACTCCCGTATTTCGCGCGCATTTTAGTAAATTACCCCTTATTATCCCGTAAATTAACCATAAAGTTAATATCCGATGGATTTATCAAAATTTTATTCAGTAGGTACATCAATCAAACTGTCCGTAATAAAAATATTATAATAATGGAAAACTGTCACAATCTCTTGTAATAATGTGAGTTACTTCGAATGCTGATCATGCGGTCAGGGTTAAATTTAAGCTATTGGATTTTTCTTTCAAGAAATTTTCAGTATTAGTTCGGAGTCAGGAAGTTGGCAGTGTTTCACTCCCGTCTAGTTTCTGTGATGTTAATGCTGTTAGCCTATGCGGCTCTTACAGCTTCATCGAACTCGGAGCTCGCGGCCTGAAAGGCCGTAAGCTATAAAAGGTGGGGGGGATTATTTATTATCGATTTATCGATTATTTATTATTTATTATCGATTTTAGTGCAACGCCGCGTCCGCAACGTTGCACTAAAATCGATAATATCGAGGGAGTGGGATAATATTGCGTTCGTGATCACATCATCATTACATCAACATCAAATACTCCTTGATGTCGCCGAAAGCCGCAACATGACATGGGTGAGTTGTCTAACCGCCGTCCGAACAAGGGAGCGAACCCCGGCTCTGATGGCTAACTCGTATCGTTCGATGTTCTGGGCGGTGAGATCCGCCCAGGGACGCGGGTGTACGGTGTGTACGCGGTGTGGAGGGGTGTGCGGCGCGCCCGTCTGCGGACTCGCTGCATCCCATCTGTTGTTGTCCTAACAGTGTTTGTGGCACTAGGTGAATGTGTAGTGTTTGAGTGTGACAGGCCGGCGACATTTCGGTCGTCGGCATCTAGCGGAACGGGGGGTCCAATTAGAACATTGCGGGGCCTACGGAGGGTGAGCGTAACGTTCGGAGTCGGAGCGTAGGTGGCTGCGTTTACCACTAGCGGGTTTGGATGTGTTTCGGCCCTCTCGAAGTAGCGCTGAGACATATCCTTGAAATACTCAGAGATCGTCGGAAGTTGACAATCTCTGTGTAAGTCGGAGTTTCGCTGGTACTACCGAGCTCCGTTGGCTATGCGAATGAATCTATTTTGGACGACTTGGAGGTCGTACAACTGATTATGGCTTACGTACGCGAAAACTACGCTTGCGTAAAACATGATAGGTCTTATGCACGCTTTATAAAGATGGAGTTTGTGTCTTTAGGACAGTTTGCTCCTGCTGTTCACTGGTGGAGGCGACTAGTGACAAATTTGACACAGTTGCGGACATTGTGAATGCGTTTCGCGAATGTCATACCGTGGTCAAATGTGACCCCTAGATATTGGGCCGTTGATTGCCAGGGGATCTGGCGGCCCTACAGGGTGATCATACTGAACTTTTTCTTGGGGTTTCTGATTTGACGGTTGAAAGTGGAGATCCTTTGAAAGCGTATTGTTACACTTTTCTCAGGATTCACTTCGATTCTCCATAAGCGGAGACTAATTGCCTAAGCGGTTGACTGCTGTTTGGAGCATCTTGGTGAGGTATCTTGTATTGGTATGAGCGTCGAATAGTGCCGTGTCATCTGCGAAAAGAGCTGTATTCACTACTGGGTGCTTCGGGATGTGATTAGCCTATTAGGCACGTTGAGTTTATACAAATTGTAAAGCAAGCCGTCGTGCCAGACTTTGTCAAACTGTTTTGCGACATCGAGGAAGATGACACCGGTTATGGTGGTTCAGCCACAACTTTGTGGGAGGTTGAATCCTTTCAGAAAGTATTCTGTGAGGCGATGTAACTGGTCGGTGCACGAGTGTTCGGGTCTGAAGCCGAACTGCTCGTCTGGAAGAAGTTTGTTGGTGAAGACGTATTTACGAAGGCGATTCAATATGAGTCGCTCGTAAACTTTCCCCAGTGTGCTGAGGAGACTAATTAGTCTGTAACTAGAGGCTAAGTTGCGCGGTTTACCCGGTTTTGGGATTCCTATTACGTCTGCCTCTTTCCATGCATCCGGGAAGGAGCAGCCGGAAAGAAGAGCGTTGAATATTCGAATATACTTCGTCAACAGTCACAGGTTCTAGGGGGTCCCCCGCAGGTGGTAGTGCAGACTTACGCTCGACCTCCGCTTCGACCTCTGCGAGGTGAGCGGGATCTGTAGGTTCGCTAGAGGGAGTGCATTGGCTCTCTAAACTGTCAGCGAGGCATTCGGCCTTTTCGGAGTCATCAAAGGCGAGATCGGGGTTTCCTGGCCTGATGAGGCGGCATAGGTGAGGATTGTTCTGCTTTCAGAGCTCGCGTCAACTGCCAGAAGACAGTTTGTGATGGCTCGATGTCTATATCCCACTTATCCTGTCTAAATTCTTTTACGGGCTGTTCCACCTCGTTTTGGAGGTTGCGCAGTCGGAATTTGTTATCTAAAGTACGATAGTGATCGTATTGCTTTAGGGACGTGTTTTTTGCTCTAATCAGTTATCGAATGTCACTCTGAAGCTTCATGTGTTGATTGCTCGACACACGAACCCTACGAGAGTATTCCTCAACTCGCCTCATTGACCTCCTCCGGCGAGTCTATCTTGCCCGAGATTTTGTCTAAGTGCTGGGAGGTCGTAGACTCGAGTTTGACCTCAAGTTTACGCCAGTCCACGATGGTTTTGGTCTGAAAGACCTCACATGCGGGCTGGCCCAGCTGCAATAAGACTGGTCTATGGTCCGAGTCGAGTTCAAATATTGTTTCAATTGATGATATCAACAAACGATGGCTAGGTTTCAAAAAAGTCTCTTGCACTAACATTACGTCTACATCGTGGTTGCGCAGGAAGAGCGCGATCTTTTTGGTCTCTGAGGCCGTTCGCGTTAAATAACGCGACAGTCGGAGAGCGTGGTTTAGTTCTACCGAGATTTTGTGCTGCCATTCTGGTATTTAGCACAGGTGATTAGGCGCACTGGAAAGACCAGATTGCGTCGATAAGTCCTATGTGCTCAATCGTAGCGTTGAGCTTGTCCTGAGGTGAGGTGGCTCCGCGGAGTTTGCGGGACAAGGAAGATAACTCAGCAACGTTGATGTTGCTGATGAAGCCCCAGACTACCGAGAAGTCGGCGGCGAAGGAGGAGGAGCCTTGTGGGACGGGCTTCGGTTTTGGGGCCTGGGGAGGCGGCACTGGCCGTGATGCGACAAGTGCAGGCGGTTTCACCCAAGCGTTGGGTTTTGGCGCGGAAGGCGCGGGAGGGTTAGCACCTTGCTCGGGCGTCCCAGCGACTGGGGCGGTCTTGGTGGCGGTTGGAGGCGAGAAGTGGGCACCGTGGACGGTGTGGTTTTGGGTGCAGGCAGCCGAGAGCGAGACACACTGGCTTGATCCGCGCGTCCGGGACTGCTTCTACCTCCGCGCTGCTTCCTTCGCGGCGCTTTGGAACCCCCGCAATAATTCGCTGGGTGTCCCTCTTAGCGGCAATTGACGCAGCTCGGGGGTTCAAGCGTCTCGGGCGTGCGGGGGCAGTCAGTGGTGCCGTGGTCACCTAGGCACTTGACGCACCTAGGCCTGGCGTAACAATTTTTGGCCGAGTGGCCGTACAATTGGCATCGGTGGCACTGGCCAACGATGCCCCTATGTCTGGGGGCTTCAACTGCAATCCCCGTTAGGTTGCAGATGCGCTGAACGTTAAAAATCTCCTTGCCTTCCGGAGACAGGTCCAAAATGACAAGGCACAGATCTAAGAAGCGTTTTTAATCGGTTTGGTGGAGCATCCTGTGTACCTCCCGGACCGGGAGATTTTGGGCTTTTAGGTCATTTAAAATGTGCTCAGTCTCAAGCTCTTTAGGGAGACCGCGGACGACCACACGAAGGTTACGCTCCTTTGGGAGGGCGTATGTGTGGAAGCTTACTTGCTGGGTGCGCAGGTTGATTGTAACGCTGCGAAATTCCTCAGTCGAGTTGACGAACATTCTAGTGTTTCACTCCCGTGCCTCGGAAAGCATGTGAAGTCGTTGTTCCTGCGCTTGATCTCTCTCTCTCTCTCTCTCTCTCTCTCTCATTATAATATGATTTCCTTTAGGCTTTTGCATTACAAACGTTTATGAGCCACTGAATTATTAAGAATAGTATCATGTACTCATTATAACAAACAACCTTGTAATATATGCATAATGTGGTGGATGCGTTTCTTATGATGTAGCAACAAACATCCATGTGACTATTATAGTTGGGCAACGTTTCGCACGAGCAACAATTGAAGAGACGACGACTGTAGCATTTTATTCTTGAGGGTCGCTGTTGAAGGTACCTAAAACTTGTAATCTTTGTACTCGTCATTGATTGCGGTAATTCTTAAGCTATAATATGTATGCAATTTGTTAAACAAATGAAAGTACTATTCGGAGAAACTGCTCACGGGCACGAATTGTGAGATTTGGCAGTTGTAATATTTGTACGAATATAAGATAAATTTACATTCATTCATTACAGCCTATCAAAGTCCACTGCTTTTATTTTATAGGATAAGGGGGACAAACGAGCACACAGTCCACCTGATGGTAAGTGGCTGCTGTGGCCCATAGACATCTACATCTATCCTCGATCACGAATCAAAATGCAGATGCGTTGCCACCCGTGAGGATTAAGATTGAATGCCTCGTTTCCAGTAAAAAGGGTCTCCGGTTCTCTACACTCACCATACGAAACACAGCAGCGTTTAGCTGCTATTTTACGCTGGTATTCTGTGAGAGCGTGGTCCCTCCCAGTTGAACCGACCCATTCGTGCTACAACCATACCAGCAATAAAGCTGCAGCATGGCTCTACCACGTAAAAAGCTGAACATATGCCTCCCTATAGATTGCCTCATAAGGGAATATTTGCCATAATAGCTACGCTTGACATGCGGGTTGGTAACCGCAGTTTTTTTATTTATCTATTTGTAATTACAAAGACATTGCTGCTTTTCTCCTGGTTTACCTCTGTCGCATCTTACGACACCCATGGGATGATACACCGCCACTATACGTTCACATGATAAATTTACTTGGATTATTACAACTCAAATAATACTATGTTAGAGATACAGGAAACAAAATCTTTGTTTTACAAACAAAAATTACGAAGAAAAACGCTTAGCCTAAATATTAAATAACACCGACACGACGGGTTTAATAAAAAAATGTTAAGCCCGTTGTGTGTCTTATTATCTGTCGATGAAAAACGGATGAGGGAATCAAAGGCAGTAATAGTTGTTTGTAAAATCAACTTGAAAGTCGTTAAAATACTTATTAAGCTCCATCAAATAATCGTTGCTTATTAAACAATAAAAAGAACGATTAAACATGGCCGACGGAAATCACCTTACTACGATTTGTTCCGAGGATCAGTTACGCAAAAGTGCAATTTTCCCATCGTGAACAGAAACTTCTCGACGATATTCTCGTTGAACGCTTACTTTCTAGTTCCTTTCTATTTATTAAGCTACAATGTTTGAATGAAGTGTTAATAATTTGCAACATTTTTATTGAAAACTAATTATATTCGAATTTTGTTCCAAAACTTTACAATACGTCGCGGTCTTGTTATGATTTTGAAAATTAATACCAGACGTACTGTTTCCTTCCTGGACTTAACAAATTTTAAATAAACGAAATTCCTATCAATTACGCGAAATTACTAGATCAGATGACCACAAATATTTGAGCAAACAAAGGAAGCACTTACATTAAACTATCCGTATTTGAGATAACGCTTGTAGACACTATAAGATCTAAAAGAGGAATAACGAAGATAAAAGCGCTTCACTTGAGTTATAAATATTGAATATAGCACTCAAGATAATACTAAGTAGATATATGAGAATCTTAATAACACTTTTATCGTATAGTAGAATTATAGCTCGACAGAAGCACCAAAAGCGGTATATTTGATAAATATAGCATGTAAATATAGCCACTGTCTGCATAAAGCATTCTAAAGACATTTTATGCGGCTATAAAAGTTTTTAATCTATCCTGTATTACCATTAATACTGTAAAGTCTGTACAAGACGTTTAATAATTTCACGAATTATTAATTAATTTGTCTTGCGTGTGTTAATAAAATTAATTCAAATTACAAACGTACCCTAAAATTTATCTATAGTAAAAAGGTTCTTAAAGTGCTTTTATACCTCAAAATTAGTAAAAATACAGTTCGGTGATGGTAGACCTTAAAGTTCTAAAATAATTATCACTAGCGCCATGCTACTTCTAAAACCATTATAATGGATATAGTAGACGTCTAAGGCGTTTGTAAAAGTCGCCATTACATGGCAGTATTTGATGAACTATGTATGTCAATAAAACAATCAGTTTTCTTATGTTAGAGAACATACTTTTCATAATAAATAAACCCTTTTGCATTTAATGCCCTAATAAATTGACGACAAGTTCCAATAACTCAATCGAAAAGAAACTGCAAAATTAACTTTAAAATTTTAATGCACTTTAGTAAGATAAATTACAGCAAATTTCACAGGTTTCGCGTGCGCATAAAATATTTAGGTTAAATATGCAAATTTTGACAGAAAACTGATGCTCGCGCTAATATTCTACGTAAACAAGTGAAATTAAATCATTTTATATTACTTTACACTTTTTAATTTTTACCTTATTACATCATGATCAATTGGAAATAATATTTGTCATTTACGTTCTGTCACTATAATTCTTATATAGGCATATTATGTAAAAAAACCTTTAAGATACTTTAAGATTTAGTTACGAGTTACAGTCGCGTCGCAATCATATGCAAATTCTATAAAGGTGGCACAAGAACTTCTTGCATATCTTTTAGCTCCAAAAATCTGTAAATATACCTGTTAAGTGGCTGTTGTAGCGCTTTCTTATACCACTTATGTGCTACTTGGGTGCATATTTAGATTCGAAACCAAAAATGTATCTACTTATGTTGGCTTTAGCTGAAATTCAAGAACCTACCGCGTAGTAACCAGGTCTTTTGAATCTTGTGTTAAAAAGGGATAAATACATAACACAATATTTTACGAAATTATAAGTCTATATTGACTAAAAAGAAATTTAAATATTAGATCACATGCGTGCACACATTTTACAGTTAAGGATGACGTGCAGAGACATCCAGGGGTATCGGTGATGTCAATACAAATAAAAATTATTGCCCACAGTAAATAATTTTAATATTCGTTTAGGACACGGTTCTCTTGGTTTAATATATTTATTATGACAACATTAGAAAATCACATTTATCGTTAGAAGATACAAATGAGCAAATAATTCAAGGAAAGTTAAACCTTTTGACTGACTATTCCGACCACGGGTAAATTGATGGCATAGCCATAGGGCTATTTATTTTGAATAGTCAACACAGCTTGGGTGACAATTAAATAAAATTAATTTTACGAATTTAATCGTAGTAAATTTGACTTACTTGAAATACCTAACGCTTTGACTAGTTTGCAGTACTCAAAGTCGCCGCGGTGTTATTAGCGATGATGGTGATGGTAACAGATTTTTACTTAATGTATGAGCAAGTTTTTTAAAGTAGGTCATACGCATTAAACTTACACTGCAACAGCTGACTTTTTTCTACTTTAAAAGATTATTCGAATACATTTTCCTAATAACAAGTTTCGAGTACGTTCCCATCGCAGTACACGCATGAACACCATTTTTGTAAGAGCGCGGCGATGATGCCTCTTTGACACGTCTTAGTGAGCTCGTTAACGTTCTGATTAAATTGCCCAGAGAACGAATTGAAATGCAGACAGATATTTAGAAATTATGTTTCTCTAAAGAAATTCTTTAAAAGAAAAACTTCTCTGAATAATTTATTACTCTAAACTTAGTAGGTACATTTTTTTACTGCTTGACCTACAATCTCACCTGGTAGTAAATGGTGATGATGACCTAGATGCTATAAACAAAAGTATATTCGCTTTTGTCTTGAAGACACCAAGATTGTAATCGGACGGAAAGACCTTCGCTATTCGCATAACGAAAGACGAAGCTAATCTTTTGGTTCGAACGCTCCACGCATCATATCGATTCGAGAATAAAGCGTTGAAGATCCGCCGAGTATCTGGTTTTCCGATGGTGGAAAAGGGAGGAAAGATTTAAAACATGTAATTCCTGCGCACACTCTCTTTTATTAAATTACTTTTACTGAATGAGTATACAATCATATATTGGAGGACATAAGACGATTCATGTATTTCCCTAGTCGACTCTTATGACAGACAACCACTTAACAAGATGGGATGATTGATTCCCTTATGCTGTCATCACCTAAATAAAGTAAATTAACAGTTCCACTATCTTTCACAAGACTCATTTTTGGAGACCTTTGGAGTAGGCAAGATTCCGCCGCGCTTTTCCAATACGTGCTGATAGACTTCACATATCCTCGCGATAATCCCTTTAAGATACCACCGCTCATTTGTGTGATTATGAAAAAAAATTACAGTGGATGCAAAAAGAAAAAAAATTAAAGACTATATTTTTACAATTCCACGGTCACACGAGAAACATTTATAATTTTGTTCTATCCATTTGTTCTAAAAAGACACAACGTTATAAAATTGAGCATTTTAGACTGAGTTAGAAAAAGTTTAGTATATTTTATATATAATTTTTTTATACAGAAGAGGGGCAAACGAGCATGCGGCTCACCTGATGGTAAGTGACTACATACTATGACATAAACAAATGCAACACCAGGGGAATTAGAGGTGCGTTGCCGGCCTTTTAGAAAGAAGTAAGCTCTTTTCTTAAAGGTCCCTAAGTTGTATCGGTCCGAAAAAATTGCGGGTGTTAAACGATTCCACAGAGGGGTCGTACGAGGAAGAAAACTCCTAGTAAAACGTACAGTGGCAGACCGCCAAGCATCCAGATGGGGTGGAATATTTAAATAACCTAAATATAATCAAATATTTAAATAACCTTTTTAAACCCCTTTTAGCACTAAAGCGTATATTTAAAATATTTTTTTTTTTATAAACTTAAATACATCGCCATTTTATTACATTTTAATATAATTATTTTAAATTTCTGCTTTTATTGATATTGATTTTATAAATGTGAACAACGCAAGCAATATCTAACCACATAGCACAAAATTAATTTCATTTAATTAATTTGTAGTTAAGCGATTTCGTATTACCGACGTTGTATTTATAATATATACATTAGTCAATGAAATCAAGGCAACAGTACTCGGCTAAAGAGTGTCGCAATAATCAAATGCGGAATTACGCTAGCGGTCATGTTGATTGTGAACTCGGATCATTTACGTGACTTCGAGTCTAAATTATCATTAAAGTGCGACCGAAATAAAGGTAATCAGTTTAGCCCCTTCCATATATTTTGCTGTAACTTCTTAGAATTATTTGGATTGCAAACTAAAAAAATTAAAAAAAAATTTGCAACATTTTTTTAAATTTAGAAAAATAAATAAAAACGGAATAAAATATTTAACTTTTCGCTAAGATAGGAAATACTAACTTTTACCAAAAAGTACCAATATGAAAAGTAACATTACATTCTTACATGATCTTAAACCAATCTGCCAAAATAAGAGAAATTAAAGTTGGAACAATTTACTTGCCAATATCCGCTCAATAAAATAAAATGATGTTTCTCACCTAGTTTGAAGAGCATCTCCCGCCCTCCCTCAATTGCGTGCACTATCCCCGTCACCACTAATCCCAGCACCACTACTCCCACCACCACTACACTAGGAAAGACACACCACCGATTACCATACGACATCATCATCATTCATCATTACAGCCCTTCACAAGTCCACTGCTGAACATAGGCCTCCCCCAAGGAATGCCACAAAGCACGGTCCCGAGCCACCAGCATCCATTGACTTCCTGCATGTCTTACCAGGTCGTCACTCCATCTAGTGGGGGGACGCCCTACACTTCGCCTACCGGTACGAGGCTGCCACTCGAGAACCTTTCTTCCCCATCGGTTGTCGGTTCTTCGAGCTATATGGCCGGCCCATTGCCACTTCAGCTTACTAATCCTTTGGGCTATGGCGGTTACTCTGGTTCTACTGCGGATATCCTCATTTCTAAGTTTATCACGCAGAGAAACCCCGAGCATAGCCCTCTCCATAGCTCGCTGAGCGACCTTGAGCTTCCGCATACGGCCAGCAGTGAAGGACCACGTCTCAGTTCCGTATGCCATCACTGGCAACACGCACTGGTTGTACAATACGACAATTTGATTCTATTAATAGTCAAAATAAGAAAAGGCCTAAGCCCAGCAAGAGGACGTATAAAGGCTGTAACTTGACACAGGTTACTTTTTTTTTACTTTGTATTTAAGCATTACAGCAAAATTTTAAAAAAATAAGAAAATTTACAATTGAATCAAATCCAGACTAAATTTTACAATAAACGAGAACAAATTTCAAGAGAAACACCCTTATTATGTTTTTCTTTTCAAACGTTCTTTCCAAACGACAACAATACAGAAACGCAAGTATTAGTCGGGGTTAAGTATATACTTTTAATAGATAAATTTGTTTTACATAAATATATTTATTTTAAATATGGATCGTAATTAATAATTATATACTAATAATATACTATGATTTTTTTTTAATTTTAAAAAGCTTTTGAAATAAAAAAGCTTTAATTTAATTTAAAAAAGCGTTTAATTTTAACTTTTTCTTTCCTGACTTTAAAATTAAACGCGATAAAATCCGTAAAATTAGTTTCAATTAATGTGTAGTAATCGCGTAAATTTAAGAAATCATCATTTACGAACTGCCAAAATATATTTAATATCACTCTCATTCAAATACTGTACGACAAGATTTATATGACACCATTATTTAAATGATAAAAATTGATCCAGTTTCTATTCAAAAGACGTAAATAAAAGCCCGAACCTGTATCAGAGTAGCAACTTTCAGAATACTTAGCGACGGTCGGCTCAGTCACGATTAATGGTGCAACTACCACGTTCGGACAGTTCTTGCAATAAAACGTGTGGCCGCATTCGGAAATGAATGCCTTTGCTTGTAATACTTTCCATATTTGGAACTCTTCATCTAGCCGTCAATATACACTAAATAACTACAATTATATTTATTGGCAGAGCTTAAATGGCGTGAATAGGTAAATAAACCTTAAAGTAAGGTACTTCTTTAATGGAGATCAAGGGACTAGAAAATACCAAAAGGACCACAAACTTCAGAAATATTTAATAATAGTACGCTGAAAGTAACCAAGAAGTTTACTTGTATATACTCGTAATTTAATATTAAAAATTTTGTACAACCGACTTAGATATATATTATTAAGGATAACTCAAAAACTATTGGCCAAACAGTGATCAAATTTATATGGGACCACATGAGAAGCACCAGCTTTCAAATAAAAAAAGAATCATCGAAATCCACCTATAAAAGACACCTTTACCAATATAAAAAGATCTTTTGGTATAATGCACATGTTAAGAAACAACGAAATGACGGTATCCATTTAGTGTTTAAAGGAAACAAACGAAAAATATTTTACATCTTCATAGTGTGGTAATTGAAGATGGTAAACAATTGTTTAGTTATCTATTTACAAACATTGTATATGATTTACTTATATAATGAGAGCCGTCGTAGTTCCGAGGCTAAGCGGTTGCTGTAGATTTTACGGTACGCAAATAATCGATCCTGACTTGCACAAAAATGCTAATTGCAATATTAAGTGCTGCTTAACCACGTCTCTTGGCGAGGGAAATAAAATATATCGACCTTGAAATATTTTATTTCTTAGACATGTGAAGTCTGTTCCCCGCAGTGGGTCTATAAAGGATGTAACTTTAATTTTTATTTTATTGTTGTGAAGGTTAATTATTGATGATTTTCAAAAAATAATGAAACTTTTTATATATTGCTGTACTTTTAAATTACAATATACGTAGATATATTCAAAAATTACAAATTATGACCAGAGATTAGATTATGCAAAGGAAAAATTATCAAAAGTTCTCCTATATAAAAAGTGGAAAATTCTAAACAAAAACTAAGAACTTAATCTATTGAACTTTTCTTAATATTGTTTGAGTAGAACTTTTCGAACCCTTTTAGGCTAGGGAAGCCGAAATTCATATCGAATTTACAGGTAAAATGATCACATTTTAGTAGAATTTAAAATATAACTCATTTTAAAGACTATAATATATTATCACTCTCGGATACGAATAAAAATATTAAATCAAAACACATCACTACATTTCTATCGAAATCATTTAGAATTCAAACACATTTCAAAGTCGATGTTCGGTACAACATCGCGCGAAATCGTTTTAAACAGCAATACATACAGCTCTATGTTAAATAAAATTTCGCTTTCACCAAGTTTTATGAACTCGCTGTATTTTCTAGGGGCGGGGAGCATTTACGACGACATGCGCGAACATAAATTTTATAGTATTTTGGACCGACTTTTTAACGGGTTTTGGTACTTGGTGGCAACCATTTTTATGACTACTCGATAAACACGCTCCTAATGTTCCACATCGCACTTTTATTTTGATATAAGTAATGTGCTCAGCTATGATTGACATTTAAGTATCATCGTTATCATTTAAGTATTTTATTACACACTCTTTTATTATATTGTGTAATTTGTATTGCCACTTTTGCAAATTCACCCAATACTTAATTATTATTTTATATTTTGATGTTTATTTCTTTGGTAGTGGATTGTGCGGTTGTACTTTTGCCAGTGTGAATACCAGTGTGAAAGAACAATTAGTTGATGCTTCACAATATGTTGCAGTTATTGGGAGTTTTCAACGACAGCTTTTCTTGCTCTCTTCTTCAGCAGTTGACGACGACAATATCTCAAGTTTCTAAGCGGACAATATAATTTAAAGTTTATATTAACAAAATTGCATCACTTGTACATATCAAAATCCACTTCCAATTATTATTTAAACTATAAAACAGGAGCAACAATGCACCGGCGCGGCGTTCAAGTTCCCGCCAAGACTGTTTTATTGGTGTAGTATTTATAAATTGTATCACATCATACTTTTTAATCTTACAAATCAGTTCACAGTCTACCAGGCGGTAATCAGCTAATGTAGACGACAGACACTATTAATAATTCTTGATAAAGTATCAAGATGTAAATAATTAAGTCAGTCGTGGGGGATGACATGATTAATAATGTCCTCTAGACCGAGTTCCGGTCGCGGCAGCCTTTCTCAACGGAGATTAGTCATCTGCGCAGGACAGGATTATAGTGCCCGAGCGCAAACACAAGTGCACTCTATATTCCTTACTTTCATAGTCAGGTGGGATGGTAATCTGACGCTACCGGAGAAATCAGACGCAGGACCCACGGCTTTACGTAATTATAGAGCCACGAGGGTGAAACACCGTCAGCTTTCTGACTCCGGGCTGCTACTGAGAATTTCTTGATAGAAAAAAAAACCAATAACTGATTTTCGCCCGACCCGGGATTCGAACCCAGGACCTCATGATCAACAACCGCGTCAACTGCCACTAGACCAACGAGACAGTCAAATGACATGGCATGACGTGTGGTGGCAGCGTAAAGGAATCCTGCACGCCATTTCGTTTTGTGGGTGTCGTAAGAGGCGACTTTGGGAAATGTCTGAAAAAACGTATGGCTTTTTCTGGCATTGTATACGTTCTCGTTTACGCCAGCCATAAAATACACAGACCAGCGACGAGCAGCGTCAAAGGTGCGAAATGTCTGGTACTGCGATCGTCAATCTACCTACCAAGCGTGACGATTAAAGCAAACCCTCCTTGCAACAGGAGAGGCCCATATCCAGCAGTAGACTCTGACTGATGATGAAGAAGAATCGGGTTACTGGTTATCGTATTACTGGTGATGTTTCTCTCGAGTCCTGTGAGTCCTCCGTGGCTCTGGCGGGCCCCACCGCTGATGTGGTGGTCGTGGAGCCGTGGGAGGAGCTACACAGGTGGAGATTAAGATTGTGTAAGAAGGCGCGTCGAAACGCAGGTGCACCTTGTTTGAGGAAAAAGTAAGGAAACTTTTGTCAGTCATTGGGGTAAATCGCTTATATCCAAAATTATACAGACCAAATGTTAAATTGGTCCCATCGGCTTTAATTAAAATGCCATGATTATTTTTATTAGTTTCAACAAATACAGTGAGATAAATATCTAGATCAAAAACATAAACAATATATTCCAAAAATATGAATTGAATACGTTATTATTACATATACAATACGTTTAATGATAATTAATGCAGCTAACGCGGCAGCGTTACATGTGTTATGTAATCGTACAGTGGCTTTGTTCTTATTTTTAATTTATTTTAATGCATGCGGAATGTTCATACATCACGCAAGTCATTGGCTTGCTTTAATTTGTGTTAACCTTGAGTCGAACGGTACTACGTAATTGCGTCTTATGAAGACACAAAAGAAGTTCTTACAGTTTTATGTTTTTGAGAATTGGTATTAATATAGTCCTGCAAAGCTTTTGAGGGTGGACTGCATCCTGCATAACAAATAGATAAAACCTTACAATAGCACCATCATGAGAATCATACCTATTTTACTCAAAAACTTTTATTTTTGTATAAACAATAAACATATTTTAATATAAATGACCGTCTTTAAAAGAATGAGTAATTTCTCTCTTTTATAGTAGTTTATAACAATGCCTTCGGATTATCTAGCCGATGTAACATATCTTTTGTTAAATTTTTGAAATAATTTTCGGGAAATACGTTACGATAATGTAATGTAACAAAATGTAAATCAAAATTTTGTTACATTACATTACTTCTTTTAAAAAAATCAAAATTTCCTAGCTGTAAATTCACTGTTATATCATAATAATATATAATAATAAATATAACAAACAGTTTTAACAACATCATTTTTTTATTTTTTTATTTACATTTTATTCATATTTCTCCAACAACAACCTTGATTAAAGGCCAGCCGAGATATCTCCCAAGAGGGCCCAAAATTGTGCAAAATATTGGCTGATTTTCAAGTCTGGCTGTGTCGTGGTTATTTCCCTATCTCTGACAATGAATCTAAGTTTATCTCCGATATTATCGCGTAAACGTTACATTAAGCACTCTTAGATAACAAAGAGTGAACGGCTCTGTGTTAGTACTTACACTTCCGTGGAAATAGTTTCCGAATTCCGACAGTATACGGATGTGCCACCATTCACGAAATTAACCCTAAGAATATACATAACTATACTAAAGAAAATATAGTCATTGATAATAAGTATGTAAAATTAATGTTAATGTATGTAAAAAAATACATTAATGAAAAAGGTAATCATAATAGAATATATAAGGCAAAAGGAAAGGGCTCACCTCGAGCTCCAATGGTTCCGTAAACCCGCACAAACTAGGACTAAGCATTTTATTTGTAAAAAATGTATTTGTTAAAATTGTACTTTAATGTCGCATAACACTGTATAACTAAAATACATTTTTTACAAAAGTATTTTATACGTGGTAGAGCCATGCTGCAGCTATATTAGTAGTATAGTTGTAGCACGAATGGGTCGGCTCAACCGGGGAAGGACCACGCTCTCACAGAATACCAGCGTAAAATAGCAGCTTAACGCTGCTGTGTTTCGTATGGTGAGTGTAGAGAACCGGAGACCCTTTTTACTGGAAAAGAGGCATCCCATCTTAGTCCTCACGGGTGACAACGCATCTGCATTTTGATTCTTTATTGAGGATAGATGTAGATGTCTATGGGTCACAGCAACCACTTACTATCAGGTGGACTGTGTGCTCGTTTGTCACTCTATCCTATAAAAAAAAGCTTAAAGTTATGTTTACTTGCAAGTATAGAATCTTCTTTCTTTTCTTCTTCTATATCATCAGCTCATAAAAGTCCACTCATAGGTATGAGGCTCTAGTGATATTCTCGTTCTGCGGATGATTTTTACAATTGGCAGGCAGTTTAGCGGTCGCAGTACCAGACGTATCCTACTTTCGACATGGCATAAAAGTTATAGTTAACGCCTATATTATGCGTCCCACAGCTGGGCATAGGCCTCCCCTAATTTCTGAAAGGGTTTTAGGGCAATTAAGTGTCCGCCGCGCTGCCCCAATGCGTGTTGGCAAACATCACATGTTTTCGAAATAGTTTTTTTCTTATTTTTCAGACATGCAGGTTTCCTCACGATCCTTTCCTTCACCGCCGAGCACGTGGTAAATCAGCACTTAAAATTGCAACTAACAATTTCATTGGTGCCGGCGGGGATCGAACCCGGTTTGGCCGCGTACTGTGAAATTTACATGGCACTTATAAATAATCTCAATAAAAAAAATATTAATAAAGGCAAATTGGTTTCAGTGTTTGACAATTGTGAAAAATCACTTTACTTCGAATAATATATGTCCAGAATTATTAAACCCTTGCATTATTTTGTTTTCATCTACAGTACTCTATGTTTTTTTTTATTTCAGTACTAAAATTAACGTTATTCATAAACTTTAGTATCGTAGTCAGTTTATTGGAATTTGAAAAGAAAAAGTAATTCCATTTCATACAGTTATTAAACTCTGTTACTAATTACTAGAGCATCATATATCAATTTATATCTGTCACCTCAGCAGAATTCATTTGAGTAAGGTTCACGCGACAATTAAGCTCTCTTTCATGCTCACTTACCGTGTCTGCTATTGAATGCAAAATAATGATAAAAATTCAAATATAGGTAGTTTCGGAAACAGAGAGAGTTACTATATCTTGTTAATATATATAGACTTGTAAAAAATGTTAAAAGAAATATTAACATAAAAATTTAAACGCTCGCCCAACAGCTCATTAGGCATGCACACTGAAGCGGCTGTCGTGAATTAGAAATATAAAAAAAACTGGTACAAAAAAGTAAATAGAAATAACTGTGCAGCAACTATATTAGAAGCAAGGCCGCTACGTTCTCACGGTCTTAGCTTATAATAACTTAGGACCTTTATTGTTATATAGTAGATCATGGGAAATTTGAGTTCTTATGGTTATGAATAGTAAATTTTCTGTTCCGTAAGTCATGTTATTGTGTATTTTGTGTAAATAACATAGACGTGGTGAAGGTATTAATCAATCCAAAATCCTTTTATATCTATTATGAATAAAGTAAGAAAAATTGATCTTGGTAGATCCATGTTGCTGTTATATTATGTTTGCAACACAATTAAGTCGGCTCGACCACGCTCTCACAGAATACCAGCGTAAAATAGCAGTTTAATGCTGATGTGTTTTGTATGGTGATTGAAGACAACCTGAGAACCTTTTTACTGGAAACGAGGATTTTCATCTTAGCCCTCAGGGGTGAAAACGCATCTGCATTTTGACTGTTAATCGAGGATAGATGTAGATGTCTATGTGCCACAGCATCCACTTACCATCAAGTGGACTGTTTGCTTATTTGTCACCCTTATTCTATAAAAAAACGACTACGGCTCTAAGTAATAAAAAGGCTATATTGTATCTAAAGATATTATCGTATACTGTAATAATCCTTTTGTCGTTTTTGTCATCACATTTTTATTACAATAAAGCAATAAAAACTTGACTTAAAAACAATCAAGATCACTATCAAGGTAATATATTATGTGACCATCTTAGAGGACATACTATTTACAATAGAGCTGCTTATAGTTTTTGTAACAAAAACTTCATGAAATGACGCGTGACGGTTTTTAGGACTATATTGTTATTACATAATTATACTTTGTCGCTGTGTCAGTGTAGAATAGTAATATATAATAAAACAGACTACTCAGAAAATTATACAAAAAATATTTATGTATGATTCACTGGCCGTCTGTAACTAAAGCATGAAATACAATTTTAAGAAGAAAAATAACATTCCAAACAGTTATTTTCCTCCATATTTTTAGGACTTTCCTGTAGCGACGGTCGTTCGGACCATCTTTTTATAGAACGATCATAACAATCGATCACACATGGTAAATGGTTGCTTTGGCCCATAGACATTTTTTTATAGGAGAGGGAGCAAACGAGCATGCGGCTCACCTGATGGTAAGTGACTACCGCCGCACATGAACAACTTTAAAAAAAGAGTAGGTAGGCTCTTTAATTGAAAACATCTACATCTATCCTCGATTAAAAGTCAAAATGCAGATGTGTTGTCACCCTTTAGGACTAAAATGGCATGGCTCTACCACGTAAAAATGGCTCTAAGATCAATTAATTTACAATCGAGTCTGTAGCATACGACCGAAGTTCGTAAGATTTCTTTATGTGATAGAGCCACGCTGCAGGTAACTATGGTTGTAGCACGAATGAGTCGGCTCGACCGGGGAAGGACCACGCTCTCACAGAATACCAGCGTAAAATAGCAGCTTAATGCTGCTGTATTTCGTATGGTGAGTGTAGAGAACCGGAGACCCTTTTTACTGGAAAAGAGGCATTCTATCTTAGTCCTCACGGCTGACAACGCATCTGCATTTAAATTCGCAAACGAAGATAGATGTAGATGCCTATAGGCCACAGCAACCACTTACCATTATTCTATTAAAAAAAATCCGTACGACCAAGGTCATATCGAAGGTTCTGCGATACGGCCGTATCTGTCGTTGCGCGTTTGTTGATGTTAGCAGCGTTCGAAGGACCAAGCTAATCAGTCTGTCAATTAATGTCATGGAAAGGAAGTGCCAGTGTGCCAAAATAAATATGGAAGAAAAATTAAAAGAAAATTATAATCGAGTTTATATGAAAATATCATACAGCGATATAAATTATATTCATACAACGACTTAAACTAATAATAAAAATGTCAAATTGTTTATCCTCGGGACAAACAAAAAATATGTGACTACAAAAATTGTAAATTTAAAAGCTGCGGTTAGAAGAAAGATTAAAAACTGTAGGAGTCAGCTCCGACACGTGACTAGAGTTTACTGCTGAAAAACGATTGCCTGAAAATATGCAAAATAAGTAAACTGTGGGTTTAACATATTTATTTGTACTAACTTATATTAATTACATAAAAATATATGATTTATATTACATTATTCATTATTTTATTATATAAGATGCGCGAGTATGTTGCGAGTAACCGCTTCATTTTTTGTTAACGCTTGATTTTACTACCCATCTTCATTCATTTTCATACCGTGCTACTTACTGGAAAAAAAAACTTGCAGTGGGAATTTTTTCCCGCGATAAGTTTTATGATTTTTAATCAACGAGTGATTTATATTACACTCTTTGAATATAAATAACGCTTTATAGCTAATAAATCGCTTCTAATACTTAAAATGGCATTTAAGGACAAAATTCTTTTCGAGGCAGCAGTTTACCAGCACGGTCGATTAAGTTTCACGGATGATCAAAGAAGCGACCGCTCTTTGACTACTGTTACTTTTCAACATATACACCTTCGCGTCTGCAAGATAGTTCCACATTGAGTTCAATGAAGAATGTTGCCATGTTCACATTTATATTGACGACGATTATTGATTATATCAGTACGGTCGAGAAACAACGCAACAATCGCTCATTTCACTGTTTTAAATTAATCGACTCCTACAAAAGTAAAAAGCCAACGATAAATGCGGGAAATTAATTGCAAATTATTCCATTTTGCTTAATCTTCTATTTCTTTACCATCAGTCCATAAATGTCCTCAGCTATACATGAGCCTGCCCCGTTTTATGGTGCTTGATATCATTATCAAACCTCTGAAAATAAAAGCAACAAATTGATTTTCAGAAGTTTTTAGTGCTATGAGCAAATCGCGATCAAACAGATTTTGATTGACTACTGCTTTATCATGCAAGGTGCCTACACTCAGTCTTGAACAAAAGCTTTCTGGATAATACACCTAAATAAGATTCCCTATATAAAAATCCACGTATAGAGAAACAATATCACGTATAGAAGAAAAAGTCTGTAAGAAAAGCTACATGGTAGAGCCATGTCGCAGCTATATTATGGTTGTAGCAGGAATGGGTCAGCTCGACCGGGGAAGGACCACGCTCTCACAGAATGCCAGCGTAAAATAGCAGCTAAATGCTGCTGTGTTTCATAAGGTGAGTGTAGACAACCGAAAACTCTTTTTACTGGATACGAGGCATTCCGTCTTAGTCCACGGGGGTGGCGACGCATCTGCATTTTGATTCTTTTTCGAGGACAGATGTAGATGCCTATTGGCCACAGCATCCATTTATCATCAGGTGGGCTGTGTGCTCGCTCGTCACCCTTATTATATTTAAAAAATTAGATATTTTATACGTAAATTAAATTAAATTAAAAATTAAATACTTAGACTTCAAATGCTGATGGAGAGTACAAAAAAATATGTACAGATACTAAAAGAACTTTAAGCTTAGCGTAAAATAGTAGCCTAATACCGTTTTCCGTATAGTATGACGTATATGTATGACGAAAACAGGAGACCTTTTTTACTGCTCCTGCATTATGATTATTAATTAGAGATAGATGAGAATGTCTATGTGCCACAGCATCGAATTACCATCAGAAGAACTAGGCGTCTTACTTCTATCTATATAAAAATATGAATCCCACGGCTACGTATTGTGCAATATGCCTGTGTGCACACGTAACGGAGCGTTCTTACGAAATAACCAATTTGTATAGTTCCAGTCTTCATTTTATTTGTCTTCGATAAGCATCTTACTATTATCTACATATCCTAACTTTTGAAGTGACTATGGCAAAAATTACTGGATTTTGATAAAACCTGTAGCGATGCAGGAAGTGCCAAAAAGTATCGATATATATCGTATCGATATTTTAAGAAAATATTGATATCGATTTCGATATATCGAAAAAAATATCGACATATCGGTAAAATTTTCTAAAAAAATATTTGTACTTTATAAAGGAGATTAACTTGATTCCATACAAACTTTGGCAAAAACTTAACTTGGGAAAAAACTTAAAATATGTCTTAGTTTGAAGATTTAAATATTTGCTACTTATGTCAGAAATCATATTTTGGCAGGACCTGGGGTTTTTATTTTTTATTTTATGTTTTATGTTTTGTAGGTTATGTAGTAAAATCACTCATTCTTGTGATAAGTTGTTTGAATAAATTGAAAATAACACAAAAGAATGCTGTTATGTAGTTATTATTGAATAAAGTAAAATAAAACTCAACTCAAATAAATGTCATCTAGAAAAGCAGCCGTAGGCTGTACATTTTCTGTTCTATTCCTCTCAAAACTTAAGTACCACATTATTGTCATTATGTGGACGCAATAACCTACTGTCCTGTGATCCGAGAGAAAAGCCAAGGGTCAAGTTAAATAAATCCACGAAAGTAAAAACACGAAATCTATCCAAAAAACAGTCACAATGCCAAATGCGCATGCTGCATGACAAGTTGAAACTCGAAGTTAAACGTAGTGATTATATTCTCTTTGCTCGAAGTAACCAAGTTAAGTCTCCTTCGGAAAAGGCAATGATCAATAACCATTCAGCCTATTCAGTCCTGTAGGTTAATATTCAAATGGTTCTTTAGTTTAATAACATAGCCTTTCATATATTTCATTTATTCAATATTAATCTCTACAGATTCGCCTCAATGTTTCTATATCATGTTTTTTTAGGCTATTTTATTATAAAAATAGCCTTCAATATATGTATATTGCCATAGACAAAATACAGAAAATTATTTTAAAATTTTTCGTTTTTGCTATAGTAAAAACATTAGCTTTCGTTTTTCAGTTTTAAAAAATGTTTTCTATGTTGTCCCAAGTATAACAGAAATATAAACTATTTATTTATACTTATAATTTATCGCTTTATTACCTACATAGTTATGTACAACTGTTACTAACGATGTCAAGCACGCAATTTCATACATCTCCTTTCTATTATGTTTGTTTTACTAGCCTATCTCAATAAATCTCTGTATTACTATTTTTACAAATAACAAACTGGAGACATAATTTCTGATAATCAGATGACAGGAATGTAAAATCATAAATTAATAAAACATTGATAAAAATATAATGTTTTTTATTGAAATGAAATAGAATAAACAATTGCAAAATGCTTTTATGCAAACCAATACTTATCCAAATGAAACAAAAGAAAAACTCTAAGTTTGATGTGCTTTGCTCAAAGTCAGCTTCTGCTAAGATTAACAACTGATTACTCTCTCTGATGAAACTGAGGATGCAGTAGGTACCAAATACTTTAGCTTTAGTGCTATTTTTGAAAGGACTCTGGTGAAATGGCGGCTGTCTGTACAATTTTAATGGATTATCTGAACTTCAGCGGTTTTAGTCAGCGGTGACAACGGTGTTGCTACTGAAAATATATCGTATTTAATACATTTTCGATTACTATCGATATATCGAAATAAAACAATATCACGTTGGACGGCTCCGTGGCACAGTGGCTTAGCAATATGTTGTAGCGCTTGGGGTCGCGGGTCCGAATCCCGCACGGAACAAGTATTTGTATGGCCTACAAATAATTGTTCCGGGTCTGGATTTGTCCTTGTGCAATTTATGTTTGTAAACTACCTCCAGAATACATGAGAAAAAACTAGTGTGGGGGTAACGTTTTATAAAAAATATTAAGATAAACTAAAATATATCGCCAAAAAATATCGATATATCAAACAAATAATATCGATATATCGATACATCTATAATTTTTCTGCAAGCCTAAAAACCTGTCATTATAAAAAATGTAAACATTGTCTTGTTCATAGATATTAGTATACATTAGATTGGCGACAGAGGGATTAGTGTGAGACCAAAAACGAAATGTACCAATGTGAGTAAAATGTGCATGTGTGCGAGACGAATAACGCAGCGCCATGCATCGTGCTTCAATTATCGATACAGAGCGCTGTGTCCGTGTCATAAAATGAATATTTTTTATGTTTGAGGGCATAAAAATAAAACTACAAACAAAAAGTTTGTGATTTTTATTTTCCACCAAAAATAATTAATTTATTGTAAAAATGTCATAAGCTCTCCTTAGAGGTATTTTGCAATTTTGCTTCATACTTCAATCTAATAATGAAATAAATTTCGATTATTAATTTAATACTTAAGTGTTTATGGTTTGATATTGCTGGCGAATCATACATATGTATGTCAAGTATGTTAAATTTTTTTTTGTAGGACACAAGGTATTCGTTTACTAATTTTCGAAACATATTTTCGTTTACAATTTTTCCTTTCATATGTTTTCGGAAAACTCGTTCAGAACGAATACCTATCTCATAAACGTCTTGAGAGGGATAAACAGAAATAAACAGCAGTGCTTACACCGCTGCGTTCCGGCCTGTTGTGTATAGAGAACCTGTATAATTATTAACTGTAAGGCATTTTAGCTTAGTCCTCAGGAGTGAAAACACATTTGTAGCTTTTTACCATCAAGTGATACTGTAAGTTCCTTTGTTACTTTCGTTATATTAAAAAATATACATCAAGGATGACGACAACAAGTATACATTTGAACATGCGTAAACGAAATAAACATATGTACAGTAAAATATATAACAAGGAACTACGCACGAGCATAAATAATGCGGGTGTTGAACCAGAACGCAGCTTTACTAAGTGCTTGCTACATATATAGTTGAATATTTTTTGGGAACCCAGTCTTCTCTATTTATTATTTTTAACCATTTTTTATTTTTTGGAAATCTGAAACATTATAAGAGTTTAAATTATCTCATTAAAGTATTTACTATAATGCCATTTGGCTACGAAACCCTAAAAATTAAAAATAGAAAATTAAAAAAATTACGAAGGTAAAGAGGCTGCATCCAAAGATATGCCTTTGCCTGTTAGAAACATATTATCGATAAGATGATATTGATATTGTCAATCTCTACAAAAATTAGATCAGAAACAGCGGGAATTCACGTATTTGTTATTATTTTTAATATAATTTTTACGCATTTAGAGCATTATCGTAATAAAATGCGATATTTTCCCCTATCCGTTTGTGTATAAAACATTTGTACCAGTTCTAAAATATTGCATTTAGAGTGCTAAATATTTTAAGTGTACTTACGTGTGAAATGTATAATTTTGTGGATTTTATTTTCTCGACGAACTACATTCAGGTATTGCACACGTCACCATATTTAATCACACCTTTTAAACACTTATTAATACTTCAAAATCAAAGATATCGCGAAAATAAGCGGGATTTGTTCGTTAACGATTGATGTCAGCCTGATATAGGCTTATAGCGTGTACGTGTATGGTCTAGCCATTCTATCTCGTTCTAACGTAAGCATATGCTATGCCCTTTCTCTTTTACATTGCCAATCTAACGTAAGTATATACTAAATCTATGGTCTTGTTTATCACTTATTAAATATAATCACGTCTTATGCACTATCATCACTGAATGTGTAGATTTTTCAAAATAAAAGGGTACTACGTATTAAAATAAAACTAGCAATGTAATACATACTTCATTTAATACCTAAATGTTACCAGAGTTGGTGACGAATTAGTAGCTTTATCACGTATTTATTCCATCTCATTCATCACGTATTCAGTTCTATTACCCAATTGTCACATAACAAATTCAAGCCATCAATATAAAAGGAAACGCACTCCAGCGATCACTTCTGCCATTACTCTAAGAAATTGTAACCTCCACGGCCTTAAATCAATATTGTATAACAATGTGTATCTGCCCATGACACTATGTCGACAAAAGGATACGTATCGGTGTTAAGATCAGACTCGATAGCATTTTTATTTGAAAGCTAAATGCCAACGATAAAATCAGCGTGCAAAATTATTGTTAGGCTGGGTGTTAGATTTAACAACTATCGTGTTTATAACACGAGTGTTATAACATCCTTTTATCGGTTTTCTTTCTTCTCTTTTACATTATGTATAATATAATACTAGTATTTTATATATTAGATAACTCATTTTAATGTGAAATTGTGTTCTAATATAATTCATATGCCAATATATAGACTTTTACATTACGCCACCATTTAATCTATCACTTCTATTATTCAATCATTATTAAATGCTCTAAAAATTAGGACTTAATTATCAGTGGTCGAACTTTTACGTTACTGTTTCACTTTTCACATACGGCTTGACATTGAATGTTTTCATTTTCAGAACTGTCCTTCAATATGATGAATGGCATCATAAAAGTGTAACGGTTTCTATATTAGGAAATAGCCGGCCAGCAGTCGGCGTAAAAGGACAAATAACATTTGTGCCAGTATATGGTACAAGTTGTGTAAAAAGAAATATTCTCAGCTACAATGTTTAAAGATACCTAATGATTTTTTTACAGAATACGGGTGACAAACGAGCACACAGTCCACCTGATGGTAAGTGGATGCTGTGGCCCATAGATATTTTAATTTGTCTTCAAGTAAGTATCAAAATGCAGATGCATTGTAACCCTTAAGGACTAAGATGGAATACCTCATTTTTAGTAAAAAGGGTCTTCGGTTCTCTACACTCACCATACGAAATACAGCATTATTAAGCTTCTATTCTACGAGAGCGTGGTTGTTCTCCAGTCGAGCTGACCCATTCGTGCTACAACCGTAATATAGCTGCAGCGTGGCTCTACCAGGTGTGATGTTTAAGTTAAATTTTAATGAATTTTTTTGTAGATTTATCTAATTTATTTACTTGAATAACTACCTGATTTAATTGGGGGGACGGACGTTTGCGAGTATTCGCTAGATAACTTAGAAATATTCATTTGAGCGCTGTGATTAAAAGCTATTTAAAATACTGAATTTAGTTGGTAATCTTAAAATGTTTCTTGTTTGATTTGGGATCAGCTCGGACAGACAAAAGTTACTGCTCTATGAGAAGTTGGGGCGATATCCGCAGTTGTAGGGAAGTGATGCCCTCATTGCCCCAGCCGCGTGCTATGGCGAGACCGCACTACAGGATGTCATGCTTCGTCGGGCACGGCGGCTGTCGATTGGGATGTGGGGCTAGTGTAGCCAGATTGGGTACAAATTGCTGGATTGTTTTGTGATTAACAACAACGATTTTGTTTAGTTTTTTTCTTCTCAAAAACACTAATGTAATAAGCTCATTAACCAATTAAACTAAGCTTAAAATATCAGAAGTATCTCCAGAAGGACCTACCTTATAATTTCAAAGTCGCCATGGAGCATAAGTCTATGGTAGCTTTTTTACACTTGTTTGTTTCATGTTTTATATAATGATTAAGAAATTATGATTAAATACTGCTATATTATAGTATATATACATAAAGTTGTTTTGCAATCATATTTTAATGTACTTATACCTCGTTATATTCTAAGAAATATAAGTATTTTTGTATTATATGCTATAGGAATCAGTAACCAACACAAGTTCGATGTTAAGAGATAAGCACAAGATGAATTTTAAGACGCTATTTCTCAATAATAGTAGTATTATGGATCTACAAAATATAAACGTTAGAAACGAAAAGTCCTGTATAAATCAGATAGTTGGCCAACCTAAAAAACCTCGCTATTTTTTCCGCTAGCGTTTACCGGTTTTGGTAAGCGATTATTGCAAGAACATTGTTTTATATATAGGAAGCTTTTTAAACTGGGAGAGGCCGGGCAAACCTTGACACTATAAATAAACAATATATCAATCGTCTTAATCGTTTTATCACCAAGAATTGCGGTAAATGTATTTTTTAAATATGATAAAAATATCGATAAAGGAGAACTGAAATAAAATTAAGTCAAATTTACGCCTATCACTATTTTCATATAATCAATTCATTACGTAAGACTGAGATCACACTCTCTAGTATATATAATATTAATCTATGGAGTTAAAAAAATAAAGAAAATCGAACATTATTTTGATCCTTTGAGCAAAATGTGAACCAGCGACCTATGATGGACCAAAACGATGTTGGAATTTGCACCTAATATTATGATAATATAAAAGAGGATGTTTGTTTAACTCAAAATATATTCGATCGATCACCATGAAAAAAAAATTGGAATTTTTTTTGGAAACGAACATAATTTAAAATTTTTGATTTTATTTCCTATTTTTTTTCAAGCAAGCTCGGCAATTAATAAATTAAATTGCATGCGCTAAAATAATAAAACGTTGATGAACACAACCTATGATATTAACTGGCAGGACAACGCCTGCCGGGTTCAGCTAGTTATGATATAATATGATTTGAGTATGTGTTGTTTAGTTGCTTACCCAACATGAACTGACCACTCGTCGCGAATTTATATATATATATATATATATATTATAGAATAAGGGTAACAAACCCTGCTGTGACTTATATACATCTACATCTATCCTCAATTAAGAATTAAAATGACGATGCAGTGTCATCCTTGGGGACTAAGATGGAATGCCTCATTTCCAGTAAAAGGGGTCCCCGGTTCTTTCTCTTTTCTCTTTCTCTTTTTAAAACGACGTAACCTCCACACTAGGATGTTCTCCTGCATCGTGGGGGCAGTTTACAAACATAAATTGCACAAGGACAAACATCCAGACCCGGAACAATTACTTGTAGGCCATACAAATACTTGTTCCGTGCGGGATTCGAACCCGCGGCCCTTAGCGCTGCAACTCAATTGCTAAGCCAGTGCGCCACGGAGCCCCGGTTCTCTACACTCATTATAAGAAGCACAGCATCATTGAGCTGTTACTTTACACTGATATTCTGTGAGAGCCTGGTCCTTCCCTAGTCGAGCCTACACATTCCTGCTCTATCGGTAAGATAGTTGCAGCATGGCACTACTACGTTTGAGTAAACATTAAAATTTAAAAGCCTTTCACAAAAATTAAACATACTTTTGGGAAGTCCACTGGAAAATCCCGTAGTAGATAAATATGTTTAACTAGCATACTCATTGACTAATTTAAAATAAGGTGGAGAAAATTACTTACTTGCATAATGTTTTAGGTTAAGCAAAGTACGCACCTATGTTGTTAACGAAGACCTTGCTGTACCTGGATAAGATATGAAACGTGTCGAATTACACTGGCTGTCAATGAACGCACAACGCTCCTTTCTAACCGCAATACTTGCTATAAGTACATTTTCTACAAATTGGATTTACTTGTCGTCACATATGTAAATCTCACATTAAATTTTTATTTTTATTTTGTATAACATTTGATTAATGTCGCTGGTAAGTTTTTCTTATAATATATACTTTAAAATACCTGAAAAATATTTTCAAAACTAGTTCTTAGTGCTTCTTACAGACTGATATTTGAACTTTCTTATATCTTTCAAATATCTTTTACTTTCGGCACAGTATTCATTATTAATATAATATTATATCACAATTTATACATTATTACGATAATAGGTACTTTGTCTTCGTTTTCGTTTGCTCCGCAGTTACTATCAATGGCTTTTTTTTAAAATATAATTTAGGGTGACAAACGAGCACACAGTCCACCTGATGGCAAGTGGTTGCTGCGGCCCATAGACATCTACATCTTCGTTTGCGAATTTAAATGCAGATGCGTTGTCACCCCTGAGGACTAAGATGGAATGCCTCATTTCCAGTAAAAAGGGTCTCCGGTTCTCTACACTCACCATACGAAACACAGCAGCGTTAAGCTGCTATTTTACGCTGGTATTCTGTGAGAGCGTGGTCCTTCCCCGGTCGAGCCGACCCATTCATGCTACAGCCATAACATAGCTGCAGCGTGGCTCTACCACGTAAAATGCAATTGATAATTTCATTAGTGCCGGCGGGGATAGAACTTGGGTTGCTCGCGGTCAGCGCATTTTATAGCGAGAGCTAGGCCCCTAAACCGCAACGGCTTTTCCACATCACTAGGGCTTATAGTAGGAAGGATTTCCTTCGTCGCCACGTTTAACATCTGTGTCACAATACCAGACGTCTCACACCTTTACCTGCTTCAAGGCATCTAGAGCCTTGTTTGTGTATTTTACATTTAATGTATTAAAAATGTTTATACCACCATATTTCGTAAGCCATCCATGGTACGAAATGATAGATATAGCACCCAAATGTTTTTTTCCTCCGCCTTCTTATGTTCACCGCTTTAGAATAGAATAGAATAGAATAATTTTTACTCAATAAAGATTATTATGATTATAATACAGATAAAAGTTATTAGCTATTATTTTACAAAAATATTTATTAAAGTCATTAATGCTTTTAGTATTGGTTCAGAAAAAAAACCTTTGTCCTAGGAAGAACCAGGAAATAAACCCAACAGTGCTTTTTAATTTCTATATATTTTATACGCCTTTGTGAGTTTAAATGTGCCAGCTGGCCTTATTGCTTAAAAATGTATCCATATAATACATCCATATTAACAAGATGCCCGCGGTTTGCTCCGAACCACTCGGAGAGCTCACGAAATAGTAAAGCACCGTTCAACACTATTTCTTCCATTTGTGTTCAGCGATTTTGTTTTATTTTCCCCTCTTAATCGATCGCTCAATTAAATGTTTAATATATTGCAAAATTTATAATCAAACATACAGAGCTTTGGTAATTATCCTTAATGTAGTATTGCAACTGTATTCGGCATAAACCCTAAAAAAGCAAACCAATATTTAACCAATTAAATCTTGCACGTTAAAATATTATCACCGGTTTTAGCATCAAATTAATAACGTGAACTGACTGTGTAGTAGTGGTGTAATTACTTCCCCATATTATTCCGTGGGTGTCGTAAGAGGCAACAGAGGGAAACTGAACCAGGAGATGGGTAACAGCATCTTCCTTATTACAGGTAAATAAAAAATAAAACTGCAGTTGCCAACCCACTTGCCGAGCGTGGCAATTTTGGCAATTATGGCCTTAATAGAATCAGGCGTTACTTTGCGGAAATCCATTATATTAAAGTTGGAAAAATTTACTTTGCCAATATCCGCTCAATAAAATAAAAATAACTAGTAGACTCTACGGTAGCTGACTTAGCGGTCAGCTACCGTAGAGTCTACTACACCTGAAGATGCCTCGTGTAGAGGCGAAACACGTGTCGTATTGTCGTCGGTGGTGTGTCTTTCCTAGTGTAGTGGTGGTGGGAGTAGTGGTGCTGGGATTAGTGGTGACGGGGATAGTGCACGCAATTGAGGGAGGGCGGGAGGTGCTCTTCAAACTAGGTAAGACACATCATTTTATTTTATTGAGCGGATATTGGCAAAGCAAATTTTTCCAACTTTAAAATATCCCCTTACAAAGCAATCTATGGAGGAGACCTATGTTCAGCAGTGGACTTTTATGGACTGTAATGGTAATGCTAGTAACGTGAACGTGTATAAAGCTCGAATTTTATTTTTGAACTATAGCTGGCCAGGCAGACGTCGTTCTGCCTGTTCCGACGACCCTTTGTCCAAAAAAAAATCCTTAGATATGCAATAAAAAATATTGAGGGTCACTTATCCGGATAAAAACTATCCTATCTCTCAAATTGGAGCAAGCACATTTACAAAATTTCATTGAAATCAGTTCAGTAGTTTAGGAGTTCATCGCAGAAAAACAATGTGACACGTAATTTTTATATATTATAAAGATATAAAAGACTCTCAAAAATAATTCTCGCAAGTAATGAAATTAATTAAACACGAAAATTAAGATCTTTAAATATTGTGAAGTAATTCGCAGCGGGCTGTGGGAAAATAATCCACTGGATTAAACTGAGAACCCGGCTGGCAGCGTTGCCCGATACCGAATGCGATGATTAATATCCTGGCGATAAGCTCTTCGAACTTACTTTTTCCGACACTCACATATATAATAGTATTAGTATTTTCCGATAAATTTTGTCTCATTCATATTAGCAATTTTTTTTAAATCGAAATGTGTTTTTAAATCATAAAACAAAAATATTGAGTATTTTTAGGTTGGATTTGTTATTGATGTAATTTATTTCTTTTGAATATAGAGGGAAAACGGCAGGCCAAAGTATAAAACTAATGTTACAAATGTTGTTTATTTCACTCATTTTGAGAAATACATTTTATTTTTAAGGGAATAATTACATTATGTTTTTATCATCAATTTAATAATTAGTAGTTATATTGTCTCATTAGACATTCTTAAATTTTTACATGTAAATAGGGTTACAACAGTGTAGTGACGGTGTAAGAATATCCCCTACCCCATATCATCCTGTGGGTGTCGTAAAAGGCGACAGAGGGAAACAAATCAGGACATGGGCAGCAGTGTCTTCTTAATAACGACTAAAAATAAAAAACTGTGGTTGCCAACCCGCTTGCCAAGCGTGGCAATTATGGTAAATAGAGTAGAATTAGAGGCCTATGTTCAGCAGTGGACTTTCATAGGCTGCAACGGTAACGGAGGGTTAAATGACCCCACTAACAATCAATCTTACTATTAGGAGAATATCGTTATAATGACTGATACCACGTAAATGTGATTATTCCATTGTTCCTTTGTACTATAATTGAGTTTATCGGCAGCCATATAGTAATGTCAGGCTACGCCGCACCAATTAGTCTTTCGTCAGCACCCCGCTTTATGTATCCCTGCACCCCCAACATTCATTTACGTCGACGATTCGTCTCAATATGAACACCGAAGTATTTCAATCTTGTTGCTAAATATCAATGAAGTTTGATTAAAGATCTTTGAGATTGTAGAGCAGAGCCATTTACTCTTTTAAGGTTTCCTATGTATATTAAAATTTACACAATTACAAGTAGGTATGTAAAAAAAATTCTCAACCATGCTGTTTCTGAAACCATTTCGAGATTGTTAATTTATAAACTTTATTTACTATTAAGAGGTCTTAAAGATGAGGAATGGATTTTAATTTTGCAAAATGCATGAAATTCTTGAAAATTACTAAGACTCCTTTTTTGTCATCTTTTTACCTATTAGGTACATTTAGGTACCATCCTTTTACCTATTTCTGCCGCCTAATAGCAATACTTGCAATGTTATGTTACGGTCTGAAGGGTATAGACAGTGAGTATAATTACAGGCTATAAGGCCATCTTAGTCCCCAGAGGTGACAACGCATCTGTAGCCTCCTTTGTTTGAAGTTGTCTGCAGATGTCCGTGGACTGTAGTAGTCACTAACCATCAGGTGAACTGTAAATTTGTTTTTCACTTCAGTGTAAAAAGTCTTTTAAACTCCAAATGATGTCATAAAGAGGGCTGAATAAAGTGAGGTCAATCTCTGGAGATTTATAAAGCCAAATTTTTTTCTTTGTTAAAATGTCAAATGTTGATCCATTGGTTTTGTTTTATGAAATACGATTATGTCTTTTCTTGATTTTTTTAATTCATTGATTCACAAAAATCTTTGGCGTTAACCATTAATTTTATACGAGGGACTGTCTTCCTGAACTTTGGATTTATATTGTTTATCAATGTTTGTGTGAGCTTAATCCGCTAAAATATACCAAGTAAATATTAAAATATACCTAGCAAATATTTATACCAATTATTATCATGTATTTTTTTTTAGGCTCTCACAACAATGAGTAGGGGAGAACAGGATAATGGAGCCTACTAGGAAAACTTTCGATTAAAACCACATTTATTAAGAATCTTATAATTTTCATTAGGAACTCTTACTTTGATTATTAAACTCTCATCTAATCACATCTTTAATCAATTTCAGTCTTGTATTAAGGTACAATATCGATTTTACAAAAAAAGTCAGTCGCTCCATTACCCGACACATGTGGGTAATGAGAGCCTATTTACGCTCATACTGGAAATGGGAGCCTAAACACTTATTTTTGTCCGAAAGTTAAACTAAACATACCAATGAAACATACTTTAAATTAAATTTCAGTTAACAGTACAAAGCCTGTTTATAAAACAAACAAAAAAAAAACAACATATCAAACAAAACAAAGTTTTAAACTCTAAATAATTCAAAAGAAATAAAAGATGCAAATTTTTATGGATCTAAACAAAAAGCACAAATGTAAGAATCTGGACTGTCACTGCCAGAACATTCTTTATGTGCCCAGTTTCCACAACTTCTGCAGCGGTACCACATCTCCCCGCTTTTTCCAGTATCTAAACAAATTGCACATAATGTTTCCTCTTCTGAATATTCTGAGTCATCGTCGCAAATAACATTTTCGTCTACTTGATCAACAGATGAATCTTCATCATCACTTATGAATAAATATTTTTTTGGTTTCTTAGCCCTTTTGTTTCTAGTTGTAGTTTTCTTGCTTTTAATCTCTTCATCTTTGGTAGGTTTCTTTTTGTTACATTTTCCTTTGATACATTTACCCTTGACACAATTTTCTTTATTACAGTTTCCTTTATTTTTCTTATTTTCTTTCTCAGCTCTTTTCTCTTCTTTTCTTCAAATAGTGCTTTCATTGGTGTACTTGTTAAGATTTCTGAATGCTGTTTGTTCCTCAACGTTTTCTCTTTATTAGAGACAAGTTGTGTTGGCAGTGGACTTACAATGGAGACAATATTAGCAAAGCCAGTCACTGTTCGATCGTTATCAGTATTGACTACATTCAATTTGAAGGAGTTACCTGCGGTGCTGGCTGCGGTGCAGATTTAGATGTGGATGGTATAGCAGTGACGTTAGTTGGCTGCTGTTGGGTGACTTCCATAGGCAGAGAACTGGCTTCTTCATAAACAAAGTCATCATAACGCCAGGTCCAGTGAGTTATTTGCAAAGCATGGTGCTGATTTAGGTGTGGATGGTATAGCAGTGACGTTAGTTGGCTGCTGTTGGGTGACTTCCATAGGCAGAGAACTGGCTTCTTCATAAACAAAGTCATCATCGCAAAAACGCCAGGGTCCATGGGTATATTCCGTTGCTTTGAAGCCAGAGACACCTTTTCTATTGAAGCTACTCTGGTGTAGGCTTTATTAAACAATCCAGCTATGTCGTACGGTGTAATTTTACCAAATTTTGATTTTATGTATAAGTTGCACTCTTTATTGTAAGCTGTTTTAAGAGGTCCATAAAAAGCAACGTCAAGAGGTTGTAGACGGTCGGATGTATGTGGTGGAATGGTAAGCATTATAACGTGGTTCTCTTTTGCCAACTTCCAAGCTTCGAGAGTAGCGTGACTGTTGTGATTGTCCAAAACTAGCAAAATAGGTTTTTCAGCAGTAGGTTTAGTATGTTTTATAAAATGACATAGCCATGAAACAAATATATTTTCGTTGGTCCAGCCATTATGAGAACATTTGTAAACTGCACCCATCGGTCCATTTTTTTCCAGTTGTGGTGAGTGACGTTGTCGAGGAAATATGAAAAGTGGAGGAATGAAAGAACTCATAGCACATATCACAGTAATGGTCTTGCCTCTTTCCCAAGACGTTACAGATCCAACGCGTTTTCGTCCTTTGGGAGCTATTATTTTATCAGTTTCTTGGACCGTCGTAATGCCAGTCTCATCTACGTTGTAAATCATATTAGGTTCGAAATTGTGTTGTGCCATCAATCTCCAAGATATCAAAAAAGCGTTACTTCAGCCTTATTAAACCTGAGATTCTATTGATACTGATAGCTTCGGCCTTTCTAACACTCAAATCAGGATGACGCTGCAAAAATCCAATCAGCCAATCTTTTCCTGCAGTTTTATTGACTTGATTAAATCTTTTTTCAATACCCAGCTGTTTAGCCACCTCGTAACATACTTTGCGGAATTGTTCTCTAGTTAGGCCATAAAATTTATTTGACATAATTCGAAGATGGTTAGCCAAGATTTCTTCTTGCGCAGGGCTGAATACAGTATGTCTTCCCAGCTTAGGCGAGTTTTTATAGCTACTATCGTTAGCCTTTGCTAAATTATATCTCTTCTTTAAAGTGCTGTAAGGTATGCCAGTTTGCTGGGATACTTTGTACACTGAAATACCTCCTCTTCTGAGGATAGTCACGGCATTCTCTAACGTATCAACAGTCCAAGAAGCTTTTGTGGTTGTCCGATTTTTCTTACGTGGCATCTAAAATAAAAAGAAAATATCTGTAGACATCTCAAGTGACTAAAAACTTGGAAAATAATAATGGGGTAATAGGAGCTATGTCGGGTAGTGAGAGCCATGTGTAGGCTCCCATTACCCACTGACCACCATTTTGAAAAGTAAAAACAAAATACGTAATCCTACTTTAAATGACATTTTAACCAATTGGACTTGTTAGTCAATCAATCTAGGTATGTAATAAGCATAAACTAAATAAAATGAGAACACAACTTCGCACTTACCTTGGGGATCGAAATCAACAGTTTACTATAAGCTCGGAGCGAAAACACACAACCGTTTTGTGACTCAACGCGTGGCACTAAAGGCTAGTGGCGCCTCAAGTGAAGCTTGCCGATGGTCGGCGGAAGCAGCCGAGCTCACACGATCGCGCTAAAGTGCATGCGTTCCGTTCAATCACCATAGCTCCCATTACCCGACGGTCTCAATTCCACGCCCCTACACTGTTACATACATATGGAATGACATCACAATTATTATAACTAAATGTCCCATTACTTACAGGAGGGCACCACATGCATAAAAAAATAAACTTTACGTTGATTTTACAACAGTACATAGGTACAATTTAACTGCAATAAAATTTTAATTTAAATTAATAAAGAAGAAACTTCCGTTAGTACATAGCCTTAATCGCCGATAATTACTTTTTTGATGCCAGCCATTGAGGTAGAGAATAGATCTATTCTGCTTTGGTATTCTTTATATAATGCAAACATTCTTGTTAAGGAACAATGTGATCTTAAATTGCTTCGACCTTGCGGTGCAACAAATAATTTGTTATTACAGGATCTAGGCAACCGATGCGGTACATTGAAATTTATCTTACATGTGTATATCATAATAATAGATCATGTAATGAGTAAGAGGTTAATTTATTATTTTAAATTAACCTCTTACTCATTACATGACGAATTAATCATTAATCCTAACAAAATATCAGAAAAACAATGTTTGTTATTGGTTAATGTAACCGTGTTATCTATGTAAAATAATATACAAAGTGTAACTCAGAGACTCACTCAGAGAACAATGTCTATCAGTTAGGTCTTTTTCTTTTTAGCACGTTTTTATTAAGTTACTTTATTGATTATTAGTCTGTCTGTCATTCCGGGTGGAATCGGGAATTGCTCGAAATTTGAATTTGCAACTATGAGGTAGAGATTTGAAATTTTGAACATAACTCAGAATCGGATGACAACGTAGGAATATTGGTGTATTAATTTTTTTAATACTAAATTTTTAAAAAAATCACTTGTTTCTTTATTATTCCTAAGCGGTTTCTTGATCTCCATGTAACCTTAGAGACGAAATGGAACGATGGATTCTCTCATATCACCACCACACGGCAATATATGCCGGAGACTTTAAAACGTAGAAATATTTAGATTTATTTTATAACCTTTTATACGAGGTGGATTGAAAAGTACTCGGCCTAACGCAGATCCATTCAATTCTAAAATCAAATCTACCCACATTATTTAGTTCAGTTCAGACTTGTTCATTGTGTGAAGTTCGAAACGTGTGCGATAATTAGTTGTGATTTTATAAATTTATTAACAAAGTAATCGGACATAATTTCCGCAGATGGAGCAAATCGAGCAGCGTGCCGTCATTAAGTACCTCCATAAGAAGGGCTATCATCAAAAGCCATCCATGATGACATGGTCAGTACATTAGGCGATTGTGCTCTGTCATATTCATCCGTCAAAAATGGATAGCAGAATTTAAGCGTGGTAGAGAGTGTGAAAGATGAACCCCGCTCTGAAGGCCTTCGACGTCAACTACTGACGAAAATATTAAAAAGTACTTGATTTAATAATGGGAGACCGCAGATTAAAAATTAGAGATAGCCGAGATTATAGGCATCTCTTATGAACGAACTCAAAACATCATTGTCAACGAGTTGGGTCTGCGAGGTGTCTGCGAGGTGGGTTCCGCGACTGCTTTCAGTTGAACAAAAAGGACGCGATTGACTATTTCACGCGACTGTTTGGAGTTATTTGAAGCCGATGCAGATGATTTTTGAATCGTTTTGTTACTATGGACGAAACATGGGTTCATTAATGTACACCGGAAACAAAACAACAATCAAAACAGTGGAGAAGACCTGGTTCACCACCCCTAAAAGGCTAAGTCGATTTTGTCGGCAAATAAGGTGATGGCTTCAGTATTCTGGGACTCGAAAGGTGTGATTATGATTGATTATCTTGAAAGGGTCAGACTATAAACTCTGATTACTACTGCACTTACTACGTCGTTTACGAGAGGAAATAAAAGAAAAACGTCGAGGAATGCTCAGAAGAAAAGTCCTGTTTCATCAAGATAACGCCCGTGTTCACGTCAGTACAGTCAATGGCTGAAATTCACAACTGTGGCTTTGAACTGTTACCGCATCCGCCGTATTCACCTGATCTGGCACCATCAGACTTCTTTCTGTTCCTAACCTAAAAAGCACTTGGGAGGTCAAAGATTTTCGACAAACGACGAGGTCAAAGCAGCTGTAGACGCATATTTTGACTCTAAGGAAGAATCATTTTTTCAACGGTCTAAATGCTTGGAAGGAGGTGGCAAAGTGTATTGAACTTGATGGTGATTATGTAGAAAATAAAAATATTACTTAGATTTAGTATGTGTTTATTTTCTTGGTTAGCTGAGTACTTTTCAATCCACCTCGTATAAAAGACAAGGAGGTAACGTTTAGTTATATCAAGCAAATCACAGAGTAACAAAGAAGACAACAGTTCGCTTTTGATAAGAAACTACTGCTGCAAACAGATATCTGCAGTTCGTCCCTAGCAATAAATGTGATGTCAACCCCTGAAGGATTGCCTCACTGCCTGTAACTATTAATGCCACTCTTACCCCTCAAACTGGAACACAGCAGTGGGTGAAAGTGGGGTAAGAAGGTTGTTTCAACCCAGATGACACATATAATTTGATATAAAAAAAAACTTGAAAATCATCGTCAAATATATTTTTCACGTTTTTATAACGTTAAGCAAAGACTTACATAATATTAAGACTGCCAATAGTTTAATAGAGTTCAAAGCAACACATTATTGCCAAAATAAAAGGCATTTTGCAATTTCAATAAGGTTATAAATAAATTGGATCATAATTTAATTAATGGAGATCGTGACAACGTTATAATTTGAAAGGAAATTTTTCACTGCCCCAAGCGTTATGGTAAATTGAATCGAGGTCCATGAATATCCGGGGGATCCGTTGATATCGCCTCCCTTTCGTCACTTAACGGATATGCTTACAATGGAAGGAGGTCCTTAAATTTTTTCATATTTTGTTTTCTTAAATAAAATTTACACTTTACAATTTCCAAAAAGGTTAAAATTCGTGGAATACGAGCACAAATAGAAGCTAAAATAATCATTAAAACCTTTACAAACTCAATAGGGTTAAATTACATTTTTCGTTATCATACGAGGGTTACCGTGTAGTGGCAGTGTAACAATATACACTACCCCATATCATCCCGTGGGTGTCTTAAGAGGGAAACAAATCAGGAGATAGGCAGCAGCGACTTCCTAATAACGAGTTTTAAAAAAAACTGGGGTTGCCAACCCGCTTGCCAAGCGTGGTAACTATGGAAAATATCCCCCCTACGAGACAATCGATGGGAGAGGTATATATTCAGCAGTGGACTTCAATAGGCTGGTTTAAGCAAAATGTGGTTAAAACAAACATGTATTTTACGATACACAAATAACAAACAAAAATTTGATTTTTATTGGAACAAAGTTCCTTATGTCTGACTCTATTTACGTTTTTATTTTTGGAACGAAGTTGCTTATCGCACGGAACGAATTTGGCGGATGGGGACTAGATGAGAAAAAAAGTTAGATTTTTCCGTCGCGACCCTTTCTATAGTGCGAACGAGATGGAATAATATCCATCTCCCTCGCACTCTATCTTATCTTGTCATGAAAGAAATATACTTTTAAATGACACTTCATTTTAATAGACGCTAGTAATTCATTTATTTGTATTTGTTAATCAATAATATAATACGTTTATTAATAATAATATACTACGAAAGGAACTTCGTTCCAACCGACTGTTCCACGACACTCACGCATGTTTTTTTTTCTGTAAATTATTAATTATATATATCTTATATGAGATTTATGCCAGCTTTATATTTATTTCTTTATATCTAACGAGAGTTACACATTTCTATAACTCAATAAGTGTCCTATTCCAAAAACTTATTGATCAACCTAGTATATATGTTTTTTAAACACGTTACCCGTTACGTTTACATATAGGTCTTTTGGTGAGAAATATATGAATAGTTATACTGAAAGCCTGAATGTATTATTCTTTTAGCCATTAGCTCACTCCTGCTGCCCACAGTAAATACCTGTCAACGCATTCATCTCCTCAATCAAGTGTGTCCGAGTGGTCATCATCCGGACATGTTTCCACTCGGATCACATTAGGGTGGGCCACTAGACGAGGGTCCCTCAATTTGCCGATGTTTAAATACGGACCGCGGCTATCTCGCCAATATGTAATTTACTTACTCCTAATTAGGCAGAGTAAAGGGACAGCCCTTTGTGACGATACTTTTTCTGTAATCCTGACCCAAAATAAGCTCTGAGTGTTTTGTTGTCAAAAGTATTATTTAAGGAATGGCCGTTGAATATTTAATGGCTTCAGTTTTTATTATGTTGTACCGTTGTATGCTTTTGAGAGAGGATTCATATCTAAAAGTAAGTGAAAATATAATATGTAATAAAATGTTTTATGTCATCTTTACCAAACTGCGATAAAACTTTTTTTGCATTAGTAAATATGGCCAAGGGCAAGGACTAGGGATTCATAACCAATATCTTCCTTCAATTTTACCTCAATTAATAATTGAAATTTTATATTTTAGGTCTAAGTATCACAGTGGAAATCAAGAGAGTCTTATATAAAATTTGATTACAAGATTTTAAAAATATCGCATATTATCATCACCTTTTAAAATGATCATAACATCTCATCATGTATAAAGATGTAACATTGAATTTTGCAATTATACTCAATCTTTATGTTCAAAGTCTTTATAATGCATCTGGTTTTTCTCAGTAGACACAAAGCAACGAATGGTTAGTTAAAAAAAAACTATCTTTCGTCCATCTCAATAGAAAGCATCCCTTGGGTTGGGGCCGAACAAAACCCGAGGATTGTCATTTTTTGTCGGCGTCGGTTGGTACCATTATAGGGGAACATTTTTCTACCTGAGATGAGGACTCTGAAATGTATTATGCCGCTTACGAAATCGTAATTTATTTAGTAGTACCCGTACATCGAGTGTTTATTACCGAAATAAATCATATAGTATCATTTTTTTATAATATAATATTTTCTGTACCAAAACATTTCAGGTGATAAGAGCTCGCCTTAAATATTACGCTTAGTATGTGAGCATCCTGTGTTCGATATTTGTCCGCTTCAATAAATTATAAATTGCATATTGATGTTTTGATTTACCACGTGCTCTGCAATGAAGTTAAAGCATCGTGTCAAAGACATGCAGGGTTCTCCTAAAAATCGAAGACGTGTGAAGTCTGCAAACATACTGCAAGTTTTGATCAATTTACCATCATGTTTCAGAGCTTTATCTCGCAGATTCATTCGATTGGTATTAGCCCTTATAAAAGTTGTACAAAAGGTAATTCCTTTGTCCTATTTAGACCCGTATCTTTCTATTAAATCCGTTCAGCTCTTTTAGTATGATTGAACGACAAAAATACAAAATTTTACATTTAGTTACACTGTTCTCCTTCTTCATGACCCAAAACATGATGATAAGCTGGGCATAGACCTCACCCGTTGTAGGAAGAGTTTGCTATAATACGAGTAGCTACGTTTGGTAAACGGATTGGTAATCGCAGTACTAGACGTCTCACACTTTTGACACTTCTGTCCGTCTCTGGTGTGGACGAAAGCGTGATAGTATTACCGCCATCTATTGGAAGCTTTAAGACTGTTCTAATATTTCAGATAGTCATTTCTTTCGACAACTTCAAGACATAATTGAGTGATGAATACTCTAAATCTACTAACCAATATACTGCAATTTATAATAGTATTATGATAAAATCAATTAATTTCATGAAACAATTATTAAATAGGTTGTGTACTTGTATATCGTATCTAACAATGTCAGTTTTTTTATCTAAAGTTAGTTAAGTTACTGGCTTAGATTAATGAATGGTCTCCGCTGCGATTCATTAATCTAAGGTTACAGCCATTCTATGGTTACAGCCTACATAATATAACACAATTCGCTGTTGGTTACACACGGGTCTCCCCTCATTTCTGAGAGGATTATGGAGCAAGTAAGAGCTTAGTTCGCCGCTCTGTTCCAGTGCATTTTCCATGTACAATAATTATATAATAACATTCTATTATATAGTATACTAGCAATCCGACCCGGCATCGCACGGGTGATTTCTGGATCGCAACAACAGCGCCGATTACCGGGTCCAATTTTAAATCTAAACCATCCAGGGATACACTCAAACACACACAAAAATATCATCAAAATTGGTCAAGCCTTTTAAGATTTCAGTAACAAATACACGTACAGAAGAATTATATAGGTATTAATTTATCTAGGTACAAAAGAATTATATAAACATGATTTTTCAAAATGAATTTTAAAATCACGTTTATTTATTCCATAAATGTTGTTCGAAATAGAAAAGAATACTGGTATCGATAGGCAATACTTTACATAAGAAATACAAAGCTGTTTCACCCTATTTCTTAGGGAAATTGACCTGAATGAATAAAGAATAAGGTAGACTTTGGGACCAACAAAGTTCAGTTTTAGCAACGAGCTTGAATCGGCTTTTGCTTACAAAAGTTTTGAGCTCCAATTTACATTACCGGATATACTACATTTGGAACAAATCATTTTAGTTATGGAGTAACTTTAACAAAATTTTTGCAACTATTTCATTAGGTTGAAACCCCTTAAAGTACTCTTTCCACGATAATAGCGGTACAGCACATTTGTACTTTTAAGCACAGACATTTTTGGAAACATAATAGACCCAAGGAAAATCCGTTACGCTGCACCAGTTTATCTTAAGCATGCATCTTTTTTTATTGATATCTTTATTTTACAAACGTATTTGCAATAAATGAGAGCTCAAAAATTCAACTTATATTTGCGGATAACAATTTCAATAATACCAGCACTAATTCGATAGTATTTTGTTCACGTTCTACCATATTAAACCGAACATCCCGTAACTTCGTTTCCTACACATGGATTTGGAATCGAAATTTCTTACCACCATAGCAATCTTTGTAAATATACTCTTTTAGGTATTTGTTAATATTTTTTTCATAAGATACTAGCTGGTTCCCGGCGCTTTGCTGCCGCAGAAGAAATAATTGTGGATATATCGTTTTAAATTTGGAAGAATTAAATTGTTTAATTAGGAATGATAATACATTCATTGAAATTGAATGATAAATAACTTTCAAATAATTTTTTTTGCGATACGCGCACCACCTACTGTAAGTTAATTGTACTATGCCTATAACCTTCGCGCAAGTGCAAGTAATAAGTTGACAAAGTTTTACCGCAATCTGATGAACGGTATGGCAACGCATAAAATACGTACAAACAAAAAATAATTTTTATATATTAGATAAGATAAAGACACTTAGATATAACATTAATTCAGTTTTATAAAGGTGCATTTAATTGGAAAATTTCGTGACTAAACTAACCTAGTTTTTGTCCGTCTTTCCGTGAACTATTTAAAAAAATATTAAGTTTAAATAAGGTTTACATTTAGTGCAGCAAACTAATAGGACTAAACTTACCACACACACTTTTGTCTAAATGTTTTTTTCTTTATGTGTATGTGGGCATTCAATCAACCAATGTTTTTATACACCAGTTCACAATTTTTATCATTTGAAACTATTGTCTTACTGTCTGTGAGACAAATATGGAAGATATTCCGTCTTATATTCTCAAAGATGTTGTTATAATAAGACAATTTAGTTCACTCCTCACCGTAAATATTGACTTTGCTATTTGCATCGGTGATTTTACCGTCGTGCACATAAACATCCTGCAATTAATTGCGTACAAATGCCCACCTTCGTCTAGCATGTCTTCATTATATATACAAATAACATTAGTTCTTTTGCTATTACAATACGATTGCAAATCGCCTGCTTTCGTTTTAATAAGTTTACGCTGCAAGAACCCACGCAAAGCTACGGACTGAGAGAAAACAGATGTTCTGAAGTTATCTGTTCTGTTTACAAAATATTTTAAGCCGCCATTCAATAATTTGCGTTTATCGATTGAAGATTTATTTATGATCGCGAATGCTTAAGTTAGTTTTTGTTTTAAAATCGATGTTAATTATAAACAACGTTCCGATAGAAACAGAAACAGATAGTTCACTTCGAAGTGAAACTATATGCGGTTAATTTTTTCGCTTACTTACCCAATAACAATTTTCGTTTTACTAATAAATAAATATAATAATTAATAACCTTATAAATTACTAAAATTAGTTATAAAATATTTATAAAAAGAATAAATTGTAAAATACAATAAATCAAATAAAAAACCACCAAATATAAAAATAACTTGTCCCAGCACCAAATATTATTCGAAGTTACAGTCAAGAATCCACGAATCGATAATCTCCACACTATCTAGACTCATATTATTTGCATAGTTTACTCTGATCAGCCGCCCTTGATGCCGGTTAAGACATAAACGTTATGAAGTGCTCCTGTAATTAGTTATTTACTACAATAATCCTTATTTCAAAATTACGAGTTTTATTGTCAGAATGATATAATCCAGTATGCTGATAGCTGCGAATGCAATTGTAGCGGCTTCAATTTCTTTTCTGAACGCAATATTTCTAGTTATGGTTAAGATGTTTTTTTTTTAAGGAATGGGTATAATACATGTTATTGCAATTTTGAATCGCGTCCGCGTCAATATTTGTGGTTGTAGTTAAGTATGTTTTTGAGGATTGCATATGTTGTAATAGTTGTTTCAAATCCCGTCCGAGTCAATATTTATATTTGTAGTTCATTTGGTTTTCGAGAAATGGCTATGTTGCGATAGTGACTTTGAATCTCGTCCGCACCCATATTTGTGGTTGTAGGTTTTGGGGGATCGGGTGTGTTGTTAATGTTATTCCGAATCTCTTCCAAGTCAATATTTGTGTTTTTGATTCGGATGGTTTTTAAAGAATGGGTATGTTGCGATTGTGTTTTTAAATCTATCCCGCACTAATATTTGTGATTGTAGTTAAATAGATTTTTGTGTTGTTATTGTTATTTTGAAACCGAAATTTTAGCCGTGAAGAAATCAACATTATCGTAAATTCTATCATAATTTAATTTTATAAATGTTCTATTTTATACGTCATTTATTTTATTAACACTAAAGCCACACTGAATTACTCCACTTTGTTCAAAAAATTAATTTTCATTCATTCAGTCATTACAGCTTATTAAGTTTACTGCTGAAATAGGCCTTCCTTAAAATTTTCTCATAAAGGAGATGTTTGCTATAGCTGCCACGCTTGGCAACCGTGGCATAGCCGTAAGTAAACCGTAGTTTTTTTTTTCTAATTGTTAGTACCGACAACCGATGGGGAAAAAAGGTTCTCGAGTGGCAACCTCGTACTGGTAGGCGAAGTGTAGGGCGACCCCCCCTCCGACCACCAGATGGAGTGACGACCTGGTAAGACATGTAAGAAGTCGATGGATGTAGGTGGGCTCGGTAGCGTGCTTCGTGGCATTCCCTGAGGGAGGCCTATGTTCAGCAGTGGACTTGTGAAGGGCTGTAATGACGATGATGATGATGACTTGTTAGTAGGAAGACGCTGCTGCCCATCTCCTAGTTTGTTTCCCTCTGTCGCCTCTTACGATACCCACGGATGTATGAGTTAGTGGATGTTCTTACACCGCCACCACACCGTTAAATAAATAGAAATATCTAAAATTATTGAAAAATAATATCAAAATATTTTGTATCACCGTAACTACAGTGCAGAAAAGTTTCACAAATTACGAATTTTGACACGTGTCACCCATAGCGAGTGCTGTCATTCGTTTTTGACAGGCTTTAACTAAAATACACAGTGTGGCTGGAGTGTGACGCGATCGGGTCTCTCTTTGTGTTTTTGGTATCGCACAAAAATATTAGGCCTGCCTGCGCTACGTTTTATTGTTGAATTGTCGATCTCTGTTGAAATACTTCTACAGTCGTTTTAATAGTTTGTAATAACATTTCGCGTTTCTTGTTTTATTTTATACTTAACCCTATTTTATCGTCAATTTTTCTAAATCAAAATTTATTACATACTACTAATGGGGTATAAACTGTTAAAATTCATTCGTTACAAAATATTGTTTCGAAATTAAATAAGTATAAAATAATTTTCAATTCATGTTTTCAAAGTCCATTTAATTTTAATCCTTGTATTTATTCATTATTGCCTTGTTGTAATCTTGTCTTTTGCAGAGGATTCAGATAGACAAGAGGTCTAAAAAGTCCACTACAATATAATGAATATCATATTTATATTTTTTTCTTATTATAAGCCAGTGCTTGACTACAATCCCACCTGATGGTACGTGGCGATGATGAAATTATATTAATAAAATACAGAACCGCTTCGAGGACGAGTTGGTGACCTCAGTACCGGACATTTTGCATAGCCTATGACTCTGCTTCCCATTGCATTTAGGTAAAAATACGAGATAGGTATACCGCTATGTGAAGCCACGATATTTCATATTTTTCTATTTATTTAAACGTATACGAAAACATTCTAATGCGGTATTAACACATTATATGACTAATGTATGAAGATTAGACATAATTCCTAAAGGCATTGTCTACCAGTCGACTCGTTGTTAATATACCTATCGTGGTATTTGAAATACAAAATGTAATTACAATTTCAACATTTTACGTGGTAGAGCCATGTTGCAGCTATATTAATAGTATAGTTGTAGCACGAATGGGTCGGCTCGACCGGGAAAGGACCACGCTCTCACAGAATACCAGCGTAAAATAGCAGCTTATTGCTGATGCGTTTTAGTAAACTTTTTATTATAAAGAAAATTAAAAATGATTAAAAGCGTGGTAAGTATTAATTAATTTGTAACGCCCTTGACCTTAAACTAGCCGACAGCTAAAAGTTTACCTTCAAATCAGTAATGTTTATTGTTAGAGCGATTTGATAAAATGTCATTGAAAAAACAATAAAATTGAAAAATATCTATGCCATAGGCCACCATAGGCTTCTACTTGGTTCACCTAATACACCATCCCTATCTTTTCCTCAAGATAAAAACGTAAGCCGTTATATGTTTCTTCTAAGCCATTCCCTAAGTCTTCTTATACGACACCCACAAAATGACATGTGTGACGGGTTATTTTACGCCACCACCATAGAGAACAGGAAAGCTAACTATGATGCTGTAGTTCATATAATTACATCTATCTTTAATCAAAAATCAAAATGCAGAGGTCTCCTGTTCTCTACAGTCACCATACGAAACACAGCAGCATTACAGCATTAAGCGTGGTCCTTCCCCGGTTGAACCGACTCATTTGTTCTACAACCATAATATAGCGGCAGCATGGCCCTACCACGTATATATTTAACAAGTGTTTGCATTTTTAGATCTTCTTAGACAAGAAGCTATGTGAAAGTAACGTAAATTGCATGACAAAGTTATATCAATTTGGTACGTGATATAACTGTACACGCAACCAATGACTTTACGATAAAGTGAAACATAACTTTAATCAAATTCAATGACTTTTCATTTTTCAATGTTGTCAAAATGTTAAATAAGTGATATTATGAAATAAAATTGGAACTATCTTCATTATTTGTAGTATATGAAGTATACCTACTAATGTGGTAGGACACACTGCAACACGAATGGGTCGGCTCGACCGGGGAAGGACCAAGCTCACTCAGTATACTACTATACTAGTGTAACTTATGTGAAATATCATCACTTCTGTTTTAATTCGTATTATTGCACTATATCCATACATTCATTGGTCTTTCATCGTCATTACCTTAACCCCTCATGTTGACAACGCAACTCCATTTTAAACGACTTCAAAAAGGAGGAGGTACTCAATTCGACTGTATGTTTTCTTTTTATTTGTGTTACATACCTCATAACTTTTTTTTAGGTGAACCAATTTTCATCATTCTTTTTTATTTGAAAGTTGGTGCTTCTCATGTGGTCCCATATAAATTTGATCAAGGTGAGTTATCCTTAATAATTTATATTGAAGTCAGTTGTACAATTTTTTTTTAATTTTACCGCTTGTAATTCAAAGCTGAGGAAAAAACTAGTAACCAAAATACACTTCGATGGTTCTTTTTGTTCTTCGGTTTCTTTTTTGTGTAACATCCTTGTACTTCTCAACCTTGACGTTGGCAGAGAATCATCGGTTAAACGACGGAGCCATTTATGTTTTAAATTAACAAGAAGTAAGCTAAGGAAAGATGTAGATCTATCTATAAACCACAGCATCCACTACAATACTAGCATGTGCTCGTTTGTCTCATTAATTTCAATTAAAAACTACCTTGTTTTTGCGACCTGTTTTTTTTTTTTTTGTGTAACATCCTTGTACTTCTCAACCTTGACATTGGCAGAGAATCATCGGTTAAACGACGGAGCCATTTATCTTTTAAATTAACAAGAAGTAAGCTAAGGAAAGATGTAGATCTATCTATAAACCACAGCATCCACTACAATACTAGCATGTGCTCGTTTGTCTCATTAATTTCAATTAAAAACTACCTTGTTTTTGCGACCTGTTTTCATTTTTTTTATAAGAGTAATAGCAATTGTTCCATTATTTTAAATAATAAATAAATTACTAAGCCATATAATTTGAATTTGCTTCTTAGTGGTCCCAAAACTTGGTCGATTTTCTTTTTTAAGATATATAATAAAATATTATTTAAAACTAAACAAATAACATGAATAAACAATGAATAAACGAGAAAGTAGCGGTGTAAGAATATCCACTAACCCATATCGTCCCGAGGGTGTCGAGAGGCGGCAGAGGGAAAACGTAACAGGAGATGGGCAGCAGCATCTTCCTAATAACAACTCAAAATAATAAAAGCGCTTGCTAAACGTGGTAAATATGGCAAAAGCCCCCATGAGACATGAGGGGGGCATAGGCCTTACATACTGACTGAACGCAGGTTCGGCAGTGGTGAACTTTTATAGACTGTAATAGATGGATAGATGGATGAAAGAAATTAATACTTTCTTTGGCTCCAAAAATCTATGGTGTCATTTATTAATATTCCCATACAATTTAAAGACAAATGTTTGTTATTCTTATTATTTTTTCGTTTATTGCAAACACCTTGAATGGATTACAAAGGGCGTACTTAATGCCTCGTTTTAGCAGCTCGCAAAAAGATTCCACTTGACTGGAGTATTTTTGGAATTTGTTTTGAATACTTTTTATGTAATAGTATAGACTTTTACAATCGTTTATATTTACATTTTTTTATATATTTCGGACACGGTTACAATACATACGGTTACATAAGTATATTGGTAGTATAGTTGTAGCACGAATGGGTCGGCTCGACCGGGGAAGGACCACGCTCTCACAGAATACCAGCGTAAAATAGCAGCTTAACGCTGTTGTATTTCGTAGGGTGAGTGTAGAGAACTGGAGACCCCTTTTACTGGAAACGAGGTATTCCATCTTAGTCCTCACGGGTGATAAGTATCACTGGTAACACATCTGCATTTTGATTCGTAATCGAGGATAGATGTAGATGTCTGTGGTAGGTGGACTGTGTGCTCGTTTATCGCCGTTATCCTATAAAAAAAAGTAAGCCATGATATAATTGCTATTGTAGCGGAGTAGATTCCATTATCCTCAACTTATTCCATGGGTGTCGTTAAAGCCGTATGGGGGACCGTGGCTTTCGATAGTACAATCATTTCGTTAATTCCAGATGTTAACATCCCAACGCACAGTGTCGATGGTGCGTGGCGTTATACGTCTTGTATTGTTATCGCCAATCCGACTTTTAAGCGTGGCGATTACCAAATATTTCCTGCTATGCACGAGGCCCACGTCGAGAAGTGAATATTTTAGCTGCGTTATGTAAAAAGAACTTTCAAAAATACTTCATTGAATTTAAAAAACTTCCTGTAGAGAGAGAAAGGCATTTCAGATATTTAGAATATCAAAAAAATTACATGCTTACAAAAAATACCGAAAACTTAAAAATATCAATAAGGTATTATATTAAATGTGAAGTCATCACCATTTTTCAATGACACAAATGTCCTAAACTGCTTACGTAGTCCCGTATGCGACAATGTAGGTAATACCTCAGCTATCATTTTTCACGCCCTAATCCGAAGACAGGGAGTCGTCAAAGGGAGCGCTTATCGCCTATCCCAATTTATTTTCCCGGGATTTGGACGTGATATTATCATAGGCATGTAATTTTGTCCTACACAAGCTCCAAATTCCACGTTTGGTTCGGTAATCGACAGCAGAATATCCAAAATAAAAGAAAAATTTTTGTAATGCGCACAAAAAAAAAACATTAATATTATTTATTTTACTGTATTAAGTCAAGTCACACATAGCTACTTGATTTACAACAATATAATTTTTGTTTTGCGTAGATTACCTTTTATAAAATTAGATATTAGAGTTATGTCTTGTAAGCACAAAAATGCTTATAATTATGTATTACCATTATGAAAAATAACCCACATTAAATAATATGTTACTCCATTCTTTTCAGTAATTATCTGATTGTAATCTTTTGCCTGTTAAGCTACACTGTTGTTTAACGACTTGCTGCCAAATGTTAAATTGTACAGTGTTTTGATAATTCTCTAGTGTAGTTGGTGAAAGTATGTTAAAAAAGATCACATAATATGTTGATGCTTCATACAATTCTTGCAACTTACTAACTTCCATAATAATAAAAAATAGTTTTTAGGTGTATTAGTTTCTTAAACATGTCTAGTATTTAATATAAAATATAGTTTAAATTTAAGATCTCAACTTACTTTGTTTTTTGTTTGAATTTCATAATTGTACAGCTACTACTATCAAGCTTATACTATCAAGTTAAAAATACATTTAAGGGAAAAGATAACACCTATTTTATAAAAGTAATCTAAAGTCATTTCTAAATACCAAAAGATTGAAGTATTCAGCTTCGCCTGTTCATTTACCTATTTTATAGATGTATTCTAAATTGAAGTCATTACTAAAATTCCAAAAGAGTAAAGTTTACGCTTTCCCTGTTCACAAGAAATTACTAAAATTGTTTCTTATTTCGATAACTAAGAATTTTAAGATAAATATTATAGCTATCTTATTTAAGGAATATTGTTGAATAACACGCATTATAATTTAGGTACTAATTTAATTGCCCGTTAACAATTAATTTCGGAACGCATAAATTATTGAATGATTTTAAAATATATTTGAACAGACTATGCGAGTAATTACCATCGTATCTGGTTGTAATGTATACCACTAATCTGCACTAATACTAAAAAAACAGCAAAATCAGCTGACTAATCTCGAAGATACTGTGTTAGTATTAAAAATTTGTCGAATGCTCCTATTTTTAATGCTTATACGCTTTAATTAGCTTCGCATGTATTTATCTATCTATCTATCTATGTAACGGAATCTTTTAACTAAACTTTTCTTTTAACGTAATTATCACCAACTTGTTAGACGACCGATTGATTTGAAAATTTGAGTATCACAATGACCGATGACAATACATAATTTAATAACTTTATCCTAGTATCCTGATTAGGACCACCAGGATAAAATAAAATAATTATCAGGATTATCACAGCTAATTATTATTGCGTGTTGTTTTAGTTAAACTCTTATATTATTTCAAACTAGAAACTTTACAAATGGGGTATTAGAATTTACCGCATTAATATTCGGACGGCCAATCGCGTTATCAAACGTCACGATACTTCACAATAACAGTCTAATTAGCCGTCATGACGGTTTCGTAAGAAACTGGAGGCTCGTTTAGAAAAAAGAGATAAAAAATAATTTGTAAGAGTTAACTTTCAACAAGTACAAGATGACGTAAAAGTATACATATCATACGTTACGCTAGAAAAATTCTTGTAATACGATCGCCATTCAACCTGCTAAGTGTAATAACAATGACAAATCCTCCAAAGAACGGGATAAGTCGTGTCCAACTATGGGCTTATAAGTTTACTGAACCGTGATAGCTCAGGGGGTAAGCGTTTGCCGTAAATTTCACAGTACGAAAGCAACCTTTTTTATAGAATAAGGGTGACAAGCGAGCACACAGTCCACCCGATGTTAAGTGGTTGTTGTGGCCCATAAACATCTACATCTAGCCTCGTTTGCGAATCAAAATGCAGATGCGTTGTCAGCCGTGAGGACTAAGATGGAATGCCTCGTTTCCAGTAAAAAGGGTCTCCGGTTCTCTACACTCACCATACGAAACGCAGCAGCATTAAGCTGCTATTTTACGCTGGTATTCTGTGAGAGCGTCGTCCTTCACCGGTCGAGCCGACCCATTCGTGCTACAACTATACAATTAATACAGCTACAGCTGCAGCATGGCTCTACCACGTTTAAACCTACATTAATTCCGGTTGGCAAATGAAGGACACATACAAGGAAAGGCAATGAAATTAAATTTGCTGTTTTAAGTGATGCTTTAACTCGTATTTGGCGGTGAAGAAAAACATCGATGGGAAACCTGCATGTCTGAATAATAAAATATTTCGAGGCCATGCGGTGAGGTCCGCCAACACCTAATGGAGTAGCGCGGCAATTTATTGCTCCATAACTCTCTAGAAATGATAGCAGGGTGCCTAATAGTAGTAGGCCTGTGCGCAGTAGTGGAGAGGAATAAAGGACTAAATTGATAAAATAAAGTTGGTGAATAAATTTAACTTTGCGATAGTTAAAGCGCATACTTCACATTAAAATTTGCATCACAAAGTAACCCATTAAAATCCTACAAAAACAGTAATTACTGACGTATTTTACTTTAAATGTGAACGCAGTTCGTGAATAAGAAATTATATGCGTGTTACTCGATACCAAGAAACACTGACTTGTCACTAACGACTTGTTCACGTTGATCTGTCTTCGACCGCTTCCTCTTGCTAGTCTGGTCGAGGCATTAGCCACGCAATACTAGTGTACAACAAAAATATCATCACGTTTTCCGACGATGTCTCGTGAGGCATAATTTACGTAGACCTTTGATTTATTATCTGACAGCGGTTGTTGGAATAATAGAAATATAGAACATTTCTTTTAAAATGGTCTTCGGTCGCCAAAAACATGAATGAATTCACTATCATAATTACCTTATTTAAAGTTTAAAATTCATATTTAAAAAGTCATAAAAAACTTTAACGCATATCGGCTTTAGGATTTACCTATATTTTATATTTGCATGCTCTTTAGCAAACTTTTATTAAACTTGTTTTCTTCGTTTGGTTTTCCTGTTTAAAATTTATAATAATTTTTGAAGCAATCGCTCATATCAGATTGACTGATTTTGCTTATGTAACTTCGATGAAAATCCCAGTGGATGCGCAAGTACAGATGCACTCTCTATTCCCTCACTCTCATAGTGCGATAGGATGGTAATTCGACACGAACGAAGAGAGATCAGGCGCTGGAGCACCGGTAACTTCTTGACACAAGCCTGCTAGTGTGAGGTTTTTGATAAAAAATCCAATAACTGCTTTTTGCCCGAATCGGGTTTCGAACCCAGGACCATTTTATCCGCAATCGAGTTTACGACCACTAGATTAACGAGACAGTCAAAAAATGAAATGAATAATATCAGCAATATTCACAATAATAAAAATATTTTTTATATTGCTAAAATAAACATTAACGCATTCCAAATAATTATAACGAAGAAATAAGAGAACTATCCCTCAACACTCGTTTTCTCATATTTAAGAAAATCTTTAAAAAACTTTTATCAAAATTCTGCTCTATTATAATCGTGTAGTGAAGTAGAATTAAATGAATTCATTTTTACCAACGGCGTAATAAGAAATTTCAGCTAACCACACGATTCGCATTTTATTTTCGGAAAACTAATCGTCGGAAAAATTAATTTTCTCTGGAGCTGATAATTAAACAATAATTGTTAAAAAATTTTGCAATGAATAGGTAATCTTATATTCTGATATGAAGAAATAAGACAATGATTTTATATTAAACTAATTTCATGGAGTATTTTGCAGAAACTTGAAACTTTTAAATTGCCTGTGATTGATAAAATTAAATCCGAACCCAACCATATCAATGCAAGATGTCACCATACAGTAAGCCCCATTCTACGTATATCAAACTAAAGTTTATAATTAGAAGCCGAAGTTAGCGCGGATTAACTGTAACATCAGCTAGTGAATATAGTATAGATTATCAATTATGAAATTCGGTTAGTTTGACTTTTCTTCAGTTCATTTACTCATAACAAAAAAACTCATCCGATTTTGCTAAAAACTTCTAAATCTACATCTATCCTCGTTTGCGAATCAAAATGCAGATGCGTTGTCAGCCGTGAGGACTAAGATGTAATGCCTCGTTTCCAGTAAAAGGGGTCTCAGGTTCTTTACACTCGCCATCGCGCTCACAGCAGCAATAAGCTGCTATTTTACGCTGGTATTCTGTGAGAGCGTGGTCCTTCCCCGGTCGAGCCGACCCATTCGTGCTACAACTATACAATTAATACAGCTACAGCTGCAGCATGGCTCTACCACGTTTAAACCTACATTAATTTCCGGTTGGCAAATGAAGGACACATACAAGGAAAGGCAATGAAATTAAATTTGCTGTTTTAAGTGATGCTTTACCTTGTATTTACTCATTTTCATTTACTCATAACAAAAAAAACTCATCCGATTTTGCTAAAAACTTCTAAATCGACCACTCCGACGTCGATATAATTATTTGTTCCCGCTCACACATACAGACAATCTCTTATAAACCAAAGCTCCCGATGCTGATGAAAAATCGGAACTGCAATAAACTTTTTTCTGTTGTATTTTTCTTAAAAAAGAAAAAACAAACGAACTTGCAATCCATCTGATGGTAAGTGGCTACTGCAGCCAATGAACACCTGCAGTTAACTTCAAACAAAGGAGGCCGCAGATCACCTTTGAGAACTAAGATGTAATGTCTCACTGCCTGTAATTATGCAGGCTCTCTATACCCTTCGAACCGGAACGCTGCAGTGCAAGCAGTTCTATTAAAAATTAAAGTAAAGTTACAGCCTATATACGTCCCACTGTTGGCAGAGACCTCCTCTCATTTCTGAGAGGGTTTTAGGGCAAAGAAATGTCCGCCGCGCTGCCCCAATGCGTGTTGGCGAACTTCACATGGTTTTCGCAATACTTATTTTTTCTTATTTCTCAGACATGCAGGTTTCCTCACGATGTTTTACTTCACCGCCAAGCACGTGGTAAATCAGCACTAAAAATAGTAATTAACAATTTAATTAACAATTTATTTGGTGCCGGCGGGATCGAACCCGGGTTGCTCGCGTACTGTGAAATTTACAGCGAGCGATTAGCCCCTGAGCTACCACGGCTCTTTTCAATTCTGTTTGGCGGCAGAAGTATGTAAGAGTGTGTTGGACCTCAGACGGACTCCTAGGCAGGAAAGGAGCACTATAACCAAAATTGTTGAACTCTTTAATGATTGTTTACCCATGAAAAATTTGTATAATATATCTGAAATACGTATTCCATCCATCCATCCATCCATTACAGCCTATGAAAGTCCACTGCTGAACATAGGCCTCCCCCATAGATTGCCTCATAAGGGGAATTTTGCCATAGTTGACAAGCCTGGGAAGCGGGTTGTCAACCAAAGTTTTTTTATTATATTGACTTGTTGTCTGGAAGATGCTGCTGCCCATCACCTGTTTCAACTTCCCTCTGTCACCTCTTACGACACGTAATTCAGTAACAAAATAACATAATAAAATAAAAATAATAATAAAAGTAACAAAATATTATTAAAGATTCTGAACAACTGAAACTAAATACAACTTACTTTAAGGGAAACTGACATAAACAATATTACATGTCATCTTATAAAGTACTTGTGTTTTCCGCCGCGCCTCCATCAAGAGATAATTAACTGAGTCACGAACTCTGTTTATGACTGACTTGAAAAAATAAACATTCCCTTTACGGGCGGTTTCGATTCGTCACACGTCATCATCGTCTAAATTTTTGCTTTTATTATGACCGCGGGACGGTCGGTATTACGGCGCCATTATGTCGAGGGTCATTAAATTGTCAGCAACAGAGGGTTATTACAGCGCGTGCGCGGGAGTGGCGCAATATGGGTTAAATAAATCAGCTAATTAACCCCCAAAGTCTCATATTAACAACATAAATTTCGTGCTACGCGGCACACCACTCCAGATGTTATGTGGGTTGAATATGCGCATAATATATTCGATGGTTCATCTGAGGATAAGCCTGTGTAAGGAGACCCGAATACTCAAAGTTATATGGCAGGTTAATCTTAATACTTAAGAATGTATCCTTTGTTATTATATTGTTGAAAACTTACTTGAATTTAATTAACTTTAATAATATTCATAACGTTTTTAATTTATATCAGCATTTAGAGTGCTCAATAAGTCTCGCCATTTTCATATCGCTCTTATAAATCAAAAAGCAATTTGAAAAGTTTTCTGCCTCATGAAATATGAGGTAGGTGGAAATTTAATTTAATTATTACGAAAAAAATTGTTTGATTTAACTTTCCTTACCAAAAAATTTATAAATAAAAATATTAGACAAACCAAATATCTATATATCCGAAGTTTCTTCCTGTAGGTAATGGGTTTATGCAATTTTTACGTCAGTAGCATCAGTGCCTTTCAAGATAAACATATTGAAACAAACTGTCTTTTTACCACTATTACGTTTAGCAATCTACAAGAAAGTACATTAAACATTCAAACAACAAGTAAATTACTATCAAAAAAAAGCAAAGAACCCGACAAATGATGTCTTGCTCTTGGATGTAAGTGACAATTGATGTCCGCCATGTTTAATCTATGATGACTTAATAATATAGTCTGTGTTATCCGCGTAATTTTAACAAATTGCATGAGATATCATCCATGGATTTCATTTGGTTAAATCCAGCAATCGTAAGGCCCCGGATTCGAAATCCGGCTTAGGCTAAGAATCAGTTGTTGGGTTTTTCTTTCAAGAACTTCTGGGTAACAGCCCGGAATCGACAGTTGGTTGTGTTTCACGCCACTTCTTATTCAAGGCCGTGCACTTGATCTTCCTCCGGTTGTGCCGTATTGCCTTCCTATCAAACTCTGAGAGTTGAGGAATAGAGAATGCACCTACGCTTGCGCTCACACTAGAGCAGTATAATCATGTCCTACGCAGATGGCTAGTCTCCGTTGTAACTGGCCTCGAAATTTGATTTGGAAGACATTATCATTACATTATGTACTAATTCTTAGGCCTCCATAACTGCCAAGGTGTTACTCGGGGTTGAACCTCCCTATGTGTGCCGCCAAACAGCAGTTCACTCACTTATATATTCCAGTTTAAAGTTTAGTAGCCTATTTACTTATAAATTGTGAGAAGTTTCTTCTTTGTCCTCTAGGGTGACAACGCATCTGTGGCTTTTTCTACTGTTTAGCCAAGCGTGTTGTGGGTGTTCATTGCAGTATATATATTTACCATCAGTTTGTTGATTAGCTTATTAGTCACTCTAATACTGTAAATTTTAGCTAAACCCGCAACTTCGTACACGTGAATGCAAGATAAGCCATTATATTTGAAACTTTTCTGTACTGAGGAGTTATACCAATACGAAGGCTTTGGTAACACACTAGGATATTCTCCCGTATCTAGGACGTATTTTACGTACATAAATTTCACATGTACAAACAATCAAACACGTACTTGGAGCAATTATTTGTAAGGATTCTACAGGCGGTGCTGCAGCTTCGAAGCCCAACTATTATCCACTGCGCTACCTTTACCTTTCCCTCCTAAAAAAAGTTGCACCCAACTCGTGTAAATTTTTTTGTTGATAGATTCAATAATTTTAAATTAAATCTGTTCAAGCAAAACGGTACCTAATAGAATTTAATATTAGATTCGTCCAAGATAAGTCGCATAATCAAATATTATGCAAACAGAAAATACATACTTTGGAAGCTGAAAAATTCAAAAGTTGCACACTACAATTTAATGTATGTATATTCTGTATGTAGATGTATCATAGTACATTTATATACAGGCTGTTTAATTATATAAAATATAGGGTAAATTAACTGGGGTCGCGTGACCAAAGCTATTAAGATAATTAGTGAATCACCTCATGCTTGGTTTATCGCCACCTGCTATGAATACACGGATGTCAGGAATATCACAGTAATCAATGTGTGATATGTCACCGTCTAAGTCCATTACGACAACGGCCGCGTCCTACTACGTCAAGGAGTCAGGGTTTAAATGGCAGCCGGAGCCAACATTTGTCCAAATTATGTGGTTTATGACTGAATGTTGATGTTGATGCTGAAGGTATAGTATGCGGGATTCAACTAACTTAACTACAAATGCCAAGCTCATACATTGCGCGTGTGCTTGGCATTGTTAAGAAAATGTTGCTGGTTGACGGACGAGGCTCTAGCGACTGACTGTTGGAAGAAAATCTATATAGACTGGTGATAAAGACCCGCATTACCAGTACAAACGGTAATCGCCCCGCACTCTTCAACCGACCAATTCAGCGCAATGATTACGTGACAGTTGTCCAACTATTGGCAAGCAGTTGGCGCATTCGAAAGACTTATGTGCAATGTTGATTTGATCTAATATATTATGTCTTTGCCATGGGCTCGGGGTGTAAAAGAATTCACCACAACATTTCGACCAGGGGGTGTCCAAGTAACTATCACATGGCCCACGATAGATGGCGTTATCACCATCTAGTTCTTACTCTGATATGTGGGGTGCCATTGTCCAAAACTCAATGAGTACTGTACAAATATATATTTTATTCTTTTTCATCTTCAAAAATTAAGAAATGAGGGGCCGTCAAATTTGTCTTAAATTAAAATACTGAAAACATCAATTCATAATATAGTTTGAAAGTTGAGAGAAAAACAAACGAACATTAATTTATAAAGTTAATCATCATAATTCATCAAAAGAACTGAAAAAAGACCTTTCGCATAGATTGTCTCAAAAAGAGGATATTTGCCATAATGCCACTCGTGAGAGGCAGGTTGGCATCTGCAGCTATTTTGTTATTACTTAATAGAGGCCGGACTCGCACTTGTCCGGTTTTTTTAAGTTTTTTTTTTTAGTTAATTACATAGTTTCATCGTTATTATTATTACTTGCCCGTTCAGCATAACATTAGCAACCATATGTTCTCTATACTCATCATACGTAGCTCAGCAGCATTAAGCTGCTATTTTACGCTGGTATTCATTATGTAGCTACAAGTCATATTAAAACATCTGATAGAGTTCGGTTCAAGCTTTTGTAGTAGATTATGGTGCGATGACCAGAGTAGTCCTCAGGTCAGTTTAATCACATCGCGTCGGCGTTTTCCGAATTCAGTCGGATACTATTAATTTCGTTGGACATATTAATGACACCCAAAGTGATTTTTATGCAACTTAAGGTGACAAACGAGCAGATAGTCCACCTGATGGTAAGTGGATGCTGCTTAATTCAGCTAACTGCAACTGTACTAAAGGACAACAGCGCTATTTTTTCAAATATAATCTAATAGAGCCCAACATTGACTCCTCGGACGCACGTACGAAACTTACGCCGGCACCCCACGGCAATGTCATTTTAGTAAACTATGGTTTCATCATCATCATCATCATCATAACAGCCCTTCACAAGCCCACTGCTGAACATAGTCCTCCCCAAGGAATGCCACAACCCACGGTTCTGAGTCTGTGGTTTAGTTGTTTAAAAATTAACGTACTTAACTTTATAAAATATTTAATTGTGTAAAACATTTTATGGCATTTCACAAATTCAACAGATAAGGTTTAATACTTCTTTTTGCCTTTTATTTACTTATTTTGGCCTTTAAGCAGCGTGCATATATTATAGTGTTTCTGTTTGATGGGTATAGGAACACCATATAATTAGTACATCATGTGATTTTATTACAGTCCTGACGGGTGACAACGCCTCTGCAGCCTTCTTTATTTAAATGTTGATGTCTGTTGTCTGAAGTCGGCATTCACCATCAGGTGAAGAGTTCGTTCATTACTCAAACTAAAAATCAATTCGTCAATGAGTTAACTATATACTGCTTTCTAAAAATTTTATTACAATCGTTCATATTTCCACTCTGGTTTCATCGTTGCGCAACTAAAACGTATTTTTTCTAGTTTTATTTATTTCACTAGAGCACCGAATACTGTCAATTTTTGCAAGTAAATTTAATCACGGAATATGTTTCAAAGGACGGTGAATACAAACACGTATTGATATTTAATATAGAAATGAACTTTTATGGTTTGATTTTTATTCGCTTTAGTTGGCGTCAATAACTTTTCCGTTATACTGTCTCTCATCTTCGCATGTATTATGAACTGGGTTAATTTTGTCTCTCATCTTCGCATGTATTATGAACTGGGTTAATTTTATTCACCATAGAAACATAACGTAGTGTTTTTACCATCACAAGCTAATTTTTAGCAAACACAAACGAAAGCACCATTTTGAGACCAGTTTCATTTTACATATTGCACGCCTCAAAACGCGAAACGTTATTGGTGTGCTTTACTTTCGACACGTCAAGGTCAAGCAATTTTTTGTTCTTAAAATGCCTCTATCATAACCATATTACACTTATACGATAATATGAGTTGCCGTATGAATGATGCCGTAGAAAACACTCTAATTAATCCATCTTATATTTTCTAAAAATCTAAAATATGAAAATTTTTTTCAAAGTAGCAATATAAAATGATTGACGTTGGCGTGGTCACGATAACTCCCGAAAAAATTGACGTATCGAGACCGAGTTTTTTTATAGGTTCAGAATTACATCAACTGGCTTCCTATTTTATATCAATAGCCTAGTACGCGTAGTTTGTTAATAAAATGATTTTCAACTTTTATAACTTTTAATGCAATAAAAAATTGTATATTTTTTGAGCATTTGATAGACAAAGGACAAATGTACCATACAGCCTATATCGATTTTATACTTTGTGTAATCGATTTATTTTGGTAAACATTATTAATTTTTTCCCTGTAGGTGACACTACCTGTTAACATTATTAATTTAATACACGTAAATAATATATTTTACAAGTCGGAATACAATTTATTTTTTCATCAAAATTAAATGAAACGCTTATGAGGTGTGCACTTTTGGATTTTCCAAACTATTGTAATTTATTCGAAGGTATTTGCAATATCAGAAACTATAACGGCATATTCAAAATACATAATATGCGATCCCTTTAGAGATTTGTAAGCATTTATGAAGTGGTTACGGAAACCATTACATATATTGTAGAACAAAAATAAATATAAAATGAGTTTACTTAGCGTTCAATTGAGCCTGGGAGTGGGATATGCTGGCCATGTGCTCTCTATTGTTAATTGGCGTACTTTGTTTCAGACGCATTTCTCGTACTTTGGTTCAGAGCCACGTAGTATTTGTCGGCGCACTCTAAATTGCCACCTAGCATGTAATTAACTATTACACGTTATTTAATATTTACAATTTACAGCTGATTAGTTTTATAATCATAAATAATGAAATGTTGAAGTTTTGTTTTAATATTTAATATTTTTAATAAAACTAATTTCGGTGCAATACGATCAAAGAATAAAACTAACAAAATAATTTCTAATACTGAAGTCGGTGCTGAGTAAGTTAGTATAATGTTAAATTATTTTATTTTTTTAGTTCTTAGTAGTTGGCTTTTACTATTTATATACGTGGCTTTTATATACGTGCTAGAGCCATGCTGCAGATATATTTATTGTATAGTTGTAGCACGAATGGGTCGGCTCGACCGGGGTAGGACCACGCTCTCACAGATTACCAGCGTAAAATAGCAACTTAATGCTGCTGTGTTTCGTATGGTGAGTGTAGAGAACCGGAGACCCTTTTTACTGGAAAAGAGGCATTCCATCTTAGTCCTCACGACTGACGACGCATCTGCATTTTGATTCGCAAACTAGGATAGATGTAGATGTCTATGGGCCACAGCAACCACTTACCATCAGGTGAACTGTGTGCTCGCTTGTTACCCTTATCCAATAAAACAAAAACTTCTTATTAAAATTTATAGTTTACCTTTTTGAGTGGATTGAGTATATGCCTTAACAATCGCAATGTCGTCTAAATATTTGCATTAAAGCTATCCTTTTGGGTGGAATGTTTATCCAAATTTATAAGAGACCATCCTTGAAGCATAAAAACAAAAAAAAAACATACAGTGTAATTGTAGACCTCCTCCTTTTTTAAAGTCGGCTAACAATGTGTTTCAATTATTTGTTTACTAAATAAAGTTTTACAATATTTCAATGTAATGGAAAAAATTATACAGCGTTGCGAAATCATTTCTTTCTGTTTTAAACATGATAAATTTCCACAAACCGTGATGTGTTGCACGCACAACATCCTGCATTTAATATAACGCAGAATAGTCATATATGTGCGAGACGAAAGAAATACATATACCTTTTACAGCACTGCAAAAATTTAATTTATTAATTTTATGATTTTAAAACTTTAACCTCGTAATTACATGGGTGAATCATGAGATTACACTAATAGAGAATTTTTCGCTTTCAGATCAGGAAGGGGCGCGGCGTACGCCTGTTCAGAAGGCGAAGGAAATGCCCCCAAGTCGTGCTGTGGACGACCCCCCCTTAGGCTCTGTGTATTGTTCCTCGGCGTCGTCGGAGCCTGTCTAGTAGCCGCTGGGGCAGTTCTCGGTGCCCTAAGGCCACATCCGAGAGCACCCCTCACATTACTACTACTAATGATAGGTGAGATATTGATTTTTACCTTTGAATTCCTAATTTTTTGTGTTCTTTAAATCATAAAGCCTATTCGACTAGAATTTATCATAACATGTTTAAGATATATATTAAGGTTGTCATAGATATTTTCTTTTGCCATGAAGTGAGAGATTCCACTACACCATATCATCCCGTGAGTGTCGAAAAAGGTGACAGAAGGAAACTGAAACAGAAGTTAGCTAACTTCTTAACAACAACTCAAAATAATAAAATCTGCGGTCGCCAACCGACCTGCCAAGTGTGACAATGCCCATGAGTCAATCTATGAGGGAACCTATATATTCAGCAGTGGACATATGCTAAGCTATTATAAATTAAAATAACATCAGAAGGAAACTGAAACAGAAGTTAGCTAACTTCTTAATAACAACTCAAAATAATAAAATCTGCGGTCGCCAACCGACCTGCCAAGTGTGACAATGCCCATGAGTCAATCTATGAGGGAACCTATATATTCAGCAGTGGACATATGCTAAGCTATTATAAATTAAAATAACATCAGAAGGAAACTGAAACAGAAGTTAGCTAACTTCTTAATAACAACTCAAAATAATAAAATCTGCGGTCGCCAACCGACCTGCCAACTGTGACAATGCCCATGAGTCAATCTATGAGGGAACCTATATGTTCAGCAGTGGACATATGCTAAGCTATTATAAATTAAAATAAATGAGATAATTTCTTTTAGGCACCGCCGCCTAAAAGAAAATATCTCATATATATGTTCTAAAATGTCACGGAAATACAAGGAGTTTTCACTCTGTATTTGCAACACCATTATAAATCTTTTAAAACTACCCTTTTTCAAATTACTAGTTTTTCCAATACAACGAATCTAAATGACAAACGTCAAAATGAATCCAACTACGATTCTCACCATAGTTACACAAATACATTGTTTATGGTAAGTCGCGATGTATCCGAAAATTGTAAGGTGTACTGGGTTAGCTAACCAATGACTCTTTCCTTGAAGTCACCCTTTTTTCATGGGAAATACCTACGCCTTGTGGTGGTAAAGATGAGTTAAGTCGAGCTCGTGTTCTAACTTTGCCGCATATAGGCAGGGAACGCTGTCGCACACATCCGCGGCCTCACCAGTATCGTCGCTCTTTCTTTTTCTCTTTCCCCTATTCATCTCATGAGACGCCGGCGCCGGAACACAGGTTTCATTTTTGTCGGGCGATGTTCGTTGTTTACCTTATATTACCTATGATTGACGGGATCGATGAACTTTCTATATTCATAATTAATTTTATACGAAACCCTCAGGGTGCAAGTCCTACTCGCACTTGTATGATTTTTTTATCTTTCTGGGTGTGACTTCAAAGTTTAACTAAGGAAAACTAAGGAAAATTTATGTACAGTAAATTAAACTACTCACCTGTATAATTTTGTTAACAGCCTTTGATCGCTGAACCTATCACTTGACTTAAGCATTTTTTTATAACCATCAAAGGTTCCCGGCACGATCTAACGTAACAAGAACCTGGATCAAATTCCAAAGAAATTTGCTGTTAAAATGTAAATTTTACTCTAATTCATAATGCTATCAAAATGTTTGTCGTAATTAATTGCCTTAATTAACCGCAACCCAACCGGTAGCAACTCATTGGATATTCGGCGTGCATATGATAATAAAACGTCTGGGCGCGATTTCATTATATATCATTCACAAAGTCTTGCACTCGCTCTAAACGGGCGGAGTTTTCAATTAAACTTCAAATGAGTTTTGGGGCAGAATTAATTGGATTTTCATTAGTGTTAGGGACAAATGATGTTGTTACAGACAAGCGATCTATTGTTTGCCCGCTGTGGCAATTTGTACCCGTCAGTCACTTCGTAACTTCATGCATCGACATCGACCAAATGGCGAACAGCTTTCCAAATATACTATTGTGTGTATATACAATACATTGTGCACACTCATTTGGTTATGGAAATTTTAAAAGCGATGGTTTGAAACCTTTTGTTTGTGATCGTAGGCAGTAAACAAATATAATAAATTAAGAACACATGTTACATTGCACAATAGAATAATTTAAAACAGCACCATTATACATATTAAAACAATTCAATCGTTCAAAGATTCAAATTGAAAAGATGGTCTTATTTCAAAAATATCAAATTAAACACTTGACACACAAATGAAATTTTTAATTGCAATTTTAAGGTTAAGGAAAAAATCGTGAGGAAATTTGCATGTCTAAGGAATAAAATATTTCGGGGACATGTGAAGACCGCCAACACGCACTGGAGCAGCACGGCGACTTTATTGTTCCATATCCCTTTCAGAAATGAGAGGATTAATTGCATGACTGTAACTCAACTTTTTTATATCTTTTATTTAGATCTGTGGTTAAAGTGTGCATAAAACGATTAAAAACAAAAATAAATATATATAGGTAATAATATATTTAAAATATATTTTAAGATTACAAAACCTATCTATTAGATATTTTAAATGACTTCAGCTTAGTTTGAGGCACAGATTGCGTAATTAAAACAGTTGTAACGGGTCGGGTTAGAATCTTATCATTCGACTACAGTCGTGAACCACTCCTAAAACACAATAGTGTCAATAGCATTGCTAGTGTTCTTATTAAAATGATAATAAAACATTTTTTTTAGGTATAGGAGTAGTGTTGGTAACAGCAGCAGGACTTGCATGGAGACTTGGTGCACGGGACACCCCTTGTGCACTACTTGGGCTTCGACGAGCGTCTTGCCGCCGGCTTGTGCCACGACTTCCACCTAGCTACGCACGACCACATCACCCATATGCAGCGATGCTGTACCCAGAGTTCCATTATAGGCCACCGCCACCCACCTATCAAGCTTCAATGCAGGAGTACAGACTCAGGTAATTTCATTTTCAATATCAACCTTAAGCATTTTACTTTTTTACTTTCTTCTTCTTCATAGTAATAGTGTACTGTGGTGGTCATGGTTCTCTCCTTAATCGTCGATCATACCAGCATAAAATGGCAGTATTACCCTGCTGTGTTTCGTATGGTGTGAATGACGACTACAGTAGACCTTTTTTTACTGATAACGAATGTCTCGTTACTACTATCTTAATTCCTTAGGGGGTGCCAACGAATCTGTAGACTAGCCATCCAGCAGGACAGAATTATAGTGGCCGAGTGTATGCGCAAACACAGGAGCACTCTCTATTTCCTCACACTGATAGTTTAAAGGAACGGTAATCCGACACGACAGGAGAGAGATTAGGCGCAGGACCAACGGTTTTAGTTCCTTTCTGAGGCACGGGGGTGAAACACCGCCAACTTTCTGACTCCGGGTTGCTACTGAGAATTTTTAACAAAAAAACTCAACAACTGATTTTGACCTGACCCAGGATTCGAACTCAGGACATCATAATCAGCAATCGCGGTTACGACCAATAGACCAACGAGGCAGTCAAGTCTTAAGTTCATTATTCCTTTTAACTTGCACGGATAGTTATAAAGGATTTTACGTACGATTATTTGAACATAAAACCCTGAGACATTTTAAAAATAAAACTCTAATTTGCATTCAGATATGGTCAATCAAACGTGATCCTCATCCTAACTTACACTGTTCGGAATTATGTCGAAAATGTAGCCAAAGTCTCATATACAAAAAGAGGCTTACAACTTTCTACTGGAGCAAAATGAGACCAGCAAATTTTCTCTATACGAATTTTCTTTTTACTTTTAGGTTACTTCTTTTAGACAGAAGCGCACCCACGGTGTCCCCACCACCCACATACAGATCAAACTCAGCCAGTCTAGTCAGGTACGATTATACAATTACTTTTTTTTAATAAACTTTATTTATGTAGATTTTATAAAATTTGTATTACTAATTATAGACTTTAACACGTTAATCTATAAGAATATTGAAATGTAACTATACTCTGCAAAATGTTTTTAATTTATTTTTATATTGTCTATTTAAGAAATTGGGCAGAGTTATTCCTACTGAAAAATATACCAACTGTAAAAAAGGGTTCGAATCCCGCACGGAACAAGTATTTGTATGGCCTACAAATAATTGTTCCGCGTCTGGATGTTTGTCCTTGTGCAATTTATGTTTATAAACTGCCTCCACGGTACTGGAGAAAATCCTAGTGTGGGGGTAACGTTTTTTTTAACCTTACGAACTGTAAATTTCAAACTATAAATCGATCTGATAATACAGCATACAGTACAAATAAATTTAAAGAACTTATTCTATCTTCATTCTTATCAAGTAAAAAACTACAGCTAATTTACAAAGCAAAATTAATTCGATCTACGTTTTTCTCGTCATCCTCATTTTCTCCTCTTTCCGTTTGTAGTGTAACCCCCACGATAGTATATAATTAGTGTTAAGGTAGAATAAGCATAAGCAGTATAATTAAATATTTAGTATCAACAACACGCCACAATAGTAATTTTACAAAAGCTGACTGAAAAAGTATAATGTATATTAAGTAATATAATGTAAATGTATAATAGTACTATGAAGGCAACTAAGAAAGAATGAGGAAAATAAAGTGTTTTTTTTTAAATATAATGACCAAAGACCAAAATTCAAGAAACGGCAGATTTATTTAAAAAGGAAAGAAGCGGTTGTACTTTTGCAAGTTTTGTCCAGAAGAATATGAAAATTGAGCCAAAAAGAACAAAGAAGAAAATTTGAGGTAACATCGATTCAGCGTATTTTTTGTCATTTCTTTTAAGATTTCTTTGAAAAGTTTTATAACTATTTAAAAAAAAAGGTTATGTTTTTAATGTTTTGTATTTCATTTATGATAAAGTTGAATTTATTAATCAGATACTTCACGATTTAATTGATATTTTAATATATTTATTACCGTATCTAAAAAAATCATAATTTAATACTAAAAATTAAGTTATGTTTTAAGCACTCATGTATGGTATTGTTTATTGTTTTATATTATTTTTGTTACTGTCCTGCAAAAACGAATGAAATAATATGGTCGATTACATTTTTACGTACTTAAATTTACCATGGTTTATCATCAATAAATTTTTCGTTTAGTTAAAATAACACTGATATAACCACTGATATATATATTTAGTTGTTTTTTTTAAAAACTTTATTTAAATGTATGCAATTTTGAAAAGTGTTTTATAAAAGAAAACGCTATTATTAAAAATTATTATTATTTTCTTCTTTTCTAAAGGCATCAAAACCTTAAGTAAGTTTAAAGTTATATATGAATAAAAATATAACCTTTAATAAATAATCTTAAAGTTAAAATAACCTACTTAAAAATTAAAATTGTTCTTTTGAATGTTTAAATTAATTAATGTCTTGTTGTGTAAAGTTGATAGGTGTTATAGGAATTATTCAATTATTTTTTGTAAACGATATAGTTAATATTATACTTTTAGCAATCTTTTCGATCCTAGTAAAAGTAATGTACCTAACTATCTAAAATTATGTATAAATAAGAAATTTAAAACTATCATTTTACTTGTATCCATATATGTATGTAATAATAACATTGTATGTTAAAATTAGGTGATCATAATGTGATGTAATTGCAAACGTTTCCATATACGTACTTTGGTAATTAAAACAAAGGTGTCTCGAATCGCTTGCGCTGCTAGGAGTGGGATTACAATTTATATTTTGATCTGTCTGTTGTTAGGTTATTGAAAATGATTACGTTGCTTTACATTGACTTCTTTGTTCTATATCTTAATATGAAATTAATAATTTATTAATTTCGGTATTATATTTATTGAACTTTCAAATCATAAAGTTTTAATTTTTATAATTGATTATTTTCTGTAAAGTTTTAATACCTAACTTATTTGTGTGGGTAATGAAAATATTTACTCCATTTAATACGATTTTGAAACTAATTATATTATGTATACAATTAATTAATTTAAATTTTGTTGTGTATTATTAGCCTCAAACCCTGACTGACAATGATGTAACTAAGTATTATACGACACTATATTATATAATTTATAAAAGACGAAAGTAAATTTGTGGAGAAGTTAAGGAATACATAATTATGAATGAAAAATATTGATCGAAATATAAGAAAAAGTGTGACATAGGTAAAGAAAAATTATCGGAGATTGGCATATCCACATACAATCGGCCTGATCAGCTGAGAGTTTGGAAAACCTTACAACTGTTTTAATAGTTTTAAATTCATGTTGTTTTGTCAACGAATCGTCAATGATTTTCTTTGAATCTTAGGTCTTTTTTATACTTTGTCAGTCTGCAATAGTTCACACTAATTTGCTTAGGCCTCTTCGTGATTAGGATGATTTGCCATAATTGCCACACTTAGCAGGTGGATTGACGATCGCAGTACCAAATATTAACTTTGAGGTTGATTCCCGTCGTCAGCTTCGATATTAATACGAAATATTATGTTTTACCCATATTCGGTACACCCAAGGGACAGGAGGGGTGATAACAATTTAATATTCTGAATATTCGTTTCATTATCTTTTTTTTATTCACAGAGGAACGACAGGCGCGACCTGGTGTGGTTCCCAGTATAGCGGCCCTCCTTCATACCGAGCACCGCGAGCGGACCCTCCCGCCACTGTCACTGACGTTCCTTCACTCAATCCCATCGACCTGAAATATGCGGAAGACACGATCGAATCTCTCCCAAAACCCACAGAACAAGAGAAGGACCCAGATGAGCATCTCGTGACCATCGTTCACACAGACGCACAGCCTGTGATAGTGACGGTCTCCGGTTCACCTGCGCTGAATGAAACTCATATTACTCACACGTCTGAAATCGATATTTTGGCACATTTATAACGAAACGTTAGATGTCTTTACAACTTTAACATTGTGTTTAAAAACAAAATTTACGAAAAAGTAACGTGAAAATTCGAAAACGAGTTCTTATTCAGATCACAATAATGGAAACTTATTAGTTTGACAAAAATATCGTAGTCACAAATGAATAAAGACAAGCAGCGATAGAAAAGATGCAAAAATAATTTTAAACTTGTAAATAATGTTAATAAACTATTCAATTCATACGTAATTGGAAGGCACTGACTCAAGCTTTAAAAAGTGTTAACTTAATTTTAAAAATATTAAATATTGATTTTTCACAGATATTTATGGTGTTACAAAAGGGTTTGGAACTTTTTCTCCTTTTTTAACAATGGACTATAATAAAAATCTTTTGTTACCTTGAATTTCACACATATAACAAACATTTTGATACATAATATAAACATTACGAAAACTATTTAAAATGTTAACGAAATATAGCATTTTAATATTAAAACATTCAGTATATTATTTAAATAAAGTAAATTTGTCAATAAACAATTTCATAATAATTAAAAGAAAACTAAATTAGAACACAAAAATAGCTTCAACTATTTTTGTGTAATAATTGATGATTCTAGAGTCCTTTTAGAAACATTCTTTATTATAATTATAATTAAATAATTGTAGTCAGGCCTTCTTATTGCGATTGTTATTATTTGCTTTGCAACCGAAACACTTTTACGTATGTACCTTACTTGAAATAAGTTTTGTATAAATAATTATAAACATTTTAACAAATATGTGCCGTTGTAAATATAATATGAATTTGCTGAGTGAATTTGCAAGGCGGGAAATTATGTTTATCAAAATAATGGATTTGTCATGAACGAATGAAACCAAAATTTATACCGTAATGTACAATGCATATGATCATGCTTATTATTAAAGTAGTGCCAAGGATTGTTTATTGATTTTGTAAATATCTATCACAAATAACAAACGCTTTTTTTTTGTTTTATTTTGGAGGAACGTAACTATGCGTTCAACAAACGAATAGCCAGAATGAAAACAACTTGACCTTTTAAATTATTCGTTTAGTATAGGGTTTCTTTACTCATGTGGTATAGTAAAATACTTATGTGCGATTTCGTATGGCGTAATATGAATTTATTTTGACACACAGTATTAACGTAATTTATTTCTTACGTTTCACAACGATTTATTACATAGGCGTAACGAATATAATTTTGCAAAGTTTCACAGATAAATGTAACCATCAACCGAAACGTTTGTTTTATTTATGTTGTTTCGTTGTTTCAGTTTAGATAAATATTTATGTATTTAATATCTAAGTTATTAAGACAGGTCCATGTAAATACTGACCGATTGAGTTAACTAAACTGTTTCATAGTATGTAATTACGAATATCATTCAATAATGTATATATAAAACGGCTGTCACGTATTTGCCTACTAATTTTCCTCTATGAAATCATATTTAAAACAAAACAAAAACAAGAAAAACATGTCTCCAAATTTATTTTATAACCCAAAGAACCGATCTCTTTTCTTCTTAAATATTCTTTCGTATTCTCACAAGTTTCATTAAATTGAGATAATGAAAAAGAATATGTATAGTTTGCTTCGAGGCTAATATTCTAGGTTCTAATAAATTTATTAGAGAGCAATGTATTTGTATGAATTACACTCGTGATGTAGCCGCTATAGTATACTACTATTTAAAATTAATAACATTAATCAGGGACAATCTTGTAGTTTAAGTATCATGTAACATACACACTATTAATATTAAGGGATTGTAACAATATGTTGTAATTAAAATGCTGTACATAATATTATTTGTGTTATAAGAAGTAAATAAAAAACTTTAGTGAAAATAAAAATATTTTTTGAATTATACATTGCCTTCGTGATATTTTACCTTCGTATATGAAACAACTGCATTCCCCTTAACTTATCATACATATGGGGAGTAATATGTGTATTTGTGATAATAGTGACAAAAATCACACGGCCTTACAAGACGCAGAAGAAGAGCAGACGTTCAAGTTTGTACTGGAACTATTTGTGCATTTTTATGCTAACAGTACACCTGACGGTAAGAGTTTACGACTGTACTTAGACATTTAGAACCAACTTCTAACATAGAAAGCCATAGGTGGGTACTCGTCTCAAAATATCAAGATGGAATACCTCACAGTCTGTATATACTAACTCAAAAATACCCTTTCTAAACGTAACGTTGATGTAGCAGTATAGCTTGGTCTTAAAATCGTTTTAGCACATGCTAACATAATCATAAACACTAGTTGTTAATTTTCAGTCAGGTCTGGGTTCGTTACGTCTATACCCGTATGTCTAACATGCATCCAATATCTACAATCTTATCTCATAGTAAAGTCATTGCGTTGACTGGTAAAATATTGGTATCTTTCTTCTGGGGCTTTAAAGAAATGCTTGCTCATCGGGTAGGAAAAGAAGGATTAATTCATCATTAGGGAGTCCTATACCGTCATTTAACATTATACAATAGAATCTATTAGTAAAATGATCGCAACGAATTGATATGAAGGGCATGTTGCAGCAACAGTCCACACATCATAAGTTAGTTTGAAAAAATTATTCACCTACCCTATCTACTTCCTACCGAGTCCCAGTTATTATTATTTATTTCCAAATTTAAAAATGACTCTCAAGAAAACGATTTTCGAATGATTAAGATAAAAAAATCAACGGTGAGTACATAATACGGATTTTTACGAGAAGCAAGGCAATCTCTCATGTCATTCTCTTTTTATACAGCCACTGAAAACTCAACGAGATATTGAAGGTCTCTGTGCACTAAATTTAGCGGCCTATAATTACTAGCAGTACCGTTACCCTTGCAGCCTATTATAGTCCACTGCTATACAAAAAACTCCCCCATAGATTGCCTCATAGGGGGGATATTTGTCACAATTGACACGCTTGGCAAGTGGGTTGGCAACCGTAGTTTTTTTTAAATTTTAGTCGTTATTAGGATTGCACTGCTGCCCATCTCCCGATTTGTTTCCCCCTGTTGCCTCTTAGGACACCCACGGGATGATATTTTGTAGTGGATATTCTTACACCGCCACTTAACGGTACTAGCAGTAAGGGTGTAAAAATGTATTCTACATAATACGAGTATATCAAACTTCACTGCAAGTAATGTACCCAGGTAACTAACTACCAAAACTCTGGTGAACGACAAATATATCTATTCGAAAATTATTAACCCAAGACCTGCAGACTGGTGATGGGGATAGTAGTATTCAGCAAGTTGTTTTACTAGTGTGGTGAATGTAAGACTAGCGTAGTGTAGCTTTATATAAACATTAATCGCAATCCAGGAAAGGCTGGCAATGGAATTAAAAAGCTGATAAAGAAGGATAATATTAAAAAAATGTACGAAACACCAACTCTGTGCAAAACACAAACAAAATTACAAATTGAAGAAGATAAATTTATTTGCGGGTTAGAATGCCTCGTCACGGCCCGGCCATATAACTCGAAGAACTGATAACCGATGTAGAGAAAAGGTTCTGAAATGTATCCCTTTACTAAAAAGACCTTATCAATATTTTTTATACACTAATCGTTTTTCGTTAGGGCATAAAAGTACTAATCACATTTGTAAGAAACAGAAACGGCAATTAGGAAAAGGTAATGCTCGACATTTGTCATAGAAAATGATTAATGAAAAAGAAAAATAGGATAAGATTTTGGTCGGAAGGTAAAAATGAGGAAGAATATGAATCAATAGTTTATATAGATGGTGACTATTTACGTAATTTACCCTGTATCTCTATATTTATGCATATAAATGTTTCGAGGCAAACATAACAAATAATTTTATTTACTATTGCAGCAAATACATCTTATTATTGTGTAGAAAATGTAACTTACTATTTCTGATGAAATAAAAACTTTTTAATATTTTCTACTTCAAAATAGGAAGTTGTTATTAAATGCGACTGTGTGTTTGTACGTAAATTATTGTTAGTTAAATTAAATACAGATGCACTATCTGCTGTTTTACGTCTGTATTCTGTAATAGTGTGGCCCTTCTCTGGTCGAGACGACTCATTTTTTTCCATTGTCTCTGATATATAATTATTTATCAAATTTCGAGGTATTTTTTTTGGAACGAAGTTCCTTATCGGACGGTACGAATTTGGCGGATGGGGGCTAGGCGAAAGTGTAAGAATTTTCCGTCACGACCCTTCTAGCGGTTATGCGCATATGCTATTGGCTGTGCCCAGTCATAGGTGCGCGCTTATTGGTTCACGGCAGCCAATAAGATCAAACCGGCTGCGCTTGACAGTATTTTCAAACTTTCATTTTATTATTTTATTTTATTTTTATGGAATGGGAAAACATCTAAATGGGCTCTTTGCTAATTGCTTGTAAACACTTTTGTTGGTTAATAATAACTCTTGTTTTTGGTTAATATACATTATACATCAATAATGCATTGTGATAGTTACTTAGAAGATAGTAAGAATGACGCCAGGTAAGTGTCAGACGTATATATATACAGTAATCTATATGTGTCAGAGTTAAAGTGCAACAATATGTGAATAATTTATTTTTAACCTAAAATTTTTATATTACGACTCATTTTTATAGCCAATTAATTGACAAATTGACTAAAAAACATCAAAAAAAGGAACAATACCGAAAGATGCAAAAAAAAAGTTCCACTTATTTTAGCTGGTGATTTCAATATCAACTTTTCTAGTAACGACTCAGAACCACTTTTAGAATTTCTTTCGGATGAATTTGATTTACAAATTAATAATGATCCAGCAAAATCTACGACAAGATAGGTACAATACCACTATTGATGCCGTTTTTTCGAGATACTTAGATAAAATTGAATCTCAAACATATGTGTCCTACTTTAGTTACCACAAACCAATTATCACTACGAATGAATGATGTACAATAAAATCTTTATTTTCACAACTTGAAAAAATATATTAAATACGAAGTTTCCTACCATTCCTTCAATTCATTAGTTATTTCTGCGTTTCATTTAATTGCTCTCAGACTAGTAATTCATTTATTTGTATTTTTTAATCAATAATATAATACGTTTATCAATAATAATAATTACTACGAAAGGAAGTTCGTTCCAACCGAGTGTTCCACGACACTCACGCATGTTTTTTTATTCAAATGTTATTAAAATTTATAACAACCTACATAATAATATGTCCTACTACAATTGCTTGATTTTAAATTATTTTAATATTTTTATAATGTATATAAGTATGTATGAATATTATGTATATATAAGAACAATAAAATTACCAGCAAGTTTCATTTTAGCACATTAAGTGCCCACTTCGGAAAGCGGCAAGTAAGCAGTGCGAATAAATCGCTTTTGAATGCAATCGACAAGAGATGCCAACGCCGAGATGATTTATTGGCTCGTCGGCTTTTCGCGAGCCGTTGCTAATGGCGGCTGAGTAAGCAATCGTCTGTGTCTGTGATTTGCTTATTTTATTTTTGATATTCTTACTACTTACCTATCCTTATGATATTGACCCAGATGTGCTTCTTTCGCAAACTTCGTAAATTCACCTTTTGCGTTTTTTGTAGATCTAAATTCGTCAATATTTGAATTATAGATCCCTGTACTGATCGATATAATAAATCAATTCGATATAAGAGGTCGTGATCATAATAATAACTGTAATAATGATTGTAACTGTCCAGTCCTACACGCATAGATATGAAATAATGTAGTAATACTACTGAATTTAGATCTAAATTGGTATATCTAAATTCTAAATCATCTATTTAAATCAGAAAGAGCGCGAAGTATAGTTATAGTAAAGACTAAAAAAATATAATACGATGTAAGAATTTACACCTGCTATGTATAACAATTTGGGCGTACATAACACTTGAAATTAAAGTAGATATTTATAAAATATTGAAAACAAAAGAAATTAATAGTATATCTAAGTAAAACTACATTAAAATTTAAAAAAAAATCCATGTAGGGTAATTCCTCGTACATTAATTTCTCGTTCCATTGTAATTCGAAAAAACTTTTCACAGGAATTTGTTATGACAAACACTGAACTCATATGGGTTGAGCGCTGTTTTGATACAGGCATTAAGGTCTCTTTATAGGGACTCTAGTGCTTGTGTCAGGTTCAACGGGGTCTACTCGGACTAGTTTGGCATCCAAAAAGGTGTCAGATAGGGCTGTGTAACTTCCTCGTGGCTGTTTAACTTATTTATGAACAATCTTCAACTTTCAATGTTTGGGAACATTGAAAGTTGAAGAATGTGTTACTGTGTTAGTCCCTACTTTAATGTATGGTAGTGAAAGTTGGGTGTGGCAGAAGATGCACGAGAATAGAATAAATGCTGTAGAAATGCGGTCATTAAGGAGTATGTTAGGGCTGAATCTGAATGACAGGGTGAGAAATTGTGTGATAAGAGAAAAGTGTGGCTTGCAAGATGATGTTGTGACGAGAATTAAGAAAGAAACGCCTCGGTGGTTTGGTCATGTAGAAAGAATAAACGAGGAAAGAGTGACAAAGCAAATCTATATTGCAGATGTGAAGGGGAAGGGATGCCCTAGACGAAGGTTTATCGACCAAATTGGTGATATATTGAAAATGGCCCAGATTAGGAGTACCCTTAACTGACGAGCATGTATGCCTAGATATATGGATGTAAAGGAGGCGACAGAGGTGTGTCAAGATCGTGCCAAATGGAAGTCCGTTGTCTCTACCTACCCCTCCGGGTGACAGGCGTGAGTGTTTATGTATGTATGTTATGTATTAAACCCAAAAAACAACGTCATTGGCATCGCACACACGTCCACACGCACACGTACGCATGCACGATATCGTCATGTTTGGAAGCAGAAATATATTATTACTATTAATTGGTTTAGCAACTGTGTCAGTGATTGATATATTCACAAACATTTCAATTTAAGCAGATTTTAACCAACGTGATAACTTTTTAATCGATAATATTAAATTATCAATAATAATAATATAACATAAATATAATACGCTTGCTTCTAATTAATATTTGTGCATTGTGCAACGCTTATGCTACAAAATCAAACTTTTAAATAAAAATAAAAGCCAACTTTAAAGATGGTTATATTCTTCTATACACTGTCTTAGCACTGACTTCGAAAGCCATTATGTGCAAATTATTTTATTGTTTTTAGTTCTTTAGAGTCGGTTTATCAGAAACTCAAGATTACAACTAGAGCGTCCTCTAAATAATTACATTAAAAACTGTTGAAACTGAGAAAATAGAGAATTTCCCCCCCTTAGGAATGGAATATTTTCCCCAAATTTATTTGGAACCACCGTTGTTGTGTATAACATATTTAATAAAATAAAAATCACAAAGTTAGTTAGTTACTTAGTTCACGACGGGCTATTTTTCGCAACTCTACGTCTAAGCGTGTATTTTACGTGTGGGCAGGAATATAATGATCATTCGAGCCATAAAATCTCTCCGAAGAAGTTCAACAGTGCTTTGATGTTGCAAGCAACTTCGGGGAGTGATCCCGGCGTGCTGAGATGTTTAGCCCTGTGTGTAGCGACCTCCAGACATGCCAGCAACATGCAGGCCGCCGTTTCCTCCTCTCTCATACATGCCCTGCACAGGGGACTATCTGTAACACCTATGGTAAATACATGTTTGTTAAAAGACCCATGTCCTGTAATAGCACTTGTTGCCATCCTGATCTATGGCTTGTTCAATCTCATTAAGAACTTGGTTAACGAAGTTAAACGACTGTTTATGTCTGGCAGGGCCTCCCTAGCTTGCCTACAGTCTACTAAATTTTTCCACAGCTGAGCGTGTTGATTAGTAAAATTTTATCAGTGAACGAACGTTAACAAAAGGGATCGGTATGATCGGTTCCGGCACTATAGCGGCCAGAGCCGATCCTCTCCTGGCCAGTATGTCTGCTACGTCGTTGCCCCTGGATCCACTGTGTCTGTTAATCCATTCCAGAGTCACATTTAGTCGTTGATGGCATTCATATGTTAATCCCGAGTTCACCATATTGCAACTCAGAGCTTGTAGGACCACCATGCTGTCGGTCAGTATATTGATGTAGAAGTCCTTCCTGGCATCTATTGTTATGGCCGCTTGGATGATACCCATACATTCTGCCTGAAAGACTGTGTTGTGGGTACCCAGCGGTGTACATATGTGGATATTGAGTAGAGATGGGCCGAATATTCGTTTCATATTCGGTATTCGGCATATTGGGCAACTTTACCGAATATTCGTATTCGGCCGAATATTCGGCTAAATCACCGAAGATTCGTTAAAGTGGTACTCAAAGTGTCCACTGTATTGAAATGTACGAACATGTTTGTCCACATGTCAGATGTAGCCGATAGACATTTGGCCTTAGATAGCTCACCTTGAATAATTTTGTTGTGGAATCACTGTTTCACCATATATTTTCGGCTCGGTATTTGGTATTTGGGCTTTACCAACTGCATGAGCCGATTAAAGCCTTTATCTTCGACTACAGAAATTGGCTGGTTATCTATTGCTATCATTTCAGCAATTGAATTCGTAATTGGAAGTGATCTGAGGTTGTCGATTCACCATTTGGTAATAAATGAATCTTCTAGTGTAGTTTGAGTGGTTGGACAGGTTTTAGTATTTGTAGATTGAGCTGAGCACCTCTCGTAGAGGGCTGGGTTACCTGCGCAACTTCAGATTCATGCTGTGTCATTTCAATATTTTTATATTTGAGCCTACCTGATGCACAGGTTTTTTCAGATCAAAAACTTCCGCAGCGTGTTTTAATTTTAAATGATTGCTCAAAACCGAGGATGAAGCTTTTCTGTCGCTGCCACCCCGCGAAAGTATTTTCTCGCAAATCGTACATTTCACTTTACTTTGGTCGTCAGTTTCTCTAAAATAAGTCCAAATAGTAGATCTCCTCCTGCCACTTATTTTTATCATATAATTATCAATTTTTACTAAGAATAACACAAATAAACACTTTTTTTCTCACAAAAACAGTCAAAACATTGCACGTGCCGGCAATTTGCTCGGCGGGGGAGCGAGGGGCAGGGTCCGGCGCTAATCCCGCGCGCTTTACGTAAACAAGTTTCGATATGAACTGATCAGGTACCGAGGTGATCCTGCCGAATAATGTTCGGCCGAATATTCGGTTCGGTAAAAGATTTACCGAACTTTCGGCCGAATATTCGTATTCGGTGAAATCCATATTCGGCTCATCTCTAATATTGAGGTCTTCCGAGAAAGTACCAGATCCTGCACCTTCATTTGTTTTAGTACCATCCGTGAAAATTCTAAGCTCTTTTGGGTTAAATCCCTCCGGCTGGTTAGTTTCATTTAATTGTATCTTACATTTTTTATCCAACACAAATTGTTTGGGGATCTTATCGTACTTGGCTTGTAAGATAGGAGTTTTGGTGTAAATTCTATCGATTATACCTGTATGAGGGACTCTACTCTTAATCGAAAGATTTAGTTAGGGTCTTGAGTCTAATGGCAGCTAAAGTCGCTTCTTGTTGTATGTGTAGGTGAAGTGGGGTTAGCTCCAGCATAGCCTCTAAGGCTGCTGTTGGTGTAATCCTTATGCAGCCTGTGGCAGCCATACATGCCAGTCTCTGGTAACGCTGAAGCGTCTTTATAGTGGTGGCTTCATTTGTTTTGGTCCACCATACCAGAGCGCCGTATGTGATCATGGGCCGAATTACAGTTTTGTACAGACACAGTATTAATTTGGCGTCAGACTCCATCGTTTGTCAATCATGTTTCTGCATTGCCAGAAAGTTATACTAGTCTTGTTGATTTTGTTTTCTATGTGTTTATTCCAGTTGAGTTTACTTTCCAAGGTAAGATTTAAATATTTTACCTCAGAGGATACATGGAGTTTTGTGCTGAAAAGTCTTGGGAGGTGATAGTTATTCAGCATTCGTTTTTGTGTGAACATTAATAGAACAGTTTTATTTGGGTTAACGGATAAGTCCTATTCCTTGCACCAACTCTCCACCATACAGAGAGCCACTTGGGTCAGGTCGCACACGAAGCTTGCTGTCTTTCCCGAGATCAGTATTGTCAGGTCATCTACATAACCTATTGTTTAGAAGTGATTGACATTTAATTTGCAGGTGGGTTCATTTATAGCAGCCTTTCTTTATTTGGACTGTTTGAGATTCTTCATCAATCTTTATTGTTCGTGTACTGAGCATGTTTACTATCCAGCCAATCAGTGCCGGTTCAACTCTATGTCTACTTAGTGCAACTTTTATGCTGGAGAAGTTCGTTCTTTCAAAAGCGCCTTCTATATCTATGAAGGATCCTAGACATATTTCTTTGTTTTGTATTGGCTCTTCAATCCTTGTTATTACCTGGTGAAGTGCCGATTACTGTCGATTTGCCTAAGCTGTAGGCATGTTGCTTATCGTGTAGCGGTATGCTCATTAGCGCCGACCCGCAAAAATCCTTTTCACACGTGCATGGAGCATTAGCCTCGTGTAAGGCTGATGAGTCTATAGGATTTTGGGTCCGTATAGTTACTCTTACCTGGATGGAGTATGAACGTAACTTTCACTTCTCTCCATACCCTAGGAACATATCTGAAGACCAGACAAACTTCACCGCCCCCCCGCCCCCTCCATCCCACTGTAGGAGTGCCGGGAAAATGTCAGCTCATGCCGACTTATAAGGGAGGAAACTGTCAATGGCCCAATGAATTTTATAACCTATTCTGGGAAGTGCGTTTCAATTAGGATGCGTTAGGTTTCATCCTGCGATGTTGAGTAACTTCCGTCGGGTTGCTTTTTCCTTATCCGATTCGCTTATTCACAGGTTTCTATGTTACCACACAATTTACGTCATCCTGTCGAACCTGGATACCTGATACATTTTTTGTACTCAGACTTAGCTTTCTTGTATAGTAGCCAGTCTTCATCCATTGAGGTATTCATGGCCCATTTAGGGTTTTTCTTACCTTCTTGCGTTTCCTATCTAGTTCTTGTCCCCGCCACGGTTGCTTGCCCTCAGCACTTGGCGAAGTAATTTCTGGACAATCTTCATGGTAGCTGTCTATCATGGTAACAGCTACTACCTGATCTACTAGGAGGGACTGATCTGCTATAGTGTTTGTCCCCTCAAAACCCGCGAGCAAAGACGTAAAAGACGCCTATTAAAGTATTTTATGTTATCAGTCTTGCGGGGATTTCTCCATGGTGTTGTAGCGGGGATATCGAACTGTAGTGCGAAACTGATCCATCAGTCTATGGTCTGAGCATGAGGCCTCTTTCGACACATGCCATCCCGTGATTAGTTTAGCTACTCCTTCTGTTGCAAGCGTAAGGAAGTGGAACCTGTGTTTAAAATGGTTAGGCTAATGCTAAAGAGATATTCAACTATTCAACTATTTTTACGTGGTAGAGCCAAGCTGCAGCTATATTAGTAGTATGCTTGTAGTACGAATGGGTCGGCTCGACCGGGGAAGGACCACGCTCTCACAGAATACCAGCGTAAAATAGCAGCTTAACACTGCTGTGTTTCGTATGGTGAGTGTAGAGAACCAGAGACCCTTTTTACTGGTAAAGAGGCATTCCATCTTAGTCCTCACGGGTGACAATGCATCTGCATTTTGATTCTTTATTGAAGATAGATGTAGATGTCTATGGGTCACAGCAACCACTTACCATCAGGTGGACTGTGTGCTCGTTTGTCACCCTATCCTATAAAAAAAAAACTAACACCTTACCTCGTTAGTTGGGTTTTTCTATTCCCCAGAGGGGATGATGCGCGTTGGAGTCCGTCTTGATCACAACCTCTAGTCCAGTCCTTTTGCAGAAATTCACTAGCTAGACTATTCTTCCCTCCTGTGTAATTTGTATTGCTACGGCATACATGTCTCTGGAACAAAAATCTGTTAATTGTTATGCACAGATATCTTTAGCAGTGTAGATACACGCTCTAGGCTTGTCGTGCTCAGAGTTGTAGAATAGCTTACCTATTAGATTATTTAGGCCTTTGATTTTACCCGCCCTAACCCACGGCTCCTGGATTAGGGCTATGGCCGTCCGTTGACCCTCCAACCACTTACGTAACTAAGCCGATACAGTTTCGCTGTGGTGGAGGTAGGCCTGCACGAGGCTAATTTTGGAAGAAGGGCACGCCATCATTGATCGCGTCCTCCCCGCCTAAAAAAAGCCTGCCAGCAGATCTCGGATCTCGTCGTTAGCCACCGAGTCTGAATTGGACGGTAGAATACCGTCCTCCTCTTCCCCTAGCGAACTGCCGCTGAGCTCGATCTCCACTGGTGGCTTCGGCTCTGTTGTTTAGGCCGTTTTGTCACTGGACTTGGAATTCAGTGATTCTACTGTCCCAGTTTTCCATAATTTCCTACTGCCCCACATACACATGCGAGGCGGCGTCCGGCTTTCATCAAGGTCGGGATATGATCCTCCGGTACCGAAACAATGAGGAACCACCCATCCGTCTGCTTATATGCTTTGAGCAGCAGCCATTCCCTTATATTCACCAGAGGTTCTGGTACGTCAGCACGCGACCAATATCGCGGGAGTCGTTCCAGGGCCCTTGGGCGTCTGGGACAAGGATACCACATTTAACGCTTTGTGGTATCTCCGACTGTTTTTAAAGACCTTTGAAGAAATCACATAACTTACATACAAAAAAACACAGTCGAAATGTGAACCTTCTCCTTTTTTGAAGTCGGCTATAAATTGCAATAAATGTGGATGGAGCATCAGATATAGGTACTAAGACAATCACCTTACTAGATGACGCAAAAATCAATATTTGAGTTTTACTTACCGTACAAGATCAAACTGTTGTAAATCAAATGATAATTCAAGAGAAGAAGATGGAAAGAAGAAGAAAAAGGAAATGTTCATCTGATTTCGCATTGAATACAAACAAAACATGAAAACCGCACGGAAGTTCATTCCTCTTTACAAAGGCAATTCACTGCGCAATTTATTACGAAAACCCTTTTATTTACGTGAATTGCTTAAACCACTCATGAATATTGCAATTTCGCTTATGAAAAACGAACGACTGTACCTACATTCCTTATATTTTTGTTTTGCTAGTTATCTAACTGAGTGCTAGATAAAAAAATAGCAGCCATGCGTGAATCACGTTCCAAGGAATTTACGAAAATAAATAAATAAAAAGGTCTCGAAACGATGAAAACATAAAAATACTAGCGACAAAAGTAATGTATTTTCCTTATATCTATATATTTATGTCTTTAAAAAAATAAAATATATTATCAGAAGTAATGAAATCTATCATCATTTCTTTTTTTTTTTGTATATTTTGATTTGATTGTATCTAATACAGTTTAAATAAAGCTTTATTAGTTGTTTTCTCGAGATAAACCCGATATTCTCCAAGCTCCTGACATCACTCCTGACTCACAAATATAGAATTACCTTTTGTCAATATTGTTACCTATAATGAATTTGTTTGTTTCTGCATAACATTTATGTCTATATGGAAGTCTAATTTATTACAGTATTTATGTAGTTTTTTAGCGATCATTCCTGTGGCACAAATCACTATAGGTATGACTTCAGTAGGTGTTTTCCAAAGCCTTTTAGCGCATGATATTTACTAAGTTTCTCTATTTCCTTCGCTCCTATATTGTAATTGGATGATACGGTTATTACCGTAAGGTATCGATATCGATATATAATATATATAGTAATCGATAAGGTAAGTTTTATTATCAATTTTAATTTCAACTGCCTCTTTAATTCCAGTGCACTTCTTTGATTTTTCGCCACCAGTCGGTTTTCAGAGCCTTGTTACAATCAGTAGAGTGCCCGAAGCAGGTGAAGTTGTTAAAAGTTGGCCTATTCCCTTTATACTTTTAAATGAATATTACTTGATTTTATTTATTATTGTTTTATTTATAACAATTCACTCCCCTAGTAATCTCTCTTTTTTCCTATAGTTTAATAAAAATATTAAAATAGGCAGTGGAACTAGAAAACAGTAATACTATCAGGTTGAACTCTTAAATTCCCTAAATAAAACTAGCCTGCCGAAACGTAATTTAAAAGTTAGTCGGTAAAGGTGTGTGTCAAAATAAAGTTTATTTCTTTCTTCTTTCTTTCCTTTCTTTAATAATCCTGAGTTATTATGGCATAGGTACTAATAATGAACAGTGCCCAATTAAAAGTAAAGTTACAGCCTATATACGTCCCACTCCTGGGTACAGGCCTTCTCTCATTACTAAAAGGGTTTAGGGCAAGAAATCGCCTACCAATGCGGGTTGGTGGGCTTCACCTTCACCTGTCTTCGAGTTATATCCCTCAACAATATTTTTTAAGATGGCGGATTATATCTTATGTGTTACAACCATGGCGGCTGTATTTTACTGCCCGGGGAGAAATAATTTACTTAATTCGTGTTTTCTTTAAATATATGAGTATAATGTTATGGTTTATACAATAAAGTATGTCCTCACGATGTTTCCTTCATCGCCGAGCATGTGGTAAATCAGCATTTAAAATTGTAATTAACAATTTTATTGGTGACGGCGGAGGATTGAGAAATTTACAGCAAGCGCTAAGCCCCTGAGATACCACGAGTGACCTATAAAAGGTAGATACTAATATAGAGCAAAACGTGATCGAAGCTTGGATGCAAGTATACATTTATTAGTCAGCATATTTATTAGCATAGGATTTCGGAATCAGCTGCTTTTCAAACTACAGCTCTGTGGCATTTGTTATATCACTCTCAGCTATTTTGACAAATCCTCGCATCCCAGTAGTGAAGCCTAGTTACTCGAAAATGATGAAACGGCCCACTCTGAAAAACAGCGGCTGTGGTTGGCCACGCCAAATGCTCAGTGTGACCCGTTTTAGTCACGTTCAGCAACGTCAAGTATTATTTAATAACGTTTAAAATGGGAAATATTATGTACAATATGGTGTTGTCATTTTGTGGCGAAATAAATATTTTCTTTCTTTCTTATTGCTAAAGGATAACTACTTTTAGGGTAATTATTGGCACATATAATCAATAGCAAAGTGCAAATGTGTGTTAATACTTTGCGCACATACACAAATGTCTATGCCACACTTATCGTCTTTGAAGCTATTAACGTGTTTAAAGCAATTTGAAGCTAAGTCTGGCGCTAGCCTAATACTTAAAATGTTAACATATTCCTTGATGAATTAATCCACATGGATAAACCGTTAAACCATTGAAACATACTTTCAGACATATATGTATTACCGTTGCGTAACGCAAATTTGATTAAAATTAGCATAATTGGATGGACTGCCGCGAATAATTTGTATTTACATAAGAGCATTATTAGTGAAAATCATAAATCAGACTTTGAGCAATAGACTTAAATTATATCGCGGAAAATTTTTCGTATTTTTTTTAGTTTTATTTTATATAGTTATTATTAATACGAGAAATATTTGCAATTACAACGAATGAATCATTGTAAAAGACCGAAAAGAATACTCGTAGAATTTCGTTAATAGTTAAGTTTTTTTTTAATACAAATCAGCATGACAAAAAATAACAGGCAGTTTGCCTGATTATAAATAGATGTCATAACCCATAGATCTACAACTATTTTCGATGAAAACAAATGCAGATACGTTTTCACCCTAATTACTAAGATGAAATGGAATCCTTGTCGTCACTGTGCGCAACACATTACGCAGGTGTTTAAAAGAAGTAAGCCAAGTAGTGTTTCTGTCGCCAAATTACGGTGCTTTTACTGCTGTGTACCGGACGGAAGGATATAAAGAACCAGTATAATTACAGACTGTGATTCCAACTTAGTGCTCAAAAGTGACAACGCATCTGTAACATTATTTGTTTAAAGTAAGCTGCAGTTGTTGATGGACTGCAAAAATCACTTATCATCGTGAACTGTACAAAAGTTTGTTTGTAACTTTAGTTTTATAAAAAAAGTAAAATAGAATTGTATAAGTTAGAATTTTAAGAACATTTTTTTTATGATTAAAAAAACGTTACCCCCACACTAGGATTTTCTCCTGTATCGTGGAGGCAGTTTACAAACATAAATTGCACAAGGACAAACATCCAGACCCGGAACAATTATTTGTAGGCCGTACAAATACTTGTTCCGTGCGGGATTCGAACCCGCGGCCCACCCAGTGCTGCAACTCATTGCTAAGCCACTGCGCCACGGAGCCGTCAACATACGAAACATACGTGTAATATTATTTGGTAGAACCATGTTGCAGCTATATTATGGTTGTAGCACAAATGGGTCGGCCAGCACTAACATCACATATTATAGATGATGCTTAGGAGGTGGATTGGCGTTTGCAATATCAGATGTCTAGCACCTTTGGGACTTCTCCCCTTCACCAGTTCTGAATGTTTTACAACTAGCGTATACGAGAATCCCACCGTCTATCGGAGACCACCATATGTTTCTAACCTCATACTTGTCCTTTAAGATACCCATTGGATGAAATGTAAGATGGACTCTCTTACTTACTTTTACTTACTTACGCGGCACTTATTTACTACTAGTATTACAAAACACTTACAACTTCCGCCCGACAAAATTATAAGTATAGTAAAAATATGGCCTGGCCGATTTTAGTTCACGGCTGCCAGTCACAACGTATACTAGCCACCTGCGCAGAACAGGATTATAGTGTGCACTCTCTATTCCTTCACTCTCATAGTCCTATAACACGGCATTTACGTGTTTTTCAAGGTACGGCGATATTACACCACCAACTTCTTGACTCCGGACTGCTACTAAGAATTTCTTGACAGAAAAACTCAATAACTGGTTGTTTTTGGTCCAACCCGGAATTCGAACCCAGGACCTCAGCAGTAACAGCATTACCAGTAAGATCAGCAGTAACGATTGTAAGAGCCCAAATTCTTCGAATTACACAAATATTAAGAAATAGTCCATAAAATAATGTCAATTGTTGTACATTGGCCATATCTAAGTTGGAAAGGATTTGCCATTATCGACTCACCCAGGAGACTTCCGATCACAATACCAGAGAGAGTTAATTTCAAAGACTTGTTCCTGACGTATATATGGACATTGATTTTTGAGATGGTAGGATAGGACCAAGCCATCTAGATAGATTGCTTGCGAACGCAGTGGCTAAGCGTAACGCTGTGGTACTTCGGGCCGCGGGATCGAAACCCGGACGATTGCTTGTCCATATACCGTGACCGTGTAGTGGCGTTGTAACTAGCAGATGGGCTGTAGCGTCTCCTCATTAAAACTAAAATATAAAAATAAAAACTGTGGTTGCCAATCCACCTGCCAAGCGTGACAACAATGGCAAATATCCTTCTTATGAGGCAATCTGTGGCGAAGGCCTATGTTCAGCAGTGTACTTTCAATAGGTTGGAACGGTAAAAGGAAGCTTATTATAAAGATAGAATTTCTATTGAACAAATTTTCGATCGTTTGTATAAACGCAATATCATTTTTGACATTCAGTATTGTCCTGAAATTGCTTCACAATATTGTACCACGCTATTGTTACGGAATGCTTACAATTCTTCGAATTTTTCCTAAAGAAATATAGGTATTCAAAGTAATTCAGGGAAGGCCACGTCGTACACAATGTTCTCTTGTAAATATAAGGAACATTATTAATAAAGATTTAATTTTGTATATTTATTTACTATTTTGTTTTCGTTATCACTCATTCAGTATAAGAGAGGTCTTTCTTCAGCAGTGAAATTTAGATATGTCAAATGATATGATTAATTGAAATATCAAAATAATTGTATCTTCAATAATATTTCGATTTGTATTATTTATTTACCACCAAAATTTAACAAACATTCAAATAGCTGACACGTATGATAAAAAAATATTTATTGATAGATACTTAGGAAAACTAAATTAAACAAAATTTTCGAATGGCTCTGCTAGCGGCATTGACGGAATTACGCCTCAATATCTTAAAGATCTTGTAAGTGCGTCTGTCGGTGAGGCCGGTAGAGTACTTCTTAATGACATTACAAAATTATATAATTTAATGTTTTCTGGTAATGGTAATCCTTATTTCATTCCCTACTTACCTATATGGGGCACGATTATGTGCCTTCAAACAAAAAAGATAACGGTACCCGTCCCATTGCCGTTGGTTCCACATTTCGATGTTTAACTTCAACATTTGCTTGCAGGTCTATAATCTCTAACCTTAAGACAAAATTAAAAGAATAAAAACACAAAAACTCTTATGCAAATGTTCTTGTGAAGGTTGACCTAAGGAATACTTTTAACTCTATCCATAGGGTAACCCTTCTGAAAGAAGTAGCTAACAATCCCAGAAATTTATCATTACGTAGGCAATGTTACAGCCAAAATACCAACTTGTTTTACAAAAATCATATTACCGATTCTGTTGTCGGTGTTCAGAAGGGTGACCCACTAGATGGAGCTCTTTTCATTTTGGGAATTCAACCCATTATTTCAAATTTGAAATTCAAGCAGAATGTCTCGTACCTGGACGACGTGACGGTACACTAAGAAGTAGAGCAGATGACGTCATCAGTGATATTACTCATATTTTTCAAAATTTTGAAAATATTGGCCATGAACCAAATAGCAATAAATGGGAAATATTTATTTCCGATAATTTATCTACTTCTAACAGAGATAGTTTAATTCAAAATTTCAATCACATTTCTCCAGGAATAATAACTGTCAGTGTAGCGATTCTACACTGACAGTTATTATTCCTGGAGAAATGCCCCGTTCGATATTATTAAACCTGTTTTAAAAACAAAATTTGATCAGTTTTTACACCACGTTGATAAATTGTATGTCTTAAACCCCCACCTAAAGTGAAGTAAAGTTACAGCGTATATACATCCCACTGCTGGGTATAGCCTCTACTCATTTCTGAGAGGGTTTTAGGGCAATTAAATGTTCGCCGCGCTGCCCGAATACGCGTTGGCGAACTTCACATGTCTTCGAAATATTTTTTTCATATTTCTCAGATATGCAGGATTCCTCACGATGTTTTCCTTCACCGAGAAGCACGTGGTAAATCAGCACTTAAAATTGCAATTAACATTTTCATGGGTGCCGGTGGAGATCGAACCAGGGTTACTCGCGTACTGTGAAATTTACAGCGAGCGCTTAACCACTGAGCTACCACGGCTCTTACCCCCACATTGACCTTACTATTTTAAAATACTGTCTTCTTGTACCTAGATTTACATACTTACTCCGCTCGAGGCCAGTTTGGAAATATTCGGATATTTTAAATGAAATTGATATTATTCTTAAAATAGCTATAGAAAAAATTCTAAATATAACTTTAAATACAACAGTTTGGACTCAAGTTACTTTACCTATAAAATTTGGTGGTATCGGTGTAAAAAATCTTCCGAACGTTACATTGCCTGCTTTTCTTGTTTCCGTGCATAGTGTAAGTAACGTATGTAACTTAATTTTAATTAATAAAGTAGAACTGTGCTTTGCTGCGGAGGCAAGGCAGACATGGCAAACGCTCTGTCCCAGCGAAAATGTCCCACTGGAAGTTAACCAACAAAAACAGTATGATATTCCGTTGGTACGGAGTGTGCAGAAAGATTTGTTTCATAATTTCTATGGTGACCAAGATCAGGCCCGCCTTCAAGCTGTTTCAACTAAGGAATCCAGTCACTGGTTACACGCTTTACTGGTTACACGCGAGATTACTTGATGGAGAAAGCTTGCGCATAGCCGTAGAAATCCGACTAGGAGCGGCGATTTGTTAACCTCATCAGTGTCCGGCTGGTCATTGCTGCTGGTGATTAGAGGGCTGGTTCTTTTCTCACACAAAGGCTAAGGATGGCCATTCAGCGAGAAAACGCAGCCAACGTTCTTGGCACGATACCCTAGGGGAGCAGGACTGTATGATAATTTAAGTTTTCAGTTTTAGTTTTTTTATTATAGTTTTAATATTGTATATACTTCAATGTTATGTAAAATAATAAATTTGAAAAAATAATATTAACATTTTAATATTAATATTAACAAGTATATGTATTGTTTACAGGTATGAATATTTTTGCCATTAACACAAAATTAAAGACGAAGCATAATATTTGGTTTTTTTTTCGGTAATACCTATAAATAACTAAACGGACTCTTATTAATGACCAACAAGTTAAGCCTTTTTTATCGTTATTGAACAACATGAAACTTATACTTCAACAGAAAATATTTTAAATACGTAAACTACGATAGCTCATGACTTTTGCTCACACCTTAACAAAATGCAAATGTACAAAAAGCAGCGCAAGTCTGAAATTATTAATAGGCGAACGTATTTTACACAGTTTGACTAATAACCGCAGGCAGAGCAACTGGCGGTAATTAAATTTCACAGCTATTGCATAATATTAACCGCCAAAATTTTAATCAATACAAAGATGTTACATATTATTATACGCAGGAGTTGATTTTTGTTGTAAAATTTTATATAACATGTTTTTATATATTTATACTTAACGTGTTTAAGTAGTTACATGTTATTAAATATCAGATATTTCATTAAACAAAATAGGATCAGGCAATCAATTCCTGTGCTATGACAATTCTATGGACGTTATTTTCAAATTTAGTAAGATATTGTTAAGAAAATCCACTATCCCATATCATCCGTGTTTTAAGAAGCAATAGAGGGAAACTAAAACAAGAGATGGGCAAGCACTTTACTTACTTACAACCTTATTTCATTATTAATAAAATGGCTGCGGTTGCTAAGCCGCCTGCCAAGCTTGGTGACTATGGCAAATATATCCTCTATGAGGCAATAATGGGGGTAGCCTATGTTCAGCATTGCACTTGTCGGATTGTAATGATTAAATATATTATGTTATAAATGTACAGAAATGTGATTACTATATTGCTTTTTAACTCTATACGAATTCATTAGTTATTGTAGTTTCACTATGCACCGTACCAAATGTTGCACATTGTAATTAAAGACGTATATTGTTCGCCCGTGTTGTGTCGATTTACATTTAGAGTTGAATAATTTGCCAAATGGCAAAGGGAACTTAATGTCTTTTGTTGTTCAAGGTACAAGTTGTCTACCCTACAAAGTGTTTAGATTATATTAATGTGGAGACTGGGAAAACCGCTACATAGACAACGGTTTTACCTGATATTGATATAAATTTATTATATTTTTATAATATAATAAATTTATTCATTAATAATTAATTATATTTTTTCTGTGAGGATGCTGTAAATTAAATATTTTATATATATAGAACCGCCAACACGCACGCAGCGCGGCGCAGCGGACTTATCGTTCTATAAACCTTCTTAAAATGAGAGGAAACCTGTCCAACATTACATTGGTACAACTCGTTCCTTCAATCGCTTCTTTAGGTATTTCAAAAAAATAAAATAAAATTTTCGAAAATTGGCATTCATTAGCCCTAACGTAATATTACTGTTACTCGTAATTTTTTTTTTCTAAAAGTGTATGCTGTTGCTCCTGTGGCCTTTACAGCTTTATCGAAATAGACTCGTAAGCAAGGACTTATTGAGCTAATTATTGAGCGCAACGATTCTACCCGCGGCGACGCGGCGCCAAGTGCCGCCCAAGAGCGCACCAGCCCGTACTTTTGGAGCAGGGACTTGAAATGTTACTCAAAATAACGTTACGCGTAGTTCCAGCAACGATAATTCGTACCGTTCCACTAGGATCGTAACAAAATTAATTCCTTGGCTATAACGATACTAACAAACGGAACAAAATTTAATAACTATTTAATAACAATATTAAACATATAACGTTATTAATATAACGATATAATATCATCATTATTAATATAACGATATAATATCGTTATTAATATAGCGATATAATAACGCTATTTACTTCGATACGCAACGTTGCCAACCAGCCTCTTCACCTTGAGCAAAAACTACATATTATGACCTTGAGGGCTGTGGCCACGCAGCGCGTCCCTATTAGATTATCATTCCCGAGTGAATCTGAATGTGATGTGATGTGAATCTGATGTGAATCTTTAACATGGGCACTATCCGCGCACATGAGCGTGAGTGAGACATGTATTAAAGCTTTAAAGTGTCTGCAAAGCGATACTGCCGACGCGACGATATTATCTAACATTTATGTAAAAATCAGTTGGGAGAATTAACGTGAGGTGAGTAATGTTTTTACGTACCTTGATTACCTGATACCTTGATAATGGCCCTCTGGCCAAGCTAGCAGGTAGGCATACGATCATAGTACATACTAACACTACTCAGTCAATACACATTTCGTCCGTCAGAAAATAAGTGACGTCTGGTGGCCCTGGATCTTGGACTATTACTGCCAATGTCGAACATATAACACGCGTTATATGTTCGACATTGGCGTTATGTCGTTAATTCTCGTGTTGTTACAGTCACTTTGACTTATGTGATAAACACAGGACGAGACTTAACCGCATCTTAAAATTGAGCAGCGTTTGAGTATTTGGATATTAGTTGCTTGGACAAATTATGTCGTTTGTTGACGTTCATACTACCAATGTCTCGAGTAAGTACAAGCCTGAGGTACAAGCGTATGTATGTGATTACTCTAAGGCCAATGTCAAACACTTAATAGTCTGTGGTCAAACAGTCGCACAGGGTAGAAATTGTCGCCAAAGAACTTAAAAATGTTTCCAAAATAATTACCGACAGATTGACTAAATAAGCTTGTGTGATTTCAAATGTTTATTTTTCAATAGTGTATGTCAAGATAAGAAGCGCTTATTTTATATTTTGGAAATGTAAACGTGAAATACAGATTGCTTAATATAAAAATCTAAATTTTTTATGAAGTACGGGCGACCACTAGTAATTATAAATATAATAATCGATGTCGGCTTCTATCGATGTTCAAACCAAGAGTGCGTGCCGATGTAAACGGGAAATCCATAAACTTACAATGCATAAAACTTACTTAGATATAAGTATATAAATCATTTTTGTTTCATTTCCTGTTACTATGGAAATGAGAGTTGTATCTTAGCTGTCTTATCGGTTGTACCCTCGACTGCATTTGGAAAGAATCCCTTTATCAGCTCTCATTGAATTGTTTTTACTCAAGAATTATTTAAAATAAAGAATTGTAAAATTTTAAAAATGATTAAGAAAGATAACACGTTTCTCGAGATTCATACATGCAGCACAAAATACAAACATGAAAATAATAATAGAAAAAAAAACGGCATTTTGAAAAAATTCCTATAAAAAGAAAATAATAATTTATAAAATACGCTGAGCAAGATATCACACACATCTGTGTGGCCGTGTGTATGAGCCCATGTATAAATTATATTATAAACGTTACCGTTATCGTGACGATAATACAGAACTTTCATGCATGCAAATACAAACATGAAAATAACAATAGAAAAAAAACGGAATTTTAAAAATATACCTATAAAAAATAATTTATAAAATGTTTATAAAATACGCTGAGCAAAATATCACACACACCTGTGTGGTTGTGTGTATGAGCCCATGTCTAAATTATATTATAAACGTTACCGTTATCGTGACGATAATACAGAACTTTCATACCTAGACTAGAATTCCCATATTGTATTTATTCAACATTTATTTTATTGTTTTTATCTTTGTCGTAAAAAAAAATGGTAAATAAATAATATAAATTTTGGTGGCATCCAATAGTTACAGTGAAATGATTAAGGAGCTTATTATACATTATTCGAGAATTAATAATTAATTAGACATTTATTAATTACTAGCGACCCGCCCTGGCTTCGCCTGGGTAGGATCTATTAATATGGCGTTATTAAGATTTAAAATAATCAAAGACCATTTACTTGAAAAAATATTTTTACAAGAAAATATCCAAGTTTTTCGGATAAAATATAGCCTTGACTTGATTACTCCTGGTATTTTCTCTATCTGTTTGTAAAGTTTCATTACAATTGATTAAGCTATTCTGAAGATTAGCTCAAATTGCAATTAACAATTTCATTGGTGCTGGCTAAGATTGTATATTTCTATGTTCACCACTAAGCACCTATCCAATTAACACTAAAAATTGCAATTGCAATTAACAATTTGATTGATGCTGACGAAGATTGTATATTTCTATGTTCACCACTAAGCACCTACCCAATTAACACTAAAAATGCAATTGCAATTAACAATTTCATTGATGCTAGCGAATATCGTACCCCGGTTGCTCATGTACTTAGAAATCTACGGTGAGCGCTTAACTTCTGAGTTAACACGGCACTTCGTCCGTTAGTATTCGAAAATGTAACAGTAGTCGAATATGGCTTGGTAGCCATTGTAATCTCGATGCTGATGATGTTAGAAGCATGGCAGTAATGTAATCAACAAGTATATGACTTTAAACAAAGAAATATTTGTATAGACCTCAGAGCTATCAAATATCGAATAAGCGTTCTCTTCCTCAAGGGATAAGTTCCAATTTGAGATAAGACAGAAATCATCAGCTATTACAGTTAAACAATAAAGGCACCGAAATAAAAATGTGATCTTTCCAATTACGATCATGCATTGTTCATGGAAATTATTAATAAGGTAAATTTTGAAAAATATTGAATGATAATTATTTCGAATTATTTATAATTTTCATTTAAACCTTTTCAGTATATTAATAATAATAGTTAATTTATTTAAGAAAGAAACTAATTAAAAAAGTAAGTCATGACAAATTCATATTTTGTACACTAAAGTTACTTCCTTTTTTAAGATTTATTCCGAAGTAGCGACCCGCCCCGGCTTCGACTGTTTAGGATGGGATTTTTAGATTTCAGATAATTAAAAATCATTTATTCTATAATGTTTTTGTATGTATGTATGTAGATAAATATTACAATTATGAAACACCACGGTACAGAGGGATCTTATGGCTCACAGTGAATGGTCTTGTTGACGCCACACGTAAAATGACCAATCCGTTGACAGGAAGCAACATCAAAGGTGCAAAGTGAGTGGTACTGGTACTAGTGATTAAGGCAAATCCTCCCTACAACGGGAGGGGCTCATGTCTAGCTGTGAACTTTTGCGGTCTGATTAAGAAGAAGAATTAGCGCGCTAAAAACATTGCATTAATGACCAATATATATATATATATATTGGTCAACACGAGATCTCCAACACTATAAGCCCGATTGTTTTTTAAAAAATGACACCTTCGTTGACTTGAAATTTAGCATATATACCCTTTTCTCGACGACTCTTGACTCGACTTTTAAAAGTTTTGGAAAATTCAACCCCTGAAGGGGTGAAATACGTGCGTGTAGTTGCAAATTCAACTATTACTTCGTGTGTGTGCAGCAGTAAGTACTACGTAATTAATTATCATTTGGTATCCCCTAAACGCCCGAAATAAAGGTTACCTCTTACGTTACGTTTACCTCGATTACGGAGCATGTGTAATTTAGTGCTTTGTACTGACCAGTTAGAGGCAAAGTAACAATTAATTGGTCTGTCGTGTAGTATATTCGCTCACAATAAAGAACTTTGTATATTTTAATAACATTTTTCACATTGTTCTTTCCGATACTGGAAGAATAAGATCACAACAGCAATAATACTGGTTTGTACAAGTCTGTAATCGATATATCGACTCGATCAAAGGAGGACCAGGCTCTCACAGAATACCATCATAAAAAAGCAATTTTGTGCTGTGTTTCGTATGTTGAACGATGATAACCGGCTATTGTTGCTGGTAGCCTTAGCTCTTAGTAACGACGAATGTTCGTATTGATTCTTTAATTAGAACAAATTTAGGTCTATGCACAATTGAACGTCTACCCGGTAGGCTATGTGCTCGTTTGTCATACTTACCTTAAAAAATTAGAAAACTTCGTGATCAATAATGTACTACAAACACATTCATGTAAAAACTAACAAGTCTAATAACAAAATAATTCTTCATCGAATTATAATATTTGTACATATTCACAAACCTAGTAACAGTTTTTGGAAAATGTGAACTGCGAAGTTTAATTTTAATTAGACCGCAATTTCGCTGCCCCCGGCGTTTCATCAAACTATGCAAAATTTCGACAAAATTGCTTCTTTGTTATTTAAAAGCGGAGTGATGATATGATAGGCTATTTTATCGCCTTTTAAATGCCACATAAATTGAAAAGCTTTAAAGTATTCTAACATATACACCCTTTTTACTGAAAATGAGGCATTCCATCTTAGTTTTCAGGAATGACAACGCATACATTTTGATTATAAACATTATGTATCAAGACTATGTAATTATGTGAATTATAGGTCAACCTATCACTTTTTTATTTCGGGCATGTCTTTCGATGTATCCTTATAAATGGTAAATATTCTTGCAATTAGAAATGCATTACTTTTTACTCTTTACATTTATTGAAAATTAAAGTCAATTTAGTTTTGATAAAATAATGTAATAAATTTCATGGTATTGTTACGAGCTTGGGGTTCGAGACAATTAAAAACTGCCGAGTGAATTACTAAAATTGACACTTTAATTACACAACACTAATTACAGCTTTAAGCCACACTAATAACAAAACACAATTTTACTACAGATCGCTTTAGTTCGCAGTTGTATCGCTTCGAAGTCTTCGCTTGTATCGCCAATTCAATACTGACTCGGTCGTGGTCTATAACGGCCTTATATAGCGTCTCAGATACTTTCCAGAACCTTCTACTGTAGAAACATATAGAATGTTCGAGTACATATCGGTCCCGAAATTTCTAGAAGGATCTTGACCCTCCTAGTTCTGCTACTCGATACTAGAGGGCGCTAGTGGTAACTAGTGTTGCCATGTGCAAGACATTAATAGTGGCGCGCAACACTATTTTATTTTAATTTTTGCCTTAACGTTGACTAGCTTTGATTCATATCATTCGTCCTATTGAATATTGATTAACACCATAAAATCTATACTGATTTTTTTTACATTTGAGTAGACTTCGAAATTTCATAAATGTAGTTTCTTTCTTTTATTTTTTTTAAGACGACCACATTAAGATTTTCTTCTGTATCGTGGGGGCAGTCTGCCCACATATCAGACTCGGAACAATTACTTCAAACAAATACTTCTTGTATTTACGGATAACGTGAGAAAAGTGAAGAAATAGGTACCATTCGCCGTATAGTGGCGGCATAAGAGAACCCCATATCGTTCCGTGGGTGTCATAAAAGGCGACAGAGGGAAACAAATTAGGAGATGGCAACAGGGTCTTCCTAATAACGACTATAAATAAAAAAACTGCGGTTGCCAACCCGCTTGCCAAGTGTGGCAACTATGGCAAATATCCCCCCTATGAGGCAATCTTCATAGATTACCTCATGGGGGGATATTGAGGGAGGCCTATGTTCAGCAGTGGACTTTAATATTCTGTAACGGTAACGGATTTACATCCAGTAGTTTTTGTGTGAATCATGAATACACAGACAGATAGACAAACAGACAGGCAAACAGAAATTTTTCTAGAAGCCACTAATTTGGCTTCAGTATCCTTTATTTAGTCTCCTGGACTTGATTTTTCTAGAAAATATTAGAATTACACACATGATTTTTCTACAGATTTACTTATTAGGCAACCTAAAGGTTAGATTTTTTAAGCAATTTAAAAAAAATCGCTTATTTTTCTTAAAACCTCCCTAACTCGGTTAAATTTGACCATAGGAAAAAAAATCATTTAACCTTTTTTATGTAAAATTGTAAGTTCTACACATTGTTATAAGAACTTTTTTGTCTAATTTTTACCGTTTTCAAATAATTGCGAAAAAACAATTTTGACAGTTTTTTTTTAAACCTTGCCGGGGTTCCGGACGCGAAAACCTTTACACATTGGATTTGTATCATTAATACTACATTATATCAAAAATGCAAAGTTGAGTGTCAACATTTCGATTTCAGACCTTATTTGACTGGACTAATAGGTAGGTACCCGCATTAAGTTTAGTACCAGGCGGAACCCATTAATTTTCTTCCGGTTTATAATTTGCATTTTTTTTAAATTTGATTTTTTTAATTATTTATTCTATTTTAGACCTTTTAGTGTCCCGACACACTTATGAACTAAACATATGATAGCACGAGGTCCGACTCAAACATGGCCCATTTTTACGCTATCAAAAACTTTTTAAACCAATTTATTATTCCTGCTTAAATTTAAACATATAACTTATATATATATTTGTAATCCCCTTTTAATTTCCTTTATTTTGATATCCTACTCGATAGGTTTGGTTAATTTTTTTTATTAACGTATTACTATTTCGCGCCAAAAATCCGCCATTTTGTTTATTTTTTTCAAACAGCTATCTAAGAACACTTGGGTTTTTAAGACGAATATAACGATACCTTAACTGTCGAAATCTATCCAGCCGTTTGGAAGATACGAGGTAATAAAGAAATTTACAAGATACGCGCGAAAAACATAACCCTTCCTTGGCAGTAATAACAACTAAATATTCAATTCAAATGTTTGTTTGTTATCTGTAATACCTTTAGATCGTGTAATTATTAGTAGACTACACTAAAGTGAGAGTTAGTGATACTTGTAATCGTACGTGTCCAAATATGCGCATGTGAATGCAGTTCCGTGCGAATCGGGTTATAAATAACAATTATGTGTGTTCCTGCTTATACTCGTATCTCAACAAAAGCAATAGCAGTTTAGCAATTTACTCTACCGCATGTGTTCACTTGAAGCTGGTATTCATAACTCTAATGTAAAAAAATGCTTTCGTTGTTTTTCCTTTTTCTTACAAATTTTCATATATTTAATCCCTTTTTAAGATAGAATGCCTCGTTACTAATAAAAAGAATCACCAGTTCTCGTCAGTTACCTTACGAAACAAAGCAGCATTATGTTGCTATTTCACGCCGCTTTTATTCTATGCGAGCATGGTTCTTCCCCGGTCGGGCTGACGTATTTGTGCTACAGCGTGACTGTACAACGTACAAGATTAACAAAATATAATATTTTAAATAAAAACACTTATATATGTACATCGCAATATGTATATAAAGGCTTCACGGAAAAATGTAACTTTCTACAACATAAATTTGAAAGCAGTTCTTACACCAGTTAGGGTTGTAAATTCCTATTACGAGCACCCTCACTGCCCGTAGCATAGCTCTTAACTATGCTAATTTTACATACCCGGCTACGTTCAGACCTGACCTGTAGTCACTAGCACACTAGACTTCTAGTCTTTCTAGTACTTCTAAATACATTCATATTTTTAAGAATCCTTATTTATTTAGGTATAATAAAAGATACTTTTACTGTGGAACGTGTTATCCCATAAATATTTTTTGAGTAAATTAATTTTTAATGTCTAGATCCTATCCCATTCTGTGGCTACAATATATATTAATTACGTTTAATCATGGTCACTAATGAATCGTAGTAAAAAATCTTTATTAAGCTTGGAGGATCGATGTGGTGCGTAAGTTCGTCGCAATCGATACAAAAATAAGATTGGAATGCATCGATTGACAATTTATCTACCGCGTAAACGTGGAGATTTCAGCAAATCATTCCATTTTGTACATATTTCTAATTTCATCTTCAATGATCTAAAACCATCACTTTATATTAAATGATGGCCCTAACAAAATGTTATAACAAATACCCCGTTCATTTAGCTACCTTGATTCATTTCCGTAAAAATGCAGCGTGTTCTTACCCCCGCTAACAAAAATACGGTTCAGAGATAAATTCTAAAATCGTCATAACGACCTACATTTTTCGAATATGTCAAGGTAAATTACGTATTCATTCCAGGCAAGCTTAAAAGCTCTCAAATCTGCAAATAAATTTTCTACAGATACGGCAAATTTTAAAACAGTTTCGCTAAAGGAACCAACAACTAATGTACACAGGGGTTTTAAATACCTATGGTGCTATGGCTTCAAAAACAAAATTGTGCGCGGGATGTTTAAATAAAATAACTAATAAGGACTTTGTAACATGTTCACTTTGCAAAGATATATATGACACAGTTTGCGCTAATATCTCTCACCAACGCCTTATGCTGCTGGAGAAAGACAAGAAAGAGAAATGGATCTGCCCTGGTTGTAGGAATAAAGAGCGAAAGGGTGACAATTTAAACACCCCCATTCAGTCCAGAACGGGCCCGCGCGACCGTGGTGATTCGTCGCAGGAAATTAGTACTCCTAACAATGATTACATAACACAGCGTAAAAAACCTCAACTACCTAGTAATCAGAAGGTGAGCTCACCTACACAACCTGGAGATGAATCCTTAATGCTAACAATTAGATCAGAAATTAAATCATCAATGGGAAAATTCTTAAATCAAGCTATAGAGGAGTCATCTATAAAAATGGATTTAAGAACTATAAAAGAGGAGTTAAGTTCCTTAAAAGATATCAAAAGCGGGCTTGAATTTTTAAGCGCGGAATATGATAGAATAAAAAAAGAATTAAAAACGTCAGAAGAGCACATAAAGTCGCTTTCAGCTGAAAACAGCAACTTACATACAAAAGTGAACGAATTATCAAATAGACTTGTTTTACTTGAGCAATACTCGCGTGAGACAAATATTGAAGTGAATGGTGTTCCGGAAAGTAAGACTGAGAACTTAATTAATGTTGCCAAAGCAATACTGTATCTATTCCTACCGATCTCATCGAAACAGCTACCTGTACCAGAGTTAGGAAGATGAATGACTCAAATAAGAGGCCCCGCGCAATTATTATAAAACTTCCTTCAGTAAAAACTCGTGATGAGATACTAGCAGCGGTATCACAATTTAATAAAAAGAACGCATCCAATAAACTAAACACAGGACACCTGGGATATATAGAAAGCAAGTCGCCTATTTTCGTCTCCGAACATCTAGCGCCGTATTTTAAAGCTCTACATGCGCGGACTCGCAAGTTGCTCGAGAAAAGCAATACGATTTCGTCTGGATCCGTAACGGCCGCATTTTGTTAGAAAAATGACCAGTCCTTTTTTTTTTTTTTTTTGCGGATGGAAAATCATCTAATGACGCCTTCGCTGTGGGTGGAGCGGAAGGAGTGTCAGACTTTACTGACTAAAACCATCCGTGTTCCTTCAGTGCCCTTACGTTCCGGAGCCGCGGTATCTCTTTCGAACAGCCCGCAGCCCCGGCAGGCGTCATCTTGCGGGCCCTTCACACTGCTGACAGCTCTTTGAGGCGCGCGTGAACAAAACGCGCCGTCGACACGGCCTGTCGTCGTTAGACGGACGGACGGCGAGCTACCCATTGCTCGCCGTCCACAGGTCCGCGCCTACGGTGGTCAGGGGCCACGACGTAGCCCCCGACGCCCGGGCGTCTCCTGCGGCGGCCGGAAGGAAAGCTGTTGCTCTTTCCTTCCCGCCCGCCACCTCCTTCGCTAGCATCACTGCTTCGCAGAAGGTGGTGACGGTCCCATTCCGTCTCGCCCGGACCATGGCTTCGACCAGGCCGGACGCGAGAGGTCGCCGCCGCCTATCGCCGCTACGAGTACACGGCGGTGCTCCGCCCAAGCAGGGCACACCTCCACGGTGTGCTCCACCGTGTCCTCCGGTCGATCCTCGCAGTGGGAGCACCTGGCGTTTCCTCCCGCCCGATTCGGTGCAGGAACCTCCCGAACACACCGTGTCCGGTGAGGACCTGCGTCAGGCGGAAGGTGAGGACACCGTGGCGTCTCTCAAGCCACCTCAAAGAGGGTCTTATCGCCGCTATAGTGGCGTGCCCAGCACGGGTTGCGACAGTCGCTCTCCATGTCGCCATGAGATCATGCCGGAAGTCTGTCCGCTGCGCGACAACTGCCGCGGCAGCGGGTTTCCCGGCATAGTGCCTCCGCGCCATTCGTGCAGGCGCGCGAGGACTATCGCCTCCAGATCCCATGGCGGCAATCCAGCAAGGAGGCTCGCCGCCTGCGGGAGATCGTGCGGTAGCCGCGAACCATCTTTACGGCAACCACCCTTTGGGGCGCGTTTAGGTGGTGGACGGCAAGCCGCGCCAAACCACGCGCCCACACCGGGGCCCCTGTAAAGGGCCATGGACCTCACGATCCCTGCGTAGAGCCTCCGGCAGGAGATGACCAGTCCTCAAAACAAATAAAGTGTTACGATAACCCAAACACACTATAATAATACGGACATTTTTAACGGGAATTGATTAACGCCAAAAATGGCTACCTTAAAGATTTATTACCAAATTTCAGAGGCCTGAAAACCAAAACTAAAGACTTGAGACTTGCAACGTTGTTGGGAGACTACGATGTTATTGTTGGGACTGAAACCTGTTGGATGACAGCGTTTACGATGACGAGCTATTTAGCAACAACTATTATGTATACCGTAGAGATCGCCAATCAACCAGCCTGGCCGGAAAAGGTGGCGGAGGCGTTTGTCGCTATTTCCATTAAGTACCACTCGAAGAGAATGTTTCACTATGAAAGCACTGAGAGGATTTGTGGATATCAGTAAATACATCGACAGATAAAGCGATTTTAATTATGCCATTTACATACCACCACCAATAACCGTGTCATCACCGAACCTATTATCGACAACTGCAGTGATGTGATTTTATCTCATTCCGGTGATGTGATTGTTTTAGGTGATTTCAACCTCGGATTTATAGACTGGAATAAAGATTCAAGAGGATGTTGTAACTTGACTCCATTAAATTATCAGTGTAGCTTAGGGTACTTATTGATTGACTTTATGTCGTTAAATAATTTGTCTCAGTTTAATCATGTTGCAAACCATAACAGTCGTATCTTAGATCTCGTCCTAAGTAACTTAGACAGTATAATAGTCGATAATTGTATTAATCCGCTCTGCAAATTAGATTCACACCATCCAGCTCTGTCGATTGGGTTCAGTTTAAATAATTATCACTCTTTACGTAACAAGCAATTTGCAACGTATAATTACAAAAAAGCTGATTATGCAACTGTAAAAAGTAAATTAAGTCATATCGATTGGGTCAAAGAACTGTCGGATCTGGATGACGTTGACATCGCTGTTTCAAAATTTTATCAACTTATACATGATGTTATTCAATCAACTGTACCCAGAACTAAACGTCGTAGTCCGAAATATCCACATTGGTTTTCAGGTAACCTTATAAAATTAATAGCCGAAAGAAATAGAATTCATTCAAGATACAAGATTTACCGGAATCCTAGAGATAAGATTGAACTTATCTTATCTAATAAATGCGTAGAGTCATTAATTTCATCTTGCTACAATATATTTAAAAACACTGAATATGCTCTCATTAAAAACCCAAAAAATTTGGTCATATGTCAAATTTACGTGGAGGTCTTCCAACTTACCGTCTGAGATGTATTTAAACGACAACACAGCGTGGTAGTGAGGAAATTTGTAATCTTTTGAACACGTTTTTCTTCGATTTACTCTCCCTGACAATTCAACGCAACCGGATCTCGGAGATTGCTATCCACAATTAATTCTAAGCAATGTTGAAATCACTAAAAAATTACAGAGCGAGACGTCGAGAAAGTATTAAAGTCAATTGACTCTAATAAAGGTGCTGGACCGGACGGCATCCCACCTACTTACTTTATTAAAAAACTTATAAATATTTAACTCTCCCACTTAAATTACTTTTCGATAAATCAATTAAAACTGCAAAATTTCCTGACGAGTGGAAAGTTTCCAATGTGATACCCATTTACAAAAAAGGTGACAAAAGCAATATTGAAAGCTACCGTCCTGTTTCTTTATTAAGCTTGTTTCTAAACTTTTAGAAAAATACTCTGCCCCATTTTGTCTTCTCATTTATCAAATGTCAGCATGGTTTTTGCAAATAAGTCTACAGTTAGTAACCTACTAGAATACACCTTGAACTTGGCGATACGTTGATAAAAATAAAGAGGTTGATGCTATATACACCGATTTTAGTAGCGCTCGATAAAGTTAACCACGCCATTCTTTTGTCCAAATTAAATTATTATGGTATTCACGGAAACCTGTTGAACTGGATAAAATCCTACTTATTTAATCGAATTCAAAGAGTAACAATACAGGGTTTCAAATCTTTTTCGTTTTATCCAACTTCAGGCGTTCCACAGGGGTTGCTATCGGCCCTGTTCTTTTTGGTATTTATAAATGACATTTCTGCTCACATTACCTTTAGTAATTACTCAATATTTGCAGATGACTTAAAATTGTATAAGGTTATAGAGTCTCCAGATGATGTAGTTAGATTACAGACAGATCTCACCTCTATCTCGGATTGGTGCAAAAGTAACAAAATGCTACTAAACCCTAAGAAATGTCTGTCTATAAAAATTACCAGAAGGAGAAACATTATTCGCTCCAGTTATTTTGTAGACGGAGAAAATTAACAGAATCCGAAGTAGTCCGTGACCTATGTAATGATCGAAAAATTAAATTTCAACATCCATTTTGATAATATTGCATCCAAAGCATGGCAGATGGCAGGATTCGTAAAGCGAATATGTAAGGATTTGCGGAACCCTACATCTATTCTCACTATATACAAAGCTCTTATTTGTAGTACACTAGAATATGCATCACCTGTTTGGAACCCATCATACCAAATTCACAGTGATCGAATAGAGCGTATCCAGCGCAATTTTACCCGCTACTTAGCCTTTAAAGATCAAACTTGTCCTTACCGTGCTGACTATAATACTAGGCTATCCCACTTCAAATTAGAGTCTCTCGAAAAAAGACGTCGACTTAGCGATCTTAAAACACTTTATAAGCTAATTCACGGCCTCCTACTATCACCGGCACTGTTAAATCAAATAAGTATCAGAGTTCCAAGATCTCTGTTTGCCTAACCATAGAACAAATTTAGGTAAACGAGCCCCAATAAATAGGTTAATGCAAACGTATAACGACATAACCACCAACGGCGACGTCGACATTTTCCATACGGATAACGTATCAGAATTTGCTAGATTATGTAATAAGTATTTATAACTCTTTCTCTCTTCTTCAAGTTTAGCATTAGTTTTATTGTAAGCAAATTACTTGTAAATTTATTAATGATATTGTTCTAGTTAAGTAAGTTAACAACTGTCTTATTGTAGCTGCACTATTTTTGTGAATGTTGTATATACCTTTAAAGGCGAATCATTTTGAACAAAACCAATTGTGTTATATTTAACAATGTCTAGTGATAAGCCAATGGTGTATCTGTTAAAATAAATAAATAAATAAATAAGTTAAATTAAACAAAGGAAATGTAGGTCTTTCAATAATAGTATGCACATACTCGTATTACACATATTTGATACAAAAAGCTTTCTATTTGGAGAAAGAAAAAGGTAAGAGGGCCTCACTTATCCAGACGGACACCTAGGCAGCAAAACTAATGTTCTTTTTATTTTTTAAATTAAGTCTAATAAAAAAATACATTCTAGACAATCCAAAAATTCTAAATGTGTTGAAGAATATATACATATATTTCATATTCGTTCTGACTAGATAATATTTATATGTATTTATTTATTTATATATAATACTAGGGATACTCGGCGTGTGTTACTACGCTAAAAAAAGAAATACATTTTGAAAGGAAATTTTGTTTATTTATTAACTTTTTTATATAGTTTTTTTTATTGTTTTTGTTTTCTAAAACCATATTCGCGGTTTTGAATTTATTTTTATTTTCTCCGAGCAAACGTCAAGTTACTGTGACATATGAAAACCAGGTTAAATAATCTATTTAAAGCTAAGTGAAGCCCTAGGTTAGTTTTTGCTCTTAACATAGAAAGGCATAATATGGAAAGAAGCGTATTTACCATATCTTGGGAGTCTTGTGGGTACGTTAAATTATATTTGTTACGTTAACTCCGAACATTCTATTGTTCCATTAGTACCCTGCGGTTTGATACGGAACTTTAACCAAAAAAGAGTAGATAACTAGATATATACAATATACTCTACGGTATTCATCGAAATATATCGAATGTACCATTAACGACAGTAGCCTAATGGAACAAACTACGAAACTTAAAAACATAGGGTAATAGGAGAGTAAACTGTACTGCTAGTATTCTTCTAAAAAATACAAGAAACACAGGCTACAAGAATAATGGCATGTATGCTACGGATATCAATCCACGCTACGATTTCATGTCTCTAGTCTAATAATGCTACGCGAAACCAGTCTACGTACTTTTTCATTGCTGCTACGAGATTGTTCTAAGTGAACAAGTGAGGGATTTGCACATTTCTACACTTTTTATGTTTTAAAAATTAAATGCTGTTAAAAAAAACATACTTTGTGGCATTCCTTGGGGGAGGCCTATGTTCAGCAGTGGACTTGTGAAGGGCTGTAATGATGATGATGATGATGATGAAAAAAAACATGCGTGAGTGTCGTGGAACACTCGGTTGGAACGAAGTTCCTTTGTAGTATATTATTATTGATAAACGTATTACACGTCTATTAAAATGAAGCGTCATTTAAAATAATATTTCTTTCATGGCAAGATAAGAAAAAGTGCGAGGGAGATGGATATTATTCCATCTCGCTCGCACTATAGACGGGGGGTCGTGACGGAAAAATCTTACACTTTTTCTTGCCTAGCCCCCATCCGTTAAATTCGTACCGTGCGATAAGGAACTTCGTTCCAATAATTGCAGATATTAGTTGTTTCGTCTTATAATTTTTGTGATTACATACACAAGAATTGCTCACGTTATATTAATAATTGGTTTCTCGGAAACGGCTCTAATGATCTAGATATTTTTTGGAACGAAATTCCTTATCGGACGGTACGAATTTGGCGGATGGGGCTAGGCGAGAAAAAGTAAAAGATTTTTCTTTCACGAACCCTTCTGATGTAGTGTAGACGGCCTTGGCGGCTATAAGGAAGCGAGATGGAATAATATCCATCTCTCTCGCACTTTTTCTTATCTTGCCATGAAAAAATATTATTTTATTTTAAATGACGCTTCATTTTAATAGACGCTAGTAATTCAGTTATTGTATTTGTTAATCAATAATATACTACGTTCCAATCGAGTGTTCCACGACACTCACGCATGTTTTTATTTAGATAACGTTTATTGTATATGTTATAGCGTGACGGTACAACGTACAAGATTAACAAACTATAATATTTTAAATAAAAAAAGTTATATATGTACATCGCAATATGTATATAAAGGCTTCACGGAAAAATATAACTTTCTACAACATAAATTTGAAAGCAGTTCTTACACCAGTTAGGGTTGTAAATTCCTATTACGAGCACCCTCACTGCCCGTAGCATAGCTCTTAACTATGCTAATTTTACATACCCTAGATGGAGTGACGACCTGGTAAGACATGCAGGAAGTCGATGGATGCAGGTGGCTCAGGACCGCGCTTTGTGGCATTCCTTGGGGGAGGCCTATGTTCAGCAGTGGACTTGTGAAGGGCTGTAATGATGATGATGATGATGTATATGTTTATTCCCAATTTTATTTAAATGAGTTTTATCACTGAGAATTTTTTTTTCCAACGTAAGGTTCACTTTAGTAAGTGGCTACTGCAGCCTATGGACACCTGATATCCAGAAAAGAAGGCTATAGAAGCTAGATGGAATATCTCACAGCCTGCAATTATTATAGCTCTTTATACCCTTCAGCCTGTGCTGCTGCTCAGCAGCAGAGATTGGGGAAGCTTGGCTGTGTATTCCATTCCAAGCGGACTCTTAAGCAGAAAGAAAGTTCTCATATACTGCCTATACATAGTTTTTGCGGTTTCTGTATTTACGTGTTACATTACGTGGTAGAGCCATGCTGTATGGTTGTAGCACGAATGGGTCGGCTCGACCGAGGAAGGACAACACCCTCCCAGAATACCAGCGTAAAATAGCAGCTTAACGCTGCTGTGTTTCGTATGGTGAGTTTAGAGAACCGGAGACCCTTTTTACTAGAAACGAGACATTCAATCTTAGTCCTCACGGGTGATAACGCATCTGCATTTTGATTCGTAATCGAGGATAGATGTCTGGACTGTGTGCTCGTTTGTCACCCCATTCTATAAAAAAAAAAACGAAGCTCGTAAAGTGGGCTGGGTATAAACTAAGTAAAGGCCAAATGCTAGGTCGCGTCCAAGCTTGGCTTAATTATGTCAAATGTTATTTGTGATAAAAAGTATCAAGTACAGGATTTTGTATGAGAATCGAAAATTACTATAGTTGGACGAAGGATAGGTACCCAATCTTTTGTTATTAAAAATTTGAAACAAACCAATCACAAATTGAGACAAAAAGCTGTTTGTGACTCTATTTTGAACGTTATTCATTAAAGCTTTTTGAGGTCTGGCACAATATTAATGCAGATGTAGAGGCTTACTGTCAAGAAGTAGCAGACGACTATGAAGAAGCTTACAATCAAACTTTGAGACTTGTCAACTGCTTTAGGAAACTGCTTCTTCACGGCTACTGTGGATAAAACACTGCACAACGAAGTGAACTCAAAATTAAAAGGACTGACAGAAACTTTGTCATCCATCGTATTTGCCAGACCTTGCTCCTACCAATTTTTTTAATTAGATTTTTTTATAGAGTCGAATAGCAAAATGGCAAAAGTGCATCGACAATAATGCTTCTATTCAATTATAATTTAAAAAAATATTAGAAGCAATTTCGTAAGTAAGGCTCTACATTTGCGAGGATAGCTTCAACCACTTACAAGTATTACAATTTGGTATACCTAATATTGGAATACATTTGAACCTTTCCAATACTTGTTTTACAAGTGATCTTACTGAGTGCCCACATAAATAAACAAAATGCAGACATTTTCATAGATTTAAGTAAATGTTTTAAGTGGTATTAAAATGATGGACTATGTTACTTTTTTATCGTTTTAGTGTATAGAGCCATATGAGTCGGCTCGACGCGGTAAGCACACCACCACCAGCGTTAAATAGGAGCATAAAGCCGCTGTGTTACGTACGTGGCACTTACCATCAAGTGGACTGTGTGCTCATTTAGCTCTTCATCCTCACTGCTACAAAACTATATATAAAGTGTCAATCATTATATATACCGTTAGTAACATATATACATAAAACAATATTTTTTATTATGACCTTAATAGGATAGGAGAACAACAAACAAAAAGAGATGCATTTAATTTGTCTCTTTTTAACTTATATATCAATTTACTTATTTCATTTATAATTTATACCAAACAAGCGTCATCCCACTCAATCACTATAAGCATCGCTTGACGGAAACTTTACGAACCAATACATCACATCGGCGTTGGCATCTCCTGTCAATCGCATTCAACTACAATTTGCTTTTCAAAGCAAGCGTCTAATTTATCTGCTGAACATACAACTTGTTTGAAATATTCCCATTTCATTTTACTTCTTTTAAAAGTTTTATATGGAAAGTTCTTAATAACGCATATTACTCATATATTACTGATGTCTTGTTGGTCTAGTGGTCGTAAGCGCGACTGCTGATCATGTGGTCCCGGGTTCGAAACCTGAATGGGGCCAAAATCAGTTATTGAACTTTTCTGTCAAGAAATTCTCATTAGCAGGTCTGAGTCTGAAAGTTTGGTAGTGCTGCTCCTGTCTTGCGTCTGATCTCTTTTCGGTCATGTCTAATTACTGGACTATAAGATTGAGAGAATAGAGAGTGCACCTGTGTACCATAATTTCATCCTGCGCAGATGACTAGTCTCCGTTGTCACTGGCCACTGTGATCAAAACTCAGTTTGGAGAACATTTTTATATTATTACGGTATATTTAGAATAAGATTAATAAAATAAAAATAAAAAACCTTCACCATTTTTATATTTTACAGATAACATGAAGGTTTGGATGACAAAAGTGTTCTTTCTTTCTTCTTTATCAGTCCGTCAAATTCCACTGCTGACTGTGGGCCTCTGCCGTTGTAGTGAGGTCACGTTTGGCGGATTGACAATCACAGTACCAGTCTAAGTTATAGTATTTTTATTCAAAACTAGCCTTTACATCTAAAGCAATAAGATTTTTCAGGCATTTTCCGTCGTCACCTCTTACAACGAAAAATGCCAGAACACGGACACCCACGAGACGAAATAGGATACTCTTACGCCGTCACTACTCGGCTGCCGGGATTTAAATGTTATGTATACCAAAATTTTTCATTCCAAATATTATCAAAGCAAACATATAAGCCGATTAAAAGGGAGAGAACTTACTTTAGGAAAACATAAACTTGTCAATAATAGCTTCGAGCGATCGAACGTAGGGTTGTCAACCACCACACAAATAAACATTACAGAGACGCTTTACACTTCATACCTACGTCTTCTTCGCGACATGGAAGCGAGGTTTTCTATAAGCGAGTGGTAAGGTGGCATTTCGAAAACCGATCTAACACGCTGTTCCATCTCGGCAACTGTTGGGCAATCGGAGAAATACACTCTGTCATTTACATAACCCCACAAAAAGAAGTACAAGGGTGTGAGGTCCGGAGAACGAGCATGCCATAGCACCGGTCCCCCGCGGCCAATCCATCCTCGCGGAAAGCGAACGTTAAGATGTTCTCGTACGTTGCGAGCAAAATGTGCTGGAGCTCCATCATGCTGAAACACCATGTTTCTTTGGTTCTCAAAGTAATCCCAGTCAGCCACAGGAAAGTCGTCAATCGCCTCTTCGAATTCCGTTTGTAAAAACGTTAGATAGTTGCTACCGTTCAGACGTGATGGCATAATGACGGGACCGATGACATGCCCATCATAAAGGCCAGCCCACATTCAGCCGCCACTGGTGTTGGAATCTGCCCTGCCGTGAGGCATGTGGATTCACGCGAGCCCAAACGTGATCGTTATGCATATTTGAAAGTCTTGACCTCGTGAATGTTGCCTCGTCCGTCCAAAGAACATAGTTTACGTAATTAGGGTTTTCCTCTAACTGCCTGAGGTACCACTCGCAGAAGTTCCTCCTGGGTGCAAAATCGGAGGGTATCAGCTCCTGTGTACGGCGATAGTGATAACGGTGACGATTGTCGTCACGAAAAATTCGCCAAACTGCAACATGGTTTATACCGAATCTTGTTCCGGCTCGCCTCGTACTTGTGGTCGGCTCTTCTTCAAAATGCTCTAACACTAATTCAGCCTGCTTGGCGTCGACTGTGCTTGGACGTCCACTTCCAGTAGACCGACAAAAAGAGCCGGTGGAATGTAGTCGTCTTGACATATTCAGAAAACACTGGTACGAAGGCAGCCGTCGCTGTTCAGTGGGGGGTCTACCATCGATAAATCGTTGCCGATACAGTTCGCAAGCACGATTTAAATTGATATCTTCATGGCCTACGCATAACATCATATCGTAATATTCCGAGTTAGAAAGCATCGTTATTTTGCAAAAAATGTTGTAAAAAAAACTCGAAACAGTTGTAGGATATCGATTAGAAGATTTGAAATTGACAACATTTTTTTTTTCCAACTTGACATTTTTTGAAGCCAGTACTTGAGTATAATGACATCCTTGTATTGAGGTAGCAAACATTTATGAATGAAAAATAGAAAAACTATTAAAGTAGACAATTATTAGATAAAATAGGTACGTAGGCCTTTCTGTTAAATAATCTGGTTCCCTGATATGACAGCTTACTAGGGTTGACAAAATTTTTGGCTTTGATAATTAATTATATTTTTACGGGATATTTTGTAACACGTTGTATTGCTATGTCAGATGCAAATCAGTAATATATTCACCGTTGTTATCGATACAATAAACTAGATGAAGTGACGACCAGATAAGACATGCAGGAAGTCAATGGATGCAGGTGGCTCAGGTCCATGCTTTGTGGTATTCCTTGGTAGAGTCCTATGTTCAGCAGTGGCCTTGTGAAGGGCTGTAATGATGATCGTCACCATCTCCAAAAATTATAAGGATTAAAATATTGTGAAAACTATCACTTATTTTTACAATGTCTTATGTACCAATCTCTTTGTTTGATATCTCCAGGTATGCTCTAAGCCAATAAACGCTACTAAATATTATTAATAAATATGAGTAAATAAACTGCTTGGATTCAATTTAAGCATAACTTTATCACAAAACCCAAACTCCAGTGAGCTGCGGCGTTAAATTCGAGATTTATAGAAAAAGTTTCCGATTTTGGCTAAGCAATGAATCAAGTCTACGAAGGGTTAAAATAACCTTGGTCGGGTGAAAAATCGATATATAAGGGTAAAAATATATTCATATACCGATTCATTTAATATTACGGTTTTATTGAAATATTCCTAAAATAAATATAATCCCCCTTTACTCAATGAATAGTCATTTTTCTAAATGGTGTTACCCCATTGGGTTCCAGTTCTTTAATGGCAACCCCTAACAAGTAAAAATACGTGGAGTCGCGAGTAAGAGTATGCTTATGGGTGACCAGATCCGCCGCTGGAGTCAGGAAGGCTGATGCTTCCGAGTGCTCGCTTTTCCTGGTCTCCGCGTATCGGACTGGGAGGGGTCCGTTGCTCAGGTGTAGTTGAAGGCCGCAGAGGATGGCGCGCCTTGATTTCTGGTGCGCCTTACCTAAGAAGGAGAAAGGAGACGAGTTGTCTTCTCCCGAGGAGGAGTAGCTGACGCTGGTGGGACGCGGGTGTGTGCTAAAGCTTTCCCGTGGCTCTGCCAATATACGGCAGTGGAACAAAAAATTAAGGGCGGCTTTTTGTGTGATTACTCGTCGAAGATATTGTTCGCGATACAATATCCGACGTTTACGTGATGGCGACGGCCCAATTGAAGATTTCAATTGATCGTGATTGTGAAGTTTCTGGGCAACAATTTCGGCAGCAACCAACCTGCGACCGAGGCCCAGCCGGATGTCAAGAACAAGAAAACATTGAACTCGTCTTAAACACTGCGATATAATCCACATCAGTCCGTGCGCAAGAGAGCAACTACAACGGCTTCCAAAAACATTTGTGCACGAAATATAGAAAAAGGATCTTCATTTTAACCCCTTTATTATTCAAATTATGCAATCGCTTAATCCTAATGATCACAATTTGCGTTAAAACTTCAATGAGACCATGTTATCGATATCTCGTACGGTACACGATCTTTTGGAGTAATGAAGCTCACTTCAATTTAAATGGATGTTAAGGAAGCGGAATTGCCGGTATTGGTCGCCTAAAGTCCCTAAGTCACAGTTTGGTGTACATTATCAAGCAGAGGAATAATAGGACCTTATTTTCAAAAATAAAAAAGAAAATTTTCAAAAGAATAAGGTCCGATTATAATTTCAAGGGCTAGCAATTACTGTGGACGGTGTTGCTTAACGACGCATGCACAACCAGTGGCGTAGCTATGTAACCAAGGGCTTCGGGGCAAAAATGAAATTGGGGTCCTATTCAAACTTATCGCCCACTGCAGGGCATAATAACGCAAAGCTACTTACTATTAAGTATTATGTGAAACGCAGGATATAATATTGAATATTGAAATTGTGTCGGTTGAGTAAAATAACACAGCAGTCGACGCGTGTTTGCAAGTTCGATTCACTAAATTCATGAGGTACCCATCGTTCAAGTTTTTTTTACTTTCCCGATTTGTTTCAAGTGAATTAATACAGTTTTATCACTTACCCCAAAGCCTGCAGCTATCTCTGAAGTGCTTTGTGATGGATCCGCTTCCACAATATCCGCCTTTAATTCTTCGTTTTCCACTTTGGTCTCCGGCCGTCCACGGGGTTGGTTCTGAAGGTCGAAATTTCCAGAACGAAAACGTTGAAACAAAAAACGTACCGTGCTTTCTTTTGCGACACCAGCACCGTACACATCATTAATCTTTCGAGCTGTTTCTGCAGCACTGGTGCCACGGTAGAACTCGTACTCGTAAATATACCGATATTTCATGTTTTCCATTGTGCGGTAATAAGCGACGCCAAAGAATAAAATAATGAGGAAAAAACAAATGAATGACTGTTTTCAAAACTCAAATGTACCAGCTAAATGAATTTATAAATTTGAATTTGGAATTCTTAACCAAAGAGGAGATATTTCAGATCAAAGTGGTCAGTACGACAAAACGCTAATTTCATATGTAAGGACCTAATATATACTTTACTATTTGTATCGGATTTTGTTCACAATTTCATGAGTTTTAAATGTTTTTGCGCGGAACCCTAAATCTTTTTCTAAAATAAAAGTAGCCTAAGTCACTTCTTATAACATCAATTATCTGTCAGTGAAAGTTCCGTCAAAATCAGTCCAGTCATATCGAAGATTAGCCGGAACAAACATACAGACAGACAAAAATTTAAAAATTTTTGGAACACAGTTCAAAAATTTAAAAGGAATTTGGCGGATGGGGGCTAGGTGAGAAAAAGTGTAAGATTTTGCCGTCACGACCCCTTCTGACGTAGCGTAGACGGCCTTGGCGGTTATAAGTAAGCGAGATAGAATAATATCCATCTCCCTCGCACTTTTTCCTATCTTGCCATGAAAGAAATATTATTTTATTTTAAACGACGCTTCATTTTAATAGACGCTAGTAATTCACTTATTTGTATTTGTTAATCAATAATATACTACGTTTATCAATAATAATATACTACGAAAGGAATTTCGTTCCAACCGAGTGTTCCACGACACTCACGCATGTTTTGTTTTGTTATAAGTACCGTATATACTTTCATATGCATTTAGCAAGAAGCTGTTATTTTAACAATACAAACAGATACTTCAATTTTCTACAGACTTAAAACAGGAGGAGTTACTCAATTCGACTGTATGTTTTTCTTTTTTTTTATGTGTGTTACTTCATAACTTCTTTCTGGGTGAACCGATTTCGATGATTCTTTTTTTATTTGAAAGCTGGTGCTTCAAATGTGATTCCATATAAATTTGATCAAGGTCTGACTTTTGAGTTATTCTTAATAATTTATATTGAAGTCGGTTGTACAAAATGTTTAATTTTTAATTATATTTATTTGTATAGATGTTTTGTTTATCCTCTGGAGGTGGGAGAAATTTTTGTGATTTCAGACCGCGCCATTCGAGGTTTGTTGGTCAGGGGCCAAAATCAAAACGTCGAAAATTCTATATTCAACTAGGATATTATATAACTTTTTAGAACGTCGAACATGGAGGCCGAGGCCCTTGAGGTTAGGGGCACCGGGCACTGCCCCGCCTAGCCCTACGGTAGCTACGCCACTGTGCGTGCTCAACAAATAGGTTTTTTCTGTCAACAATGAGTGCACATCCTGCCTTCAGTTCCCTATATCACGTACTCATAGTGCTACATTTCTTCCCGAAGAAATTGATAAGCCGCTTTATTGCCGCTCATGGATTTTTTCTCTGGGGGATACCTCAAAAGTTTACGAAACATAAGGCGACAATCCCAACACTAAAAGAAAATATTGATCGTGAAGTTAATGGTAATCACATCGTCACTTCTGCAGGTGTTTGCTCGGAATACTGAGGCAGAGATTCCAAAATGTGTGCGACGTGACTAAAAAACCGCCTTTCTCTCTTTTGTATAACTCATTTGAATAGATTTTTGATTTTTAGTTTTTTTGTTATTTGAAATCCTAATTCTGCCAGCGGACATCTTGTACCTTTCAATTTCGTTACGTTAATAACAGTCGCGTGAACATCGGGAAAATTGTCACGTTATGCGCTCTGTTATGCTAATTTATACTGGACTTTTACGAAATTTCGAACTAAAATTGAAAAAGAACAAAAATGCCACTTATGCGAAATATTGCCCGCTTTATTAAAGAGCGTATGATATAGCAGCGGCGCGGTGTCGTTGTCGCGCATCATCCCTCTCTAAAGATTTGAACTGTGGGATGGGATGGCATATCATCTGCCATATTAAAGCAACTTAAAAATATCCTTATTCCATATATTACACGCATTTGTAACTTATGTTTATCGGATGACATCTTTCCCGATGTATTTAAAAAATCTGTTATAGTGCCTACCCATAAGAATGGGGACAGAGATCGTGTCACGAACTACCGTTAAATATCTATATTACCTGCAATGTCTAAAATAATTGAACGGATAATAAATATTAAACTCACGGACTACTTGAAAGTAACAATCTTTTATCTCAACAACAATATGGATTCCGTAAAAATAAATGTACTAATGACGTAATACTAGATCTAACTAATTATGTAGTGTCAAAACTAGATGCCGGTAGAAAATGTATAAGCATTTGACCCAGTCTCTATCCCCATGATGGATGTTGCAATGGTTTTTGAGAAATATTTTACGGATATTCCTATCTTAACCACTAAGTCACTGAATTCTTCTCCTGCCGTCGCCGAATCATTATCGTGTATACATAATCATAATCAATATCGTGTACAAAGAATTTTACATTTCATAAAATATCATCGAAAGATATTGTAAAATATTTTAAAACTATTGACATTAAGAAAACTGCGGATCTGTGGGGGATTTCCGTGAAAGTTATTGCGTCTATAATCGATATAATCGCGCCTCAATTAGCTATTATTTTTAATACTAGTATCGAATATGGTGTGTTTCCTGATTTGATGAAGCATAGTAAAGTAATACCTTTATTTAAATCTGGTAGTACATTAGACCCCGCCAATTTTAGACACATTTCTGTACTGCCAACAAAAAGTAAAATTTTTGAAAAAATTATTCTTGATCAAATGTTAATTTTTTTTAATGTTAATAATTTACTTCATAAAAATCAATTCGGTTTCACAAGGGGTCGCTCGACAACTGATGCTGGTGTTGAGCTTATTAAATATATTTTCAATGCATGGGAGAATTCACAGGATGCTTTGGGTATATTCTGTGACCTATCCAAAGCCTTCGATTGTGTTCACTTTCAAAGTTACCTCCACAACAGAACCCAATGCTGGTCAAGATTAGCAACTACACTAGTTGTCAACTTCCTATCAAATTTGGTGTGCCGCAGAGAGTATAGTCGCTCCAATCCTATTCTTGGCTTATATAAATGGCCTAAGCAACCTGAAACTAGATCATGGTAAAATCATCTGTTTCGCCGATGATACATGTCTCCTTTTCACGGACGACAATTTGGAGGTTTTTAAATATAATCCAAATAGGGCTTAATCTCATCACTCAGTGGCTATCTAGTAACCTTTAGATGATTAACAAAGACAAAACAATGTGCATTACTTTTGGTATTCAACAGTTATCTCTTCCACCCCAAAGCACCTACAAATTGATTGTTCACTCTTGTGGTCAAAGGCCTATATGTTCATGCACAAAATTAACCATTACTAACTCTATTAAATATCTAGGTGTTACTATAGATCAGCATCTAAACTTTAAAAGCACATTACTCTCTTAAAAGTAGGGTACGTAAATTAATTTATATATTCAGAAATTTGCGTCATATTGCTGATTTTAACTTAATCAAAACAGTATGTTACGCATTATGTCAGTCCTTTTTGACCTATTTTATATCTGTCTGGGGAGGCTCTTCGATAACATCACGATTACTATTAGAAAGAGCCTAAAGAGCAATCTTAAAAGTAGCATCCTTTCGCAATTTTCTTTACCCTACTAAAGAACTTTATAGGAGTGGAAAGTACTATCTGTGCGACAGCTATTTGTCCACTCGGTTATACAAAGACAACAACGCTTAGTTCCTTATGATGGAGAACTCAATAGCAAAAAGCGAAGATATGATTTGGTGTGCACGAGCAAAGCATTTAAAACGAAATTCGCAAAAAGATTTTTTATTTTCTTGGTCCTTATTTATACGACTTATGTAATGGTAAAATTGATATATATATACACAACTATGTAAACAAAAATCAAAGCGTACAGAAGCCTGGGTTTCGTATTGCGTGTTAGTCGTCCCTTCTCAGACATAGGTTGCCTAAAAGTACTATATTACGCTTATGTTAGGAGCATCCTAGAATACTGTAGCATAATTTGGAACCCTCAGTATATCATTTATACTCAAGATTTGGAGAAAATGCAAGAAAAATTCATAAAACACTTAAATTATCGGTCGCATTGCCATTTTAAAAACTATGATGAATCCTGCCATTATTATAATCTCACGACTCTCAAAAATAGGCGTGTACTTACTGACATGTCCTTTTTACACGGAACATGCAACGGATATATAGATAGCCCTGAACTATCAACCAAAATACTGAGTTTCTGCGCCCCGAAAGTTAGAACGAGATACACAAAATTATTTGCTGTAACACGATCAAAAACAAATTACGCACAAAATGCATTGGTCAGTCGATTGCATAGAACTTTTAATAGCCAATTTAATGTTACTGACATTTTTCATAGCAGTAGGAATGTGTTTAAAAGGGAAGTTCTTGAAGTACTTGAAGGAAATGGTTAATATGTATATTGCACACACACATACACACACAAGCAGCGCGCGTGCACACAGACACAGATCAGAGAGAGAGAGAGACGCACCGTTTTTAATTTTTAATTCTAAAATTAGTATGTTTTTGTGGCTCAAACTTATTGATTGTCGGTCGATTAATATAAGTTAAAAAATGTATAAAGTAGATCCGTTATTGGCTGTAAGTTTATTTCTTAAGTTTATTTACATTGTAATTAGTGCTGTGGATCTTGTAATAAATAAATAAAATCAGCTGTTATTTGATTTGAAATTTACACTGTTTTTATCGACACTGACCCATACAATATAAAAGAGACAGTACAGTGACATCTGTTGTGGAGTAGTTAAACTAATCTGATGAACTGTTTTACCGACATAGAGGCAATACAGTGACATCTGTTATGGAGTAGCTAAACTAATCTGATGATCTGTTTTTTACCGATATTGATCAACAAAAAAAATTACTCACATAATCTACTGGATCATAGCAATAACAGTATCATCAAATCAAAATAAATGCATCCAGGGTGAGGCACTAAAAGGTATTGTATTAGATTTTATTTTCCTTATTTAATATAACGGTGACATCTATCTACAACGCACATAAGTCAATAAAAATCTAATAATTATCACAATTTCATAATGCTGGGCAACAAAGCAACGAAAGCGCAGCAAACCAATTCAAAAGCCGTTCACAAGATGTCGCAAATGGTAACATGTGAAATATGTAAACAGAAAATTGAATCAAAAAAAGCATTATTTTGTTCACGATGCAAAAAATATTTTGAATTTGTAGCACTGGTTACTCTGAAAAACTATACTTGTTTAAAAGACGTAGACTCGGGAAAGAGATGGAAGTGCAAAATATGCAAAGAAAACTCAAAGGCAAGTCACACAGAGCCTTCTTACGTTACATCGAGGAAAAAACCATTTACGTCAGAAATTGCCAAAAAAAACTCACCCGTCGTCATGCAAGCGCCACCAATCGACACCAAAAAACACATCATACCATTCTGAAGACTCACATGTTCTTACCCCACATAAAATATCTTTGGATAACTCACCTTCAATGTCAGACCAACTACTCTCACAGTTACACAGTTACAGACGCAATCAATGTTCAAGAATTAAAAGAAACTATTAACGGATTACAATTAGAATTAGCTAGTACACAAAAGGAATTGGAAAGCTATATATTACAAAATAACGCCCTTCGAGATCAAAACTCTAAACTTCTCGAAGGAAATAAAGTCTTAAAAACGCTGTGCCAATCTCCAATACAAGACAATAGTATAATAAAAAGCACCAAGAAAAAATCTAAGCCGTTTACGCAATTAACTAAAGTCAGTTTACTCTCAACATCCAGTTCAATCACACAGAGACAATCTTTTATAACCGATGATCAGTTGAACTTGCAAACTAATATTATGTATTGGTGAAAATGACTACGATATAAAAATTTTGACATCCCAACTTCGGAAATTATTAACTACTTTTAAAAATAATGACATACTCTTGTTAAATGTATTTAAAAATAAGTATATTAATATATATGCCTTAAAAGTGTACCCTTTAAAGGAAAGTTTGTTGTGAGTTTTTATACAAAGGTAAGTAATTACACAGTTTAAAAAAAAGTTATTTGCATATATTTCGTCTCGTAACAATTTTTACTAAATTTATAAAATTGGTACTTCAAATACTGTCGTTCACATATGAAATAAAATAGTCAATAAAAGTAACTGAAAATGAAATATAAGGTATAAATTATCACCATAAATCATGTAAAAAACACAAATTTTCATATTTTACAAAGTCCAATGTGCGAAAATTACGTTTTATGTTATAATTTCGATATATCGTGAATATTATGGCGAAATTGTTTTCAACAAAAATGGCGTTGGTCAAAGATAGCGTAATAAACTATATACCTATGATTGATTTTTTTTTATTAGAGGCTCTAATGTATATTATTACGATATTGATATAATAATGTTATATATTTCTTTTCTTTATAAATTTCGAGTGTTTTTTTCACATAGTAGTTATTTGAGTGTAGTAATTTGGTATTTCATAATTTTATTATTATTCTTATTATTTATTCTTATATGTTATATGTAAATTTATAAACTTTCTATTAACTCTTTTGAGCCTCATGAAGACACAAAATGTTCAAATGTGTACTGTACTACATCCATTTTCAGAAAAATGCCGGAATTTGACGAACTATTTCATGACTCGGACGACGAATATCTCAGTGACAGAGAGGAAGAAATGTTTTCATATTCTGTTGTAATTTATTATACTCTTTTCTATATTATAATTATAAATATGAGTGCATATACTGGATGTATAAAGTGACTGCTGATCATGAGGTCCCGGGTTCGAATCCCGGGTCGGGTCAAAAAATCATTTATTAAGATTTTCCGTCAAGAAATTCTCAGTAGCACCCCTGAGTCAAGAAGTTGGCGATGATAAATGATAAATTATCTACACCTATCATATAACGCAAACATGCGTCTATGAAAAGCGTCTCCAGATTTTCTCACTTACTAAATAAAAGGCAGCAGCACCATCCTGGTCAATTTAATTCATAACCATAAAAATATGTCATATGCATATCTAAAATGTCTTATTATCATACATGTTTTTCAGGAGACGGATATGCATCAGGGGGACTTAGGTAACTCCAATGAGGTTATCCTACTGGCCATGTTTGATGAACATGGCCAGCAGTTGGAGTGTCCAAATCTCCCTTTAGGACCCGCATCTTCCACCGAGCCAGCACAAGAAAATCCGCCATTGGCATCGTCACCACCTTTTCCGTAAGTAAATTTTGTTATTATGTTTGTATTAAAACTTTTTCAAAAATGTATGCAAGTAGAAGCTACCACAGTTTTTAAAATTCTGTCTATATACAATTGAAATTCTTCACTCTCATAAATTAGAGATATGAAAAAGTCTCTGTCCTGGGAGTGACCAGCAAAAAACCCAGCAGGACTTTTATTAAATATAATTAATTCACACAATAATAACTTTTATAGAATAAAATTAGTATGAAAACATATATTTGTACTTTTATATATATATATATATATATATATATATATATATATATATATATAAACATACTAGCTGACCAGGCAGACTTTGTTCTGCTCTTTCCGAAGCCCTTTGTCTTCGGAAAGGGCAGAACAATTTGTTTGTTGAGTTCATCGCAGACAAACAATGTGACACATAATTTTTATATATAAAGATAATAATAAGTATGTATTCATCCTATCTATGTACTTATATACCATTTTATTTTATGCATGTTTATTACTATTTTATGGTTTATAATAAAAAAATGCAATTTTGTATCTATCTGATAACACTTCATTGTGCGCTAAAAAATCTATCTATTTATGCTTGTTCCTTGTATTTACAGAATGTAAATCGCTATTTTTAATAAAACTATTTTTGTTTTGTGTTTGTATATAGTATTTTATAAAATATGTATGCACTCAATTATATTATATTGTTTTTATATATGTCTTGTAGGCGAAATGTTAGTCCAGAAGTGGTCGTTGTCGTTGAGCGGTTGGAAGGCGACGAGTACTTGTTCGCGGACGAACACGAACTTTTCCACGAGGAGGTGTTGGCGAGTTCGAGTGGTGGTGCTGAGCGGGGCGTGCGGGGCGTACGGGTAACAGCAGGCCGGCGACGGGCACGAGGCGGTCGACGCGCCTGTGGTGCTCGCGCCTCCGTCTCCTCATCGTGGCATAATATAATACGTTTATCAATATTAATATACTACGAAAGGAACTTCGTTCCAACCGAGTGTTTCACGACACTCACAAATGTTTTTTTAAATTTTAGTAATAGCATTGTTCCATTCATGCAAAGCATATAAGTATTGAATGTAAAAACTTGCATTTGTTTGAAAATAGCTTAACCGACATTTTCATCTGGCTTTTATAATATTTCATACTTTAATTGTAATATTTTTAAAACACTTATTGAAAGTCATTCTGTGTTTTTATCACTGGTTATTTTAAAATAAACGTGTTTTTTAGTCGTTATTAAGAAGATGCTGCTCTCCATTTCCTGTTTCAGTTTGCCTCCGACGCCTCTTACGACACCCAGGATACTAGATGAAACTAGGGTAGTTTATATTATTAATCCGTCACCACATGGTTTGTTTTTTATGATATAACCTTTTTTTATTTGATTGGCTACTTCAGAAGACGGGTAATGTTTTTCGAGTACGTATGTATGTATGTATTTTCTTTTGCACGCTCTGTAGCCTAAACTGCTTGATGGATTTTAACATACGGGGTGTTGTTCGATTTGCCTTAGTAATAACTAACTATTTAATAATGGCTATTTGTCACATTAATTGGTTTGACATGTGTATTCTTTAGATACTGGTATGTTTTTTAAGATATTATTAATCCGTCACTACGTGGTTTGTTTTTATGATATAACCTTTTTTATTTAATTGGCTACTTCAGAAGACGGGTAATGTTTTCGAGTACGCATGTGGATGTATTTTTCTTTTACACGCTCTGTAGCCTAAACTGCTTGATGTCTTTAACATATGGGGTGTTGTTCGACTTACTTTAGTTGTGAAAGTGACATATAATATTTGAATTTTTTCTTTTCAGGAAACTTTTGGTTTTGTTATTTATTACTGTTTTACCCATTGGACTTGTTTATGCAACTTGTTTAATAAATTGTTTGATGTTGATGTTTGATGACTTTTTACACACAAATATTTTATCAAATAATAAAATTAACCTCCTTCCTCTCCTTTTAGTTTCCTTACAATTTTCTTTATCATAAGGTCGTAACAATCCACTACTGCCATGGGTCATAGAAATAAAGAGGAGCTCAAGATTTTACTGCCGCAAATGTCGCCCAGCACGACAACGCTGTTCTAAATATAGCACGGAACACCCGCGTTCCGCCGAGACTAAATTAAAAAAATGTTCGTCCTTTTAGTCTATTAAAGTCCACTACAGATCATAAGCGTCCCCATATATTGCGGGATATTTGCCATAGTTGCCACGTTTGGTAAGCGGTTGGCAACCGCAGTTTTTATTTTTAGTCTTTATTAGGAAGACACTGCTGCCCATCTTCTGATTTGTTTCACTCTGTCGCCTCTAATCATGAGTGATTAACCCATTCAAGGCGGCTCAAAAATCGTTTATTACGTAGGTGCGGGCGGTTCAAAGGACTAACGCCGGTAGGCGTTTAACGCATCATATTTAAACACTTACGCCGATCGGCGTTTCCCGCACATGAAAATTATTTCTTGCTTATTTAGGCAGAATTTTACTGACGCTCATCAGATTACGCCATGTGCAAGTGACTGCGTACTCAGTGGCGAAATTTCATTTGTATAAGTTATTTTGTGATTAACAGTGCAGTTTTATTAAAAAATACTGGCAATTTCCTATTTACCATAAATATGGCTGGAAATAGTAAGTGAATTTGTTTCTTTTCTATTCAGTATAAAGTAAGGGATATTTTCCACATTATAGAAAGATTTCTTATTAAACTGAATAAAGAAATTGGTTTTTATATTAATATTTTCGGAATTATTGAAATATTACCAGGGATTGAACCTTTTCCCTGATTTTTTAAGTTAAAATACTTTTAATAATAGTATTTAGTCTACTATTTTAAATGTACTAAGTATAATAAGTAGAGTTTTGAATTAGTAGTTGAAGGGAAGAGAAAACATCGAGAAGGGTATTCAGTTACATACTATTTCTAGTGCAGCGTAATTTGTTTCACTTAATAATTAATAATGACTTAAAGGTGAGGCTCGACCATCGTCACAGAGTTTATTGAGTGACGGTGTGAGACCATTTGGTTCGCGAAAAAGAAAGCCTATATAACTGTTTTTTAATTCCATAAAATAAAGTAGCAAAATAAATATTTAATCAAAATGTTTTTTTTTAATGTTGATAACCTTTGGAAGACGCCGTTCGGCGTTTTCCGCGCCTGAGGATAGTTTTGTTATTTTTCTAAAATCATTATTTACAGAAACTGCGACTATAATGATGTATGTATGTAAAACATGCACATATAAAAAGTATATCCCTTTAGAATAGAAATTGGCCAAGTTATGGCTAAAATATAATTTAGGCCGATCGGCGTCATCCGCCTAAGAATGGCAATTTAAATAACGCCGTTGTGCGTGCACCGCAATGAATGGGTTAATAACGTCACGGTGAAAAATAACGTTTTGGTCCATGTCTAATGTCGATTTTATTAATCATGTCTAATGAGTAATGGACGTGACAAAGTGATATTTTACTATTATTTTATGAATAGAATAGAATGGTATTTTATTCAATATTGATTATTACATAATACTTATTGAAAGTCATTTTTTATTTACCACGGGTTCGGAAAATATGGAACTAGAGCATCCGTCACGGTTATTAAAAATAACACCTCTCAGTCTAGTCGCCTCTTACGACACCCACAGTATGATATGAATATTCATACACAACCACTACACGGTAATTGATAATTTCTCAAAACATTTTATTTATCGACAACGTCTTGCAATCGTCGTTTCTCTAGCGTTCACTTGACCTTCATACAAGTAATGCGATATTTTAATTGTTGATAATTTTTATTTTGGATAAGAACATAGTAATGACTCTAAGTTATATTTACCATCATTTACAAAAAATATTGTCTTTGGCCTGACCTACTATACTCTTTGACTTGACCATAGGTCTGACTAAGTTGGCCCAATAAAATGTCAAGGCCTGAGCATACAAAAATATGTAATGAATTTAAAAGGTGCCATTTTGTGACATGTACAAATGAAACTATTTTTGACATGTGTAATTCAATTAATTTTCTTATTGACTATATTGACTACGAAAAAAATTATCTTGATGTACGTGAAATAAAAAGTTGATAGGACGTGACACAAAAAAACGGTGTAAACAGATATCCTAAAGGAACAATCCCTTATTATTTTAAACGTCAATCCACATTTGGCAGTATTGCTAAAATCGAGGAAAAAAAAACCCAAACCTAAACATCTTATTACAGATTTCTTTCCTATAGACAATAAGAAAATCCAGATGTATTGTGTTTGTCTGAAACATTCCTGACGTCCAATCATAATAAATATATAAATGTTGCCCAATATGAATTAGCATCAACTTTTTGTAGTTATCAACAAAGAGGCGGAACTTGTATTTTAATCAAACAAGGATTAATTTACGAAGAATTAAACTTCTTACATAATCATACAACGCAAAAGACATTTGAAGCTTATGGTATTAACATCCTGTCACTTAAGTTGCTTATAATTTATGTTTACAGAATCCCCAATTCTGACCCGAACTTGTTTAAAAAAAAATTAGACATGGTTGTACATGAAGTCAATAGGCGGTATAGAAAAAACATGAAGATTGTAATTACAATCAGGAAAAATTAGCAGCCATTTATCAGATTTATGCAACAACTACAATTTAAAAATACACATTAATAGTCCAACTCGTAAAGAAGCTTGCATAGATCATATTTTGAGCAATATTAAAGACGCTACAACTACCTTATTACTGACCATGACACAGCTCACCATGACAATTTATCTGACCATGACACAGCTCAGCTATTAACTTTCCCATAAAGGGACCAAAAATTACATCCAAGTCACACTTTGTTTATAAACGAGACTATTGCATTGAAAATATAAAAAAGTTCAAAAATTGCATTAACGACTAAAGTTATTTGAAAAGTGCATGTTAAAAAGGCTTATGAGTTTTGCTCTAAATATAATATTATAAGAAAGTAACAATTTGGCTTCCAGAGAGAAAAATCAACGACTTTAGCAATATTTAACCTAATAAATAAAATATTGACCAGCCTAAATAAAAATTATCTAACTACTGTACTCTTTATTGACTTATCAAAGGCATTTGATTTCGTTGCACACAAAACTCTTCTGAGCAAACTGGAATCTCTCGGAATCAGAGGACCCCCATTATCATGGATAACGTCTTATCTAAGTGGGCGTCAACAAAAAGTTGTCATCAATAAAATAATTAATAATTAAATGAGTTCTGTTTCGTCTGAACATATATAATGCAGCTCTGGTGTCCCACAAGGAAGTGTACTAGAACCCATTTTATTTATACTTTCCATTAATGACATAACAGAAGTAACAAAACATCAATGTACTTTATATGCTGACGATATATCCATAATTGTTACATCTAATAAATTTAAAAACAATATCTCTTTACAAAATCATGAATGTGACATTAATAATACTATTGACATAATAATCGAATGGCTTAAAGCAAATAATTTAAATATTAATCTTGACAAATCATATTATATACAATTCAATAAATCAAAACATAAACAGTACAATTTTAATCTAAATGTGACAAAGATAAATAAAGTACAACAATTGAATTTCTTAGATATAACTATTGACGAGAACTTGAACTGGAAAATACATATAGACCATTTGTGTAACAGAACTAACCAGTTCGTATATGCTCTTTAACGTGTTAGGAACGTAACCGACAAAAAGACCGCTATTATATCCTATCGCGCCTACATAAAATCAATATTGCGCTACGGCAACTGTATGGGGCAACAGCACGGACAAAAACAGAGCATTTATAGCCCAAAAAATGCATTAGGGCCATATGTGGAGTTTTACCTGACGTGTCCTGTAAACCACTGTATAAAAGTCTAGGATTATTGCCGCTACCTTCACTTTATATGTATTTATGAAGTTGCGGTTTTTGTAGACAAAAACACAGAATTATTTAACAAAGTAAATAATTTTAGATTGAGAGATCCTCACAGAATGATATATAATGACATTCCAAGTCGGATAAGTATGCAAAAAGTTGCCTCTGTACAGGGCCGCGCCGCCCCTGTGTGCGAAGTGTGTGGCGCACACAGGCACCAAGACAATAGTGGCGCCGCCATCGAAATTATTTTTGTTGCACTTACACAACAACATATTCTTTGTAGTGGAGTATCGATAAGTAAGTAGGTACAATAGGCGCAACATATGTCTTGTAAATAACAAAACATAATTATAATGCGCTTATTGTACAAGTCTTCTAAGATAATATTCACGTGTGTGGTTTAATTTTACGCTTTGGGTTTTAATTAACATTAGTTACGAGCTCAGCGTTAAAATCGAAAGAACCGCCGTGAGTTTGTTTGAATGAATTATGAACGTAACCCGATGCGATGCGTGCGACGCAAGCGGGGTGGGGTTACAGGGATTCCCCGACTTTAAGGAACGAGAGTGCCAAAACAATTGAACAATCAGTCAATTGAAAGTGTGTGCAAGGTGCGCATTGATTTTTTATAATAAGATTAAGTTCTAGCTCTAAAAACAATATATAGTTTGTGTGTTAGTGACTGTTTTAACGTGTTTTCACGATGAGTGATAGTACTCAAGATAAAAAAAAGAAATTATCTGGTTACCAGAATTTAAGGAAAAGAAAACAAGAAGAACGTGATAAAAATACAACTAAAATAAGTAAATATTTTACGGCTCTACCATCCACTTCCAAAGAATCATTAGAGACAGAAACCAGTCATTTTATCGATGAATATGTTATAAAATCTGATTCAAAAAACGCTTCAGGTACGTGCTTTTTATGTTATTTTCTATATAAATAAATATAACTTTAGTCTGTTTGTAATATCAAAATAAAAATAAAACATTTTCTTTTTTAATTTCATTACAAGCCCTGCTCAGCTTGGGACTAGACGGCGGAGTTTGACTGTCGAGAAATATTCATTTATTTATTTATTTTATCATACACAATTATTCATAGATAGATAAATCAGTTTATTCAGACAGGTAGATAAGTACTCATATGTCTTTGTTTGTCTGTCTTTAGTTTAAGATGATGCCGCCGAAGTTACGTCCGTGCCTCTGCCTGATACACCATTGTCACCGCCAAGACAATTATCGTCACCAATACCAACTTTTTCCAAAGATGACCCCGGACTCTGGCCAAAAGTTTTCAATGCTACTTTGATCCAGTATTTAATAGAAAATCCGATTAAACAAATAAAACAGTATAATTTTCCGCGTGACTCTTCGGGGCGAAAATTTTCCGAGCATTATTATGAAAGGCATTTAGGAAACGATGAAAAGTATCACAGAGAGTGGCTGCTGTAGTCAGTGTCCAAAAATGCCGTTTATTGCTTCTGTTGCAAGCTATTTGAATCAAAACATAATAATTAATTCTGCGAGGGAATTAGTGATTGGCAACATCTAGCTTTATATTGCAGCAGACATGAGAAAATTTCTGCTCATTTCAATAATTATAAAAAATGGACAGATTTATGTCACGCTCTTAAAAATAAAAACACTATTGATAGTATTCAACAAAAACTTTTTGAGGTTGAAAAGCAGCGCTGGTACGATGTAATCAAAAGAATAATGTATGTGGTCCAATTTCTAAGTACACAAAATATGGTTTTTCGTGGCCAAAGCCAAAAATTATACTATAATATATTTTTAAAATGTATTGAACTGTTAGGAAAATTTGATCTTTTAATGACTGAACATATACGACGCGTAACGAATGATTCGGAATTCAAAAATATGCCGATCTATCTTGGAGATAAGATCCAAAATGAAATAATTTACATACTCGCTAACCAAATTCAATTACCGTGCACTAGCAATATTTTAAATTTATGTCAAATTAATAAATATTTTTCAATAATACTGGATTGTACACCTGACGTTTCACACGTAGAGCAAATTAGTATTATAATAAGATTTGTCTATTTTAACACAGATAATAGAAAGTTGGAAATAAGGGAGCATTTCCTAGCTTTCTGTCCAATTATCGATACAACTGGCGCTGGATTAACGTCATTTATAGTAGAAAAACTAGCCGAAATTAATTTGGACATAAACAACTTAAGGGGACAGGGCTATGATAATGGATCAAATATGCATAAGAATAATGGTCTTCAATAAAGATTGCTGGATCTAAATCCCCGCGCTTTCTATGTACCGTGCACTAGCAATATTTAAATTTAATAGTAAACGACGCTGCCAATCTCAATCATCATACGACTGGATTTTTAAGTATTGTGCAAGAATTATATAAATATTTTTCGTCCTCTACCAAAAGATGGGATATATTAAAAAAATATGTCATAAATCTGACCTTAAAACCATTGTCTGAAACAAGATGGTCAAGCAGAATAGATGCTATCAAACCGCTGTTTACAAATTTACCAGAAATTTATGATGCCTTATATGAAATATCAAATGGTATATCATATGATCAGAAGGCAAAATATGACGCTAAATGCCTAGCAGAAAAAATATGCTCCTTTTCATTCCTTTGTTCACTAAATATATGGCATACGATTTTGACAAAAGTAAATTTTGTGAACAAAACTCTGCAATCCATCGATATGAATATGCAAGTTGCTTTAGATGCTTTAACGGAATTAAAAAAGTTTATGATAAAAATTAGAACCGACGCAAATTTTGAGGAAATTGTAAATGATGCCATGAAAATTGCCGAAAAATTAGATGTCGAGGCTGAATTTGAAACTTCCAGGTCCAGACCCTTAAGACGTCATAAGACTCCAAAGAGTTTTGATTATGAACACGAAGACCATACTATAAATGATCCGAAGACCGCTTTTAAAATTAATGTATTTTTTTATATATTGGATCAAGCTTTATCCTCCGTAGACGAAAGATTTAATTTATTGAATAATCAAAATGACGTGTTTAATTTTTTATTCAAACTAAGTGATGACCAAGATCAAAGTCGATTAAGAAGTAGCTGTCATCGTTTGCAGAAAAAACTTTCTGCAAATGATTCATTGGATATTAACGCCGATGACTTGTGTGAAGAAATTGTGTCGTGTCAGTCTCTTTTCAAAAAATTTTCTAATGATGTGGTGGAAATTCTTGAATTTATACATTTAAACAATTTGACAGCTGTTTGCCCTAACATCACCATAGCATTACGAATTTTGCTAACTATGCCAGTTACCGTAGAAAGCGCGGAAAGGTCATTTTCTAAATTAAAACTTATAAAATTATCTGCGCTCAACAATGAGCTAGGAAAGATTAACAAATTTAGCAACAATATCCATAGAGGAGGCCATATTAGACCATATACGATTAGACATACACGAAATTATTAAGGATTTCGCAAACAGAAAAGCGAGAAGAGTGGAAATAATATAATTTAAGTATGTTTATATTCTTGCATATTTTAGACTCTTGTTGTTTTTTTTAAACATAGCATACGTAATAGTTAAATCAGTATTATTAGAAAAGTCAGCTATTTTGTTATTAATATCTAATATAATACAATACAATACAATACAATTAGATATAACATCATAAATAAAGTATGTAATAATTAAATTCGTGTTTTATTTTTCGCAGTAATTGGCAAGCGGAAGCGAACTGGTTTTACCAATTTAGGAAAATATTATCTAAGTATATAAAACTGGAGAACATTTATTTCGGTCAAAATTAACAAATAATAAAAAAAACATAAGTTGAAACATGAAGATTCGTGAAAAAAAGAGGCGCTTCATAGGTTTCGCACACAGGCGCTGTGGGGGTCGGCGCGGCCCTGCCTCTGTATGGGAGTCAAAATATATAACAAGATTCCTAGAGATATTAAAATGCTCAATATCAATATGTTTAAACACAGGTTGTACAAATGGCTAAGTCAGAATAACTTTTACAGCATAGATTCATTTCTCTGTACCAAAGAATTAACATAGATGAATATACAGTAGAAACCGAATATAACGACATCGTTTATAACGACGAATCGGTTATTACGACCGAATGGTAAGGTCCTGGCCGAATCCCTAATAAAGAGTTAAGTAAACATACCGCCTATAACAACATCGGATACAGCGACATATCGCTTAGAACGACGGAACTTTATCGATATTCATCGGCTATAACGACCAACCGTTGTGCTTGTACCAGCAAAATAAAACAATACGAACAATTTTCAAACTTATTTTAATCTATGAAGGAATGTTTTGACTTATTATTGCCTACACACTTTCTCCCACCCCATCCGAACCTCTTGCGCGCTCTTTGCCATTTGACCTTGCATGTTCCACAACTTATTTATTGCAATAGTTAACAGCGTGAATTAAAGGTTGAATTGATAAGTGTTGGTTTTGATTGTGTTTTCGCTTTACCATGTCACAAAAACATGATGAAAAGAGGAAAGTGTTTAATATTGAAAAAAAAAAACACGTTATATAGAGATTACAAAATGGCGAGTCAAATAGTGAAATTGCAAAGGAATGTTTATAGTTTTACAAAAATTTGTTGCTTTTAACGAAGAGTTTAATGCTAATGATAATCAAGCAATCTTGACGAGAATGAAACGTAAAATGCAAAACACATTTGAGACTCAGCTTAAAAAAAAACAGACCAAAGTGACCGATTACTTTAAAACTTAATTGTAGTCTATAAGCTGTACTGTTGGTCCTGCAAGTTTTTCAGAATAAATATTTTTATGTTTGTATACTTGTGTATATTGCTTATAACAACTATCGGATATAACGTCCGAAGTTATATGGTCCCTTCAATGTCGTTATATCCGGTTTTGACTGTAGTTACAAAATCTTATTTTATTCAATTTTTATTCGTTGACATATTTGGTAATAATTATTATAATAATACGAGTAGTATGGATTGACATGTAATCTCATTATAACATTCTTAAATTCAATGTATTATTTGCATATTATTTTCATTATGGCGAAACATACGCACTCTGTCAAACTTGTACCAGCCTATAATACTGTGTTTCTAAGCAAATAAAGAAATTGAAGGGTTAAATGGTCAAAGGTGTTAACTAGCAAATAGTTCTAAAGGAGTAATGAGCGTTTGAAAATATAATTTAGTAATTAAATCTTATAGTTTTACAATACAATATTAGTACCAATACTTAGATAAGATTCATTATTATATATATTATATTAAAAAATATGTTATTCTATGCAAATTTATTAAAAAACAATTAAAATATGAACATACCACCTTTGTTTACTATAAACCATATTAAGTTTTGTTAAGAAGAACTTACAAAGGCTCTATGTGATAAAAAAATAAAATGCCATTATTTATATGAAATAGTTTTATTATTAAAAAAATCTAATGAATTTTATAATTTTTATAAGACTATTTATTAATGATTGAGAATTTAGAATATTTATGTAAAACCACTGAGACTCCTGCTCAATATACTGAAGTTTTGTTCTTATATCACCAAGTTTTTCTTTTGTAATTTTACCCTTGTGATCATTTTTTTTATAGGAGAGGGGGCAAACGAGCATGCGGCTCACCTGATGGTAAGTGACTACCGCCGCCCATGAACAACCGCAACACCAGGGGAATTGCAGATGCGTTGCCGGCCTTTTAAGAAGGAGTAGGCTCTTTTCTTGAAGGTCCCTAAGTCGTATCGGTCCGGAAAAATCGCTGGTGGTAATCGATTCCACAAGGAAGTTGTGCGAGGAAGAAAACTTCTTCTAAATCGCACAGTGGTGGACCGCCAATCATCCAGGTGGTATGGATGGTATCGCGAGTTTTTTCGCAATGTGCGATGGTGAAATTCAGCGGCTGGAATTAGTTCGAACAATTCCTCAGAGCACTCCCCGTAGTAGATGCGATAAAATACGCAAAGAGATGCAACATCTCTACGCAGTGGCAGTGAGTCAAGCCGATCGGAAAGAACTCGGTCGTCGACGATTCGAACCACTCCGCGCTGGATGCGATCAAGTGGAAGGAGCTGGCACTGGGGAGCCCCTGCCCAGAGATGGGAACAGTATTCCATGTGGGGCCGAACCTGCGCCTTGTAAAGTTGCAAGCGATGTACCGTCATAAAATACCGTCCCGCTCTGCTAAGCACGCCAAGCTTCTTAGAGGCCAATTTGGCCTTCTCTTCCAAATGACTGTGTGCTCGTTTGTCACCCTTATTCTATAAAAAAAAAATGACCACGAAACTGCACATCACTCGATATGTCGACACCGAGGATTCCAATACTGGCTGAAGCAACAAGGGGAGTGCTTTGAAACTGAGGAGATACGACAAAGGGGTTCTTTTTAGCGGTAAACGCGCAAACTTGTGTCTTCTGGGGATTGAACTGGCCTAGATTTAGTCGCCCCCAATCCGAGAGTTTGTTCAGCAAAGACTCGACTACAGACACAAGTTTGTCCCGGTACTCGGCGACGGTTTCCCGAGAAATATTTGCACGGCCGGTACATAAGGCATCACCAGTGCTGTCGTCTGCATAGCAATGAATGTTACCAGTTTGCAACATATCATTGATATGCAGGAGAAACAGCGTTGGTGATAGCACGCAGCCTTGTGGAACACTAGCGTTGATTGGCTTATAATCAGAGCATGCACCGTCTACTACGACCTTGATACTCCGATCAGCAAGGAAACTGGTGATCCAATTGCACAATTTCTCGGGAAGCCCATAGGAAGGAGCTTCGTAAGAAGCGCTTTGTGCCAGACCCGATCGAAGGTTCGCTATGTCCAAACTAACGGCCAATGCCTCCCTTGACTCTACTGCCCGCCCATCTATGAGTCAGGTAGACCAGAAGATCACCAGCTGATCGATCACGACGAAAACCGTATTGGCGGTCACTAATCAGCTGGTGATCCTCAAGGTACCTCATGAGCGGGCAGTTTATAATAGACTCCATTATTTTGGAGAACAAGGAGGTGATGGCGATAGGCCTGTAGTTGGACGGGTCTGAGCGGTCGCCTTTTAGGATCGGGTGGACCAAAGCCGTCTTCCATGAATTCGGACTACGCCTTGGGAGTAGGAGTACCGGAAAAGACGCGTTAAAACCGGGGCCAACTCCGTAGCACACGTCTTCAGCACAATGGGAGGGACTCCATCAGGCTCACTCGACTTGCTGACGTACAGGGAGAGGAGTGCTTTGCGAACAGAGCGCTGTGTAAACCGCACGTCCGGCATGGAGCACTCACACCGCGGGATAGTCGGCGGTGTGTTCCCCTCGTCATTCAGAGTCGAGTTGGATGCAAAGAGAGAGCCTAACAGATCAGCTTTCTCCCTTGCGGCATGGGCCAGTGAGTCGTCCTCTCTGTGCAGAGATGGAAGAGATGGCTGAAAGAAGTTCCCTTGGACAGCCTTGGCGAGAGACCAGAATGCACGGGTACCCGAAGGAAGGTGAACTAGCTTCTCGCCAATTCTGCCGATGTGCTCAAACCTTGCCTTGGCAATGACTCTTATGAAGGACCTAGAGGCGGAATTATACTTCTTTTTAAGAGCGCTGGTGTTTAAATCCCGAGACGTTGATGCGTCAGCCCAGGCCCGGTAGCACTCCTGCTTATAGCGTGATGCTATTTTACAGGAGCGACCAAACCATGGCTGGGATCTGCCTCCGATGGGCACCACAAAGGATGGAATAAAAAGTTCCATACCCTAAAGTACCACATCAGCAACAGAATCAGCAACAACGCTGGGATCTTCCGGCGAAAAGCATACCCGCCCCCAAGGGTAACATGCAAAAAAGACCGCATCCTATCCCAATCGGCCAACCTATAGTGCCAAACACGGCGGTAGCCTGTAGAATGCAACCGCGACGTTAGTGTGAGTGGCACCACACTCCGGACAAGACAATGGTCCGACAAGCCTAAAGGAGCGTCGACGGAAATCTGATATCCGTCCGGATGAGAGGTCAGCAGAAGGTCCAACAGGGAAGGTTCATGATCTTCCACATCTGGAATCCGCGTAGGCGAAGTAACCAGATGTGTAAGATCATATGCCAAAGCAAAGTCATAAACAGATCTCCCCGCATGATCGGTTGAACGTGAACCGAGCCATTCGGCGTGGTGGGCGTTAAAATCGCCAAGGATCACGATCTCTGCGGATGGGATCTGCTGTAACAAGGAATCTGTAGCCATTTGGACGTGATCGACTATGGGACCTATAGAGGCACCCGTAGACGCGGGGATGGTCGTCGCTGTCTACGCGCAGCCATAGGATGGACAGGTCCGTACCTTCAAGACTGCCGAGGCGTCGAAAACAGATGTCCTCTCTGACGTATACGCAAACTCCAGCCCGGGGCACAAAGGAGTGTTCTAATTTGTACCCCGGGCAGGAGAGATATGAAGTATCAGCCGGAGAGGACACCTGAGTCGCGGTTAAAAAGAGCAAAGCCGGCTTCGCCGTCTCTAGATGGAAGTGGACAGCGTTAAGGTTGGAATGAAGTCCCCTGATGTTGCAAAAATTCATGGATAGCGTGACAGGGGTCGCCTTGGTCTTATTGCTCCGCTTGCCCCAAGCAGTATTAGTCGCGAGCGGACTTTTGCCCCCAGAATACGCGGGGCAGCCTGAGCACCCACGCTCAGGAGTGGAGTAGCTTGGTCGTGGATGCTCAGCGAGGGATTCTCCAGGGGTGCTGCAGAGGTAAACCTCTACTTCACGCTGGTATTCCGTGAGGTCGTGGTACCAGCCCGGTTCGAGCCGGCCCATCCGTGCGACAGCACAAGCTGCCGCGTGGCTCTACCACAGTTAGATCATGTCACATCTAATGGACACTGTTGGGACAACATCATATTTTTTTACAAGAGAGACTTCCAGAAATGGTGTGTAAGGGTCATAGTTTGTCTTATAAAAATATCTGCCAAAGTTTTCAATGTGAATCCACTTGACATTAATTTTTAAGTAGATTTTTTGTTTTAATGTATTTGAGTTAGGTATTACTATCCCCTAATCGTCTTTTAATTTGTTAAAATCGTAAGTGATGATTTATATCTTCAATAACCGATTTTTTTGATGCCATTCTATCATTCTATTCATAATCATCATTACAGCCCTTCACAAGTCCACTGCTGAACATAGGCCTCCCCCAAGGAATGCCACGAAGCACGGTCCCGAGCCACCTGCATCCATTGACTTCCTGCATGTCTTACCAGGTTGTCACCCCATCTAGTGGGGGGACGTCCTAGACTTCGCCTGCCGGTACGAGGCTGCCACTCTAGAACCTTTCTTCCCCATCGGTTGTCGGTTCTTCGAGCTATATGGCCGGCCCATTGCCACTTCAGTTTACTAATCCTTTGGGCTATGTCGGTTACTCTGGTTCTACTGCGGATATCCTCATTTCTAAGTTTATCACGCAGAGAAACCCCGAGCATAGTCCTCTCCATAGCTCGCTGAGCGACCTTGATGTTCCTCATACGGCCAACAGTGAAGAACCACGTCTCACTTTCATAAGTCATCACTGGCAACACGCACTGTTTGTACAGTCTCGTTTTCAAGTTTCGAGGTATACCTGACGAGAAGATGTGTCGTAATTTCCCGAACGCTGCCCAGCCGAGTTGAATCCGTCGATTGACCTCTCGGTCGAAGTTGGACTTACCTAGTCGGATTATTGGTCCCAGCTAAACATACTCGTCAACAACTTCGAGCTTAGTGCTCCCAACAACTACCGGAATAGGTGTGACATGGACGTTATACATGATCTTTGTTTTGAACATGTTCATCTTAAGACCTATCCATTGGGAGACATTATTGAGGTCATTGAGCACAGTGCTTAAATCCTCCAGCGGTTCTGCCATAAGGACTATATCGTCGGCAAGTCGAAGGTAAGTGATGTACTTGCCATTGACATTAATACCGTATCCTTTCCAGTCCAGTTAAGAGTTTCGGGGATATTACGTCACCCAGTCTTACACTTCTCTGCAGTTGGATAGGTTTCGTACTCTGGTTCTGTACTCAGATAGCCATCGTAGCCCTACTGTACAAACACTTCAGCACTTCTCTATACCGACAGTCAACTTGGCACCGCTGAAGGGACTGCAGCACAGCCCAAATTTCGACGGAATTTTAACATTCTAATTATATTTCTGTAATTACTAGAAGTAAATATTTTTTCATTTCTTCTTAAAAGTTTTTCTATGCGGCCAAAATCTCTGTCAAATCTAAAAATGTGTGACCTACTTCTGGAAATTTGTGTTCAATAGATACAAACATTTTATGTGAAACCAACGATAAAAGAAAATTATTCCATTTGAACTGAACTAAGTTTTGTAGTCAAAAATTGTGCGTTCGGAAATATGTTAACGTATTTAAAATGCTATAATTTAAAATACAAAACCAATACTTCGATTCAAAACTCATTATAACACTGGTGATTAAAGATACAACAACCGTTGTAAAAGATGATTTGAAAAAAAAATGTAGAATCATTTTTTTTTCAAATCATCTTTTTTTTTTAATTTTTACATAAGCAAACGTAAACTATAGCTTATAACACCTTTGTTCATTTTTTTAATATTAAATCATGTTATCCTTGCGAAGATGCAGAAGATTTATTGATTGATAATCACCTTATATTATTCAAAAAGTAGCAATGATAATGGTTCTCTGAAAATATTTCTGCTGATAATACATTTGCAAATCTGAAATATATACTTGATTGGCAGTTAACACCTTTGCTAGCGTCTGTAACTATGTAACGAATTAGAACTGGCGTGTTTTAAGTTCATGAATTGATTTATCATCAGTTAAAACCTATGTTCATGCAAAAAAGTCAGATTTTTTAATTTTGTCAGATAACACCTTTGTCCACTTAGCTCTTCAATTATTATTATTATTACTATTAAAATCAAGGAGGTGATAATATATGTATATAATAAGTACACAATTAATAAAAAGTTTATACTAAAAATGAAGTGTGGTTATTTATAAAGTATATGTGTAATAATAACATTTATGTCTGTTATTAACATAATAAAATATCTATATATATTTAACTATACTCTTTTTATTTATTGATGTAACTCTACTTATTACTCACACACATACACAATTTTCATTATTCTACTCAATTATGTGCATCCTGAATGCTAACATTAAAAAGTAAAATATAGTATCTACTATCTACACCGTTGTAATATTTAACTGTTGTCTCTGTTTGCTATTAAGTGCGACATTGTTTTCTTTCCTATTATTTTTATTTTTTACTTTCACTCATACATTTAAAATGTTAACTACTGTTTATAGACAGCAAAAGCGATCAGGAAGCGCTGGAAAGATTTTGATCGCTAGTTTTTTCACTTCGACGGGTCAGGTCGAGACCTTTTTATTTACGAAATTGAAGAAGCATCAATCATTATGCCAAATTTAACAAAAAAAATTAACAAATGTTTGCCACAAGTATGATTCACTGCAGTGACCAACAAGTAACAGAATACGGGGCTACGCGGGACTCTAATTAGAACATAAGTGAATCTCGTTTTATTGTTTAATTGCGAAGGAAATTATTTATTGTAGCTTCATCTATCTTTTTCGTCCACGGATATCTACAGGTGGGGACCTGGTGACCTAAGATACAGGTTTTACCTAGTTTAAGCACCAGTTTTTCACCTAAGAATAGTACTGTTTTAGATGTAAGCTCATATTTTTGTTGCTCTCTAAATGTATATTGATTTTTTTATGTACACACAACAAGATACAAAACAGTATTATAGTGAGTTTGTACTAAGGTTCTACTTATTCCATAATTTGCTGAAATATCTTCCAGTAGACACACAAAGGAAAATATATTAAAAAGGCAAACCTGTGCATGCAATACTACTACTAAGTACTACTATAAATAATATACAAATTACAAAATGTTATGTAAATTATATTAAATAATTCTATAAATAAAAATAAAATTATACAATAAATAAAAATAATACATACAATAGCTACTTATAATATATATAAACTAATACTAATATAATTAAATCATAGGTATATATTAGGTCCTTACATATGAAATTAGCGTTTTGTCGTACTGACCACTTTGATCTGAAATATTTCCTCTTTGGTTAAGAATTCCAAATTAAAATTTTTAAATTCATTTAGCTGGTACATTTGAGTTTTGAAAACATTTCATTTGTTTTTTTCCTCATTATTTTATTCTTTGGCGTCGCTTATTACCGCACAATGGAAAACATGAAATATCGGTATATTTACGAGTACGAGTTCTACCGTGGCACCAGTGCTGCAGAAACAGCTCGAAGGATTAATGATGTGTACGGCGCTGGTGTCGCAAAAGAAAGCACGGTACTTTTTTGGTTTCAACGTTTTCGTTCTGGAAATTTCGACCTTCAGAACCAACCCCGTGGACGGCCGGAGACCAAAGTGGAAAATGAAGAATTAAAGGCTATTGTGGAAGCGGATCCATCACAAAGCACTTTAGAGATAGCTGCAGGCTTCGGGGTAAGTGATAAAACTGTATTAATCCACTTGAAGCAAATCGGGAAAGTAGAAAAACTTGAACGATGGGTACCTCATGAATTGAGTGAATCGAACTTGCAAACACGCGTCGACTGCTGTGTTAATTTGCTCAACCGACACAATAATGAAGGGATTTTAAATCGAATCATTACGTGTGATGAAAAGTGGACTGTACGATAATCGGAAGCGCTCGTCGCAATGGCTGAACCCTGGACACCCAGCCAAATCCTGCCCTAAACGAAAATTGACTCAGAAAAAGTTACTTGTGGGTGCTTGGTGGACTAGCGCCGGTGTCGTTCACTACAGCTTTCTAAAATCTGACCAAACGATTACGGCAGATATCTATTGTCAGCTACTGCAAACCATGAAGGAAGAACTAGCTGCTAAACAACCGAGATTGGTCAATCGCTCTAGGCCACTGTTGCTTCACGACAACGCAAGACCATACACTGCACAACAAACAACTACTAAGTTCGATGAGCTACAATTGGAATGTCTGCGACATCCATCGTACTACCCGGACCTTGCTCCAACAGATTACCATTTTTTCCAGAATTTGGACAAATTCTTACAAGGATAAAATTCAACTCCGATGCGGCAGTCCAAACCGCCTTCAAAGAGTTTATTGATTCTCGCCCTCATGGTTTTTTTTAGTAAAGGGATCAATGAACTACCTATGAGATGGCAAAAGTGCATAGATAACAACGGTGCATACTTTGATTAATTAAATATATTTTACAAAAAAAAATTGACTTTATATTCCTCCCGTACAAAACGCTAATTTCATATGTAAGGACCTAATATTAATTAACAGGATGCAAAGAAATTATCTCCAACACGTTTTTAAACACCAATAATGTTTCGGAATTTCTTATATTAGGCAGTAGTGAGTTCCAAAACCTAACCTCGTGGACAGAAAAGGAGGATGGGTGAAGGAAAACCGGCTCTTGAGGTATGAGGGAGAGGATGGATTGTGCAGGATGTTATATAACATTGCTTGCGAAACTGAGATATTCGGTCAAATTTCTTGAGCCCAAATATGAAGCAGATACACTAATTTTGCAAGCGCTCGAGTTTGTTAAGGAGCTTCTCTGTGGCATCCAAATAACAGGCGTCATTTGGATGCCACAGCAGAGGTAGGATAAGAGTGAGCACGAGAGATATTATATCTTTTAGGGGTAAGACATTTTGAAGACCGACACGACTGCTAGCAGGGAGAGGTCCGATCCAGTTCACCAAGACCGTCCTCTCCGGTACCCACGCTGGACATACCGCGAGCGCATGGGAAGCGGAGTCCTGGTCCCGCCCACCGTAGTGGAAGCAGTTCGCCGTCGCTTCGCGTCCGATCTTACACACATAATCAGCGAAGCACCCGTACCCCGAAATTAATGTGTAAGTCTGTAGGTGAGTTTTCCTGCCTGTCTATGCATCCAGGCTTCGAAATGCGGCAAGATTGCTTCAAAAACGCGTTTACGCGCATAACGCTCCTCACAGAGACGAGTGCGCCACGTTGCGAATACGTTATCGTTCCTGCCGCTTAACCCCCTCGAACGCCTCATCTGGCTCACTCCCGCCGCTCTGGCGGAGGACGCGGAACCGGTCGTATACCGTCGTGTCCATGTTCACCAGAATGTCCTAAGGTGGAAAGCGAGTCAGGATTGTCGCCACCTCAAACGATATTATACGGTATCCCCGCACGATCCGTACGGCCATGGATGGCCAGCCTTTTCGCAAATACAAGCGCCCCGTACAAGGCTACGGATCGTATTAACTCCGCATATAAGCGATGCGCTTCCTCCCTTGGTCCCCCTAGATTGGGCAGCAGTCTATGTATAGCACCCGCTATGTGATGCTAGCTCCTTTCAATCTGGGGGACTAGGCGCTCGAAGTGATCTTCGAAGCCCCAGCGACTGTCCAGTGGAGGCCTAGAGTACTTCATATACAGTCAGTGTCAAAAGGAAGGTAGCAGTCAAGGTGATCAAATATTTAGAAACATCCAAAGTGATAATTAATATTTAACCATCCAAAGTAGGCAAATTCTTGTGATCGCCAATCATGCTCAAATATATCGGAACATATACAGCTACAAATATATGGTTTCAGTCAAACAGTCCATAATAAAGTAACAAACAAAACTTCAATGGTAGCGAAGCAGCTGAAGTATTCAAAAATGCGGGACACAACAGGAAATATAACTTTATCTTAATACGATAGGGTGCAATTTGTTTTGCGCTAAGTTTTTTTATGAAAAATATACATTTTACATCATATTAAATTATTAATGTTCCTTTCAGTAATATCAATTTTTATTAAGATTTTTGGCTTGGATGCTTGTCTTTTAAGCCATGTTTTCATTTATCTCAGTATCAAGTGATAATAATCCTTTATAATACACTGCTTCACAATATGTTGATGCGTCACATTGCGCAGCCCTTGGGAGATTTCGACGGCAACTTGAGCCAGCAGACAGTTGGCGATAGTATATTTAGGCGCCTATGCAGACAGACACCTTATCTTGATATTCACATCACCATCGGAGCACTTGTTTCACCGTTTCCACTAATAGTTCACATGCGCAGACACAACTTTTACATGTCAAAATCCACTTCAAACAATTATTTAAACAATAATACAGGAGCAGCAATCCACCGCCGGTCAAATTCCCGCCAAAATTATTTCGCTTACTCTTACCACAGATAATGAAAGAAAGTAAATAATGTTACTACGTAACCCTTATTTCGAACATGGCGTCATTGTCATGTTTATTTGATTTTTTTTATTGAAATTATTTTATCTCAGCGTTGTAAGTAGTAGCTTTCCCGTGCTTTATTTGCGTGGACTAGTATAAAAATAAAAATCATATATTATTTTATACTTATTATTGTAAAAGCTCTTAGCACTTTGATGCGATAATTAATTTGGTTTTTTTGGCACAACTATCGATACCCACACAAAAAGACTCAAAAAAAAAAGAGAATTTCAACCCTATGATATCGGTATAATTCTTCCATGAAGTGTTCCACATTTTTTAATACTTTGGCTTGGATACCACTGGCGTTCTGTTTGTTACTATAATTTTGAACGGTTTAATGTTGTATGTGATACATACATACATTTGATGTTGTACGTGTTTCAAAATATTTGAGAAAAATTGAAGATTGACTCGGGGGGGCACGTTACGCAGGTGGACTTGGAGGCCGTGGAGGAAGGCGTGTCTTGTGTTCATGATGCGCCTTGCCTGAGAAGGAGAATGGGGAGAAGTCCTCCCCGAGAAGGGGCTGCCATGGGGCGGCCAGCGCTGGTGGGGCCGCGGACGTGTGCGAAAGCGTTCCCGTGGCCCTGCCAATATGCAGCGAATGGAACACCATGGGGTTTTAGTCGGTGCGAGTCCGACATAACCCGTCCTTGCCACCGCGAGGCGGGTAGGCGTAGGCATTTCCCCATGTAAAAAGGGCCTCGGTCTTGTGAGGCGCTATTTCTAAACCCAACTCGTGTATTTTGGCGACGACGACTTTCGCTCCAAGCACGCCGAGCTCCTTGGCCCTCTCGAAGGTGGCAACCAGCAACGTATCGTCGACATAGCAAATGATATCTACGCCAGCGGGAAGGTCGAGTTCGCAGAACCGCATCACGTTTGATCTCCCTCCGGATCTTCCCATGATCTTGCCCCTGTACAGGATGTACCTGTCGTGCAAGTAGTCCCCGATAACACCATCAGGTGTCCCCCTACAGCTGATGATGTATTGTTAACCTCCTAATTGCGTCCCAGGGTAAAGAGTTAAAGGACCACCGAATAAATATTTAATTAATGTATAATAATTATCTTTATATATTTATTATTTGATAAATATATTAATATAAAAAATTGTATATAGGTATAAATAAATTTTTATGATTTATGAAATTTAATTTAAATTTATTTTACATATAGATTTTAGTGTTAATTTTTAATTATTATAATAATACTTATTATATTTGCAGTAATTATTGTGCCCTCCTGATTGCGTCCCAGGGTAGAGTTAAAGGCATTAACGATATAGACTTATCGCCACAAATCGAGATAACATTATCATCCCACAAATCCCTTTTTATACAAGTAACAGTGAAAAGCCCACACACAGTCCACCTATTTCGCATTGGTATTCTGTGTGAGCCAGGTCTTTCACCGGTCAAGATGATCCATTTACCATGTAAAATAAAATCTTAGACTTCCCATCACAGTTCAAAAGACTGCATCTCACACCCAGCCTTTTTTGCTACTTCGTATCAGCCACTAATAGTCATGGACCTCTTCTATTTTAGATAGAATTTGCTATAACTGACAGGGGTTGGCAAGCTGCTTACACTGAATAGTGCTACCGTCTTCCATAAGAAACCATGAGATTTTTCTGGCATTACTTATAAGCACCTTCCTAGGAAACCCATGTGACGACGTCAAATTGCCTTAAACTGCAATTTTTGCTACTACTACCAACACAACCGAAGGGCAAGTTTTGCAGGTAGAATGCACTCAGTAAAATGGTGGTTCTTTCATGGAAAACTGAGCGCTCGCCTTAGCATAGAACATGAGAAATCAAAATTCGACTCCATTCAAAAAGTTTTGTTTTAATAGTTTATTATACAGATGCACATTCTTTGCATAATATAAAAATTGTCTAGTGAGGCTATCTAACAATTAGACCTAAGCAAATTCACATAGATTTCTGGTTGAAATAAAAATTGTAATATATGCAATTGCAACATACACCCTTACATATTCTTTATTAATTTGATTGCAAAGGAATTTATTACAACTTACGTTTAAAACGTATGTTAGATACGATAAACTTCAAACATCAATTTTTGAACACAACATCTATTACCACATAGTTAAAAATGGAAGTGTCTATTCATACGATAATAGAACGATTATTTTTTCCTAATTTATACGATTCTCGTATGATTTATTTATTTTTATTCGTCCGATATATTTTAAATATTTTAAATTTAAGAAATAAATATAATAAAAAAAAATTATTAATAATTTTAGACAATTAAAGTAATGTATTTAAAAATATTTTATATACTTTAATACTCGTATAATTAGGCTATTTACGTCTAATAAAACATTACACCAATCTTGCAATATCAGTGACAGTAGGTTAAAGTGCGGCTGGGGTGACCTTTGGGCCAGTCTATAGCCGCGTACATTACAATGATATAATCGTTAACCATAAATAAATTAAAACATAATATTGAAAGAATTAAACTTTTTAATTTTAAAAATTATCGGACGAATAAGTATTTTTTACTTATACGAATAATCGTATAAGTAAAAAATAGTATTATTTTTTTTATCATACGATTATCGTAAGATTAGCGACAGCAGTTAAAAATATGAACAAAAAATTGAGTTGTGCCTTGCTAAATAAAAGCAAATCACAAATCTATAAAATTTACCTCATACATTGTCACACGGAAATATTCACAGTCAGTACAAAAACCTAGAATGATTTAAATAAAATAAATTTCCCGATTTGCCTGAGATCAATGACAGACTCTTATATTTTATTTCAATATTTCTTCAATCGATATTTCAATCCAAAGACAAATACTTTCATCTATCAAGTCTGTATTGCTATTAAAAATGTGCTAACTAAATTTGACAGCCTTAAAAATCCCATCCCTTGCTGAATAAGTTTAACAAAAAAATGTGAAACTTAACAATTGTAATTACAACTTTCTTTATTACTATTTATAATTCCAGATAATATAGAAAGATTATTAATAATCACGATATTTGAACCGGAAGAAGAAATGAAAACAATCGAAAAATAATACAAGAATGGCACTGATACAGCTGTTAAACTTAATTACAAAATTGGATTACTAAAACTTTTATAATTCTAGTGAATATATTATTTTAAATGGACAATGAAGAAGTGAACATAGATATATAAAATTATACAGATTCTTTAATATTTTAAAAACACTTTTATCTTCTTAAAATAAATGTGCAGTTTCATTTGTTTGTACGATTGTCAATTCCAAATAGAATTCAAGTGAAAAATTAACTCACAGATTGACAACTATATTAACAGTCTCAAAATTACGAAAAAGCTTGGAGGAGTTCATATTGAATTTTGGATTTTGAAAGTCAAGGTATCAGTATTCCGGATAGTCTTATCATCAGTATTTTTCTACCTGTGAACAAAAATACAGTTAAATTTAATTAGGAAAACTCTTTAGTGTGTTAATTTTTAAAAACACTCAAGCTTCACGCACGCACGCATCTAAGAAGTTTATTTTTTATGCTAACAATTTTAGACCAACAAAAAATGGTAGACGGAGCGCTGCATACATTTCAAGTGCCTCTGAAACCATGTATAACTTCTTGACCCACACACACATATGCACCTAAAACTATGTCGTTGGTTGCAAATGATTTTAATAATTATGTGTAGGTAGGTGTGTGTTCTTACAAAAACTTAAGCACGTTTTGGCTTGATTTTTGCGTCACTTAAAACGTACGCAGCACCCAGTCTTTCTTACTACGTTGGTTTGAGGCTACGGAAGCAACACTAAATTGAAGATGTAAACGAAAATAAGTGCCAAGAAATTGAATGTTTAAGATACAATTTCAATCAACCATTTATGAACACATATTCATATAATATTACTTAACAATACTCTACCAAAGAAAAACTAACCATATAGTTTATTTCTTCTTCGTAGATTCGTCCTTAGCTTTCTTTTCAGCCTCGCGTCTCTTTGCCGCCTCTTCCCGCTGCTGTCGGATTATGGCCAGTCGAGCTAAATCTGCGCGGGCTTGATCTGTTTTTCCTTCTGCATGAGCCTTTTGATATGCTGCAGCGGCCCTTTGACGCTCTATTTCTTCCCGTTCACGCCTGTTTGTTATGAAAATAAGTCCTGGTTTTAATAAAAGTTAAAATGTAAAGTAACACACTCCATAACATCCTACTTTATACGTGTATTTAGTATTTTTTTATTTATTTATCATACATGCTTGTTTTGTTCACTGCTAAACAGTGGTGCCCTTTGGTGGGCACCAGTTTAGTGATACTGGGTGGGCATACTAATTTATGACCAAGGCCAAGGACTGCTGAGCTTGCTAAGTCAATGCAATGATAAACTATCAAGAGAGAGAAAAAAATTCAGTTGTCACAAAATAAATCTTCATTTTTTTTAAAGTTTCATAATACATACTCGGACTGTACATACACACTTACCATGTGGTGGCGGTGTAAGAATATCCACTACCCCATATTATCCCGTAGGTGTCGTAAGAGGCGACAGAGGGAAACAAATCAGGTGGGCAGCAGCGTCTTCCTAATAACGACGGTTAACAACCCGCTTGCCAAGCGTGACAACTATGGAATATCTCCCCTATGAGGCAATCTACAGGGAAGGCCTATATTCTGCAGTGGATTTTAATATGCTGTGACGGTAACGGTACATACTTGGAACCATTAAAAAAGATCTGATATGTATCTTTATTATATTAAAAACATAAAGAGACGTTTTATATACTTTTACCGGCTGACTTTTTACCATCGGGAAAAAATGCATGAATGAATAACAATAAAAACAGAATTAAAAAAAAAAATAAACCCATTAATTATTTCAAAATTCAAACTAATACTTTACGCGTGTAGTGGCGGAAACCGTCTAGTGGCGGTGTAAGAATATCCACTATCCCATATCGTCCCGTGGGTGTCGCGTAAAAGGTGACAGAGGGAAATGAAAACAGGAGATAGGCAGCAGCATCTTCCTAATAACCACTCAAGCTCGAATCCCGCACGGAACAAGTATTTGTATGGCCTACAAATAATTGTTCCGGGTCTGGATGTTTGTCCTCGTGCAATTTATGTTTGTAAACTGCCTCCACGATACAGGAGAAAATCCTAGTGTGGGGGTAACGTTTTATAAAGAAAAGAAAAAAAAACTGCGGTTGCCAAACCACCTGCCAAGCGTGGCAAAATCTACTCTATGAGGCAATCTAAGGGGGAGGCCTATGTTCAGCAGTGGACTTTTATGGGCTGTAATTATGCTTTACGTGTGACAATTAGCAATGGATTCATAGAGTGATTATATTCCTTAAAGCCGCGAAGGAGGTACTCGCTGCACCCGCCGTCGGCCTCTTTGATATACGGTACGAGTTGAATGTACGCAGAGTTAAAACACCTACAGTTGTTGCACAGAATCGAAATCCATACTTTTCAAACACACAACACTGATAATATTACCGACGTATCAACAGTTACATGAGCTTGGACAGTTTGGGCTTCCTTGCCATGCTATAAAGATTAGTGTATACAGAAGAAACAGTGGTAATAATTTAGAACAGCGCATAATATACGCATTTAATCTTGAGAAAAAGTGATAGATGCGCTTCGACGTGCAACAATTTACAAATACATTGTAGTTTCTATTTAGAAAGAAACAGTGAACATTTTTATCACGATATCCCTAAAAAGTTACTTTCTATGTAAAGTCCGAATAATTTCGTAAAATGACTATGTGCCTACTGTCAGTGGTTAAAAACATTTTTAAGATAAAGGAATGAATCTGCAAAATGTTGCAAAGAAGTAGAGAAAGAGAAAAAGGGAACAAAAATATATTCATTATCCTTGTTATCGAGTAGGTAATAGTATGTACAGTATATTTATGTATACCTACGACATTCGAATTTGGCTTGATCTCAATTCAACCGAAACTGATAAATCATCAGGTCTCATTACTAAAAGTGGTAAAATTAAAAATGTGGTACATCATCAATGTAGTCAAAGTCAAATACGCATTACTAAGGATAACTCAAAAACTACTGGTTAGATCTTGATCAAATTGATATGGGACCACGACATGAGAAGCACCACCTTTCCAATAAAAAAAGAATCATCAAAATCAGTTCAACTAGAAAAGTTCTGATAAAAAAAATACAGTCAAATTGAGAACCTCCTCCTTGTTTAGGAGTCGATTGAAAATGTGTAACTATTTAGCATTTACCATATAGTGGCGGTGTAAGAATATCCACTGCCCCATATTGTCCTGTGATCCCGGGATCTGAACCAAGAGATGGGCAGCAGCATCTTCCTTATAACAGCTAAAAAATAAGAAACTGTGGTTGCAAACCCGCCTGTCAAGTATGGCAATTGCGGCAAAATTGCCCCTATTACAGGGTTTGCATGACCGAAAAATTATGGGGTACAGTTAAGGGTATGACGTCATACTTTTTTATTGCGATAGCTTAAAATTACGATACAGAAATTTTTCGGTACCGAAAAATAAGGGTACCGTTATATTTTTCACTACTTTAACCTTCAACATAAAGCTTTCTTTCGGTTACCGCCAGCCGACCGTGACACCCTGCAGACCCCGCACCGCACGCACTAGCAACATTGATTGCGCTTCAAAATTACCTTAGCTTCTTATAATAAGGTGACCCAGTGTGGCGAAAAATATATCATGTTGCTAAAACTAAAATTGCTCGGGGCAAGCGGAACAATTAGACCAAGGCGACCCCTGTCACGCTATCCGTGAGTTTCTGCAACATCAGGGAACTACATTCAAACCTCAACGCTGTCTACTACCATCTGGAGACGGCGAGGCCGGCCTTGGTCTTTTTAATCGAGACTCTGGTGTCCTCTCCGGCTGATACTTCATATCTCTCCTACCCAGGGTACGAATTAGAACACTCCTTTGTGCCCCGGGCTGAGTTTGCGTATACGTCAGAGAGGACATCTGTTTTCGACGCCTCAGCAGTCATGAGGGTACGAACCTATCCATCCTATGGCTGCACGTAGACAGCAACGACTATCCCCGCGTCTACGGGTGCCTCTATAGGTCCCATAGCGGTAATGCCGAAACAAACCGACTGTTCCTTATTAGGCTACAGATTCCTTGCTACAGCAGATCCCAACCGCAGAGATCGTGATCCTTGGCGATTTAAACGCCCACCACGCCGAATGGCTCGGTTCACGTTTAATCGATCATGCGGGGAGATCTGTTCATGACTTTGCATTGGCATATAGTCTTACACAGCTGGTTACTTCGCCTACGCGGATTCCAGCCTAGAGGATCACGCACCTTCCCTGTCGGATCTTCTGCTGACCTCTCATCCGGACAGATATCAGGTTTCCGTCGACGCCCCTCTTGGCTCCTCGGACCGTTGTTTTGTCCGGAATGTGGTGCCACTCACAATAAAGTCGCGGTTGCATTCTGCAGGCTGCCGCCGTGTTTAGCACTATAAGTCGGCCGATTGGGATAGGATGCGATCTTTTTTTGCATCCTACCCTCGGGCGGTTTGCTTCTCGTCGGACGATCCCAGCATTTTTGCTGATTCTGTCGCTGATGTGGTACTTCAGAGTATGGAACTTTTTATTCCATCCTCGGTGGTGCCCATCGGAGGCAGATCCCAGCCATGGTTTGGTTGCTCGTGTAAAATAGCATCACGTTATAAGCAAGAGTGCTACCGGGCTTGGGCTGATGCACCAACGTCCCGGGATGTAAACAACAGCGCTCTTAAAAAGAAGTATGATTCCGCCTCCAGGTCTTTCAAGAGACATTGCCAAGGCAAGGTCAGGGCATATCGGCGGAATTGGCGAGAAGCTAGTTCACCTTCCTTCGGGAACCCGTGCATTCTGGTCTCTTGCCAAGGCTGTCAAAGGGAATTTCTGTCAGCCATCTCTTCCGATTGCCGAATAGGAGAAAGCTGATCTGTTAGGCTCTCTTTTTGCATCCAACTCGACTCTCGATGACGTTGTTGATGTGTGTTGTGTTCCCCACACCGCCGACTATCCCGCGGTGTGAGTGCTCCATGCCGGATGTGCGGTTTACACAGCGCTCGGTTCGCAAAGCACTCCTCTCCCTAGACGTCAACAAGTCGAGTGGGCCTGATGGAGTCCCTCACATTGCAGATTTTTTTTTAAAAAAACGTTACCTCCCACACTAGGATTTTCTCTTGTATCGTGGGGGCAGTTTACACACATAAATTTCACAAGGACAAATATCCAGACCCGGAACAATTATTTGTAGACCATACAAATACTTGTTCCGTGCGGGATTCGAACCCGCGGCCCTTAGCGCAGCAACTCATTGCTAAGCCACTGCGCCACGGAGCCGTCAAATTGTGCTAAACACGTATACTCCGGAGTTGGCACCGGTTTTAACGCGTCTTTTCCGGTACTGCTACTCCCAAGACGCAGTCCCGAATTCATGGAAGACAGCTTTGATCTTTGATCTTTGGAGAATCAAGGTCGTAGTAGACGGTGCATGCTCTGATTACAAGCCTGTTAACGCTGGTGTTCCACAAGGCTGCGCGTTATCACCAACGCTGTTTCTTCTGCATATCAATGTTATATGCAGAAGAAACAGCGTTGTATATATATGTTATGTTGCAAACTGGTAACATTCATTGCTTTGGCCGTGCCAATATTTCTCAGGAAAACGTCGTCTAGTACCGGGACAAACTTGTGTCTGAAGTCGAGTCTTTGCTGAACAAAGTCTCGGATTGGGGGCGACTAAATCTAGTCCAGTTCAATCCCCAGAAGACACAAGTTTGCGCGTTTACCGCTAAAAAGAACCTCTTTGTCGTATTTCCTCAGTTTTAAGGCACTCCCCTTGCTGCCTCAGTTCGCATCGGAATCCTAGGCGTCGACATATCGAATAGTGTGCAGTTACGTGGTCACTTGGAAGGGAAGGCATCTAGCGCAGAGCAGTTCGAATCGTCGACGACCGAGTTCTTTCTGATCGGCTCAATTCAGTGGCGCTGCGTAGGGATGATGCATCCCTTTGCATTTTCTATTGCATCTTCCACGGAGAGTGCTCTGAGGAATTGTTCGGATTAATTCCAGCTGCCAAATTTCACGACCGCACATCGCCTCAAAATTCACGATACCATCCTCACCATCTGGATGCTTGGCGGTCCACCACTGTGCGTTTTTCTTTCTCGCACAACTTCTCTGTGGAATTGTTTACCACCGGCGATTTCTCCGGACCGATACGACTTAGGGATCTCTTACTCTTTTCTAAAAGGCCGACAACGCACCTGCAATTCCCCTGGTGTTGCGGTTGTTCATGGGCGGCGGTAGTCACTTACCATCAATCTGGTGAGCCGTATACTCGTTTGCCCCCTCTTCTATAAAAAAAGGGACTAACCTGGTAGAAGTTCTTGTTTCTTTGTCAAAAGAAAAGAAAGCGTACACAGCTTTCTTTCGTTTTCTTCCCATTATAATTTTATAAAAATTATTAGGTATGAAATTAATCGTTTAGCTTCAGCGAGGCGAATCTAGGTGATAGCGAGTGTAAGCGATGTAAGGTTATACAAAGTTGTAACAAAACCCCTTAAAAATAGATCTACCGTTATTTTATACCGCTTGCGTATCTGTGAATTTTAACCGCCTTAGGTCTACCTTTAAAAATTGCGATATCAATATTTTGTACCAGTAGCGTAACCTCGTACCTTAATCGCAATCAATCCCTGCCCTATTAGGCAATCTATGGGGGAACGGCTGTCCAGCACTGGACTTTTATAGGCTGTAAAGAATGGATGAATGGAATTTAGAATTAAGAAAAAATTCTCAATAAAATAAATGTTTCATAAGAATCAGTTTTTATTTCGGTGGATGAGGAACTGTCAGATGTGTGGTCTGTTACATTAATGATGAATGAATTTTAAGTTTTATATTTTTGATTATGTTACAATTTACCTAATTTTAACTCTTCTTTATTGTTATTGGTTATAAAATTTTGCAACCGAGAACTGAGTAACCTCAAGTATGTCTCAAATATGCATTGTCATTAAAACTCTAGTTTAAAAATGAATAACATTGTCATGACAAACTGATGAACGCGTGAGCACAAGAACAAGTGTTATTGTTATAGCTAAAAGGTTTATGTGCGAATGAGAGAAATTATGAGTAGATACAGAGATAAGTAACGACGGATCATCGTACGAAACTTTACGTGCTCGGTGACTCTGCTTTAATCTATACATACATATAAATAAAATTGAAGTGTCTGTCAGTAAATGGTAAAGGTGATGGGCAGCAGCATCTTCATAACAACAACTCAAAATAATAAAAAACTGCAGCTGCCAACCCACCCGCCCAGTGTGGCAACTATGGCATAATGATGCAGTCTATGGGTGAGGGCTATATTCAGCAGTGGACTTTTATAGACTGTAATGGATAATGGAACCTGTAAATATATGAAGGAAAGATCGAAATCACAAAAATAATAATTGGAATTGGTAGGAAAGATGCGTATTTTATTCGACAACTTGCTCGGTTTTTGCATACACATACTTCTAGAATTTTGGTTCCAAAATAGATCTGCCATCTGCCATCTCATTCTGCCGCTTGTTTAGATATAAATTTTTCCTTTTCAATTACACTAAATAAATTATCTCGAGTACAGCTTCTATTTCTCTTAAACAACACACAATATTATTTTCCAGATGGTAAAAAAGTCATCAGTATATGTGGAGTGCTCACTCATTTCCAATAAGTATAAACAAGTGTAATATCCACCTGTTAATTAGATGTTGTGGGCTATAGAGAACTACATCTATCCTCAATAATGAATAAAAATGCAGAAGCAATGTCATCCCTGAGGACTAAGATGGAATGCCTCATTTCCAGTAAAAAGGGTCTCCAATTCTCTACACTTACACACTTTACACTAATATTCTTTGGAAGTGTGGTTCTTCCCCAGTAGAGCTGATCCATGTGTGCTACAACCATAACATAGCTGTAGCATGACTCTACCACATAAGTACAAATAATTGAATATGATGATACTAATGTTTGAAATAAAATGTTTGCATACATGCACGCTCAGTTCGTCTTGCAATGACACATTGTGTGGCTAACTAGGTATAAACTGCTCGATAATGAGTGTTAAACTAAAAGTTTAATTCGGATGTATTTTGTATAAATTGAAATAAATACCTTGACAACTGAGGCTTTTCACCCTCACCAATATTATCCAAGTTAGATAGCTTTTTATTCTTTTTGACTACCCTGTTTGGATTTTCAACTTCAATGAGGCCAGAAACACCCTTTGCCTTTGCCGGTTGCTGAAAAAATGAAATGACAAATTATTATTATACTAATTTTTTTAAATATATTTTCACTCAATATAGATTATTGAGTCATTTTTTACTTCACCACTTTTTTTACTAGTTTTTTTTATATTTTAATGGGCAAAATATAGGCTTCTGCCAAGACTACTGTCATCAAGGTTAATTCAGCAAACTGTATAATACTTGATATGTAGGCATGTCTATTACAAATGTTCTAATTACAAAGTCTATCAAACAAAGAAAACAAGACAAATCCATCTCCATACCTCCTTGAGACCTTGAGTGTGTCATAGAGCGTTATGTAGCAGTATCTATACAATAAATTAAATTTACTGCATAGTGATTAATGCCCAAATACTCAAACGCTGCTCGATTTTAAGATGCCGTCAAGTCTCGTGCTGTCTCTATCACTTTAGGTCAAAGTGACATATCTTTAACTTGAATTAATGTTCAATTAATATTAAAGTTACACACTATAAGGCTAATACAATAAAAGTTATACACTATAAGGCCACACATGGCGAACCAATGGCACGCGACGCAATATTTTGGGCATGTCACGGATCACAAAATTCACTATGAAGTATTATATTACGAACGAACGCGAGTGATCATAAGCTACGGAGTATTCGGGCGCGGTGCGCGGGGCGATGGTAATCACGAAGTCAAAATTATTTTACGGCATGTCTATGGCCTCATTAAACATTTCTTTAGAAAATGACACGTTGATACATAAAGGTTCGTCACCCCTGCTATAAGGTAATTGCTGTCTGATATTAAGGCATCACAACCAGGATAATGCAGGAGAAGCCGTGGTAGCTCAGATGGTTAGTGCTCGCTGTAAATTTCACAGTACACGAGCAACCCGGTTCGATCCCCGCCGGCACCAATGAAATTGTTAATTGCAATTTTAAGTGCTGATTTACCACGTGCTCAGCGGTGAAGGAAAACATCATGAGGAAACCTGCATGTCTGAGAAATAAGAAAAAAAAATTTCAAAGACATGTGAAGTTCGCCAACATGCATTGGGGCGGACATTTCCTTGCCCTAAAACCCTCTCAGAAATGAGGGGGCCTGTGCCCAGCAGTGGGACGTATAATATAGGCTGTAACTTTAACTTTTTTTTCTAACCAGGAGAATTGTTTGTTGCTATAAATACTACACACCGATATATTCTGTAGCATTCAAAATTAAGGTATTTGAAATATAACAACAACTAAACAATGTTAACTAAATATTTGAATAAAACTGATTTTATATATTTTATTGGGATCTTGATATTATAAATATTAAAAGCTGAAGTGAAGATAAAAGTAGAAATGTAGTGATGGTGTAAGAATATCCACTACCCCATATTGAGAGCTGTGGTAACTCTAGGGCTAAGAAAATGCAGTAAATTCCACAGTAAGTGAGCCACCCGGGATCAATCCTCATTGGTTCCAATGAAATTATTGATTACAATTTTCAATTGCTGATTTACCACATGCTCGGCTGTGAAAAACATTGTGAGGAAACATGCAAGGATGAGAAAACAAAAAATATATTAAAAACAAGACACAATATCCGCCAACATGCATTGGGGCAGAGCCGCAGACATTTCCTTGCACTAAACCCCTCTCAGAAATAAGAGGAAGCCCAGCATTGGGATGTATATAGGCTGTAACTTAACTTTTACTTTACCACAATACCAAGAGTACTTACTGCAAAGCCCTTGAAACAACAGTAACTTAAAATATGCTAAATTAAAAATGTGATAAAATGAAACAAAACAAAAAAAGTGTTAAGGTAATTATAAATAATCATTAACTAAATATTTCATAATATAATAGGTAGCGAGATAAGAAACAAATTGTAACAAAATATTTACATCATCCTCTGAATCACTATCATCACTGTCTCCGGAGCCAGATTTATCATCTTCTGACTCTTCACTACTGCTCGGACCATGTTCTTTTCTCCACCTGAAATTTTAAATGATACTTTTACAACAAAAATAAAATAATGTCAAATTTATAACAAAAATAAAACTATCTATATGAACTGAGATGAAAAAAATCTCTATCTGTTCATTAAGTTTCATTCAATATTGGTTTAGCCATTCTGAAGATTAGACCGACAATGACATAAAAATTTGAAATGGATATTTATTAGACTTGCAACAAATAGTATATTCGGCCGCAAGCCGAATACTGATTATTCTGCGGACTTCCTGGCCAAATAGCCGAAAATTAGGCAAAAGTCTTCGGCTGGGAAGGAAGTAGAGTTTATTCTTCAGAGTGTCTATTCTCTGAAGATGGGATTGTCTACAAGAAAAAAAGGAGTAAACTACTGCCTGATAATTAAGAAAAATTAGTCTGTCTGCACTGCACCATTATCTTCCACTCCAATTACGATTATTCGAGTGCATAGACATTTATCTGATAGTTCTTTTTTATTTTTTATAATATGAAAGTTCATTATGTACCTATGACTATTTTAATGATTACAAGAAAAAAAATGAATTATAAAATTAATTAATATTTTCATTTTACCAATTATCTAACTACAATAAAACCTCTTACTTAAATAGAATAGAATCATTTTTATTCAATATAGATTACATGTAATGTTATTGAAAGTATTTTTTTTACTTTCACCACTGGTTTGGAAAAAACCTCTGTCCTTGGAATAACCAGTAAGAAACGCAATGGTTCTTTTTTTAAAAAAAAGCATAATTAACAAAATAATATTTATACAATTGTTATGAAAACATTTAGAAACAGCATGGTAGCGATCCCAGGGGTTATTATCAATTGTGTACTCTTTAGTAGTACAATAACCCTTACTAAACAATTTTTGCTTAATAAATATTTTAAACCTTTTGATCGATAAGGTCTGCATATTTTCTGGGACTTTGTTGTAAAAGCGTATACATTGCCCCATGAAGGAATTATTGACTCTTTGGAGTCGGGTAACTGGTATAACTAACTTGTGCTTGTTCCTAGTTTTTACAGAAGGTACATCACTATTTTTAATAAAACTATTTTTGTTTTTGTGTACATACATAAAATTTTCGTAAATATATTGAGAGGCCATATTATATTTATTTCTTTACATTTTCTCTAAAGGATTCCTTCGGACCGAAATTATAAATTTCTCTTATGGCTCTCTACTGCAAAACAAAGATAGTTTCAATGTCAGTTGCATAACCCCATAGCAAGATTCCATATGACATTATGTTATGGAAATAACTAAAATAGACTAATCTAGCTGTTTCAACACATGTAAGGCCTCTAATCTTTTTTACAGCATATGCTGCAGAACTAAGTTTGCTAACTAGTTTAGATATATGAGGGCCCCATTGAAGCTCAACTGTAATTCATGGGAAAAACAGTGGATTCAACAAGGCTCAGCTCCTCCCCATTTAAAAGCACCCTGGTATTTACCCGTTTAACATTAGGTGTGGTTAATTTAACACATTTCGTTTTATTACTGTTTTTAAAGCAAATTATTAACATTAAAACTAGTGTACTACTTTTGATATAGTATTATTCACTATGTCATATTTAAATAATTGCCTTTTAAGTTAGAAAATCAACGAAGTATCATCAGCAAATAAAGCTATATCATGGTTTTCCCTACGAAGTAAGGTAATTCCTTAAGTATTCCGTATTCGGCTGAATAGAACCTAGATATTCGACCGAATAGAATAAAAGTAGCCAAATATTTGTTGCAAGTCTAATATTTATATCTTTAGTAGCACATAAATTACCCTCCTAAGTTTAATAGAAACCAGAGATTTGAATAAATGGCTGATATACATATGAGATATTTGTTAAATTTGCTAGTAGGATTTGGTGGGAGATATAGTACTTTCCAATAAGACGGTTCCTAGTATTTAAAATTATTGATTTATGGAATAAACATAACAGGAACATAGTAATTGTAGATATAGATTACATTATAAAAAAGAAATTCCTTTAGTCACTATCCACGGTGAAAACAGAGGAATATGTGTTTTGTACTTATTCTTCGTCTTCTGTTTCTTTCTTTGTCTGCATTTTTATAATTATTTTACCTAATCAGTAAGAAATCAATTAGTAAGTACAAAAACATGGATTAAATGTTTTGTTTTTGTTGACAAAATTATAAAATATTTAAGGTCGATTGACTAGCGATACCTATTAGAACTTGTTTATAGGTTTGTTATAACCAAAACCTGTTCAATGGTGTCTGAATGTATCAATTAAATAGCTTAAACGTTTTATTGAAAATGTATAGTGCAGCCATTCATTAAAACTGTTATGTTTCAAAATAAATGCTTTGTATTACTTCGAATACGTGTACAATAAACTTACTTTTGTTTCAACTCCTCCTGCTTTCTCTGCTCTTCTAATTCTTCAGGACTAGTAAATTTACGGTTGCGTCCCTTATGATTAGTGTATTTACCTAAAACATATTACAAAAACAATTGAAATAAATTCAGGTTAATAATTTCTGCACATTCTCAATAACATGAGATGACATTGAGACTTCCAAAAAAAATTAAAATAACTCGCAGACAACTCTTGACTCAAAAAAAAACTCTTGACTCACCACGTGGCATATTCAACGCTTTTGTGAATTCTTGTTAATAATACTTGTATACTAAATCGTTAACTAAAGAAAGGATTTTGGCTTGATTTTATACGGAAAATAAAATTAGATAAATTTAGCTTTGACGTCTTCGTCTTACCGGAAATGTGTCAGTGTTGCCAACGACGAAAATAATATAATCACTAAGTTTTAGTTGCCATTTTTAATAATGTGCAATTATCGATACAAGTAGATTACCTATTTCAATAAATTGATCTGCTATTAGACCTTCTCATATTACGATATTATTACTATTTACATATTAATATACTTAACAAAATCATCTGATTCTGGCATTTATGTATCATATTTGGTATCTTCATTTATATTTCGTTGCATCCTTAGAATATTAAGCAAGCTATAGAGCGCGCGTATCTCTTAGTGCCCACTGTCAAGCGTAAGCAGGTGTTCTGGTGTTCTCAAAGATTCAAGGATATTATATACAATATCTTTGGGTGTTCTATAGATACTGATTTTAGAGTATAAATAAGCAAGCTATAGAGGGCGCGTATCGCTCATTGCCCAATGCCCATTACACCAAGCGTAACCCGATGTTCTGTAGATACTGATACATAGAACTGTTGAAAACTTGAAAAGTGATGCGCCAAGATTGACGCCTATGCGTCATTACACTTAACTTATTAATTTAATTATATTCTAAATATTAGGTAGGTTGGTAATTATAAAGTAGGTTTTAGCAGATATTTTAATCAAGCAAGTATATAACAAGATATTTTAGTCTAATGTAAATATATTATTTAATGACATCCGTTAGTTTTAAAAATCGTAAACATTTATACGTAACTACATAGGTACTTACATAAAAATAATTACCAAAGTTAGTTTTTAATTTCTTTAAAATAAGTTTAATCATACTTCATATTATTGTTACACTTCTTACTGTTACCACCTATTTATTTGCCAAGTCACGGCTTTTCGGAAATCTGAAATTAGAAAAGTATATTATCCGCATTTACCTTTATTATGTACCTATAAAAAAAGCTTTCCAAAAATTTTATTTTAGACATTGATCCACAAGGGTTAGGAATATAAAGAATCTTAACTTTTAATACTATAATTATAATATAATTATTACGATAGAAATCATGTCATTAAAAAAATCGGGTACAACGTGGCGCAGAACTAGCTCTAATTCGGGGAAAACCCGTAGCGCGAAGCGCGGGGCACGTGCTGTGTCGCCCCAGCAGCGCGCCTTCCGCAACAGCCTTTGACACCCTATGGCCGGCCACATACATACGGAATTCCGAATCAGAATATCGAAACGGAATTCCGTGAACACATCACACACATACGTTTATTCCCGTTCGGAATAACAAGGGTTAGTTGGGAGAGGTTATCCATTGAGTCTAGACATTCTGCCAGAGAATAATGACAACAATTTTCTGATTGCGATTCCATTGTTGCTGTATCATTGTTACTGGGTGCATCCCCTTATCACCCTAAGCTTGCAATATAGTCAATATTATGTAAAAAGATCTATCTATTCAGAGATATGTTTTAAATATGGATGTCTGTAAACTCTTTCGACGAATTATTAAATAAAATAAGATGAAAGGTTACGAAAAGCTATACACCTATAAGATTAAATGTAAAAACATATATAAACACACCTACTGTACACTACTATACTACACTGAGCGCGTTCCGTACGGAATTTACGTATGTGTGTTGCGACTCGTACAAAATCTATGGAAGACTTGCGTTCGGAGCGGCTTCTTTCCGTTCGGGATTCCGAACGCACAGGCGGTCATAGGCCGGCCACATACATACGGAATTCCGAATCGGAATATCGAAACGGAATCCCGAAACGGAATTCCGTGAACACATCACACACATACGTTTATTTCCGTTCGGAATAACAAGGTTCAGTTGAGAGAGGTTAGCCATTGAGTCTAGACATTACGACGACAATAATGACGACGATTTTCTGATTGCGATTCCATTGTTGCTGTATCATTGTTACTGGGTGCATCCCCTTATCACCCTAAGCTTGCAATATAATCAATATTATGTAAAAAGATCTATCTATCCAGAGATATGTTTTAAATATGGATGTCTGTAAATTCTTTCGACGAATTATTAAATAAAATAAGATGAAATGTTACGAAAAGCTATACACCTATAAGATTAAATATAAAAACATACATAAACACACATACTCGCTTCGGTCGTACGACGAACACTGAGCGCGTTCCGTACGGAATTTACATATGTGTGTTGCGACTCGTACAAAATCTATGGAAGACTTGCGTTCGGGGCGGCTTTTTTTCGTTCGGGATTCTGAACGCACAGGCGGTCATACGGAATCTCGAATCGGAGAAAATTCCGTACGGATAAATACCGAACGTGTGTGGCGGGTCATAGATTTTATATGGACTTGCTGCGTTCGGAATCTCGAATCTGAATATCGTAACGGAATCCCGAAACGGAATTCCGTATGTATGAGGCCGGCCATACGGAATTTCGAATCGGAGAAAATTCCGTACGGATAAATACCGAACGTGTGTGGCGGGTCATAGATTTTATATGGACTTGCTGCGTTCGGAATCTCGAATCGGAATATCCCAACGGAATCCCGAAACGGAATTCCGTATATATGAGGCCGGCCATACGGAATTTCGAATCGGAGAAAATTCCGTACGGAAAAATACCGTACGTGTGTGGTGGGTCATAGATTTTATATGGACTTGCTGCGTTCGGAATCTCGAATCGGAATATCGAAACGGAATATCGAAACGGAATCCCGAAACGGAATTCCGTATGTATGTGGCCGGCCTAAGTAATTTTGTTAATTTTGTAAAAAAACTGTGCACACCTGACTCGCTAACGCGCTCTCTATAACTTGCTTATAAATACTCTAAATAATGATACATAGATCCAGGGTTGAATAGTGATGAGCCAAGATTGTCGCCTATACGTTATTGTACTTAAGTTATTTTTTAAATTAGGTAGATAAGTATTTAGTAAATAACATAGATGTAGTATAGTATAGATTGGCGATGGAGTGATTAGGGTGAGACCAAAATCAAAATACACCAGTGTGCGTTAAATGTGCATGTGTGCTATGTATGTATGTATGTATATTCATCGGTTCCCTCAGATCTTCTAAACTACTCATTGTATATCGAAAAATTAGATATCTTTAAAAGCTTCGTGCCCTTTCGCGGGCGTTAAACTGCATGAAGTCACATAAAAACTAATTTTCGTGCTTATTGTGGACATATAATGAAACTTTGATATACATACTATTGTATATATTTTCTTAATAATTTAAAAAACTACATTCCGATGCTAAGTGAGGCAGCAAGTGGAGTGCCTTGAAACTGAGGAGATACGACAAAGGGGTTCTTTTTAGCGGTAAACGTGTAAACTTGTGTCTTCTGGGGATTGAACTGGACTAAATTTAGTCGCCCCCAATCCGAGACTTTGTTCAGCAAAGACTCGACTTCAGACACAAGTTCGTCCCGGTACTCGGCGAAGTTTTCCCGAGAAATATTGGCATGGCCGGTATATAAGGCCTCAGCAGTGCTGTCGTCTGCATAGCAATGAATGTTACCAGTTTCTAACATATCATTGATATGCAGGAGAAACAGCGTTGGTGATAGCACGCAGCCTTGTGGAACACCAGCGTTGATTGGCTTATAATCAGAGCATGCATCGTGAACTACGACCTTGATGCTCCGATCAGCAAGGAAACTGGTGATCCAATTGCACAATTTCTCGGGAAGCTTCGAAAGAAGCGCTTTATGCCAGACGCGATGGAAGGCCTTCGCTATGTCTAAACTAACGGCCAATGCCTCCCCCTTGGACTCTATTGCCTCTGCCCATCTATGAGTCAGGTAGACCAGCAGATCACCAGCTGATCGACCCCGACAAAAACCGTACTGGCGGTCTCTAATCAGCTGGTGATCCTCAAGGTACCTCATGAGCTGGCAGTTAATAATGGATTCCATTATTTTGGAGAACAAGGAGGTGATGGCGATAGGCCTGTTGTTAGACGGGTCTGAGCGGTCGCCTTTTTTAGGGATCGGGTGGACCAAAGCTGTCTTCCATGAATTCGGGACTACGCCTTGGGAGTAGGAGTACCGGAAAAGACGCGTAAAAACCGGTGCCAACTTCGAAGCACACGTCTTCAGCACAATGGGAGGAACTCCGTCAGGCTCACTCGACTTGCTGACGTCCAGGGTAAGGAGTGCTTTGCGAACCGAGCGCTGTGTAAACCGCACATCCAGCATGGAGCACTCACACCGCGCGATGGTCGGCGGTGTGTTCCCCCCGTCATCAAGAGTCGAGTTGGATGCAAAGAGAGAACCTAACAGCTCGGCTTTCTCCTTTGCGGCATGGGCCTGTGATTCGTACTCTCTGTGCAGAGATGCAAGAGATGGCTGACAGAAGTTCCCTTGGACAGCCTTGGCGAGAGACCAGAATGCACGGGTTCCCGAAGGAAGGCGAACTAGCTTTTCGCCAATTCTGCCGATGTGCTCAGACCTTGCCTTGGCAATGACTCTTTTGAAGGCCCTGGAGGCGGAATTATACTTCTTTTAAGAGCGCTGGTGTTTACATCCCGAGACGTTGATGCGTCAGCCCAGGCCCGGTAGCACTCCTGCTTATAGCGTGATGCTATTTTACAGGAGCGACCAAATCATGGCTGGGATCTGCCTGCGATGGTCACCACAGAGGATGGAATAAAAAGTTCCATACCCTGAAGTACCACATCCGGCACAACGCTGGGATCGTCTGGCGAGAAGCAAATCCGCCCCCAAAGGTAGGATGCATCCTATCCCAATCGGCCGACTTATAGTGCCAAACACGGCAGCAGCCTACAGAATGCAACCGCGACGTTAGAGTAAATGGCACCACACTCCGGACAAGACAATGGTCCGACGAGCCTAGAGAGACGTCGACGGAAACCTGATATCCGTCCGGATGAGAGGTCAGCAGAAGGTCCAACAGGGAAGGTGCATGATCCTCCACATCTGGAATCCGCGTAAGCGAAGTAACCAGCCTGTGTAAGACCATATGCCAAGGCAAAGTCATAAACAGATCTCCCCGCATGATCGGTTAAACGTGAACCGAGCCATTCGGCGTTAAAATCGCCAAGGATCACGATCTCTGCAGATGGGATCTACTGTAGCAAGGAATCTGTAGCCATTTGGACGTGGTCGATGAGACGGTCTGTTTCGGCACTATCGCTATGGGACCTACAGAGGCACCCGTTGACGCGGGGATGGTCGTCGCTGTCTACGCGCAGCCATAGGATGGACAGGTCCGTACCTTCAAGTCTGAGGAGGCGTCGAAAACAAATGTCCTCTCTGACGTATACGCAAACTCCAGGCCGGGGCACAAAGGAGTGTTCTAATTCGTACCCCGTGTAGGAGAGATATGAAGTCTCAGCCGGAGTGGACACCTGAGTCTCGGTTAAAAAGAGCAAGGCCGGCTTCGCCGTCTGCAGATGGTAGTGGACAGCGTTAAGGTTGGAATGAAGTCCCCTGATGTTGCAAAAGTTCACGGATAGCGTGACAGGGGTCGCCTTGGTGTTATTGCTCCGCTTGCCCCGAGCAGGTTCAGTCGCGAGCGGAATATTGCGACTCCACTCCTGAGCACCCATGCTCAGGAGTGGAGTCGCTTGGTCGTGGATGCTCAGCGAGGGATTCTCCAGGGGTGCTGGTACCCTCCTGGGGTAGTCTGATTACATTTAATTCCGCTACCATGTTTTGGGGGGGGGGGGAAGGGAATTGGGCCTCCAGTCACCTGCACTCACCAAGCGAAACGCAGAGGTAAACCTCTATTTCACGCTGGTATTCTGTGAGGTCGTGGTGGACTTCCCGGTTTGAGCCGGCCCGTCCGTGCGACAGCAAAAGCTACCGCGTGGCTCTACCACAATTTAAAATATTTCATGAGGCTCACCTGATGGTAAGTGTTGACTGCCGTCCATGAACAACTGCGACACCAGGGGAATTGCAAGTGCATTACCAGCCTCTTCAAAAGGAGTAAGCTCGTTTCTTGAAGGTTGATCGTCGGTGGTAAACAATTCCACAATGAAGTTGTGCGAGGAAGAAAACTCCTAGTAAATTGCACAGCAGTGGAACGCCAAGCATACAGATAATTTGGATGGTAACGTGAGTTTTGTCGCGGTGTGTTGGTGAAATTTTTCCTCAGAGCACTCCCTGTGGTGAATGCGAAAGAAAATGCAAAGGCATGCATCAAAATGCAAGATCAAAGAGAACTGGGTCGCCGATGATTCGAGCCACTGTGCGCTGGACGCGGTCAAGTGGCACTGGGGAGTCCGGCCCAGAGATGAGAACAACCCTCCACCTTCCCATGGCCCCACCAACCTCGCAGTTATATGGGCCAAATCTTGAGAGATGCACGCGGTACTTCCGCCGGGCTCTCTACAAGTTAGTTATTCTACTCCTTGTTCCTCTAAACCAATCTCCCTTTCTGGGCTGGACAAACACAGATCGTCTTTGGTTCCGAGTAGATCTTGCATCCTTTGTTGCCTTTCCATGGCTGTCCTCCTCGCATGCCATCCATGCTCAAACTGCCGCAGCCAGCCAAAGTTCTCCTCCCCGTTAACAAGTTCCAAGTAACCGTAAACCGGACCCACCTATTCGGGTACTATTCCATCCATCATCTTACATCGCAGGTCATCATAGAACGTGCACTCCCATAGCACATAATACCTATTCTCATAGGCAGCACCGCAATCACACATACCAGACTCCAATTTCATGTCATACAGTCTCTTTCGAAAACATCCATGCCTACTGAGGATCTGCGAGACTTGATTATCCGGCACGACACAATTTGATTTGAGTCGCGCTGCCACGTCCACGAAGAAACAGATTAATTCCCTTCCGTTCGTCTCATTTTTCCATCGTTTTTGCCATACATTCATAACATGGATGTTATGAATGTATGGCAAAAACGATGGAACCCACCCAAATCTCGTGTTTACGCCTGGCATGGTCAATACTACCAGCACACGTCACCTCCAGGTCAGTTAGAAGGACACCGACTAATACCGGGAGTGCCGCAGTGCTTATCATCCTATAACTCTTAGTCAACTACACAAGTGAAGACCTCTGTGATCTGAGCAGTGACGCACGCACCGCCTAATTCCCTACCCGATCAACCCGGACTGCCGCTGCACAGGTTATTATGTGAACATATGTTCCCTTATAGAAAACACCAAGAGCCGGGTAACGTATGTCCCAGGAGGACGCCAACACCCGCGACATTTTGCCGAAGCACCTCCCGGCCCTTTCTCCCATGTCCTTTGCATGCCTAATAAACAACTAACTCGTGTCTAGCGTAATGCCCAATACTTTAGTCCACACTAGGACTTTTATTGAGTTGGTACCCATCTTGATTACAGGCGGTCGCAGGTACCTGCCCTTGAGGGTCATAGTGCATGACTTTGCGGAGGAAAAGGATAGACAATTCCTTTCCCCCATGACCCTACCAGCCCCAATGCAGATTTAGCCGTACTTTCTATGTCAGCCCTAGAGTTCTCCTCAATCAAGAGCGTTACGTCATCCACATACGCTTACATCTTCGCGTTTGGGGGGAATGGCAGCCTCAACAAATCGTCCAGAAGTAGATTCCACAGGGTCGATCCAAGGACTGATCTTTGCGGACAGCCCATGGTCAAATGTCTCCATTCCACACATTCGCCTACAAAGATGCCCACCCTATGTTGGTGAAATAATCTACCAACATTCGATAGATGTTGGGTGAGATCCCGCCCTCTTTGACCTTCAGTAATATCATCGGCCACCATACATTATCAAACACCCACGAAATATCTAAGAAGAGGACCTGTACATACTTGCGCTGCGACACGCTCGCAGTACGAAGCACATCATACAGCGCCGTAACAGTCGACCGGCCTGGCGAAAACCCATGCTGGTAGTCCGCTATGTCCCTCATTAAACTTGGGACACATCGTAGCAATACTCGTTCCAATATATTTCCAAAAATGGGAAGAAGCGTAATTGGGCGATACGCCTTGTGTTCTGTCAATGACCTGTTATGTACCTGTAATATACGCGTTACCTTTCGAAATTATTATCAGCCATCCATTTTTCCATACACCCGGAAAGACTGCCTCTTCCACGCACTTGCTATACACCCTGTGAAATTCTCTGGGTGCAGCCTTTCACACATTTTTAACCACTTTTGCGCTAATTCCGCCCAGTCCCGGAGCAGTGTTATGCAACGCCCTGATTATACGTTCCAGACACCCAATGTCCCCCATCAGCTGTCTATATCGCGCTCTCACACTGTGGAAGCGTTCCATAGCTAATTTCTCGGACCTGCATCCCTTTCTTTTAGTCTTCTGCTACGCCCTTGTGGCATTTCATACTTTCTTCCTCATTCTATCAAGTTCAAGCGTCCACCACTCGTAGCCAACATCCCGTCTAAGACGCGCACTCCCCAGGACATCTTCCGCAGATCGAATTATAATGTCCGTGAAATGCGCGCAAAGACGGTCATCCTGCTTTCTCACTTTTAATGCACCAATTCGTACATGAACAGTTCCACTAAAGAACCCCCAATTAAATACCCAGTCCCGGAAACGGGCAGACACTCCCGCCAGCCCCGGGAGCCTCACATGGGGTACCCCTCCAACTTTATACGATATAAGACGATGGTCACTTGTGCTGACGCAATCCAGGATACGCCACTCTGATATCAGGACCCCTCTGGATGAAAGAGTGAGGTCTATATTCGACTCTTCCATTGTTCCCGAAAAGGTGATTGGTTGGCCTTTAATGTTGACCACTACAAGTCCCCGCAACATATTGAAATCTTCCATCCAGAGATGAGAACAGTATTCCATGTGGGGCCAAACCTGCGCCTTGTAAATTTGCAAGCAGTGTGCCGGCCTGAAATACTGTTTCGCTCTGATGAGCACACCTAGCTTTTTAGAGGCCAATTTAGCCTTCCCTTCCAAGTGACCAAGAAACTGCACGTCATTCGATATGTCGTCTCCCAGGATTCTGGTGTTGGGTGAGGCACCAAGGGGAGTTTCCTGAAATCAAGGAGATACGACAAAGGGGTTCTTTTTAGCGGTATTAAACGCCCAAATTTGTGTTTTCTGAAGATTGAACTGGACTAGATTTAGTCGCCCACAATCTGAGACTGTTCAACAAAGACTTGACTTCAGACACAAGTCTATTCCGGTACTCGGCGACGTTTTCCCGAGAAATATTGTCACGGCCGGTGCATAAAGCATCACCAGTGCGGTCGTCCGCGTAGCAATGAATGTTACTGGTTTGCAAAATATCATTCATATGCAGAAGAAACGGCGTAGCCTTTTGGAGAACAAGGAGGTGATGGCGATAGGCCTGTTGTTAGACGGGTCAGAGCGGTAGCATTTTTTAGGGATCGGGTGCACCAAAGCTGTCTTCCATGAATTCGGGACTACGCCTAGGGAGTAAGAGTATCGGAAAAGACGCGATAGGATTGGTGCCAACTCGGGAGCACAAGTCTTCAGCACAATGGAAGGGACTCCAACAGGCCCTCTCGACTTTTGACGTCCAGGGCGAAGAGTGCTTTGCGCACCGAACGCTTTGTAAGCCACACATTCAGCATGGAGCACTCACGTTGCGTGATGGTCGGCGGTGTGTTCCCCCGTCATTAAGAGTCGAGTTGGACGCAAAAACTGAGCCTAAAAGATCGCCTTTCTCCTTTGCGGCATGGGCCAGTGAGTCGTCTTCCTGTGCAGAGATGGAAGAGATGGCTGACAGAAGTTTTCTTAAGCAGCCTTGGCGAGAGACCAGAATGCATGAGTTCCCGAAGAAAAGCGAACTAGTTTCTTGCCAACTCTGCTGATGTGCTCTGATTTTGGCTTTGCAATGACTCTTTTGAAGAACGTCGAGGCGGCATTTTACTTCTTTTTTAAAGTGCTGGTGTTTACACGCCGGAACGTCGTTGGGTCAGCCCAGGCCCAGAAGCACTCCTGCTCATAGCGCGATGAAATTTTATGGGAGCGACCAAACCATGGCTGGGATCTGCCTCCGATAGGCTCTAAAGATGATGGAATAACAAGTTCCATTCCCTAAAATACCACATCAGCGACAGAATCAAAAATAACGTTGGTATCATTCAATGAAAAGAAAACCCGCCTTCAAGGGGTAGGAGGGAAAAAAGACCGCATCCTGTCCCAAGCGGCCGACCTAAGCCGAGCCGACGACGACAATCTGCAGAACGCAACCTGTAGAGTATGAGTGGCACTATACTCCGGATCAGACAATGGTCCGAAAAGCCAAGCGGGGCGCCGACAGAGACCTGATATCCGTCCGAATGAGAGGTAAGCAGAAGGTCCAAGAGGGAAGGTGTATAATCTTCCACAACTCGAAAAATGAAAAGGCAAAATCATTAACAGATCTTCCCGCATAATCGGTTAAACGAGAACTAAACTATTCAGCGTGGTGGGCGTAAAAATCACCAAGGATAATGAATTCCGCTGATGGGACCTGCCGTATTACATTTGTACATAAATAATCTAACTAGCATAGAATTGCAATACTAGTACGCGCACCGAAAGTGAAGCAAGTAAAACTAACGCGAAACCGCGTAAGTACACTCAGCGACGCGTCAGTGCGCAACGTCACGTCTTACGGAGAAGAGCTCGCGAAAAATTGTAAAAATGACCGTTTGTGTTGTAAAATATTGACACAACAGTGATGATAAACATAAAAAAAGTGATGATATTACATTTCACAGGTAAGTTCATATATTTAATTCATTATTAGTACGTAAAACTAAAAAAATACTTACCTAAGCTATCATAATACTAATGTTGCTAGTTGTGGGGAAAAAAATCACAATTTTCTTTTAAAAATATTTATTTTCTATTTGTGTTTAAAACGTTTAATCGCAACGCTCTGTGTAAAACTCAAATGTTTATATGTAGATACCTACTTCTCTAAGTATTAACATAATATTAACAATAAGTGCCTATTTAAAACTAATACGGAGTGATCAGCTGATCGCGATCCGTCGACGCCATTTTAACGCAACTATTATAGCAACTAAATTTATTTTTATTGCTTTGTTCATTGACCAAGTCGACGTTTTAGAGTATAGAATAAAAACTTTTTTATTTACTACATCAAGAGATTATTAATAAGAACGCCCTTACTAAGCAGATGTCACTTTACACCCAAACATAGTCTATTTTTAACCGACTCCCAAAAAGGAGAGGTTATCAATTATGTATGTACGCTGATTTCTAAGACGATTCTAGATCAATTCGTATACACATGCTGTAATTTTAGTGGTTGTTTTCCCGCATACCTGACTCAATGCAAATTATAATTTTAAAATGTTTAGGTATATAATGACAATATTGATAATTATTTAAAATTAAAAAAATAATCTTAATAATTATTAAAAAAAATCTTTTAAATCATAAAAGCATTCAATTTTTAACCAATTATACAAATATTTGTTATATAATCTTTCGCTTAATAATTTAAATTCTTTAGGTATTTTATTAAATATTTTTACACACATACTCGTATTAAGACAATTTTTGTTATATTTAACGAGCCTAGGAATGACATCTAGGACAAGTTGGTCAGGGTCATGTCGATTTCGAGGATGTATATCATTTGCTTTAACAAATAATGACTTATTTTTAATAAATATTCAGAGCTAAATAAATTCTTACGCGTAGTAATACGGCATAATCTAGCCTGCACGTCCAACCTACTCGCGAGATATTGCTATTGGTTTGAGGTCGCATTCGAGTTTTGTTTTTCTCTATTGTAAATCTGCCATTTTTGCATCCTAATAATTTTTATATTAATAAGTCTATTGTATTACCAAGACAAAATCATTTGACTTCGGGAAAACAACCATTAAAATTTCAGCATGTATATAGGATCAATCTGTGTGTATATCCTTTCAAATAAAAAAAACTCTTAATCGGTTTAGAAATAACAGAATTCTGAGGTAAAAACATTAAAAAATACACCGAATTGAGAACCTTCTCCTTTTTTGAAGTCGGTAAAAATTAAACATTACACGATGTGCTTATTGTATTCGAGCAAATTAATTTTGTTTAATAATATTCTTAAATTTTATTACGTCTGCATTTTTGTACCATTAAAATATGTATAATAAAGTTATATTAGTACCATCATTATCGTGTTTATTTTATTCCATTTATTATTCTCATAAAATACGTCTTCGTACGCAATACGTAATCTTTATTATATCGATTATTTAAAATTAATCAATAAAATAGTGATTTGCACAATTTCATTGCAAACGCCAGAAACTGGTATCACTGAATGGCGTGTATGTGTGCGTATGACGAGCGTAGGCACATTCGACTCGCGCCCACTAACATAATGACCTTGCTTCACTTTAACGCTCGTGTTTTGTACTAGACTGCGCTTCTATACGTAATAATTCTATGCTAACTAGTAACACCGAATTTCGGTCACGGCGATCAGTCTCGACGGCGACTAGCCATCTGCGCAGGACAGGATAATAGTGCCCAAGTGTATGCACAAGCACAGGTGCACTCTCTATTCCCTCACTCTCATAGCCCGATGGGACAGTAATTTGACACGACTGGAGAGAGATCAGGCGCAGGACCAACGCCTTTACGTACATTCCAAGGCACGGGGTGGAAACACCGCCAAATTCCTAACTCGGGGTTCCTACTGAGAATGTCTTGACAGAAAATCCCAATAACTGATTTTGGCCCGACCCGGGATTCGAACCCTCGATGAGAATCATGATCTCCTCATGATCAGCAATCGCGTTTACGACTAGAGCAACGAGGCAATCTAACTAGTAGGACAGTTTACAAAACTTCATGGCAACATCTAAAAATTTAAACTGCTCTCTTAAAAAATGACCAATCCTATAAACTATTCCTTTAAATAATTCTGTTTTTATTGAGTAAGAAGAGTTATAAAAGAGATCTATATCATTTTTTTTAAATATTTGGTCCTTACATATGAAATTAGCGTTTTGTCGTACTGACCAATTTGATCTGAAATATCTCCTCTTTGGTTAAGAATTCCAAATTCAAATTTATAAATTCATTTAGCTGGTACATTTGAGTTTTGAAAACAGTCATTCATTTGTTTTTTCCTCATTATTTTTTTCTTTGGCGTCGCTTATTACTGCACAATGGAAAACCTGAACTATCGGTATATTTACGAGTACGATTTCTACCGTGGCACCAGTGCTGCAGAAACAGCTCGAAGGATTAATGATGTGTACGGCGCTGGTGTCGCAAAAGAAAGCACGGTACGTTTTTTTCTTCAACGTTTTCGTTCTGGAAATTTAGACCTTCAGAACCAACCCCGTGGACGGCCGGAGACCAAAGTGGAAAATGAAGAATTAAAGGCTATTGTGGAAGCGGATCCATTACAAAGCACTTCAGAGATAGCTGCAGGCTTCGGGGTAAGTGATAAAACTGTATTAATCCACTTGAAGCAAATCGGGAAAGTAAAAAAACTTGAACGATGGGTACCTCATGAATTGAGTGAATCGAACTTACAAACACGCGTCGACTGCTGTGTTACTTTGCTCAACCGACACAATAATGAAGGGATTTTAAATCGAATCATTACTTGCGATGAAAAGTGGATACTGTACAATAATCGGAAGCGCTCGTCGCAATGGCTGAACCCTGGAGACCCAGCCAAATCCTGCCCTAAACGAAAATTGACTCAGAAAATGTTACTTGTGGGTGTTTGGTGGACTAGGGCCGGTGTCGTTCACTACAGTTTTCTAAAATCTGGCCAAATGATTATGGCAGATATCTATTGTCAGCAACTGCAAACCATGAAGGAAGAACTAGCTGCTAAACAACCGAGATTGTTCAATCGCTCTAGGCCACTGCTGCTTCACGACAACGCAAGACCACACACTGCACAGCAAACAACCTCTAAGTTAGATGAGCTACAATTGGAATGTCTGCGACATCCACCGTACTCCCCGGACCTTGCTCCAACAGATTACCATTTTTTCCGAAATTTGGACTTCTTACAAGGAACAAAATTCAACTCCGATGCGGCAGTCCAAACCGCCTTCAAAGAGTTTATTGATTCTCGCCCCCATGGTTTTTTTAGTAAAGGGATCAATGAACTACCTATGAGATGGCAAAACTGCGTAGATAACAACGGTGCATAATTTGATTAATTAAATATATTTTATAAAAAAAAATGACTTTATATTCCTCCCGCAGAAAATGCCAATTTCATATGTAAGAACCTAATAAATAAAAACATTATTAGCAATATTCAAGCAGCGATGGATAAAACTTTTACGAGTGTAATTTTTATGTAAAACAGGATGTACAAAAATGTTAAGTTTTCGCGAGGCACGAACAGGAAGACGAGATGCTTTAGTGATGAAATTGATTTTTGATAATAGTGAAGGTGAGTCAATTTCATTATTCAATAGTTTAAATAAAGTTAATAGATCCAATTGTTTTTCGTGAAGAGATAATAAATTGTTGATCGTGAAGAGATAATAAATTGTTGATCGTGAAGAGATAATAAATTGTTGATCGTGAAGAGATAATAAATTGTTGATCGTGAAGAGATAATAATTTGTAATATACTCGTACTAGGGATTCGTCATATGAAAAGCTCGAGCGATTACTAATATCTTTAGAAATCTCTGTAGTACTTTTTCGATACGATTAATGTGATGCTTCTAAAAAAGAGCTCCACACAATGCAGCCAAAGTAAAAAATAAATCTGACAAAACTAAAGTATAAGATTAATAATGTTATACTCCTCACAAAAGGTTTAGCGACACTATTTATAAAACTTAAACTGCGGAATGCTTTTTGAATGGTAGTATGGTCGATATGTTCATTAAACCACAGAATAAAAAATAGATTAAACGAAACTTTCTTATCCATAATAACACCTACGTTAGATATTTGAAGAACGTATACCACTTGTTCACTTAAATTCAATTTAAGTTTTACGTTTTTCTTTTCATCATCATCATCATTACAGCCCTTCACAAGTCCACTGCCGAACTTAGGCCTCCTCCAAGGAATGCCATAAAGCACGGTCCTTATCCACCTGCATCCATCAACTTCCTGCATGTCTTACTAGGTCGTCATTTCATCTAGGGCAGCCCTACACTTCGCCTACAGGTACGAGGTACGTTTTTTTTACTGGTAGCTAATTCATATTATGCTAACCTATCTTATAATTAGTTGGAAAAAGTTAAAATACGCTTGTTCATCACTATACGCGATACAAGCCCGTCTAACAGGAAAAATTATCATTAAAATAAAAAATTAAAGTAAAGTCACCACACATAACAGACGTTATGGGACGTCTACATTATACTGTAACCTTATACGCTGGGCACTGGCTTTTAATTTCTTGAGAGTTAAGGAGCAATTAGTTCGCCGCACTGCTCCAGCGCGTGTTGGCGAATTTCACATGTCTCCAAAATATTTTATTTCTCATACATGCAGCGCTTATAATTGCAATTAACAATTTCATTTGCGTCTGTAGGTATAGAGTACTGTTACTGTAAAATTTTCGGGATAGCTTAACTCCTGAAAATTAGCATTGATATATTTTTATACAACACAATAATTATATAGCTATTAATAAGTTAACTACGACTATACGGTACAAATAGTTCATATTATGAAGATCATAATATTTTACATCATAAAGCCGAACAGACCAAACCCTTACAAGTAACACCTGTTTACAAGAATGACGTATGTTGCAGCCATTATCACTTGGAGGACCTGTTATACGATGCCGACACAATCATAGACCCGAGTCTACGACACACGATAAAATACTGATTCAAACACATTTTATAGTACATTACATACATACTTGTAATTTTCTATTGGACTGTTGCACGCTTCACGTGAGGGAGTCCTCTACTCGATATGTGGCCATACCTCAATTTCGCTACATAAAATCCTTCTTATACTTTTAGCTAGACATCAAATCCATATTATTATTAACGTTACAATAATTACAGACATTGAATTATAAGATTAGTTTATTTTCTAATTGATTCACTTTAGATTACATAACAAAAAATGTAATTGAAAAAATATATGGACTACCGTCCGTTGGTCTGTGCGTCGGTGATCTTCTCGCTTAATAGAAATGTAAGCAATAGATTGAGATATATAGTATTAAATAAGATTCCATATATTCTAAAGAGGATTCGTATTGATTTTTGTTATTGAACTCAACACCGTTTAAAAACAAGTAATGAAAGTCGATCAGATTTTTTTTTTATTGTGAAAATTAACGTCAATTTTTTTATTTTTTTCACCAAAATTAAATGAAACGTTCATGGGACGTGCATGTACTTTTGGGTTTTCCAAGCTATTTTAAATTATGTTGGTTCTCTATATTCTTTTAGCTGGAATACAACAGTGGATGTACAGGTGCATAGATTCCTTCCTTTCTTCAGTGATCTTGTAATGATGTCAAAGGCAACTTTAACTGAATGATCTCAGTTGTAAACTCTTACTACAGAAAAATACTCAAATTTAAATAGAGTCTCTCTCTATTTAAATTTGAGAAGTTGCAGGCCTGCAGGTGACGTACTACATAATCTTCCTTTGTTTGACATTTAACGAGAAACTCGTGTTCAACGGCAAGAATATGATAATCATGCTATATCATTCATCATCATCATTATTCATCACATTGAGTGCTAATAATCTGCCATTCACCAGATGTCGCTAGTTGACACTGAGGTGAAGTTTTTTGTTACACAATGACATTTAATTGAGAAGTTAGTTTTAAACAAAAGTTCATTAGTTTCTAGAGTATTAAAATAATACACAAAACAATGTCGGAGGGGTTTATATGAATTTACTCTTTAATTTTTTGCACATTTTTAATTCTTTTAAAATTTTTCTAACCACATAATATATTCATATATATTATGTGGTTTGGTTTATTTAATTTTATTCAAATTAATATATAATTTGACTAACAGTACAGAAATAAACATTAACCTTTACATTTTCGTACAAATTAACTTCCCCGCAATGTAATCTGTCAAATATTTCACCACATTCGAAAAAGGCGCAGCCCTGGTGGCAGAAAAAGTCGTGGATGCCCTCATTGACTCGACATTTTTTTCCATATACAGTCTCATTAAGCTCCATTAATCCAAGCATTAAACATTGATACGGTGTTCACGTCAACATTGACAGCGGTAGCTGAGTGGTTAACGTCTCCAATCATTGTTCCTTAAGTATGGATAATGGACCCTTATCAAACTGATTGTAGTATTTAAAAATAAAAGGTGCAAATGTCGCACTTATTTTAAGAACTAAAATAAAATAAAATATTGTTATGTGGCAGAGACAAAAACTCTTTAAAAATAAATTTATTTAATACTTTTAAACTAACTTAAAATATAGTAGTTGATACAGAGAACTTGGGAATGGAATCATGTTGAGGGTTTTCGAAAGATTTGGTTTAAATAGTGTAGGAAGCTAAGAGGTGGGGGTAAACATGAGGGAACAACATTGTTCTTGGTGTTATGGTTAACTTATGGTAAACTATAAACATTAGCATATAATATTACAATCGAATTAGTGTGGCTTTTAAGAAAGTAATTTAGTAAATAAACAATATAAAGTATACAGGACTTATAATATAAAGTAAATGGTATCTATGACATAACAATATACTAAGCTTTTTATGTTATTGTGTTATTAAAATAAATTAAAAACTGACCGTCTAGTGGTCGTAAACGAGATTGCAGATTGCTTATCATGAAGCACTGAATTCGAATCCCATGTCGGGCCAAAATCAGTGATTGGATTTTTTCTGTCAATAAATTCTCAGTAGCAGCCCGGAAGTCAGGAAGTAGGCGATGTTTCAGCACGTAAAGTCGTTGGACCTGCGCCTAATCTCTCTCCGGTCGTGTCAGATTACCCTCCCATCGGACTATGTAAATAAGGAAATAGAGAGTGCACCTGTGCTTGCACATACACTCGGGCACTATAACCCTGTCCTGCGCAAATGGTTAATCTCTGTTGAGACTAGCCGCCGTGACCAAAATTCGGTCTGGAGGACATTATTATTTTTAAATTAAAAAAAATAATTATATTATGAGTGTGTCATTTCTTGGACGGAGCCCTTCCCGCTGCAGAAAGGGAAAGGCTCACCTCAATCACCACGCTTGGCAGAGAGATTAGCCATTGCAGCTCCAGACGTTTCTCAACTTTGTTGCTGCTCCCGTTGTCACAGTGTGAATATTTTACATCTGCCTAAACGAGATGATTATTCGGCCATCTATCGAAGTGGTCAGATCTTTCTGGTATTAAGGTAAGACTCATACACGTCTCGTTTCTTACGACACCCACGGACGATATGGGATTGACGGACTCTTAGGCCCGTATTAATAAACGTTACTCAACGACGAACTCAAGTGCGTAATCATTTGATACGCCCTCATTACGAAATCAGCATCTCAAGATCGTTGCTAATTAATAAACAGATAAAAACAGTATCTCAAAACGCTGTACTTAGGAATACTGTTATGTGACTTGCACTCAAGTATACACACTTGAGAGTCGAGTTTCGTTTATTAATCAGTGTGGCACTCAGCTGGTATCGTAAACCTAAACCGCATCTTGAGATATGTTTATTAATAAGATCATAACCTCAAGATTGTACTCAAGTGCGTGTACTTGAGCTGAGTAACGTTTATTAATATAGGCCTAACATCGTCACCTCGCGGCAATTATATACCTATTATATAACCAATGTAATCAATACAGAACATAGACGACTCCATGGCGTAGTGGCTTATCATTGAGTTGCGGTGCTAAGGGTCGCGGGTTCGAATCCCGCACAGAACAACTATTTGTATAGCCTACAAATAATTGTTCTGGGTCTGGATTTTTGTCCTTGTGCAAATTATGTGTGTAAACTGCCTTCACGATACAGGAGAAAATCCTAGTATGGGGGTAAACTTAAAAAAAAAGAAGATATGGAGTTGGGGTGATAAGAAATTACTTATCTCGTTTAGTGTCATTAAAATCGCGCGTCAAACCTGAGATATTAAAATTAGTAACGGGAGACTGTATATAGCACTGATGTTTGTTTTCCTGGTTAATTTCGATCAAAGCATCAACTTCTGGATATTATCGGAAGTTATCCACTGCCTATAAAATATTGTAGTAAAAAATATTTAATATTTTTTACACATCATACAAACATACGAACATAGTTGATTATATATAGACACCTACTTATACTACATAGAAAAGATAAGAATAAGGATGGAAGTCATACCTCTTTCGGATTTGTTGAATATTTAATAATTTAATTTGCCGTGTCAGTTAGCTCAATTAAATGCAATCCTTACCGGATTTACGCTGCAGAATCGTTTTTACGTAATTATTTATCTAAATAAGTATATCTGATTAATATCTTTTGGTTATTATTTATTAAGAGCAATAAACATAAATATTTGCATAATTAAAATTATTTTCATTGTAATAAATTGGATCACGAACTTAAAATAATATATCACAGTCAGTTATCATGGAAAAATAAGTTACTGGCAATTATTACTCTATCTCTCAGATCAGTTAATATTTTTTAAACACTGTTTATAAATTATGCGATTAATCAAAATGACGGCAATGGATTGTTTTATTTAAATATTAAATTTAGCTACAGTTAATATTTTAACAACTGAGACAAAGGTCCTGATGGTATAAGAAAAGACAAAGTGCTAGCTTTTCTATTTTATGTTGACCTTTCACATGATGAAAACATTTTTATAAACTCTTCTTAAGTACTCTTTGTACGTGGTAGAGCCACGATGGTGCTGTGTGTGTTATGGCTGGATAATGAATGGGACGGCTCGACCGGTAGGTCCACGCTCTCACAGAATACCAGCGTATAATAGCAGTAAGTTTAATATCGATGTGTTTCGCATAGTGAGCGTAGAGAACCGGTGACCCTTTTACTAGCACAATGCATTGTACCTTAGTCTTAGTCCTCAGGGGTAACAACACATCTCCTTTTGATTCTCATGCTGTGGCTACAGCATTCACTCACCATCAGGTGGATTGTGTGCTCGTTTGTCACCTTATTTTTTTATATAATATACTAGCGATCCGCCTCGGCTCCGCACGGGTGATTTCTGGATCTCGACAATAGCGCCACCTACCGGGTAAACACACACAGAAAAGTTCATCAAAATCGGTCGAGCCATTTTCGAGTTTTTGCGAGATTAACGGACAGCAATTGATTTTTATATAATAGAAAAGAAGAAGACATATAAAGAGCACTAATTCGTAGGAATAGTCGCATTTGAAATGGGAATGCTATTCCTGCGACTTTTATTAACCACTTTTTGTATTTTCAGCCAAGTTTAAGGCTTATAGCAGTTTTTAAATTGTACTAGTTATAAATCTATTAAAGGACTTTTAGCAGATAACGTAGGGTTGCCAATCACAAATGTAAAAAACCTAGGATTTGAAGTTGGAAAAACCAGGACAATTCAGTTTAAAAAAAGGACGCAGTAAACGCTTTGTCAAACATAACTGCAAACCGAACAGAACGGAAAACGTGGCGAATGTATATAGTATGCAAGTATCGGTTCGTTTTCGCTTTTTATATGTGACTAGATTCAAAAGATACCATACATAACAAAATAAAAACGCTTCGCCACGCTATCGATTCGCTGTCTATTTGACTCGGGCTTAATAGAGTTGCAATAGTATATTATCATATTCAATCAAGCAATCATATCAATACAAATAAATAAATAACGTTAAAATAACAGCTTTTTACTAAATGCATATGAAAGTATATACGATAATTCTATGTATATACGGTACTTATAACAAAAAGACAATTTTTAAAATGTTTGTCTGTCTCTCTGTCTGTTTGTTGATTTTGACGGGACTTTCACTGGCAGATAGCCGATGTTATAAGGAGTAACTTAGACTACTTTTATTTTAGAAAAATAATTAGGGCGAAGTCGCGGGGCACAGCTAGTTTTTTTAATATAAAAGTATACGAGTTAAAAACGAATTAATAAAATAAATATGCGTGAGCAGGGATTGAATACCGGTACCAATTTCGGTTCTGGTTCTTCATTTAGGTTCTTATAAAGGTTCCTCTTTTCGGTACGGTTCCAGTTCCGGTATCGGTTCGGTTTGGGTTCCGATGTACCGGTTCTAAATACCGGTTCCGAGAACCTTTAATCAATTTTCCAAATCCGTAGATTGGTATAAAAATTCCGTAGAACTCCGTAGATGCTGTTTCAAAATATCCGTTGATCTGCAGACTTCTAAGAGGATCAAAAATTTTGTTTTGTCATAGAATAGATCAATTTTTTGGGAAAAATTCTTTCTGTCACGTAAAATTCTTGTTATAAGTTCAATTGTAGTATAACATCGAATCAATCTACACATTTAAGAAAAAGTACCATAAAAATTGATTAAAATTAATTGTTTTCTTTTAATTAAATTATTTTTGATAAAAACAAATAAAATAATTAACACTAATATTTGTGGATAGTCATATTAAAGATACGTTACAAACTTGATGCTGGAAATGTTTCAAGCAATAATTAGACGAATGAAAAACCACCAACAAAAAACAAATGAAAAACGGACCATCTTCACTAAAATTAACATAGATAAATTTTTTTCTGGCTTTTGTTAGTTTATTTGATAAATTACGGTGTTTCAGACTTGGGTAATTTATGTAACAATGAAAAACTATACAACTAACAACTTTGAGAAAATCGAAAAAAAAAGATCGAGCAAAAGCGAAGACTTATTTGGCAGAATATTTTTAGTGATTGTAAAAACAATTGGGAAAGAAAAATTTGAGACATAAGTGAACATTCAATAATCAAAAAAAATTGTAAGCGTTTATATTAATTGACTATTTTCCAAGAAGTGTTCTAAATTCGAAATAAACGTAATTTATTGCAAAATATCTAAGCTATTAAAATTTGAAATCGATTAACCTCATAAAAAATTGATATTTATAAGCAAAAATGGTTTTAAATTAATACAGATAGCATAGAATTAACTATTTAATAAAGACAGCATAGAAGAAGAGAGAGAGAGAGAGAATGGCATTGTCGGCAAGTTTACACTCATGATAAAAAAAATCTTGTTAAGTTTTTAAAAATTCCGTAAATTTCAACCTCAAAATCCGTAGTTCCGAAGATGATGACAAAATTCCGTAGATCTACGTAAAAATCCGTGGAGTTGGAAACGCTGCGTTGATATGCATCAGAAGATCCACCAATACAAATGTGATGTTTTACAAACTCCCCTCTCCTCACACTCCGCCGCGCGCCGCATCGCGCCGTCCACCTGAACGCACCTCAAACAAGTTTGGACTCGCTTTCGCTTTGCTTAGGAACCGGTAAAATAAAGGTTCTTAAAGGTTCCAATTTAGGTTCTGGTTCCTGTTCCGGTATAGGTACCGGAACCCCTAAATACCTGTTCTATACCGGTATTTTGGAACCGTTTTCAATCCCTGTGCGTGAGTGTCGTGGAACACTCGGTTGGAACGAAGTACCTTTCGTAGTACCTATATTATTATTGATAAACGTATTATATTATCGATTAACAAACACTACTAGCGTCTATTAAAATGAAGCTTCGTTTAAAATAAAATAATATTTCTTTCATAGCAAGATAAGAAAAAGTGCGAGGGAGAGGCCAAGGCCGTCTACACTACGTCAGAAGGGGTCGTGACGGAAAAATCTTACACTTTTTCTCGCTTAGCCCCCATCCGCCAAATTCGTACCGTCCGATAAAGAACGTCGTTATAAAAACCACTTTAGTTTGTTACAAATTCTTAAGATCTTCGGCCAAACTGAGGCGACTCCCGCGCGGAACGCGGGACGCGATTCAGTCGCGCCGATTGCGTCAGCTAACTTGTATGGTGGCATTGAACATTGGCGCGAATAGTCACCCGTGCTGAAGCGAAATATACGCGGGATAGTGCCTGATTTTTCGAAATGCCGTTGAACCTTAAATTATTTTTACAAAAAGTAAAAGAAAACAAGATTCTATACAACATCAGCAACGAAGACTATAAAAATAATAGGAAAAAAGATAAGTTTTTTCAAGAATCGAACATAATATGTTTCCGTATATTTTGTTCGATTCTTGATAAAACTTCGTTATAGCATTCTTTCGGCATACGAAAATATATATAAAATCTTTTTTTATCTTTTCGTAATGTGGGTATCAAGTGTGAAACTCTCCAAATTCTATGCGTTGAGTACTCAGCTCATGAACTCATTTTCTTCTTTTCTTCCTCACATCTTGAGATTCTTCTTCAGTTAATGCTAATAAAAACAAAACCTCAGCTTCAATATCAAAAGACATGTTTTCCTATTGACAAACCAAAACTAATGACGTGCGGGATTCACCTCAGTTTGGGAGGCTAAGCGAGCGAGCGAATCGCACAGATTCGCGTCCCGCGTCCCACTCGGAATCAGTCTCAGTCTGGCCGAAGCTTTAAACTTTAAACTAAAAACAGCACGGCAGCGCGGCAGCGCGAACACTCGCGAGGTCGCCCGTAACGTAAGAATTATAAAAGTGGCGTGCGAATTTTAAAATACATGATCTTATCAGGGCGTTTCAAAAACCCAGGACGCTGCTTAAAAACTATCCAGTACATCCCAGGACACTACAAAAACTAGGACATGTCCTGGGAAAACAGGACGGTTGGCAACCCTAAGATAATGGAGTGGTCGCAATACCGCACCCGGTGACAAAGAGCAGTGTGTACTGTGCGAGATATTTGATCCTGCAAATGCCATTGCGTCAGTAAATCTTGAACTAATCTAGTAGATCCAGAAAATTACAGCAAATCCGCACCAGCTTGGAGCAGGGTTATTTCGACTTTGACTTTGAGACAGTGCCACGTCATTTTATTAAATTATGTATAAGTTGCTAAGTCTCCTACTGATTATACAACCTTTCTTCTTCGTCATTAGTCTGTAAAAGTCCGCCCAAGCAGCACACAAGCGTTATGAACATCAATATACCAGCCCACATAGAACTTAGAGTTCTTTAAGAGCGTATAAGAGTGTTTAAAAGAGGTTGTATCCTTATAAGAGTGGTTTATGAGTTATTATACAGATCAAGCTGTATAAAGTCTGTATTATGGGATCTAAGTAAGCTTAGAGTTCTTAATCAGAATATAAAAACTCTAGTATACAACTTTAAGTATTTTGTAACACTTCAATCTGATTTTATCATTATAGTTGTATAGAAGCTGGTTTTTTGCATGCTGTCCCTTGCTTATACAGCTCTAAGTGTTATTATAGTATCACTATAATGTTATTTCTGAACAATGGTGTATGCAAACTCTCATCTAATACTTATTCTTATGGTGTCATTGTACACTTTTGTAAATACAGTAGTTTTATGACTTCTGTCTACAAGATTGATATACGACTAAAAAAATAAATAACAGCCATAATACAACTTAGCAGTACATAGTACTCCCGTGTAGTGGCGGTGTAAGAATATCCACTACCCCATATCATCCCGTGGGTGTCGTAAGAGGCGACATAGGGAAACAAACCAGGAGATGGGCAGCAGCGTCTTCTTAATAACGACTAAAAATAAAAAACTGCGGTTGCCAACCCGCTTGCCAAGCGTGGCAACTATGGCAAATATCCCCCCTACGAGGCAATCTATGGGGGAGGCCTATGTTCAGCAGTGCACTTTAATAGGCTGTAACGATAACGGCATAGTACAACTTAAATCTGTATAAGTGAGAGAATATCGCCATTTTGCATGCGTTGCGTGTTTATATTGTGCTAGTGAACAAAATAAATTTGTTATCAATATGCGGATAAAAGAAAACGATTTGGTGCAGTAAAAAGATCGTGTTAAATTTAAATTAAATTTATCCAAAACTGTTCTCAAGACAAGATTTTTCATCTTTTATACGTAACTCTAAATGTTAATTATATGTTATGTTGAAAAAACTACTATACAGCGTAGGTAATAAAATATTCATTATAGAACTGATTAAAAACTAATTCCTGCATGATATAATCCATAACATACATAGTACAGCTACTAAGACTATAAGAACCTCGAAATACCGTTTAGGCTGTTTAGCAAATTGTCGCCATTTTAAGACCCATAAAATACATAACATAAATAATACATAATACATAAACACTCACGCCTGTCACCCAGAGGGGTAGGCAGAGACTACGGACTTCCATTTGGCACGATCCTGGCACACCTCTCGCCTCCTTTACATCCATATATCTACGCATACACGCACGTCGGTTAAGGGTACTCTAATCTGGCCCATTTTAATATATCGCCAATTTGGTCGATAAACCTTCGTCTAGGGCGTCCCTTTCCGACTCTGCCGTTCACTTCTGCAGCATAAATTTGCTTTGTCACTCTTTCTTCGTTCATTCTTTCTACATGACCAAACCACCGAAGCATTCCTTTCTTAATCCTGGTCACAACGTCATCTTGCAAACCACACTTTTCTCTTATCACACTATTTCTCACCCTGTCATTCAGATTCAGCCTAGCATACTCCTTAATGACCGCATTTCTACAGCATTTATTCTACTCTCATGCTTCTTCTGCCACACCCAACTTTCACTACCATACATTAAAGTAGGGACTAACACAGCACTATGAATTGCCAAACGTGCCTTTTTTGACACATTTTGACTCCTCACAATAGCGTGTAGAGCCCCATTCACTCTATTTCCTGCGTTCTCGTCGTTCTATATCCTTATCATATCTACCATCCTGCTAAATAAACATCCCAAATATACAAACTCATCCACTTGCTCAATCAACTCCCTTCTATTCTTATTTCACATAACGTTTTACTTTCTTCTCTTTCAAAACCATCACTTTCGTTTTACTTGCGTTCACTTTCATACCCCTTTCTTTTAATGACCAGTTCATTAAAGTAACCATCATTTGCAACTCGGCCGCCGACGATGCAAATATGACTTGATCATCGGCGTACAAAAGGCATTTGACGGTTAACTCACCCATTCTCAACCCACATTCTTCAACTTTCAAAGTTTGCAAACAACTGTCCATAAATAGGTTAAACAGCCACGGGAAGCTACACAGCCCTGTCTGACACCTTTTTGGATGCCAAACCAGTCCGAGTAGACCCCGTTGATCCTGACACAAGCACTAGAGTCCCTATAAAGAGACCTTAATGCCTGTATCAAACCAGCGCTCAAACCAAATGAGTTCAGTGTTTGCCATAACATATTCCTGTCCACTCTGTCATAAGCCTTTTCCAAGTCCATGAACGCACAAAAACTTTCTGGTTTTGGCCAAAACTTCTCCGCAATCATGCGCATGGAAAGACTTGATCCGTACACCCCATCCCCTTTCTAAATCCAGCTTGCATCCCAAATTTTTCATCAGTTTCTTCCATAACTCTTTCAATTAACACCTTAGCATACAGTTTACCCACAATGCTAAGCAAGCTGATACCACGGTAGTTTTTACAGTCCTGCTGTGACCCTTTTCCCTTATATATTGGGACTATAACGGCTTTGCACCAGTCTTCCGGTACCCGCTTCAGTTCCCAACATAAATTAAACAAGGTGTACAGCAGGCCTGCCACTCCCTCTCCAGCCCTTAGCATTTCAGTGATACTCTATCATATCCGCCTGCCTTACCTGCTTTCATGCTTTTCATTGCTTTCATTATTTCATCTATACTTATCTCCCTACCTCTCCACTTCTTTCGAAATTTCTATTTCACTTAATTCAGACGACTCTTCACTCATAAACACGCTTTCAAAGTATTCCTTCCATCTCTTTAAACTCGAAGCTTCATCATTCAGCATACAGCCATTCTCGTCTCGTATAGCATTCATTCTAGGCTGTTTCAATTTCCCTGGCAGTTCTTACGAGTTTCCAGAACATTTTAATATTTGCCTGGAAGTTATCAGATATCCTTCTATCATTCTTATCCGTTCTTTCTTGCTTTTCCTTTCAACAACTTCTTTACTCTCTTATTTATAAGTCTAAAGTCTGCCTTTTTTCTTTCAATCTCATCATTCATACCGCCAGAATTACCAGCTTTGGTTGCCAGTAAATCTAGCCATGCTCTCTTCTTTGCTTCAACTTCCATCCGTACCTCATCATCCCACCACAACGTATTATTTTTCCTTTCATTCGTTCTCTTACTTACACCACATACTTCGGTGGCTGCATCCACTAAAACTTTCTTAACATTATTCCATACAGTCTTCAGGTCTAAATCATTCATACATATTTCATTCAAACCACTAATATTCTCTCTCAGTCTACATTTATACTTCTCTTTCACATCTTCATCTTGTAACCTCTCTATTCTTATACGCTGTAACGCAGTGGTAGACACAGATGTCCGATGCCGCCAACGCTTGAATAGACCATTAATTCGACATAAGACCAAGTAATGATCCGTCCCAACGTTGGACCCCGGTAAACCCTTGTATCTACCACTGCGCTCCGCATTCTTTCATCCACAATTATGAAATCTATCATGCTTCTATCATCACCTCTTTCCCATGTATACATGTGAATCCTTTTATGGCGAAAGAAAGTGTTCGTCACAAAAGATTCTTTCCACACATACGGCGAGAGGTCTTCACCATTCTCATTTACACTTTCATCGCCGAACGTTCCTAATATCCTTTCATAACCAGACCTCTTCACCCCAACCTTCCATTAAAATCTCCTAACATAATAATATTTTCATTTCCCTTACATTTCATCAACACCATCCTTACCATGTCCCAAAACTGCTCTCGGATATAAGTGGGCTTAGACATGTCTGGGGCGTACACCCCTAGCACAAACAACTTCTTTAAGTCCACTTTCATTCGTATCCATAGCAGCCTTGGGCTTACACATTCATACTCTTTCACACATTGACCCATTCTTTCTGAAAGGATGACACCGACTCCCTGGCATGCCCGCTCGGTCTCGTCTACACCAGACCAGTAAGCGGTATACATGCCATGTGCAGTGGCATCCTTTCCCTTTCGTCTCATTTACACATAACACATCTATTCCTCTATCATTCATCATTTCGCATACTTCATCCATCTTATCATTCATTGCTCCACATACATTCAGCGTAGCCAGACGGGCCTCCGCAATCCACTTTTCGCCCCTCCGGGAGACAGAACGTGACGGGTGGCGAACCTCGTCGCCGGTTTTTCTCCCGGAGATTCTTCGCACCCCTGCCCCATTAAAGGGCGCCGGGAACTCAGGGCCATTTTTTTGTTGTTGGCTCATGGTGCGACTAAGGGTGGTAGATTTTACGCCGCTACCATACGGCGAGGAGCCGAGTCTAATCTTTTCGGCTTTGTCGCTCGTTTAGCACCACCCGGGGACACGTGTAGGGTGGGCCTAGGTTAGGTGGTCGAAGCCTACGGACGCGAGCGACCATCCCCCATAAAAACAAAATTTAAAATATTATTTTGGGAATAGTAGACATTAGTCTAAGCCTATTACTGTCAGTTGGACTAATGATAACTGTGCTCCAATGTGCCTTCATATCAATTAATTTTTTATTCTAACCTATACAACGTAATATAATAAAAAAAAGTGGCGCGGCAATTTTTTTGATAGAAAACATAATATACACGGTTACCGTAAATCTAATTTTGCACTTTCAATTCACCAATTATCACCGTCAAAACTCAACTCCAACCCGAATATAATACTAATATGTTAAATATATTAGTATTATATTTAACATATTAGTATTATTATTATTCTTTAGTTCTTTTTGTTTTATATTCATTTGTAATTCCGTTCAAAAACCAGTTTAGAACGTTTGTCTTTATAAGTTACTTATAAGACAATATCTGTGGTGTAATAGTTTCCTTGCACACCAAATAACAGCTGTAATACAGTAGTTGTACAGCCTCTTTTATGCTTGTACAGCTACTGTACAGCGCTACTAACGCAAAAAGCTGCATAATTTGTGCCAATTTTTTACTTATAAGAACTGTATAAGCGCTTATACAACTTTTATACAGCCAGAAAATACAGCCTATAGTATAAAAACGAACTTCAATACAGCTCGTATACAGCTTACATGCTGCTTGGGCCGCTGCTGAACATGGCAGGTCTGCGCTTGCAATACCAGCCGTCCCACACTTGAAGGTGCTCCCCGTCGCCGGTATAAATATTTTAGGAACGCCTAGCGAGATAGATAAACTACCATCTATCGGAAGCTGTGTGATCATCCTTTTGGTTCTAATTTTTTTATAGGATAAGGGTGACAAGCAAGCACACAGTCCACCTGATGGTAAGTGGTTGCTGTGGCCCATATACATCTACATCTACCCTCGTTTGCGAATCAAAATGCAGATGCGTTGTCAGCCGTGAGGACTAAGATGGAATGCCTCTTTTTCAGTAAAAAGGATCTCCGGTTCTCTACACTCACCATACGAAACACAGCAGTGTTGAGCTGCTATTTTACGCTGGTATTCTGTGAGTGCGTGGTCCTTCCCCGGTCGAGCCGACCCATTCGTGGCTCTAGTACGTACAAGTCTCATAGTCACCTTTTACGAGCTTACGATACTTACTAACGGGATGAAATAGGGGATAGATTCACATACGCCTCCATAACACGGCCGTATAAACTTCAAAATTAAAAATATAGTTTTTTTGAAACGAAATAAGAATAATCGTTACATTTTATTTGTTTTATATAAACCGGATGACAATAACAATAAGATGAAATCGATTATACTTAGTTTCAAAGTTACGAAGTTGATCTCCTCACTGATTAATTACAACGAAATGTTAATAAGATAAAAATAATTGGAGATGGAACATTAAATTATCCCAAATGAATACTATGCCAAAGCTAAATCAAAGTGAACTGTGAATATGAAGGTTAGTGAAGGTATATACATAATAATCTTATTACACTTCCAATTTTCCGATAATCTTATGTCAAACTTAAATTTTAAAAAAGTTTGGAAAATCCAAAAATGCACGACTCATAATGCTCATATGATCATCATATCATCATTGAGGTCACTCCATAAAGTCCAAGACGTATTTAAGTATTAATATTACATCCTACTTACTTTTAGTACGTACTACTATTATTTATTCTGTGCTTTTAAAATATTGTAATAAAAATCTCTGATTATTATTATAATCAAGTATGTGAGAAATTTGGTTTTTCGAATATTGTGTATTTGTACAGCGATCTTTTAGAGCCGCTGCAAACAACCGATACAGTATCCACCATAGGTGTGTCCACTCACGATGGCGATTGACGCCGAACGCGCCGAACTAACTGAGTGAGTGACGCAGTCTCTATTTAGTAAAAAATAAATTTACACAAGGCTGCTAAAACACCGAAAATATTGACATTTCGCAGCCAAAAAAATTAATTATAACTAAACTAAACAAAATTAAACTGCCATTTACATTCAATGGCTTCCCACATGATAGATGAAGAGTTTTAAAAATAGATTGAGTTGAACAATTGATATTTTCAAAAGTTATCGTGTTTACGAAGCCATGTGGACTTGATAAATCCACACCATAAGCCACTAAAACCCCTTTTTTATGTAAAAATAGCAATTAGTCGATTTAAAAAAAATATTAATAAGTTCAACAATCATTTATCTTTCTGACAATGTGTTTTTTATATCACTTATATGTACAATATGATTGCTAGATACGATTTCATGCGACAAAACGTTGGAATCTTAATTTTAGGCCCTAGTAGAACATACCTGCGCGTTAGCGCTTACGGCATGCAATAAAACCGGCCAAGTGCGAGTCGAGCCTTACTATGTCAGTGTTCCGTACATATTATGGCCAATTTAAACACCCACACATTTAATAAGGTAATGCTATTTTTCTATCTTAATTCTTAGGTCTTACTAAATTGAAAACATACCCTTAAAATGTTCGTTTGTTTTAGTCACAGCTTACAAACTAGTATTTATTGTTTGAATACAGTATTATGCTACATAATATACAGAAATTTCAAGTTTATTTTTTGAGGTAGACCCCGTAACAAAAACGGTCTAAAAGGACAGCGTTGACGACCTCCTATTTCTTTATTTTTGAAGATAAAAAGGAATAATAACATATACGATTGTACTCAACTCAATGAGCTCTCGACAATACACACCTCTACTTCATCTTCTTACTAGCGATAGGCGGTTCTAAGTGATTATGCTCTGAGCTGGAGGCTTTTGAAAAGTGGATATTCCGCCAGTAAGCCATCGCCATAGGCTAAAAATCGTGGCTATGATCCTCAAAGACACAAAAACTATTAACAGAATTAACAGTAGGGACAAAAAAGAAAACGAAAATTGTTTAATTAAATAGTTAGTAAAAAAGTAGTGTTCGTTGACATTTAACGCTACTTTTAATTTTTATTAAACTGTTTTTTTTAACAATGATTTGTGCCCTGTATTTACTGTTTAAAAAAAAACAGTTTTACCATAAACCAAAAATTTTATGGTCAACTTTACTCCACATGTTCTACTGGCAAGTGGACCAATTGTCACAAAACTTGTCAACGCTGTTGATCCATCACTAGTTTAAGTAGGCAAACCCTTCCTGCAACGGGAGGGGCCCGTGTCCAGCAGTGGAATTTTGCGGGCTGATAAAGAAGATGAAGATTATGCAGTCCAATCTAGTTAAAATTCATGAGTATGCAAAAATTGTACCCCTCTTTGTGCCACTCACAGAAAAAAAATTTGAAAACGTCCCCCGTGGGTGTCGTAAAAGGCGATGGCAGAAAACTTAAATACAAACATGTTCCTGACAACACATCAAAACTGTGGTGGTCAACCCGTCTACCTATGAGGTAATCAATGGAGAGGCTTATGTTCGGCAGTGGACTTTTAATGGGCTGAAACGATGATGATAATAATGAGGATGATGAAAATGAGCTAGTAAACGGCAGGCAAATATTTCTATACTCTGTAATATTTATCGTGATCGAGCATCTCGAGTGGTATCCTTATAATAATCGAATAAAAATCGTATAAAAAATTGTAAATAGTATGAAATGAATACATTTATTTTGATTGCATCCTTTACGCTTTAAAAAGGTCAGTAGAAGCCTAATGGTATCTTAGACCCTTTTTTAACTGTCGATTTAATATTAAATTGACAACTGCATAAAAGCTTAGACCGTGATTGATATTTCAAAGTATGTCCTTTGATCTCTTGGTGTTTGATTCAGAAGAAAAAAAACTTAAACTGCATTATTTTAATATATTTATAGGTATGATAGTTTTATAATATGTGCACTTATTTTAAACAAGGCCACTGCATCGTAACACAAAAAAAAATCTACACTTTTTTGACACTGATGTGACCACAGAAATCGTAATTAGGATTTCTGTGGATGTGACAAACGAACTTACAGTCCACATGATGGTAGGTACCTACTGCAGTTAACGGACACCTGCAGCCAACTTCAAATAAAGAAGGCTAAATATGCGATGTCACCTCTAAGGACTAAGATGGATTGCCACACAGCCTGTAAATATAATGGCACTCCGTGCAAGCACCGCTATTTCACGGAAGAAATAGGTAAAAGGGTGGTGGCACCTACCCAGACGGATTCCTAGGCTGAAAAGGAATCCTCTTATTTTTTTTTAATAAGATAAGGGTGACAAACGAGCACATAGTCCACATGACGCTAAGTGGTTGCTGCGGCCCATAGACATCTACATCTATCCTCGATTACGAATCAAAATGCAGATGCGTTGTCACCCGTGACGTGACGTGGACTAAAATGGAATGCCATGCGTTTCCAGTAAAAAGGGTCTTTTATCTGGAAACGAGGCATTCCATCTTACATTAATATTGTTGCGCGCCACTATTAATGTCTTTTACATGGCAACACTAGCCACTAGCGCCCTCTAGTATCGAGTAGCAGAACTAGGAGAGTCAAGATCTTTCTAGAAATTTCGGGACCGATATGTACTCGAACATTCTAGATGTTTCCACAGTAGAAGGTTCTGGAAAGTATCGGAGGCGCTATATAAGGCCGGTATAGACCACGACCGAGGCAGTATTGAATTGGCGATACAAGCGAAGACTTCGAAGCGATACAACTGCGAACTAAAGCGATCTGTAGTAAAATTGTGTTTTGTTATTAGTGTGGTTTAAAGTTGTAATTAGTGTTGTGTAATTAAAGTGTCAATTTTGGTAATTCACTGGCAGTTTTAATTGTCTCGAACCCCAAGCTCGTAAATAATTGTGTCAGAAGTGGATCAGATCATGCCGATTTTACCAAAGGACGACACGGAGGGTATCCGTACCCGAAGTCAACGCCAGCAGGAGACGGACCAGAGACGATTTGGTAATGCAACGCAGCAAACGTCAGAGGGCCAGCTGCTGACCACGGAGGCCGGCCCGTCAGCAGCTCCTGCATATGCAGCACCTGACTTAGGTGCTCTGATGATGATGCTGCAGGAACAGGCCCGCCGACAGGAGGAACAGGCCCGCCGACAGAAGGAACAGGCCCGTCGGTTGGAAGAGCAGCTGCAGCGCGGACAGGAGGAACAGACCCGCCAACAGGAAGAGCAGATGCTCCTCATGAAGGACCTTCACGCTACCTTCGGGAAAGAGATAAGGAGGTGAAGGATAGGGTTGCTCAACATGACGACCGCCTGTCGGAAGCTGAAACCCGAATCGACCAAGTGAACAATCGGGTTGACAACGTGATTGCTGACGTGAAGAAAACGCTGGACGACCTCAAACTTGGGGATGGAGTTACAGCCCCCGTGGTAGCTACAATACCTTCGCCACGTGGATTCAAAGTGCCGCCGTTCGACGGGACTTCTTCCTGGTCGGTGTACAGAATCCAGTTCGAGGCTGTCATGAAGGCGAACGGCTGGAATAAAAGTCAGCCATGACTGCTCTCACCCTAGGCTTGCGCGACCAGGCCTTAACTGTTCTGGAAGCTCTCGGTAAGAAGTGACTTACGAGCAGCTCCTTGAGGCGTTGGAGGCGAGATATGGCGACGCTCACCTGAACACGTCTTTCGTGCGCAGCTCAAAGATCGCGTGCAACGCAGCAACGAAAACCCAGCAGTGGGTCCTTGAGGTGGAAAAGCTGGTTCGAAAAGCATACCAGTCTGTACCTGCGCTCATTGTAGGAACCTGGTGCAGACATTCATCGACGGCATCCGCGACCTTGAAGTCAGAGCTGCTGTGAGGCACCACGAGATTAAGGACGCGTTAGCCCATGCACTGAGGTGGAAGCCGTACGGCAGGATCATCGATCCCATCGCGTCAGGGAGGTTGCAGCAGCTGCAGTTCGCGACTGCAATAAAGGATACAGCCCTAGGTGCTACAGCTGTGGGGAAAGGCCATCTTCGATCCAGCTGCCCTAAGCGAACTGTAGAAAGGAGGTGATCGATCTCGAGAGGTAGTGCGGCTAAGCACCGCCCAGCAGCAGCAGGGAAACGAGTAAAGCCAGGACTGTGGGGCGGGTGCTGGCTGATGTTAAAAGAGCCCAAGGATTTCGATCTCACAAACCCTTGATGGGAACAGCCTAATCATCAAAGGCGAGGTCAACGGAACGCCGTGTAAACTGACCATAGGCACTGGAGCTCGCACGGTTGTCAGTTCCCAACTTATAAGTCAGTTCCTTGGGGACTCCGCATAACCGAGGCGCATTAATTTGGTAACAGCCACCGGTCAGCGCATACCCGTCCGTGGAGAGAAGGAGATGGAGTTGAAGCTAGGCAACATGATCTACCTGCATAATGTCATCGTGGCTGATATAATGGACGACTGCATCCTGGGCCTAGACTTCAGGAAGAATTGTTGTGAGATCGATGTTAAGCAAGGTGTTTTGAAATGGACATGAGGAACTTTTCGTGGAAGGGCGATACCGGGAATGTACAGCTTAAAAATATTGTTCTGCCGCCGAGATCGAAACGGTTGTACCGGTTAGTCTCGAATCCTGGGCAAGCTCATCGTTGTACTCGTGGAAAGGGTGGACAATGACCTTCCGTGGGTGTGGCTCGAACCTTGGTCAGAACCACTGACATCTCAAGAGGTGTGCTGAACCTTGTGATCAGGAACAGATTATGGAAAAAGGCACACTGGTTGGTACCTGTGAGGAAGTGGATTGGTTGTGTAGGTGCCAATATCCATCGACTTGGACCCCAGCAAGGATGCACAAACGAGGGTGACCACACTTTTAGAAGACTGTGCGTTCTCCCGAATGAAGTGGTCAAGGCGAAGAAGTTACTGCACGCTGATGTTTTCTCGTCAAACGATGCTGACATAGAAAGACTGGCTTAGTTCAACACAAAATAAACACAGGAGAAGAATTGCCTCATCCGTCAGCGCCCAAGAAGATTGCCGGTAGCACGAAAAGGAAGTGGAAACCATGATTGAGGGAATGGTGAAGGATGGTGTTATTGAACCTTCATCTAGTCCATGGTGTTCACCTGTGGTGCTGGTAAAGAAGAAGGATGGCAGCATGCGGTTTTGTGTTGACTACCGCCGTCTGAACGACGTGACAAAGAAGGACAGCTATCCCTTGCCAAGAATTGATGACACGCTGGACATGCTTACAGGCGTAAAGTGGTTTAGCACACTGGACCTAAAAAGTGGCTACTGGCAGACTGACCCTAAGGACAAGGAGAAAACTGCATTCTCGACAGGAAAGGGTCGGTGGCAATTTAAAGTTATGCCGTTTGGATTGTGCAATGCTCCAGCAACGTTTGAAAGGTTGATGGAGCTTGTACTTACCGGGTTAATTGGCGATGCCTGTCTGGTCCACTTGGATGACATCATCATCATAGGCCGTACGTTTGAGGAACACCTTCAAAACCTGGAACGCGTGCTCATGAAGATTCAGAGTGCCAACCTCAAGTTGAGTCCGAAGAAATGTTCACTATTCAAACGGCAAGTTAGCTTTGGGGTATGTAGTGTCGGAAGAAGGTATCCGCACGGATCCGGAGAAAATTACCGCTGTCAATGATTGGCCGGTCCCAAAGACAAGACGCAGGTTAGAGCATTTTTGGATTGTGCTCTATTATCGGCGATTTGTAAAGAACTTTGCAGATATAGCCAAACCTCTGCACAAGTTAACCGAGGAGAAGCGACATTTCTGCTGGGATAAAGTTGCGATATCGCATTCCAAGAGCTCAAGAACCGTCTGTGCGAAACACCTATTTTGGCGTACCCTGATGCGGGCAAGGAATTTATAGTTGACACAGACGCAAGTGATATAGGACTTGGCGGTGTGTTGTCTCAAAGGAATGGTGATCAAGAGGTTGTGATAGCGTACTTCAGCAAGTCGTTGTCAAAGCCGGAAAGGAACTATTGTGTCACAAGGCGAAATTGCTTGCTGTGGTAAGGTCGTTGCAACATTTTAGCAAATATCTTCTGGGGCGGAAATTTCACTTACGAACTGACCATGCTGCACTGAAATGGCTATTGCAGTTCAAAAATCCAGAAGGACAAGTTGCGAGATGGATTGAACTACTACAGGAATACGACTTTGTGATCGAACATCGCAGCGGGAAATCTCATGGCAACGCAGATGCATTGTCAAGAAGACCTTGTCCTGTAGATTGCAAGCATTGTACTAGACAAGAGGGTAAGGAAGTGGTATCTGTGAGGATGCTCAGGACAGACCAGCTCAGCAATGTTTTACTGGGTCCACTGTCGTAACGATGTCGAGGACTGGTGTCGCAAATGTACAAGTTGTGCGGCTGTAAAGGGACCTCAAACTCGTAGTAGAGGTGCATTGAAATTGTACAATGTTGGTGCACCATGGGAGAGGATAGCCGTTGACGTTGCGGGGCCGTTTCCGGAAAGTGAAAGTGGTAACAAGTATTTCATGGTTGTGATGGATTACTTCACTAAGTGGCCAGAAGTCTTCGCCATTCCAAATCAAGAAGCTTCAACAGTTGCAGATAAACTAGTTCATGAAGTCTTCTGTCGTTTTGGAGTACCTTTAGAGATTCACAGCGATCAAGGAAGAATTTTGAGTCTCAAATATTCCAGGAAACTTGCCGAGTTATGGGTACTCATAAAACAAGAACAACTTCTTACCACCCACAATCTGATGGAATGGTAGAACGATTTAATCAGACATTGAGAGGTACCTAGCAAAGTTGTGGAAAAACGGCAACGAGACTGGGACAGGCACATACAACCGTTTTGTTGTCATATCGAAGCGCTGTTCACGAAAGTACATCAGTGACACCAGCTTTAGCAAATTTTGGGAGAAATTACGGCTGCCTGCAGACCTGATCACCGAAATACCACCTGATGCCCCACGCAGTATAACCGATTATGCAAATGACTTGCGGAACAAAATTAATGACATTTATGAGCACGTCAGACAATCAGGACAGCAAACGTCTGAAAAGATGAAAACACGGTATGACCGCAAAATGAACAACAAAGGGTTTGACGAAGGTTCACTAGTGTGGTTACACAATCCAGTTCGCAGCAAAGAAATCTCCTAAGCTTCAAGCTAAATGGGACGGACCGTACCGGATTGTGACAAGGATCAATGACGTAACCTACCGGATACAGAAAGGTGCAAGAGGTACTCTAAGATCGTCCATGTGGATCGACTGGCGCGTTATTATGGGGCCAATAATGCTCGGGACGAGCATGTCTTAGGAGGGCAGTGTTGCGCGCCACTATTAATGTCTTTTACATGGCAACACTAGCCACTAGCGCCCTCTAGTATCGAGTAGCAGAACTAGGAGAGTCAAGATCTTTCTAGAAATTTCGGGACCGATATGTACTCGAACATTCTAGATGTTTCCACAGTAGAAGGTTCTGGAAAGTATCGGAGGCGCTATATAAGGCCGGTATAGACCACGACCGAGGCAGTATTGAATTGGCGATACAAGCGAAGACTTCGAAGCGATACAACTGCGAACTAAAGCGATCTGTAGTAAAATTGTGTTTTGTTATTAGTGTGGTTTAAAGTTGTAATTAGTGTTGTGTAATTAAAGTGTCAATTTTGGTAATTCACTCGGCAGTTTTTAATTGTCTCGAACCCCAAGCTCGTAACAATATAAACGTTTTACACAACAATAAAACGATTATTATGTGCCGAAAGAAAACACAGCATCGCTTATGAAGAATCAGTCTCACCCTTATATTGATACTTACTACCGTCTATTGTAGATCAATCCATAGATAAGGTTGTCTATGGACTGTCACCGCAAGGAGAGGATACACTGTTATATTAGTGTTCGATGCCTGTTTGTCATTGCAGTCTTCACCAGGAAGAGCATTCCTGCGATCTTGTGTTTTCTTTCGGCACATAATAATCGTTTTATTGTTGTGTAAAACGTTTATATTATGTGTCTATAAGAAAACACAGCATCGCTTATGAAGACGTGTTTGATATCTGCTGGTGACTAGCAATTAACAATAACACACGTAATGTTGAAATTATTGTATTAGGTAGAAAGTAATTAAGAAAAGTTTAAAATTATTAATAGTTTTACTCTTGTTTTGCAATAATATGTAAAAACATCATATAAAATAAATTTTCATGAACTAAAGAAATTTAAATTTTTTAACATAAATTGTACCTCTTTAACTTAACTCAAGAAGTAATTATGAATTCTTAATCATAAATAACAATCAAACGAAACCATATAAAAGTAATAATAGTTTCAAAGAGGCTTAAAATTGTCTAAAATATAATTTCCGTTATCGCGTTCCTGTGCATTAATCTCTCGGCAATAATGATTCATTAGTATCTAAGCAGTTGTCCAATTGCCTCTCTCTAAAATTTCTTCAATTGGTCAAAATGAAATGAACAAATGTCCATCTATTTTGTCAGTCCGTCTTTCCTTAGTTGCCTGAATTACGAGTCTTATCCATTTCACTGAACATAAGTTACTGTCCTCATTGGGAAGAAGCTTCCAACGACTGCCGCCTGGAACCGTTATCAGTCTTAGCTCCGAATACTGGCCATAAGCAGATCTCTCGCCCTTTGTCAGTAAAATACGGTTCTTTAATCCTCAATAACGTCAAGTCGTGTAGTCTACGACCAGATGTCAAAAGCAAGATAGTTGCAGTTCTTCTTTCAATTTCAAATAGTGAGTCGTCTTTTGGATTTTGTTTCAACCAGTCTACTTACTTGCTTTACATCCCACACCGACGATTTAAAATTGGTTTGGTTTAGAATTATGGAAAGCTTTAAGTATCTGCTTTACGACAAAATTTGAGGATATGTCAATCTTCATTCCACAGAATGTTGCTACAGCTGATTTTTGTACCAAAATCGTACTGTATGCCAGACCCTCTGTTAAAAAAGTGTCAGCTAGGAACTGTGTCACCTCTTCTGGTCTGGGAGACTTCGGATTGATTTCTTTAGTTCTGCACCAAGCCATCCATCGCTTAAGTGCTGGTTTATAGGTATTCAGGGTAGATTGACGCCAGCTTAACCTAAGAAGATCTTTTTCTGCCTGGGACCATGATGCTAATTTGTCTCCCCACCCCCAATTTTCCAAACCTTCAGGGTTAGCCCGTCTACTTGCGGAGATGGAAGGCCTGTTGTGAGGTCCACTAACACCTCCTTTAACGAGGTCACAATCATTGGCTTGTCGAGTGCTCGTGCCTGAAGATCCGCTCTCCAAAACGGTTTTTCCCAATCTGGTGCTACCAACAGGAAGGTACCTCTCGACTTGTTGAGATGTGAGAGTACTCGCGGAATCAAGTTTGGTGGGGGGAATATCCATCCCAGTTGACAGTTCCACTCTCTTGAAAAGGCGTCTATGAACATTACGGAAGAGTCTCGTGAATCTATTGTTATATAGTTTGGTGGTATAGGGGATCTTTCTGATGCAAAGATTTGCCCCATCGCTTGAACACCTCTGACGTTGCCCGAGGTTTTAAATGTCATTCTGGTACAGGACGACAGTCTGTCTGCTATCGCATTGTATTTTGCCGGGGAGATATTGGGCTGAAAGTGTTATGTTCCACTTGTCTATGATCTTCAGAAGTTGAAAGGTTAGAGATAGGAGTCCTATGGAATGCGTTCCTCCTTCTTTGCGAATATATGCCATGACAGTTTTGTTGTCTGTTTGTAAGACCACATGGGAGTCTCTGAGCCTCTTTGCGTTCAGCCTCATTACAGACAGTACGGCAAACATCTCTTTTTTGTTGCATTGCCTAGGCCTCTGGTAAGGTGCCCATGAACCTGACATGGTCTTTTTGTCCAGAACAGCGCCCCATCCGATGTCGGAGGCGTCTGTAGTCAGGAAGTGCGATACACTTTTTGTGTGAATAGGCGTTGTCAATGATAGGGCTCCCTGCCACCATTGTAAGTCCAGGATTGCCCCCGAGGGACTGGTCTTTTTGTTCTTACCTGATTCCCTGGGAATCTTCTTAGAAACATTTGTAAACGGCGACAGTGAAGTCGACCGCGAAGTATTACATAACATGCAAAATTTAGTTGGCCCAGAAGGCATTGTAATTGCCGAAGATGGCAGGATTTCGTTGTTAATATTTTTGTTATTGCAGTCAAGATTGATGTTTGCTTTTTGGCAGGAAGACTCATTACATTTTCGTCTGTATTCCATTTTATGCCTAGAAACTCGAGTGATCTCATTGGGGTCAGTATAGATTTTTTGAAATTCACTTGCCAGCCCAGGAATTCCAAGAGCTTCACCATCTCCGTGGTCTATGATACTAACTTGGAGGGGTAATCCTGGTGCACTATAAGATAATCGTCCAGGTATACTAGGACCCGCATTCCTTTCTTTCGTAGGGTTTCCGCGACCCAGCAAGTTATAGCAGAGAAAAGCCTTGGGGCTGATGATAGGCCAAATGGGAGTGAGGTCATTTGAAGCAATTCTTGTTTGTAAAAAAGTCGCAGGAAAGGTCCGTGTGACATTGCTATAGGTAGGTGGAAATATGCCTGTGAAATGTCGACCTTTACCATCCAATCTCTAGGTTGAAGGAAATCTGGTACCTTGGTATGGCTTATAAGATGAAATGCTTTGTTCCTACAAACTTGTTCAACTCCCGAAGGTCGAAAATCGGTCTCAGGCCACCATCGCTCTTTTTTACAAGAAAATTGCGGGAGAAGAAACCGGGAGTCAAAGAAGTAGGCTTTTCTAAAACTCCAATACGTTTCAGTTCGTTTATCCGTACAGTCATCTGGGATGAAGCGTTTGTTGCATAGCTCCGAGCTACTGTTGGTGAGGGGTACCTCAGTGCAGGTCTCTGAATAAAAGGAATCAGAGACCCTGATATTGTTTTAAGGATAAAGGGAGTAACTCCGAGCTGTTCCCATCGATCCCTGAAGTCCTTTAATTGACCCCCTGAATTCCCGTTCCGAGTCATTGTTGGGGGCGAAAGGACGACTTTTTACCCATACCTTTGCCTTTTCCTTTGCCTCTGAAAGAGCCGTTTTGGTAATGAGAATTATAATTTTGGTAACCAGTGTTCCTCTGGGGAAATTCTAACTTTGTTTTCTTAGGAGCCGTACTAGTGGAAGAGTAAGGAGAAGGATCCGATGCTTTTCGCTTTAAAGCCAAACCCTGACTATTCTTATTTTCTTTAAAAGTAAGCGACTTGATCCACTGTGTAGGGCCACCAAAATTTTGAATAAGGGTGTTTAATTTAGGTTGATCGAATAAAACACTTTCAGATGGAGGAATATTTCTCAAGACTAACTGAATACATTTGTTGGGCACTTCTTTAATTAATTTCTCCCTTCTAGTTTCAATGCATTCAGCTCTTTTACCACATAAAACCTGTAGGATATCTTCAGAATTTTTATTAAAGGCTATGCCGTTCCCAATAGCAGAGCTTACCTTTTGCGCAAGTGCTGGTGCATTTAATTCCTCTGGGGATTTCGCAGCCCAATCTACTACTGACGGTAAGCCTGTTCGGAGTAATTCATTGCTTTCAAAAACAGCATTTGATAATGCTGCCATTACACTTTCAGTACCTGATAAATAATCTTTTGATTTGTTCAGATGGCACAATTCGTCAATAACCCTAAGTTGAGTGAACCCTGGGGTAGCTATAAAAGACTGTAGAGTCTTGGAATATCTTACATTTTGCCATGTGGACAAGCCAAAATGTTGCAATGTCTTTATTTTCTCAACCCTCTCCGGAAGGGCTGGTTTTATTATTTTACTTCCATCAATATTGATGGCTATTGAACCTAGATCAAGCATGGGCTTTTCTTTTGGTATAGTAAGAAACTTATCACAAGTATAGGCATTAACATCTTGTAGGTTATTTTGCGAGCTACCGAGACTCTGAATGTATATGTTTGATAAAAATCCTACCTGGTTTATGAGAGCCTCTATTCGTGGATCTTCTTTAACATTTCTTCTTTTGAAAAGAGGCCTTCCACTTTCGGACCGAGATAGAGACGATGAGCTCGACGAAGACGAGTCCGTTTCACCCTCAATCGTATCCGTAACGTTCACATCCTTTTCCTCAACATGCTCCAGAGAATCAGCGTTACCACTCACTTCAAATAAAACTTTGTAGTACTTTTGTAGCGCAACTTAAATGTATCTAACACGGCAGCGAGTAACACACGCAATGACACAAACGGGTCTACAATAGACGGTAGTAATAGTAAGTAATATAAGGGTGAGTTCACACTGCTTCTTCTTCATAAGCGATGTTGTTTTCTGATAGACACATTATATATTTATGTTATTGTTATCTAGTAATCTAGATACATATTTTAAAGTTTTTTTCAGCTTTACTTAAAATATTTCGGGTTAATCTCTTGATTAGAATTTGATATAACAATTAAACGAACGTTTCATTGTTATATAGTATATGCGTTATAATTAGGCCGTTTATAACGTAGGCCGCAGGGAGCTGTGTGCTCGTTTATCACCCAAACTTATAGTTTTCGAGTTAATAGTAAAAAAAACTACTTAAGGTAGTTTTTTACTATTCAATTACTTGCCTAAGCCAACTTTTATATATCTGCAAGTATTCTTCTTTAAGTTCTACGCGAATAAAGTCGTGGGCAAAAGCTAGTTTAAACTAGAAGAAATAAATACCAACAAAGTTATTCGTACGGTTAGTTTTAAGTAGGTACTGTATTTGAAAATAACTGCACGAACAACTCTGTCAACACCTGTCGCCAGCAAAAATCAATACTTTCAGTTTTCAGTTTAATCAAACTACTAGTTTTCAGATTTTGAGTCGACTTTAAAAAAAGGAGAAGGTACCAATTCGTCTGTTATGTTTCCTCTTTTGGTTTATGTTTCCTTTTTTGAATTACTTTTTTATTAAATAGGCAGCTAGACTTTTTTTATTAAATACTAGCGAATCACCCCGGCTTCGCCTGGATAAGATTATGACGTTAGATCTAGATTTAAGGTAATCATCAAAGACGTTATCGATATTTTTTAAAGTCGCAACATTTCGGGTAAAATATAGCCTAGATCTCTCCTGGCAATCTATCTGTTCGTCAAGTCTCATTACAATGGGTTCTGCTATTCCGAAGATTAACCAGACAGACAGACAGACAATTTTTTTAAATGTTTGTTCACGTCTTAATTGCCTGCAATTAACCCCCTCAGCTCATAAAAGTTATTTCGATATTATAAACAGACACTACAATTTATTTAAATGTATGTATAGCCTAAATTTGAAGATTTTTTTAAAGTTTTTAATTTTATTATTTAGACGACATTGATATTGTGATGTTGCTTAGTCCACTCAAAAGGGTAAAAATTTTACTTCTAATAAAAAAGTAAAAGTCGCCTTTAAACAACTAAATATAATATTAAATAATTTCATTGAAGCGGGGCTTTAATTCTTCAGAACTTTGGCTGGGTGTTCCAAGCGCATTAGGTATTTACAGGCGGTCGTCGCAAAGATCGAGTCGGGCCGCGAATATGATCGTGATTTTTACAAAATAATCACAAAAATATTGTTTTAAGTTTATAAACAAATATTTACACAATGAGAAATAAACACACATACAAAAGCTTAACTAGTCTATATAAGTTCCATAAAACTATAGTTATTTTCAATTTATTTTATTTCCTAAATTTTATTTACGTAGCAGAAGAGAAGCGCGCGTGCAAAAGTTTGGCACAGGTCTTACCTCGGCAATACTGGTCCCGCGGGATACTGGTTTCGGTTTATACAAAGGTACTCTGTGGATACTAGCAAGCGACGCGCGAATCGAAATCACTTGAATAATCGATATTTTTTTAAATAAATGTAATGAAAAAAAATGATCGGGTGGAATCGATTCCAAAATGAATTACCTATAAATTGATATTTTTATACAAAAAAAGGAGTATTAGTGCTTGTTTAAAATGAAATTTGGCTTGTAAAAAACTGCAAATCGAACGTAGTTCTGTAATTTTTTCTATCGAGAAAATTGTATTACTATATCGTGTATTGACCGGGTGCATCGTAAGGAGAAAGAATGTATCTAAAATATTTTTTTTCACATTCTAAATGTAATAATTTGGCTATCAAAAACCAATTTTAAAACGGACAAAAACAGGAACACCCAGCCTATTATTTTTGAGATATGAGGGGTTGAAATTTATATTGGCGCAGGACCAACGGCTTTACTTACTTTCCGAGGCACGGGGGTAAACATCGCCAACTTCCTGACTCTGGGCTGCTACTGAGAATTTCTTGACAGAAAATCTCAATAACCGATTTTATGCTCAACCTGGTATTCGAACCTTTATAAAAAGAGCAAAAGGAGTTAACTTTGTACATTTGTTAAATTTTTCAAATATATATATATATATATATATATATATATATATATATATATATATATATGTGGGTGGATATTTGTGATGGTTTGGCCAAAATCATAATTTTTAGAATATGAAAATTATTTATTCCTCCTTTTAACTATGCAAACCTAAAAATCTCTTACTTGTTATGTCAGTGATATATTTTATAGCCTATAGAAAATTGTGGGCGTAAGATGGTTACGTGTCTAAGAAAAAAACAGCATCACCTGTGGTTTTGTACAATGAAAATTCCATGAACACAGCGCACGAGATTGCTACATTTAGGTCATTCACCCTAATTATCTTTTTCTTGATCGCTGTTCTTTCAATCAAAAGTGTAGCAAAATGGTACCTATTTATATCAGTAACTCATATATTTTCTAGAATTCCATTCATGTTAATATGAGTAAATGACTTTATGATGAATGACGACAAAAACAGTGAATTAAAAAAAATGTGCCGTGTCGTATATCAACGCTCATTATTAATACATCTTTATTAGCAATTTGTATGCGTAAACTCAGCTGCTTCCCACAATTTTTTTTTGAGAACGTACGATGATTTAGTTTTGATGATGTTTATACACAGTAAACAGTTTACACTATATTATGTGAAACGAAAAATTTTTACTTATTTCTAACTATGTACCGAGTACGATGATTCATCTCGCGACTAAAATAATGTTTTAGTTACATTAATAATTAAGTTTTTAATGAAAAGTAAGTTAATAAAATTCCATAATAGCTTCTGAAGTCGGTACTAAGGAAGTGTATCGAAGAATTATGACTTATAACTCGGTTGAGCTAAGTTTGCACCTCACTGCAATGCGAGGACCCTCCGTTTCCCACTATTCATAAAATCGCGTCAGTAATCAGTACCATCAGTATCATCATTTTTGTTGTCACGTCATCTGCACCATGTGAAAACTTAGCTCAACCGTGTTCTACGGGTAAAGCCCCAACTTTGGCAGCTATTATTAGGATTTTTTTAAATTTTTTAGTCTTCATATTTATCCTATTTCCAACCTCAGGGATGTAATTTTTCTTTAAATTCAATGGCACTACGCCTGAAGTGTATCCTATTTGATAAAAAGAGTCGTTTAAGTCCAACCGTTTTCGAAATCCGTGAACACATATTATATAAATTTAAATTTACACGTCGAATTTAGAAACTTCACGTTTTTTGAACTCGATTAATAAAATAAATTAATACCTACTGCAGCGTATTTTCTGAATGTTATGTAACTCACTGAATAATGTTCTGTTTTACTATCATCCAAATTTAATTTTAAATTTTTTAAGTTTGTATTAAAATGAATCCATTGTCGTATGGTGCCGCCATAAGAAAACCTATAGCCTCAATCATCTCTTGGGTGCCTCAAGAAATACTTGAGAAATATTAAGATGTGAAAATCTCCGGTTGAGGGCATTATAACCATCTTTCATATGCCAGGAGTACAATATATAAATTACATATGGACAAACATCCACACCCGGAAAAATTACACACATCAAACCATACATTTACTTGTTCCTTGTGTCTGTCGAACCTGGAGTTCTCAGCCCGTTGCTTGCTGGTAGAGCCACGCTACAGCATAATATGGCTGCAGGAACACCAGCGTGAAATAGTGGTATATTGTTGCTATGTTGCTCATAGTGAGTAACAAGGACAGGATACCCTTTTTACTGGTAACGAGGCATGCCATCTTAGTTCTCAGGTGTGACAACGTATCTGCATTTTAATTCTCAATCAAAGATGAATGCAGGTTCCTGTAAGCCACAGCATCCACTAACCACAACGTGGGCTGTGTGCTCTTCAGTAACTCTTGTTTTTGAGCAGTCAGCAGCGGACTCTTTACGAAATAATAAAGAAGAATCTTAATAAGAAAAAAAATACTTGCCCATACTCACCTCACTGGACAGACGGGTCAATAAGCGCAGAAGTGATATCTAAGTGCTGATACTATGGATCTCTATCTCCACACGAGAATAAATATCTCGTCATCAGTCGATCGCTAAAAATTCTTACGTTATTCCTTATGTAACAGGCTGCAGCACATGAGCTTGGATAGCACTTGAAGACAGTAAATATCATAAACATGCGCTCAACGAAGGTTTTTTTTTAATAATAAGAGTGACAAACGCGCACATGGTTTACCTGATGGTAAAGGAATGCTGTAGCCCATTGACACCTACATGATTTGAAATCAAAATGAAGATGCGCTGTCACCCTTGAGGACTAATATAGAGTTCGTTGTTACTCGTTACTAGCAAAACGGGTCTTCGGTTCTCTACATAAACATACGAAACACAGAGAAATATTTTACGTTGGCGCCAGCGGGGTTCAAACCCGGGCTTCTCGCTTACTGTAAAATTCACAGCGCTTTGCCTGTGAGCAACACACATGTATATATTATGTGGTATGTCGAACATGTATGTGTGTGATACTTTAAAATAAATTAGTGTAAAACTGAGAACACGACTGCACTGACTCATATTCATTAAAGAATAAAACGACTTGTTTGTCAGAATGCGCTTCAAGCAAGCATCTTAATTACGTTTTGTTTTGCGATTGTCGTATTGGTAAATGATAATATTATAAACGTTAACTGTAGCACAGTTTAAAGAGTATGGATCTGAGACGTCATTCTTCACTGGTGGCCGTTCAAAAGGAAGACCAAAGTCGCTCAGCGAGCTATGGAGAGGGCTGAGCTCGGAGTTTCTCTGCGTGGTAAACTTAAAAATGATGATATCTACACTAGAACTGGAGTAACCGACATAGATAAACGCATCAGTGGGCTGAAGTGGCAATGGGCCGGCCATATAACTCGAAGAACCTACAACTGATGGGGAAGAAAGGTTCTCAAGTGGCAGTATCGTACCGGTAAGCGAAGTGTAGGGCGGCCGTCCACTAGATGGAGTGACGACCTTGTTGATGCAGGAAGTCGATGGATACAGGTGGCTCAGGTCCGTGTTTTGTGGCATTCTTTGGTGGAGTCTTATATTCAGCAGTGCACGTGTGAAGGGATGTAATGATAAAGACGTTAATGAAGCCAAAAAAGCAGACAAACATGCATTACTGCAAAATTTTATCCTCTATCAAGTGCAGGTCTGTAGCAGTCAGGTAATCCTTAAGATAAGACATCACTGTGTAAGTTTTAAGAGACAATACGGAACATTTGAATCCATTTATCAACTTTTTGGTTTTCATACCGTTCGATTTTATAAAAATAAACGAGGAAACGTGGCGTTTCAAAACGGTTAATGAATAATTACAATCAGTTAGAGGCTAACAACAAGCTTTGTGTAAATATTTTAGTGTTACGTTTTAGATTCGCTTAAGCGATATAACAGCGTTTTTTTTTTCTTCCTTTGTATGCTTGTTATATATATCACATCAATGAATCTTAAATCGACCACTTATTTTGCGCTTTAAATTCTAAAACTATTCATAACGTATATTTCATCCTACATCTATTAATCTTTATAAATTTAATTTATCTATAAATGTGTAAAAATCTATACATATAATAAATCTGTAGAAAAGTCGTGTCTGTAATTCTAATATACTCTTGAAAAACACAAGTCCAGGGGACTAAATAAAGGGTACCGAAGCCAATTTAGTGGTTTTTAGAATTTTTGTCTGTCTGTCTGTCTGTCTATCTGTCTGTCTGTCTGTCTGTCTCTCTGTGTATTCCCGATTCACGCAAAAATAGTAGTTCATCATTATAGAACTGCATTTATGATATTTTGAAATCTACTCGAACGTAGGAAAAATATCATCATTTATTTTATGGTGCCAATCAATATTAAATGGGACCAATGATATGAATATATCGTTGGTCCCATTTAATATGAATCGCATAGAAGGCCATGAAATCATCATTATTTTGTTAAAACTAAATTAACTTTAAAAATGAATGAATGTAAAGAGTAAAATGTAAATAATAATAATAAATTTTGATTCCAAGACAATTTATCTTTCTTATGGATACAACGGAAGACACGTCCAATATAAAAAATTGTAGATGTTTCTAAACATATGATATTAATGCAATTCTGAGAAACTTATTTCTTCGTGTGTTCCTATAGCATATTATATATATGCCAAATAACAATCATCTAGGTCCAATAGTCTTTGGGAATTCAAAAAACTTCTTTGACAAACTGACATAGAGACACAGACACCGAAGTGACTCTAAAAGAGATCAAATTTTGCTAAATTTGACACGGAATAGCATTTAATGATGTTTCTAAATTGAAGACGACGCGAGCAAAGCAGCGGATAAAAAGCTAGTATCAATATAAAAACAAACATCACGCTATTTTAAAATCGATTTTAAAACAGATTATACGTTATCCGACGAAAAAATCAACATTTTGTTATTCATTATTTCGAAATGTTTTAGTTTCGCGTTAAATTCGCTTATATTAAAAGTAGTTGGTACTTGGTACTATTTCTTTTCTGTGTAGGAGTCCGTCTGGGTGGGTATCTCTCTCTTACCAATTTCAGTGCAGACACTGCCATTTGGCAGCAGCAAGGATATAGAGAATAGAGAGCAAATACAGGCTATGAGCGTGTGAGACATTCCATCTCAGTACTAACTTCTTTGTTTTGAAGTTGATCTCAAGTGTCCATGGACTGCTGGAGCTCCACTTAATATCAGGTGGACTGTAAGTTCGTTTATCACTTCGGTTTAAAAAAATTGTGATAAGGAGGCAAATCTAATAAGGATAGGGTAGAAGGAGGGATAATTTTACAAAAGGAGAAGTAGGGAGGAGGAGGAGGAACACTGCAATTTACGGCAAGTAACAGTGACGTACGAGTATGTTATCGTGCGCTTTATTGCCACTCCCATGCTTCCGAAATAAATGGAAATTAGATTTTATTATTTCATTTCACACTATTATAGAAAAAATACCAGCCTAAAATGAAGCATAAAACTCATCTGCTTTATGTCTTTACTAGAGAACTAATTACTTGTAAAAAAGACGAAAAAGACAATTTCATCCTACAAAATAAACATTACAACCCGATGGACAAGGAAACGTCAAAAAATAAACAATGTGAGCACAATTTGAGTTATGCAATAAAGACCTTTTATTTACATTAATATTACGTATGACGTGAAAAATATATAATATGTAAATACGAACACAAAGCTCGTCAGTTCGTTAGCTAAATTTAAAGCTGTCTCCCACCGGGTTATATAAATTTTGCCTCAAAGGTATGTATGTATAAGTGTCATGTGATTTAAAACCGTCTGAAATTTATTAGTAAATAAATTAGGAAAGTGTATATTACGGTCGGGATTTTTTAAAGGAACAAAACATAAGACCACTGTCAGATTATTTCTTGATTAATATTTGAAAATAATGCTAGAAAATATCCATAATTGGAAGCAATATTTTTCGGTTTTGCCTTTCGCGTATTTAATTACGCCAAATCATCTAAGTTTTGAGGTGCGAGATGTTGCTGTTGGTGCAGTCTATATTTTATTTATGCGTATTTGTATGTCTAATTGCCAACCCGCTTGCTACTATGGCAAATAACCCCCTATGAGGTAATCTATGGGGGAGGCCTATGATCAGTAGTGAACTTTAATAGGCTGTAACGGTAACGGTATGTCTAATGTTCCTAAGCTAATGGACGGATTACGACAATTGATATATCAAAATAAAATTTGCAAAATCCAAAAGTGCACCAACGGGACCGTTTACAATAGTAAAATTCAAAAGGTTTTCTAAGTAATAAAATCTAAAGCTAATAAAAAAACATCAAAGTACTGTTATTTATTCTGTGATCAGTCATAAGTTCAGTTCTTTCGAAAGATATCTTGTCCACAACTGACGTCCAAGTGAATTATTTTCAATTAACTTTTTTTTAATAATAAGCGAAATAAATAGTCTTATAACTACGTCAGAAGTATTAATTGAAATCTCCTCTTGCTATTGGTGTACTTTTTTATTATATAAGTGCAATATAAAGCTGGTGGAAGTGATTTAATTTGAGTGGATCGCGATTTTTTGATTTGTTTGGTGACAACAAAGCAGTACATCTCCATTTCGCGTTCGATGTCTGCAACAGAAAGGAAGAAACTTTATTTTGGCACATACCATTGGCATATACAAAATTTACAAATTTCTATTATAAAGTACGTAGATTTAATAGTTTGACTTGATACGTCGTAAGTTTTAGCAGCCTGAGTTTTAGTGAAACCGCAACGCTGATTTTCGATCAATACCTATTTTTTTTTGAGATCAATGAACGTGTGTACGCGATAATGGTTTTCGGCACAAACTAATACTACTAGCTAAGTACTAGTTTTTCGTGGTCTACTTTTTGTGGCTTTATACCGTATTTTCCTCTTATTAACCGACTTCAAAAACCGTGTGACTTTGCGGTTTTTAAGTAAGGGGTATATATATGTTAGTTTAGGTATTGTAAGTAAATACTTAATTAAGAAATAGAATAAAAAAATATTTAGATGTCACAGAATAATACTTTTATTATGTACCTAATAGAATTAATTATAATTAGGTAGCCATGGTTAAGTCGTTGATTCGGGTCGACGTCCTCACTCTTATAATTCATTGATGGTAGTATATATAGATAGTGTGCACTTATAATTCACTGATGGTAGTAGAAGGTAGGTGAAGGAGGTACCGTCCTTGTGTGTAATTGGCCGGCGTAGGTAGTTCTGGTAATAGAAGAAAGAAAAAATCGTGGATGCCCTCATTGCTGTTGTGTCATTCTTTGGCAACGTCCAGCACAGATTTTCCTGATACGCTCTTGATTGTATTGAGACGTATGCAAGTTGATTGTATTGACTTATTAGTTTCTGTGACCGCTCAGAGATAGATTCTCGAATTCGGGATGCTCTCATGCGTTCATCCCTCCCGCATCTCCGCCATAATAATTTTGTCGCGCGAGTGTTTTTACATAAAAATGGTTACTGAGATTTATACATATGATATATTAATATCTAATAATATATAAAAGGCGTAGGGAAGTGACGACTCCATCGCCCGCTGACGTAACGGTTATGTGACAAAACTGCTTACGTCAGCGCAGTCAGTCAGCGCCTTGCCATGAGGTGTTAGTGCCGTGCCTCGGCAAAACTGAAGGTGCAAAGGCCCGCTTGTGCACATGGCCTCACCATGAAACGGTGCCGGGTCTGGGCGTCTCCCGTTAACTGACGCCCATTACATGGATGATGGAACCCAGGAATACGCGCAAAGGGCCGCTGCCTGGAGGTCGCCGCATGCGATGGACAATTCAAATGAACAGCAACGCTTTGCGGGCGTATTTTAGGGCGAAAGGGGGAGAAGTTGGAGGTTTTGCGTACCGGGCTAGGATGCATCGACTTTTTGCTGAGCTTGAGCCATCTATAACCGTCACCGAGCAAAACCTGGCAGACCGAGTTCGGTATATCTTGCGCTCAAACATATTTGATGGTACCGAACTCGAACGGCTACGACGTGAGGCTGTTTCCTCATCGGATGAAAATATTACGACTGTGAATGCGGCGCCACAAGTTGCAGAGCAACTCGCACACGTAGATGCCGCCGTGAATCCCCCAGTTGTGGTTGATTCAGACGATGATGAAACAATCGCCCAGGAACTAGAACTAGAGCAAATGAGGAGTACATTGGAAGAGGCGATTGTGGAAACGCGTAGTACGTCTCTCGAAAATCGACCGCGACTTCCTCGCATAACCCTAAGCAAGCGGAATCGGGATGTCGTGACGGCCCTGAACCCATTGCTGGCAACCTATTTGGAAACCAACCGAGACCTTTGCGATACGGACTCAATACTCTTTGGCGCCGCTTTGGCAGTTTGCCGCATTGTTGGTGCCAAACTTCCCACGTCTGGACGTGCTACTGGTCAAAGTAGCGCTATCCCAGCCTGGAGAAGAAGGATTGAGGACCGTATCGCAAAACAAAACCCTCATCGGCAGACTGATAAGCTTCAGGTCGGGCAATAATAGGCCGAGAATTGTGCGCACCGTCAGGATGGCGTTTGCTGGGACAAATGTCAGTTTGTCCCAGCCGGATATAACGCAAAAACTGACGGAGCGCATAGACGACCTGAAGCAGAGAATCGCTGCTTGGGGAAAGCGGATTCGGCGATATACCGAGAGGTCAAGATGGTTCAACCAGAATCGTCTCTTCTAGAGTTATCAGAAGAGGCTCTATGAGTCATTGGAGCGACCAATGATACGTGGAACGGGCCCAGCACCGAATCAGGCCGACACTGTCGCATTCTGGCGCGGCCTGTGGTCAGAGCCCGTAAACCACAGCGAGGGCCCTTGGACGGAAGTTGTGGCGAGTCAGTGTGCGAGTGTTACGCCGGATGACGTAGCTGAGGTGGTCCGTAGGGCCCCGAACTGGAAAAGTCCGGGACTCGACGGACTGCATCACTACTGGCTGAAGGGGTTCGTGGTGTGTCACGCTGTACTTGCCCGTCTGTTTCAAGAGGCTCTCGACCAAAAGTCGCTCCCGAGCCTCTTCACTACTGGGATCACTCATTTGGTTCCTAAAGACCATGATTCCACAGAACCTAACAAATACCGCCCCATTACGTGTCTACCCACCATATATAAGACACTGACATCCATTTTGAGTACGCGAATCATTCGTCACCTGGATTTAAATCAGGTGATGTCGCGCGCTCAAAATGGATGTCGGGGCGGTGGTCGTGGAACCAAGGAACCACCCCTCATTGACGCGGTCATTGGCAAAGTGGTTAAACGCAACCGTCGGAACTTCTCCGCCGCCTGGATAGACTATAAAAAGGCATTTGACTCGGTGCCCCAAACATGGCTAAAGAGTGTCCTCGAGCTGTACAAGACTGACTGTAAAGTTAGAGACTTCCTCGGGCAGTGTATGGGGTAATGGAGTACAACCTTTTGTCATCTAGGCGAGCGGATGACGGATGCGGAAAGCCACATAAGGATAAGAAGGGGTATCTTCCAGGGCGATTGTTTGAATCCAATCTGGTTTTGCCTCTCCCTGAACCCTCTCAGTACCTTACTGGAGGACTCTGGGAGGGGATTTCAACTTCGGAAAGGAGGTACAAAGTGACCCACCTTTTCTATATGGATGATCTCAAATTATTCGCCTCCAGTCGCTCCTATCTTATGGAATTGCTAAACATCACTTGTGATTTTAGTAATTCTATTAGAATGGAGCTGGGGGCGGATAAGTGTGCGGTCCTCCATATTGAAAGGGGAAGGGTTGCTAACTCTGAGGGCGTAGACTTATCTATGCCCATCAACATAAGGACCCTTTCTGAGGCTGAAATATACCGATACCTGGATATGTCACAGCACATCGGTATCGATGAGGCGGGTATGAAGCAGTTAGTTTGCGATATGTTTTATGCACGCTTGACCAAAGTACTTAACAGCCTTTTGTCCGGTGTGAATAAGACACACGCATATAACGGTTGGGTCATGCCTGTTCTCATATATACCTTTGGCATACTTAGGTGGACTCAAACTGAACTTAACGCCCTGGATAGAAAAGTCCGCACTACTATGACGTCCCATAAGATGCATCACCCGAGATCGTCGATTATGAGGCTGCACTTGCCGCGGAAACATGGTGGGCGTGGCTTTTTAAGCGCGCTTACCATGCATAATCGGGAAGTGCGCAGCCTCCGTAATTACTTTCTGATGAGATCGGATGATCCATTCTATAGGGACCTCATTTCTTATGATAAAGGAGTTACCCCTCTATCCTTAGCCAACGAGCAATGGCAAGACCCGGCAGTACAGAGCATTTCCGATCGGGAGACCGTATGGAAGGAGAAGGAGCTCCACGGGAGGTTCTACAAGGCTCTACATGTGCCTTTCGTAGACACAGTTGCCTCCCTCCACTGGCTACGTTTTGGTGACCTCTTTCGGGAAACCGAGGGTTTTGTCTGTGCGATACAGGATCAGGTTATTAAGACCAACAACTATCGGAGATACATCCTAAGGGATGGCACCGTCGACATCTGTCGAGCTTGTCGCTTTCCCGGTGAGTCACTTAGGCATGTCATCTCCGGTTGTTCGGCGCTTTCTAACTCTAGAGTATTTGTACAAACACAACCTAGTAGCCAGGATTCTATACCTGGAACTCGCTCTAAAATAAGGTCTCGTGGATCGAAATTGCCGTATTACAAGTACTTGCCGGAAGCTGTGCACGAAAATGACCGCGCCAGGCTCTACTGGGACCGGGCCATCATCACAGACAGGAGTATTCTTGCGAATAAGCCTGATATTGTGTTGATGGACCGGGCACAGTCAAGGATATTTTTGGTCGACATTACCATTCTGTATGACGAGAACCTCGTGAAAGCCGAAACAGATAAGCGAACAAAATATCTGGACCTGGCTCACGAGGTGACCGACATATGGGGTGGACTGCCGACCGAAATTATACCTGTAGTCGTCTCTGCGAACGGGTTAATTCCAGTCAGCCTCTCGGGTCATCTGAGGGGACTGGAACTCCGTGACGGACCGCTCCAAGCTCAAATGCAGAAGGCGGTGCTCCTCGATAACGCCGGTTTCTCTCCCTTTCCCCCTAACCCTCGGCCGTTTGGTCTCCCCTGCCGAGGGTTTCCATCTGGTTGGGTTTTTATTTATTTATGTATTATTTATTTATTTATGTTAGTATATTAAATATATATTTATGTTTATTTATTATTTCCTTTAAAATATTTATTCAGCCCAACCAGATGAGAATCCTATATAAATACCCCAAAATGATAATAATAATAATAAGGAGAAGGAGCTCCACGGGAGGTTCTAAAAGGCTCTACATGAACCTTTTGTAGATACAGTTGTCTCCCTCCACTGGCTACGTTTCGGTGACCTCTTTGGGGAAACCGAGGGTTTTGTCTGTGCGATACAGGATCAGGTTATTAAAACCAACATCTATCGGAGATACATCCTAAGGGATGGCACCGTTGACACAGTCGAGCTTGTCGCCATCACGGTGAGTCACTTAGGCATGTCATCTTCGGTTGTTCGGCACTTTCTAACTCTAGAGTATTTGTACAAACACAACCTAGTAGCCAGGATTCTATACCTGGAACTCTCTCTAAAATAAGGTCTCGTGGATCGGAAATTGCCGTATTACAAGTACTTGCCGGAAGCTGTGCACGAAAGTGACCGAGCCAGGCTCTACTGAGACCGGTCCATCATTAGAGGCAGGACTATTCTTGCAAATAAGCCTGATATTGTGCTGATGGACCGGGCATATTTTTGATCGACATTACCATTCCGTATGACGAGAACCTCGTGAAAGCCGAAACAGATAAGAAAATAAAATATCTGGACCTGGCTCACCAGGTGACCGACATGTAGGGTGGTCTGCCGACCGAAATTATTCCTATAGTCGTCTCTGCGGGATAATCTACTGGGACCGGGCCATCATCACAGACAGGACTATTCTTGCGAATAAGCCTGATATTGTGCTGATGGACCGGTCATATTTTTGATCGACATTACCATTCCGTATGACGAGAACCTCGAGAAAGCCGAAACAGATAAGAATACAAAATATCTGGACCTGGCTCACCAGGTGACCGACATGTGGGGTGGTCTGCCGACCGAAATTATTCCTATAGTCGTCTCTGCGGGATAATCTACTGAGACCAAGCCATCATCACAGACAGGACTATTCTTGCGAATAAGCCTGATATTGTGCTGATGGACCGGTCATATTTTTGATTGACATTACCATTCCGTATGACGAGAACCTCGAGAAAGCCGAAACAGATAAGAATACAAAATATCTGGACCTGGCTCACCAGGTGACCGACATGTGGGGTGGTCTGCCGACCGAAATTATTCCTATAGTCGTCTCTGCGGGATAATCTACTGAGACCAAGCCATCATCACAGACAGGACTATTCTTGCGAATAAGCCTGATATTGTGCTGATGGACCGGGCATATTTTTGATCGACCCATTCCGTATGACGAGAACCTCGTGAAAGCCGAAACAGATAAGAAAACAAAATATCTGGAACTGGCTCACGAGGTGACGAACATGTGGGGTGGTCTGCCGACCGAAATTATTCCTATAGTCGTCTCTGCGGGATAATCTACTGGGACCGGGCCATCATCACAGACAGGAGTATTCTTGCGAATAAGCCTGATATTGTGCTGATGGACCGGGCATATTTTTGATCGACCCATTCCGTATGACGAGAACCTCGTCAAAGCCGAAACAGATAAGAAAACAAAATATCTGGACTTAGCTCATGAGGTGACCGACATGTGGGGTGGTCTGCCGACCGAAATTATTCCTGTAGTCGTCTCTGCGAACGGGCTAATCCCGGCCAGCCTTTCTGGTCATCTGAGGCGACTGCGACTCCGTGACGGACCGCTCCAGGCTCAAATACAGAAGGCGGTACTCCTCGATACCGCCCGCATCGTCCGCCGGTTTCTTTCCCTTTCCCCCTAACCCTCGGCCGTGTGGTCTTCCCTGCCGAGGGCTTCCATCTGATTGGGCTTTTATTTATTTATGTATTATTTGTTTATGTTAGTATGTTTAATATATATTTATGTATATTTATCATTTACTCTTATATATCTATTCAGCCCAACCAGATGAGAATACTTTATAAATACTCCAATAATAATAAGTCTTTTTTATTTCCTTAACAAATCCATATTTACATTTACAAAATGACAGATTTTTATCCTTTTCGGGATAGGCCTCCTGCAGTTTATGCCAGATTTATCGGTTTTTGGCTTTGTTTAGCCAATTTTTTTGTCCTGCAATTTTTTGTATTTCATCGATATGATATATTACTCATATATAATACATAGCCTTTGTCCATCTGAAAAAATGTACCTTTCAAATAGTGAAAGAAGGTTTTCCGTGGTTCCGAAGATTACTCTCCATATATACACAAACTCACAACATTCGCACTCTCTTTTAATAATATTATATAGTATAGGTGATTGAACTACCTAAAATCGGCGAAATAAAAATGCTAACAGACAGTAGACACCGTATTAACTGAACGAACACGAACGAACGAACTGTGACAACAGCGTGTCGAAGTGCGTACTGTAGGACGTACTGTAGACGAAGGAATCCTATACTATGAGTACATCGTTTGTAATCAGAAATGGAGCCTGTTCAAAAACCGCAGAAGGCTTTGTCAGTGGATGAAACCAGGAGTTGCATTCTGATAATGTGCAAAAAGCAAGGCAACTAAAAAATGGTACTGTTATAAATTAGTTGAGTTGTATCGGTATTTTGACTACATTTTCTTTCGCGTTGGTTAACCGACTGATACATTTGTGTACTGTTACGCGCTGCGGACGATAATGGAAAAGCTGGCAACTAACCAACTTTTTTGGTCAAGCATTGAACTTCACTTCTTATTCATAACAACGCGCTCTCTTATTTTCCTATACGTTATATCTATGTATGTATCTACCTATATATCCTAACACACTCACTGAACTTTACCATCGAATTCTCTCGAAATGTGATTATTTTTAAAATGGGAATAATTTAGTGATTTGTTTTGTTTACGCGATTTTCCCCCTTGAAATAAAACCATATATATGGTGTCATTTCTTTCTCAAATATTAAAATTAAATATGACGAGACTGTGAATATTAGATTTTTAATGAATTCGTTGTCCACGTGACTTTATACAAGTGGGATTAAGCAACTGGAAGCTGGAATGGGTCAATATTTCGACTAAACTAATGGGGGACTTATTCTAAGTATTGGAAATTAGACAACCCTTCCACTTTTCACACACAATTTTAAATCGCACAAATTGACTTTTAAAAGGAATGAAAACCCAATAGTTTTTTTCAGTTTTTCATACCCACAAATCGGCTAAGGGCATAGAACAACACGGACCACCGGCAGAACGGAGTCCGTATTGCTGTATGGTTAAGGGTGAATTTTTCGAATGTTATTCGAACGTTATTTAGGAGATAAACATACATCCCTAAATAATTTCAAATGATTTGTCAAAAAAAAAATTCGAAAGTTATTCAAACGTTATTTGTAAGATAAACATACATACCTACTTACATAAATAATTTCAAAATTGTTTTGTATAATTTCAAAATTGTATTGTCAAAATTTTTTCGAACATTATTCAAACGTTATTTATGAGATAAAAATACATACCTAAATAAATTCAAAATTTTTAACTGTTATATTCAATCACTTTATAATTTATTTGATAGATAACTTTAATCTGAACATTGAAAACGCTAATTGTAATACACTTAAAAAAGGTTAGCCCGTATGTGTAAGCAAAACTAAAGAATTCGATGTATCTTGTAACGGGCTACATAGGTACTGTTTTTGAGTATACTCGCACATTAGTCACGCAATGCAGTTTGGTAGATACACTAGTAATTTTATCACTCACTTATCGTAATTTGTGACTCCTTCCTCAAACGATATTATCACGTTCGATGTCGTGCAGTTGTGAAAGGAAACTCGGCTTGACGGCTCCGTGGCGCAGTGGCTTAGCAGTGAGTTGCGGCTCTGAGGGCCGCGGGTTCGAATACCGCACGGAACAACTATTATTAATTTGTATGATCTGCAAATAATTGCACGGAACAATATTATTTATATGATCTACAAATAATTACACGGAACAATTATTTGTATGATCTACAAATAATTGTTACGGGTCTGGATGTTTGTCCTTGTGCAATTTATGTTTGTAAACTGCCTCCACGATTCAGGAGAAAATCCTAGTGTGGCGGTTACGTTTTTACATATAAGAAAAACAAAATAAAAAACGAACGACGCCAATTCGCAAATACTAAAAATAAATAAAATAAATAAACTATATAAACACCCCAATTCGAATAAAATAAAAATACATTTATTTCTCAATAATACTTTTTCATAAATTTGTGGTGAAACAACCTCATGGTGTAATTTAATATACTCGTGTTGGGGTGTTTCGCTCTTACCCTGGTGCTTAACATTTATCAAGATCTTAAAATTTATTATACAGTTATTTATGTATTATATAAAACTAAACAAAAACTAAATCCTTATTTATTAATTTATATTTGTGTGTATGTGTGTGTGTGTGTGTACAAATGTTTGCAAATTAAGACAATATTTAAATGTACCTATTATTGCTAAGCGTGTTGTATTTTATATATAAATAAATACAGCATAAAATACTTTTGAATAAATTAATGTTATATGAGCGCATTTAATTAGGTTTGCAAATGTATATGGATATTTTTTTACTGTAAAAAAAAACATTTATCCTGCGAATTGTCTGTACTGTGAAGCGTCATTGCATTTGTTAAATGCTCGTAAGTTGAGTATAAGAAGCGGAGGATCCGTGCCGCGCGTCCATACATAGGCCCGACGAGACCTTGTCCGCGACGCAAGGACGCATCGCAGCCCCTACACGAAAAACCTCCCGCCATTTTCAAACAAACGCGAGCGCGGGAAAGTGATCTCCGCAGTATATAATAATAAACAAATTAAAAAATCGCTAATTTTACAAAAGAGGTTTCATATGTGAAACGTAAATAAAATTATATTATAATAATAAATAAGGCGGAAGCTTTATATACAACAGTGAGCGTGAATTTATTTTTTGGTAAGTAACTTTTGTATTTTATTAATACAGCTATTAAAATTACAATTTAACGTAAGTATGAACAGATGTTGTATACTGAAATCACTCCTATAATATATTTAAGTCGTATATTTTTTTTCTTATTTTTAACTGAGTTCAAGGAGGAGATTCTTTATGCTCTAAGTATATTTAATGTTCACATTTTCACCAATTTCTCGTAAATGGCTGAACCGATTTAAATGATTATTTTTTTAATAAAATATATTCCCAATTGAAATAAGTTCCACATTAATTGATAGAAAAATATATTAGAGATAAAATTCTACCCCTTCGGGTTCAAATATCCCATATAATATATAAAGTTTTAAATGGAACAATTTTGACGATACAACAATTCCACTCAAAAAGATAAAATAGTAAAACAAAAAACTATAAAATAATGCGCCGACTACAGAAGCTGTTAGTTATTTTATTATTTTTAGTTTTTGAAGTAATTTTTTACTATTTTAGTTGCTTTAGCTTTTAGAGGACTAAGATACTGTTTTGAATTTTAAACATTGTATAAATGCAACAACTATTTCAGTTACAACATTCTCTGCCACGAACATAATCAATTAAAGAATAATGTATAGCTATGCATTATAGTGATTGAATTGTTGGTTGCGGTAATTTTGGTTAAACTTTTTCATGGCTTATGAAGGAATTAGGCTTTTGAGCATAGCTAGCCTAACCATTTTTTTTTTAAATTATTCGATCGGTCTAAGACTGTAATTCAGTGTTTAATGTCTTAAACGTCGGTTTTATTTAAAACTAAGCAAATAAATTAAATCCTCTACATGGGGTGGTATCATCACGTGGGTATCGTAAGGAGTGATAGAGGGATACTAGAGGAGATGGATAGCAGCATCTTCTACACGACCAGAGAGAGATTAGGCGCGCGACCAAAAGCTTAACGTACTTTTTTTAACTGGTTTCAATCAGTGCGTGTTGGCAGTGTGACTTAAGGAACCAACATATTATGCACGTGTACTGCAGGCCGCATGAGGATACTCAAAGTCGCTCAGTCAGGGTACAAAATTCGCAACTAGGATATTTTCAGATTAACTGAGCGGTGGTAGCTCAGGGGCTAAGCGCTCGCTGTAAATTTCCCAGTACGCGAGCAACCCGGATTCGACCCCCGCCGGCACCAATGAAATTATTAATTGCAATTTTAAGTGCTGATTTACCACGTGCTCGTCGGTGAAGGAAAACATCGTAAGGAACCCTGCATGTCTGAGAAATAAGGACATTTTTTTTTAACACATGTGAAGTTCGTCAACACGCATTGGGGCAGCGCGGCGTACTTTTTCTTGCCCTAAAACCCTCTCAGAAATGAGAGGAGGCCTGTGCTCAGCAGTGGGATGTATATAGCTGTAACTTTAAGTTTTAAGATTAACAATCATAGCTCAGCGGGTCAGTAAGCTAAAGTTGCAATGAGACAGCCGTATAGCTTCTAGAACAGTCAACGTATGAGGAAGAAAGTTTCTCAGTGGTAGCCTCGTACTGACAAGCGCAGTGATTGGCGACTAGATGGAGTGACTTGATGAAATACACAAGTAGTCGATGAATGCAGGTGGCTCAGCACCGTACTTTGTAGCAATCTATGGCGAAGGCTTATGATCAGCAGTGGACTTGTTATGGGCTGTAGTGATAGTGATATTTTTTAAATATAAATATACAAAGTGATACTAAATCGAGACGCGAGATAATCACCTAGGAGATGTTTTAACGTCGTATACGTATTAAGAGCAAAAAAGTCAGCGGTTTTAAAAGGTCAAAAGTTTTAAAAATGTACTCAATCGATTTAGGAATAGTAAAACGATCTTGACGTGGCTAAAAGTGGCTTAGAGATAAATGATTAATTTCTTTTAATTTGAGGGTCCAGTGTTGGAGTAAAACTAATATTTAATAAATTTATTAAATTTAAATAACATGCAAAGATCATTAAACATTTTTAGTGTGATGATTTCTTATATTTATGCGAATACTACATATTAATATGAAACTAATATTACGGATTTTATCGCGAATTTTATCTTTGCTCCGTGGTCTTAATTGATATTTCAATTATAAAAGTTAAATTTCATCATCAAAAGTTAAACTGACTAGTAGAAGAAATATCATTAAGTGCCTGTATGATTATTAATGACACCTTAATTTTTTTGTAATTGCAATAATTTTGATATGACAACTTTAAAGGTGAACTCATCAAAAAAGATTTTCAACGAATCTATGCAGTCTATTCACTGCAAAGAAGCATAAAAAATAATCTCATTTAATTTCATCACGCAGTACCTTGTTCTTCTTTATACGTGGTAGAGTTACGCTGCAGCTATATTAGTTGTAGCACGAATAGGTCGGCTCGATCGGGGTGGGACCACGCTCTCACAGAATACCAGCGTAAAATAGCTGCTTAAGGCTGCTGTGTTTCGTATGGTTAGTGTAGAGAACCGGAGATCCGTTTTACTGGAATTCCACCACCCGTTTTACACGCATTCCATCTTAGTCCTCAGGAGTGACAACGCATCTGTATTTTGATTCTTAACTAAATATAGATATCTATGCGTCACAGCATCCACTTACCATCGGCGGACTATATGCTCGTTTGTCACCCTTATTCTATAAAAAAAATAGACTTATATAGGTTAATATAATACATAGAATTGAGTCTATGGCCTATGTGAGCATATTATACCTTTACTCCGTTTTATCCTTGGTATTGCCAGGGTATTATTAAAAATAAAGTGAAGATATTGTAATCGGATGGAGAGACTGACGCCGGAAATGCATTCTACTCCTTTGCTGTACGAATTACGAAAGAAGAAGGAAAACTATTTGATGTGAATGCGTGGTATATCGACAAGAAAGGTGTGAAGGGCCGATCGACTGGTTGTCTGATGGTGGAAAGGCTAGGGAGGAATTAATACGCGTAATTCCTGCGTACACTCCCCATCACTATCCTTTTACCTATTTCTGACGCTAAATAACAGTGCTTGCACTACTGTGATCCTGTCTGAAGGGTATAGAAAATAATTACACGCTGCGAAGCATTCCATTTCAGTCCTCAGAAGTGAGAACGCATTTGTTGCCTTTTTGTTTGAAGTTGGATGCAGGTGTCCGTGGACTGCAGTAGCAGTTAAAGTCAGGTAGACTGAATGTTCGCTTGCCCTTTCAGATTTATAAAAAATATCGATGCTGAAACGGAGCGCGTGTTTACTGCTAACATCGTTTCCTCTTAGTCTTCGGAGGTGTTAGCGCATCTGCATTTTGATTCTTAAACAATAAACAGTGTGCCCGTTGGACACCCTTACTTGTATTAAAAAAAAACTATGAGATTGATTTAGGCAAGTCCTTAGCTATCTACTTTTTAATTTCTTATGACATCAGCATGTAGTCGCGATGTAAGAATATTCACTACCACATATCATCCCGTGGGTGTCGTAAGAGGCGACAGAGGTAAACAAATCAGGAGATGGGCAGTAGCGTCTTACTAATAACGACTAAAAATAAAAAAAACTGCGGCTGCCAACCCGCTTGCCAAACGTGGCAACAATGGAAAATATCCCCCCTATGAGCCAATCTATGGGGCAGGCCTATGTTTAGCAGTGGACTTTAATAGGCTGTAACGGTGTGACATCATCATCAGAAACGGTTTCACCGCAGCATTCCAACACGGTTTTTATGCGTAATAATAATGCATTACGTTATTCCTAAAAAAGATATTCGCGAGTCAGTTCGACAATCTATGATCGCATTATGCTAACCCATCGTGAATAATTTTTGAACACCTTCGCCTTGTTAAGGGCTGCACAGTTTATAAAAAGCAGAACATCCTGTTTATCGTTGAGGTCAATAGCTCGATTCAATGTATTATATTTAGCTCATGCTTATGCTAGTACCAAGTTTAATTATTGCAGTAAAGCTCCAAGTAGGTACAATTCAAAATCATTCCTTTTGTATTTCATATTATTATAATTACGATATACTTAATACTTTTAATAACCGCTTCCAAAAAAGGAAGAACTTATTGGTGGACTAAATATTTTTTGTATATAATGTTACGCGATATCTTTTCCGATTTTAATGATTCCATTTTTGCTCAATAGGTGATGGGAAAATAATGGATGAGGTTTCCATTTTTTTCTATTTGGATGAAATTCTAGTTGTGAGCTTGTGATATTTCTTAGTACACTTAAAAGGTTCAAGAAAAATAAACTTTTAAAAAGTAAAAGCCGACTTCTTCTCCCTGGGACTTTAATTCTTCGATACTGTCTTTATACTATGTATTAGCACCAACTTCATAAGACATGGATTTTTTAAATTCTTTTCCGTTCTTTGCTTTCTTCAACAGCTTTTTTAAACGAAGTTTTGGAACGAAGTTCCTTATCAGACGGTTCGAATTTGGCGGATGGGGGCCAGGTTCGTGACGGAAAAATCTTACACAGATTTTTCCGTCACGACACCTTCTGACGTAGTGTAGACGGCCTTGGCGGCTGTAAGGAAGGGAGATGGAATAATATCCATCTCCCTCGCACTTTATCTTATTTTGCCATGAAATAAATATTATTTTATTTTAAATGGCGCTTCATTTTAATAGACGTTAAATAGTAGTAATAAATTTAAAACTCCTCCACAATACAAGGGGAGTTTCTAATATGAGTTCGATTTTTTTAAAGAAAATTTGAAAATTCAGTCTCATATATCTATGGAGCTTAGCTTAGTACAAAACTGAAATTGCTGCTAACGTTTGATGGTTTTCAGTTCTTTTCCCCCTTCATCATCCCGTAAAAGTCCATCGCTTGACATGGGCCTCTCTCGTTGTAGGGATTTGCATTAATCGTCACGCTTAGCAAGCGAAGTAACGATCACGGTACCAGACGTCTCGCCTCCTTGACGCTGTTGCCCTTGGAGTATACGTAAGCATAGGTTGCTTATGTATACTCTAAGCTACTGCCCGTCACCGGTTGAGGATATTTTACGTCTGGCATAAACGGGATGGTTATACCTAAACTGACCATTTATTTTTTAACTTAAAATGGGACATGGGTTTATTTATACACGCCAGTTAGCAGGTTAACAATTAAAATAAACACATCTTTTTAATGTTATTTATTTAGAAAAACTGTAACTTTATGCAATTAGTGTTCACTATAATTATGTTCACATTAATAATAACTATTTTTACTATAACAAATTGTGAAAAATAATAATCAATCACCAGCTTCTTTTAAGCTAAGTTCCTCAGACAGTAATTATTAAATGCAACATATTTTTTTAAATTATATTTATATTTGTCAGTGGAACAAATTTGCTTTTATAAAGTTGGTGATGATTTTAAATAAGAATAGAATTCTGGGCATGTTTTTTTTTAAATAGACCTTTGTAATCAACATCGCCTTTAGAACTGAAACCTGTAAGTGATTTTCTTCAGACGTCCACAATTTGTTCATTATAGAAACTCTTTCTACTGGAGCATTTGTACCAGGTAGACATAAAATATATTCGATTAAAATGCAAAAAAAATATGTTGAAGATTGTTGGTGCGAAAGTGTTTGAATACTTCCACCCAACGAGTTTCTGTGGAAACTTTTAAATTATCCCATTCGGTTATTTTTTGGGAAGTGACGTATCTTGAAATTAATGTAAATTCGTCAAATACTTCCGTATCTTTATTACAGTCAATATATCCCTTTTCAATCAATACATCCAGTGCTTTTTGAATATCTTCCCATGCAGGTACTTTCTTAAATCTGCCCAATAAAATATCTCCATTTCTTTAGTAAGGAAGCAAGTCCACTGTTCCAGATATTCACGGCTTGTTTTATAAAATTCTGTAGCTGTACTTTTCATAAACTCTTCATCGATATTATTTGGTTTCGGAAAACGGGACTATTTTGCGTCCCGGAGCTTTGTTTGGGGACAACGGGACAGGTGACCGAGAAAAGCGACAGTCCCGTTCAAAACGGGACGTATGGTCACTTTAGTTATAGCGCCAACTATCGGTGTCCATTATATTTTCCTAAGATTTCCCAATGTCGTATATTTACGATAGCCACGATACGAAGTAGAGTAATTAATTCTCTTAAGCCGCCAACACACGGGTTAGAATAGTATTTTTTTTATTATCTGTCTGATCTTTATTAATCTGTTAGAAAATATTTTCAGTAGCGCATAGTTCAGTAGCGCAGTGGCTTAGCGATTGACTGCAGGCTCCGAGTTCGAATCCCGCAAGACCTACAAATAATTTATTGTAATACACATTTACAACACAGTATTAATTTTTAGTGTGAGATATTTTTGTTATAAAAATAACCGTTATTGTTTTATTGTAAAAATAACGTTTTTATACCTGGTAGAACCATGCTGCTTATATTGTCGGTCAGCACGACCGAGGAGGATCAGGCTCTCACAAAATACCAGCTTAAAATAAGAGTTTTATGCTGTTTCGTATGGTGAGTGTAGAGAACCGGAGACCCTTTTTACTGGATACGAAGCATTCCATCTTAGTCCTTAGGGGTAACAGCGCATCTGCATTTTGATTCTTAATCAAAGACAGATGTAGGTGTCTATTGGCCATAGAATCCACTTAAAACCCAAACCTATATTTTATTTTTAAAAAACCGTGTAATGCGGCAAAACCGGCATGTACACAAATAATCATTACAGAAAAAAAACTGATACAAGTTGACTAGAGACATGCAAAAAACGGGTTACGTACTCCACTTGCTCTGATTCATAATAATATACGTCGTATAAAAAATCTATAATAATTGTTTTTGTTTTTGTTGATGGCAAACTCATAGTTATATGGTATAGTTTACATCAATAATGCAGGGTAATTACTGTAGGTATACATTTATAATGATATCCATTAAATATCCATCCATCAATTATTTAATCATGCAAAAATTTGTAGGCCTTATTCTTTATTTTCATCTTAATTCAATTTGACGTGCTGTCTATTTATTTCATAGTGATTAATTTTATACTGTTATTACAAGTTTTTACGTGGTACAGCCACGCTGCAGCTATATTAATTGTGGCACGAATGGATCGGCTCGACTCAACCGAGGTAGGACCACGCTCTCACAGAATACCAGCGTAAAATAGCAGCTTAAGGCTGCTGTGTTTCGAATGGTGAGTGTAGGGAACCGGAGACCCTTTTTTAATGGAAACGAGGCATTCCATCTTAGTTCTCAGGAGTGACAACGCATCTGCATATTGATTCTTAATCGAGGATAAATGTAGATGTCTATGGGCCAAGTTACCTTAAAAAAAAACAAGTAAAAGAGGTACATGCTTACATGTGCTCATACCTCCATATAAATTTGTGTTTTAAATGTCAGCGTAATAGAACGTCGACAAATAAGTATAACTTCAAAGTATACAGATGTATCTTTCATGTAAATAAATATTACAGTTATTTCAATATTAAGAAAATATTACATTACTGTACTTCAAACTTTCCAGTCTGAAATAAAAATATCGACTAAATAGTATGTGTAATATAAAAAAAAATTGTAAGCGATTTAAATAATCTATACTAAAGTGGGAAGAGGGGTCTTGTGCCTTACAACACTACACTATTGTGTTGTTTTCAGGTATTCAGTACCTACTATAATAGCAAAATTTGTTTACAATTTAATTTGCAATTCGATGATGGCTGGTAGTGCAAAACAACTACTTAGTTGTGTTTTTTATAGAATATTGGTGATAAACGAGCACACAATTCACCTGCTGGTAAGTTGTAGATGCTGTGGCCCATAGACATCTACATCTTGATCAAGAATCAAAATGTAGGTACGTTGTCACCCCTGAGGAACAAGATAGAATGCTTCGTTTCCAGTGAAAAGTCTTCGGTTTTCTACACTCACCATACGAAATCAGCAGCATTAAGCTGCCACTTTACGCTGGTATTCTGAGAGAGTGTGGTCCTTCCCTGATCGATCCGATCCGTTCGTGCTGCAACCATAATATAGCTGCAGCGTGGCTCTACCACGTAAGGCTGTATTGGTTACACTTAATTGTACCTTAATTGTATTCGTAAATTGTTTTGTTTACAAATAATTATTCCAGACATTTAAGTTTGTTCATGTGCGATCTATGTATTAGAAAAGCCTCCGCGACACAGGGAATCCATAGTGTGGGGTAACGTCTTTGATAAGAAAAAATATTACATGAATATATTAATTAATATATTAATAAATATAATACTATTGTGCCCTAGTAGCTATGTAGTTTCAACCCGTTCTAAACACACTTTATTCGTTACTAATCAAATCGGTAATATAATATGATCGAAAGCAAGAGCCGTTACTCACCAAAGTGAAGAAGATGGGAGCTATGTCCCGTATCTTTTAAAAAATTCACAAACTATTATCAATTTCCCAGTCATAAAATATCATGACATTAATAATCTTTAAGTGCGTTAAAACGAGAGAAAACAAAGTTACCAGGACTTAACGACCGTCCTTGGGCAACGTTCATATTATTTTTATAGCTCTGTTAGTATTGGGAAGTATAGTATAAAATACCATAGACATGCAGTTTATAATGATACTTGTCTTATTTACTATTGTGTTTGTTGCTTTAAGAAGCGAGGATGTTAATTTTGTTCATGCTTTATAATGTCGATTATGCTTGTAAGTTGTTTTCAAAGATGTAGATAAATGTTACAAAGGGAACTAAAGTTAGCACAGCAACTTTTAATCAGATTTTTATATGCCTTATAATTAAAAGCAAAACCATCCTTAAAAACGAAAAATGCGTATTTTATGCAAAATAACGAGAAAAAGGTATTGACCGTTAAACACCTGTTTTATCGTGCTTATAGATTTTATTTAGTGATTTTACTTTTGTTTCGTGAACATAGTGATTTATTCCCTTTAAACTTGTAATTTATTTACTGTTATCAACAGTCGCTTATGTCTTTATTGATTTGTATGTTTTAAGTTAAAATATATTTTCCGTTTTCTTTTTATATTATATTTCTTTAATACTATTTTAACGTGGTAGAACCACGCTGCAACTATATTATGGTTGCAGAACGAATCGGCGAAGGACCTTGCTCTCACAGAATAACAGCATGATACAGCAGAATAATGCTATGTTTCGTAGTGAGTGTAAAGAATCGGAGACCCTTTTTTACTAATAACAGGCATTCTATCTCAGTCCTCAGGGATAATAACGCATCTATTATATTTCTTAATCGAGGGTAGACGTAGGTGTCTATGCACCAGAGCATCCAGTTGTCATCAGGTGCACTGTGTACTCGTTTGTCAGCCTTATCTTATAAAAAAAAAAACTCTAATGTAGTATGTTTATATTGATAACTGATACTTTTATAAAAAATGTATTTATTAACTTCCGACGCAAAAAGTGGGATGTTTTAAGTTTGACGGCTATGTGTGTCTGTCTGTCTGTCTGTGTGTCTGTCTGTGGCACCGTAGCTCTTAAACGGGTGAACCGACTTCGGTGCGGTTTTTTTTATTTAAAAGCAGGTTTTCTAGCGGTGGTTCTTAGACATGTTTTATCAAAATCGCTTCAGCCGTTTTAAGGTCATCAGCTATTTTTGTTTCGGGTTTTTTTTTTTAATTTTTAAATTTAAGTTACTTTATTTAATAAGAACCATATTTTATTTTATTATAGTATTTTTTATAAAATTGATGTAACACGTAGGTAATCTTGAATTACTTACAGTAAAAGTAACCTCAAGTTACAGCACTTATATGTTCAACAGCTGGGCATAGACCTCTCCATTTCTTAGAGAAATTCAAAAGGATTACAAAATAAAAACACAACAACAAAATAAATTATTTACAATTGCAAAATGATAAAGTGTACACTTATTTTAAAATTGAATATATTTTCTTCATGACTCTTCGGTCTTATGCAAATTTAATTTTCTTACAATTGAATACATTAAAATATGGCTGAGCTGTTATCGAAGCGATCTGTGAAGTCATTCTATGAGCTTGGAATTTTACAGAGAGCTATTTGGTAAAAAAAAAAAAACATTAACCTGTATGATTGTTAAAATAAACCTTTTTAACCCACTTCGAAAAGGAGGAGGTACACCATTAGACTGCGTTTTTTTTTGTTTTTTTTTATGTGTGTTACTTCATAATTTTTCTAGGTGAACCGATTTTGGTGATTCTTTTTTTCTCTTTAATTGAAAGGTGGTGCTGCTTCTCATGTGGTTCCATATAAATTTGATCAAGTTCTGACCAGTAGTTTCTTAGTTATCTATATTATCTATACAAATAAATAAAATTGAAGTGTCTGTTTGTAATGTTAAAATAACAGCTTTTTACTAACTGCATATGAAAGTATCGGTAAAAATAACAAAAAAAAAACAATTTTTAAAATTTTTGTCTGTCTGTCTGTTTGTTCCGGCTAATCTCCGAAACGGCTGGACCGATTTTGACGGGACTTTGACTGGCAGATAGCTGATGTCATAAGGAGTAACTTAGGATACTTTTATTTTAGAAAAATAAATAGGGTTCCGCGCAAAAAAAAATTAAAACCCATGAAATCGTAGTAAATTCCACGCAGGCGAAGTCGCGGGGGACAGATAGTCCTTAATAAATTATATTGAAGTCGGTTGTACAAATTTTTAATTTTACCACTTGTTATTACTGTTTAGTATTTCTACTTTTTTAATTTAAACGGGACCATTGATTGGGTAGTTGACGCGGTCATTGATAGATACTACTTCATATTACCTGCTTATTCTTTGTTCTTGTGGTTGTAAGAGTGACTGCAGATAATGTAGGCCCGGATTCGATTCCCGAGTCGGGCCAAAATCATTTCTAGGGTTTTTCTGTCAAGAAATACTCAGTAGCAGCCCGGAGTCAGGAAGTATGCGATGTTTCATCCTGTGCCTGGAAAGCATTCTCAATTGATCATGCACCTAATCTCTCTCCGGTCGTGTCAGATTGCCTATTAGGCTAAGAGAGTGAGCGAATAGAGAGTACACCTATATTTGCGCAGACGCTTGTGCTAGTTATGATATATTATATTCTTTGCTTGTGCACTATGGTCACAGTTTAAAAAATAGTTCTGACCATCGCAGATAGTTATGCATATTATATACATCATAATATGATTCGAATTTGACATTTTAATAGTGACTAAGGAAAAGCTTGGTCGGTTTTTCCAATATTAAGTTAAATTAGATTTTTAGTATTTAAAAATTTCAAATAAGATTGATATAGGTACGACTATAAAATCTATGACATTTTTACAATTCTTTCTATACAATTATTTGTTTTGACAACACTTAAAAAGTATTTCAATTGACTAGCTAGTGTCAAATACCTAATTTTTAAAATGATATAACTATAAAAGTTGGGCACCAATATGTAAATAGCAACACTTGTTTAAACAACAAGAAAAAAAAGTAATGCCTCATTTATTCGGCATATTTGGCAACAAAGCCAAGTAGGTCTTAAGAGCCAAGTTCAATGCCAAGATTCCGCTACACTAACTCCAAGCCATATTATTCCGAACACATTTTGTTTCGGTCCGTTGGAAAAAAATGCACCACGCAACATATAGGAAATTAATTTGGAAATATAATAAAGGCACACAAGGTTTAATAGGAAAATATGAATCACTCGAACATAAATATGTTATAAAATGAAAATTCCCTATTCAGGTCCACTATAATTGCTCATGTCTACATTTATACGAGTATACAAGTAAGGGTGATACGAGCATCCAGGTTAAGGTCAACTGATGGTAAGTGGGTGCTGTACCTAGCCCCTAGATCTAAGAGTCAAGTGCAGATCAAGCAATGTCGAATAAAGGATAAAATGAAAATAATTGTAACAGCTGTTTTTACTCACAAATGCCGATGAAGCGTAACGAATTTAATAAATAATTGCAAATATGGCGTCATGCGGCGCGAACCTAGTACGCGGTCTCTGGCCTTTGACGGTTTTTACATCCAGAAAAAATAATTAAAAGATCCTTATCAAAACTTGTATGAAGTATCTGGGTAAGGTATTGTTTTACGGATAGCACATGCAACAAAGCGTATTTTTTGTAACTTTTCTTAATTAGGCAAGATAAAACGATTCAGAAGCCATTTTTTTGAGTCGTTAGATGGAAGACAACGTTTTTCTTACGTTGCGTGCTTACAAGGATACATAATATGAGGTGTTTCAAATCTAAAATTTAAAATTTCTTTATATGATTTAAAGATAATTCACGAGTAATGATATTTTTTTAATAATTATCTCTAAAAATAATAAGGGCTGGGGCTAGGGTGACATTTTTTATACAAAAGTAAGGGTAATTAAGAAGCACACAGTGCACCTGATGGTATGTATCATTATATTTAAACCTTACTGTGCGATTGTACGTAAGGGGAAATATGTTAAATACCAAATACCAACCTCATTTGTACGCGGCGTACCATTTTGTTTGATGAACGAGGCTCTGGTGACCGAGTGATAGAAAAAATCCGTCCAAGAGCGTTAAATCCAAATTTTACGAATGAGTGATAGGCAGAAACAGTGCTAGGGTATGGGTTCTGCGCTCGCCTACTGTTTGGCCAGTAGGTATGGGCAAATATTCTAAGTTAGCCAGTTGGCACAATCTTGAAAAGGCCTATATCCAGCTGTGGTTTAAAAAAGGCTGTTCTGTTATTATTGATGTTATTGAAGAAAAATCAGGTCATCACCACTTCAAAGTGGTAGGACTCTTTTCTGCCTAGGAGTTTACCTGGGCAGGTATACCACCCTCTTACCAGTTACTGTCACCAAGCAGCATTGCATCCACGGCTGTATTCCGGACTGGAGAGCATAGAGAGCCAATTATAAGCGGAGACATACCATCTTAGTCCTCAGAGGAGACAGCGCATCTGTAGCCTTCTTTGTTTGAAGTTACGTGGACTGCAGTAGCCACTTACCATCAGGTGAACTGTAAATTTTTACCACTTGAATATTGCTATTAAATAAAAAGGGTTCGTAATTTTCGAAAGTATTCATACAGATACCAGAACCTTGCTTAGGTTAGTGCGTCAGGTGTAGGTAAGGTTAACTTACAGAGAAGTTTTTTGACATCTCTCCAAACTGCCTTAATTTGATTTTATTGCTGCCTTTAATCAGAAAAGGAAAGTCTACTTAATTACCTCAGAGGTAGTTTTGCTTATTGCCTCATCAAATCACTGGTTTCAACTTATAAAAAAAAATTAATCGACGGCTTTGACTTTTAATCATTATAACTGTTATTTAGAATTTTTGTATTATGATAACGGTTGATAAATTTAATGTTTTATTCAGTAATAATATTCCTATAATTGTTCATAATTACATTCCGATTTTTACGACTCTATTTATAAATAATATAAAAGCCGTCACATGTCTTCTTTTGCAAATAGTTACCATTTATTTATTCGAAGAATTCAAACTAATATAACGGGACAAAATATTGGTACAAAATTAACGTCTGAACTTTCGTAGTAATTAAAACAAAAAAGCTAAAGCACACCAACATAATCGCGCGCGTTTATTTAACTGCTTATATAATAAAAGTTTGCAAAAAGTGCATACATTTTATATCGTTTTAAAGACCTAAGATGATTTTATAACCAACATATACATAATGATGTCATTAAATATTCAATACTTACAAAGGAGTTTTTTTAAATTTAGAGTCATAAAATTAAGAAGTGATGTTAAACCAGGAAAGCAAATCTTTTTTTTATGAGAAGTATGTATAAAATTAATAACAAGATTTTTAACGACCAACGTAATATTGCATAAATAATATACATAATTACTGACCGTAATTTGCATGCTTTGGGTGGCCATTACTGTAACAACGCAGGCCATCACTGTAACAACGCAGGCCATCACTGTGTGCCATTGAACCGAATTTCGCATCTATTATCACTGTTCCTTATACAATTAAAACGAACAATAAGAAAGCTAGTAGCGGAGATATCGGTTGCACAATGATAAGACTGCAGAATCACCGGATGACCACGATAGCATCTACTGCCTCCAGTCCGTGACGTGTGTTGCCAAACCAAGCTATTTGTGTCGGATTGATTCATTACGTTTTATATCATTTGTTTACGGGCAATAAAATTAATAACTCTATCTATTAAGGGAACAGCATCAATCTAATAGCCAATTAGATCTAAGAACCGAAACCGGTAAGAAAAGAAGGTTCTCGAGTGGCGAACTCAAACCAGTAAGCAAAGCTTAGGGCAGTCCCCCTGTAGTGGAGGAAGACCTGGCTAGACATGCAGGTCGATGGAAGCAGTTATTGTGCTCAAGCTCGTATTGTGGCATTCCTTAGAGGAGGCCTATGTTCAGCAGTGGAATCGTGAAAGTCTGCAATGATGATGATGATCATTTTAATATAGTTGTTTTTCTTCTATTTATCAGACCGTAACAATTCACTTCTGGACATCGGCCTTTTTCCTGATGTAGAAAAGATTGAGCGGGATATTACACGACACTTTTACATTTATATATTTATTTAATGTAATAGATGTTTGAATAAATACCTTTTTAACTTATACATATTTAATTGTTCTGTATTGTCTTTTACAGTTTTGTACTAAACATTGGACTTAATCCAAGGCAGTGTATAGAAGAAAACAACTATTATATGATGATGAATGCTCAAAAAAAGGATAAAGTTATTAAATTAGTTAAACTATTAAGGGATCTCGTTATAATTATTCACGTTTAGATAACCTGATTGACTTTGGAGTCGTTTTTTTCTAAGAGCAGAAGACAGAACTAAAAAAAGCATTCTTTTAAATATTTTTTGCCGTTTCACATTATCTTACTATTAATTTTTTAAATGTTATTCTGTTACAATTAGTTAAATTAAACATTAAAATTAAGCATTTGAAGAAATGTTTAATTTTAATCAGATCTTGAGAAATGAAGTCGGTGCTAAAACATAGTGAAGAATTTCACGCACGACGACTTTAAAGAAAACCACGACTTCAGAGGCTATGACGTGGAAATTACTTTATTATTTTTGGTTTTTTTTTTTAACTTAATTTAATTTATTTACATAACATAATATACAATATTTTATTATATACAATATTAAAAACTATAATAAAAAAAATAAAATTAGTAATTTAATTATCAAACTATTTATTGAAAGAAATTTTATTTAAAGAATTATTAAAAACGGTTTTGCCGTTTCTGAGAAATCAGTGAACATACACATAAAAAATATACGGGACGTGTTAGCACCTTCTGGTTTTTTGAACTCTGTTCAAAAAGGGTTTTTACCCAGATTATTATGTTGTTAAATAATTAAAATAAAACTAAATTATCTCTTGAAGACCGTTATCCCTGAGATTGATACTGGGTATGATTACTTTAATTACTATTTGCCACATACGAAGCAAAATTTATCTCTTGGATTCACGTTATTGCAACGTCTAAATCTGTTAAAAAGCGCGATGAGATCACAGTGTAATGGACGGGTAACGTCATGATTACATGAAAACGTGATCGAGTGGAAAAATGCACGTCAATTACGGTATCCTGATAGGCATGCGGATTACGGGTCAAGGCACTGCATGTGGAACCAACGTGGACACCAGCCAATACCTACGGGTGCTGAAGTAAATTTGTAATTCTGTAACGGAATGGTAACTACGATTACTAGATTTCTCTAAGGTTACAAACAGTTCAAGTACATGTTACATTTTTTTTATAGGAGTGGGGGCAAATGAGCATGCGGCTCACCTGATGGTAGTGACTGCCGCCGCCCATGAACAACTGCAACACCAGAGGAATTGCAGATGCGTTGCCGGCCTTTTAAAAAGGAGTAGGCTCTTTTCTTGAAGGTCCCTAAGTCGTATCGGTCAGGATACGATTTTATTATGGGTTACAAACGGTCTCACATCCATCCGATGGTAGACGAATTCATTCGTTCTTATGAATGGTGATTTCTTACGCGGATATCGTAGCTCTTAGACTCACATATTGATCATTAATTAACATTTAACATTCAGAGGCGTTGTCGTAGGTGAGGACTAAGATCAAATGGCACGTATCTAGTAAAAATAATGTCCGATTCACTTTATTTAGATTTAGATTAGAGCGTCACATTATCTACTTACTATCAGGTGGACAGTGTGCTTGTTTGTCACCCTTATTCAAAAAAGCAGCAATACGCTGCCATCTTACGCTGGTATTCTGTGACAGTGTGGTTCTTCCCAGTCTAGTCAACCCTTTCGAGCTGTACTTATACCTGCTATGTATAACTGTCAACTGAGTTAATTGTTTTTATAGTTGATACTAGCTGTACCCCGCGACTTCATCCGCTTGGAATTTATTACGATTGGATTTCATGGTTTTAGTTTATCTGCAGTAGTAATTATTTTTCTATAATAAAAGTAGCCTAAATTACTCCTTATAACAAACATTAGCTATCTGTCAGTGAAAGTCCCATCACAATTTGTCCAGCTATTTCGGAGATTAGCCGGAACAAACAGACAGATAGACAGATAAAAATTTTAAGAATTTTTTTGTTATAAGTACCGTTTAAACTTTCATATATATTTAGTAAAAAGTTATTATTTTGACATTACAAACAGACAATATGTATGTATGTATAGAATAGATTTGCGAAGGCTTTATAGGACACTCTGCATGGCAACCGAAACTGTTTTCGCAACAGAACAAGAGTAAAGTAAAACAAAGTAACAGCCTATATTCGTCCCACTGCTGGGCACAGGCCTCCTCTCATTTCTGACAGCGTTTTAGGGCAAGGAAATGTTCGCCACGCTGCCCCAACGCGTGTTGGCGAACTTCGCATATCTTCGAAATATTTTTTCTTCTTATTTCTCAGACATGCAGGTTTCCTCACGATGTTTTCCTTCACCAAAATCACTTACATCAGCACTTAAAATTGCAATTAACAATTTCATTGATGCCAGCGGGCATCGAACCCGATTTGCTCGCGTATTGTGAAATTTACGCGCTTAGCGCTTAGCCCCTGAGGTAACCACTTTAAGAACAAGAACAACAAGAGTAACTGACGTGTATCAGTAAGGTTATTGAACAATGAGCTGATACTGATATATGAGATATGAGAATGATACTGAATACTGATATTAATTACTAGAACCACAGAATAGATAATAGTACAGCTAGAACCGACATTTATCCAGAGAGAGAGATGGCCTCTTAACTATAACAAGTAGTTATGAGACGCACAATCGATATTTGTTAGTTCACGAGATGTTTAATAATTTAAAATTAAAATTTTGTACAACCGACTTCAATATAAGTTATTAACACTAACTCAAAAACTATTGGTCAGACTTTGATCAAACTATTTATATGGGACCACATGAGAAGTACCAGCTTTCAAATAAAAAAAAATCATCGAAATCGGTTCACCCAGAAAAAAGTTATGAGGTAACACACATAAAAAAAAGAAAAACATACAGTCGAATTGAGTACCTCCTCCTTTTTGAAGTCAGTAGAAAAGGTAGTGTAGGATAACAAATCTGCTAAATGTATCTTTCGTTTTGGACCACGCTCCACTAAGAAAATGTGAAAATATTAACTGCAATCATATTTTGCTACTTAAGTGATATCTCTTTTTTACTATACCCTTCACATGTCACGTAATAATACTCACTTCCATTCCATTCCATCCATTGCAGCCTATAAAAGTCCACCTGCTGAACATAGGCCGGATTTTGCCATAGTTGACACGCTTGGTAGGCGGGTTGGCAACTGCAGTTTTTTATTATTTTGAATTGTTGTCAGAAGAATGCTGCTATCCATCACCTGTTTAAATTTCCCTCTGTCGCCTCTTACGACACCCACGGGACGATATGGGATAGTGGATATTCTTACACCGCCACTGCACGATTTAATACTTAATTATAATTATTTAATTATTATTATAAGTGTGACTTGCATCTACTAATCATCAGGTGAACATGTGATCATCAGTAATGATCATGTGTTTTGGAAGTAAGGATTACTTCCAAAAGATGATTAAAATTATCATAAATTATGAACTTAATAATTATAACTTTTAACAAAAAGTTAAAACCGACTTCAACTTGCTAAAAAAGAAGTTATTCGTTTGCCACTCGTAGGTGTAGAATTTTTTCTCCAAATTTATACCCTTGAAGTATTTAATAAAAAAAGAATCATCAAAATTGATTCACAATCTGCGAAGATATCGCGTAAGATAAAAAAAAAGTGACTGAAACAGTTTTAACAAAATATAATTTGAATCCAATTGTACAAGTCAACGCCCTCAGGAGCCATATTACATCAATAAATAGACTGATGCCAAATATTAAAATAAACTCTAATATCGTCTTTAAATATTTGTACTAGTTATTATATGTTTGTCGTGGTTCATTTGTTATTTCCAATTTTATAAAACCGTTACAGATTGTCGGTATATATCTAAATATGTCTGTTTTAGCTAACGCTAATTTTTATATCAAAATTTATCAGTTACATGCGGTTTTACTCATTTTCTGAACTGCTAATGAGATTGTTTTTCAATATTTTCCAGTGATGCTTTTACAACTCTGATATCAGAACGTCCAATAACTCGGTTACTGGTGCTGTAAAACATTCCATACAATAATTCTTCTATTTCTAAAATAATTTGTAAGAAACCTGATATAATTTGAAAAATCAATTAATGCGTGGAACGTAAATGTAAAAAAATCATTACTGAGATTTTTTTCCGGTTAAACACCTGTTTTAGCATAACAGTATTGTTTTGGCTAGACTTTTTTAGAGGTAAGTGTATCTAGCTATCGACAATCTATTTTCGTTAAATAAGAAACAAAATGTAGATGCGTTACCATTCAAAGGTTAAAAATGGGATGCCTCGTTATCACTATGTAACAAGACATCTCATTAAAAAAGCAGCAGAAAGCAGCCATTTAATATATATATATATATATATACTTCGCTGGTATACATAATGTGAGTCGAAGGCGTAGTAAAAGTCCCAACTGAACATAGCCCTCCCCATATTGCCTCATGAGAGGGATATTTGTCATAGTTCCCACGCTTTGCAGCTAGGTTGGATAGCGCAGTTTTGTATTATTTGGAGTTATTATAAGGAATAAGCGGCTCTCGTTTCATTTTCCTGTTGCCTCTTACGTTCGTAAGTACGTATCGTTTTCCATTCTGTTAAGGTATACTATACTATGTTATACAAATTTTAAACAATATGACAAAAGAGAGAATACCTGATAAGAGTTTCTTTCGCCGTTTCATCTCCGGTCCGGTTTGCATGTGGTGGAGCCACACTGCACCTATGTTAGGGCTGTAACACGAATGGGTCGGTTCGACCGGGGTAGGACCACGCTCTCACAGAATACCAGCGTAAAATAGTAGCTTAATGCTGCTGTGTCTCGTATGGACTGTAGAGAACCGGAGACCCTTTTTGCTGGAAACGAGGCATTCCATCTTAGTCCTCAGGGGTGAAAATTAGATGTCTATGGGCCGCAGTTTCCACTTATTATCAGGTGGACTGTGTGCTCTTTTGTCATCCTTATTCTATAAGAAACAAAAGAAAAAAATCAGAGGAACCTCATTTCGAAACGGCATTTGACAAAAAAAATATCTCCTTACTCCAAAGAAATAAATATATTTTATTTAATTGGATTTCATTACGACATCATAAGAAAATATGGGGTGGTGGGATTCTCTGGCATCGTCTTACGCCGCCACTACACGGCTGTTATTATTTATTATACACTACAGTATAGAGAAAACTAAAAAATATATGAATAGAATTTGAATATAGAATACAAAAATTTTTAAACAGGGAAGTTAGTTAACTACATATATAATATATATTATATTTAGTTATAGTATAAGAATTTTTTGCTATCAAGAAAAATAATGCGAACGGGAAATATTAAAACAGACCACTTTAACTGGGTCTTCCTCGGTTATGACGTTAATTATGTAATTTACGTGTAACAATTAAGTGGAACAAAGTAATACACCAATCATAACAAATGACTATATTCAAATCTTATGAGAGAATGAAGTATTACATCATTTTTGTTTGATAATTTTATATTATTTTATCCGAGGAGGAGGCTATTTAAATAGACTGTTTTTTTACTTTTTTCTAAATGTAACACGATATTAAGAGTGTTTATACCTAAGTAGGTAAAAACCTTTTATGTGTACTTTTCTCCAGCGCTACCACTAGTGTGTCTGAGTATTCAGTACCTAGGTGTAATTACAGGATGTGCGGCATTTGATCCTTTGTTTTTCAGGGGTGACAATACTTCTGTGATTTTCTTTGTTACAAATCGTTGTAGGTGTTCATGCTACATTTGCCACTTACCACTGGGTAGACTGTCTGCTCCCTTTGTTATTTAAAAAATGTAAATAACCTATTACACGCGAGTCGGACTCGCGCATGAAGGGTTCCGTACCACCGTAATACACGTTCCTAGTAGGGGAGACCCCTTTAATTCTTTATTTATTTTTTATTTTTATTATTTGTTGTTATAGCGGCAACAGCAATACACATTCTGTGAAAATTTCAACTGTCTACCTATTACGGATCATGAGATACAGCCCGCTGACAGACAGAAAAAAGAACAAAGAAAAAAGAACCCTAAAAAGGAAAACATGAGTTAGAATGTTTTTAAATTAATACCAGTCTAAAAACCAAAACTGTAAAATAAAGAATAGCCTGAAATTAAATTAATAGTGACTATAATTGTGAGTACTCATGCATAGTATATGTACATTTGTTATGGAATATGAAATATATCATACCATTACAGCCTATTAAAGTCCACTGCTGAACATAGGCCTACCCCATAGATTACTACAAAGGGGGATATTTGCCATAATTACCACGCTTGGCAGGCGGGTTGGCAACCGCAGTTTATAATTTTTTGGTTCTTATTAAGAAGACGCAGCTGCCCATCCCCTAGTGTGTGTGCCTCTGTCGCCTCTTACGACACCCACGGGACGATATAGGGTAGTGGATATTACACGGTCTATAATATCATTATAAATATTTTTTTTATTCGTACGTTAAGTTTAGACAAATAACGTATCTTCTTGTTACACAACTAAGAGGATTGCTTATTCCAGCCAGAAATAAAATTGCTGCGTAGATACTCCATTTACAGTTATATAATTACTTGCTTATTTACTGAGTACGAACAATTAAACAGACATTGAATCTATAATGCAATAAAACGATCTAATCCAAATCGCTAACATCCGGTACCAACATACGAGGTCTAATTATTGTTTTTTATATTATGGCAATCGTGTTACAATAGAGGCGTTACAGCACGTATTGATGTCAATACTTACATAGCATTTTGTAAACGTTCTAGAAACGTTTTTAAATCTGATTTCTGAATATAACAAGTAGTAAAATTAAAAAAAAAATTGTACTTCAATATAAATGAAATGAGAAAACAACTGATCGGATATTGATCACGGGACAAGGGACCACATAAGAAGCACCAGCTTTCAAATAAAAAAAAGAATCATCAAAATCGATTCACCTAGAAAAAGTTCTGAGGTAACACAGTCGAAAGGAGAACCTCCTCCCTTTTTTTGAAGTCGGTTGAAAAAACACGCTTAACATCGAACTGCCAAGAGGTCGTGCACTAACTTTTCTACACAAAACAACATCGCTGGAAATATTTTAACTATAACCTATTACGTCTTTATCTGCCTATCCTTTATGAGAAGGATTTTTCGTAATCTTTCGCGTCTGGCAGTTGGATTGGAGGAGCAGATGCTCCTCAATCTAGGCCTAGCATTTTTTACGCTGCTTCCCGTCGCTGGTCGGGGTATTTTACATCTGGGATATACGGTATAAAATCGCAGGTAGATCGATTGGTAGAATCACGGGTTATGAGATTTTTTAAAATTTCTATAGGATATTCGCGTCTTACCATACATACGGGACAACATCGGGGAGTGATAGTTACTCCATCACCTGTGTAATGACAAATAGCAAACCGAAATTTGAAAGTCGTCGCCAAAATCGAAATCCATTAGAAAATAATAGTGGCCGTCATTACTTAGGAATAATTAAGAAAATAATTAGTGTTATCCATTTAGTTTATTGTCGTTTTCAGATAAGAAATAAAATTTGATCGAGTTAAGCAATATGTGGAAGGTTCAGAACATACGTTTAAAACCTAATAGGTGGTACCCGGCGCGTTGTTGCCACAGAAGAAATAATTGTGGAAATATCGTTTTAAATTTTGAAGAGTTATATTGTTTAATTAGGATTGATAATCCATACATAGAAGTTGAATTTATATAACTTTTAAATAAATTTGTCGGTACGATACGCCACCTACCGTAAGTTAATTGTACTATGCCTATAACCGCGCAAGTGCAAGCAATAAATTGACAAAATTTTAGCGCAATCTGATGGTCGGTATGGCAGCGCATAAAATACGAACAAACAAAAATTATTTTTTATATATTAGAAGATAAGTATTCTAAACTAATCTTTAAAAAATATTGTATTATTTCTAACGGGGCACTGTACACTAATCACTAACAGGGTGATTTGAATCAAGCCGCTGTATTAAAGTATGACTCTTTTATCGACTGAACCGTTTGGGCGTAAAACGCACACAGTAAGTAATTATTGTAATAAAAACTTATTTTAATTATAGGTCCTTTTATCATATCCCGCTGTTTTACTTTGGGTTGTAAAAAATTCCGCTTTTGTCGAATATTAATCCGGCAACGCAGAATTCTGCACTTAGATTTGGGATTTATACGCGGGTAGTATCTATAAATATAAATAAAATTGAAGTGTCTGTCTGTAATATACTTATCATATTATTATTTACATGCTATTATGACATAAATAATCAACTCAATTCGACTGTATGTTTTTTTTATGTGTGTTACCTCATAACTTTTCTGGGTGAACCGATTTCGATGATTCTTTTTTTTATTTGAAAGTTGGTGCTTCACATGTGGTCCCATATAAGTACGATCAAGGTCTGATCAATACTTTTTGAGTTATTCTTAATAATTTATATTGAAGTCGATTGTACAAAAATTTTAATTTTAAATTATATACATTTTATCTCTTTGTCGGTCTGCCTGTCCAGGAAAATATTCGGAATAGTTACACTGATTGTGATGAAACTTTAAGAACAGATAGAAATGAATGCCAATAGGGATCTAGGCTATATTTTATCCGAAAACTTTTTTGGAAAAAAACGAAAAATTGAAAAAATAAATGGTTTTTGACTGTCTTAAATCTAAATAGCCAGACGAAGCCAGGGTGGGCCGCTAGTCATAAATATAAGTATGAAAATCATTTGTGATAAAGATAAAAATTAACAAAAATTGTAATTGAAACTTTAAGTGAGTCTATAAAAGACGGTTATTATACTAATAAAATGCATAATCGTATAAAACGTAAAAAAAAATACAACTTGACTTTATTAATTTATTACAAGACGCCGGCGTTGTTAATGAAGGTATGAGTGAGTGTATAAATGACATAAAATAAGAGTTTTTGTTCAAACCATTAAGTACTCAAAGCAACAATTTGATAGCCGTAGCCGATCATCGTCGATCGTAACCTTGACAGTGAACTCAAGGCGTATCGCATACGTAAGGTTGTTTTGTAACAAAAATATAAATGTAACATTACCAGTATAATGAATGATTTTGTAACAATACCAGTAGCTTTATATATTATTGTGTTGTTTACATTAAAATCTATCTTCAAAAATTTACCATTTACCTACTTATATTTGTACAAGCCGTTTTTAATAGGAATTACTTTTAGTGGGTTTTACTTACGTAGTAACTTATCTAATCTGTGGTTTTACTTTAATCGTTATTCGTAATTTGAAAAAACATTCAAGACAATGAAATTATATTTTTTATAAATCTTATAAAACTCATTTAATGTGAAAATAATAAGTCTTGTCTCGCTTTTATTAAGAGTACGATCTAATTTAAGCAGGTAGTTAAAGGAACTTAACCGCAATAAAGTGTAAGGAAATTTGGCGTATTACTAATAAAAAGTTTTATGTTTATGACATTGTAAATGGATATTATCGCAGATATTTTATTTAATTATTATTTTATAGAATATAAATTAAAAAGGTTTACCTTCTATAAAATAATAATAAAAATTTTGGTTCTTAAATTTTTGGTATTTTAAAAAAATAAAAAAAATATTAAAAACTTTTGATATAAAATTGTTTAGTACATTTCTTGATTTTTAAATCATTAGATAAAAATTATTCATAGTATAAAACATAAAATAAAAAAATAAAAAATACAGTTGTATAAATAAAACAGTACAATTGTTACACTTATATATTCTGTTCGGCTACAATTATAATTTAGTTGATGAATAACGTTTATCTATATGTACCTATATATAAAAAAAATATCGTTGCCTTACATACTAAAATAAGTAAATCGTAGATATTTCAGGCACGTTATCGCGTCACAATTAGCCTCGTTACGTCTAATGCTCTATTGAAGTGAAAACAAAAGACAGATAATATCATTACACTGTAGACGTTCTAGCTAGCCTTTGTAACTTATTACTTCTAGACATCACACTATAAGTACCTCATCAAACTGAAGGCCGCAGGAATGCAGTTCTGACCACAGCTGTTCGACTTCATGCAACCAGTTTCGGCCTTTCACGAAGAGAACTTATAAATGTGTATTGACGCCGGTTTCGCTTATACCGCCTTAGGCAACTATACCAACGAAAGTAAAAGGAATCGTAACACGCATAACTATTAAACGTTGACTGCAATAAAATTAAAATAGAGAACTGGTACGAATAAAAACATTTTTTTTATACAATAAGGGTGACAAACGAGCACACAGTCCACCTGATGGTGAGTGGATGCTGTAGCCCATAGACATCTACATTTATGCTCAAATAAGAATCAAAATGCAGGTGCGTTGTCACCTCTGAGGACTAAGATGGAATGCCTCGTCTCCAGTAAAAAGGGTCTCCAGTTCTCTACACTCACCTTACGAAACACAGCAGCATTAAGCTGCTATTTGACGCTAGTATTCTGTAAGAGTGTGGTCCTACGCCGGTCGAGCCGACCCATTCTTGCTACAACCATAATATAGCTGCAGCGTGGCTCTATCACGCATAAAACTTTTTTTTAATTTTAGCCTGGAGAACTATACAACAGCGATGAGATATAGTTAAGGCTAAGAAATGATAACCCAATTTATTGTGAGCGTTATTAAAAAAAAATTATAAAGCTCCATACAAACTTTTTATAAAGCTTCATACAAACCCTGACTTTTGGGTTTCGTACCCACCCATAGTCTGTCCGTCCTTATCGTCTCTCTACCGTCTGTCCGTCTGTCCGTCTGTCCGTTTTTCGTCCGAAGCCGCGTTGTCTCGAAACTCTAGCTCGTGGACGGAATGAGTTACAAACCAGAAATTTGCATATTTAGTGTATAAAGGTGATCCAAATATTGAATTTAAATATTTAATAATTTTTCGATTCACGTACATGAAAAGGAAGCCAAAAATTTTTTTCTTACCTTGAAAAATGGAGTTTCACTATCTAAACTCATTGAGTAAAGTACAAAGATATATTTTTTGTTGTATTTATATTCAAAAATAAATAAAATAAAATAATAAACAAACAAAGTTGTCAGTTTTAGACCGTTTTTGTTATGATAAAACTTATTAATACAGTATATACGTTAATCATAAATATTAAACTCTCTAATGAAATGTCCTTCAGACCAAATTTTCAGACAAAGCGGCCGGTCTCAACGGAGACTACCTAGAGAAATTTAGTGCACGAGTGCATGCGCAAACATAGGAGTACTTTATATTCCCTTACTCTCATAATCCGAAAGGACAGAAATCCGACATTAACGGAGAGAGTTCAGACGCAGGACCAACGGCTTTGCATGCTTCCCGAGGCACAGAGGTACCGCCGACTTCCTGACTCCTGGCTGCTGTTCAGAGTTTCTTTACAGAAAAACCCAATAACTGATTATGACCCAACCAGAGATTACATTACTAGCGCATAAATATATCACTACTTTGTAAAATTTTGTTTTAATCAATTTATTTCTGTCCATTTTAAATAAAGAAAAGTTAAACATTCAAACTATCAAAGCTGCAAATAGTAACATTTTTATTTATATCATGGCAGATTCACGCTATAATTACGCACGGCAATGAACTACGGGGATATGGGCGTCGATATGCTCATCCGAAGGCTGGTTATTCACATGTGACCTTTAGAAAAATTCCTCAGGAATTGCTAGGCGATTCCTGAGAAATAAATACGTGTTCTTTAGACTTTTAACTGAGCGATTTTGATTATAGATTGGTACTTTGGAAGTCAAGAAATTCGAAAAGTGGGATTTTGTTAAAGAACAGCTTACAATACCTTTGCCCTATACATACAGTGTATGTATAGGGCAAAGGTATCGCTCATTTTTGGCAAGTTAATTACGGATCATGTAGCGCGGCGGTGTAAGTAATATCCACTACCTTATATCGTCTCGTTGGTGTCGCAAGAGGCGACAGTTGGAAACAAACCAGAATGCCGGCAGCGTCTTTCTAATAACAACCAGAAAATCAAAAAAACGGCGATTACTAACTTGCCTGCCAAGCAATTTGTCCTTACGTAAACACCGGCTTGACTCTGAGTCAATTTCATTTACATAGTCATCATCTACGAGCCCATTAGCTCGCTTAAGCAGCTGTGTTTTAAGCTTGAGATTTATATGTGGGCTTATTAGGTTTGCATTGGTATTTTTTTAAACAGAAGTATTTCATCATCACTGTATCGCTGTCATTGAATAGAAGATTTCTCTCACAACTTGCTTAGGCTAAGAATAGAATAGAATCATTTTTATTCAATATAGATTACAAGAATACCTATTGAAAGTCATTTTTTACTTTTACCGCTGGTTCGGTAAAAACCTCTGTCCTGGGAAGAACCAGCAAGACACCCAGCAGGACTTTTTTAAAAAATAAGATCAATTAACAATATATTATTTTATACAATTGGTATGAAAACGGTTTTCCAATTCATTTTAAAGAAACGTGCTGACCTAAATAATTTTACTTATCTATATGTTCAATGTATGAAAATATGCTTGAGTGAGTGCATATTTGGTTTTGCACAAAATTTTCAAGAGATCGGCACCCGATGATTGTGTAAAAGCTTCTTGGTTTACTGCAATAAATCTCTGTTTTAAATTTCAATGCTAAACAACTGAACTAACATTAGTTAATGCAGTGACAAATGCGGTGCATCGCTTAGTCGACACAAGCGTGTGAGATTAGCATTGTGCCCGCAATCTTCGTTTTGTATGCGACGGTCACGAACACGTTGTCCGATTTGTACTTTATCGGGGCGTATACGCGAATTGAATGCCTTTATTTGTGGATTTGTAACGCAAAAATGCGGAAGTTAGCTAAATTTCAAGTTGGGGTCAATGGACTGGACCAGATATTTTATAACTGACTTATTTTAAATACTTAGTGTGATCTTGTTGCCTTGTTGTTGACCATGAGATCCCGGGTTCAAATCCCGGGTCGAGCCAAAATCAGTTATCTGGTTTTTCTGTCAAGAAGATTTCTGGATCTTGACAACAGCGCTACCTACCGGGTCCAATTATGAATTTAAACCATCCAGGGACCTACTCAAGCACACACAAAATAAAACTAGTTTTTACGGATTCTATCGCGTATATTAACTTTATATTCCCGACGTTTCGAGCACTTTAAAATAAGTTAATATACGCAATAGAATCCGTAAAAATTAGTTTTATTTAAACGTGTAGTGTTCGCGTAAATGTAAGAAATCATTACACACAAAATATTTCATCAAAATGCGTCGAGCCATTTTCGAGTTTTAGCGAGACTAACGGACAGCAACTGATTTTTATATATAGAGATTGTTTATTCTGCGTCTGATCTCCCTCCGGTCGTGACAGATTACCATCCCTTCGGACTATGAGAGTAAGGGATTACACAGTGCACCTTCGCTTGCGCATACACTCGGGCATTAAAATCCTGTCCCGCGCAGTCTCAATTGAGACTGACTGCCATGACCGACATTCGGTCTGGAGGACATTATTATTGATATTGTTTATTGGCTACTACTGGACAGTGTATCAAGGGTGGATTGAGTAAAAGAATCCACTATCCCATTTCGTCCCGTGACGTGGGTGTCTTAAGAGATGACTATGGGCAGTGCCGGAAAGATTTCATGGCTTTCGATAAATGGAGGTATAGCCATACCGTTTATGACAGTTGTAAATTGTCGAGACCAGCGATAGGGAGCAGCCAAAGTCTGGTACTGAGATCACCAATCCGCCTAGCGCCTACCAAGCGTAGCCAATGAGGGCTAATAATCTTCCGCTCACCAGATGGCGCTAGTTGACACTGAGGTGAAGTTTTTTGTTCCACAATGTCGTTTGATTGTGAAGTTAGTTTTAAATAAAAGTTCATCAGTGTCTAAAGTATTAAATTAATACACAAAACAATGCCTTGGTAGTTTTCTCTTTAATTTTTTGCACTTATTGACTCTTTTTTTATTTTAATTTTTTGCACTTTATGACTCTTTTTTTATTTTTTTCTCCTTATGAATATCTGTGGTTTGGTTTATTTGTTTTTAATCTTATTAATATAAAATATAACTAATACTACATAAAGAAACATTAACCCCTAGATTATTATATTAACCTTTACGTTTTTCGAACAAATTAACTTCCCCTCTATGAAATCTGTCAAATATTACACCTCACTTTTAAGTGGCGCCACCCTGGTGGCAGAAAAAGTCATGGATCATGGAAAGCCCTCATTAAAGCAAATTCTCGACGCCCATGTCCAGCAGTGTCCAGCAAACACATACATTATTAGCGTCCGCTCGTGTTTTGATAACTTTTGAGTCTCTGGCACTATAACCTACGCTACTCCATTAATTCGCTTCGGTTAGTTTTAGTACGGTGAGCTTACAAATACAGCTTCCTGAACTGTTCGCATATTGACAGTTGACTATATGGTCGAAATCGAATGAGAGATATACTTTACGCGATGCCTTATAAGTTACTCTTTACGTGGTAGAGCCACGCTGCAGAGAATTAGTTGCAGCTCAAATAAGTTGGCTCGGTTAGTGCACTGCGTTTGTTTGTCACTCTTACTTCTATAAAAAATAAGGTTGTTAAATAAAAGTTGACATATTATTTAGGTCATAGCATTTTTTTATAGATCCAATATAACAATTGTATGTTACTAGTACAGTCACACATTGCATTAGACACATGATCCATGATCAGCAATCGCGTTTAAAGTTAGTAAAGTTACAGCCTATATACGTCCCACTGCTGGGCACAGGCCTCCTCTCATTTCTGAGAGGGTTTTAGGGCAAGGTAATGTCCGCCGCGCTGCCCCAATGCGTGTTGGCGAACTTCACATGTCTTCGAAATATTTTTTTATTTATCTCGTCGCGTTTACAACCACTAGATCAACGAGGCAGTCACAAAAGTGCAAAGGCTTCATACATATATTTTTGCTGAATAATCGTCTATCAAAATTTGTATATTATTTTGTAGTAAAATTTAAGTTTTAATCGTAGACTTAACATCATGACCACTACAAAAAGCTATTACAATAAAATTTTGCAATTGTGCTTGTTTCACTTGTTTACAACGTGTTTTATAATTTTAATTTGATTGATTTTTAAATTAACTAGTTTTGCCCTATGCAATCAAGCCCTATGATACAGTATACCGAAGTTGAGATTGATGAAGTTACACTTAGTAGCGGCAATCGCAAGTATAATATTATGTTATCCAGCTTATTTTTATTTTTAAAACACGGTATATTTATTTGTTAGTTCTACAATTCACATTCCACATTTTCTACAACCATAACAATCTCATACCACAAAAAAAAACAGTTGCGAAGTCCTGTGCTATAAAAGGGATATGTTTGGTGAGTTTTAAATTAAAAATAGCGACTGTACAGAATTTTTTTCTCTATATGTAACAAGTATTTCTGCATCTGCAAATAAACAGAATGCAATAAAAAGAACTGGCCCATGTTCAGTAATTGAACTGTCCAGCCGCTTGAAGTATGAGTGTGAATATATTACGATTGCGTTCTTGTGGTTTTTAATTTATTTTTATTGCTTAATTTTTCGTGACTTGGAAGGCAGTTGACAAAATGGATCGAGTCCCAAAAATGTTCGCGAGTGGTGGTATTCTTTTTTCTGGGTACCTTAAACCGTTCGTAATATTAGTTTGATAAATAATAATTGATTTTATGTAATAAATGACTTTGGCTTGTTTTATTTATTGCTTGCGCACTTTTTATATGATATAATGTAAGAAAATTATTACTTGTAACCCATGTTTTGCATCAGAGTTAACTTTTGGCCCATCCATTAGTCGAAATATTAATTGTATTAAGAAAAAAAATGATTATATCAAAATAAAGAAATTTTCGTATTTAGTAATAAAGTTTTTTTTTATATGATAGGGTGACAAACGAGCACACAGTCCACCTGATGGTAAGTGGTTGCTGTGACCCATAGACATCTACATCTATCTTCAATAAAGAATCAAAATGCAGATGCGTTGTCACCCCTGAGGACTTAGACGGAATGCCTTGTTTGCAGTAAAAGGTGTCTCCCGTTCTCTACACTTACCATACCAAACACAGCAGCATTAAGCTGTTATTTTACGCTAGTATTCTGTGAGAGCGTGGTCCTTACCCGGTCGAGCCGACCCATTCGTGCTACAACTATAATATACCTGCAGCATAGCTCTACCACGTAAATGCAGTATACGTGGTGCGGGATATACTTCAATGGGCGCGAGGCCGTTGCCACCTACTGCCGAATAACGCAGAGGCTGACGTATGAAGCCTAACTTAAAGCTACTTCGAAAGTAGAATATTGAATATTCACTGTTCTCCGTCGATATACTGAGATACAATTCTACGCCAAAAACGTTTAAAAATGAATGTCATTCCGCACCGCTCCCGCCCCATTAGACGTAATACCAGTAATACTATCAACGTTGCTTCAGACGAATTAATTTATGTAGGTACGAGGTATTTGCTTTTCCCGCTCGACGCGACATCCTCAGCTAGATACCAATCGTAGCGGTGAAGTCGCAGCGTGGCTGTTAAACAGACGACTTATGCAGTGCACTAAATTTACTAAATGGCCTACTTTGCTTCTTGATTTTGTCTAATTATGTTGTATACAACGATAAAGGAAATTAAAATATAATATATTTCATATAATATATTGAATACGTTTAACTAATAATTATTACCTTTAGCTTTACCAAGTCTTATCCGACACTATTCCAATGATATTCCGGACGTCAGTCTGAGCGAGATTAGAATGGCTCTCCAGCACCTTAAAAACAGCAGGGCCCCAGGCGAGGATGGAATTACAGCGGAGCTTCTGAAATCAGATGGAAAACCGGTACTTGAAGTCCTTCAGAACCTCTTTAATTCCGTCCTCGATGGTGGCACTGCACCGGAGGCGTGGAGCAGAAGTACGGTGGCGTGAAAGACGACAACGCTCTCTTGAAGAACTACAGACCGATTTCCCTTCTGAGCCGCGTCTACGTGCTCTTTTCGAGAGTCATTACGAATCGTCTCGCATGCAGACTCGACGACTTCCAGCCCCCCGAACAAGCCGGTTTCCGAAAAGGCATTAGCACCATAGACCACATACATACCCTTCGGAAAATTGTACAGAAGACCGAAGAGTACAATCTGGCGTATGTGGACTATGAGAAAGCCTTTGATTCCGTCGAAATTTGGGCGGTGCTGCAGTCCCTTCAGCGGTGCCAAGTTGACTGACGGTACAACGAAGTGCTGAAGTGTTTATACAGTAGGGCTACGATGGCTATCTGAGTACAGAACCAGAGTACGAAACCTATCCAATTGCAGAGAGGTGTAAGACAGGGTGACGTTATATCCCCGAAACACTTCACCGCTGCATTAGAAGACATTTTCAAGCTTCTGGACTGGAAAGGATACGGTATTAACATCAACGGCGAGTACATCACTCACCTTCGATTTGCCGACGATATAGTCCCTATGGCAGAATCGCTGAAGGACCTAAGCACTGTGCTCAATGACCTCAATAGGGCCTCCCAACGAATAGGTCTTAAGATGAACATGGACAAAACAAAGATCATGTATAACGTCCATGTCACACCTATGCCGGTAGTTGTAGGGAGCACTAAGCTCGAAGTTGTTGATGAGTATGTTTACCTGGGACAAATAGTCCGACTAGGTAAGTCCAACTTCGACCGAGAGGTCAATCGACGGATTCAACTCGGCTGGGCAGCGTTCGGGAGATTACGACCCATCTTCTCGTCAGGCATACCTCAAAAATAAATTATACAATCAGTGCGTGTTGCCAGTGATGACATACGGAACTGAGACGTGGTCCTTCACTGCTGGTCTTATGAGGAAGCTCAAGGTCGCTCAGCGAGCTATGGAGAGGGCTATGCTCGGAGTTTCTCTGAGTGATAAACTTAGAAATGAGGATATCCGCAGTAGAACCAGAGTGAACGACATAGCCCAAAGGATTAGTAAGCTGAAGTGGCAATGGGCCGGCCATATAGCTCGAAGAACCGACAACCGATGGGGAAAAAAGGTTCTCGAGTGGCGGCCTCGTACCGGCAGACGAAGTGTAGGGCGTCCCCCACTAGATGGAGTGACGACCTGGTAAGACATGCAGGAAGTCAATAGATGCAGGTGGCACAGGACCGTGCTTTGTGGCATTCCTTGGGGGAGGCCTATGTTCAGCAGTGGACTTGTGAAGAGCTGTAATGATGAATGATTACCAATTATCCTTTCTAATAAGTCGCAGCGTAATTTTTGTACAGTGGAAATATATTTTCTCAATTTCGTACTTTAATAATAATTTTAATTAGATAATATTCATTTGTCAATTGCTACTCATATGTTGTAGATCGGCGATAATCAAGAGGATAAGGACTGATCTAAAATTTCGTAGCACGCAAGCAAACTGAAGTCAAACTCCGTCGGCACCAAAAATACCCAGGTATAAACTATATAAAGAAAATCCACTAATACAAATGCATATGCACGGGGATTCTCTGCTCTATAACCATGTCAATTATGAAAGGCATGTGCCGATTTTAGCGCCGTTTAAGGGTACTTTTAACTTGGCCTATTTTTCAATATATCGCCAATTTGGCCGATAAATTTCCATCTAGGGCGTCCCTCGCCGATTCTGCCACTCACTACCGCAGCATAAATTTGCCTTGTCACTTCTTCCTTGTTCATTCTTTCTACGTGCCATACCACCGAAGTATTCCTTTCTTAATCCTAGTCACATCTTGCAAACCTCACTTTCCTCTTATCACATAATTTCTCTCCCTGTCTGTTTTATATATTAGTTCCAGCCCATATACATCTGACGCAGGGCTCATCTCATTTCTGAGAGGGTTTTATGGCAAATAAGTGTCCGCCGTGCTTGGGTCACTTGCGAATTGGCAGACTTCACGTATCTTTGAAATATTTTGTTTTGATTTCTCAGACATGCAGATTTCCATTGTCACGATGGAGTGGATAGCAAATTAAATAGTAACCAAGTAATAGCGGTGTAAGAATATCCACTACCCCATATAGTCCCGTGGGTGTCGTAAGAGGCGACAGAGGAAAAGAAATCAGGAGATGGGCAGCATGGTTTCCTAATAACGATTAAAAATAAGAAAAAGCGGTTGGCAACTCGCTTGCCAAGCGTGGCAACTATGGCAAATATCCACCTATGATCAGCAGTGGACTTTAATAGGCTGTAACGGTAACGGTATATTTAATAAAGTTACAAGTATAATATAAAAAGTTAATGTACCTACCTACTTATTTCTTTCGACCAGAAAGATTAAATGATCTCTAATAGACAGCAGTATACTGTACAGTAGTGGACTTTAATAGGCTGTAACGGTAACGGTATATTTTTATAAAGTTACAAGTATAATATAAAAATTTAATGTACCTACCTACTTATTTCTTTCGACTAGAAAGATTAAATGATCTTTAATAGAAAGCAGTATACCGCCTTGTGCATACTCGAGATAAAATTGCCAGACCGGCGATAAGGAGCAGCATTTAAAGTGCGAGACTTCTGGTACTGCGATCACCAATCAAATCCTTGATAAAGAAGAATATAAAAAAAAGCTTAGATCTACTAGCTTAGACAACTAGTAGGACTAAATATAGATGCCTAATTTATCACCAACAAACAGTTGTGCGTAAATAAGGATACTTAAGATAAGGAAATGCTTTCTTCTAATCAACAACACAGTCACGTTCAGAGTACAGCTTTAGCTATCCTTGCCAAGATCATGGTAATAGGTGAGATAACTGCGTATTTAGCGTGTACATCGCCTACAGACCAGATGATATAAGTGTTAGTAGAGTACCGTTGGTTAAAATAAGCTTTTGGGATGGTTCCCATTTAGCTCACATCGGATTGAATGAATCCATTTTTTACTTCTTCATTTCGTAGTTAGTAGTACAAATAAAACCACTCTTAGCTCACGGACTAACCGTTCGCCGTAAATATCACAGCACGCGAGCAACCCTTCTACGTGGTGGAGTCACGCTGCAGCTATATTAGTTGTAGCACATATGGGTCGGCGCGACCGGGGTAGGACACTCTTTTTCACGCTCTCACAGAATAATGCTGTTGTGTTTCGTATGGTGAGTGTAGAGAACCAGATACCCTTTTTACACGAAACGAGACATTCCATCCTAGTACTCTGGGGTGACAACGCATCTGCATTTTGATTCTCAATCGAGGATAAATGTAGACTTCTTTGGGCCATAGCATCCACTTACCATCTGGTGGACTGTGTACTCGTTTGTCACCCATATTCTATTAAAAAAAACCCGAGTCGACGACCGAGTTCTCTCTAATCGGCTTGACTCACTGCATATTCTAACGCATCTACCACGGGGAGTGCTCAAAGGAATTGTTTGGACTAATTCCAGCCGCTAAATTTCACCATCGCTCATCGCGACAAAACTCGCGATACCATCCATACAATCTGGATGATTGGCAGTCCACCACTCTGCGATTTACGAGAAGTTTTCTTCCTCGCACAACTTCCTTGTGGAATCGACTACCAGCAGCGATTTTTCCAGACTTAGGGACCTTCAAGAAAAGAGCCTACTCGTTTTTTTAATGCCGGCAAAGCATCTGCAATTCCCTTGGCGTTGCAGTTGTTCATGGGCGGCGGTAGTCACTTACCATCGGGTGAGCCTTATGCTCGTTTACTATTATATAAAAAATTTAAAACATTCCACGTTGCGTTTGACATTAAGACTCTTTTCGAACACATTGTATAACAACTTGTTTGTCTTGTTTTGTTGGTTTAGTGGTCGTAATGCGACAACTAATCATAAGATTCCGGGTTCAAATCTCGGGTTAGGCCAAACTCAGTTATTGGCTTTTTCTGTCGAGAAATTCTCAATAGCAGCTGGGAGTCAGGAAGCTAGTGGTGTTACAATCCGGTGCCTCGGAAGTGCTCTCCGAGATACCTCCCACTATCCTGCCCTGCGCAGATAGCTAGTTTCAGTTGAGATTGGCCACCGTGATCGAAATTCAGTATGGAGGTAATTATTAATGGGATGTTTTTATAGTTTTCTCGTCATATGACATATACCTCATACAATAAATGCAATGAAATATATGTAATAATATAAATAGACTAGCTGACTACTACTGCCCGCGACTTCGTCCGCGTTGCTTACACACATCACTGAACACGTAGTGCTTATAAAAATCGTTGTTTCTTAAAACTTTAATAACTTTATATTAAACTAGCTGTTCCCCGCGAATTCGCCCGCGTGGAATTTATTACGATTAGATTTCATAGATTTTAATTTTTGCGCGGAACCCTAATTGTTTTTCTAAATTAAAAGTTAAGGCCTAAGTTACTCCTTATAACATCAGTTATCTGTCAGTGAAAGCCCCGTCAAAATCGGTCCAGCCATTTCGGAGATTAGCCGGAATAAACAGACAGACAGAAAGACAGACAAAAATTTAAAAATTTGTTTTTTGTTATAAGTACCATACATAATTTCATATGAACTTAGTAAAAACTGTTATTTTGACAAACACTTCAATTTTATTTATTTTTATAGATGTATAGATGAAGATATCGCAATATTTTTTTTAGATAAGGGCCAAGTGTCTAAGAAATAAAACTTAGAAACCCTAACTGAAATCTATCCAGTAGTTTTTCCGTGATGCGCGCACAACTGCAGACCTCACACCTAAACAGATTAAACCCAACCAGACGAAAGCCCTAGGCAGAGGAGAACGAACGGCCGACGCTTAGGGGGAAAGGGAGAGTCCTACTTAACTACCCTGGGAATAAGACTATCGCTCCAAAGATGTTTATTTTTTTTATAATTACGTGCACCGCCACTTTGTAAACTGTAGTTTTGAAAAAAAAGGACAGAAGGCTGGATACAGCAGTAAAAGTATAAATCACTTTTAATACCTTTTATTATTCAATCAATTCTGAATATGTCACAATTATTCTATTGTGGTGGCCGGAGAACTTCTTTTCGAATGCTGTCAAAATTTTGTCATATGAATTGCGTGGCAACTTTTTTTTTATAGGATAGGGTGACAAACATGCACACAGTCCACCTGATGGTAAGTGGTTGCCGTGGCCCATAGACATCTACATCTATCCTCGTTTGCAAATCAAAATGCAGATGCGTTGTCACCCGTGAGGACTAAGATGGAATGCCTCGTTTCCAGTAAAAAGGATCTCCGGTTCTCTACACTCACCATACGAAACACAGCAGTATTAAGTTGTTATTTTACGCTGGTATTCTGTGAGAGCGCGGTCCTTACCCGGTCGAGCCGACCCATTCGTACTACAACTATACTACTAATATAGCTGCAGCATGGCTCTACCACGTGTGAAACTATGGAAAATGTAACGCAAACGTTTATTTGACAACAGTAACACAAAAAAAGGGTATGCGTTTTGCGATTTTAATGTATAGATGTGTTTATTACAGGACAGTATCAAAGTTTTATAGAATTATGCATAAAATGTTACTAATTAACTTTTCACTTCTTTTTATTACGATCTTGGGTTGTCTGGAAGCAATTGCTGTATAATATGTAACAATAAGACCGCCTTTTGTTTTTCTCTCTGTTTGTTTCTTGTTATGTTATTTGTTTTCTTAGTGTACAATAAAGAGTATTGTATTGTATTGTATCACTTCTGCTCCTACCTACAGTCTCTCAAAAACCACTTCGAAACATAAGCCTTCCCCACAGATTTCTTCATTTCATTATTTCTTATGAAGAAATCTATGGGGAATTTGCCACAATTAACAGGCTTGGCAGGCGAGTTTATAGACACAATTTTTTATTAATTTGAGCTATTATCGGAAAAATGCAGCTGCTCTCCTGAGTCAGTTTCCATCTGTCACCTCTCACGACAGTCACAAGATGATATGGGGTAGTGGATTATGATGACATAATGATGTTAATGGTGATGATAATATTATAAATAGGATTAAAGTTTTTTGCCCGTGTTCTCATGAGCATTAAATGGAGTTTCTTTCTTACTTTCAATTCATCCAGATTCCAGACATCACAATACATCCAGATCCAAAAATAAATAAAACATAATCGTTGAGAAAGAACTGGTAACGGCCAGAATTTGTAATCAGTCACAATTTTAGTTACCGTTACAGCCTATTAAAGTCCACTGCTGAACATTGGCCTCCCCATAGATTGCCTCATATGGGGGATATTTGCCATTGTTGCTACGCTTGGCAAGCGGGTTCGTAACCGCAGTTTTTTATTAGGAAGACGCTGCTGCCCATTTCTGATTTGTTTTCCTCTGTTGCCTCTTATTACACCCACGGGATAATATGGGGTAGAACATATTCTTACACCGCCACTTCCCGGTAATACAGTTTTAGTTAATGAGAATTCGTAAAAATTATCTTAATAATTTATATGGATATATCCCAGAGTTAGGAAGTTGTGGAGTAATTGCCACCTCTGGTGGATTGAAAATTAAAGGAAAAAACCATATCATACCTTTGCAGCTGCTTCCCATCGTCGTGTCAGTCAGATTATTTTTAAATCCGTTATCTACGAGTACGCATATCGTAGGACCGTGCTTGTTGGCATTCCTTGAGGAGACCCATGTTCAGCTGTGGACTTGTGTAGGGCTGAAATGATGAATATGATATCTACAAGCTATGTATTATCGTCATCTATCGAATAGACTTAGGGATTGTGGTATTTCCTTTAGTCGACTAAGGACACAGATCAGATCAGTGATTCAGAGAAGATGATTCAGATCAAAGGGTAATTTTTCTATGTTCTGTGATTAAGACTCCCTTACGCCTCCACCACATGATGATCAAAGAAAGAGTAGCATGTTTATATATTATGGTACCTATATTGTCATTTGTAGTATTTACAAATGCCTTATTACTTTGTTACAGATTGCTGGATGAAGAGACAATGATTTATTTATAAAGTCATTGTTAGAACACGCCTGCTAACTTAAAAACTTAACCATGAAAATGATAACTTATATAAAAGAATGGTATATAATAGTATTTATTATACAAACTGCGATTGGTAACACAATTAATGCCAATAAAAATGGTAAGTAACATTCTAGCATATCTATATTCTGGCAGCTTCTCATCTCAGAGGTACCTCGTTTAGAGCCGGGGCGGCATCGAAGGCAGCTGAACTAAGTAAGTGGCGCAAATATGAGTCTCTGAGAGATAACTAGATATTTGTGCCACTTGCTATAGACACACTATTGGTCCTTGGGCTCCACGTGCAGAAGAAAGGAACTGTATCCGCGACTGGTGCTAAGATGGTTTTCTTTTCTCGCTCAAAGAATAAGTATAGCCATTCAGCGAGGATAAGCAGCCAGCGTTCTTGGCACTATGCCATGGGTAGTAGGACAGTATGATAATTTAAGTTATGCGTTTTTTTTTAATTATAGTTTTATAATATTGTATATATTTCAATATTGGAACGAAGTTCTTTATCGGACGGTACGGATTTGGCGGATGGGGGCTAGAGACAAAAAGTGTAAGATTTTTCCGTCACGACCCCTTCTGACGTAGTGTAGAAGGCCTTGGCGGCTATAAGGAAGCAAGATGGAATAATATCCATCTCCCTTGCACTTTTTCTTATCTTGCCATGAAAGAAATATTCTTTAATGTGAACTAGTAGTCGCCTATTGGTTAAAATTCGACCGTAATTCATAAAATATTTAGATTTGTGTATTTAGCAAGCTGTGTTTCACTTTCAACTGCACATCTATATATGAATACAGGAAAGGAAAACTGTGTACCCTTTTTTAAGCATATTTAGCGAACGGAGAAGTGTGAAATTTGGCATAGTTAAAATTTATACGGAGAATTAATACATTAATGCAGAAAGCAAAATTTTATATATCAGATGTGTGTTTTATTTATTAATGTGCATTTTTCTTTTTCTTAATGTCCTATATGTATTGATATTATTTTTTTATATTATTATTTTATATCATAATTAACCAGCCAGATAGAAACAGTATAACCAAAGAGATTTTTCTTCAATTTCATACAAACAAAATACGAAAAAACTTTTTCCCCGATCTATTATATTGCTAATCAAATGAAAATTTTATTAGTGTAACCAACTCGACTTTGTTTTCCTTGCTTAAAAGGTCTGCTATATGATTTAGTTGCTGAAATGATTTGGACGTTGTCAACACATTTACATATTTTATCTTGAATTTCATTTAGTTTTAACTTTTAATTCAGAATATTCTGGAATTCTGGGCTCCAATCCCATCCAAAGCCAACATTTGTACAAAATCATAAATCGTTTGTTTGCGAGTATGGTCTTATTGTGACCGTCACCGTGTCCGTAACACTGCTCGATTATGCCGCCGTGGTCAAAATAGGCCAAAGGGCATCATCATCATCATTATGTTTACAGTTTTAAGTTACATTGCTTTCTTTAACTTTAAAAAATATTTTAATTTTTAAAGGTATATCATTAGATGGAAATCGACATTCCCGCGTTAGCGGTCGAATAGTGAAGTTACATTCTGAAATCCAGCCAGAATCAGTTACTTGCATTAGTGAAGGATTTTTAGCAGATCCTAAGGACTGTAGAACTTTTTACCGCTGCATCAAAGCATCTAGAGGAAAATATACAATTCTTCGGGTGTGTTTCTTCTATTCTCTTAATTAATTTGATGTATATTAATATTTAATTTATTAAAACATTTTTAAAATTTAATGTATTGAACATTTATTTCATTATTTATTACAGTTTGAGTGCGGTCCGGGTACCGTATATGATCCTGATACTGAAGTGTGTAACCATTCACATAGTACAAAACGATCCGAATGTAGATCAAGTAGGCCTTTTCAATTTATTATTGCACCTCTTGATCAAATAAGCGATAACGACATAGAACCTGTCAAAGAATTACCATCACTTATTACCGCACGAAAACCATTATACCCTGAACAAAAACCAAGTCAAGTACTGATTAGCACAACAACAAATTATCCGTCAATAATGAAGCCTGTGGTCCCGCAAAATTCTGCTTATGGAGCCTTATCCTCTATTAATCGAGAAAATGAAATAATTAGGCCACAAACACCAGATATTTTAACTACAACGACGAAGTTTCCAACATCTAAGGCCTCTGTTGTATCTACGGCTTATCCTCGGACAAGTTCTACTAATCAGTTTTGGATGACTACAGTTTCTTCTTCTTTGAATTTGCAGCACAGCAATGAATGTACATACGATGGATTCATTGGTGACAATGAAGACTGTAGAAAATTTTACAGGTGCGTTAATAATCAAAAGGGAGGTTTTGCTAAATATGAATTTATGTGTAGTGAGTCTACAATATGGGATGATGACACACAAAGTTGCAATCATCCTTGGGCTGTACGACGTCGACGCTGTGCACGTGGTGATTCTGTTAACGATACATTTTCGAAATTTGATGAATATTATTTACAAATAAACAAAAAAAATAATGAAACGGAATTGGCTGGTTATAATATACAAGCGACACGAGCTCCAGTTACAGCTAGTTCAACATCACGTGTTGCGAGTCAAATTAATTATGGAGATCGCGTTAGCTCTCATGAAGAAACCAGTACTAAGAGAAACAAAAATAAAGAAAATAAAGTCGAAGTACAAACTCGTTATCCTACTATAGATAAACAAACTCAATATATATCAAGCAACTCAAACCCATTAAGTGAAACTCAATATAACACGAATTTATTGCATCATCTTCACAAAATTCCGGTTTATAATAATTATTACCCCAAAATTGAAATAAATAATTTTAAATGCAGTGACCCCGGTTTTGTGGGGGACCCAAATGATTGCAGAAAATTTTATCGATGTATTGAAAATGGTAGAGGTAGCTACACTAAATATGAATTTTCGTGCGGCGAAGGAACGGTATGGGACAAAAATATAGAGTCATGCAACCATGTATGGATGGTTAAAGAATGTGTAGGTAAGATAATTTCTACTAGTTCAACATCAGCGAAAACTAACGATGAAAATTCTTACATCACATCTACACCAAGTTTTATAAATGACTATAATGGTTACAATTTTGATGGCTATAACATGCAAAAAGAAAAAGATAGGCAAGAAAATTTAAATCCAACAGCTGTTTTGCAACAAGTAAATGAGACTACATCGAGGCCTTACGAATTCACTGTAAGGCACGAAGTCTGTAATTCTACTGGATACAAGGGGAGCGAAGTAGATTGCAAAAGATTTTATCGATGCATAGAAAATAAAAGTGGTGGATTTACTAAATTTGAATATATGTGTGATGAAGGCACCATTTGGGATCCGGACATAGAGGCGTGTAATCATGCGTGGATAGTAAAACGTTGTGGCCATAGCCCCAAAAACGAAACAAAATTTAGTACGCCTAGCACAGAATCTACTATTATTACCACAATATCATTTATTCAAACAACAATACAGTCAAATCATATTAACAATGAATATAATATGGGCTTCGGTCCAAATAATAATTATACTGAGACAACATCAAAAGTTACAACTACTAAAAAGATGCCCTTAAATATCGAAAACAAATGTGAAAAAATGGCTTTATGGCAGATAATTACGACTGTCGAAAATTTTATAGATGCGTTGAAAATGGAAATGGAGGTTTTATTCAATTCGAATATTCATGTGGTGAAGGAACTGTTTGGGATTCAGAAATCGTAGCTTGTAATCATTTTTGGGCAGTTAAAAACTGCGGATACAATGTCACTAATGAGGTACATGAAAAAATACCTATACAGCCACCTCCTTCCGACTCTGTTGAAGAAACTGATAATATTTATTCTACCGAAACTTATAAAGAGACTATCAGAACCACTCATGGTACACATAGTACAACTAAACTTAATTCTGCAACAAATAACACAGCTGATAATAATAAGGTTAACATATGCAGCAATAATGGCTTTATCGGAGATGAATACGATTGCAAGAAATTTTATAGGTGTGTATCTAACGGTGATGGTAGTTATAAACAATATGAATTTTCTTGCGGTGAAGGCACAGTGTGGGATCCTTCAATAGAAACGTGTAATCACGCTTGGGCTGTAAAAAGGTGTGGAGGTAGTTCTAATATTCAACAAGAAGCTACTACTCTAAAATCATCAACTACAACGCACAACATGAATGATGAATTTGACAACAGTTATTCAACACCCAGTCAAGGTAATTCTAATCAGAATCAGAGTACTGTGATTTCATCTACGTATAATACACCAGTTATCGCAGTCAACAAAGAATGTAAAACTGTTGGATTTTTTGCAGACAAAAATGACTGTAAAATATTTTATAGATGCGTAGATAATGGACAAGGTGGGTTTACTCGTTTCGAATTTTCTTGTGGAGAAGGTACAGTTTGGGATCAAAACATAGGAGCATGTAATCATGCCTCATTAGTTAAGGATTGCGGTATGATGTCAATAACTTCCGATGGCAATTTGGCACAACCAGCAACTACAACTAACTTTGAAGTGGATTTTACAATGTCAAGTTTTCCACAGAACGAAGCAGCAACTACAATTAAAACCCCTCACACCAGTGATATCTGTATAGCGGAAGGGTTTTATAGTGACTATTTAGACTGTAAAAAGTTTTATAGATGTGTTACTAATCAACAGGGAGGTTTTCACAAATATGAATTTGTTTGTGGGGAAGGTACGGTCTGGGACCAAAATATTCAAGCCTGCAATCATGCATCTAACAATAAAAATGACTGCTTCAAAACGTCTACAATAAATATAACTTCAACAAATAAGCCGCCTGTAGCAGCTATGGAACCAAGCAATACAGTAAATCAACCTTCACCAGATTTAGAAGAACATTCTACACAAATAAATAAAAATTCTACGCCCAGCATGGAGGCCAATTGCTTCGCAGATGGATTTTATCCTAACCCTAAAGATTGTAAGAAATTCTTCCGTTGTGTTAATAATGGCAAAGGCGGATATGTAAAATATGATTTTACTTGTGGAGAAGGAACAATTTGGGTGCAAGCTATTCAAGCTTGCGATCATGAAATTGACACTTCCACGTGTAGTAATGAGATATCTACAGTAAGTGAAGTACCTATAATGGCCACAAATATCCCTACACCATCTGACATTAACTCAACGCAAAGCGAAAAACCAAACACAGATAAGGGCCCAACAGATACCCATAGTGATTCAAATATTCTACAGAGTAATAAATGTCACTCTGAAGGATATTATGCGTTTCCAAACGATTGCCGCAAATTTTACCGTTGTGTAATTAATGACCGAGGCGAATATACAAAATATGAGTATATTTGCGGTGAAGGCACCGCCTGGGACACAGACACACAAACTTGTAATCACATTATAAATGTAAACAGATGTCAAAAGACAAATGCGTTAGAAGTTCAAGTCACTTCAACAGCGCAAGACGAAAAGGAATCTCAGACGACTGAGAATATATCTACACAAAAATCAACAACTTTGGTTCCGGAGGCAACATCCAGAAAAGAAAGTCCTTCAAGCAAAGATAACTGTAATAACGAGGGTTACTATGGCAATAAGGAGAACTGCCAAAAGTTTTATAGGTGTGTTGACAACGGAAAGGGTGGTTACATTAAGTATGATTATATTTGCGGTGAGGGTACCATATGGGATCAAGACATCTTAGCTTGTAACCATCCAAAAGATGTTACAAATCTTTCATGTGATGAACGAACTACAGATGGTACGTCTTCAACAAATACGGTGTCACCTGTTTACGCAACAACAGGCTCTTCAAGTGTATCACCAGCAACGTCTTTAGCGCCAACAGAAACTACAATGAGCTCTCATGAAAGTAGCAACCAAGGATCCATAAATTGTTCAGTTGAAGAAAATTCTAAAAAACCACAAAATCAAGATGTGACTTGTACTAAAGCAGGATATTTTCCTAACCCCAACGATTGCAAAAAATTTTATAGATGTGTTGATTGGGATGGTGATGGTAAAAGGTTCTCAGTTTTTCATTTTGAATGCGGTGAAGGTACTATATGGGATCCCGCTCTTGACACTTGTAATTATGAAGAATCAGTATACCCTCCACGTACTTGCGGATCACAATCACAAACCGATAACAGTAATTCTGAAACTACAACTGTCACTTATAATTCTTCTACCAGTGTTTCTATGGAAACAACTCAACAGACACAAGAGTCGTCAAGTACTGAATCAACTACAATGCAACAATCTTCTAGTAGTGAAACTACTACTACGCAATCAACTATAACAGAAGTTCAATCTACCACTAAACAGCCTTCAACAAGTGATCAAGCGACTTCTACAAGTATGTCATCTACTACTACTGAACAAACTGTAAGTGAACAACCAACTACGGATAAAACTACTAGTGTATCTGAACAAAGTACGACCACTGATCAAATCACAACTGCAGGTGAAAAAAGTACAACGACAACAGAGCAAACAACTACTACAAGTGAAAAAACCACGACTGAACAACAAAAATCAACTACAACTGAACAACAAACATCTTCCACAACTGAACAATCTTCCACAGAACCATCAAATACCCAAACAACTGAAAGTTTTACGGAAAAATCAACGACCAAAGAAGAAACAACTACATTGCAATCTACGACAGTACAGCAATTAACTACTGAAGTAATAACCGAAAAAGAAAATTCTTCTACTACTACTGAAGAGACAATATCTACAAGTACAAGTGCACCAACAGAGAACTCCTCAGAAATGACTACAGAAGGCAGTTCATCTAGCGGTAATAACTGTCCAGATACTGAGAGTGATCAATATTTATTCGCATGTCCTACCTCATTTAGAAGGCATCCCAAGTATTGTAATCTTTTCTATCAATGCCTAGAAGATAATGATAATCACGAACTAAAAATTGCAGTATTCAACTGTCCAAATGGTACCATTTATGATGAAAGTAAAATACAATGTGTTGAGGAAAGCAAAGCAGAGAAAAAATGCCAGGGAAGCATAGCTAAAGATCGTAGATTTAAGCGATTGAATATAAATAATAAAGAGATGGTAAGTGTTGAATCAATAAGCCAGTTCTTAGTTAAATTGATTTAAACACTTTTTTTTAACATTATGCTTGCTTAAATTTTTATTATGGGATGCTAGTTTTTAGTAGTTAATGTTACTATTATTTATGTGGGTGGTGATGGCATGTAACACTATTTTTGCAAGTATAGCTTTCTTGCACTTCATTTTATATCTTTTTAATATAGGTATATTTATAATTAGATTAATCATATCGGTTTCTTTATTTTAGATAAGAGTAAGTGGAAATAAATATAGGTGTCCAGGAATAGGCCATTTTCCTTTTGAGAAAAATGAAGAATGTTCTCCTGCAATTTTAAAGTGTGAAGTTTCTAAAACTGGAAAACTGCGCGGCTTTATATTTCGCTGTCCTGAAAATTATGTGTATTGGTCAATAAGTAGAAGATGCGAACCTGTTTCTAAGATGACGGAATGCAAACGCTCTCCAAATCAGTGGGATGGAAGATCGGAAATTCCAGTAGAAAGAAAAAACGTAGCGTGATTTATACTGAGTATTACACAAAAACATCGAATAGTGATATTAATATGGTTTAGTTATATATAAAAATTATATACCATGTATTTTCTGTATTATATACTTGAAAGTATTTTCTTGAAGTATGTGCATAATTTGAATGCTTATATCTAGTCTGTTATTTGATGACATGCATTTGCATTTCAAAAATCGTTACGATAAGTTTAAGGAAATATTCGTACTTGTGATCAAAATATTGCTGACTATTTTATTACAAGCAGCAGTGACAATATTTTGAGCACGATTAATTACTTTGTTTCTGATTATGAAGTAGAACGTAAGAAGGAAATACAATATAGACCTTATTGTATAATTTATTTTATTTTTTATAAAAATAATAATGAACAAAATGTCTATATTAAATACTAAGATTACTTTTATTACGATTACTAAGACAAAATTACATCGATTCCCTTGCAAGAGGAGATTACTCCTTTACAAAAAACGGTCAACTCTGCGATGATAAAATCTGTAAGTGTTTTTTCCTCATTATGATAAACTGCATTACTAAGAAAATTTCCGACTAAAGCATGACAAGCTGTATTTGAAGCTATTAAGTTACCTTTTAAATCAATTGTTAACTGGGTATCAGTTTCATAATCTTGCCAATTCGACTTTGTTTCGTTATTTTGAAATAAATCTCGATTTTTGTTTTTTATGAAAGCGGCGACAGAATTCTCATTACTTATTTCATTAGACGTACTTAAAACAATGTCAGGGTGGTAATTTTTCAAATTATTTGGAATATTACTTTTATCTGCTTCCACTGATTCTTTTTTTGGCAGTAAAAATTGTAAAAATAAGGGAAGTAAATGTGGCATTGTCACATTGTCAAAATTATTTGATTCCGTATCGAAGTTTCTACCACTGCTTTTGTTAATTTCTCTTTGAATACGATCGCTTTCTACCAATGGTTTTGTATTTTTGTAATTTTTGACTCCTAAAGTTAAGTTTAAAAGATCAGAAGAAGAGTCGTTTTTAAAAAAATCTTTTATATTTGTAGCGTTAACTGTCTCTTTATAAAATTTATCCTCTACTTCCGTTAAGTTGTACTGTAAATTATTGGAAGACCTATCATCGATTTCCAAAGCATCTATTATATCTCGAATGTTATTTAAAGTCTTCTTTGGTTTTTGTAATTCTTTCGTATGCTTTAAATTTTCATTTGTTTTTCGTTCCTGTTTCATCATATTGAGTAAGTTTTGTATCTTTTCCACATAAAAGGGATTAGGAGATTTTGGTGTTAGGACAATTGGATTGAAAGCTAATCCACCTTTCTCCCATATTGAAAAAGCTCTGACTAAGAATTCAATAATATCATTAGAAAAGCTCTTAGAAATTTTTTGGAGCATAGGATTTTTTAGATACTTATTGAGTGAGACATAACTAACATCTAGATTACCACGCGTAAATTTGTAATCATTATCAAACGATTTATCAGTCCATAACATATTAAGAGCTACATCATTATTAATTTCATCATTTATGTAATCTAATGTTTTAAATGTTTCATGTGTAACAACAATAAGATTAAATTTAAATTTTTTATATTTTTTGCACATTATTTCAATGTAAGGCAAAAAATCATCTAAGTTGACTTTATCTTCAGTCTTAGTAAAAATATGCATATATATACCATACGTTGATAAGTTTTCCGATAAAATATCATCTACAGAATTGTAAGAAGTTTGTGGTTTTAACATTTTCATATAAGTCGGTGGCAGCATTGAAAATGCAACTACGCTGTTATAAACGATTAAAACTATAATGGCGATCATGCCGAGTCCCATCCATAAGTATTTAAACGATGACCACCAGTATTCTGAAAGCAGAGAAGAGTTAAAATTTAAATACAGCTTTACACTTAATAAAACATAATGTGCATCTGTGTTTTGTCTTTTATTTCTAGAACATAACTTTATCAGCATCATCATCATCATTACCATTACAACCTATCACATTTTCAGAATTGAATGTAAACCTCCCGCAAAAATAGTCAATACATTGTCGTGAGTCACCTGTATCAATCGAATTCCTGCATGCCTCATTGACCTACGATGCGCTGGCATAATCACTTTAATGGGCTAACCCTCATGGCCGTAATCTTAATAGGTTAGTTACAACTCAAAAATCTGATTTTCTACTGATTTCTCTGTTTGTTCTTCGAGCTAAATGACAATTTTATTGTTGCCACTTCAGTTCCGTAAGACCACACCAGTAACTCTTATTCTACCTATGTATACTTTTGTTCGGTTAATATTAAACCCTGAGTATATTCTTCTACCTCTTCGCTTACTGCGTGATCTTTAGCCTTCTCATGAGGTTAACAGTGAAATGCAACGTTTTGGTTCCGTAAGTCATGATTGGTAACACGCACATGTGAAAGGAATATGTTGCTTAACCTTTAATTTTAATCTAGGAATACATTTATTCGTCGAGAATTTTGAGGGTTGTGTTCCCAACAAATAACTGTATAGGTATGACGTAAACCGTAGCCTTATCATATGAAGATAATTGAATATGGAGCTAATACCCTTAAGCGATTCTGCATTAATGACTAGTTATATTGTCACCGAATCACCTTTGATGTTGCTCTCGCATTCTTTTTAGGCCAGTAACTTATGTGATAGAGCCACGCTGTAGCTATATTTGACTGCAGCACAAATGGGTTGGCTCAACTAAGGCAGGACCTCACTTTCACATAATACAGAAACAGCAGAATAACGCTGTGTTTCTTATGGTGAGTGCAGAGAACCGGAGACCCTTTTTACTGGTAATGAGGCATTCCATCTTAGTCTTTAGAGGTGGCAACGCACCTGTATTTTAATTTTTAATCAAGGAAAGATGTAGATGTCTATGGGCCGCAGCATCCACTTACCATCAGTTGGACTGTATATTTGCTTGCCACCCATGTTTTATAAAACGTGACATATCGTCACCCTGCATTACGCCTTTTTGCATTTGGGTAGGTTTTGTACTCTACACCTCGATAATGTATTTTCAATCTAATACCGCTGGGGAATTTTAGCATGCCTGAAATTTTAACTGGTTGAAGGCATAGTCTATACGTCAGATATAATGGAAGCTTAAGCTCCTCAGTGTTCTGTTTAATATGTCGAAGAAGCATATTATGTATGTGATCTATGATACTTAAGTCTATAATCCTTAGCGTCGATATATGCGAAACCAGCATCGATAAACAGATAGATTTATGCGACGAGACATACGCAACTTTAATACAGCTCGTATTGAAGAAACGACTGCGGAATCAAGTCTTCAAGGGTTTGTTAGGAAACTCAATTCTGAAGTCTTGTTGTCACTAATCCAATTATATCGGATGTAAGTATGAATGAAACGAGCAGAACGAGGTTGATATTGCAGCTAGACCTTCAAAGTCCATGCAGAACTAATAAACAAAAGTCCATCAGATTTCGCTCTTTACTATGGAATAATGGAAGATGCGTGGAGCAGAAGCGTTGCGGTTTTGTTATATCATTCATTTTAATTTTCAATATAATTGTGGATTCTAAGATACAATGTACCTTTTACACAACTACTAACCTCACTTGCACACGGTGTTCTATAATGCCAAAAACACCGAACCCCAATCCCATAGACTAATAATAGGGAGCACCTATATAACTATCGCCTTGCGTTGGCGGTATAAGATAATCCATCCTTACATTTCCTTCCGTTCTTGACGTAAGAGGTGACTATGGGATGTACCACCACATCCTATACAGCAATTATCTATCCAACTGCCACGCAGGACGGTGAAGTCATATTCTCTTTACAACGGGAGAAGCCCATGTTCTGCAGTGGACTTTTACGGGTTGATAATGAAGAAGAAAAAGATATCACTACAGAGCTATCGGCTCTGTCAAATGCCTCGCATTCCCCAACCAAACCAGTGCACTGAGTATAGGCAAATCTTTTATCAAATGCGTCATTTAGTGCGATCCTGGAAATGCCTATAAAAGCCAAGAATACAAGATCACAGCCTGTAAATTTTAGCGATAACACGAAATTATCTTATGTGCACATTCAAATATTTAGATGTATTCCATTTTGTAAATATTTTTCTTGGTAAGCATTTTTGTACCAAATCAAAAATCAATGCATATGTAATTTTTACCAGGCCAGTTTCTTAAAATGGTAGTAGCTCCTTTCATTTGAATCTTCGCTCTGCCACTGCAGATCACTGGTCTCACGCGTGAGTTTGTCCGAGGACTGTAGTTCTCAGTGTTGAATTCGTCATCGGAGAAATCATCGCACAACAACGGATGTTTTTCTCGATACAATTCACTCATAACTGGCCATTGGTTTTACTGAAACATAAAATATTAATTTTAATGCCACTAGCACTCTATTAGTGCAGATTTAATGCCCCTAGGGATAAGTAGGTTTTTAAAAACGATTTTTTTTTAACTTACTTTACCTAATGATTTCTTATATTTACGCGAACACTACACATTGAATAAAACTACTTTTACGGATTATATATACGTAAAAGTAGTTTTACTTTACCTAATTTATACTATATTTTTATGAAATTATCATATAGCCTACTTCTTGTAACTTACAACAAAGTACATAGAACGGTGGCCTTTGGGTGCGAAATAAACCAGATCTTTTGTCACCAGTGGCAATGACCAGTTTAAACAGTTCATGATTAACAATTTTTGTGTGTACACATATTATATCTTCTACTAGTATGTATGCTCTTATAGTCCATAGTTATGTAATGTCAAAATAAAATATAGTTATTTTTCAATTTGTTATACAGGGTTATTTTTCAAAGAATAGCCAAATTTTAAACTTAAGTTCAAATATAGAAATAATGATATACCGTTAATGCAGTTTTTGAAAATACGAGTAAATAAGGCTTCTAATTTTATTTGAAATTATCCCAATGGGCAACAACGTTTTTGCCTACTGATTGACCCTTACAAATGTGTGCGTGCGTAGTAAAATAGATATTTATGAATGAAAATCCGTTAAAATAATGCATTACCACGCATTTTGAATTTAAAAGATAAAAATTACAGAATGTTTGAGATTTTTTTTAATTAATTTTTCTTAACCATTTGCCTATATTATTTATTCTGAACCTTCTCTGCAAATTTGGCCGGTAATTGCAAAATAACCCTGTTTGCCAATGTTTCTTTTTTATATTTTGTGCTAGATGGAGTGAAGACCTGATGAAACATGCATGTGGTCAATGAATGCTGGTGACTCAACTGTTGGCTTGTCATTAAATCGGCAGTAGTGATTTTCCGACACAACTCAGCTAGCGTCTGCGCAACCATAAACGCCGAGCCTTTTCGTTATTATTAGTATTCCGTTATTTGCATGAAATTTTGTAGGCTGTTGGGAAGAAAGACGGACATTTCGGTTAAGGTTTAGAATCAAGTCGCCTTAATAGGGGGGTGGGCGACGGGAGGAAGGGGGTGGGGGGAGGGGTAGATTCGCCACCCGCCTTTTTCCCCCGGTGGACATGCCTATTTTTTATATTAAATGTTGAAGATTAAAATTTTTATTGAATGATTTCTGAGAAAAATCGCTTTAATAGGGAGGGGGGGCGTCCCCCCACCACCGAAGTAATATCAAAGTGTAGTCGACGGACTATTAATTTACTAACTATTTCTGGATGGTTTATAAAAAAATAACCACGAAGGGGATGGAGGGGTCTGTTCGCTCGCTTCGCTCGCTTACTCGACCCCGCCATCCTCTTCTAACCTAACCTGTCCGAGTCGGGGTGGCCCAAGTCCCGAGCTCGTTTCGCTCGCTCTTGCACCAAATAAAACACCAAAATGTTAACTTTTATAATTACTTTAATAAGTAAACATTTTTTATTACTTCCACCATTTCCAAAAACGTCGTAAAATAGCAAACAATCGGTGTCCAGAGGGGTAGGAAAGTCTTCGAAAAACAGGAGGCAGATAATAACAATAAGGAGCACATTCAGGTAAACTCGGAAGCAACGGAATGACGCTTATGACGCGGAGTCGCGAAGTCGAGTACACTGTCACTGTCAATGTCAACTTTCAGGTATTAATTAGTGATTTATGAATATTTTTAGAAAATTATTTTTAATATTTCGACGCAGCTCTGGTAGCTAAAATTGCATGGGGGTGCTTGAGATAAGCCCCCTTGACCCCCTCACAGTGACAGACTACTCAAATTCAGGCGACTTGATTCTAAACCAGACCCGACATTTCAACTCCTTTTCATATGACAACCTAAACTGTACGCGATGTATTCTATTAATTAAAGAATGGGGCTCTGGAGGCCGACAAATAACAGTTTCTCTTTAAAACCATCTAAACCAATTTCTCACAACTATTACCGATTATATAGTATCAGCCCTGCGTTCACCAATGCTCTGACGAGCGTGGTGAGTACGGCCAATTTTTCAAGTTGGCAAGAGGTTGGCACGGTTTGGAAAGGCCATCATCCAGCAATGGATTTAGAGAAACAAAGCAAACAAAGAAATACTTACACTTTTAAATTGAAATATACAAAACCGTTCGCATATTCGTATATATTAATTGCAAGTTGTCAAGTGTTAACAGTCAATTAAAATATTTGACAAATGACGCAGAAATTACTTTTTTATATTACTGTGTTATTTAATACCACAAAGTAGTTTGCGGTGAGGCTTTATGATGTCGATGTTGTGTAGAAAAAGAAATTAATTACAATTAATTTTATTTCGACTGTGTGGTGGGCTTTTATCCCGTTTATTCAAGTTCGCCAAGGGCGATTATGGAAAAGACCTCATGACTTCCAATAAAACGTGGTATGACCATCTCGTCTATGCCAAATGGTAATGCGTTTAGGCGAAATGGTGCGGTCTTAGAATCTGTATATAATAGTATCTGATAATTAGGTATGGCAATAGTTTTCAGTACCTATCATGCAAGAAGGCTAAAGAAATTACCTACAAAATCTAACTTACATGCTCAGAAAAACTTGTAACTTCATGAAATTCTTAAAGCAAAGACGAGCATTACTATGGACCTCTACACTAACATAAAATTAAATAAATAAAAATACATGAGTAAGTAGGCATCAAATTGCATTAATTTTCAGAAAATAATTAAATATGTAAAAATAAAATATAAAAAACATATTTACCTTTTGTGAAAACCGTCTCCAAACTAAAATGCTACACTACTGTATAATGTTACTGTTAATTAAGTATGTAAGAGACGTAAATACTAATTTATAATTATTATTAAACCTAAGTGAAAATAACGAAAAAAGGCGCGAATGTTACCCGCTAGTCTCGAGCCATATGCGTAAAAAAAATGTATCACACTCATCAAACACAGCGTGCAGCTGCATAAAGTTTTTGATAAATTCGTAACGTAGCACGTTTACACTTTCCGCAATAATTTTGTTGATATAATAACTTATACGACTCACGTACGTTATTGTTATGATTTTTTCAGAATCAGCGAGAGTACGCTCAAGGTGAAATTAGTAATTAACAAACAATACATTCCGAATAACAATATCTTTTAAACATACTTAATCAACATATATTTTAAAGTAATTACAGATATAAATAGCATAGTAGTATATTATTACTATAAGAAAAGTGTCTTTTTACTATAATAGTAAAAAGACACTTATCTCAAAAATAAACATCCAAACGGCGACGATGCGAAAGTTCTGTTCAAATCCATGGCCCACGTAGTATAATAATTAATATGTATGTATGTATAATGGCATGATGGGACTGGCATACGCTAAGCGGTAAAAGTCCCTTAAATGTTTGTAGAATAAAAAAAAAGTTAAAAAAAACATATTTTCCAAAAAAAGGCGTAGCTACGTTTTGAGCCCTGGGGTTGTCTTTCTCCACATACACTTATCACGTAGCGCCGCGTTCTTTTATTTTGCTACATTGTAAGAGCTGACCCCTGAGGACTAAGATGGAATGCCTCGTTTCCAGTAAAAAGGGTCTCTGGTTTCTACACTCACCATACGAAACATAGCATTAAGCTGCTTTTTTACGCTGGTATTCCGAAAGAGCGTGCTCCTTCCCCGGTCGAACAAACCCATTCGTGTTGTAGACATAATATAGCTGCAGCATGGCTCTACCATGTCAAGAAAAGTCATTTACTATATCAAATGCCAGAAAAATCTAACGACGTCCGATAGGATGTGGCGTTATCTATCTATCTACTATATTTAGTATAACTATCTCGTTTACGCTAAAAGTAAGGTTACGGTTACGCCAGAAGGCAGCAGCGTCAAAGGTGCGAAACGTCTGATACTGTACGAACATAAATTCGCCTACCATGCGTGACGATTAAGAAAAATGCTCCCTACAACAGGTTACGCCCAAGTCCAGCAGTGGACTTTATAACTTTTGAAAAAAAATTGAATCAGTCGGTAATTCTACAAAGCAATGAAATCGCACGGGGGAACAGGTTTACGAGCGGGACTACACCTTACTCAATTATTTTCCATTTGCAACATATATCTTTGCCAATTTATTCAATGATGTTATTATTTAAACGAAACATTGAAATATTATACCAATATCAAAAGCGAAAAATTTGTTTTAAAAATCCGCTGCATTTAATTCATGGAATCAATTTACAACAATAATTCATACGCATCTACCCTTGTGATCAAAGATCAACCGATATGAAAAACTACAAAAATTACAGTCTTAAATATTTTATACCCGGGTACGTAGGGCGGATGCTCCTAATACCAGCCTTTTCACTTATTTGCTCCATAAATAAGGTTTCTAGTGGTTTTAACTACAAACATTGTCAACTAAAAATTCTTCGTCTTAAGACGAAAGCATATTTCAAGTATTACTACACGGTTATAAATCTATCAGTGTTAAATTAAAAATCAAAACACGTAGGCGTATGGTATGGACGATGCTAATTTTGCTAATTTTTTCACAAGTTATGGATACCCACCAAAAACTCAAAGGGCAAAAAATAACCCTACGCGGATGGCATTATGTACTCAAAAGGACGAAATTCGGTACTGGGTGGCTGGTTTGAGCCATATCGCCTTGTTTGTTTATCGTCGATTTTGAAATTGTTATTGAAATAATATGATTGTAAATGAATGTTCATTACATTTTCAATAAATAACCTATCGAATAAAACAAGTGTTTAAAAATACTATGCTCTTATTAAAATAACACAAACTTTTAAATTTGAAATTGGCACTAACAGGCTGCTAATAGAGGTATCCACCCTATATTCTGTGACCCGGGTTGCTCGGGTACTATGAAATTTACAGCGAGCGAGCGGCTAAAAGAATGTAATGCAATAATAATAATCTTTTAATTTCTCTGACAAGTGGCAAAATTAAAAATTTTGTACAACCGACTTTAATGTAATTTATTGTTGATTGTTTTAAAACCGCTCGAGCGTTTTCGATAAAATTTAAATGGGATCACCTGGAAAGTATACCCTTTGAAACAAAAAAAGAATTTTCCAAATCGGTTCAGGCGTCTTCGAGTAATCGGTGAACATAAATAAAAAAAAAGATTCCAAAGAATTGAGAACCTCCTCCTTTTTGAAGTCGATTGAAAAAATGAACTACTAGCAGTTTTGTTTACACACTACTATTACTCCCTTTAACAAAGGTTTAAATGCTTGTATCAGGAGTGGTTCATGACAGTAGTAGAATGGCGGATTCGAATCCACGAATTTGATTATCGCGGTCCGTACCATTATCTAATATTTCCTCATGTACTGTCATTATGAACCATACACACATGCATACGCAGTATGCACGCACACATACACACACACACACACACACACACACACACACACACACACACAAAGACACATAGAATTACCACGCCGACAACTACCGGAGGTCATGAGGTCGCCTCTTTCTACTACGTAAAAATCTTCTTTTCTACCTACTTCAAACAGGAGGAGGTACTCAATTCGACGGTATGTTTTTTTATGTGCGTGTTACCTCATAACTTTTTCTTTTGGGTGAACCGATTTCGATGATTCTTTTTTTATTTGAAAGCTGGTCCTTCACATGTAGTCCCATATAAATTTGATTAAGTTCCGACCAATAGTTTTGGAGTTATTCTTAATAATTTATATTGAAGTCGGTTGTAGAATTTTTTTAATTTTAAATTATTATATTCTAGTAAACAGTCTGGCCAACGATTACATGATCAAGAGTTGGAATATTAGTTGAAGCAAACATTTTTGATAGTACACGATCGAGTTCGCCTAGTAAGCATTATATTACGGGCACACACACATAAGAAGATGAAAATTGAGCGCCCCTATGATGTTATTTTTTTTATTTTTGTTTATTTTATTTGGGAGCTTACAGCTACATTTACAATCTAGATCACTATATTAAAATTTATATGACAATAAAAACCTTCCACATATGTATAGGCATAATACATTTACAACAATTTTATACTCAGATATCACACAATAAGTCTAAATCGTTGTTTTCAGAATACTTATTAAATAACCTCAAAGCTCTTGGTATAAAACTATTACTTTTATCATTAGTATGGCAAGTTGGAACATGGATTAGTATATTTTAGTAATAATAATTAGTAGTAATACATTTTAGTTTTTTAACAGAGGCTCTTAGTAAGATTTTGCTGAGAAGCTCCGGACAATCCATTTTATTTTTGTGCGATTTTTATTAGAAAACAGATATCAACTATGTATATGCGTACTTACGTTTAGAGGCAGTAGGCTTAGAAAGGAGAAACCCAAGAACGTGTGACCCGTAGAGATCTACCGTTTTCCCTATACACATATTATACGTGGTCGTAAGCTTACACCCCACGATATATAATTAAGTTCTTTTTTCTTTATTCAGTAATGATAAAATATATTTATATAATAAAAATTTACACTCATGAAATACAGTGTAGCAGCGTCAACGTCCATCTTCATTGAAGAAACATTAACGCCAATGTTATTGCCAAGAATGGGCATTGACGTCAAGTGTGGCCACTCCATTTAACGCGTTATTAACTAACGCAATAATTATCGCGATGATGGGCATTGACGTTTCCCGTTAGCGTGGCCCCAGCATATGACGGGGCAGTGGACAGGGTATTCTTACACCGCCGGTGGGATAGTCCCATATAAATTAAAAGAAAAAAATTATAGAAGTTTTGAATGTAAATATTTAGAGATTAAATTTAAATATTCCTCAGTCAACTCGAAAGGATAAAAAATAAAACTTTTAATAAAAAAACGACTCAAACACGAATTAAAATATAGGTAGGGCATCGAATAATTAAATCCACGACCACAGACATTGTATAAAGTTCTGTGGCCCCGACTTCAAAATTTGTTATTTGGAAATCAAAATGTAACGTTGTGTAACAAAAAATGTAATTTTGTGTAACAAAAAAGTCTTTTTAGTTTCAGGGGTTTCAAGTATCAAGTCAGTCTCATCAGTTTGAAAATAGTTATTATACAGTTTTTTTTTAATTTCACTATTTGTCCTGTCGGTCTTATACTTGTCTATATTTTAGCTTAATAAAACCTAATAACTAGCTTTGTCTTATTATCAATGTATTAAAAAATACCCCACTTTAGCTTTCTTCAAATTCCAACCTTAACTGCGTGTCATGCATCTCGATGGCTGGCGGTCCACTACTGTGCGATTTACGCGGAATTTTCTGCCTCGCACGACCAAACTGTGGAATTTACTGTCGCCAACGGTTTTTCCGGACCAATACGACTCAGACTTACCTTCAAGAAAAGAACCTACTCCTTTCTAAATGGCCAGCAAGGCATCTGCAATTCCCCTAGTTTTACAGATGTGCGACGGTGATCACTTACCATCAGGTGAGCCGCATGCTCGTTTGCCTCCTCTTTCATAAAATGCGGTGCGTCACGCTGGTTGACAAATGAGGCTTTAGTGTCTGACTGCTGACGGAAAAACCAATCCTTTCACAAACTAGTTACGAGGAGCATTATCAGTGCAAATATTTGGTCTCTTCATATACCAACCCGCTTGCCCAGCGTAGTGAGCATGAGTAAACCATTCAAGAATCCTAGACAGTTAAGTATTAGACTTCAAAATCTGATGATGTTATGATGTATGTCAAGGTAAATAAGTACACATTAGAACGGTAGTTAAGTAGAACGGAGTAACCAACATAGCCAACGGATCAGTAAGCTGAAAAGGCAATGTGCCGGCCATATAGCTTGAATAACCGACAAACTTTGGGGTTTCTCGAGTGGCAGCCTTGTACCGGTAAGCGAAGTGTAGGGTGACGACTTACTAGATGGAGTGAGGATCTTGTAAGAGATGCAGGTGGTTGAGGGTTGTCCTTTGTTCCGTTCCTTGAGGGAAGTTTATGACTTGTGATCTTTGAATATCCTAGGATTTTTTTTCTTAAAACATAATACTAAAAAATTCAGAATCCTGTTAAGGCTAAACAGTGTAAGACGTTTTTCTCACACGCACTTAACCGATTATTTCAATTATTTATAATATTCATTTTCATATCGATTTTCATTTAACATAAAACCTTTTATTGAAATTAAGAAAAATTAAACCTCACTAATCATTTGAATTCACATTTAGAACCAAATTTTTATTTCAGTTACCAAAGATTACTTTTCATTTTATGATTTGTGATAGTGCCAAAATTAAGAAATTGTATAAAAATCATAAAAAATAACACGAGGTACGCTACATTAATATAATATTTTATTATTATAACATGCATATATGTAACATTTTCTATTGTTTCGTAATGGAGTGCAATAAAAATATATAAATCGTGAATACATCTAGTCAAATACTCAATGCAAAGTTTCTTTATCAATAATTAATCTTTAACATGTTCCTTAGCTTGCAAATTCAAAAAATATATATGTAACAAATAGAAGAAGCGCCATTGTGCCACTTGGACATATATATTCAGCAGTGTCATCCATCCATCCATTACCTACAGCCTATAAAAGTCCACTGCTGAACATAGGCCTCCTTCATAGATTGCCTCATGGGGATTTTGCCATAGTTGCCACGCTTCGCAATCGAGTACGCAACCGCAGTTTATTATTTTGAGTTGTTATGAGGAAGATGCTGCTACCCATCTCCTGTTTCATTTTCCCTCTGTCACCTCTTACGACGCCCTCGGGACGATATGGGGTAGTTTATATTCTTACACCGCCACTATACGATTAATATTCATTCATTCTATTCAGTAGTGTAATTGTAACTTAATACTTTGTAACTTAAAATGAGATATGAATATAAAAAGACATCGGTTTATAATCGATACTTTCAATGTCGATACATTTACAAGATACAACGAAAAAAAAATAAAACGTCAAAACAAAGCAACCACGATTCCCACCAGAATTGCAAAATCGGACTGCTGATCTGAATATTTTACACCTAGTATACAAAATGGCACTATAATACCTGCATGTACAAAGGCTCACAAGATCTTTCAGACGTTCCCTTAGTTGCTTCTGCGACATTCCAGCGGATGAGATGCTAAACTTTATAATAAAATAGTTTTAGTGGACCAGGGGGAGTTCTCAAGAGAATTTAAATAAAAATTTAATATATTACGAGTATTATATATTTATCGGCGCATTTTAAATTAAAATATAGCAGGTGACAGTGCATCTAATATTTAGGTTGTAACATTCTTAATTTTTCATATCTTCATTCTTCAGTATTCGATGAGCGAGCATATTGAGACGAAGAACGATGAACAGTACCCACTTCTGAGAATGGACAGTGGAGATAGAGATAGCAAATCCAATTCCAAACAAACTACTCCTACTGTCGTTACTCCAGGGTGCAATGTTACTTGTGCATCGAAGCAATCGTGGGTGGACCGTTGGCCGTTGCATAGACCAGGCCAGTATTTAACATTACATTCAAAATTTAAAAAAAAATGTTTTAAAAACTTTTGTATAATTAGAAAAAAACATCTAATATTTTGGTGCAGTTCATAAGTACCTACGTCAGATTATCTAAAAAGGGGACATAAATCAAAAAAACGACTTAATGTTATTATTTTTGTCACGACTTTAAAAATATATGCGACGACAGGGTAAATCAATTTTTTAATAATAAATTATCTTTTTACAGAATTCGTTTCTGCGTGTTGGATAGCTTTCATTCTGATTGGAATATCATTTCTTGCTTTTTATGCGATGGGCAAGAATGCATATCGAAGGCAACCATTATTTATTACCAAGTGGAATGTTTCGAATCAAGCTAATTTATTGTACTACCATCACGTTGTTCCACGTGGATGTTCTATGTCCTTTATGGTTTACTCAGACTATATTTCGAACGTAGCAATGCAATATCCCTCACTCTATATTAATGTTATCTTTCTAATGGATGACTCTACACAAAATTCCATGCATGGTTCAAAACATACAAGATTGTTTAATAAATTAATACAACCTTCTAATAATATAGTTAATTCAGTATTCGACCAAAATAATAAAAGACATATACAAAATATTCAAAAGAAATATCCAAATGTAAACGTTACTATAATGTCATTAAGCAAATATATGACAATGACTCCTCTTCGTTATAAATGGAGAACAATTTCTATAGACTATCTTATTTTTTACGTGAGAATATTTGCAGTGTGGCAGAATGGTGGTATTGCTATGGACTTGACCTCGTTCAATAATGTGTTTAACATGCATCAATTTCAAGATCGAAGAATATCAGCAATTTTAAAGCAACACAATGACGGCTTTGATTATGAGAAGTATGTCAATGTTTTGAAAAAAATTCATCTAGAGGATGAAAGTGAATTTGTTACAATGTTTTATTTACTTATGCAGAATGTCTTGAATGAAACATATTATTTCTTAAATAGACCTCTATGGTATGCTGACGATTACACGAATCGTAATGAAACTCTCGTCAAAAACTTGCCTCGTGTCCTAAGAAATAAACCTTATAACCTTGAGAGATACGAAACGAATGATTCAGATTTATTAGAAGGGGTTGTTGCTTTGAAGAATACTTTAAATTCAAGTATGGTTTTGAATAAAACCAATACCGAGGCCAATGACGCACATACTAATTTTACATCTATTGTTAATTATAGTACTACTTTTAGTTACAATGATTCACCTAAAGCCAATGTAAGCAATAATAACAATAAGCTGACAATGAATGAAACCTCTGACATTGATAAATCTTTTACTGTAACCAACGTAACAAAACAACCAATTGCAGAAGCCAATAAAGATTTTAAATCTTCATGCTTACAGGTCGATATACCCCAATTCGTTTTATTATACGATGTGTCAGTATTACATAATTCGGGCCCGATCCCAAATTTACTAAATCCTAACACTCAAACTACTACTAACTCTCATGTAGAAAAGAAGTCTGAAAAAATAATGTAATTGAAAGATCTCAAGGAAATATGCCAGTTCTTTCTATGAGCTCAGATGGTACATTTGTGGCAGCGTCTATACCGCATCACCCATTGTTAGAGTACTTGATTTTATCCGAGTGTCAAACCTTTGATCCTGTAGTTGCAATAGAAAGAGCTTTAGTATCTCAATGTACTGAATTCTTTGATATTGACTTGTACTGTAAAAACATTTTTATTCTGTGAATTTATAAATTGCTTATATGTTAAGTTTTCAATTTTTGTTGGCGTATTTTGTTTTGTGTTATATGTAACGGCTGTAATTACTGCTTATTCAAAATCATTAGAATATATATTTTTAAAACAAGATATGTAACTGTTATTAAAGCGAAAAATATGGTATTCAAGGTACGAAAATTGTCTTAAATCTATGCAATCGCATTCTGTAGAGGGGTACGCAAAAATCTGCCAACTTTTTTAATGTCAATTACCTACACGTGATGCTGCTACTGCTGATTGAATGTGTGTAATCTCTGAGCGACCGCGCTCGGAATTCGCGAGAAAAATGTCAGCCAGTAGTATACCTCTAACAGTTCTAGAAGGAACCCTGAAATTTCTCACGGAGAATTGGGCAATCTCGTATCTTTATAATGAAAATGTGATTCCATTTATCCATCCTAAAATCCAACGTAGGGTAGGGTTATTCTAAGAAATCCACCCTAGGGTGGATACTCGGAAACGCGTGTTCGTTTATCCACCCTTGACGAGGTGGATAGTCGGAATTCACTTTTTGATTGTTGTTCCGCCTTTCCACCCCAAGTACAGTGCAACAGAAAGTATATTCATCTTTTATATATTATTGATTAACTTTTAATAACCACAATCTTAAACAAAATATAAATTTCCTCGTTTAAAATAAGTATACAATTTATAAATTTTGCAATATGTCCAGGAAATGACCAACACTAATGTTATTATTGAGTAGACGTATATCCTGTATAAATTCGTCTCTTAATGTAAAATTGCAATTGTTTTCTAAATTTCTTTGTTACAACAGATGTGTTAGCAAAAAACTGGGCGTTTTTTTTGCAAGCAATCCAAAAACTTTACTAAATTTGGATGTTTGTCTTTAATTTCATTTGATATTGTTTTATACCAAGATTACAATGAATTTGTAATTCTGTTAAACACTCCGAATAAATTCAAAACAGTCACATAATTTTCGCCCCTGAGCCATGTATTTTTATTGGATTATTATTGGATAGAAGAACTGAGATCAAATCGTATATTATTTTTCCGATTTTCTCCCTCAGCTGTGTACAGTCATTTATAGAAACATAAAACACTGGCCCAAGATACTTAGTAGACATTACCTATAAAATATATACATATTTCTCGTTTGAAAAGTCAACGCTGAAATAAAAAGAGTACCGTGAAATGGGGTGAATAGAAATCGCGGGGTGAATAGAAACAAGTCTGGTTATTTGATAAAGTTGTATCTAGGTTTGTCTACAGCTCGGGAATGTCTGTTTATTACTACTGTTTGTTATTTGATAACATTTTCTTTATTTTGGTAACCTTTAAATTAGTGTCAATTTTGATGACAGTAAAGAAAAAGGCGGTTATTATAAACGTGTGAGTACAAGTGGTTTTATGCTGTGTAAAACTTTTAGTTAAACATCAAGTTCTTCAGTGTTTCCTTGTTAAAATTTTTTTTTAGAGAGTTGAGTTTCTCTTCTATTATTAATACAAAGATGAATATCGATATTCAACGATTTTAATCTTTTAACTAGTAAAATCAGGATACTGGTATTTTTTCTCGAATTCGAGGTAAATAGATACGACTGAGGGGTGGATAAAAACGCCTTTGGGGTTAATGGAAACGAAGAAAGTATTGAATAATTAGAGAAAGTATTGAATGAGGGGTTATTAGAAACGTAAAAGAGGTTAATAGAAACATGATTTTTAGGGTTGTCAAAAACTATTTGCACCATTTACTTACCACATAAATTAAGTAGCTAATTGAAAGAAATAAAAAAAAACGTTTAACCATATTAAAGGTATTTAAAAGTCCATTTCTATAATGTTAAAAGTAGATATTTGTTATACATTAAAATTCCAAATACTTGAGGTTTTACCATTACACCAGATAGAAGTTCCTGCAGTAAATATACTTAGTGTGCTCATATGAATTACTTCTATTAGGTAAATATATCATTAATTATATTTGTATTTTATTGTTTAACAGAGACGCTCGGTATAAAGTATCTAAGCGGTGCAGAATAGGTGTGACGCGAGTTATCAGCCTCAAAATTTTAATAACGACAAACTTAAAAAAATAAATACCAAAGTAATATAAAATATATAAAAAACATTCAAAAGAAATATCCGAATGTAAACGTTACTATAATATCATTAAGCAAATATATGACAACTAGCTTTACGCCCCGCGGTGTTACCAGTGTCCAGACAGTTACTCGTAAGACCCACACTTATTATATGAGATCGCCTAATACGGAGAGCTCAACCTATCTCATGAAAGCTTTCTCATATTTCGGAATGATAATGATCGCAGATTTTAAGTTAGACATAGGCTTTTCGAAAATGTACTCCCGTACATTCATCCTCCTTCTTCATTTATTTTCTGTTACAGCTGTACGCTTGTGGAATTCCTTCCCTCTACATATTCGCCGTGTTCAACCCATTTTTCCTTCAAAATCAATTCAAAGCTTATTGCTTGGAGCTCTTATAATTCCCATCGTCCTTCGTGTCATCATCTTGGGTTTTTATTGTTATTTTATTTTTAACCTAATTGTATAATTTATGTACTACACCTCCCTCTTAGCCATTCACTGTGAAAAACTCTGCGAAATAAGGTTGTCTGGACCTTATTTTTTTTAAATATTGTTACCTTATTTAATGAAATAGTAAAAATAATAAAATATTTAATACCTTATTTTTTATATTGATTTTGCTCCACTGTATGTACAATAAAGAGTATTTTAATTGATTGATTTATTAAAACCGCATCAAAATAGTTTACAATTTAATATTAGCCTTCATTCTTTATTTTCTCACTTAGGGGTGCAGTATATAAAAGTTCTTAACAGTATTTAATCGAAAGCTTATAACATCTAATATTATCGATAATTAATTAAAACATGGCAGAATTTCAATCATCCTTAAATTTACCCATTTAAGGGTAGAATTTTCAAAAGCATAAACATAGGATAGTAAGCTTTTTGTTCTGTTATATGCATTGACTTATATATTACTAGCGTAATTGTATGTACATGTTTTGTTATAGTCAGTTTCTTGTCAAGGGTAACGCTTAAATCAACATTGTATAACAGAAACAGGAACAAAAACTTCTTTATTCAATATAGATTATAAATAATACTTATTGAAAGTCACTTGTTTTTATTTACCACTGGTTCGGAAAAAAACCTCAGTCCTGGGAAGAACCAGCAAAAAACCCAGCGGGACTTTTAAAAAAATAACAGCTTACAATCATGTATGTTACAATTAACAACATAAACAAGTTATCAATAGCTTGGTAGCGATCACCTTTCACCTTTCCTTTTGGGATTTTGTTGTAAAAGCGTATACATCGCCCCAAGAATGAATTACTGACTCGGTGGAGTCGAGTAACTGGTACTACTAACTTCTGTCTGTTTCTAGCATTTACATTATGAATATCACTTATTTTTGTAAAACTACTTTTGTAAAATTGGCGGAATCTAATGTATTACCAGATTTAAATAAAGGTATTATTTTTCTATGCTTCTTTAAATCAGGAAACACCAGATTCGATACTAGTTAATTAAAAATAATATATAGTTGAGGTGCGATTGTATCTATTATAGACGCAATAACTTTAACGGAAATCCCCACAGATCTGCGGTTTTCTTAATATCAATAGTTTTAAAATATTTTACAATATCTTTTGATGATACTTTATGAAATGTAAAATTCTTTGTACACACATTTACATTTTGTTTAAGTAATGATTCGGCGACGGCAGGAGAAGAATTCAGTGACTTAGTGGTTAAGATCGGAATATCAGTAAAATATTTCTCAAAAACCATTGCAACGTCCTGATCTGATTTAGTTAATTTATTGTTAAAACTTAACTGGTAGTTTGAATTGCGAGAGTTGACCTTACCAGTTTCACTATTAATTATACTCCATGTCATTTTAATATTATAATAACCCTTTTTATACAAACTTAGTTTAATTAAGTTTTTGAACTTTGAGCAGGTCAAATTTTGTATGTTCTCTGGAGCTTTGTTGTAAAAGCCAGTACTGACTCGGTGGAGTCGAGTAACTGGTACTACTAACTTCTGTATGTTTCTAGTATTTACATTATGAATATCATTTATTTTTGTATAACTACTTTTGTTTTTGTGTACGTACATTACATTTTCATAAATGTATTGAGAGGATAAAGTTAATATATTAATTTCCTTAAATTTTTGAATGGCGACTCTTTAGGTTTTAAATCATAGATTACTTTTATTTTCATCTTCTGTAAAACAAATATAATTTCAATGTAGTCTCGTGTCCCCATAGCAAAATACTATACAACATTATGCTATGGAAATAGCTAAAGTAAACTAGTTTAGCTGTTTCAACACTGGTAAGACTTCTAATCTTTTTTACAGCATACGAGGGGTGATCCAAAAGTAATGATAATGAAAATAAAACACGGTAATTAAAGTTAAAATAATAATTTATTTTTCTACATAGTCTCCTTACAAATCAATACATTTAGTCCATCTTTTTTCTAAACCCAGGATTCCCTTTGAAAAAAATTCTTTATCTTGACTCTCCCAAAACGCTTCAACAGCGGCCATTACTTAGCTATCGTCTTCGAATTTCTTGCCTCGGAGGCGTTCCTTGAGCCGAGGAAAGAGGTAGAAATCACTAGGAGCTAGATCTGGCGAATAGGGAGGGTGTTCGAGCAGTTCGAATCCCGTTTCTTGAATGGCAGCCATCGCAACTGCGGCTTTGTGAGCCGGTGCGTTGTCTTGGTGAAACAGCACTCCAGCTCGCAGTTTGCCGCGTCTTTTTCCCTTAGTGGCCTCCCGTAATCTTCTTATTTGGTCTGCGTAGTAAGAGCCCGTAATAGTGGCTCCCTTTCCAAATATTCCACCATAATTATGCCTTGAGCGTCCCAAAAAACAGATGCCATAACCTTTCCCGCCGAACTTGAAACTTTGAATTTCTTTGGCGTCGGTGAGGAGGCTCGCTTCCAAGTCATCGATTGTTGTTTCGTTTCAGGATCAAAATGGTGGATCCAGGTCTCGTCCATAGTCACAAAACGGAACAAAAACTTTCTTGATCTGCTTGGAACTTTTCGAGATTGACCTCGAAATGTCAACTCGATTTTTCTTTTGCTCGTCGGTTAACATTCTGGGTACCCAACGCGCAGAGACCTTTTTCATATGCAACTCGTTCGCAAGGATTCTTTGAACGCTGCCATATGAGATCCCTGTGACCTCAGCTACATGCCTGATGGTCACTCTTCGATCTGCCAACACAACATCTTCGACTTTTTTCACGTTGTCTTCAGTGAGGTACGTGGATGGGCGTCTTTCGCGATGTTCATCTTCAGTGGATGTTCTGCCCAGTTTGAACTCCTTGGCCCAGCGTGCAACTGTAGAATATGGAGTGATGTTTCCACTAAGTCACTGTGTATGTTTTTTGAAGACATTTTTTTTCAAACAGAGGTACTTGATGACAGCTCTAATTTCGTTTTTCTCTATGTTGATGTTATCTCTTTGACAGTTCGTATTCAAATGAATGTATCTCCCAGAAATCGTGATCTATTTATATGATTTTTTTAGGCTGACGTAGTGAGTATATAAGCAAGCAAAAAATTTTTTTTTTTGGATTTTTATGCGGACCTGAAGTAACCGATTATCATTACTTTTGGATCACCCCTCGTATGCTGCACAACGAAGTCCGCTTGTTAGTTTTGATATATGGAGGCCCCATTGAAACTTCGCGTCTAGTGTGATTCCAAGAAAAATGGTGGTTTCGACAAGACTCAGCTCCTCCCCATTTAAAATTACATTAGTATTTAAATGTTTGACATTTGAAGTCATGAATTTCATGCATTTCTTTTTTTTTTATTACGCCTTCATTGCTGGTACTAAACAATATAAATTATTTTTAACGTAGTAAATGATTGTTTTACCTTAATAATCTAGCATATCTGATTTGCCAGTTTAGTGGTCAGCGTGTCCTGTGACACATAGACCTCTTCCAGCTCTTTCCATTCTTCTCTGTTGTTAGCTTTTCTTGATCAGATTGTCCCTCCAATAATCTTGATATCGTCTGTCCGTCTTTTTGCTTTTTTGTTTGACATTTGGAGTTATGAATTTCATACATTTAGTTTTAGTGCCATTCAAATGCAAATTATTAATATTAAACCTAAATTGGTTTAATGTTAATAATAATTTAGATATAGCATTATTTACTTCGTCATATTTTAATAATTGTCGTTTTAATTTTGACAACTTTTTGCGTTCTGTTACTTAAATATGAAATAATTAATTTAAGAGCATCACTTCTTACACTGTAGTATTGAAGTTTCCTGATTAATGTTTCATGGTGTACACAATCGAAGGCCTTGGATAGTTCACAAAATATACCCAAAGCAACCTGTGAATTCTTCCATGCATTGAAGATATATTTAATCAGCTCAACATCAGCATCAGTTGTCGAGCGACCCCTTGTGAAACCAAATTGATTTTTACGTAGTAAATTATTTATATAAAAAAAAAATACATTTAATCAAGAATATTTTTTTCAAAAATTTTACTAAGTGTACTGCCAGTACAGAAATAGGTCTAAAATTGGCGGCATCCAATGTATTACCAGATTTAAATAAAGGTATTATTTTTCTATGCTTCTTTAAATCAGGAAACACACCAGATTCGATACTAGTTAATTAAAAATAATAGATAGTTGAGGTGCGATTGTATCTATTATAGACGCAATAACTTTAACGGAAATCCCCCACAGATTTTTAAAGACAGGCTTTTAAAGGAAAGATGGTGACATAGCTATCTTTTTTATCCTTTATGAGGATTGTGAAGCTGTAAATTTTCATACAAAAAGCGATAACGTTTACCCCGCCGTAAAAACAGTCTAATTTTCATAATTTTTGGAAATGATGTAGATATATAATGAAAAACTAGGTCCATACCTTTTTATTTTAAAGAAATAATGCGTACGATAAGTTATTAGCATCTAAATATATATTTTTGTGAGATGTTAACTCTGTATGCTATTGGCTATAAATTAATTCAATATTATAAAATTTTATGCACGATGTGTGATCAGAATCGAAAGTAAGTTAAGTGCAATGTGCAAACAAAAAGCACAAAATCATCTAATCACTTTCCGCAGGTTTCCTACAATAGAAAAAGAAAATTTTATGACAATATTGTGTTAAGTCTTCATTTTGAATTTATTGACCGTTATTTGTAGGATTTTACTTATTGACTCGAATTTTATCTGTTTCAGATCATTTAATTGGGCTGAGTTAAGTTTTCATCATGAGAATTTTGCTAATTTAAAATGGAAATGGAAATATTATATGCAAAACTATAAAAAAACATCAATAACGATGTGCAGTTTATAAAACAATCGGTTTTTCAGAAAACAAAATTATATAACTATACCTATTCATAGTTTTATTTTATCCCACATGCTCCTCTAAAGTAAATTTGAGTAATTTTGGTGCAACCTCTCAAATGTATGGGAATTCACCCATATTTTTATTTACATATTTGGTTTGTGAGGCTTGAGCCAAAATAACTAGAATTTGCCTTAAATAAACAAAAAGTTTTAAAGTTACAGAATACAAAGGTTTGAAATTCCGGCGAAGATAGTTTCGCATGGGCGCCAGCTGTGGCGCTAGTAGTATACACTCATTCTTCTCTCGGTAGATAGTAAATGACTTCTGTGGTTTAATCTAATAAAAGCGCCGTCTACTTACTGCTTAATAAACTAATATTAAGTAACTGATTACAATAAAATTAAAAATGCTTCTAAATACCCACTTAATTCGTGTAGCATCAAAAATTGTCAGAATTAAAATATAGGTGTATGGTCATTATCGGGATGATTTTCCGCAATTGCCAGGTTTGGAAAAGCGTAATATAAAACGGTAGAGCAATGACTGAGCATTAGGCTGCGGTGCTGCTCGCTGCGTCTCTGAGGGATTAGAACCCGCACGAGGTTTGCAATGAATAGTACCTATGTCGCTTTACTACCATCACTATCACTACAGCTCATCTCAAATTTACTGCTGAACATAGGCCACGCTCATATAATGCCACAAATTACGGTCCAAAGCCACCTTCACCCATCGACCACCTGCGTGTTTCATCAGGCCGTCACTCCATCTAATGGGGTGTTGCCCAACACTGCGCTTGTCAGTACGAGGCTGCCAATTGAGAACTTTCTTCCCATACTCATTCACACACTGAGTGACTTTGAGTTTCCTCATAAGACCAGCACCCAGCAGTGAAGGACCACGTTTCAATTCTGTAAGTCATCACTGGCAACGCGTACTGTTGAACAAGGTTGCCTACCATATTAGTTTTACAACTGTATTACGAAATTATATAAATTCGTGATAGTGTACATATGTATAATCTTTATTTATGTCTTTAACTTAGTATCTGTAACTACGTAATATAATTAACTGTCAAAAACCAATGCCAAAACATAACCTTAGAAGTAAAATGTGATTTTTGAAATACTCCATGATATTTATTATCATGAAGTTACCGTTCAATTTCATAGTAGCACCTTTATTGAAACCTAATTTGAAGAGTCTTCAAGCGTTTTGTCACTATCCGACATTTTATATTAGCCTTCCATATACATATTTCTATGGAACTGTTGGATTTGTATAATCGCCTCTTTTATATTTTAAAGATTAGTTTTTGTTTGTGATCTCCAGCCAATTTATTTTTTCTTTTTTAGTTCATTAGCGTTCGCCACTTAAAACGACATTTAGGCAAAATGGTCGTAAATAATAATAATGCTCTTACATCTCAAGACGCCCTTATTTTACATGATCTTAAAATTATAGCAGCATCAATGGGAATAGTACAATACATTTGTCTTCTAGTTGGATGTTTTACAGTAAGAATTCGATCATTTACGTGGAAGTATGTTTTTCGCAACAACAATAAACTTTGTGTCTAGGAGACGAAGTGCAGCTATATTAAAGACTCTTATATTTTTATAAGAAATAATGTTTACTGTATTTTTTTTATTGGATAAGTGGTTGCTGTGGCCCATGCACATCTACATCTATCCTCAATTACGAATCAAAATACAGATGCGTTGTCACCTGTGAGAACTAAGTTGGAATGCATCGTTTCCAGTAAAAAGGGTCTCCTGTTCTCTACACTCACCAACGAAACACAGCAGCGTTAAGCTGCTATTTTACGCTGGTATTCTGTCAGAGCGTGGTCCTTCCCCGGTCGAGCCGACCCATTCGTGCTACAACTATACTACTAATACAGCTGCAGCATGGCTCTACCACGTTACGTAGTATTTCCGTGGTTCTAGTAATTATTATGTTTTCTGTACGATTTCGAAACGGCGACAACTTCTGCACACTATATCGAAAGTAATTAATTGCGAACAATCAGTGACACTCCAACATTTTCTACGATTTTTTATGTAACGTTTATGTGATTAGATTATACAATCAGCTTCAAAATGTAGCCAACCTTGTCTGTGACTCCTCTGACATAGCGTAGTACAGCAAGCACACGCTCGACTGTGGCCGGCTTCACTCGGTCACTGTGACGTAGGCGCGGGACCCGAAGCTTGTTGTCTTGCAATACTTGCTCGACGTGCTGAAGCTCGGCGGCCAGATGTTTTCTGTCACAGATCCCTCGTGCTCTCTGAAACAAATATTTTCCCACGGTAGCTAACTGTGATGGATGATATACATGGATGCATACGCAAGCCATGATACAGTATCAGGGATACGGGAACAATAACAATCCTAAACAAGCGACTAGTGTTATTGAACTAATGGTAATCCCAGCTGGGTTTTAAACCTGAAAGAAATTCATCGAGAGGCATTTGTTGCCACACTTTACTGATTTATATTTTTTTCTTACAGAAAAATCCTGCCTTATTTCTGCCGCATATGACAGCTAATCTAATAACAGTGTTTGCTAAAATACTGAATGCACTACTTACGCTTTCCAAAATTAATATAAAATCAATTGCTCTATTCAGACAAAAAACTGCGACAATCGCAATAATGATGTTTAATTGGTGTCAAGAATTTTGCGTTTTCAGACAATATCTTTGCATTTGTGATCTTTGAGTGTTTATCGTTTTATGTAATATAAACATATGTACTGTGCAATATTATTTTTTAGAGTTTTATCAATTCCACTGTATTTTTAAAATGTAAGGCTGTAGCGATACCCTCGAGTTTAGTATAGTTTCGAGGTCACATATAAATTTCAAGACAGTTTAAATTTAACAAATTCGATGGTAATAAGGCTAATAATCTTCTGCTCACCAGATGTCGCTAGTTGGGACTGAGGTGAAGTTTTTTGTTACACAATGTTATTTAATTGAGAAGTTAGTTTTAAATAATAGTTTATCAGTTTCTAAAGTATTATATTAATACACAAAACAATTCTTCACTAGCTTGCTCTTTAACTTTATTGCATTTTTTAACTGTTTTTGTTTAATTTTTCGATTTTTAGGAATATCCGTGGTATGGTTTATTCATCAAATTAGAAAATTTAATTAATATAAAATATAATCAATATTACATAAAGAAACATTAACCGTTATATTTTCCTAACAAATTAACTTCCTTGCTTTAAAATCTGTCAAATATATCCCTCATTCCAAAGTGGCGCCGCCCTGGTGGCAGAAAAATTCGTTGATTTTGTAACATTGGCAACCCCACGAACGAACGAACCATATACCTTATTATTTGAGATTAATTTTAACTACTATCTTTCTAGATACCTATCTTTACCTTTTCCTGAGAAAAAACGGTATTGACAGGAACAGACGGACGGACGGACAGACGGACGGACAACAAAGTGATCTTATAAGGGTACTTTTTTTCCGTTTGATGTACGGAACCCTAAAACAGCTAAAAAGGCTAGCGCAATTAGCTGTTCAGCCCATGTACATAAAAGGGCGCATTAAATTTATTTTACCACGTTTTTATTAACTCACTTTCTTGTTTGTCTGTCTGTCTGTCGTTCCGGGTGGAGGAACCTTGGAACTTAAATTTCGAGCACTTTCCGATGAGCTAGAGACTTGAAATTTTGAACATAGCTCAGAATCAAATGACAATGTAGGAATATGAAAAACGTGGTACATTAATATTTTTTAGTACAAAATTTAAAAAAAATATCACTTGTTTTCCTAATTTTATTACGTATATATTTTTTTAAACTAAATCTGTGCGTGTGTAGTTTATGTAAACTTTTCGGTCGGGATACACGTAGGTATTATGCAATGATTTAAAAGCATGACAGACGTTGCTCTACGTATGTTTGTGTTTTAGAAAAAGAATGATATAATTATTTTGACAATTCAAAATAAATCGGCCCGTGGAACAAGATCTACTTAAGTATGTTCCGAATCAAATATTTTTTTTGATTTTATGTAGCACAAATATTATTTATTATCATGAGCTGAGTCACATGTTAAAAAATATAAACTAGAAATTTCGGTATTGGACAGAAAAAAGAATGGAAAATGAAAGCTGCACGCTATTAGATAGGTTGAAATTGAAGCACGAGAAACAGGAGAACGTTAAGGTATTGCATCAGTGCTCTTATAATTTTGTAACCGAATTGTACGACATCCTGAAGTTAAGTGCACAAGTTTGGTATAGGCATTTAAAAGTACTTTAATCCAATACTTTATTGTTTTTCTGTTTGTAATTTCCTATCTTTCTAATAATGGACATAATAGGCCTTGTTTCTATTATTCTTATTTTCATGTAAATAATGACATTCATGCATCACAGTAGTTTTTTTTTATTCGACACTTCCTCCATGGTATAATATATATATCTTTAGTTAAACGACGATACCGATGAAACATCAGATGGAGTCCGAACAAAACTACGTGCTCTAATGGTAGCCCTATTTGGAGTATCTATGTCAGTATGCGCTATCGCTTCCCAACCTGTTGAGCTCGAACTAGAGGACGATGAAGTAGCACAAAGGCTGAACAACGTAAGCTTTGCAAGGCGGTATGTTGTTCACTTATTAATTTTGATATTTTTATAAAACATCTTTTTTTCTCAAAAAAAAGTTTTCCCTACACTTGGATTTTCTCCTGTATCGTGAAGGTACATACATAAATTGCTCAATACATACAACCAGTCCCGGAACAATTGTTTGTAGATGAAGGATTCGAACCCGCGGCCCTCAGCGCCGCAACTCAATGCTAAACCATTGCGCCAAGGAGCTGTCCAAGACAATTTGCATAAAATTGTTTTAAAACTGATCAATCGTGTTTATTGAAAACTTAAGTTGTTATTGTACGATTACTGATCGAATTAAATTGGTTTGATCTCGATATCATAATTTGTTTTCGAGATACTATGTAAGATGAATAATTATTTATAGTTAAAATAATGTACGAACGACAAACACACTATCACATCTTTTAAAACAGAACAATCGGACCGTAGATTAGAGATATCTTACGGGTGGATAATATTTTGAAATTTGCTGTTCCAGAAATCGAATCCATTACAATTTCCCAATCCCTATTTAATAATAAATATCCTAATTTATATTCTACTTACAGTCTTCAAGGATGCTAACCACACAGAATTACCATCAGATGGATTGTGTATGCCTTAACTTTATTATATTATCCCTACCTACGTAAGCTGCTGTTTTCTTGCTGGTTCTTCCCAGGACAGAGGTTTTTTTTCGAACCAGTGGTAATTAGACAAAAGAGTGACTTTCAATAAGTATTATTTATAATCTATATTGAATAAAAAAGTTTCTGTTTCTGTTTCTGTTTCTGCGATCCGACATTGGCGCAAGCTTCGATGTTCCATTTACCTAAAAAATATTTTTCGTTATATCGAGGACAGCAGAAAAATTACTTGGTAATTTTATTTCATTCGCACAGTTCCGTGCTCATAACCAACATCCATCCATCTATTACCACAGTATAAATAATAGTAAGTACTACCACAGATTAAATAGTGATGGGTCAACTCGAGTTGCGCTCAACTCGAGTTAACTCGAGTTGGATTTGCCTAACTCGAGTTTGGGCTGCTGTACATGAACGGATCAAGTACAGTGCCGGATTAACCACGTAGCAGGAGTAGCAATTGCTACGGGCCCTGCGTATCCAAACCCGCCTATCACCGCCTAAGCGTAATTTTTTATGTGAAACTTAATAAGATGTTGCATATTGAATTTACTAGATGTCACAAAAACGTGAATCGTTACACCTTTTTCGACTAAGAGAATCCACGGCAGACAATCAGTAACCGATTATTTCGCTGGCGAAAATAAACACAGAATTTCATACGGTTAACGCACAAGTTTCAACGCCCACCACGACGAATGGCTTGGTTCTCGTACTACTGATCATGCGGGAAGATCTGTTTACGACTTTGCCTTGACATATGGTCTTACACAAGTGGTCACTTCGCCCACGCAGATTCAAGATGTGGAGGATCATCCGGAGGGATATCGCGTCTCAATCGATGCCCCTCTTGGCTCTTCGGATCACTGCCTGATCCGGAGTACCAGCGCCCATCACTTGCTCATTGCAGGCACAATCTGTAGGCTGCCACCGTGTGTGGTTTTGGTCAGCGGATTGGGATTTGATGCGGGCTTTCTTTGCATCCTACCCATGAGGGCGGATTTGCTTCTCGCTGGATGATCCAATAAAAATTGTTGCTGAGTCTGTCGCCGATGTAGTGCTTCAGGGGATTGATTTTTTCGTCCCGCCATCTGTAGTGCCTATCGTCGGCAGATCCCAGCCTTGGTTTGGACACTCCTGCAAAATTTGCGTCGCGGAAAAAGCAAAAGCAGAGTGTTACAAGGCCTGGGATGAAGCATCGGTGTTCCGGAATGCAAACACTAGTACACACAAAAAAAAGTACAACTCAGCCCCCAGGTCCTCCAAAAGAGTTATCGCTAGGGCAAAGTCGGAGCACATTGGGAGAATTGGCGAGAATTTAGTTCACCTTCCTTCGGGAACTCATGCGTTCTGATACCTTCCCAAGGCTATCCAAGGAAATTTTTGTAAGCTATCATTACCATCTTTGCGTAGGGAGGATGACGCGCTGGCCCATGCCGCAAATGAGAAAGCAGATCTTTTAGGTTATATTTTTGGGTCCAACTCGACTTTCGTCGATGGGGGAACATACTAATAACATACGTGTGAGTGCTTCATGCAATGTGCTGTTTACACGTCAAAAAGACGAGTGGGCTTGATGAAATCCCCCAATTGTGCTAAAGACGTGTGCTCAAGAGTTGGCACCGCTTTTTACGCGTCTTTTCCGGTTTTCTTACTCTTTAGGCGTAGTTCCAGGCTCATGGAAGACATCCTTAGTGCACCCGATCCCCAAAAAATTAAAAATAAGTATTTTAAATTTTTTCCAAAAATATACCCATATGTTTTAAAACAAGGGTACGAAGTTTGTATAAAAATTTCGTATTATAAGAATCATAGCCCAAACAGCTGTACGTATAAGTGTGAAATTAGAAACATAGGTTCTTTTTATTACGTAGGCCTCCAATAAAAAAGGATTTTTGAAAATTCAAACTAAGAGGGTGAAATAGGGTGTTACAGTTTGCATGAATCTTTTTATGCTAGGGGCGATTGAATCGAAACTTGCAGAAAGTACTTTGTATATAAAATAAATGGATATGTATTTTGCGGTTTTAGTATAAAGAAAAGTAATTAATGATGTTTTAATTTAAAGACTGGTTCAAACGCTCTTTAAAATTATAAAATATCCATTTTTTCCCTAAAAACCTTTTAAAACGAGGATGCAAAGTTAGTTATGTGTGCATCTTGAATTGATGCTAAACAAGATGACAAAAATTTTATGTGTAGGTATGAGTAATTAAGAGATTGAATCGAATATTATGTGAAACTTACACAATATTCGATTTAATTTTGTACATTTTTGTTGATTAAAAGAATTACAATTATTTTTTTATTAATTGTGTTGATTTGACTTAGTTTTATTGTTCCTGCAGATAGCACAATAGTTACTTATTTAGTATTTCATTAACTCATCAAAAATCCTGACATGTCAGGATAAATCCTGACATCTGGTAACCCTATCCAGAGCTGAACATGTGCCTCATCCACAGTTGGCAACCGATTGGTTGGAAACCGCAGTTTTTATAACTTTTAGTTGTTTCATTTTTTCTCAGTCGCCTCTTATGTCACCCACGGGTCGATGTATGGTAGTAAATAATCTTACACTGCCACTACATGGTCACAGCCTAAGAAGATAGACTGTACATGGTCAAGAACGTGCATTAATAAAAATTTATACCTTTAGTACCTACCTATATATTGAGGTAATTTTTTTGTATTTTTTTTTTCAGTATAACCAAACCAACTATCCGCCTAGTGATAGGTTATGGGAAGCTTAGTGCAATTGTCACAGCTATAACTTCCTTGCTGTTACTGCTTGCAGTTATGTCGAAGGTACGAATAATATAGGTACTTAGAATCCAATCGCAGCCGCAGTTCCTTAGGTATTTGTTTTGTACTGTGTTCTTATGTATCACAATATTATAACTTCTAGAATATTTGAATAAGAAAAACCGGCAAAGTGCGAGTCGGACTCGCGCATGAAGGTTTCCGTACCATCGTACAAGATTTAATACTATGTAGGTAAAAAACACGATTCTAGTAGGGGAGCCCCCTTTAATGTTTAATTTATTTTTATTATTTGCTGTTATAGCGGCAGCAACAGCAATACACATTCTGTGAAAATTTCAGCTGCCTACCTATTTACGGATCATATGACTATGACGGACAGCGGAGGCTTAGTAATAAGGTCCCGTTGGTTACCCTCCGGGTACGCAACCCTAAAAATTATGAGTACAATTTTTTCCATGATGTTAATACTAATACTATAAGCTTGTGTGCATTCTTTACGTGGCTCTTGTATAATAAACAAGGGTATGTTAATTTTTCTACTTTCCATATCGTGTATGACTGAAAAGGTTATCTACAGTTTTTTTTAAGTATTCTATAAACCACTTAACAATTAAACTTAGTTTCCGATTTCATGGCTAAGCGTGACCATTAACGCAATTCCTCCCCACATGAATTGGTGCGGGCTAATAAGGCTAAATACGGCTAAAAGAAACCAATAGAAAATGCTATTATTACGAGGGGCGGCTGGTAAGTCCTCCGCCTAAGGTACTTAATGAAAGAAAATATATGGTTTCTATTTTTTATTTTTCAATATAATCTCCCTCAAGTGAAATACATTTCTCACATCTCGCATACAATGCCTTTAACCCACCCAAAAAATATTCTGTATCTTTCTCTTCAAAATGACGATCTTGTTGTTGTTGTTGTCATCTGCAAATCTCCGGCCCCGTAAGTCCTTTTTCAAATTTTCAAAGGAGTCAGTCGTTTTTGGGCCCACTAGAAATTTTAACGACCCTTAATGGTATTACATACAAAAAAAAGTTACCAATTTATTATAATAAATGGCCTATACATTTTATGAATATCTAAACGGAATCAAGAAATCTAAAAAATGAGTGGTTTTGATATTCCGTGTTCTGTTAATGTAACATGGGGAAAAATGCGTAATGAATCATTTTGCAGTTTCTATTAAAAGAAAAATGTATTTTTACCAAGATAACTTATTATATACATATTATATTTGTACTTATTTGTATATTATATATTTATTACTAAAAGGGATACCACTGAGATTTTTATCCTATTTCTAAAAGTGTTAGCTTATATCATATATCATGGTTCAAAGACACCGTGGAACGAAACGCTATTTTGTCATTGACTTCGTGCTGGGTAAAACCGACGGCCATATTATCATAATATAAGCATCATATCTATGTCCGGCGGCGGGTATTACTTTACGGCATTGACATTCGTCAGACTGCTGTTTTTTGTACTTACTTACTTACTTATCTGGAAGATCAGCATACACTGAAAACAATTAAATAATATTTGTGGATTTCAACGCACTGTGCGAAGACAATAACTAGCCGAGACAGGAGCAGAGGTGCGCCAACTTTTATATTTGTGGATTTCTCAAGAGGTGAGTATCTTATCTTATGGAATGCGAAGAATTCAACTGTACAAAACCTACAATTGATTTAAAGTTTCAAACTTTTATGTGAAATATATCTTATTTTTGTCACTCTCGAAGTTCTAGTCCAAAAATATTATACTACGGAAACGAAAACTACTAAGTTTCGTTTATAATGTATTACATTTTATTTTATTTTTACTGAATATTGAGATATGGTACGACTTTTTAGAAATAAAATAAACGACCCACACCCACATACACTTAACGATCTATACATGTTTTAGTACTTAATTATTTTAAGTTTGTAAAAATACTAATAAATATCCCTTCATATTACTAACAAATTAATATGTCAATATCTAATCAATGCAACAAGTGTTGGATTATATTATACAGGTTAGCCAAATATTCCACATTATGTATTTAATTCGCCAATGACATTCGAAAATGAAAACTGACGAGTTTAATTAAAAGTATATGTGAGTGTATAATACAAGTTTACTTTTGCCCCTAGAATTTTGGAAAATCTATAATTTATGTTGAATTACCTAAAACATATGACAAACACAATTCTTATTAGTATGTTAAAAGTGTCAAAGTATTGAAGTGTTATGTTATTGGTAAAATCTAATTTAATTAATAGAGAAAATAAAATCACACAAAATATACACAAATCTATGTTAAAAGTGTCTGTCAGAGTAACTATATCCACAACCGTTACATCCTATCAAAAGCCCATTGCTGAACATAGGCCTTCCTCAGATTTCAAAGGAGGATACTTGCTATAGTTGCCATGCTTAGTAGACGAGTCGGCAACCACAGTTTTTTATTGGTAGTTGTTAATAGGAAGATGTTGTTAAATTCAGAAGGAATGTACACATTCCTTCTGAATTTAATATTTATAGATATAGATAACATAAAATAAATGGATGTTATTAGGAATACATATTAGTGTTAATATTTAATTAAATACATCTACTATTTATGTTTATTATATTTAAACTCCATCAGGAAGCAAGAATTTTGTTTACATTATTTTTATGTTATTTTGTTGATTGTAGGTAATGTACATTCTTTCTGAATTTAATATTTTTTTACTTCTTTATTTTTTATTTGCATTTCCAATTTTTTCAGTTACATCTACTTGATGCAGTTTGTTGTAACTGCCTAAGAATATTGCAAGAAAGTATTGAAACTGCTCATTCCATTAGAAGATTTGTATTCCATGTGGATCTTCAATTTTAAGAGCTCATTTTAAGAACTCAGCAGAAAGAGAGTACTTACGAGTATTAAGAGTACTTAAGAGTATTAGGTACTTACTTTACTTTAACAGCCTGTAAGTGATCCCCTGCCTGAAATAGGCTTGCCCGGAGGAGTTGGCATAATCGCTTTGGCACACAGATTGATGTTTGTAGTATCATACACCTCGCACTACAAACAATTTGGCTATTCACCACCAGGTTATCTTTAACTTTACAGCCTATCAAAAGTCTACTGCTGAACATAGACCTCCCCCACAGATTGCCTTATAGGGGAGATATTCGATAACCACAGTTTTTTTTCTTTAGTTGCTACTTCTTCCTTACCTTACCCCATATTTGTCTGCCTTTGTACTTAATACACAAGTAATATTTTTTACCTTAAATGAAATTAGTGTAAATGTAAAACGTCTAGAAACTTGTACTTAGTTAAATAATGTTATAATTCTAAAATAACTACTTCACTTGTTTACCTTTCTGATTTGATGTATTTTTATTTCTTTTACCTTAGTGGAATCTGGTTTACTACAAAAGTAATATGAAGGAAACGAGTACATGCTATTTATATATAATTTAAGAGACATTAAGACTGTTTATTAGTAATAAAGATTGAAATAAATAAAATATTAATAAATATCATTATTTAGGTGGAAGACACTGTAAAACTATAGTCTGTTCTGGTTAGTTGATGAAAAAAACACTTTTCAGATGGATCATTTAGAATGAGTCTGCAATCTTGTCGGCCGAGAGCTTCTACAACTGTATGAAGACACAAATGATAACAGGGATATGGAATTACAATTCATGAATATTGAAGACATCGGTAACATCCAACAAACACCCTTATGCCTGTAACTGTAACTCCTGCCATTTCCAGAGCGGCATCAACAATTACTATAATATGCAGACCTTTTCTATCAAAAGGTTTAAATTATTTCTTAAGCAAAATTGTCTAGTAAGGATTATTATACTACTAGAGAGTAAATGACTGATAATAACCCTGGGAATAAGGTGATCGCTACCATGCTGTTTCTAAATGTTTTCAAAACAATTGTATAAAAAATTATATTGTAAAATGTGCTTTTTTTTAAAAAGTCTCGCTGGGTTTCTTGCTGATTCTTTCCAGGACAGAGGTTTTTTTGCGAACCAGTGGTAAAAGTAAAAAATGACTTTTAATAAGTATTATGTATTGTAATCTATATTGAATAAAAATGATTCTATTCTATTCTGTGGCTAGTTATAAGCGTGCTGCTTCTACTTCCCGACACTGTATTTTTAAGTTATGTAATCATTTATCTAGATTCTTAATACCTAAACTACTAAAAGAGAGATTGCTGATTGATAACTCATTTTATGTGCCACTATGCGCTCGTATTTGTGAATACCACTTAAGTGAACCTCACAATGATTGGAATAATTTATACACAAGTAGTAATGATGCATATTTATATAGTAATATAAATATGCATCATTACTATATGGTAGTTTTTGCCACAGTTGCTACGCTTGTGGCAACCAAAGCTTTTTGTGGTATTCTATAGGGAGATGTTGCTGCTCATCTCCTGGTATCTTTATTTTACTCTGTTACGACTTTTACGACACCATACGGGACGAAACGCGATGGCAGTTGACGGAAGGGCTATACAATATTTTACATATATTTAATTTAGGGAAGACCTATGTTCAGCAGCGAATTGTTGTAATGATGACGAATAATAATCAATAAAACTTGTAATTATTGTTGCTTACTTGACCTGTTTCTACTATGTGCCTTATTATAAATAAAGCGCCTAATTTATAAATAAACGCCGAGCAAGTTGAATAGATGCTCTGGTACCTTTTCGTATCTCTTTCAATTAACAATTTTTGTTTTTTTATAGAATAAGTGTGACAAACGAGCGCACGGTCCACCTGATGGTAAGTAGATGCTGTGGCTCATAGACATCTACATTTATCCTCGTTTAAGAATCAAAATGCAGATGCATAGTCCCCTGAGGACTAAGATGGAGTGCTCGTTTCAGTAAAAGGACTCCGGTTCTCTACACTCCATACGAAACACAGGAGCATTAAGCTACTATTTTACGCTGGTAGCGTTTTCCGTGAGCGTGTCCTACCCCGGTCGAGCCGTATCCGTACACAACTAGTTTAAAACTTCATCATTACAGCCTATAGCCCTAGGCCTATGTTCAGCAGTGGACAAGTCCACTGCTGAACATAAACCTCCCAAGGTATACAAAGCACGGTCCTGAGCCACCTGCATCTCCATAGACTTTTGAATATCTTACCAGGTCGTCACTCCAACTAGAGGTAGCCGTCCACACTGAGCTTGGTACGAGACTGCTACTCGAGAATTTTACATTTAGCTTTAATTGCAGTTGGATGTAAACATGCTAATCAATGAACACATATTAAAAGAATGTCCTGGCACTGCACTCGCGGCCTGTGATACTTATAATAGACTGCTTTAAGAATATGATGATTTTACAATAATAAACAATAAAATGCAGTGACAATACAGTGTTTCTTTTATCCTAACACAAATAGTTCAAATGACCCCATGCTATTTATTTTTCGTGGTTAATATCGTAAAAATCGGATATGTTACTATCCAGTCATTTTGGTTTTAATGGTGCTTGGATGTAAACATGTTATTCAATCAATACAAATTAATAACAATGTCCTGACACTGCACCTGGTGGCATGTGTCACTTTTAATACTGCTTTAAGAATGTGATGATTTTACAATAACAAATACAGTGACAATATAGAGTTTTTTATCCTTACACGACCAGTTCAAAACATCTTACGTGCTATTTATTTTCTCAATCGCTGTAGAGGTAAAATTCGCTAAACACCCTTAATAGTTCACTGTTGGACGCACATGCACCTAAAACCGTGTTACTGGTTGCAAATGATATTAGATAAATAAGTACATGTGTGCTTGTTTCAATATTCATTAACTTTTTCAGGTGGGTTGCTTAGAATAAATGTGTATGTCTTGTAGGCTGAAATCTTGCAGAGCTGCTCGTAAGCAGAGACAAAAAGTATATGGATATTGAAGACAACAGTCTTATATCGCATAAAATATCCTTATGATTCCTAACAATTTCATAAATGGACATGTCATTATCAAGTTATTTTGAAAAATCTTTGGAATGATAATGACTGACAATAATAAATACAATTAAATTATACATGTGTTTGTAATCCTTACACTAGTTTAAAACATCTCACTTCATATTTATCAACATAAATAAACATGATATTACCTAGTCATTTTGGCTTTAATGGTGTTTGGGGTATAATAACTAATCAGTTAATATATTTTAAAGCAAAGTTTACACTGCACTGCACCTTTACTAACCAACAAAGATATATCAACATAAAGTCTTAACACCGCGCCTGTCTGTCTGTTCCACTATTAATAGACTACTTTTGAAATGATTACAGTAATAAATACAGTGGTATTTTACTTTTTATCTTTTACAACCAGATTAAAACATCTTTCTTACTATATAGCATGTAAAGGTAATATTATAAATGAACATAATATTATCGTATTATTATAAATGAACATATTATCTTTTATTCATTTTTTTAATCATATTTATTTAATTACTGTAATGGTGTTTGCGATGTATATTCACTAATCAATCAATACATGTAAAAATGTTTCTTGGTCAGAGTACTATTTTGCCGGAACTACTAAAAGGATTTTAATAAAAGTACCTATAAATGTTAAATGTACCTGCAACTTTGTTTTATGCTAAATTATTTAGCTATCCTATTCTATTCTATATACACTATTCTAACTCACAATACCAATAGAAAATGCTATTATTACGAGGGCGGCTGGTAAGTCCGCCGCCTAAGGTATAATGAAAGAAAATATATGGTTTCTATTTTTAATTTTTCAATATAGTCTCCCTCAAGTGAAATACATTTCTCACATCTCGCATACAATGCCTTTAACCCACCCAAAAAATATTCTGTATCTTTCTCTTCAAAATGACGATCAACCGCAGCTTTCATTTCGTTGTCATCTGCAAATCTCCGGCCCCGTAAGTCTTTTTTCAAATTTTCAAATTTCAAATTATTGTCCTTAATTTGCACCTGCCATCATCTTTATTTATTCCATTTTTCGTCGGGTTGACTGGTAGAGAATGCCATAGGGCATTAAGTCCGCCCTTTGTAACCCCTAGTTGGTGTGTTGCAATAAAGGATAAATAAATAAAATAAAAAATCGCTAGGTGCTAGGTCTGGGCTATACGGAGAGTAGTCAATCTCTGGGAACCCCGTGTCTTTCAGGGCTTGCCTCGCAACATGTGCGGTGTGAACGGGCGCGTTGTCTTGCAGAAAGAGCGTCAGTTTCCACGTCGTTTTTGTACAATAGCCTCGCGAACCTGAGTCAATAAATTGGCGTAGTATTGGCCATTCATCGTAGTTCCCCTGGGTAGGTAGTCGATAGGCAAAATTCCCTCGCTATCCCAGAAAACAGTCGCCATTAGCTTGGACGCCGACTTTTCCATCTTGAATTTATTCGGCGGTCTTTATCCTTTTTTTATCCATTACATGGACTCTTGTTTGGAATCCGGATCATATTGACGAATCCATGTTTCATCTACGGTGACTATCCGTTGCCAAATGTCTTCCTTGTTATCGCCGACTAGCTCCAAAAAATCTTTGAAACTTGCGAGTCGATGTTGCTTGTTGGGCGGTGTGAGCATTTTCGATACCCAGCGCGCGCTAATTTTTCTCATATTCAAATGTTCATGTAAAATTTGTCCAACTCGTTTTTTGCTAATCTGCAGTTCTTCAGAAATCTGCCACAATTTAATTATTCGGTCGGCCAGAACGATTTTTTCGACTTTTCGGACGTTTTCTTCGGTCAGTACCCAGTCCGTACATCAGTACCGGTCGGACCCCTGCCACGCTATCCGTTAATTTCTGCAACATCAGGGGATTTCATTCGAACGTTAACAAAGTCCACTAGGTACCATCTGAAGATGGCGAAGCCGACCTTGCTCTTTCTAACCGAGACGCAGGTGTCCTCTCCGGTCGATACCTCTCTCCGGGTACAAATTAGAACACCTTTGTGCCTCGGGCTGGAGTTTGCGTATACGTCAGAGAGGAAATCTGTTCTCGACGCCTCGGCAGTCTTGAAGGTCAGCGACGACTATCCTCGCATCTACGGGTGCCTCTATAAGTAATGCCGATACAAACCAACCCATCGACCACGTCCAAATCACTGCAGCTCCGTGCTACAACAGGCCCTATCTGCAGAGATCGTGATCCTTGGTGATTTTAACGGCCACCACGCTGAATGGCTTGGTTCTCGTTTAACCGATTAGGTGGTAAGATCTGTTTATGACTTTGCCTTGGCATATGGTCCGACACAAATGGTTAGGTATTTCGCCTACGCGGATTCTAGATGTGGAGGATCTTGCACCTTCCTTGTTGGACCTTCTGCTGACCTCCCATCCAGACGGATTTTAAGTCTCCGTCGACGCCCCTCTTGGCTCATTGGACCATTGTCTGATCCGGACTATGGTGCCACTCACACTCCCATCGCGGTTATGTTCTGCAGATCGCCGCCGTGTTTGGCACTATAGGTCGGCCGATTGGGATGGGATGCGGTCTTTTTTTGCATCCTACCCGTGGGGGCGGGTTTGCTTCTCGCCGGATGATCCCAGCGTTGTTGCTGATTCTGTCGCTGATGTGGTACTTAAGGGAATGGAATTATTTATTCCATCATCTGTGGTGCCTATCGGAAGCAGAGGCCTTCCCTTGAGGACAGGGGTGGGTATGCTTCTCTCCGGATGATCCCAACGTGATTTTGTCGCTGATGTGGTACTTCAGGGAATGGAACTCTTTATTCTATCATCTGTGGTGCCTGGTTTGGTCGCTCCTGTAAAATTTCATTACGCTATAATAGGAGTGCTTCACCAGCGCTGTTAAAAATAAGTATAATTTCGCCTTTAGGTCGGTACAATACGGTTTACACAACGCTCGGTGCGCATAGCACTACTCTCCCTAGACGTCAAGTCGAGTGGGCCTGATGGAGTTCCTCCCATTGTGCTGAAGACGTGTGCTCCCTATTTGGCACCGGTCGTAACGTGTCTTTTCTAAAGCTCTTTTTCCCTAGGCGTAGTCTCGAACTCAAAGAAGACAGCTTTAGTGCACCAGATCTCTAAAAAATAACCGAAAATCGACCGCTCAGACCTATCCAACTTGTTCTCCAAAATAATGAAAACCATTGTGAACTACCATCTCATGAGGTTGAGGATCACCTACTGAAAAGTGACCGCCAGTACGATTTCCGTCGGGGTTGCTCAAATGGTGATTTTCTGGCTTACCTGACTCATAAATCGGCGGAGGCAGAGAGGGAGACCCTGGCCGTTAGTTTGGACATAGCGAAGGCCTTCTATCGGGTTTGGCACAATGCGCTTCTTTCGAAGCTCCCTTTCTATGGGCTTCCAGAGAATTTGTGCAACTGGATTAGCAGTTTTCTTGCAGATTGGAGCAACAAAGTCGTAGTAGAAGGTGCATGCTCCATTTACAAGCCTATTTATGCTAGTGTTCCACAAGGCTACGAGCTATCACCTACGCTGTTTTTTCTGCTTATCAATAATATGTTGCAAACCAGTAACGTGCACTGTAACTGCTTTATACACCGGCTGTGCCTATATTTCTCGGGAAAACGTCGCCGAGTACCGAAACAAACTTATGTCTGAAGTCGAGTCTTTGCCGGATAAGGTCTCGGATTGGGGCGACTATAACGACGATAATTAAGTTCAATGCCCAGAAGACACAAGTTTGCGCGTTTACCACTAAAAAGAACCCCTTTGTCGTAACTCCTCAATTTCAATGCACTTCCCTTGTTACCTCAGCCAGTATCGGAATCTTCGGCGTTGACATATCGAATAACGTGCAGTTTCGTGGTCACTTGGAAGGGAAGGCTGAATTGGCCTCTAAAAAGCTTGGCGTGATGAGCAGAGCAGGACAGATGTTATGCCGGCACACTGCTTGCAACTTTACAACGGGCAGGTTCGGCCTAACATAGAATACTGTTCTCATCCCTGGGCCGGGGCTCCCTAGTACCAGCTTCTTCCACTTGACCGCATCCAGCGCAGAGTGGCTCGAATCGTCGACGACCGACGAAGACAAAAGTTGAGACGAAGAGATGTTGCATCCCTTTGAATTTTTTAACGCATTTACCACGGGGAGTGTTCAAAGGAATTGTTCGGATTAATTCCAGCCACAAAATTTCATCAACGCATTTCACAAATCCACATCATCGGGATGTTTGGCGGTCTACTACTGTTGGACCGATACGACTTAGGGACCTTCAAGAAACGAGCTTACTCCTTTTTAAAAAGCCGGTAACGCGCCTGCAATTCCCCTGGTGATGTATTTGTTAATAGGCGGTGGTCGACACTTCACTAGGTGAGCCGCATGCTCGTTTGTTCCCCTCTTCTATGTAAAAAAAAAACAATAAAACGAAGTAGACAATTATCTTTAACAATGTTATATTTATGTTCTGGAAGTGGGAGTAATTTTTGTGATTTCAGTTCGAGCCGTCCGCGGTCAGGGGCTAAAAAATTAAAACTCAAAAATTCTTTGTACAACTAGGATAGTACATAATTTTTCGAACGTCGCTCTTGGAGGCCGAGGGGCCCCTTTAGCTTGGGGGCCCCGGGGCACTGCCCCGCCTAGCTACGCTACTGAGTGTTGTAACTAGTGACATGAGTAACAAGCTAATTACTCATTGTTAAGTACCCTAGGCCGCGAACTTTTCAGCCGCCCTGGTATATTGTGTAATATTATCATATTACACAATTGCTTCAGAAATCGTGGTGGCAACGAGGGGCTCGATGGTTGGCCGCACCAGCTCTACTAGTGGCAGCCTTGGAGACCGCGTCGGATGTGAGCGACGCGTTACTCGTCACCGTACTTCGAAGCACGGCAGCGCCTACAAGAATTGTCGCGCAAACTTTCGCCGCTTGCGCACTTATCACTGTTGAAATATTGGTCTGGTGGGTGCATAATTAATGTAATTGTTTTATATGTTTATTTTCATTCATTCATTACAGCTTCCCCAATAGATCACATCATAGGGGGATATTTGCCATAGTTGTCACGATTGGCAGGCGGACTGGCAACCCGTTTTTCAATGTTATCATATTTTGAGTTATCAGGAAGATGCTGCTGCCCATATACTGTTTCATTTTCTTCTGTCGCCTCTTACGACACTGACTACTGCTAAGCCACCCGTCACGTCAACGTGGGAACTCGTTCTAGGGATGGAGAAACGCCTCGTTTGACCAAGGACGGGTTAAGTCGGACACGCACAGACTAAAACTGCAACCGCAACTTTCGCCTCATATTTTCATTCTAGTCGCTAAGTTCTCAGTATACACTGCGATAGATCGACAGATCTCTAAATTCCCACCCTCAATATCTTGCAAAAGTTTTATTATTTTGGCATAATTTCAATAAGTTAATAATTATTCCCGTATATCTGACACTGCATCCATGCCAATGTCCGAACTTATCGACATCAGATTGTCGTAGCTTGTGGCACTATACACTACTACCACAGCTATACTACTCACTTAAATCATATAATCTACTCAATTATATCAGGCATTTCAGAGAATATGTAGCATTCTTATTATTTTAAATTTTAATCTTTAATATGATTATTGCAATAGGCTCCTTTTCCTCATACGATGTATCTTGCCCATTTCTGCCGCTAATAGAACAGATTACATACAATAATACTTATTACAAGTAATTTATGCTTTCACCACTGATTCGGAAAAAACCTCCGTCCTGGGAAGAACCAGTAAGAAACCCAGCGATACTTTTTTTTAAACATAAGTCTATTTCATGTACTTTACTGTGGATAACTCTTTAAATGTTTTTTGCATATTCTCGTGAGTGTCATTATGATTATATGATCTTTCATTGTAACTACGCTTATAGATTCCTACTGTTGCCTATTAATTGAATTAATTATTTGAAACTGTTGTTTTTAGAAGTAAATATTTTAAAAATTCAAAACTTATGTTTAAATAATGTTATAAAGAAATTAAATTAAAAAAAATTATCACGTTTTTATCATATTCTTTCATCCGAATTTGAGCTATGTTCAAAATTTCAAGCTTCCAGCTCATCGGGAAATTAGTTTAAAATCAATTACTAAATTCCACCCGGAACCACAAACAAGAAAGTCACTTAATAAAAACGTGGTATAATAAATAGTATTCTTTTTATGTGATGGTATCTTTTTTATTAAGTTACTTCGAAACCTTTTCAAACGATTTCGTTTATTGTAAAATACACAACTTTCTTTCTAATAATATTAAACATAGCACCAAATTATACTCTTAGTATATTACAGAATATAATTACAGGTGGTATCCCATCAGTCCTCGTTGGTGACAATGCAATTGTAGCCTGACTTTGTTCATACCTACAAAAATATAATCTTGTGCATCATGGTCTTTCTTTATGCAGGTACTTCATTGCAAAATTTTTTCAATACATTCCGAGAGTGCAGCATGATATAACCGAAAAGGATAAAGAAGCTTAATTGTTATAATTTTTCATAAGTATTTCAAATAAAAAATACATTGATACGGGATAAGAGTAACTTTTAAAAAAGCAGGATACAAAATTAAAAGTACTGACAATACATATATTACAGAGAAGAAATAAAACAAATATGACGGAGCAAAACTTTTTATTCATCAATATATAATACCTCAGAACCTTTACCCAAAATGTGAAGCGCGGCTATGTGAGGAAGCATCTTAAAGGCACATTTTTTTAAGTCTACCAATAAAATAATATATTACCATAATATCACATTGTACTTATTTGTTATTTGATTATATATTTCTCAAAAATAATATAAACTGGTACTTATATAATATTATTTTTGTTAATTTTGAATATATCTCACCAAGTTTATGATATGTATATTAGTTATATTAAACTCTGGACAGAAATAGGAATACCCAATAACACCTAGTTTAATAAAAAGCCTCTAATAATAAAAAAAGAAAAATTTTAAATTTGCTTTTAGCTATTCAGAAGAAATATGAATTTTTGGATAAGATTACAAATATTTCCTTATCAGGAAAAAATTACACAAACAACATTGCTGTAAGAAATTTAGAAAAAGGTAGTTATTAAAATCATTTTCTAAAAGCAGGATTCTTAAAACTAATAATATTTATGTTAAACAAAACAAACAAGCATTGATTATGGGCTGCGATAATTCTAGTAAGAATACTAAACAGGTCCATGACCATGAAATTATTGCATTGAAATTTGGATGAAAACTGATTTATAAATTGAATTACATACACACATACATAATACATACATTCATTAATACATAATATTAAGAACGTGTTAAAATAGAACTTTAACTTGCAGAATACTTTAAAAATATTAAAACTAAAAATAAGAAATTGTGTAGTGAGAAAATGTAAAGTTATGAAAGGTACATCATAAATAAGGTAAGTACTCTTTTTAATTATAAGATAAAAATGAAAAACCGTTACAGCCTATTAAAGTCCACTGCTGAACATGGGCCTCCCCCATAAATTGCCTCATAGGGGGATATTTGCCATAGTTACCACACTTTGTTGGGAACTGCAGTTTTTTATTTTTAGTCGTTATTCAAAGACGCTGCTGCCCATCTCCTAATTGGTTTCCCTCAGTCGCCTTTTACGTAGTAGATATTCTTACACCGCCACTACTCGGTATTTGTTAACATTAGCACTATTATACCGATTGCTGTTTTGTGCGCAAGATGTGCAATTGATGCTTTGTTAACCAGCAGTGAACGCAAATATAAAACATGTTTTATATGAATATGGGTTAAGCAAAGCGAATGCCTTGACAGAGGTCACAAATAATTTGTTTCTTTTGTGGATACAACGCACTCCTCCGATTGATTTCTTCATTAATCCAAAACATTAAATGGTTTTTCAGATGCAAAATTGTATCTTGACGAACGATGCCATCTTGGAAAAATTCTTTCAAAACTATTACAATACCATTGTCGGTATCCCTGCACGGATTGCCAAGCGGTCTTTTATGTTTCATATAGTTGAAAACAAATTTTACTATTTGAGATATTAGATCTTCTTCTGGATTTAAAAGCTTCAGCTTAGCAATATCCTCGGGCAATAATTTTGCGATTATATTAAAGCAAACGGTCATTAGACTTTCGTAAATTTGTTGACTGACATTTTCCAACATTTTTGCAATATTTTCTGCACCAGACGCACTGACTCGTATAAAATATACACCAATTTGTATTATTTCTCCAGGCGGAAGTGACATGAGTACGCTGTCTTCTTTCTTTGAATCAATATACTGTGCAACGGATGTGGTGGGCAAGATCCTTGTAGGTACATTTTTAGTTGTAACGGAAGCGGGGCCTAAAGAACTAAACAACTCTGATCTTTCTACTTTTCCTATGTTGCTTAAATCAGACGGGTTGAATTTGTGTTGTGCATTTAAGTTAACTCGGCCATCTGCAGTCATTGATATCCTCAGTTTATGTTGGTTGACATCTTTATTTATGCGTAGGATGTCAGCAAAGTATTGATCTTTATTAACAATGTTTTTGATTCCCAGTATGACTTCGGTATTGCCGTGGATAGTTCCTTTTACTCTTCTGGATTCTGCACTGATTTTATCAAATATTTTCCTGTAACCAATATGTACATAATATAATGTTTTTTTTTTATAGGATAAAGGTGACAAGAGAGCACACATTCCACCTGATGGTAAGTGGTTGCTGTGGCCCATAGACATCTACACCTATTTTCACGTTTGCGAATCAAAAGACAGATGCATTGACAGCCGTGTCAGATGGAATGCCTCTTTTCCAGTAAAATGGGTCTCCAGTTCTCTAACCTCACCATACGAAACACAGCAGCGTTAAGCTGCTATTTTACGCTGGTATTCTGTGAGAGCGTGGTCCTTCCCCGGTCGAGCCGACCCATTCGTGCTACAACTATACAACTAATATAGCAGCTATATTAGTTGTCTCTACCACTTTAAAAGGTGTAAGTGTAAACTATCATTTTATTATTTCATATACATATATCGCATCACGCCTGTAATCTGAGAGGGGTAGGCAGCGTCCAAAGAGCAGCGGGCTACTCGGACCAATGTTAGCCAAAAAATATGTGCTTAGACGGAAAATTTTAAAAGAAGTGATAGGTGGCTACCTCGCCGCTTACACAATCACAAATTCAATATCCCATTAGCCGCCTCGTACGACATGCTAGGCAATTAATACAGTTGGCACATTCATAACATGGAACCTAAAAGTTCCAAACAAACATGGAATTTTATTTTCTTAGGAATCTATCAGGACTCAGAATTTCAATACATTTATCAAAAATAACAACTTTCTTAAAAATTTCATAGAGATAAATTAGCTGCCATCAGTATGAAAATCAGTAGTTATATTTACATTAGGGTGCAGATACATAGGCAACTCAAATTGCTCAATCCTGGGCAATATAGTTCAATTATGAAGTCACTATAACATAATGCAATTCACATCATGCTGACATGTAGTAATTAACCAGAGTTACTGCCACTCCATATCAATCAACATAATAAATTTGGCAAAGCATTCATACACTGGCAGTTCAGAACAACAATCGCTGGCAGTGAAAATAAAATAAAATCTTTATAAAAAAATTAAACAATCTTACCTGTGATTGTTACTTCTAAGCGAAGCTCTATATTCATTAATAGTGTTGGCTTGAGCATCCTCAATAATATTCTGTGCAGTTCGGTTAGATATTGCCGCGTGGAAAAAGAACAAGGTGGCAGCCGAGAATTGGAACAGTTCGAGTTTCGTTGGAGTCTCTCCATGTTTGCGATACTGCGAATATTTATATTGATTATTAAACACAATACACACAAAGACTACAAATTAGACAGTAATCAGTAACATTCTATTTAACTGGCCTACAAATAATTGTTCCAGGTCTGAATGTTTGTCTTTGTGCACTTTATGTATGTAAAATGCTTCTATGATACAAGAGAAAATCCTAGTAGGGGTATTAAAAAAAAACTTGGACATTTTATGTCGATGCGCTTATTTTTAAAGCCCAACTTGATTTATATTTTATTTTAGCCGAACTTGATTAAGAAAATAAATGGACTTCACTCAATTTGTCAGCTTTTACTCCTCTCTAACTCCCCCCCAATTCCCGTCTCTATACTAGGGTTTTCTCCTGTATCGCAGAGGCGTTTGACATACATAATTTACACATGGTAAAACCATCTAGACCCGGAATGTCGATTTGTATGCTGCATATGGGATTGTTTTGTACAGTATTAAAACCCGCGGCCTCGAAGCCAAATGATAAACCACTACTCGGAGCCGTTCAAATAGCATTTGCATTTAAAGTTAGGTTCTTTATTAACTGAGTCATATAGAATCGCTTGTATGTATGAAAATAAAATTCAAAAGGTTGTTAAATACCTTCACAATAATATGCACAAGACTGTTAATAAATCCGGCACCGCTGGTAAATATGTTTGCATGACGAAGAACTTCTACGGAGAGCGTCAAGGCTTGCCCAGTCTGAAAGAAATGTTGAAATTTATATATACAAGTCCAATTGTTTATGCCTAAAGTGAAACAATTATTTTGAATGTTACCAATACATAGTAGTATTGTAATAAATAAAATGATCTATAATTCATAATAAAAGACAATTTTATGACATGTATATGATTTAACATTTTTATAATAACTAGAAATTTTGAAGGAAATGGTTATTTGTAATTTAAAAAAAAAGGAAGAGTTTAATTTGCAAGTTTTTCTTGTTTTTCATGGCAAGCTAAAAGCGTAACACGGACATTGAGTCATTCAAAAAATCTTTAGAGCTAGCAGTGGTTACATTTTCCGGAGTGATTCATAAATTTATAGATGCATGGTACAGGAAATGAAAAGCCTTTATCAAAGCCAAAGGCGGCCGCTTTCAACAAAACTTGTTTTTAATTAATCTCTAAGACTTTAATAATGTATGTTTACATAAGTTTTATTATTATGTATCTGTAAAAAACTATGCATTTTAATGTGTAACAGAAGTTATGGCCGCACAAGGTGATCGATCACCTTGTGCGGCCATAACTTCTGTTACACATTAAATCATCAGCATAAAAGATCAGCAGATCGGATGTGGTGCGGCATATCTTTGCATCTTATCCTTGGCGGCAGCTCTGCTTCTCTTCTAAAAATCCATCGAGCTGCGTGGATGCCATTACCGATGTGATACGTCAAGCGATGGCGTATTTCATCCCCTTTGTTGACGTGGCCATTGTTGGTAAAGCTCACCCATGGTTCATCACCGAATGCGCCTGTGCTGTAAAGCACAAGCATATAGCGTACTTATCCTGGGTCGATATCCGAGACCGGAAAGCTCCGAAGTTAGCGATAAGAAGAGAGCCTTTAACCAGTCCTGCAAAAAGGTATTACGGCAGGCCAGTTTCGATCGCATTAAACACATCGGTGCAAGGCTCTATATAACATGTCAGCCACTACTAGTGAAATTGACAACAGTTTGTAAAGACAGAGTTCAACGTAACAATGCGTAAATAAACCATATTTACGCATTGTTACATTCAGTCAATAGATGCGGATGATTCAAGACACTGATATATTGCAATCTATTGAGATGTATGTTCAGAACTTCAGCACTACAATTACTATCAACAAGTCAACTACTGAATATAGGCTTCCTATATGCCTTACTAGGTCGTCATTCCTAGTGCCATCTAAGGATTCCCTGCTCGGCTTAATGCCGATTATCGGCTGTCGACTCCTTCGAAAGGCCGTCGCGATGGCTGTTCTCTTACGTTCAACACTTACCGGGTTACGTGATTTCATCAAGTCAGCATTGAAAGGGTTAATCTTGATTCCAAGGCTACCAACATTACGGATGAAATAAGAAAGCGTTCCGATGTTTCACAAAATATATAATTTTTTTTGGATATATTTTTTACCTACGAAAAGCATGCGAGCGGATCATTCGACTGTTGCACAACGCCGTCGATAGTCTTCTGCACCGTTCGGCTGCCGTCAGAGATGAAATCATGCGAGCGGATCATTTCAACGCCGTTCGGCCTCTCCGGCGCCGTTCGGCTGCCGTCGGAAACTTAAACACGTCGAAGTGGTCGTTCGGCTACTTTCAACGCTAGCACGGATGCGATCAGCTAATCGGCAAAACCGCTCGTTTTGCTGTCGGCCGACGTCGTGACGCGTCGTCTGAGCCGAGCCGGTGAGAATGGCATTAGCAACACCCGTATTTCGTAGACATAAAGGTTTTTCTGATCGGCTGAAGCCGCTTCCGCGTCGATAAATGTGGGGACTCCCCAACACAACATTTAAGGGTACAAGGTTGCCACTCAAGAATTATTTTTCCCCGTGTTCTAGGTTCTCCGACGCTATATGACCGGCATCATAGAGTACGAATAGGATGATTATATTTAAATGTACTATCACGAATATATTCAAAAAAGGTTTTAAAGTAAATAAAAACACCAATATTGGACCGTGTTGTGCAGAAATGATCTAACCCACAAACTAGCCAGAACAATGATGAAATAGGTAATTTCCAAGTATGAACCATGGACATATAAAAAAGCGGACACAATTTTGTTAAGAACTGATGCACTGCAATGGCGGCGGTGCAAGTATGTTTGCGTGCAATATAGGATTGTCATGTGAAACAAAATTTCCCCATATTTTTTTATAAAACGTTCTTGCAGTTTTAGAAAATACTATTAAATAAGGCTTCTACTTTTATTTGAAATTATCCTAAATTGAATGTGATATATGGGCCACAACGTTTTCGCCTACGGATTGACCATTACGAATGTGTGCGTGCGCATTAAAATACTTTTTTTATTAATTTTCCTTCACCATTTGCCTATATTGCTTATTCTGAACTTTCTTTGCGAATTTGACCGGTTATTGCAAAATAACCTTGTATATTGCTAAACAGATGTATATATTAATAGTTATTAGTATGTACTAATTATATATGTGTATAAATATGTATATATTTGTATATAAGTATGTATATATTTATTATTAAAATGTATATATTACGCAGGTAATTATCATTTTTATTTTGTTTTTAATTCGATATTGCTACACCTACGTCAATTTCTCACCACTCTCTGGGTATTATTTTGCACGCACTTTGTATTATTTTGTTTTAAGGAATGTAATAAAGAATAATTAAATAAATAAATAAAATATTTTGATCGCTTGGATATTAATAAAAACGTATTGATTTAAATTAATTTAATTTCAAACATAATATCATACAAAAATGAAATAATGTAACTGGAAAGAAACATATTATAAATAAGTAACTAACCAACTATTATGTATTCGAATCTTAGGGAACTTTTGTAAGCGAACCGAAAAATGATTTTACTTATCAACGTTAATAAAATATAAGACATGATGGTAATAATTAATTACGGTATCTTAAAACTAAAGCTCTTAAAATTTATATGAAATTACCGAAGAAGATGAGCTAGATTATTTTTACCTTTGGTAAGGAACCCAAAAATTATTAGAATAGAATAGAATCATTTTTATTCAATACAGATTACAAGAGAAACCACGCAAGCAAGAAACCCATCGAAACTTTTTTTTTTAAATAAACGAAATTTAAATATATTACTTTATACAATTAGTATGAAAACATTTAGAAACAGCATGGTAGCAATCACCTCATTTCCAGGGTTATTATCAATCATGTACTCTTTAGTAGTATAAAACAATTTTTACTTAATAAATATTTAAAACTTTTTGATAGATAAGGCCTGCATATTTTCTGGGACTTAGTTGTAAAAGCGTATACATTGCCTTATTTGCCTTAGTATACGCTTTCAGAACGTCGTGTGCTCGTTCCTAGTATTTACAGAATGAAAATACGAATAACTAGTATAAGCGCAACATAGTGGACTATGTACAAAAATATATATAGAATAGAATAGAATAATTTTTATTCAATATAGATTGTTACATAATACTTATTGAAAGTCATTTTTTTATTTACCACTGGTTCGGAAATTAAATAGTATGCGAAGAACTAGCAAGAAACTCAGCGAGACGTTTTTAAACATATTTCACTTTACAATAATTTTGTTTGTACAATTTTTTTTTATCATAAACCTCAGAAGCTATATCGGAATATCTAATGCAAAAAACCGCGTTATACTCGCTCCAAAAGTTTTTAGTAAAATGGTAACAAAAAAGTGCACAACAACCTCTTAGGGCAAACACATATACTTATATCGTATCCGTTGCGACGTGGGTAAAAATAGCAATTTCTCAAATTTCGAGTAGTTTTTCCCCAAATATAATTAAGAACAATGATCACGTGACGCATGTTTTGTGTTCTAAAAATAGCAATTTAATTTATGACAAAAAATTCATAAGTGATTATAATAACTGACTTTTCCATAAAAGTGATTCCTTGATGATTTTTCATAAAACCACTATGATTTTTGCAAGATTTAACAACGCAAGACGGCATATTTATTTTTGTTTTTGACTTACAACTACTTCTCACGGACGACGTTTGTTGCGTAATGGCGGGCCGAAGACTTATTATTAGTGTGAATGTGTGCGTGACCCCTTGTACGTACAAGCGAGCTGACTTATTTTGGGTGCTTCGTTGGGTTGTATAGCAAGATTCAGTCCGCCTTATTTATACGTCCATGGTATGAACTTATGAAAAATAACAAGTAATCCCGAAATCTACATTTAATTTTCTTTAAAATGATCTACATAACATAACACGCTTCTGCCACAAGAAAAATGCATTATCTTTCAAATCTGAATAACTTCATTGTTTTCGTTATCATTATCTGCACAACACGGTCCTATTAATATATGAAAAAACATTAAAACTACGTCATGTAACTTGATGCTGGTCTTGCATGCGTATCCGGTGCACTCTAGGCTTAAAACCATGATGCAGATGAAGGGTTAACTTACCTTGGTTAAATTACTGCCGGTGGCAGCAGTTCGTGAGAGCAAAGTGCTTGCAGCACCAGCCGCAAGCCCAACGGTCGAAGCCGCGATATTTAGCCAACTTCCGCGCGCTTCCGCGTCCGTTGGGCTAATGCTCTGAAAAAAAAAAGATCAGGTATTATTATTATGTTTAGGTAATAATGAGTTAACAAAATCGACAAAATGTATTGCATGCCATAATAATTCTAAATTATTTGGAATTTAATTAATAATCGAATCGACACTTTCCAAATGCTTAGCCACAGCGATACCGAGCTGTAGAAAAACAATCAATTGCTCACAAGTTCAAAATGTTATGCCATACGTAATACAAGCACGTTTAACACCTGCTTCTTTCACATCCATATACCTACGCATACATGCTCGTCGGTTAAGGGTCGAGAAACTTTCGTCTAGGGCGTCCTTCCAACTTTGTCACTAACTTCTGCAACACAAATTTGCTTTGTCACTATTTCCTCATTTATTCTTTCTAAGTGTCCAAACCACCGAAGCATTCCTTTCTTAATCCTAGTCACAGTATCTTGCAAACCACACTTTTATCTCACAATTTCCCAACCAATCATTCAGTCAGCACTAACATACTTCTTAATGACTGCATTAATCCAAGATTAATTTTGCTTTCATGATTCTTCTGTAACATCCAACTTTCACTGCCATACATATAGGAAGGACCTATATTTAGTATCAGATTACGATTACATTATAATACTAGCTGTTACCCGTTGTGTTTCATGGGTTTTAATTTTTCTGCGCGGAACCCTAATCATTGTTCTAAAATAAAAGTAGTCTAAGTTACTCCTTATAACATTTGCTATCTGCCAGTGAGTCTTGTCGCAATCGGTCCAGCCATTTCGAAGATGAGCCGGAACAAACAGACAGACAGACAGAAAGACAGACAGACAAAAATTTAAAAAAATGTTTATTTGTTGTAAGTACCATTTATGTATAATTTCATATCATCATTACAGCCCTTCACAAGTCCACTGCTGAACATAGGCCTCCCCCAAGGAATGCCACCAAGAACGGACCTGAGCCACCTGCATCCATCGACTTCCTGCATGTCTTACCAGGTCGTCACTCCATCTAGTGGGGGGACGCCCTACACTTCGTCCGCCGGTACGAGGAGGCGAATCGAGAACCTTTCTTCCCCCATCGGTTTCCATTTCCATTTCAGCTTACTAATCCTAATACTAAGGGGGATGAGTCGCTCGCGTCCGTAGGTTTCGACCACCTAATCCTAGGCCCACTCTACACGTGTCCCCCGGATGGTGCTAAACAAGCGACAAAGCCGAAAGAACAGACTTGGCTCCTCGCCGTGTGGTAACGGCGTAAAAAAATACCACCCCCTACTTTCGCACCATGAGGCACAAAATAAAAGAAGTGCCCCCGAGTTCCCGGCGCCCCTTTAATGGGGCAGGGGTGCGAAGAATCTCCGGGAGGAAAACCGGCGACGAGGTTCACCACCCGTCACGTTCTGTCTCCCGGAGGAGCGAAAAGTGGATTGCGGAAGCCCGTCTGGCTACGCTGAATGTATGTGGAGCAATAAATGATAAGATGGATGAAGTATGCGATATGATGTATGATAGAGGAATAGATGTGTTATATGTAAATGAGACGAAACGGAAGGGAAAGGATGCGACACATGGCATGTATACCGCGTACTGGTCTGATGTAGACGAGACCGAGCGGGCATGCCAGGGAGTCGGTATCATCCTTTCAGAAAGAATGGGTCATTGTGTGAAAGAGTATGAATGTGTAAGCCCGAGACTGCTATGGATACGAATGAAAGTGGGCTTAAAAGTTGTTTGTTCTAGGGTCTACGCCCCAGACATGTCTAAGCCCACTTATATCCGAGAGCAGTTTTGGGAGATGGTAAGGATGGTGCTAATGAAATGCAAGGGTAATGAAAATATTGTTATATTAGGAGATTTTAATGGAAGGTTTGGCGTGAAGAGGCTTGGTTATGAAAGGATATTGAGAACGTTTGGTGATGAAAGTATAACTGAGAATGATGAAAGCCTCCTCACCGTATGTGTGGAAAAGAATATTTTTGTGACGAACACTTTCTTTCGTCATAAGAAGATTCACATGTATACATGGGAAAGAGGTGGTGATAGAAGCATGATAGATTTCATAATTGTGGATGAAAGAATGAGGAGCGCAGTGGTAGATACAAGGGTTTACCGGGGGTCCAACGTAGGGACAGATCATTACTTGGTCTTATGCCGAATTAATGGTCTATTCAGAGGTTGGCGGCATCGGACATCTGTGTCTACCACTGCGTTACAGCAGAGAGGTTACAAGATGAAGGTGCGAAAGAGAAGTGCAAATGTAGACTGAGAGAAAGTATAAGTTGTATGGATGAATTGTGTATGAATGATTTAGACTTGGAGACTGTGTGGTATAATGTCAAGAAAGGTTTGATGGATGCAGCTACCGAAGTATGTGGTGTAAGTAAGAGAAAGAATGAAAGGAAAAATAACACTTTATGGTGGGATGATGAGGTACGGATGGAAGTAGAAGCAAAGAAGAGAGCATGGCTACATTTACTAGCAACCAAGGCCAGTTATTCTAGCGGTATGAATGATGATATTGAAAGAAAAAAGGCAGTCTTTAGACATCTAAATAAGAGAGTAAAAGAAGTAGTTGAAAGGAAAAAGCAAGAAAGAACGGATAAGAATGATAGAAGAATATCGGATAACTTCCAGGCAAATATTAAAATGTTCTGGAAACTCGTAAGAACTGCCAGGGAACATCAAAACAGCCTAGAATGAATGCTATACGAGACCAGAATGGCTGTATTCTGAATGACGAAGTGTCGAGTATAAGGAGATGGAAAGAATACTTCGAAAGCGTGTTTATGAGTGATGAGACGTTTGAATTAAATGAAATAGAAATTCCGAAAGAAGAGGAAAGAGATAGAGAGATAAGTATAGATGAAATAATGAAAGCAATGAAAAGTATGAAAGCAGGTAAGGCAGCCGGATATGATAGAGTATCACTCGAAATGCTAAGGGCTGGAGAGGGAGTGGTGGCAGACCTGCTGTACACCTTGTTTAATTTGTGTTGGGAACTTAAGCAGGTACCGGGAGACTGGTGCAAAGCCGTGATAGCCCCACTATATAAAGGAAAAGGATCGCAGCAGGACTGTAAAAACTACCGTGGTATCAGCCTACTAATTGAAAGAGTTATGAAAGATACTGATGGAAAAATTTGGGATGTGCAAGCGGGATTTAGAAAGGGAATGGGATGTATGGATCAGGTCTTTTCCATGCGCATGATCGCGGAGAAGTTTTTGGCCAAAAACCAAAAGGTTTTTTGTGCGTTCGTGAACTTGGAAAAGGCTTTTGACAGAGTGGACAGGGATGTGTTATGGCAAACACTAAACTCATTTGGGTTGAGCGCTGGGTTGATACAGGCATTGAAGTCTCTGTATAGGGACTACAGTGCTTGTGTCAGGATCAACGGGGCCTACTCGGACTGGTTTGGCATCCATAAAGGGGTCAGACAGGGCTGTGTGGCTTCCCCGTGATTGTTCAACCTATTTATGGACAGTTGTTTGGAAAATTTGAAAGTTGAAGAATGCGGGTTAAGAATGGGTGAGTTAACCGTCAAATGCCTTTTGTACGCCGATGATCAAGTCATACTCGCGTCGTCGGTGGCCGAGTTGCAAATGATGGTTACATTAATGAACAGTTCATTAAAAGAAAGGGGAATGAAAGTGAACGCAAGTAAGACGAAAGTTATGGTTTTTGAAAGAGAAGAATGTAAAACGATATGTGAAATAAGAATAGAAGGGGAATTGGTCGAGCAAGTAGATGAGTTTGTGTATTTGGGATGTGTATTTAGCAGGGATGGTAGATATGATAAGGATATAGAACGACGAGTGAACGCAGGAAATAAAGTAAATGGGGCTCTACACTCTGTTGTGGAAAGTCAGAATGTTTCCAAAAAGGCACGTATGGCAATTCACAATGCTGTGAAAGTTGGGTGTGGCAGAAGCACGAGAGTAGAATAAATGCTGTAGAAATGCGGACATTAAGGAGTATGTTAGGGCTGAATCTGAATGACAGAGTGAGAAATTGTGTGATAAGAGAAGAGCGTGGTTTGCAAGATGATGTTGTGACCAGGATTAAGAAAGGAATGCTTCGGTGGTTTGGTCATGTAGAAAGAATGAATGAGGAAAGAGTGACAAAGCAAATTTATGTGGCAGAGGTGAACGGCAGAGTCGGGAAGGGACGCCCTAGGCGAAAATTTATGGACCAAATTGGCGATATATTGAAAATGGGCCAAATTAAGAGTACCCTCAACCGACGAGCGTGTATGCGTAGGTATATGGATGTGGAGGAGGCAAGAGAGCTGTGTCAGGATCGTGCCAAATGGAAGTTCATAGTCTCTGCCTACCCCTCTGGGTGACAGGCGTGAGTGTTTATGTTATGTTATTATGTTATGTTTATTTGTTGTAAGTACCATTTATGTATAATTTCATATCATCATCATCATTACAGCCTTTCAGAAGTTCACTGCTGAACATAGGCCTCCCCCAAGGAATGCCACAAAGAACGGACCTGAGCCACCTGCATCCATCGACTTCCTGCATGTCTTACCAGGTCGTCACTCCATCTAGTGGGGGGACGCCCTACACTTCGTCCGCCGGTACGAGGAGGCGACTCGAGAACCTTTCTTCCCCCATCAGTTTCCATTTCCACTTCAGCTTACTAATCCGTTGGGCTATGTCGGTCACTCTGGTTCTACTGTGGATATCCTCATTTCTAAGTTTATCACGCAGAGAAACCCCGAGCATAGCCCTCTCCATAGCTCGCTGAGCGACCTTGAGCTTCCTCATACGGCCACGGACCACGTCTCAGTTCCATAGGTCATCACTGGCAACACGCACTGGTTCTACAGTCTCGTTTTCTCGTTTCGTTTGTACAGTTTTGAGTCTAGTTTGTACAGTTTTGAGGTATACCTGACAAGAAAATGTGCCGTAATTTCCCGAACGCTGCCCAGCTTTTTTTTTTATAGGAGAGGGGCAAACGATCATGCGGCTCACCTGATGGTAAGTGACTACCGCCGCCCATGAACAACCGCAACACCAGGGGAACCAGAGGAATTGCAGATGCGTTGCCGGCCTTTTAAAAAGGAGTAGGCTCTTTTCTTGAAGGTCCCTAAGTCGTATCGGTCCGGAAAAATCGCTGGTGGTAAACTATTCCACAAGGAAGTTGTGCGAGGAAGAAAACATCTTCTAAATCGCACAGTGGTCGACCGCCAATCATCCAGATGGTGTGGATGGTATCGGGAGTTCTGCCGCGATGTGCGTTCGTGAAATTTGGCGGCTGGGATTAATCCGAACAATTCCTTAGAGCACTCCCCGTGGTAAATGCGAAAGAAAATGCAAAGAGATGCAACATCTCTTTGCAGCGCCAATGAATCGAGCCGATCGGAAAGGACTCGGTCGTCGACAATTCGAGCCGCTCTGCGCTGGATGCGGTCAAGTGGAAGGAGCTGGCACTGGGGAGCCCCAGCCCAGAGATGGGAACAGTATTCTATGTGAGGCCGAACTTGCGCCTTGTAAAGTTGCAGGCGTTGTGCCGGCATGAAATACTGTCCCGCTCTGCTGAGCACGCCAAGCTTTTTAGAGGCCAATTTGGCCTTCTCTTCCAAGTGACCGCGAAACTGCACGCCAATCGATATGTCGACGCCGAGGATTCCGATACTGGCTGAGGCAACAAGGGGAGTGCCTTAAAACTGAGGAGATACGACAAAGGGGTTCTTTTTAGCGGTAAACGCGCAAACTTGTGTCTTCTGAGGATTAAACTGGACTAGATTTAGTTGCCCCCAATCCGAGACTTTGTTCAGCAAAGACTCGACTTCAGACACAAGTTTGTTCCGGTACTCAGCGACGTTTTCCCGAGAAATATTCGCACGGCCGGCGTATAGAGCATCACCAGTGCTATCATCCGCATAGCAATGAATGCTACCGGTTTGCAACATATCATTGATATGCACGCAGCCTTGTGGAACACCAGCGTTAATAGGCTTGTAGTTGGAGCATGCACCGTCTACAACGACCTTGATGCTCCGGTCTGCAAGAAAGCTGGTGATCCAATTGCACAATTTCTCGGGAAGCCCATAGGAAAGGAGCTAACGGCCAATGCCTCCCCCTTGGACTCTACTGCCTCCGCCCATCTATGAGTCAGGTAGACCAGAAGATCACCAGCTGATCGACCCCGACGAAAACCGTATTGGCGGTCACTAATCAGCTGGTGATCCTCAAGGTACCGCATGAGCTGGCAGTTTATAACGGACTCCATTATTTTGGAGAACAAGGGGGTGATGGCGATAGGCCTGTAGTTGGACGGGTCTGAGCGGTCGCCTTTTTTAGGGATCGGTTGGACAAAAGCTGTCTTCCATGATTTCGGGACTACGCCTAGGGAGTAGGAGTACCGAAAAGACGCGTTAGAACCGGTGCCAACTCCGGAGCACACGTCCTCAGCACAATTGGGGGGATTCCGTCAGGCCCACTCGACTTGTGGATGTCCAGGGAGAGGAGTGCTTTGCGAACCGAGCGCTGTGAGAACCACACATCCGGCATGGAGCACTCACACCGCGGGATGGTCGGCGGTGTGTTCCCCCCGTCATCAAGAGTCGAGTTGGACGCAAAAAGTGAGCCTAAAAGGTCGGCTTTCTCTTTTGCGGCGTGGGCCAGTGAGTCGTCCTCCCTGTGCAGAGATGGTAGTGATGGCTTACAGAAATTCCCTTGGACAGCCTTGGCGAGAGACCAGAATGCACGGGTAGGATGCAAAGAAAGACCGCATTCCGTCCCAATCCGCCGACCTGTAATGCCAAACACGGCGGCAACCTGCAGAACGCAACCGCGAGGGGAGCGTGAGTGGCACCACACTCCGGATCAGACAATGGTCCAAAGAGCCGAGAGGGGCATCGACGGAAACCTGATATCCGTCCGGATGAGAGGTCAGCAGAAGGTCCAACAGGGAAGGTGTATGATCCTTCACATCTGGAATCCGCGTAGGCGAAGTAACCAGCTGTGTCAGACCATATGCAAAGGCAAAGTCATAAACAGATCTCCCCGCATGATCGGTTAAACGTGAACCGAGCCATTCGGCGTGGTGGGCGTTAAAACCGCCAAGGATCACGATCTCTGCGGATGGGACCTGTTGTAGCAAGGAATCTGTAGCCATTTGGACGTGGTCGATGAGTCGGTCTGTTTCGGCATTACCGCTATGGGACCTATAGAGGCACCCGTAGACGCGCGGATGGTCGTCGCTATCTACGCGTAGCCAAAGGATGGACAGGTCCGAACCTTCAAGACTGCCGAGGCGTCGAGAACAGATGTCTCTCTGACGTATACGCACTCCAGCCCGAGGCACAAAGGAGTGTTCCAATTTGTACCCCGGTAGGTGAGATACGAAGTATCAGCCGGAGAGGACACCTGCGTCTCGGTCAGAAAGAGCAAGGCCGGTTTCGCCGTCTCGAGATGGTAGTGGACGGCGTTTAGGTTCGAGTGAAGTCCCCTGAGCACCCACGCTCAGGAGTGGAGTAGCATGGTCGTGGATGCTCAGCGAGGGATTCTCCAGGGGTGCTGGTACCCTCCTGGGGTAGTCTAAGATTTAATTCCGCTACCATGTTGATGGGGAGGATTGGGCCTCCGGTCACCTGCACTCACCAGACGAAACGCAAAAGCAGAGCTTACAAAACATACTCGTCAACAACTTCGAGCTTAGTGCTCCCAACAACTACCGGTATAGGTGTGACATGGACGTTATACATGATCTTTGTTTTGTCCATGTTCATCTTAAGACCTATCTGTTGGGAGGCACTATTGAGGTCATTGAGCTTAGTGCTTAGGTCCTCCAGCAATTCTGCCATAAGGACTATATAAGTAATAATTTCATATTCATTTATTAAAAAGCTGCTATCTTGACATTACAAACAGACAATTCAATTTTATTTATTTGTATAGATACAATAGCTCAAGTCTGATTGAACTATTTTTGCATGGCGGAAGCGCTATGTTCTACTAGGGCCTAAAAATTAAGATTCCAACGTTTTGTCGCATGAAATCGTATCTAGCAATCATATTGTACATATAAGTGATATAAAAAGCACATTGTCAGAAAGATAAATGATTGTTGAACTTATTAATATTTTTTTTAAAACGATTAATTGCTATTTTTACATAAAAAAGGGGTTTTAGTGGCTTATGGTGTGGATTTATCAAGTCCGCATGTGGCTTCGTAAACACGATAACTTTTGAAAATATCAATTGTTCAACTCAATCTATTTTTAAAACTCTTCATCTATCATGTGGGAAGCCATTGAATGTAAATGGCAGTTTAATTTTGTTTAGTTAAGTTATAATTAATTTTTTTCGGCTGCGAAATGTCGATATATGTATGTTCGGCGTCAATCGCCGTCGTGAGTGGACACTGTATCGATTGTTTGCAGCGGCTCAAAAAGATCGCTGTACAAATACACAATATTCGAAAAACCAAATTTCTTACATACTTGATTATAATAATAATCAGAGATTTTTATTACAATATTTTAAAAGCACAGAATAAATAATAGTAGTACGTACTAAAAGTAAGTAGGATGTAATATTTATACTTAAATACGTCTTGGACTTTATGGAGTGACCCGAATGATGATATGATGATCATATGAGCATTATGAGTCGTGCACTTTTTTTAAAATTGAAGGTTGACATAAAATTATCGGAAAATTGGAAGTATAATAAGGTTATTAGTGAAAACTTGTGTGTATTTAAACTACTTTAAAAAATTCCGTATAATCATGTTATACGTAATTTTTTTAATGCGCTTAGGGCATGCCCAATTGGATATACCAATATTTTTGTATTCATTTTTAACAGATAAACTAAAAACAGTGACGTGAAAGTGCATCTTATCACCATTTTCAACATTATAGTGTCCGGTTTGTGTTAGTTATCACAAAGGAGCATTCGTCCCCTATCTGACTATAGATAATTACTTATATTATTATCTTTAAGCATATATTTGAGACAATTTATGAATAGCTGCTTTAGTACAACAAATGCATCATAACAAAACATTTTAAATGATTATGTATTAAGTAAGTTTTATTACTTTTCAGTAGAAGTATCAGAGAATTGGCGCCTTAGTTTCAGAATTCGGGAGCAACCTAAGTATGATCCCCAGTGTCATCACTACTAAAATTGTTCACTGCATTTTTCGACTATTACAAACCAGTGCTTGGCTACCATCCCATCTGATGGCAAGTGGTAATATAGCCGAAGATAGTAAAGCTTAACAATTAAAACTTTTTTGATAAAATATATTTGTAAGAGAGACTCTTCTATATTTCATTATACATAGATTAATTTTTCCATTGCTGCCCTTATAAGTGAATACGACTTCAAACAGATTTGAAGAATTATATAACAAAATTGGTGGAGAACTCAATTATTTGAAATTTTGGACTACTAGCAACTGACTAATGGTAAAAATATAAATAGAAATTAATGTGTTTAATTAGCAAATAATGCATTACTATTGCAATCTATTGTTTTATTGCCAGGATGTCGGCTAAATACTGGACTTTTTATCAAAAAATTTGGATTTTTAACCACCACATCCAAATTGTACTACTCTGTGTCTACTCACATCCTGTATTTTGGTTTACAATCAAGAATAAATAAATAAATCATGTTAACAAGATATTACAAATTACCTGCATGTGAATCCTTCTATCGTGAAGATGTATGGATGACCGAACAAGACCATATACTCCTGTTGCGACAGTTGCAACAGTAGCACCAACGAGAACGGCTGGCCCAACAGGTGTAAATGCGGCAACACCAAGTACTCCCACTGCTCCTAAAGAAGCAACTGTGCTTGCCGTATCAACCGAACTTAGTACTCTGGCCTTAAGACCCAAAGAAGGCGATGGAGCTACAGTTAATTTAACAGCAAATGCTTTTTCACTCTGAAACACATTTTTATCTTCAAGCATCATTATAACAATACCCGCGTAATTTTTACTACACAACATAATTTTAATAATTTTTATTTGGTTATTTTATAAATATTTATTAAACAATTTAGGTCTTATTGCAACAGATGGTTTATTGATAGTCTTGAGTTTGAACAATGGTTTAAGAAAATTTCTTATTGCTAAAAATGGTTTATCTCTCAAGTCCCAGCTTACATACTCAACCCTAGGTCATTAAACTTAAACCTGTTTAGGACATAGTTTATCTTTTAGTTGTCCGAGATGTCACATTAGCGTTTTCAGGATACATTAACTAATGAAGATTAAAAAATTATAGGCATTTTAATATTTAATATCAAAGATTATGTGATATGACAGGCAATACCATATGATCATCCACCTACGAGGGAAATAATAAAATCCTTAAATAATAATAAAAATTAATGAAAATTATTTCATTTCAAGTTAAAATGTACTAAAGTTACAGCCTATAATATACGTCCCACAGCTGGGCACAGGCCTCATCTCACTTTTGAGAGGGTTTTAGGGCAAACGAAGTGTCCGCCGCGCTGCCACAATGCGTTGGCGAACTTCAAGTCTTCGAAATATTTTTTTTTATTTCAATTTCTCAGTCTTGCAGGTTTCATGATGTTTTCCTTAACCGCCGTTTATAAACATTAATTAGATTATACATTAAAAATAATTTCAAAGGTTTCTTTAAATACGTAACGAGATTAAATCTTACCTCAATAAGGGTACCTTTATATTCTCCATTCTCTGGAACTATCATAACACACTTTGGTAGTGTATTATTAGCCAAATATGAATCCCAACTTTGATATACTCTTGCATTATCGTCAATGTATATTTTACATGACTTGGCTGAAATAATTTATTATAAATGTTGGAGAACTGATATATAAATGTATGTAATAATTTATCATGTGGTAGAAGCATAAAAAACATAACTATAATTTGCAGTGTATTTACTCAAGGGACATGGAGACCTTATTCTAGCTGCGAGAGGAGCGGCTTCGCTCAGCCTTGGGCGGCTTTTATAATCTTTAACCATCTTTGCTTTGCAACCCATTTGTGCTTTTAAAATATTTAATAAATGGTGTTTATTCTTTTGTATGGCTTTATTTTCATTATTAAATGAAAAAATGATGAGCAGCTACTACAGTTCATGGACATCAGCAACCAACTTCAAATATAGAAGAGTATAGATGCGTTGTCACCTCTGAGGACTAAAGATGAATTTGTCTCATAGCTTGTGATGATGGCATCCACGACTTTTTCTGCCACCAGGGCGGCGCCACAAGAAAGTGAGGTATAATATTTGACAGATTTCATAGTGGGGAAGTTGATTTGTTCGGAATATGTAAAAGTTATTGTTTCTTTTTGTACTATTAGCTATATTTTATATTAATAACATTAAAAATAAATAAAGCATACCACATATATTTATAAAAGTAGAAAAATAAAAAAAGTTAAAAATGTGCAAAAAATTAAAGAGCAAACTAATGACGCATTGTTTTGTGTATTAATATAATACTTTAGAAACCGATAAACTTTTATTAAAAAACAATTTCTCAATTAAATTACATTGTGTAACAAAATACTTTACCTCAGTGTCAACTAGCGACATCTGGTGAGCAGAAAATTATTAGCCCTCATTACATTAGCTCACTATACACTGTAAACTGGAACACAGCAGTGTACGTACTGCTGTTTTGCGACAGAAATAGGTAAGAGGATGGTGCTTACACATGCAGAGAAGGCAGAAAAGGAGCATGATCTAAGCATGCCCAATAAGACATAAGGTGCATAAGCAGAGTCAGAGAAGGCCACATGATATAATTTTTTTTTAATGGTTTCTTATATTTTACGCAAACACTATGTATTGAATAAAACTGAGTCCGAGTAAAATGAGTCCTACCATGTAGTAAATATATTTAAAAATAAAAATATGTTGATCACATATTGGTAGGGCCATGGTAAATACCCTCCCACAATTCACGAGTGCCACATGGTTAACCCTCTTTGGAAGAGGTCAACTCATCTCTCTATTTCTCCTAGCAAGGCATGCGGTTTCCATCTCCAATTGTTGGTGCATCTATTAGTGACTATGTAGCTTCCGAACGATATGACCGATTGAGGTCATATTTACATTATATTTGTATTGTTGAGACTTAGGTTCATAGCAATGAACCAATCCAATAGGTGATGCTGTAGTTATTTATAAATAAATTCCATATTTATGGACTAAAATGACAGATGCAGATGTCGTGAGTTTAGAGAACCGGAGACCTTTTTACTGGAAACCATATTAGTCCTCAAGGATGACACCACATCTGCATTTTGATTCTTAATCGAGGATTAATCATCCACTTACCATTAGGTGAACTGTGTGCTCGTTTATCACCCTTATTCTATTTTAAAAAAAGCGATGTGGTCGAGGTATTAATAAATTCTAAAGTTACACTGTAAAAAGTCATCTGACTGCAGGGCCAACTAGTTTTTTAGTTTTTATACATACCATCAACAGTAGTGGGTATACATTTTCTAACCCGAAACACTGCTGTACACCAAATAATAATATCATTTCTCTGATGTAGATCTAACCAATAGTTTCTTGGTTGAATTTGATAGTATTTTAAAGGGTTTGGTTTTGCACAGACAACTAATAAAATTGACATGACAATGTCTTCATTGTTTTGGGAATATTTACCTGCAACAAGACAATGTTCAGATTGTATAGCAATTATATTATATTATGATGTATTTATAATAATTATAAAAATATCAATATAAAAGTATTGATATTAGAGATGCCACGAAGTGATTTTGCCGAATACCGAATATCCGGCCACGCTCTTGGCCGAAGCGCCGAATAATCGGCGCGGCGACAGGTTGCGACTTGTCTCATTCTAATGCGTGCGGTGCAGTGGCAACGCGACTAGGGGGGCGTATGTGTTTCATTTGCGAGTTAATCGCGTCACGACATGCATTATTTGTTTAAAGTTACGTCATTTAATAGTATGAGCTCTTCCGGGTCGATAGTACAAATGGGCGTGCCTCAAGGCTCAATTCTCGGCCCCTTTCTGTTTCTTGTATATATTAATGACTTACCTTACATAGTAGGAGATAACCATAATATAGTATTATTTGCTGATGACACTTCATTAATTTTCAAATTAAAACGACAATTATTGAAATATGACGAAGTAAATAATGCTATATCTAAATTAGTAAATTGGTTTAATGTTAATAACTTGCATTTAAATAGCACTAAAACGAAATGTATGAAGTTCGTGACTCCAAATGTCAGACAATTAAATACTAATGTAATTTTAAATGGGGAGGAACTGAGTCTTGTCGATACCACCATTTTTCTTGGAATAACACTAGACATGACTTCAATGGAGCCCCATATATCAAAATTAGCAAGCAGACTTAGTTCTGCAGCATATGCTGTAAAGATTAGAAATCTTACCAGTGTGGAAACAGCTAGACTTGTTTGCTGGCTATTTCCATAGCATAATGTCCTATGGTGTTTTGCTATGGGGACACGCAACTGATACTGAAATTATATTTGTTTTACAGAAGCGGGCCATAAGAGCAATCTATGATTTAAAACCTAAAGAGTCGCTCAGACAAAAATTTAAGAAATTAATATATTAACTTTGGCCTCTCAATACATTTATGAAAATGTAATGTACGTACACAAAATAAAAGTAGTTATACAAAAATAAGTGATATTCATTCTGTAAATACTAGGAACAAACACAAGCTAGTAGTACCAGTTACTCGACTCCACCGAGTCAGTAATTCATTCTTGGGCGATGTATACGCTTACAACAAAATCCCAGAAAATATACAAAATTCGACCTGCTCAAAATTCAAAAACTTTATTAAACATAGTTTGTATAAAAGGGTTATTATAATGTTAAGGAATTTATGGATGATAATAACCCTAGGAATGAGGTGTTCGCTGCCAGGCTGTTTCTAATTTGTTTTGTGTGGTTAATTGTGTAATATACATGATTGTAAGCTGTTATTTAAAAAAAAAGTCCCGCTGGGTTTCTTGCTGGTTCTTCCCAGGACAGAGGTTTTTTTTTCGAACCAGTGGTAATTAGACAAAAGAGTGACTTTCAATAAGTATTATTTATAATCTATATTGAATAAAAAAGTTTCTGTTTCTGTTTCTGTTTCAGATTGTGTGTCAATGAAAATGACAAAACCATTAAAACACGACAGTTTCTGGAATTGTATTGAGGAAGTCGCTACTGAAAATACGGAGAAAGATGAGGATGTGGCGATTGCAAATGAGATTTGATTTTAATTGATGAAAACGGCTCGCCTAGATCGAACAGCAGACTCTTACAAGTGGTGGTCAGCAAACGCACAACAGTATCCAAAACTGACAGATTATGCAAGAATTTATCTACAATTTATTTACAAAGAATTTATGTACACAGTGAGAGGCCATTTTCAGAAGCGGGTATAGTTTAAGAGGAAAAGCGCAATTTGTTTTCATTCATCACAGCTTACCTTTGATAAATCTTTAGTATTAATTTTAATGTTTTGTTGGTAGAATATATTCATTTTAGAGTAATATGTGAGACTTTTTTTTCATGATTTGGTATATTGTATTCGGCCGCATAGTTAGCAATATTCTTTTGAGTATTAAACAATTACACTCTTTGGTCTTAAAATCATGGAGCATAATATAAAAAAAACGCAATGAATTCGCACTCTGGTGCATGTTTAAAGTGAAAGAATGCAGTATAATATTTTAGCATCTATCCAACAACTATAGTATGTGCCAAATCGATTGAGAAAACGGACAATGACCTTTCGGTCGTTTAACCAGGGTTACAAACCTTCAATATATAGGCACATTTTATATGTAGTACTTTCTTTATTTATAATGATTTTTTTATAATGATTGATATAATATATATTTATTAACTATTATTAAAAAGTTATGTGAAAGATCGCTGTAGAAGAAAAATCATCTATTGTTATAAAGTACTTTATTCATTTAACAACAAAAACATTAATTTATAATATATAAAGATTCGAGTGATAACGACACCGAATAAGTACGTACTTATGCAAAAGATAAAACTTTATTTTTAATATTATATAAGAACTTTATTTTTATTCGGTGCAATCATCACTCGTATCTTCACTTGATGAACTATCTGTAACATTAATTATAAAGCGATCTGCAGTTTGGTCAATTCTATCATCCATGCCACGCATTTTTTGTTCAACCTTAAGGACATGCTGAACACAGTTTTTCCATTTATCTGGCGTGATTTGAGTTAAACCATCTTTAAGTAAATTTTAACATCTTTTAACTTGAAAGTTGTATTTTTTCGTGCAACGTACCCTTTCACATCTGCCCACACAAGTTCATGGAAGAGCTCACAGTGATAAGGAGGTAACCTTACCACTGTGATGCTTTTTCTTTTGCCATCTCGTCGGTGACGTAACTTCGATAGTTATCTTAACTGCCTTTATTTTTTCCATTAAGTGGGTCTTTGTGTCCGAGGGCACGTATGCGATCTGTTTAGATTCTAGCCATTCCTGCATATTTTGTTTCCGCCAAGACATTGTTGGGGTTTTTCTAAACGTCTGGAGTGGTAACTAGCGTTATCCATAACTATGACATCGCCGCTTTGCAGTTTTTCTATTACTTTTCTAAACCAGTCCTCGAAATGGAGAGCGTCCATACTCTCATGGTAGTCACCAGTAGATGATGATTCAAATACCCAATCACATCCTCCAAAAGCCATTTTCATTGCCAACGTGTACAACTATTAATCGCTTTCCTTTACCCGAAGAACTTTCGCGCCAGTAGAGTAGCCTTCTAACCGTGATTGACGAGAAGATTCAATTGTGGTGTCTTCCCATACCTTTCCCATAGTATGACCTGCGTTAATCCATGTTTCGTCAAGGTAAAAATGTTACGTCCCTCGTTTCTTAATATTTGTATTTCTCTCAAATATCTGGTACGCCACAGAACTATCTCTGGGCGATCTATTAGACCACTTTTCTGTTTCTCTTTATATATTTGAATTTTAAATGGCGCAACACACGTCGCAGGAAGTTTTGCTCAAGTTTGGCAACTGGTCATCTTGATTTATACTGAGCAAAATTTTGTCTAAAGTCAGTAATTCTCCTGCAAGAAAGAACTGATGCACTTTCGCTCTTATAGCCGATTTATCAAAATCGTCCAACTTATCAATTACAGACTTTTTTCTTTTATTAATTATTCCCTTTTCTGGTATTTTATGGGAATCTCTATACACGCTTAATACGCGATATATAGTGCTCTTGCTGACTCCTGAGATCTCCGAAACCTTTTCTACCATATTAACGTTTGAAGGATACACGTCTTCGGGCCAGGTGTTTTTGACATATTTGTATACATTAATGATAATCTCTTGTTCCCCGACCGACAAAGTGGTAGGTTTCTCTTTTACTGGTGACGTTAAAGGTGCTCCAGAAGATGGGCCTGTAAATAAATGACAAAAATATACTACCATAGTACTACATCACATAAATACATATTGTTTTAGAAAATAAATACCACATGGTCACATAAAAAGAGCGCTTTAAGAAATAGAAAGGCTACGTCGTCGCATTTGTACCTATTTGTACGTACCTGCTACGTTTATTATGGGTCGGCGACGTCTCTTTCCACTTGATGTTGAAGGACCGGGTCCTTCACCAAATTCTCCTGAACTCATGTCGATTTAGTAACGACCGTCACAGTAAAACTAATATAACAGATTCAAAAACAAAAACTTAACGATATAACAAATTTAACAGTAAAACTCAACTAAAACAATGCAATGAATGCTATGAATTACCGAGACGTACACACACAAGCGCTATCCGAACACGAATGAAAACAAAATGGCGGACCGGTCCAAAAAGGTGACGCATCTCTGGCTGCCATTGTCACGTTTCTTTAGAACGAACTGACGTAACGCGCGTTTTGTTTATTTTAAAGGGATGAATTTGCAAAAGCTCAATATGGTGATTATATTGCTTCAAATATTTTTTAATATGAAACTGTTATTAAATGAATTGCTGCGTTACTTACCATAAATTGAAATATAAAATATAACACATTTTTCGCGATGTACCGTAAGATTTTACTATGTTTATAGGAACCACAGACAATATTATTTAAGAAACAAAAACAAAACATATGTGCTGACCTAGAAGTGGAATAATATCAATATTTAAATATTGTTATCACATCTAAATTGAGATTTTGTAAGTTACGCCTTTTGACACTCGGCTCATATCTGAGGTCATTGTCCGTTTTCTCAATCGATATGGCACATACTATAGGGTAAAACCACCAGTAACTGGCCACTTAAGCACTTTCACTAAGTCAGACTTTAATTATGTCAAAATAAGTTATTATATTAGATTTATTGCAATGCCACTAAATAATATGCACATTATTTTATATAATTCGGGGTTTTAAAAGTAAAACAAAACAATATTTTCTATCAAATTTTAATAAAATCAAAAAAACTATTACTTTTGGTAGTTACTAGCCACTAATTTTAGAAACTGGCCGTCATTAAACTATTAATTGGCCACATGAAATAAGCCTCTGTTTCATCCTACTATATACAAAGAAATATAAAAAAATAAACTTTAAACAAAACAACATTCATTATGTTAGACAATAAATCAAAATTTTACCCGTAATATTAATATGAGATCAAAAATAATACGACATAGGAACTTTCTTAATTCACACGAACAACAAATCAACAAATCTAAGATTAATATAGTTTTATAGAATAAAGTTTGAACCGAAGCCTTGCTTTAGTGCTTCTTCACAAGCAGAGCTAAACATGGCATCACAATCAACGTCAGATGAGTCAGTATTACTCTCTCAATAGCAAATGTGGCACAAAAACTGATCCTTGTCTTCCACAGGTACATGGGTCTGTGATATGACGGAATACAATTTAAATGAAACCGTTTTTACACTGGTTACATTCAATAACCCTACGTGTAATGATACTCGAACAAAAATCACAAAAACTTTTTGTTCATTAACCTCATATGTATTTTCAGTATTTTCTTTGATCTTCTTCAATTATCTTTGTTTTGCTTTTTCCATCACTTTTTCTTGATTTTCTTCTTACGTATACTGTTCTCTTTTTCCTTCTTCTTTTCTTCTCGTAGTCTCTTTCTTTCCTCTTTTGCAGCTTCTTCTTCAATCTTTTTAACTGTTTTGCTTTTATTCTTTCCACGTATTGGTCTGAAGTCAAAGCAAATGGCAGTCTTTCTATTTGGCGCTTTCCTTGTCGTTTAGGTGATAATGGTAAGTTTTGTTTCAAGTAATCAGTTAGAGATACATTAGAAATTATGGAAACCGTCGAATATGTGACTTGTTTTGACGTACTAGGCTGCGGAGTGGGACTACGTTCTATTAAATTATTCTGAAGTGTCGGCTCACTATATACTTCTTTCTTTTCATCTTCTCTTTCTTCGGTTTTATTAATTATCTCACCTGTAAATTCATCAAGAATCGTCCTAGGGGTTTCGTCATCTTCTATAACATCAGTCACATAATTGTCTTCTACGATTTTGGTCGGTTGGTCGAAAGGGCCACAGTCCACGTCATTATTAATTCTATAATTATTATTGTTTTCGATGCAGCCTCAAATATTTGCCATAAATGTAAATTGCAATAAAGTTGTCATCTGACTCTAAAATGGACGAGACTGTTCGACATTTTTCAAGAATTGATTAACCCACAATGTTACAAAACTCTGAATAGGTCAACACATTCATATTATGTTCAACATTTTTTCTGACGTGGATCTATCATCGGGTTGGTTTACCCTTGCAATGCACTTGCTAAAATCGACATTATTTGGTTCAAATGGACATAAACCGGATACTCTGAATCCATTTATTAATGTCTCTTTTTAGAACACGACTCTACAACTGTTTTTAACAGTGGAGCAAAAGTTTCTTTGGTCAGACTCTTTTGGTAATTATTCGCAGCGTACCAATCGCGCAGTACCTTCTTCAAGCAAGCTTTATTGTAGTATACGAGTTGCGTTTGGATAAAGCGCTATTAGATGTATTTGAAGACGGCGGCATAGTTCCGATACTTCTATGGTTATATGGGTTTTGTGTCCGTCGACAAATAGAATTACTGGTAGTGGGATATTACTTTCTAAAATTTGTGGGTGCAGACAGTTAGAGATATAATCATAAAAAACTTCGCCCTATTCCCCAACCAGATGGCACACTCAACGAAACTCGGTCAGGTATCCGTTTATAAGGATAGATAATCATTGGCCTAAAGACGTGTCCAGCAGCAGAAAACGTAAATAAAATTGTAATGTTTTCTTTAGAAGATCCTTTTCTATCTGGTACACATTTTTGCACCCTTTTCAGCCAATACTTTGCCTGTTTTCGGGCAAATATTGAATCAATTTCATCGGCATTGAATACTCTTATGGGATCTTGAATGACGTCATTTAGTTCTTCCTCGTCAAAATACTGCTTTATTTCCTGAAACCATTTCCTAATATCCTGTTCAGAAACACAAGCGCTTGCATTGGTAACTCCTGATGTTCGAATAGAAATATTAGGGTGTCTTTTCAGGAAAGCCTTAAACCACACATCTCCGGTTTGTTGTCTCGGAAAGAGTTGGGTCTCGGATTTTGTTGCAAAAATTCTGGACACATAATTGGATATCCTCTTTCTTTCTTGGAAAGCCACGCTTTGATAGTTGTATGATGAAGTCACATAAACTGTTTTCTTCAGCTTCAGTTAGCACTGGATCTGGTCCAGACTTAAACTTTGTGTCAGGATTTTTAATTTTAAATTGGAGGCTACTTCTGGGCACACCAAATTGTTTTGCCGCCTGTCGAATTGAACCTTCTTTATTCTCAATAAATTTTAGAGCCTTATCTATTGTTTCTTTGCCGTATAGTCGTTTTTTAGACATTTTACTAACACTTCAATGAACTGTAAAAAAATAAGAAAATAGATTAGTAACTGGCCACAAACTGGCCACCTATGCCAGTTTCTGATCAGAGTCGACTAATTCTGCTAAAAAGAAAATACACAATACTACACCTTAAAAACATCATAAATACGAGTTATTTTTAAAGAAATTTGAATAATAGGTAAAACTTTAGTAACTGGCATACGTGGCCAATAACTAAAAACATGCAAAAAAATTACTTCAGAAACTAGCCACCCTTTCAATAACGGCTTATTTAAGATTTTATTAGAATTAAAATAAAGATTCATATAACTCACCATGCAAACATGTAGAAATATGCGATTCTTTCACCAACGCCAAGTATTATCAATTATAATTTAAATTTTGTAAAAACTTAGCCACTAACATTTACGTAGTAAAGTAACTTGCATGTCGAGACACGTACACCAACTGTCAGTAAATGGCCGTTTGCTTTGGCGCTAGTATCCGTAGCGAAAAAAGTTGAACTACTATGAAAGGTGAATGACAAGGCATTTGTTTGATACGTTCATAGATGGCGCAAATAAAACATTATTCTTATTTCAAATAGATAAAGTACCAAGTGGCTAGTTATTGTAGTGGCCAGTTATACCTTGGTTTACCCTACTCAGTTATCATATGTTATGGAGCTATGAATGACTTTATATTAATTCCACTTGTGACTAGAAAAAAATTACGTCATTTACTAACCACACTTTTACAGGTCTAGACAGGTCAATCTAAGATAGCATATAGTGTCACATAAAGTGCTAAAAGCATTCACAAGAGTGTTTGCATCTTTGTTTAATATTATGCACATTGACATTGGTTTTATGGATAGAAGACTTAGACTGACTCATTTGTCTAGTGATTGTAAATGCAACTGCTGATCATGAGGTCCCAGGTTAGAATCGCCGGTCGGGCCAAAATCAGCAATTGAATTTTTCTGTCAAGAAATTTTCAGTAACAGCCCGCAGTTAGGAAATTGGCGGTGTTTCACCCGCGTGGCTCGGAAAGCATGTAAAGCCGGTCCTTTCCATTACTGGAAATCCGGATACAATATGAGCAAGATGGGTGACAATATTCAAAACTTTATGTCTGGTTGCTTGTTGAAAAATGTTGACCTTTAGACACAGATATTCAATACAATGCGGACATTATACAAGTAGCACATATAGATTTAAATACCTCTTTCATATATTTGAAGTTTCTAGTTATTTGCATTTAAGTATTTTAGTATGGCATGCCGGATTTGACTTCCATAGAGGTACCACCATAATCCCATATTGTCACGTGGGTGTCGTAAGAGACGACGATGGGATATGCTAGAAAAATCATATGGTTTTATATGCCAGTATAACCATCTCGTTTACCTCTAACAAAAAGTATGCAAACCAGTAATAGGCAGTAGATTCCAAGGTGCAAAGTGTCTGTTAGTGCAATCATCCTCATCATCATTAACATCTTTCACAAGTCCACTGCTAAACATAGGCCTTCCGCAAGCAAAGAGATCTTATACTTTCAATAATATGGGAAGCCTATGCCCAACATTGGAACATTTTTAGGGTTGACTTTAGTAATCTGCGGCACGATTTAAGTGATCATTTTAGCTTTAGTTGACAGGCAATGATGCTATTGATTACCATCTAGCTGCTTTTTATGCCGGAAAATTTAGTTTTCGAGATATCGATAATTATAGTTTTAAGGTTATATCCATTTAAAAATTATATGAAAACGAAATAACAATATAATTATTAGAAAGAGATAGCAATAGAGCATGGTCTGTATCTGTTTTAAAAAATAACACACAACAACAATATACATGTCTATAAATAAATGTTTTTATAATATTATATTTGGTCGTTTCTTTTGATCAAACCCTAGTACCAGAAGGTATAAATCATAAAACCTAATCTGTCAACCCCGACTTCCACGTGGTCTTTCCGTTCTTACCCCTAGAGTGTATATGAAAACCCGGAAGCGCGGAGGGAAAGCAGCCCTCTCCCGCTGTAACTAAACCTAGCTCACCTGCGCAGCTTCGGCTGTTTGGTCGCCTTCGGCGACCGGCCTTATAGCCGCTACGGCTCGTACGTTGCCTGCGCTTAGTTACGCAAGGGCGAAGGGGTTCCACTTGCCGCAGCGCTGGAGCAGAGGCAGAATCAAAATAGTGTTAATTCCCACGGTTTTTTCCCACCCTGAAAACTTCTACATTCCCACCGGGACCCGAATGTGACTTTTTTAATAAGCGAAAGCGATTTTGCCTTAATATGTAACAAAACTTTAAAAATTCATTAAAAAAAAGAGGGGTTTTGCGGCACTTCCCCCTTTTAGGGGGAGGTTCCCACCCCACCCCTCCCCTCCCCTCCCCCGCCCACTCAGCGACCATATATTCATGCCGCAGATTACTAAAGAAATACCCATTTTTAAGCTGTTACCTCATGAGAACAATAAAATATCTCAAGCACTGAATGTTAATATTCACTTAAAGAAAATTGTAAACTGTTTGTACATACTTTGTTCGCATAGCTTATCATATATTTTAATAACTTGTTCCCTTTGTCTTGAGGTGTAGCCTTCTAGATGAACTTCTTGATAACTCCCACCACATGACAAATCTCCTTCTACACTAGGACCTCCAAATAATGCAAAAGCTATGTTTTGTAATAAGTGACTCCTATTGCTTTTTTCATATCTGTAATAATTGATCAAAGCCTTTAGCTATAACAATAATGTGCCATGTGGTGGCATTGTATGAGAATATGTTACCTTGGGTGTTGTAAGATGCATAAATAGGAAATGCCAGAATAATCTTACGGCGATGATATATACCATGTTGGTTTACATAAAATGTAAATTAACCACACTGGCAACAGAGGCCGGTATTTAATTTACAAGATCTCTGATAGTGCAATTGTCAAACCTGCCAAGCATGACAAATATGGCAAATCTTCCCTATAACAGGAGAGGTCTCTAGCAGAAGACCTTAAGAGGCTAATAAATAATACTTTAGATATATGATAGCGATGGTGTATTGTATTGGAGTGGATTTTATCATTGTAATTTTTTAAATGCTGGAAATTATATAATTTTTATATAATAACTTTATAAAGTATGTTTTGTTATAACCATTATTTCTAGGTATATTAATTTATACATTTTAATTAGCTTTTTAACAAAAATAAAATAATAAGTCAAGCCACCTGCCAAGTGTCATGATTACATATTAATGCAATCTGATGATTACTTGTTATTTTGCAATTTGACGATTACTATAGAAAGCTAGGTCATTGTGAGAGCTACAATAGTGTATTGTAAAAATAAAAAATAGATACGTACTTAATCCAATCACAGTCCTGTAAATTTTCAAAGTATTCTTGCTGAATTTGTACAGGAGACAATTTCACTTCAACATTTTGAGTTGAATTTTCAAAAAAAGCTGAATTTTCGGATTCAATCACTTCGGAATCCAATGAAAGTTGCATATTATTAAAAGACTTATTATTAGTTTCCATATTATATCAAATAAACCCTATAAAATGTGTAAATATGATATTATTTGAGCTACACAAATTCTTTTAAGAGGCGCACAGAACACTATAATATAGTTATACTTATGTAATCTATGCAGAACACTAACTAACAAACATTCAAATTAATATAAATTAATTCAACAACATAAAAATTGATGTGATTTGATGCAGAGCACTACGATAATTTGATGGAAAATGGAAATCATAGATTACTGTATTTATATATATTTGGATGATGTCATTGATAAACAACATTGTACTTTGTATTGTATTCACAGAACATATAAAACCCTAAAGGGGATTGTATTACAGAGAACCTTACCAAAAAGCTACTTTGTTTAGGTTAGATGATTAGGTAGGTACTTTCCGCAAAATGCCAATCAATGTTGCCATGTCCAAATCTAGTCGACGGTACTATAACGGTTATATTTTACTAAAAATATAACCGTTATAGTATATAGTACGTAGTACGTAGATTTTATAAAATCACTGTATCCCGGGAAAAAACAGAGTAGTCATGATATATTACTTTCAATAAAACAACCAACTCATGAGCGTTATTTATTGATATTTACTAGTAAAACGGGAAGTACCTGGTAGTTCAAAACATTTACAAAAATGAGGAAAGGAATTCCATAATTAGTCTGGATCTGATAAAAACAACTACTCATTTCCGTTCATGTTCTGATTTAACCTTTTCAGCGTTTTGTCATCAGGCTAAAAGGATTGCAGTTTTGTTCGTGTCTTTTGTTATGAGTGTCGGAGTAGGTCTGTTATGTCAGATGCTTAGGGTGAACAAATTTTATTTGACAGATCGTTTAGTAACGCAGCCAAATCCAGGCCAGGCGAGACTAAAAACCATTATTTACTCAATATCTACTAAAACATTAGACACATTTTAAAAGGGGTAATATAATATTTTTTTATTCATAATGCATATCACATAACACACAAAATATCTATTGCTTGTAATTTGGTTGATCGTATGTACACAATAAATTATAATATTCATAGAACAAAAAATAAAATAATCCAATTCCTTTAGTACAAGATTTACGGAACTGCACAGAATTATTTTATGAATATCAGTCAATTCGCAACAAACGAGAACTGTATCAACAAATCAAGTAAGTAAAGTTATATTCAAAAGAACATATACATAATACCTGCGTATTGGAAAAGAAAATAATGTGTAAGTCATAAATATACGTTTTTGTTATATGGTAGGAGGCTCTATTTTCGATACGTACGTTTTTTATGCATATTCATCAATTTCGCGGAAACAGCTGAACCAATTTTCATGACTTAACCTGAGCTTAACCTGAAGGATCGGTGGAAAAATAGAATGAAAGATGAAGTTTTTGTATAACAATAAAACAACATTATCTGTTTTACATAATGATTTCTTATATTTATGCGAACAGAACACATAGAATAAAAGTACTTTTACGGATTTTTTCGCGTTAACTCCGGGTTAACTCTAATATGTTTCTGATTTAAAACCTAAATTACAAAATAAAAAGTTTCACTTCACTATGTACAAATGCACATTAGCGGTAATTTCCATGCAATTTATTTAAAGTTCGTAAAGCTCCGAAAATGGGAACCCCATAGTTGCATGTGTTAAACTTCTTAAATATGATTATTAAAGAGATCAATAATGAACCAAAATTTTCACTAAAATATATTCATCTACTAAAAATACTTAAACATTTTCCACTACAAAAATATTATTTTGTGGGACCAAAATCTACTAAAAAGTAGAAATCTACTGAATCTGGTCATGCTTCCCATAATCCCAAGCCAACTCAACTCAAGTCAGTCACACGTGATACTAAGTCTATGGTCTCACGAAAGAAGTCCCGGAGTCATGCGACGGAAGGCTGCCAGTCTTTTCTATTGGAATCCCAAAAAAAAAATTTAAAATAATTTTATGATGAATTATTTAAGGTTTTAGTTTAAATCACACTAATATTATAAATCTGAAAGTTTGTGTATGCGTTTGTTACTTCTTCAAGCTTTAACAGCTGAACGGATTTTGGTTAAATTTGACAGATTGAATACGGCGTGGATCACATAAGATACTTGTATTTTTTTTATAGAATATGGGTAACTTATTAAACGCCGCCCGACGAAATTCTGGAGTCAAGTACGGGCGTGGACTACCTATTGATGTGTCACAGACCAGAGAAATGTCGGATCCTGAAACTGGTACCAGCTCTAACTTAAGAGATAAATTAGGAATGGAACGAAGGCTAATAAAAGACAGTTGATTTAATTGAGCTGGTGGAAGTTTTTCACGGCGTTGTTTGAATGCAAATATTAGCGGTTTATGATCAGTAAATATTGTGGCGTGCTGAACTTCGAGTGTATGTTGAAAATGCTATACGCTTTTAGCCACCGTTTATTTGTTACAGACAAGTCTTCGAAATTTTTGATTGACACTGGATCAGACCTTTGTTGTTTTCCTCGTCTGTTTCTCAAAAGCTACAACTCAACCACTGATTTCGATCTAAGTGCAGCGAATGGAAGTAAAATCAAGACTTATGGTAACATACTGTTAAATTTAGATTTAGGCTTGCGGCGTAGTTTCTCACGAAGTTTCATAGTGGCTGATGTAAGCATTGCTATCATTAGGTCAGGTTTTTTGGTACATTACCATCTTTTGCCAGATTGCCGTGAGAAATATTTAGTGGATGGCAACACTAAACTTTCAGCCCTCGCATCTGTAGCTGCCTGCTTAGTGTAAAATAGCTTGCTACATATCTATTTATCTATGCTCTAAGGCCGGCCACATACATACGGAATTCCGTTTCGGGATTCCGTTTCGATATTCCGATTCGAGATTTCGAACGCAGCAAGTCCATATAAAATCTATGACCCGCCACACACGTACGGTATTTTTCCGTACGGAATTTTCTACGATTCGAGATTCCGTATGACCGCCTGTGCGTTGGGAATCCCGAACGGAAAAAAGCCACTCCGAACGCAATTCTTCCATAAGGCCGGCCACATACAAACGGAATTCCGAATCGGAATATCGAAACGGGATCCCGAAACGGAATTCCGTGAACACATCACACACATACGTTTATTTCCGTTCGGAATAACAAGGGTCAGTTGAGAGAGGTTAGCCATTGAGTCTAGACATTCTGCCAGCGAATAATGACGACGATTTTCTGATTGCGATTCCATTGTTGCTGTATCATTGTTACTGGGTGTGTCCCCTTATCACCCTAAGCTTGCAATATAGTCAATATTATGTAAAAAGATCTATCTATCCAGAAATATGTTTTAAATATGGATGTCTGTAAACTCTTTCGACGAATTATTAAATAAAATAAGATGAAAGGTTACGAAAAGCCTGCTTATTACTTATGCTGGCTGACATTATCCTCACCCCAATGATTGATGAGGATGAAAAAAACATGTTTGTTTTTATTTTTATTCAATTTTATTTCTACATACGTAACTATATTTTTTTTAGATATGTTTTTGTCATGTTTATAATGCTACATTTATTATTTTAATATTTACTGGGTTGGTATTAATAAATAGAACAAAATAAAATATAAAGTCAATTTTATTATCTTGAATGTAAGAAATTGATTACAAATTGTTTTACTTCCTTAAATTATGAACAAATAGAGACATTATTACAATACAGCTATTAAATGAACATATTAGTGCTATGAGACTGATGGTAAGATGTTTTTATTATCTTTATTGTTTTCGTTATAAGTATACCACTGTTTACTAGTTGACTTCGATCACTGATCATAAAATGTAATTATAACTTTAGGTATTTACCTATGAAATTGCCGGTTTTTATGAAATAAGTTAACGTAATTTTTTTCTATGACGAAGAGCTTCCTACCCCAGCTCTTGTAACTCGGAGACCGTCTGTTATGCAGTATGAGGTCACGCGTTGTCGCAGGGGACGAGCGATTGACCGGAGCTGGTTGGAGAAGTGCGAGATCCTCCATCATTGTGTTCAGTTCTTCACAGTACACAGTCTTACAGTCAAAATTTTACATTTAAATGTCGGCTTTGCAATCAAAAGTTTGTCATAAATGGAGACAACTGCAGTGACAGAAAATTACAGTGGTCCTTCCACAAACATGGAGAATGAAATAATTGTAGAAGGATTCAAAGAATCCTTAAGAATGCATAACTTAATTTACGAAAATCTCATATCCGATGGTGATGCTAGTACCTACTCCAAAATATTACAGGCACGCCCATATCCTGACATTACTGTTGAAAAAATAGAGTGCCGGAACCACATACTAAGGAATCTCTGCAACAAATTACAAGCACTCGCCACAGACTCTAAATATAACATAAAATACTGAAAATTAATACCAAAAAAAGCCATAAGTACTACGAACAAGATTTTTTTCAATCAACATTTGCAAATCAATTAAAAAATATAAATCCAACTCAACCAGTTCAACTTCTGTTTGACGACTTATTAATTAGCCATCTCCATGGCTTCGGGGACCACACTAAGTGCCGATCATATTTTTGTGAAAATATCGGCAAAACGGACCTACCAAATGATTTTATTTTAGGCCCTTTGTGGTAAAAAATGTGTTTAGTAATTCAAAATGTTGCTGGACATGCTCGCAGTTTATTATATGATGTTGGTAGCAACGTGGCTAAAAGGTACAATAGCGTAATGGCTAAGTTAGTTAGTGGAAAAAGAATAAATTTTTCTTTAAAAAAATCTTATTAAACTAGATGTCATACCACTGCTGTAGCTTTTAATGAAAAGAAAACAATTTGTCGTCTATATAAATCTATTAATTAAGGAGACAGTCCTCAAGGCAAAATAAAACGCCTAGAATACTAAAGAATAAATGAAAATATGAAAAATAAGCTAAACAGGAAACCAAAAAAAAAGAACCTTGTTTTTAGAAACACCAAAACAGGTATGGTCAAGATTGCACGAAACCAGATATGCCAATAGACATACTTAATAAACTTAAAGAAAATTTAATGGAAAATTTAAAGAAAACTTTTGGGGAAAGACGTTTAATTGAACGGACAACCGTTTTACGAAGCGAATTCAGCGAGTGGCTAGAGTTGCGTAGGTCGTTATTAACCGCTTCAAACTTTGGGAAAGTTATCACACGGCGAAAGGACACGAGTTGTAAGAGACTTGCTATACAAAAGTAATATTGACCATGTGATAATGAAACAATTGCTATGAAGCAATTAGAAAGGCAAGAAAAAATTAAAATCGAACCTTGTGGTCTATTTATTGACGAAGAATTGCCATTTTTGGGAGCCACTCCGGACGGCTTATGTAGCCACGACACTATCGTAGAAATTAAATGCCCGATAACGGCATCCAAAATGGGTTTACAAAAAACTATAAATAAACGAAAAGTGACCTTTTGGAAAACAACAAAAAATGGGCTAGAAATTAATAAAAACGACCAATGGTACTACCAAGTGTAGGGGCAGCTACACGTGACTAAGTTATCAAAGTGCTTATTTGCAGTTTGAAGGAGAGCTTCCAACCGCAGCTCTTGTAATTTGGAGACCGTCTGTTGTGCAGTATGCTCGCACGTTGTCGTGCAAGAGCAGCGGGGACGAGCGATTGACCAAAGCTGGTTGGAGACGTGCGAGCTTCTCATTACATTTCCAGGAAATTTAAATACCTGCTACATGTAGGCATATTATAATCGCGCAAAATATGCAGTTCTTCTCTTTCTCTATTAGTGTCTAATTCTGTTTCCTCGATGTTATTTTCTAATGGTTTGATATTTTCTATGGATTTTTCTTTTCTTTTTGTTATGGCATCTTCAATATACGAAGTGTTTCTTATAGGCATACCTCGAGTGTAGCGGGGATCTATAAGTTCTGGAAGAATGCAATCTAGATAAAAAGATTTTAGCTTTTCTTGCATTTTTTCAAACCAGAATTTATCATCTCTTAGTATGATTTCCGTTTTCATTTCATTTTGTTCGCTAGACCAAACTGTAAATAAACATTTTGACCGTTGCGTTATATGCAATTGCCCCTGGATCTGATAGTACCAATGATGATTCTTGTTTATTTCTAGGCCTTTTGAGGTAGATTTCCAAAAGGTTATTTTTCTTTTTTTAATGGCTTCGTCTAAGCCTAATTTGAAAGCTGTTATAGGACATTTTATTTCTATAATCGTATCATAACCACAAATACCATCCGAAGTAGCACCTAAAAACGGTAATTCGGCATCTAAAAATAAACCACAGGGTTCTATTTTAATATTTTCTTGAACCTCTAATTGTTTAATGGCAACTTTTTCATTTTCCTTTCCATGATTTATAGATGAAAGATGAAACTTAATCTATATTATTTTTATATATCAGATCTCTAACAAAATTGTGACAGCTGGTGTCATTACGTCGTGTTATTACTTTAACAGTTTGATGATAATTTGTTGATAGATTTGTTTAATAATGACCTACGCAATTCTAACCACTCGCTGCATTCACCTTGTAAAATGGTTTTCCTCTCAATACTATTCCTTCCTCTGATGTTTTTTTCAAATTTAAGAGAAACTTGTCTTTTAAAGCACTGCGTTTCAAAATCCACATCGGGTTTAAGACAATCTTGATCATAATTTTTATGTTGTTTGGATTTTGTGTTCTGAAATAAAATTCGGTTTTTTGGTTTCCTATTGAATTTGCTTTTTTCATTTTTATGAATTCTTCTATTTTCTAACCGTTTTAGTTTGCCCTCAGGACTTTTACTCATATTCATTACTTTATACAATCGGTATATCGTTTTTTTCATTAAATTTAACAGCAGCAGCGTGGCATCTCGCTTGATAAGAATTTTTCTTAGAAAAGTTTACTCTTTTACCGCCTACCAATTTCTTCACTACACTATGGTATCGTTCAACTACATTACTATCAACGTCATTTATAAGACTGCGAGCATGACCAGCGACGTTTTGAACAACGAAATTTATTTTTTGCCATAGTGCACTCAATATTAAAACATTTGGTAGGTCATTTGTTCCAACTTTATCGCAAAAATATACACGACATTTAGTATGGTCACCAAAGCCATGAAGATGACTAATCATAATGTCCTCAAATAAAAGTTGTACGTTTGAATTTATTTTGTGTCTTTTTATAGCTTTACAAATTGCTGCTCTTGTTTTTAAAATAGCTGACTATGTCATAAATTTTCTATATTTAATATATATATATCTCTAGTATCCGTGCTCAGTGCTTGTAACTTGTCACAAAAATTACGAAGCACATGATTGCGGCATTCGATTTTTTCAACAGTTATATCGGGATACGGGCGAGCTTCTAAAATTTTTGCATATGTACTGGAGTCACCATCAGTAATAAGTTTACTATAAATTAGGGAATACATGTTTACGGATTCTTTGAAGACTTCTACTATAATCTCACTTTCCATATTTGAGGATGGGCCGTCATAATTTTTAAAACATTTATGAACTGCTGGTTCCTTATTTAGTTCCACGTGAGCACTAATGCAGCAATATTTATTTTTTACACCTAAAAATAATATTTTTCCGGTATGTTTGCCAATTATGGCCGCTGCTCCCGATAGAGCATTATAATTTTTTTATAGCTTCGTTTGCTCCAGCAGCCATCTGCAACTACGTCAATAATAACTAAGCCATCTCTATTAACTTTATTATTGGCAAGTGCAAATTCTCTTTCCTTTTCTGCAGCATGCTTCATCGATTCTTTGGAAACACTTTCCCATTTTTCACTAATTAATTCGTGGTTTGTCAAGTATATATTTTTGAACAAAGAAGGAAGATTCATTGATGACAATAGCTCGTTTAGTTGCGAATTTCCTGCGCCTATTGCAATCGTACCTGCGACTGCGCATTAATTTAATGATAAATAATTTTCACTACAATTATCATTTTCTATTAAAAATTTTTGGTTGCATAATTGGCATTTAAACGTAAATTTCGACTCTAAGCCCTTTTGTGTTTCTCCGATAAGTTGTAGTTCGGTGAAGCTGCATCCCAATGGACCATGATTTGAAATTTTTATTAATTCCGAAAAGAAGTGGCTGACGTCAATTATTTGTCTTCTTATTATTTTTTCATTATTGCCTTTTTCAGTCTCACAAGATATTTGTAACTGCAAAAAAGAAAACTATGTATAAGTAAATAAATCAGTAATATAGTGTCTTGTATGATTCAGACTAAATAAAGGCTCCTAAAAATATATGTAGATAAAAAGTTATTTATACCTACCTACTTAGTACTTATTTATACCTAATTACAATACCTACCAAGGTATTGTGATTAGATTATACTGGGTAGGCAATAGTACCTACTGATCTGCTTAGTGCTAATACCTACTTACTATTAGTACTTATTTAGATATCTTTTATCTAATAAATTTATGTGTACTTATTTCAACACTAAGGTTCATAAATTATGAAAAATATTTCAAAATAGATTATAATAAATTAATTAGATAACATTAAAATGAACATCAAAAAAAATTCCATTCACTGAACTCCATCCTAAGAAAACTTGTATTATGGAAGATCAAAATCGTTTAGTCGCCATACTCACAGTATTATAGTGCGAGCGAGTGAATAGATAGGAAAGAAAGTATCACTCGCGTAGCTCGCCGCCCGCTTGGTGCGTAAAATACCTAAATTTGCATAACGTCGAAATGTAAGAGGGCTCTTAAACTAGCTGCGGTTAAAAAAGAAGTTGAAGAGTTGTGCAAAGTGGCACGACCTTCAAAAAGTGCATGGGTGCATTGCACCTTATCCCAAGCTTGACGCTACGTGGCGATCGTGTGGTGATTACCGCGCCTTAAACGCGCGGACCATCCCGGATAGATATCCAGTGCGTCATATAGGGGATACGTCAAAAGATTGCTGGTTCCACCATATTTAGTACAGTCGATCTAGTAAAAGCTTACTAAGAGATACCAGTTTTTCATAAAGATATTTGCAAAATTAGCATAATTACTCCGTTTGGCTTATTCGAGCTTTTCTATATGACTTTCAGTTTGCGAAACTCTGGACAAACATTTCAACGATTCATCGATGAGGTTGTCAGTGGCTTGGATTTTTGCTTCGCTTATATCTAAAATTTTAATTTTCTCACCGGACACTGAAACTCACGCCGAACACTTACTTATACTCGTCGTCTGCAGAAGTATAGTATCGTAATTAATCCTTGAAATAAATCTTGATTTTACTTCCATTTGCTGCATTTAGATCGAAATTAGTGCTTGATTTGAAGCCTTTGAGAAACCGACTAGGAAAACAACAAAGGTCTGATCCAGTGTCAATCAAAATTGGCGCTTCGAAGATTTGTCTGTAACAAATAAATGGCGGCTAAAAACGTACATTATTTTCGACATATATTCGAAGTTCAGCACGCTACATTATATACTGATAATAAATCGCTAATATTTATATTCAAATAACCTTCCAACAGCTCATTTAAATCAACTGTCTTTTATTAGCCACTACTGATATTAGGAACATTAAATGACAGACTGAACATTAAATGACAGACTAATGTCTCGCATAGAAGAAATTTCCCTTGAAGAAGACTATACAGCTCTGGCTTAATCTCAAGAGACAGATGCAGAGCTATTTAGCCTTCGTTCCAATTCGATTCGTAATTTATCTCTTAAGTTAGAGCTGGTACCTCTTCGAGGATCTGATATTTTCTCTGTTCTGCGACACATCAACAGGTCATCCACGCCCGTAATTGATTACAGAATTTCGTCGGTCGGCGTTTAATAAGTGGCATGGACTGAGCCATCCTGGTGCTCGAGCTCCCACAGGCCTTGATACTCAGCGCTTTGTATGGTCTGCTGTTAATAAAGATTGCTGAGAGTAGGCTCGATCCTGTGAGCCGTGTCATCGAAGCAAAGTCAGTAGACACACAATCACAGCTTCCAGTCAATTCTGTCCACCTTCAGCACGCCTCAAACATATCCACATAGATATCATTGGTCCTTTACTAACATGCAGAGGTTACCAATTATTTTAAATTTTATTTTCTTTATACAAGTATCCTGTGTGTTTCAAGACTTATTCTATCCGTCAAAATTTCATCTATATCCATTCAGCTGTTAAAGCTTGAAAAAGTAACAAACATATACACAAACTTTGAGATATATAATATTAGTGTGAATTAGCTAATACCTTAAATAAGTCATACTAAAATTATTTGAAATTGAATTTTTTGGGATTCCAATAATAAAGGCTGGCTACATTCCGTCGCATGACTGCGGGACTTCTTTCGTGAGATCATAGACTTAGTATCACGTGAGACTGACTCTACGGTTGAGTTAGCTTGGGGTTATGCATGTGGATTCACTTCAAAAAATCAATCTCCGTTTCGATTTAAATCGAACATATTAGAATCGATTCTTGATTAAATCGAGCATTAAAAGATCGATTTTCAATTAATCGCGACATTTTCATACATGCCTAATGATAATAATACACCTAATATAACTGCAATCTCGAAGTAAGCCGTTTCATTTTTCATTATTTTTCGCTTTGCTGACTTATGAAGCAATAGCTTAATTATTACTATACTTTGCTTAATTTTACAGTATCATGTTCTAAAATGTAATGAGAGGATCAGCCCGATTGGAAAAAAAAATTCATTAAGCAGAAGCGAGAGATATGGGCAATCATTAACTTAGGGCCTCACGAGTCGCTACGAGACTAATATAGCTGCAGTGTGGGCTCTACCACGTATAATATATGTTACTCACAAATAAAAAAGTTGTCACTTGTCATTGTAATTTATAATCTAACCCGTGGATCCCGGTGTCTAACCTAATCTATGCTGTGAATTTACTTTATTTATCAAAAATATACTGTGAGTAAATATTATATGTTGAAGTTTGTAGTAACAAAATAAACAGTATTGTGTTCGTGTAGCATTCATTTCAGTTTGATTTATCGAAGAATGTACGTTGCATTTTGCACTTTTGTTAGAGAATTGTTGTTTTTATATGGGTGTTATTTAAAGGGTTAGCATATTATTCATGTTTTTGTCTGCAGAGAAATGTAATCTAGCAGCAGAAGTAGATAATTGGTCAGCAAACCATGGCTAGCAAACATTATTAAATCAATCGGCAGTTTTTGACATTCTGGACGGCTGTAAATTTTTTAGTACAGCATATTAATTATATAATCTGCAATGAGTGACTCATGTTTATAAAATTTTGATAAGCACTTAGAGGGTAAGCAACTAATCTAATTTTGTGCCTTTTCCCTCCGTCAGAGGTGCGTATTTTTTATATTAAACGTTAAAGATTAAAATTTTTATTGAATGATTTCTGAGAAAAATTGATTGAAGAAGAAGATTGGTCGAGGGCACCGAGCCAACTTCAATACCACACTGTATTATTATTCCGTAAGCTTTTTTTACATCATGGAGAAGGCAAACTAGCGTATAATCAACCTGATGGTAAGTAAACTGTGGCCCATGGACATTTACGATCTGAAGGCTAATAAACCGCTACAGATTGCAAATGCGTCGTCAATCCTGAGGACTAAGATATAATGCCCCGTGCCATCCGTAAAATATTGAATATGTAGTATAGTGTAGTATGTGGCTATACTAGAATTATTTTTGCAGTTTGGGTCATAAATCATCGGAGTATTTCGCTCTCTCTCCCACTCACGGGCCTTAGGGGCGAGCATAGTGATGCGCATTATTGTTGTCGATAAGCGTTATCGATAGTGTATTTAGTTTTGTCATTATGTGGATTAGTGATAAATATGAAAAAAAAAATTAGATAAAACAACGTATTTATTAAAATAAGAATAATAATGATTTAAAATAAATTATTAATTAGGTATCTATGTATTAAAAAAACTATAAATACAAATGTTTGGAATGTAACAAGTTATATTAAAAATAAATATAACTGTAAATATAATAACTTATATCTAAAATTAAATCTAAAACTATTTGTTGTTAACTTTGTTGTTATCGATAATAGCGTTGCGCCCGCGCAAAATGCTCACCGCCGTAGCCGGGCTGAGGCCGAGCTATGATTTATGACCCCAACTGCACGGACAAAATAATTTTACTATAGTCATAGTTATGAGATGAAACTCAGATTTCTCCACTTCAAAAAATATACAATGTTAAATCTAATTTTCCAGAGCCATCAATTATCATTTACTAGATGACAGACTATCATCTTACGATGCCATTAGTGCCACTCCCACTATTCCTGATTCGTTGACATCTGCATGTACAACATCAACTCCTCCACGTGCTTTCCTTTTAATAGTCTACTGTAGATAATATGTTTGATTAAAATAAATAGGTACATATTTATGAAATAGTAGTTTCTACTATTTAATTATTGAGATTGTGTAAGATGCATAGAAAAATGATAACAGCATAATATAGCCTACTTATTTTTCAGGCTTAGTCCAAGGACACATCTGAAAATTCTAATTCGATTCCCACCATTGCACTTACACCAAGAAAAAGAAAAATGCAGCAACACCTATATTATCAGCTAAACCTCTTTTTTAAAAGAAAAAAGTTACTGGGTTGAAAAAATTTCTTCAGAATCTGGATGAAAAATCTTGGATAGATAAAGAAAAAACGGATGGTTTTGGAAAAAAATTGGCGTTGAAGAAACAGAACTTATTAAGCGTCAACTTAAGAAAAAAATTTAAAATTGGGAAGCCGTCACGAGCTAAGTATTAACCACAACTGCGATGTTTTGCTCTAACTCTCTATACTAATACAAGAATTTCTTACTTAATTAAAAAAGCGAACCCACAAAAATGAATGTATAACGCATATAAACAAAAATAATCCATTTTAAAGTGATATTCAGTGATCCAGTGTATCCAGTGATAGATAAAATTATCACTGGTTTTTAAAATTATACAATGTGTTAATTTTACACTTGATCAAACGAAATGTGCGGATATCGTAGGTTTTTAATTTTATTGCTAGTTAATCTTTCTAACTTTCAAATAAAATACTTTGAAAAAATACACCGTTTACTTATAGAAAATAATTTAAAACCGAAGGATGGAATTTTACCAAAAAAAAAAAAATTAAAATGCCTTTATTTTTAAATAGTTTAGATAAAAAAATTTTTTTCGATTTTTACCGATAATTAACACACTGTATAGACATTAAGTTTATTAGTTAAATGATAGTAGTAATAAATAAAGTCCTATCTTTATTATAATATCCACCTTTTCTGTATGCAACTTTTCAATGTATTTGTGTCACTTCATTACACTGTTATGGCACAGAATATATATCTATGTGTGTGTGAAATTATTAATGTGTAATTGTGCAAATATTAGTTTAATTGTTATGTGTGAGTTTCGTAGTGACAGACGATTATTTTTGTGTGGGAGTCTGAGAAAGTGTGCGCGGCGCAGATTTCCCCCCGCAAAAATGACAGACAGTTTGGTACCGGAAAATAACGCTATGGCTCTTCTCCCTCTTCTCCCCTCCTGTGTTGCCCTATGGTTGATACAGTCCTCGTTTGTTGCGGTAGCTTGCTACATATTTATTTATCTATGGTTCCGGTTTGACTGATATTCATAAAATAATTCTGTCACAAACTAACTAGAAACACTCACGCGTAATTCTGTACAGTTTCGTCCATAGATAGATAAATATGTAGCAACGTAGATAGAGGATTGAAGTCTATGTGTAGCGAGCTATATCGATAATATCGACAATTTAGATTTTTGACAATTGGATTTGACATTAACACAATATGGCGTCTCAAAATGGCGGCCATAGACAGAGAACAAATTGCGACGGTAGCGCCAAATTGCGTAAATTGGAACTAAGCTGTCACGGGCCTGGTTTCTTCCCTGGTTATTATCTATGCAGCACTATGCAGTTTCGTAAATCTTGTTCAAAATGAATGGGATTATTTCATTTTTTGTTTTATGAATATTATATTATATTGTGTACATACGATCTGACAAATTACAGGCAATAGATATTTTGTGTGTTATGTGCTATGTATTATGAATAAAAAATACCCCTTTTAAAATGTGTCTAATGTTTTAGTAGATATTGAGTAAATAATGGTTTTTAGTAAGTGGGATTTACAAATTGTCGGCTTAGAACGAAATTAAAAGGCTAGAAATTAAAAGCTAGTGACAAAAGACTTAAGCTTTTTCCGTATCATACCGACTTATTTTATTTAGTTTATGAGTTACAGTTACCGTTACTGTTACAGATTATTAAAGTCCACTGCTGCACATGGGTCTTCCCCATAGATTGCCTCATATGGAGAATATTTGCCATAGTTGCTACGCTTGGCAAGCGGGTTGGTAACCGCACTTTATTTTTATTTTAAGTGGTACGCTGCTGCTCATTTCCTGATTTGCTTCCCTCTGTCGCCCCTTACGTCACCCACGGTATGATATGAGGTAGTGGAAGGTCTTACACCGCCACTACTCGGCTTATGAGTTGCGACTACAAAAAGCGATAAACAGTAAACAAATAAATCATAATAAAAAGTCCAACGTTGGTACTGAAAAAAAGAATAGGAAAATCTCAGATGTACATTTTTTAAATTATTTTAAACACCAAGACATTCACTGTTAAACATCATGATTCTTTGTGCTTTGCTACCTTAAGCACTTTGAATGAAGCCACTATGCTAACCATTTAAAATTATTGTACAGAGTGGGAGCAAGATCGGGGATCTCTTACTTGCATAATTTTCATCATAATTTCGTATTACCTAATTAATGCAATAACCACAACACCCTTTACTTCATTTTCATACATATATTATATCAATCATGACATAAATCAATCAGTAAAAATTAGATCCTCTTACACTTTTTTTAATTTAATAAAATATAGTATATTTAATAAAAAGGTTCACTTTTTTTCATTTTTCTACGGAACAAAATGTATATGTATTGTAGAGGTCTTCATCATCATCATTACAGCCCTTCACTGCTGAAGGCCTCCCCCAAGGAATGTCACAAAGCACGGTTCCGAGCCACCTGCATCCGTTGACTTCCTGCATGTCTTACCAGGTCGTCAATCCATCTAGTTGGGTGAACGCCCTACACTTCGCCTGCCGGTAAGTAGTCGGACTATTTGTCCCAGGTAAACATACTCGTCAACAACTTCGAGCTTAGTGCTCCCAACAACTACCGGCATAGGTGTGACATGGACATTACACATGATCTTTGTTTTGTCCATGTTCATCTTAAGACCTATCCGTTGGGAGACACTATTGAGGTCATTGAGCATAGTGCTTAGGTGCTCCAGCGAATCGTCGGCAAATCGAAGGTGTAGTGATGTACTTCCCATTTATGTTAATACCGTGTCCTTTCCAGTCCAGTAGTTTGAAAACGTCTTCCAATACAGTAGTGAAGAGTTTCGGAGATATAACGTCACCCTGATTTACACCCCTCTGCAGTTGGTAGGTTTCGTACTCTGGTTCTGTACTCGGATAGCCATTGTAGCCTTACTGTACAAACACTTCAGCACTTCGATATACCGACAGTCAACTTCGCACCGCTGATGGGACTGTAGCACCGCCTAAATTTCGACGGAATCAAAGGCTTTCTCATAGTCCACATACGCAAGGCAGAGTGGGAGATTTTACTCTTTGGTCTTCTGTACAATTTGCCGAAGAGTATGTATGTGGTCTATGGTATTAAACCTTTTCGGAAACCGGCTTGTTCGGGAGGCTGGAAGTAGTCGAGTCTGCGTGCGAGACTATTCGTAATGACTCTCAAAAACAGCACGTAGACGCGGCTCAGAAGAGAAATCGGTCTGTAGTTCTTCACGAGAGCGTTGTCGCCGTTCAGTTGCCTGTATGCCTTGGCGTACAGGCAACTGAACAAGCGGGCTGGCAACTGTAGTTTTTTATTGTACTATTGCTGTTATCAGGAAGATGCTGCTGCCCATCTCCTGCTTGTTTCCCTCTGTCGCCTCTTACGACACCCACGGGAAGATATGGGGTAGTGGTTATTCTTAAACGCCACTACACAGCAATTTTTCATCTATACATAAATAAAGTACGGTCTGGCTGTAATATCGAAATAACAAGTTGCTATTGAGTCGAAGGGGTTATTTGCAAGCTATTAAAACGTGAATAGACATTTTTAAAATGTTTGTCTATGTGTCTGTCTATCCGTCTGTTTATCTGTCCAGGCTAATCTTTCTAATGGCTAAACTGATTGTAATGAAACGTTGTAAGAGCCGGTAGAAAGTCATGAAAGGAAAGAAAATGAAAAAACCTGCGGTTTTCAAGCCGCTTACCAAGCACGGCGACTATGGCAAATATCCCCTTTTGAGGCAATCTATGGAGAGACCTATGCTCAGCAGTTGACTTTGATAGGTTGTAATAAATGAATGAATAAAAAATAAATAAATGCCAAAATTTAAAAAATAGAACTCATTTTTTTTTAAATTAGCACCAAGACTGGGCTTGTTATTAGCTTATTTTTAACATAATATCTTCGTATATCAATTTGATTTAACAAAAAATTGTCTTAAAAATGTCAACGTTGAGTACATTTTTTGAATACCGTCGGTTTTAAAAATCTTGGTTATTCTTTAAATTCCCGACAATACAATTTAAAACAAGCCCACAAAGCGATTCATCTACACACTAACGATGGATCTAAGATTTTTTTCAAACCATCTTCGTCGTAAACTTTCACAGCAGCATCGTTGTAATTTAAAGCTTCACATAATCTGCAGTAGTGTCGAGACTTAGATCCAAAATACCCGTGTTCATTTAAAATTTCAAAATGTCTCCTCCATTCATGAAATGTAAGCAGCCTGGGAATGTCATTACTTAATCTAGTAATTTCTTCAGCAAGATCTCGAGGTGTGGCATAGTTATCGACGTGTAAGAAAGAATTCGGCGGTAACAATTGCTCGCAGTCTTCTACTGATGGACCCATTATGACAGGAATAGCGCCTTTATAGTATGCGTGATAAAAAGCTTTTTCCGTCAAATATTCTCGGCACATTGAATTTTCTAATACCAAATAAAATAAATATTCCGATATTATTGGACAATCAGATCGGAAATGACCTGGACAGCTGAAACAAATAGAATTATTTTTCATTATTCTTCTTCATCATTCTCCCCCGTTGATTAATCGTCCGTTGTTTAACTGCCATTGCTTGGCAGGCGCTATGACGATCGCAGTACTAGACACCTCGCACTTTTGACGTTGCTCCCGTTACCAGATTAGTCATTTTACGTCTGACATAAACGAGACAGTTATACCACCATCCATCGATAGCCATAAGATTCCTCCGATATTTCCCGCCTGCCAAGCGTGGCAACTATTGCAAATATCTTTAAAAATAACACCTATGAGGCAATCTATGGGACAGAGCTATGCTCAGTAGCAGACTTTTGATAGACTGTATCTAATAAATGAATGAAATATAATATCATGCGGGGCATAATAATATCGTAAATAGAAAAATAATATTTTTAGGGGAACCTATACACATTACATCCCAGTTTCTTTCATTATCATTTATTCAACGATTCTCACCCCATGTGCTCGTTGTTTATTCATTCATTCACTCCGTAATTCATAATTATATAAGTTTACAACTGGATATAAGTTATTTATTTGATAGTACATTATGTTCCAAATGACGATTTTGCCGCCACAGTCGCGCTTCGAAAATGGTTCAGCGATTGTATTGCATTGCATTGCAGCATTGCATTGCAGGATGCGCGTCCTGCACGTCATATATAGTACATTGAGAAGAACAAAAGTATAAGTGTAAAAAGAACATTTTACAGGAGAGTGAAAAAACTAGTTATTTCTTAATATCTTTTTATTGAAGAATCTGGCAATTTCGCCTTTTTAATAAAAAAATTGCGTCAAAAATACTCTTTTCATTAATTAAACAAGCTAAAAGTAGAAGTTAATATTTAATTAGTTATTAACTTTTATTTAAATTACGCTACTCTTTATTAGCCTCTTTTTTTTAAAGGGAAATGTATGAGGAGATACACAAATATTCTTTAGAAAATTAATAAATTTGGAAAAAAATATTCGTGAATATGATTCCATGGAATGGAATCAGTCTGGAAAGGAAGTAATATTATGCTTTTTTTCACAGAACTAATTTGTTGAATAATAAAAATAAGTACTCTTTATGCCTTTTTTCTATTTGAAAAATATGAGAAGTACATTTGGTTAAAACATTAACATCTTTTCTCTCTAAATAATATCTTCTCATGACGGAAGTATACTTTGTTATGGGAAAATTAGTTAATTATTTAATGAAATAATAAAAAGCATATTATTTTTCAAATCAAATATTTTTTATTAAAATAAAAACCAGACCATGCCGCTATTTTTAATTGGAAATATAAACTTAACTTTTATTAAAAACAGTAATAAAAAAAATCTCTCACCTAAAATAAAATTTTATCTTACGTATGAAATGAGATACAAAATTATTTAATAATTGTGCTACATTATTATTTAGGAACTTTCCATGTGGAAACAACTTTTTCTTATAAAAACTAAAACCAGCACCTGACGTACATAACAAAATTAAAACCTATGAAGTTTAATAATTAAATTACAATTTAGTATTTGGAAACTGCTGACATGAAAACCACTTATACTCATAAAAATTAAAAACTGACATGGACTAGGATATTCGCGGTTAAGAATATCCACTACCCCATAAATTCCCGTGGGTGTCGTAAGAGGCGACAGTGGGAAACAGCCAGGAGATTTTCCTGATTACAATAAAACTGCGGTTGCCAACCCGCTCGCCAAGCGTGGCAACTATGGCAAATATCTTCCTGATGAAAGTTACGAAGAGACGGCCCCCAGTCCCCGGCGGCCCCGCTATTCCTGGCTACGGTGGCAACCATAATAACGGTGGGAAAGAAGGTGCTAAAAATCTCCGGTGGAGGTTCGGTTGCCACCTAAGATGACTCGACCTGACAACATACAACGCACGCACCCTGAGGACGGACGAGAAGATCCTGGAGCTGGAAGAATATAAAGACAAGTTACGCTGGCATATTATAGGATCATCCGAGATCCGAAGAGGGAGAGGACACGGTAATCCTCGAATCCAGCAACTTGTTTTATCACCGGGAGGGCGACCATCTGTCCCAAGTAGGTGTCGGATTTATCGTTTATTTAACAACGTTGTAAAATTGGGAGTGTGTCGTCGAGTGTTTCGTACCTTATACTCAGAATTACCAAACGGTATTCGCTGAAAGTCATACAGGTTTACGCGCTAACCTCGGCAAATCGCAATGAGGAGGTGGAGGAAATATATGAGGATATATCTAGGGCCATGCGTTCCTCCAAAACCCACTATACGGTGTTAATGGGCGACTTCAACGCAAAACTAGGCACAAGAGAGAACGGTGAGCTGGAGGTGGGGAAATTCGGAATAGGGTAACGGAATACAAGGGTCCAGCACCTGGCCGACTTCATGGTGCAAGAGGGACCTTTTGTGATGAACTCTTTCCTCCAGAAGCGACTGCACAGGAAGTATTCCTGGTCGAGCACCGACGGTTAGACAAAAAATGAGATTGACTTCATTATGACGACCAGACGACAACTGTTCAGTGATGTCTCAGTAATCATAAGGATGAAAACTGGTAGCCATCACCGAATGGTTAGAGGCACACTGAACCTAAACGTTAAGTTGGAGAGGTCTCCTCTAATGAAGTCAACGCTCCGTCCCCCTCGTGCCCTATTCCAAAGTCCCGAAACCTTTCAGCTCGAGTTACAAAACCGTTTCCAGTGCCTTGAAAACTGCAATGCAGTGGACGATATGAATGACAAGCTCGTCGAACTGTCTATGCGGTCGGAGCTAAGTTCTGCAAGACCCGCCGCAGAAGAACACAAAAATTCTCCGATCACACTCTCTCATGGTTGTTAGACGGGAAATGAAGTTGCAGTCTTCAACAGATTTGACAGCATACAGGCAACTGAACAGACATATCTCCAAATGTTTGCGTTGGGACTTACGCAACTTCAATACAGCTTGTATTGAAGAAGCAATCGAGCGGTACCAAGGCTCCATTCCAGGCTACTATTCCGATGATATCCCGGACGTCAGTCTGAGCGAGATTAGAATGGCTCTCCAGCACCTTAAAAACGGCAATGCCCCAGGCGACGATGAAATTACACCGGAGCTTCTGATAGCGGGTGGAAAACCGGTACTTGAAGTCCTTCAGAAGCTCTTTAATTCCGTCCTCCATGGTGGGACTACTCCGGAGGCGTGGAGCAGAAGTGCGGTGGTCTTGTTCTTCAAGAAAGGCGACAACGCTCTCTTGAAAAACTACAGACCAATTTCCCTTCTGAGCTGCGTCTACGTGCTGTTTTCCAGAGTCATTACGAATCGTCTCGCACGCAGACTCGACGACTTCCAGCCTCCGGAACAAGCCGGTTTACGAAAAGGCTTTAGTACCATAGTTTCGGAAAATTGTACAGAAGACCGAAGAGTACAATCTGCCACTTTGCCTTGCGTATGTGGACTATGAGAAAGCCTTTGATTCCGTCGAAATTTGGGCGGTGCTACAGTCCCTTCTGCAGTGCCAAGTTGACTGTCGGTATATCGAAGTGCTGAAGTGTTTGTACAGTAGGGCTACGATGGCTATCCGAGTACAGAATCAGAGTACGAAACCTATCCAACCGCAGAGAGGTGTAAGACAAGGTGATGTTATATCCCCGAAACTCTTCACCGCTGCATTGGAAGACGTTTTCAAGCTACTGAACTGGAAAGGATATGGTATTAACATTAATCACTCACCTTCGATTTGCCGACGATATAGTCCTTATGGCAGAATCGCTGCAGGACCTAAGCACTATGCTTAATGGTCTCAATAGTGTCTCGTGTCTCCCAACGGATAGGCCTTAAGATGAACATGGACAAAACAAAGATCATGTTTAATGACCATGTCACACCTATACCGGTAGTTGTTGGGAGCACTAAGCTCGAATTTGTTGACGAGTATGTTTACCTGGGACAAATAGTTCGACTAGGTATGTCCAACTTCGAGCGAGAAGTCAATCGACGGATTCAACTCGGCTCGGCAGCGTTCGCGAAATTACGACACATCTTCTCGTCAGGTATACCTCAAAACCTGAAAACGAGATTGTACAACCAGTGCGTGTTGCCAGTGATGACTTATGGATCTAAGACGTGGTCCTTCACTGCTGGTCGTATAAGGACGCTCAATGTCGCTCAGCGAGCTATGGAGAGGGCTATGCTCGGGGTTTTTCTGCGTGATAAACTTAGAAATGAGGATATCCGCAGTAGAACCAGAGTGACCGACATAACCTAACGGATTAGTAAACTGAAGTGGCAACGAGCCGGCCATATAGCTCGAAGAACCGACAACCGATGGGAAAAAAGGTTCTCGAGTGGCAGCCTCGTACCGGAATGCGAAGTATAGGGCGACCCCCCACTATATGGAGTGACGACCTGGTAAGACATGCAGGAAGTCGATGGATGCAGGTGGGTCAGGGCCATGCTTTGTGGCATTCCTTGGGGGAGGCCTTATGTTCAGCAGTGGACTTGTGAAGGGCTGTAATGATGTTGATTTGCGGTTGACGAAACGTCACCCGCCCCGCTCCCCGCACTCCCGCACATATTCGCGCTTAGCTCGGAATCCTTTCAAGCAATTCTTAAGTATGCGAGCTTACGTGAATAGGACAGTTTTATTTTTAGGGGAACAAAGCCGTAATCGAAGTTACGCTTAGAAATTAAGACAATCACATTGCTTAATCAATCAAAGAGCTTTTATTTGTAAATAAGTTAGTAACATAGTTACATAGTTAGTGGTAATCGCGATAATTTCTGGGGAGAAATAATTTTGAACAAAGAAAATTTATGTTATAATGTTTACAAACGTGTATTACAACATTTAAAATTTTACGACAAAAAAGACTTTCAAACGTTTACTGAAATTAATAATTATATTTCGTCAGGTTTAAAAAGTTGTTATGCTATGTACGTGTAGGTTATTTATTTATTTTCTGCGTAATTCATAAAACTACTTTATTAGTAGATATATTTTTTTCAAAGGCAAAAATGCGCAGATAACAAATTTTAACACTACTTCCTTAATACTTATAAGAAAAATCTGAAAAAAATTGAGCTTATGTAATTTGCGTTGCTCTTTTTGATGGCGTAAAAACAAACAAATCGACATAAGACCACTTATGCTTTTGTTCTTCTCAAGGTACGATATCTGATACTTCGAGTCTGGTTTGGATAACAACTTTCATTATTTCAGATGCCATTAGATATACGAGTATAAGGCATTTATTCCTTAACTTTTACGACAGCCATGGGATATTTAAATTTATGAATCACCTATATATTTCTTTGCACCAAATAACTGCATGAAAATGTTTATATACAACAAAATAACTCATACCTATGTTTGAGATTTTCTGAACATTGCCCATGCACATCGACATCCAGATGCTTCCGTAATTCTTTTATATATGCCATTCGATGTGAAACAGCACAATTAGATATAAGAATTGCCGCCAGGACATCGCGTCGTTTTTTATTCCAGTTGGGAATCAAATCTATTGTTGTTTTCTTTGTCAGTTCAACGGACAATGCTTCTGGCAAGGGTTGAGTACGCCCGTACGGCACAGGCACATCGGACTCACTTCTGTAATCAATGATCATCAAATATTGGTATTTACCTATATTACATACATATTTGTCTGCTATTATGTATGGGTAATGTCCAGCAGTATGTAGATATTTTATGACCTAAACAGGTGATAAGTAAGATTTTCCCTGGAAGTTATTTTTGTATAATATAAATCAATGATAATGTCATCCTGAACTGCTTTAACTACGGGAACGTCTTTTGGTATCAAAGGTAAACGTAGTGATTGTATTCTCTTTGATCAAAATAAATAACAATGACAAAAAAAACATCCGTGAGTGTCGCAGAACACTCGGTTGGAACGTAGTTCCTTTCGTAGTATATTATTATTGATAAACGTATTATATTATTGATTATAAAATACAAATAAATGAATTACTAGCGTCTATTAATGAAGGGTCATTTAAAATAATATTTCTTTTATGGCAACATAAGAAAAAGTGCGAGGGAAATGGATGTTATTCCATCTCGCTCGCACTATAGAAAGGGGGTTGTGACGGAAAAATCTTAGACTTTTTCTCGCCTAGCCCCCATCCGTCAAATTCGTACCGTGCGATAAGGAACTTCGTTCCAAAATGTCGTCAGTCTAAGAACATTTTAGTACAGCATCGTGGCGTCTTTCCGTCGTATACAAGGCCAGTACGCAGACATATGAAACTGCTAGTATACTTGTATTTTGGAATACTATTATTCACAACTGTGATTAGAATATACACACGAATTTTGCTGGTCGCGTATTGTTTGTAAAGAATGTGAGCGAAAGTCCAAGTTCCAAACTGTGCTGTTCCATTTACACCTGATTTCGGTTCATAAAGATAGCGCCCACATAAAATAGTTGATGAATCTATGCTTTGCATTGTTATTTAAATTTTATTGATTCTTGTTGAAATATATAAAATAAGTATGTGTACATTAAATTAAACTAATTTTACGGGTTTTATCGCGTATAATTTTAACTTTTTAATTCCCGACATTTTTAAGTAGGTATGTATGCTTATCAAAAATATTTTAATTTCAGAAAATAATTAGTACCTAATCTATGTAAATGAAAGAACATGTCCTAATCGACTTTTATCATCGATGAGTCGAGAAAGCCGCTGAAGATAATTACTTGCCTGAAATTTGAATTGTAGGTTTCTTTTGTAATGTAAGCATTTACTGAGAAATAAATGATGATATTTTCCCCTAAAGCGGTTCCATAAAAATATGTATTTGGTCTTTTATCCCATTTAAGGGTTAAAATAGGGGATGAAAATATGTATTGGATTTTTTTATAGAATATGGGTGACAAGCTAGGACACAGTCCACCTGATGGTAAGTGGATGCTGAGGCCCATATACATCTAAATTTATCCTCGATAAAGATTAAAAATGCAGCTGCGTTGGCACCCCTGAGGACTAAGATGGAATGCCTCGCTTCCAGTAAAAAGGGTGTCCGGTTCTCTACACTCACCATACGAAATACAGCAGCTATTTTACGCTGGTATTCTGTGAGAGCGTAGTCCTACCCCGGTTGAGCCGAGCCATTGGTGCTACTACCATAATATAACTGCAGCGTGGCTTTACTACTTTTAAACGTCTTAATGTCAGGAATTAGAAATAACTTATTTTTGTAGAGTAAATATTAGTTTTTCGAAAAACATTTCCTAAGGGTGTAAAATTTATGAAGGTAAATTAGTGAAAATTGTTTTTAATAAATGAATTCTAATTTTGAAATTTTTAATAATTAAAACCGGACAAAAGCGATTAGGTCTCGCGCCGTGAGGGTTCCTTAAAAAATAATTATTTATTTAGATTATTTGTAAGGTGAGCACTGGACATTGCTTTAAACACGATCCTTTACGTCTAATTGAAAAACGAAATTAAATTTGCAAAAACATGTGCTCCCATGCGTCGGTCTCCATCCCGGAATCATCATCATCGGCTCCAATTGCGAATGTAAGTTTGTACAAGCGAAAAATATTTTATGCGATATAATTTCAAATTATTTCAGAATTTTCCTTTACTTATGGTGTCAGGTGAACGGGAAGTAAGTTTGCAAGTATTAAAATATGTAACATAAATAGTCGTATCTTTTGATTGCGCTGGCTGAGAAGTTGGATTTTTTTACGCCTTCAAGGAACTGTAGTCTATAGTGTTTGATATTAATTTCAACTAATTTGATACCATTAGCATACACTACAAAAGCCGTGGAGTTGTAAGAAAAACCACTACCCCATATTTGTGTCGAATTAGGTGTCGAAAGAGGCGACAGAGTGAAACTGACATAGGAGATGGCCAGCAGCGTCGTCCTGATAATAACTTAGTAATAATAAACGTTACACCTACGGCAAGGATCCAATCCATACCACAGTGGACTTTGAAGGGCTGGAATGCTAAATATATTTTATATAATCTTAACTACACACCTATAAGTCATAGACCAGTTAAAAACTTGAGCTAATTCTTGTAGTTTTGGTTGCCGTTTCGCCAATGAAAAAGTGTTTCTTGGCGATTCGTCACTTAAAAATACCCATTTTTGATGGGAAGTTCTTTTCCTGGAATCTGGGAATTGTCCATGCTGTAAATGTACCACTACAGCATCTGCTGTTTTCAAATCCTGCTCGTTCTTAGTAAATCTACAATTCTTCACACTGCATCCATCTAACGAAACATCTACTCTGTAATTTAAAATAATGTAATTATTTATTAGTTAGTACATTATGTTAAAAATTTGCCAGTATCAACCACGGCGACATCTTGCGAATATACAACTATCTTATATAATGCTACTAATTAGTGTGTACCAGTGGTAGACTAGTTAGCCGCTGCTTACTTATTTTACCATCGAAACTATTACCGATCTTAACATACTAGGTTACAGTGAAGTAACTTAAAGGTTAAGATGCAGTTTCATAGATACGGGTACAATGTAATCCGACTTTTTTTTTTATAGGAGAGGGGGCAAACGAGCATGTGGCTCACCTGATGGTAAGTGACCACCGCCGCCCATGAACAACTGCAACACCAGGGGAATTGCAGATGCTATGCCGGCCTTTTAAGAAGGAGTAGGCTCTTTTCTTGAAGGTCCCTAAATCGTATCGGTCCGGAAAAATCGCTGGTGGTAACCGATTCCACAAGGAAGTTGTGCTAGGAAGAAAACTTCTTCTAAATCGCACAGTGGTGGACCGCCACTCATCCAGATGGTATGGATTTCACCATCGCACATCGCGACAGAACTCGAGATACCGAGTTCTGTCGCGATGTGCGATGGTGAAATTGAGCGGCTGGAATTAGTCCGGACAATTCCTCAGAGCACTCCCCGTGATAGATGCGACAAAATACGCAAAGAGATGCAACATCTCTACGCAGTGCCAGTGAGTCCAGCCGATCGGAAAGAACTCGGTCGTCGACGATTCGAGCCGCTCTGCGCTGGATGCGGTCAAGTGGAAGGAGCTGGCACTGGGGAGCCCCTACCCAGAGATGGGAACAGTATTCCATGTGGGGCCGAACCTGCGCCTTGTAAAGTTGCAAGCGGTGTGCCGGCATGAAATACTGTCCTGCTCTGCTGAGCACGCCAAGCTTTTTAGAGGCCAATTTTGCCTTCTCTTCCAAGTGACCACGAAACTGCACATCACTCGATATGTCGACACCGAGGATTCCGATACTGGCTGAGGCAACAAGGGGAGTGCCTTGAAACTGAGGAGATACGACAAAGGGGTTCTTTTTAGCGGTAAACGCGCAAACTTGTGTCTTCTGGGGATTGAACTGGACTAGATTTAGTCGCCACAAGTCTGAGACTTTGTTCAACAAAGTCTCGACTTCAGTTTCTCGACACAAGTTTGTTCCGGTACTCAGCGACGTTTTCCCGAGAAATATTAGCACGGCCGGTGTATAAAGCATCACCAGTGCTGTCATCTGCATAGCAATGAATGTTACCGGTTTGCAACATATCATTGATATGCAGAAGAAACAGCGTTGGTGATAGCACGCAGCCTTGTGGAACACCAGCATTAATGGGCTTGTAATCGGAGCATGCACCGTCTACTACGACCTTGATGCTCCGATCTGCAAGAAAACTGGTGATACAATCGCACAATTTCTCGGGAAGCCCATAGGAAGGGAGCTTCGAAAGAAGCGCTTTGTGCCAAACCCGATCGAAGGCCTTCGCTACGTCCAAACTAACGGCCAACGCCTCTCCCTTGGACTCCACTGCCTCCACCCATCTATGAGTTAGGTAACCTAGAAGATCACCAGCTGAGCGACCTCGACGGAAACCGTACTGGCGGTCACTAATCAGCTGGCGATCCTCAAGGTACCGCATGAGCTGGCAGTTAATAACAGTTTCCATTACTTTGGAGAACAAGGAGGTGATGGCGATAGGCCTATAGTTGGACGGATCTGAGCAGTCGCCTTTTTTAGGGATCGGGTGCACCAAAGCTGTCTTCCGTGAGTTCGGGACTACGCCTAGGGAGTAGGAGTACCGGAAAAGACGCGTTAAAACCAGTGCCAACTCCGGAGCACACGTCTTCAGCACAATAAGTGGGACTCCATCAGGCCCACTCGACTTGTTGATGTCCAGGGAGAGGAGTGCTTTACGCACCGAGCGCTGTGTAAACAACACTTCTTGCGTGGAGCACTTACACCGCGGGATGGTAGGCGGTGTGTTCCCCCCGTCATCAAGAGTCGAGTTGGAAGCAAAAAGAGAGCCTAGCAGATCGGCTTTCTCCTTTACGTCATGGGGCAGTGAGTCGTCCACCCTGTGCAGAGATCGCAGAGACGGCTGACAGAAGTTCCCTTGGACAGCCTTGGCGAGAGACCAGAATGCACGTGTTCCCGAAGGGAGGCGAACTAGTTTCTCGCCAATTCTGCCGATGTGCTCTGACTTTGCCTTGGCAATGACACTTTTGAAGGACCTGGAGGCGGAATTATACTTCTTTTTAAGAGCGCTGGTGTTTACATCCCGGGACGTTGATGCGTCAGCCCAGGCGCGGTAGCACTCCTGTTTATAGTGTGATGCAATTTTACAGGAGCGACCAAACCATGGCTGAGTTCTGCCTCCGATAGGCACCACAGATGATGGAATAAATTATTCCATTCCCTGAAGTACCACATCAGCGACAGAATCAGCAACAACGTTGGGATCATCCGGCGAGAAGCAAACCCGCCCCCAAGGGTAGGATGCAAAAAAAGACCGCATCCCATCCCAATCGGCCGACCTATAGTGCCAAACACGGCGGCGAGCTGCAGATCGCAACTGCGATGGAAGCGTGAGTGGCACCGTACTCCGGATCAGACAATGGTCCGAAGAGCCAAGAGGGGCATCGACGGAGACCTTATATCCGTCCGGATGAGAGGTCAGCAGAAGGTCCAACAGGGAAGGTCCTCCACATCTGGGAACCGCGTAGGCGAAGTAACCAGTTGTGTCAGACCAATTGCCAAGGCAAAGTCATAAACAGATCTACTCGCATGATCGGTTAAACGAGAACCAAGCCATTCAGTGTGGTGGGCGTTAAAATCACCGAGCATCACGATCTCTGCGGAAGGGACCTGTTGTAGCACGGAGTCTGCAGCCATTTGGACGTGTTCGATGAGTCGGTCTGTGTCGGCATTACCGCTATGGGACCTATAGAGGCACCCATAGACGCGGGGATGGTCGTCGCTGTCTGCGCGCAGCCATAGGATGGACAGGTCCGTACCTTCAAGACTGCCGAGGCGTCGGAAACAGATGTCCCCTCTGACGTACACGCAAACTCCAGCCCGGGGCACAAAGGAGTGTTCCACTTTGTACCCCGGGCAGGAGAGATACGAAGTATCAGCCGGAGAGGAAACCTGTGTCTCGGTTAGAAAGAGCAAGGCCGGCTTTGCCGTTTCCAGATGGTAGTGGACGGCGTTAAGGTTTGAATGAAGTCCTCTGATATTGCAGAAATCTACGGAAAGCGTGGCAGGGGTTGCCTTTGTCTTTTTGCTCCGCTTGCCCCGAGCAGGTTTCGTCTTGAGCGGAATTTCGCCCCCCCCCCCCAGAATACGCGGGGCAGCCTGAGCACCCACGCTCAGAAAAAGTAGGGTAGCATGGGCGTGGATGCTCAGCGAGGGATTCTCCAGCGATGCTGGTACCCTCCTGGGGTAGTCTTGCGTTTAATTCCACTACCATGTTGATGGGGGTTGGGCCTCCGGCCACCTGCACTCATCAGGCGAAATGCAGAAGTAAACCTCTACTTCACGCTGGTATTCTATGAGGTCGTGGTACCACCCCGGTTTGAGCCGGCCCATCCATGCAACAGTAAAAGCTGCCGCGTGGCTCTACCACTGAAAACCGACTCAAAAGCTATAAATTTGTGTTTTTGTACAAATATTGGTTGCTACTGGCTGAGGCTGAAACCACATCATTTAGAAAGTAGATATTCCGGTACCTAAGCGACGTGGTCATTAAATATTAGATTTGTGTAGTTGTCGTCATCAGCCTGTTATTCGTTACTGCACATAGTTTTTTACAAACAGGCAGAATTATGTTAACTGTTACACTTGACAGATGGATTGGTTATCGCAATGTCAGAAGCCAATACTCATCGGATAGGGTGTAATAATTTTTGAGGCGATAATGTCATATAAACATACATACATATATGTAGGTATGTGATGAATGTGAGAATGGTGAAAGCCTTCTCAAAGTATGCTTGAATAGAAATCTTGTGGCGAACACTTTGACATAAGAGTTTATGATATGATTATCGTGACATACATACAAACATCAACTCTGATGAACCTCTGGAGTGAGAGTTGATGTATGTATCTCTCTACCTAGAGACTACAGACTTTCATTTGGCACAATCCTGACACACCTCTCTTGCTTCTTTCACATCTATATATCTACGCTTATACGTGATAGAGCCACGCTGCAGCTATACGTATTATCTTTGTGGCACGAATGGGTCGGCTTGACCGGGGTAGGACCACGCTCTCATAGAATAACGTAAAATATTTCGTGTGGTGAGTGTATAGAATATAGAATAGTGTATAGAACCGGAGACCTTTTTTACTGGAAACGAGATATTCCATCTTAGTCCTCAGGGGTGACAACGCATCTGCATTATGACTCTTAATTTAGAATAAATATAGATGTCTATGGGTAACAGCATCCAATTAACATCAGGTGGACTGTGTGCTCGTTTGTCACCCCCTTTCTATAAAAAAAGCTACACGTATATGCTCGTCGGTTAAGGGTACTCTTAATTTTGACCATATCCAATTTATTGTCAATTTGGTCATCAAACTTCTGTCTATGGTATTCCCTGCCTAATCTGCCTTCTGAATATGTCTTCATTCGCTTTAATACCTAAATATTTTACTGTTGGACATGAGTCTATCTCTAATAGAAAAGAATTGCCATATTCGCCTTGCTAAGCAGGCAGATCTCAGTATCAGATGCCTCGCACCCTTGACATTGTTTTTGCAAGTCGGTGTATTTTATAGTTCATACATATACAGTATGACTAGGAGGTAATAAAATCTTCAAATTATTCCCCAAGTCGCCTCTTACGACATCCATTGGCTGAAATGAGAGAATAGTATCCTTTAAGCCACGACCAAAGGGTGACAATCATATCCAAACATAATCACATAAGTAATTATTCTTTAATAATTATAGAGAAAACTTGGAAAAATGGTAAGCTAAACAAGCAATATTATATTATATTAAAAGTATAAAAATACTAACCGCGTAGTTCCGAAACTATACAAATGCCTATTTTGTAACCAATCCCAATATTTCCAGATCAATATTACAAATGTACGATTTTTATTATATTCTTTTTTAAACGCATCACTTTCAACATTCTTGAATAAAACTGATCCTAAGTTCGATGTTCTCCAAGTCTGGTGAAATAAATATGATGTTTAATTACTTTTTATCTTTGAATATACTCATGGACAAATTAAGAAAATTTTAATTATCTTGCGTACTGGCCACAAACATTAGTAAATGCTATTAAAAAAAAGAAAGTTTATGAATGTTTTTTCGTATTTCATTTTTGTAATGTAATTATTGCGTAATATTACGTTCTTTCACTGCAAAAAAAGAGGCCCCCGCTACACTTCTTGCCACACGCTATCGAATAGCTGGAGTTAATTTTGTTCGCAATCACGAAAATTGGAATGACGAAGCGTGAAGTCCTAGTTCTATTTACAGATGAGTCCAGATTGCCTGAAGTCAGATGATGGAAGGATTAAAGTGTGGAGATGTCCGGGAGAGAGGTAAGCTCAGTGCAACTTCATTGGAAAAGAGGCATATTGTGGAGGGTCAGTAATTGTATGGGGAGGTATTTGTATGGGGGCCCGTACGGAACTCCGCATCATTGTGAGAATGGTTCATTAACAGCGGCACGATATGTAACTGAGATTTTGGATTTTTACACACTTTTTACAGCGTTCCTCTAAATTTGTCCGTGAGTATAATAATTATTCTTCATTTTTCTTCACCAGTCCCCAAAATTCCTCAGCCAAGAGGCCAAGAGGCCTCTACAACGCAAGAGGCCCGTGTCTCGACGATGTCATAAACACCATGTTTGGCAGACGGATTGGCGATCGAAGTACCAAACGTTTCGCACTTTTCATCTTGCTCCCCCTCGCTGGTCTTGATATTTTACGCCTGCATCCGACAGACCGTGCGATCTTTCTGCCATTTCCCAAACTCGCCTCATATGAAACCCACATGTGGAAATGGAATAGTGGATCCTGTTACACAGTCTCCATATGGCAGTAAACAGTACTTACAACTTTCAGTTACAAAAATAAAACAAAAAATCTAACCTGTCTTTTTTCATAAAATGAATTGATAACTTCTCTATGTAACTGAACTTCTGGAAATGAATTCCATACATTAAATTTTGAGTTTTTTCTTGAGTCTTGACTTAATCCGGTTGTTTCTCGGTAGAAATCGTATTGGTAAACTAGTAACAAAAACGCACTAAGCCCAACTAACGCAATTAACTTGTTAATTGATAAACGTTTGTAATTAAAAATCCTTTTAAAAATATGCATTTCGGTCTGCGGAATTCATATTTATTCATGTATCCAACTGCGTGGATACAAAACACTTTTTTAATTGTCTAAAACGTATAGTGTAATTTTTTATATCACTGTATTATCACTGATAAACACAGCGCAGTACTGCGGCGTTGTTAACTACTAATGTATGTACATATATCAATAGAAATTACAAATAGGTATCCACTTAGCGTCGGCCGTAAAAGATAACGCTTACAACTGTAACCCAAATACAAGTGTAGTCGCAATGGAACACGGCATGACGGTAAACTGGATCGATGAGTAACTTCGTTACATTTTCAGCACCTATTGTCAAAGTACGATGATAATCAAATGGCTACAATGTCGTCAAAAGTTGACACAACCATATCGTTCTGCGATTATAATCAGTGTCAATGTAAACTGATGCGAGTAATTATCGTGGGACAATAGCAATTGAATAATTTTCCGTTTAATTTCAAGGACAGTTTGTCTTTTGAAGCCATTTATTTAACTTGATAACAACATGAAAACAATTTTGGCAGTTTTTTTGAAAGTTGTTCTAGAAAGCGATATTGATGGGAGTTTAGATTAGCTTTTTTTTTACAGAATAAGGGTGACAAGCGAGCACAGAGCCCACAAATCTTTGAGATCATATTCAATTTGCTTCGGACGCCAATTCACAAGTTTTATGCCTTTTAGTCACATTTTAGTATAGAGTCAGTTGAAAACATGTAAATGAATAAATATTTTTTTTATACAATAAGGGTGACAAACGAGCACACAGTCCACCCGATGGTAAGTGGATGCTGTGGCTCATTGACATCTACATTTTCCTCGAATAACAATCAAAATGCAGATGCGTCGTCACCCCTGAGGGCTAAGATGTAATGCCTCGTATCCAGTAAAAAAGGTCTCCGGTTCTCTACACTTATCATACGAAACACAGCAGCATTTGGCTGCTATTTTAAGCTGGTATTTTGTGTCCTTCCCCGGTCGAGTCAACCCGTTCGTGCTACAACCATAATATATCTGCAGCGTGGCTCTACCACGTACAGAAATAGAAAAGCTCATTTAATTCTTATCGTGTTCAATACCGTAAAAGAAGTAATAGGCTGTATATCACGGTTGGACGTAGGTCTTCCCTCATTACTGAGAGAATTTTGAGGCAGGGACGAGTCCCTTCCGCTGCTTTAAGGCATGTTGAATTACTTCATATTATCTCCTGGTACAAATTTTTAATTTTTCTTATAATATGTAGATTCCTGATCCAGATAGTAAAGTTCCAGTAAAGCGGGTACACTGACAACTAAACTATGGTGACAACATGTTTAGTTTTCCATTGTCTATGTACTTATACAATAGTATACAATAGTCTGTGGCATGTTATTTGAATGCTTTGTTATAAAAATACCTTTGTCAACTGCCTTGAAGTAAACACATATTATTATCTCGGTTTGTTCAAAATTTAAATACCATTATGTTTAGCTGGTTTACCACGTATTGCACGAGGAAACTTGCATATCTAAGTCAAATAAAATGTTTTGAGGACACGTGAAGTCCATCAAAACGCTCAAAGCAGCGTGAAGAACTATGGTCTATAGTCGTCTCAGAAATGAAAAGAGGCCTGTGCCTGTGTCTAGAAGTGGGTTTTATATAGGCTATAACTATTTTCGGTGAGCGCGGCTTAAAAACATGTAAAGTGCATTTGAAGGAAACTGATAAACAATATACAAGTACATTATTCATTTTGAATGCGCCAGAATGATATCTTATAAACGTTATTGAATCATGCAGGGAGTTGGTAGTTCAGACCGGATTCTGAACCATAACCATTGAACGCGTATTATAATTCGACACACCTTCGGCAATCTATGAATTTTTCTGTAGCAGATTGGCCAATACATTCACTACGATAGCGAGTCATAAAATGTTGTAATTTAATTTACCAGGCGTATGCTTTGTGGCGGAACAGTGGTTTTTAATCAACTGCAATGAAGCGAGATTATTAAAAAGTTGACATCATATTTTCCGAAAGTATTTCGCTGTATGCGTAATAACTGTCAAAAATATAGACAAAATAATCAAAATGAATAGACACGGATAACAGATAAAAAATTCGGCTGTATTTGTTAAAATCGAATGAAGTAATGGCTAATTGTTTTCTTACGTAAAGTTTAAGAATGAGAAAATTGTTGTTGAAAAATGAAAACCAGACTATTCTATTATTAATTGATTTATTATACTACGAAATTTGAGTAAATTAGATGAGGCATGTGTCCAGGAGTAAAATGTATGCTTGTTGTTTAAATTTTACTATTGATATATAAACATTTATTTCTAATCTTCTTATAGCGCGAAAAGACTAATAGTTCCTCCTTATTATAAAATTTTATGCTATATCAAAAATAAAAGTTTTCCAAAGTAAACTAAGTAGTATAGAGGTTTTGAAAAACTCGTAGATATCAAAACGAATATTTTGGCAAAGATGTCAAATTAGCTATACAAGGTAGTTCAAAAATATAAATAACTCGTGCAATGTAGTGTTTAGAATAAACGATATCATAGCAACAGTATTTGCTAACAATTAGATTATAAATATATATATTTTTAACATAGACTATACTGAACTGAGACTGAACATAGACTTTTCCTAGAATGCGCTAGCTATCATGCGTTTCCTGGAAATGTTCCTAGGAAAACGCAGGTTGTCGCAGAAATTCTGTAATAAATAATTTCTCCCTCTCCCTCTCTCTTCTGTCTTCAGCCTATTGTAATCCGTTACTGAACATGGGCCTTTGCGTGATTGTGCCAACGGGCATTTATTACTTGGAAGAATTACATCAACTCACTACCCTGCATATCATTATCGGATGTTTCTAATTTGATAGCATATTCAAAGCCACTCGTTTCTTGCCATAGAAGGGCATTTTAAAATTATCGAATTAAAAATTACTTCGTTTACCATTATTTATATCTTAATAGAACTGTCCATATCACACTATTTTAAAGTAGTTTTACAAATACTTACTTATGATACTCATAAAATCGTAGGTGGTGCAATGAGCTGCACTTCGGATTCAGTCCGTACTTTATCCAGTGTGAATATATAATTTATAAATAAAAATAAATCAAGTTGTCCAAAAATTACATACTCACTAACAGACACATCAACAACTATGTTATCTAATTATATATTATGTATTATTTATTATGTAAGGTTTTGGCTTCCTGGCTTAATGAAATATTATGTTATATTATATTACTAACGACCCGCCTTGGCTTCGCCTAGATATATTAATTAATTAAGAAATTATTTTATCGATTTTCAAATGAAATATAGCCGTTATCGTTCCAGGCATTGCTCTCCATCTGCTCGAGAAGTTTCATCATAATCGGTTCAGCCATTCCGGATAGACAGACAGGCAGGCAGACAGAGAGGCAGACAGATTGCAAAATTTAATGGAATATAAATAACCCTCTGCTCAATAAATGTAGTTATTTCGATATTACAAACATACTATATAATTTTATTTGTATGAATGTATAGATATAAATATTATAAACCAGCTGTGCCCGCGACATCGTTCGCGTAGAACCTTTCTTAGTAAAGTTTCATTAGTTTGGGCTTGATTGATTAAATTGTATAAACTACGCAACAGTTCGAAGTTAAACAGTAATAGCACATGAGTAAAGAAACCGTACCGTAGTGCATGGATGACTTAAACATCGAGGGTGCTGTTACATTCAATACTTTATAAAAGTAAAACTAAGTAACGTAGATGCACTAAGAGAATATGATAAAAAAACTTAGGAACAGGTTACGCAAACATTACATTGCGAACTGAAATGATAAGTAGGGAACGATAATTCGTTTGCCGTGTAGTGGCGTGGCGGTGCAAACGAATCCATCAACTCGTTGCATCCCAGGGATATAGTAAGACTATGGTAAACACCAGAAAATCAAATGGATTTCAATATTTTATGGTGGTATAACCATATCGCTTACGTCATAGCTAAACAAAATACCCAGACAGGCTACGAGTAGCACCGTCAAAGGTGCGAGACATCTTGTATTGCGGTTGCGTGCCAACCGTAATAATTATGGCAATCTCGCCCCCTACAGTGGGGGAGATTCATGTCCTTCTGTAAACTCTAACGAACTGATGATGATGAAAAAGAAGAATAAACAATGCTTGACATTTTTGGTTCACAAAGTGATGCGAAAAAGTTTTTTATCTCTGACCCCTGAAAACTTTAGATGCAGTATTGCAAGTTTGTTTATTGTCATTGCAAAGTTTTGTTGTATGTAAAAAGTGTTTCGTTTTATGCAAATTCGTGTGATAAAACACCCTCTCGCCAAAATCATAACCGGTAGCAATATCTGTGTCTACCACGTTCTTTCAAGAAGAAGAAAAGGAATTTATTAAAAATGAACAGTGACACCTGTCGGTAAGTGTTAAGAATAATGATATTATTTATAAAACAAACTAAATCTATGTCTAACTAAATTGAATATAGTGATGGTAATGTTTATTATAAAACTATCGATACTTTTACACTGTCCGATATATACGAAATTTCCTATGCGATATTTTTTAAAGAATAATATAAGACTGTTAAAATAGTAGTTTTTGTCACTTTTGAGATTATTTTATTTATTAAAGTACAACATGGTAACGACTTCCTATAAATAAGTAACGTTTGGAAAGTAATACAAATGAAAAATTTTTTTTGTATTGAATGACAGAAATTATAAAGTAATTTATGCATAATATGCAATATAATTTTCCCACTTGATGCAGTGATGACCTGATAAGACATCCAGGAAATCGATGGATGCAGGAGGCTCAGGACCGTGCTTTGTGGCACTCCTTGGGAGGCCTATGTTCAGCAGTGAACTTGTGAAGGGCAAAATGAATGTAATATAAAAGTATCATTCAAAATAGGAGTTCAGTTCAGTTCGTTTCTCATATTTAGGAACAGGACGATTTATAAACAATTTGCTATAACCGTAATAAAAAATAGGTTGTTAGTACTTTAAACGAAAAATATCACATTGCTTTGTATTTATGAAGAGATGGCGCTATTAGCACCAGTTCTTAAAAATAAAAGATAAAAATTTCAACGTAATTGATACAATAAAAGAACCTTTAAATCAGGAGGATAATAACAGGTTTTCAATAGTCGAGAGTATAAAGATTATATTAAATTTATAGGTTAATAACGGAAGGAGTGCCGTGGCAGCTCAGGAAATGTGTTCGCGCATGCTACACGAAAATCTAAGTTCGATCCTCGCCGAAACGAACGAAATTGTCAATGCCCATTTAATGTTTGATTTACCACGTACTCGATGTTGAAGACAAACAGTTTGAGAAAAATTACACCAAAAAAAATTGAATGTAAATAAAATAAAATTTGAGATAGTTAACACGCAGTACGACAATGCAATTATTTCTTGCCTGTTTCAAAAAAGAATTCTCTCAGAAATATGAAGATTCCTGTGAAAAACAGTGGAACCTTAATTATAGTATTCTATGGTATAAAGTCTGTAAGGTTACTTTTTATATGAAGTAGAATATCTTACTTTTGTCCTTGTAATATAGAGGCGCTATATAATAAAAAACGTACAACATAAATCTTTAATTTGATTGGCATTCTAGCTCTTCATCACAACGTTTTTAGTACTTTAAGTAATACTTAACAAAGTTTACAATAGTATATACGTTATTCTGCCTATGATTAATATAAAGATTAGCAGCAGTTATGAAGATACATCTGCAGGAAAGAAAAACATAAGCCGATTTTTTTGTATTACATTTGCACAACACAATCTATCGATACCTAACACTGGTTAACAAGTGTACTTTTCTATCTGTGGCGGTAAATTACCATAATCTTTGTGATAAAACATTTTTTTTACTGTTGTTGTGTTAGAAGTATACCATTAAAGGACATTATTTTACAACATTTATAATTACGGTTTGTGAGATTAGATTAAAATGCATTAATGACTCAACACCACCATTAAAAAAATTCGTACCTATATTTCGAAATAATAATCATAGCTTTTGATAAAATGAATTGATTTTAATAAAACAAGACTAAATGTTACTGGAATATATTTCTGAATAGACGTGATTCGTTCATAAACAGACGATACGATTCTAAAAATGATAAAACTGAAGCACTAGCTTTCCTGATCCCAGCGGCAGATCTGGGCTATGGCTTCGCCACCAATCAATTTTCACAATAACTCAACAAATCTTTATTTTAGTATAGTTCTCAAACAAAACAGTTTTAGTTAGTGATTTATGATCCTTAAAAAGTTATAAGCTGCAGCATAGTCAGAACATACGAACTGAAACTGTTTCATACCACATTTATTCGGGTACCTTGGGTCTACTTGTTAAGAAAGATAGCAAAACTATTATAGCTTATATATAACGCAATGTAAAGCAGCAATTATTAGGTTCGTTACTGACTCTAGGATATGAAACGGAAGATCTTTTGACAGTGCTGCGAAACGTATTAGGTGCGGACTATGCTTGAACTTTTATTCTTATGCAACCTAAGATATTCATTGAATTGTATTCTTCAACTCGTACACACCCTCTTATACACACACACGTACACTATCGCCATTTACAGAAAGAGGTTGCACCATTTAGAAAAAGGTAATTTTTACATTTTATTACAAAAAAACTTTGTAATTTTTCCCATAATTATAAATAAATAATTTATTCATTTACTACGACGGAACGAAAAACGTGTATGCGGTTATAGTGAGAGAAGTCGTGGGCATAAGCAAATATTATATATTAAATCTGAACATTGGCTGTTATATTCTAATATGATGTCGTTTTTCCAACTCTACGTGAGGAAAGACGCGAGCAAAAACTAATACATAAAAAGACAAACGCTTCATGGTTAATATTTGCATAATATTTAACAGCAGTAATATTAGGCCTTTCCGTGTAGAGCCGGTGTAAGAATATCCACTAACCCCATATCGTGCCGTGGGTATCGTAAGAGGCGACAGTGGGAAACAAACCAGGAGATGGGCAGTAACGTTTTCCTGGTAACAGCTTAAAATTAAAATAAAACTTGCGGTTGCCAACCCGCCTGTCAAGCATGACGACTATGGCAAAATCCCCCTATGAGGTAATCTAAGAGGAGACCTATGTTGAGCAGTGAACTTTTATAAGCTGTAATGGATGGATATATTATTTAATTTGACGTATGGTGGCTGTTGCAAATCTCATATTAACACATCAATTTGTATTTATTATAGAAAATCGTCTGTGTCAGACAAAAGAACGGACACTGAAAAGATTCCATGTGAACTTTCGCACGGAATAAAGAGAATTCGAAAATATAAATATTATGGTCTACTTTGTTCGACAAACATGGGAACAAAGCCGCGGGAAAACACATTATTTGACATATGTCTATGTTTTTTATTATATTTATGGCAATTTTTTTTATTGTCAGATAAAAGTAATCCAATAAAAAATTATATAGGTAACCTGACTGAATATAAAAGTTATACAATTAAACTATTTTCTTCACACAATAGTAATATTTATATTTGTTTTTGTTGTATTCTATACTATGAATTACTTTTATCTATGAGTGAACAACTTACTTACGTTTTATTTTATATACTTGTTACATTTTAATACAAAATTAAACCCTTTGCAATAGCTCTTGCAGCAGACTTCATAGCTTATGCATTTTAATGTAAATCTCCGGGAATTTAGATTTCTAATTAATTAAGATTCATATTCGGTAGTAAATCTTGTACGGCTAATGTGGAGGGATTTAGATGAGATAACAATGCTCACATTTGCATAGCAAAATGCAAATGCATTAATGCATTACTCTAGCCTCACTTATTTGAAGACGGTATTAGTTTTATGCTTCTGTGATATTACATTAGCTTCTACCTCTATATTTCGGGTTATAACTATTACTTATAACGTGTGTATTTATAATATATGTGTATTTTCTATGTCTATGTTTGTAATTGCACGAAATAAATATGTACGAGTATTCATGTCTATCTTCTTATTTATTCATATTTTATTTTATAAAATTTGTATCTGCCGATCATTTGTTGTTCTTTCCTGATTAACTGCTAGGTCCAACAGCATGTAATTCGGTCAACATTCCCTTTAATATAAGATCTCAAATAAGAGTAAATTAATAAATAAATCTTTATCATCAGGCCGTAAAAGTAAGATGCAGGGCGAATTTCTCGCAATCGCCGTGCTTGGTTGGCGGTTTGCCGATAGCAGCACGTTTTGCACCTTTGACGCTGCTCTCCTTCGCCGGTCTGAATATTTTACGGTTGGCGTAAACGACATGGTTGTACCGCCATTTATCGGATTATCTTTTTAGCCTTGACCTTAGTTACCTCTTATGACACCCACAGAACGAAATGGGGTGATAGATTATCTCTTGCCCTACCACACTTTTAAGTAAATGCTAAAGGAACTATATTGCGTTACAACAGCGTTATGTCATAAATATATCATACAAAGCAAAATAAATTTTAAATACTAACTTTTTGAAAGCTGTCTTGGAAGAAATTCCTACAGTCACCATGCTCGGCAGCCGCGTTGCAGTTCCCCATTACCATTCTGTGAAATTTGGATGTGATATTTTTGGGTAGATCTTTACGATTAGTCGGCCGCCAGAACTTGTTTCCAGATGAGATTCGTACCTGGCCCCTGACCTCTGTAGACAATGATATCACCAATTACTTAAAAATACGAAATAGACACGATCTGCGGCACGTTGCTGTGTCGTTCAAGAAGCGCATTTCCTTTATATTTCTATGAAATTAAATACTTAATTAGGTCACTGACTTCAGTTCACCGTTTTCGACGTTATCACGGTATTGGCGCGCAATACAATCGCGCAAAAATAATGCAATTTTATTGCTATTTTAACTGCCCATCGCCAGTGCCTTGAAATGGGTCCCTCGACGACGGTTTCTTTTACTTGTAAAATTTTCTCTAATTTAGAATTTGGTTTTATGGCATACTCAAGTGCAAAGCATGGTTATATCTATATGAAAAGGTTTCACTCGAATATTATAGTAATTAGAGTTATGACAGTTTTATATGTTGAATAATTAAGTAAACATAATAGTGATCATTTATATTATATTTTTTGTCCAATAGATAGGTTCTCATAAGGCCTCGGAATACTGTTAAAGTGGTGGTATTGTTACCAAAGCTAAGCAAAGGTAGAGTTCTAACGTTAAAGTTAATATTTTATTCATTTAGTAAAAATAGCAATGTTTATGCAATTTAATGTTTTTTTTTAATTCTTGTTATTAATAACAAGAAAGTGTAAAGTAAACCACAAAACAATATTTTACCTCACAATCAATCAATAAGCTGTACGCAAATACTTATTTGTATAATTTCTCATAAGAGTGAATCCTCAATCGAACAAACAGATGGCGTGCGCCTGCCTTAATACGAATAATACTTACGAAACTTTAGAATGATGAAGCCCAAAGCCCTATTTACTGGTTACGAGGTATTATAATTATAATGGTGATGTTTTTCTCATACATTATATAGGTTCTGAGTCTATTAAAATTTCATATTGACATGCCTACACACGAAATATCCACGTTTTAAGCAAAATAAAACATTCACTGAAATACCTCTTTTAAAATTTAAATATACACAGGGAGGCCATTACGGCAATTTACCGTAGCTGAAAATAAACCTTTTGAATCTTAATTGAAGTAAGTGAAAGGGACTGCAAATATACTTATATTTTTAAATTTCTGTTTATTTTCAGTAAATTAGAAGATTAATTTTGGAGAAATTTGAATAAAAGTACAGCTGTGGACTGCTATATACTTATGATAAAATAGATAAAGTGCGTTGTTAATATAAAAATGAAAAACTTAAAGTTAAAGTTGCAGCCTATATAATATGTTCCACAGCTGGGCACAGGCCTCCTCTCATTTCTGAAAGGGTTTTAGGGCAAGAAAACGTCCGCCGCGCTGCCCCAATGTGTGTTAGTGAACTTTACATGTCTTCGAAATACATGTTTTTTCTTATTTCTCAGACGTGGTAAATCAGCACTTAAGTGGTAGCTCATGGAGCTAAGCGCTCGATGTAAAAAAATTGTTTTAAAAATAAAGTGCCATTATGTCTGTTAACACGAGGTTAATGACGACATTGCAGAACTTTTAAACTTTTTTTTAAAGCTATTTTAATCTACTTAAATGTTATTATTGCGCAGAAACAAAATTATTTTATAACAAAAATAAGTTACGTTCGCGTGTGTAGACACAAACGCGAATCATAAATAAATGGCTCGATAAAAAAAATTAAAAGTGATACTAAATCGCTACTTAAACGTGTACCCTTCAGAGATTCTATTTTTTGTAGTTCATGTTGAAAACCCATTTTATAAATTAGTTTTTATTTTCAAACAGTTCAAGCGCTCGCTACCGCTTTGGACATACGTTGTTTGTCTGAAATTCTTAACACTTTGGTACTTATTCGCTCGATAACTGCAGGGATGCGGGGAGTCAGTTTACGTTTTCATACATAGGGCCAAATACGAAATTTTAAAATATTAAGTCTCGTGGTTTCACAGTCACTTTGACTTAAAGTGATAGAGACAGCACGAGACTTAACGGCATCTTAAAATTAAGCAGTGTTTGAGTATTTGGGCATTAGATACCGTACTACAAGAGGGCCTAAACTAAGTTTAAATTGTCGAATATATTTTAATTTTATTACCCAACTATCACAGAAGGGAGATAATATACTTGTATGATAATATGTGTTTTTGTTTTTAATGTCGTTTTTTTAGTTTTTTTTAAGATGTAAGCTTAGTGAAGAACACATGTAAGTCTCTTCGTCTACTGTTGGACATAGACCTCTCCCATGGAAGTGAGGATTCGCCATGATCGCCTCTTTTGGTGAGCGGATTGGTGATCGGAGTTACGGATTTACTACGTTTTTTAACAATATAATGATGTTTTTATGTTAATCACTATTTTCTTATTTTAAACTTATTGAAAATTATTTTCTATTTTTTAGTTTGGTTATCTACAAAAGCGTGTTTTTTTAGTTTTTTTAAACTATTATTTATATTCTATTTTTTAGTGCGACTAACTACAAAAGCGTGTTTTTTTTTGGAACGAAGATCTTTTACGCGGCTTACAGTAGATTGAACTGGCAAAAATCGTAGTTGTTTTATGAATTATTCGCAAATCCTGAGGATCCTGGCAAGGATAATGGGGAAAACTATTTAAATTATTGAATTGTCATCGGTCCTAGATAAGTGTGCGAAGTTTCAAATCAATCAGACGTTTTGAAGGGGATGAAAATCACATTCAAAATTCCGTTACATACGAGTAGATACATATATGTATACATACCAAGCTATTAAAAGCGTGTTAAAAAGTGCAAGAGCACAAGCATTACAGGTAACGGCCCCCCATATTTGAAAATAAAACATGCTTCTTTCACTGCCAACCTATTATTTCATATTGGCACGTATACAATATACATATGATATACAAATTTTTTACATTCAAACGCCAGATGTAAGACCTGCAACAGTAGCATTTTTAAAAATCTGTCTACTCAAAAATACTGCTTTATTTATCTCTATAAGTGTGCAATAAAGTCGTAGGTGCAAGCGTTATTTTCACCAAAACATAATAAAGAGTGATAATGATTACTAACGTAAATAAATCGTTTATTAAAATGCAAAAATATTTCTTAAAGATACTTCATAGTTCAAGCAACTTAGCGTCTGATATTTGAGTATTCCCCAGTTACTTAATTTAGTGGATATCTCGTTTCTGTATACAGAAGCGACTGATAAATGAATGTTATAAATCATATTATACTCGGGGGCCCCCGGTGTGTAGGTATTACACAACAGGCGTCGGGCTCTTATTGCTTTATATTTTGAATTACTTTACAAAATTGTGTTTAATTTATAAACCACAGTTGAAATTTTATAATTGCAAGTCTTATTTAATAATCCATAAATGTTTTTTGATACTTGTAAATATAAATATGTAGACACAAGTCGTTTTGGCTAAAAACCTGTCAAGTGAATGTTTGACCACGCAGAGTAAAGTTCCGTAGTCTGTTAGCGCGAATATTTACGCGGATATCATACGTATAATAGTGTGGTATATCAACGCTGCAGCACGAATGGGCTATTCAATAATAATATAAAAACTGTCATAGTTATAATTACCATATTGACGTGAAGCCTTTTACATATTATTTATTATGCTTTGCCCCTCGAGTAAAGATAAAATCAAGTGTTCATTTTATCATAATCTTAAACAAATTCAGATCTTCGATCAAAATCATGAATCTACTCGGGATAGTGATGAAATCTAGTGTCTATTTTATTATATTCCGGCTTTTGATTGAAATCCTAGGAATTTGATCAAAATTCTGGTTTTATCAAAACCCTGCGACACATAATATATTAGAATATTATAAACTATATGATATACCATAAAATAAATGTCTGCAGTTTAAAAAAAATCTCTATAACTTGAGTTGTCTCTGCGTGAGCCGCATGCCATACGAGTATATCTTATATATTGTAAGTATTTCCGCGTAATGCAAGAAAATGATATTGAAACGTCAACAAGAAGACACAAAACCAGGCAAAGATATTAAAGTTCTAAGAGCAGTTGAATAAAAAATACGAATAGCTACTAAATTTCTTGTTAATAATGGTTATCGGTATTATTCAATACTAGTTGGCTTGACAGGTTGACTTGCATTGAGATCCAATGTACTCCAATGAATCTTTTGAATAATAATATATAAAGGTTCTGTATTCTATTTGCTATTCTATTTTCTATTTGCAGACGTATTAAAACCGATGATAAAAGAATAGTTACACAACAACAATCTGGTATTAACAAGCACAGCTTATAAGCAAAGTGTGTTGTCTAAATTTTCTTAAACCATAATATTTTCTTAAAATTAAGGTGGTATATGAAGAAATTATATTAAATATAGTTGACGTATAATTTAAATAAATTGAATATAATACGTACTGTTTTAAAATAGCCAGCAAATATTTTTCATTAGAGTTCTTTGCTTTTTCGCGTAATGGTATTGTTTGTGCTACGAAACAAAACTACTTACTATCTTAAAACGATTCCAACTTGTGTTTGCTCTACTTCTCTTTCTTGTTAAAGATAAACAACTTTTAATGATAGAAGTCACTACAAATACCTTTGAGTATTTACTATATGTATATAAGATATAAGAAAATAATACTGAACCTTTAAAACCTTATTAAATCACAGGGTAGCTGGAAGAGCGCCAAAGCCTCGTTAGTAAAATAGCAAAGTTTAACGAATAGGTTGCCTTTGATTCAAAGATCGTAGTGCTAACATTCCACACTGAATTTAGATTGAACACAAATACTTAAACCAATATTCCAAATGTAAGCGAACTACACTTGAAGTTCAGATGGGAAATTTTCTAGGTTTCAGCATTCGATTGCCTTTAAAATTTAAATTTAGCCCTACTTTTACATTAAAATTTAAAAAGTGAGAGTTTATAAATTAATCCAAACGGTAATTGCATGTGTAGTGGTCGGCTTAGAATTGGACGTGTTCGGAAAAAAACATTTGATTGCTGCCAAACATTAGATTGGCTGTTCAAATTTTCTTTGATTGTCAACGAGTGAACCCAATTCTCACAGACTAATTATGAGCAATAATAATAATTCTCCATACCGAATTTCGGTCACTGCGGCCAGTCTCAACAGAGAGCCATCTGCGCAGAACAGGATTATAGTGCTCAAGTGTATGCGCAAGCATAGGTGCACTGTCTATTTCACTTTCAAAGTCCGATAGGATGGTAATCCAATACGAACGGAGAGAGATCAGGTGCAGGACCAACGGCTTTACGTGCTTTCCGGGGCATGGGGGTGAATCACCGCCAATTTTTTGACTCCGGATTGCTACTGAGAATTTCTTGATAGAAAAACATAAAAATGATTTTTGGATTTTTTTGAATCCGAACCCAAGACTACATATCAGCAGTTGAGTTTACGACCAGTATACCAACAAACAGTCACGAGCAGCAGTGATCTCCTGCCCAGAGTGAAGAATATGGGAAAATGTCCTAAGTAATTTACACCAGATAGTATTTACTTCAAAATGTACATGTCCAACAATAGGCTTAAACGAGGCTGTTGTTGTGTTTGTTGTTGATGATGATAATTTATTTATACAAAAACATATTTTCCTACCTTTTCGCTTTCGAACCCCTTTTTAAAGGTAATACCTACACATACCCGGCTCGCAGTTGTTAATGAAATGAAATGAAATTGATTGTATTGTGAATTTGACGTTTTTAAAAGTACAATCAAATTCTACCCTTACGGATTTACATGCATCTGAATTATAACTACTTAGCTGATAAAGGTACCTAACTCAAAATAATTAAGTATGCTTAAATTTTAAATATTCCTTTATACTGTAAAAGCAGTTCTATTCTTTGGTTAGTTTTTAAATATTTTCAAAGGTACATTTTTGCAACTATCCGGTAATATAGTTATATTTTAGTTATATTTAATATTTTATGCACATCATATATGAATATATAATATCTAGACACTAACGATAGTTTCACTCGGGGTTTATACAATTTATATAAATATTGTGTTCTCAAATTACGTTTAGTTACATCTTTATTTTGCTTAAAGAGATACATAAAATTAAAAACTTCATGGGCCACGGGAATGACATGACACATCCGCAGCGCCACTAGGAGCAGCCGTCAAGACTGTTCCCTCCCCAGAAGAAAATGCCAACATTTCTTTCTTAGGAGGGAACAGTTCCCCCGCACACAAGGCATATTAAATAAAACTATTTCTCGGATTTTATCCCGTTTAATTTTACTCATTTTTAATTCCCGACGTTTCGGGTGGTTTACAGCAACCATGGTCACGGAGGACTGAGGTGATTCACCGCGTAGTAAAGTTAAATGCAATAAAATCTGTAAAAATAATTTTATTCAATGTGTAGTATTCGCATAAATATAAGAAATCACTACAAGGCGTATTTTTCTATACAACCTTCATCTCCACTTGGAGAAAAGACCGTTCAATTTGGACATACCCAAAATTTATGTAACTTGTAGGTTAAAGTATACTCCACCTGACTCGACGTAATGATGATTATGTCCTTCTGCTCGCTTTTGACCGCAGCCGGGGAGGGGGGGGGGAGAGAGCTATTTATACAATCAGAATAAATTGAGAAACAAAAGCCAAGTCGTGTCGCTACACTCGGGGCGTCTTAGCGTGTTGTGTTATAATTTCCCGGTTATAATAGCTTATCTGTGGTTGTATACTCACAGAACACAATTACTGTCTATCACGAGGGTATACTATTTTTTGAATTTGGACTTAGTAATTTTTTGTGTGCTGATTTATAAAATTCTGCTGAGTTTGTATTTCGACTAAGTTGTTGATTTTGCAAAGATACGTTTAATTTAAAAATATCTTTCAATATCCACAAACAGTTAATTATTTGAGTCGATTGTAGAGTCTAGACGAAAAGCATTTAGAAAAGCGTTTGAATTTTATTGTGTGTTCTACGTAGTTGGAAAGACGTGGCACTTTTAATTAAAACGGGCTCGATAAAACTCTCGACCCGACTTCTTTTACAGGCATCATTAAAACGATCCTGTTCTCATTCTACTTCAATATAAGTCTGCGAAAACGTCGCTTTAAGCGATTCAATTAATTAAAAGTGCATATTGAAATGAGTTTTGTTATGTTTATTAGTTTGAAAACGATGTTTTTGAACGTAAAGTCAAAACTATTTTTCCCCTTTACTAATAAGTTGTAGTAGCCTGAGAGCTGGCGACGAATTTTGGGAAGGTCCTTTTGGCAAGTTGAAATTGTGGAAAAATATAATTTCGTCAATTAGCGAATCCAGTCCAGCGTGTCTGGCAGAGCGTTTGCGGTTATTTCGTTACTGCGCAGCATATAACATTTGCAAAAAAATAAATCAAAAATTTTTTTTGTCAACTTGATTTCTTTTTTATCTTTTAATTTAGTTTTTAAATAATTCAAAAAAAATATCCCAGACGTTTTTGTTGGTTATGAAGTATTACAAGACCTCTCCAAAAATATATTTTTTAAATTCCCCAAAAATATACTTTTGGCAATCTTTATTGAGTAATTTTTAATAATACCTGCAAATCGCCAGACGAATTTAGCGGTTTTAAACAATTCCCAGACGTGAATAAAGTTTACAAATGAATACGACAAAAAAGTCTTATGCGTAGCCATAAGTGCGAGAAAGATAGCTTATCGAAGCATTCCGGCAGTGGATGGGGGCCTAAGCTCCTCGCGCTGTGATTGGTTATTTAGAAATATCTTTTTTAAATATTTTAAGATTAAATTCTTGTTTTGGGATTTAGCATGTATGTATGCACATATATGACCATGTAAATATCTGTGTATATATGTAGTTTGAATTTTAAAATTTTAGATCAGTGCTGTAATAATTTGTATAATAGCTATTAATTTTAACCTCGTTAGGCTTGGACTTGGGAAAAAATATGTTTTGATAATTACCGCCCCATGTTCTTAAAAAAGGACAATATATATAAAGTGCTTACCTACCAGATATGAAGGTAGAAAAAATAACAAGTTGCACGTTCTCTACAGCCGTAACTTTTTTCACAGTGATGTGGTACATATATAGATGACTTTTGAACTGAAATGTAGTTTTATTATGTTCTTTTTATAGGATATCGGGCAGTAATTGCAATAGTAGATATTTTTAAAATATCACACTAGGCCGATAGCCATGAAACAAGTTAAATGAAAGATATAAGAGATATACTTTTATTATCAATTACAAAGAAAAGACTAAACAAAATCACATTACTCTTATCACTAAATAGTGTAAAAAACTAAAACGGGATAATTGACTTTAAAATTGAACTGAAACCTCATAAATTATAATATTTGAGTAAAAGGATTCCATGCCATAAGATCTGGAACCATAGTGTCTCGCCATCTTTTTTCCCAGTACATCCTCATGCAGGGTGTACTGGGAAATAAGCTTCCCATTTAGAAGCTAATACTTGTATAAATAAGCTTTCCTTTACTGACATTTAAGCTTCGTCCACCATTCAGAACAGAAGACTTATTAGTTTTTTCAACAATTCGATTTACTAGTTAATCATCCACATATCATTGTTGAAAATAAGATAGTTTATCAAAATTTTCTGATGAAGCACTCTAGATAAGAAGGTACTTATAAACGTAGTTCTTTGGAAATATTTTTTTTTCTCAACCCTCGTGGTAAACGTAGAACTACCTTATGATAGAGCTACTGGTGCTCTATTTACCAAGTTTGCTCATCCATGCTGGGGCGTTCTAAGTATAAAATTTCTATTTGAACCACGCCCGCGGTTGTTTGTATTATATACAATGGGCTCTTTAGTTGTCACTACCGCTATCTGATACGATTGACAGCTTTTCTTTTGAGGGTAAGAATGATGGATTGTCACAATCTGCATCACTTGGAAGAAAATCTTCAAAATCAGAATTATTTAACATATTGAATGCAAAGGTGCGATTGTGCGATATATTTTAGGGTCCAATGGGTACTGAGTATGAGTATTTCAAATGCGTTCTGAACGACTTACTATACGGAGACATATCTTATTAATTAGGCTGGTTGTAATCAAGATTACCATGGCAAATATTTTATAATATTATCTGGTTCAACAGCACTCGTCTTGCACTAAGTGTAGGAAGTGAATATTTGTCCAAAAGAATATTATATGAAACTGTTGAGCGACAACATTTGTAATTAACGGATCGAAGAAAAAACAATGGCCAAATTTCTATAGGAGCTGGACTTTACTTTTATTTTTCACGTCCCAAAACAAACTATAGCTAGATTGGTTTGTTTTTATGTTGTAAACACCATCCCGTTTGAAAATCATATCTAAATAGCCACAATTTCTTATAATAACGTCAACAATACTTTTGAGGTTAGAATAAACAACTACCTTTTACACAGAATAATCGTCACAATTGGTAGTTATCAGTCCGTAAAACAATGCCGAGGTCAAAAACAGAAGGATCAATGGCGTCGATCGATGACCACAGATTATGTAACTTGTCGATGACAAATGTCGTTCCGTTTCCATTGTGCGTAATTGAACAAAACGCTTAGCTTACTATGAAGCTACATAATTATTTTTATGACATGAATCCAGTACATAATAAATCAGTATAGTAGTTGATTTGATGCCTACATACTAATTGAATTGAATTACAATTAACAACTATTCAGAAAAACGTGAATAATTATAGTCTTTGAATACAAAGTCCGTTCATACGCGAAATGAATCGTCATTAGGTGTGTTTCAGTGCGTTCTGAAACCATTATTTTAAATAATTTCGGAACAGTTACAAAAACAAAAATAAATGGATAACTTTTTTGTGGCTACTTAGAGAGGTATTTTTAGTGTTTTTTAAGACCTTAAGAAATAAGGGTATTTTTCATAAATATGGCATATAGTGACGCCATCGTTTCTTCGTCTGGTACGATTTGACCAACCTTCTTTGCGCAACACCATTTGTTCGTGGAGTTTTTATATGTTTTGTTTTATTTTAGTTTTTTAAATAATTGTAAAGAATAAAAAAGACAGATGTCACGAGTATTGAGAAAAAAGAGAATGTTTTTCTGTGAATGTTAAAAAACATGGCGTTTTTCTCTTGAATTGTATCACTGCATTTAATTTAAATAATCTAATAAGTCTATCAAGAAGTTCATACCTATTGTAATTCAAAGTACGATATTATAATTTACATATTATGAAGACGACGATTTTTATTTAAAAACTGCATCCTAACTACCACGCGTTCTTTGCGTGATCACCATTACTTTGTCTTCATACTTGGCAAAAAGGGAGTCCATATAACTGAGGCGTATTCTAATTGGCATCGTACAAAGGTTTTATAAAGTGTAAGATAGGAAGACGTTCGTTTAAAAGAAGAGATTTGATTTGCTAACGAAATAGATAATATGGGCATCAAAAAATAATTAAGATAAGAAGCTCGATAAGAATTCCTTAATATGTTATTAAAGTTACCTTCATTAACGGAGCATTATTATAATCGGAATAATCAATTGAAATTTTCTTTTTATTGATGGTAATAGACTTACATTTTGGCAAATTAAGATGGACTTTGTTAGCTATACAGTAGATATCGAGTCGATTGTGATCTGCCTGAAGCTTAGTACTAAATTTATAGATTTAGAAATAAATCTTGAGGTCCATAGCATATAAGAGAAAATGTGTATTTAAAAAACACGTGCTTATATCATTTATCATTAAGTGAAAAGCAACAGGCCTAATATTTACTTTTTCAAAATTCAAAGCGCATATGTAAAGCAATCTTATGAATAAAGGATATCATAAATTATATGATTATTTCAAGGATAAGAATGCATGGACATAGTTAGCTTATTTAGACCTTATTTAGTTATGTTATTTTAGGTAAAATTGTAACTGTTGGTAGAAAAATAGTTTTCTCGTGAGTTTCTTGCCGCTTCTTCTGTTAAGGTCTCCCCGCAGTAGGGTTTCAAGCTCAATTGTTACTGTCGTTTTGCGCATAAACTGACTTTATTTTATAGAACAAGGGTGACAAGCGAACACACAGTCCACCTGTGGTAAGTGTATGCTGTGGTCATAGATATCTACATCTATCCTCGATTAAGAATCAAAATGCAGATGTGTTATCACCCCTAAAGACTAAGGTGGATGGATTCCAGTAAAAAGGGTCTCCAGTTCTCTACACTCATCATACAAATCACAGCAGCATTATGCTGCTATTTTACGCTGGTATTCTGTAAGAGCGTGGTCCTTCCCCAGTCGAGCCAACCTATCAGTGAGTACTTAAAGCTGCTGAATGGCTATACCACGTAGCGTATCTACCATTAAATACTGCGTAAATGACAACTTTAGATAGTATTCGTTAGTATTTGAAAATTTTAGAATCATCTAGTATATCAAAAATAGCTGTGCAGAATTTTGACTACGAAAATATTTTTCAGTTACAAATTGAAGTCATCGTTAAAACTAAAACATTCCTAAATTTAATTTTCAGCTTCATGTTGTATTCGACATCATTTTAAAACGTAAATACGATATTATTAAAGATTATTCTGTTTTATAAAATTACTGTAAGCGGGGCGTTTAATTCAATCCTTGAGGAAATTCGAGGATATTTGAGTTATAATGTCAATTTCCCTTGAATTATGGCTGTCGCTTTGATTTATTTTCTGTACCATAAATCTAAATAAAGCGAAATATTCAATATAGAATTGCAAATATGTAAAGTATAAGTTTGTTACAACATGGCGTATTTACGGACATTAATTTCTAAATGAATAAAGAGAAAAAAATAGCAAGGAAATAGAATAACTGACTTTGTTTTAATGATGAAGAAATTATCATCATCATCACAAGTCCACCACTGAACATAGGCCTCTCCTAAGGAATGCCACAAAGCACAATCCTGAGCCACCTGCATCCATCGACTTTCGGCATGTCTTACCAGGTCGTCACTACATCTAGTGGGGAGCCGCCCCACTTCGTTTATCGTCAGAGACTGCCACTCGAGAACCTTTCTTCTCAATCGGTTTTCGGTTCTTCGAGCTATATGTCTGGCCTATTGCCACTTCAGCTTACGAATTCGTTAGGCTATGTCGGTTACTATGGTTCTATTGCGGATATCTTCATTTCCAAGGCTAGATTTTATCCGAAAAACTTGCATATTTTATGTGAAGTCGAATAAACGATAAAATAAGTGGTTTTTGATAATTATTGCATAAACTGTAAGATATATAAAAATGCTGCAAAAATATGAGTATTAGATGAACCTTTATAATTGAAATTCTAAAACTGAGTTGAAGGTGGTTTTTCGATATTTAAACTACTAGCCCTAAGACTACTATTAAATATACTACTAGAAATGATCACTATAATAAGATTACCTGTAATACTATATATTTTTTACTACTCATAGATAAAAAAGTAAGTAACGAATAAAATAAGATGTATAATACGAATACGAAATTTTACATTTACATCATGATCATCATTATCATTATTACAACCCATTAAAGTCCACTGTCAAAGAGGGGATATTTGTCATAAATGCTGCTATGTTTCGTAGGGTGAGCGTAGAGAACCGGAGACACTATTTAGTGCTAATGGTAACCCGTTCTATTTTAATTCTCAGAGATGACCAGGTATCTACATTTTGATTTTCAATCGAGGATAGATGAAGGACACTCGCAGTCGAAATATTCCCTCTAGAACTAAAACTTACTTATAACATTTATGATTATTTGTATGGTGCACTATTTAAAATTATAAGTTGCGAATTTAATAGAATATTTACTTCTAAAACTTTCTCTTTAAACAGTCGCAAATCATTTAATGAATTGGCGACAGTTAGGCCACGTTCCCACGGCCATACTTTTCCCGTATACCGTACACTAGATTTTATTGAATATAGTCCATACGGGAAAACGTCGAGTTCGAGATTAATTTTTTACCGTATACCGTACGAAGTTGCCACAGAGAATGCCGTGCCTCGAAACGAATTTATCGAATACGACACGCAGTGGCGCTCATGTTCAAGTTGTTTCGTTCATACGACTCGCCCATTCGAAAATCGTATCGTGCGCACTCGCGGGCGTGCCCGCAGTTGTCTTTTGTGCGTTGCATCAGTCGGAGTGAGGACCAGTCTTTAAAAAAGGATGAATACCTCCTAGGACGCTGCTTGCATCTCCGTCTATAAAATCAATATAAACACGTGGATCCATGATAGTGCGTACTATACAACTGGCTGCTTTTCATTCGATTTACCGTATACGAAAAAATCGAATCGAAGCGTGTGAATGATTGCATCATATATGGTAAAACCCTATACGTAAAAAAATCGAATCGAATGGTTGCCGTGTGTACGTGGCCTAAGGATTTATAAAAGTAGGCGAAGGTTATACGAGCTAAATAATGAAAGATCATGATATAATTAGTTTTATATCAAAAGAGTATGTAAAAATATTCTAATATATTTAAAAAAGTGTGTTGCACAGCTAAGGCTTTAAATTAAGGCAACAAAATTAAAACTGCATCCCATAACATTAAAATGAAAATGATGTTGAGTATAATTATTAGTGAAACGGGCAAGGTCAAACCACGCAACTGGGATTTGCTATTGAATATTAACAATAACTCAATCTGATCAAGAAGTTGCTATAGCTTTTATAGAATAGAATAGAATAGAATAGAATAGAATAATTTTTTATTCAATATAGATTACATGTGTAATTCTTATTGAAAGTCATTTTTTACTTTACCACTGGTTCGAAAAAAAAACCTCTGTCCTGGGAAGAACCAGCAAGAAACCCAGCGGGACTTTTTTTTAAAGTAAATTTTACATTAATGGTTGTACAAACTATTTAAGTACAAAATTTATTTTAGAAACTGCTTGGTAGCGACCACCTCATTCCAGGGGTTATTATCAATCATGTATTCATTTATACTATAATAACCCTTTTTATACAGTTTCAGCTTAACAAAACATTTAAACTTGGTAATAGAGAGAGCCTGTACACTTTCCGGGACCTTGTTGTAATAGCGTATACATTGCCCCAAGAATGAATTACTGACTCTGTGGAGTCGAGAAACTGGTATCACTAGCTTGTGTTTGTTCCTAGTGTTTACAGAATGTATATCACTTTTTTTACTAAAACTACCTTTGTTTTTGTGAACATACATTAAATTTTCGTAAATATACTGAGAGGCCAAAGTTAATATATTTATTTCTTTAAATTTATCTCTAAGAGACTCTCTCGGTTTTAGGTTGTAAATAGCTCTAATGGCCCTCTTCTGTAAAAAAAAAATAGTTTCTGAATCAGCCGCATTTCCCATAGAAAACATTTTACTGATGTTCCTTTTTTGACAACAAATTCTTTAAATTCTTCTCCTACTGTCGCCGAATCATTGCATATACAAAATGTAAAGGCTTTTTCAAATACTTTAAAATTTTATAGAATATTGCCGGAAGATATCGTTAAATATTTTAAATCTATTGATGTAAGAAAACAGCAGACTTAAGGGGATTTCTGTTGAAGTTATTGTATCTACGTATAATAGATACAATAGTACCTTATCTGTCTATTATATTTAGTAGAAGCGTCGAGTATTGTGTGATTCCTGATTTAATGAAACATAGTAAAGTCATACTTTTATTTAAATCTGGTAGTACATTAGACCCTGCCAATTTTAGAACAATTTCTGTAATTTTAGATCAGATGTTAAGTTTTTTTAATAAACTTAAATTGCTTCATAAAAATCAAATTGGTTTTACAAGGGGTCGCTCGACAACTGACGCCAGATTTGAGCTTATTAAACATATTTTTTGTGCATGGTAGAATTCTGAGGATGCTTTGGATATACTTTGTGATCTTTCCAAGGCCTTCGACTGTGTTCACCATGACACACTAACCAGGAAGCTACAGTACTGTAAGTATAAGTAAGTTGTTATCAATGGTAAAAGTTCTTCCGGGTCCCTGTACTGATGAGTGTCTTTCAAGGCTCAATTCAAGGCCCATTCCTATTTCTAGTCTATATTAATGACTTACCTTCCCTTGTAGGGGATAATCATGATATAGTATTATTTGCTGATGATACTTACTTGACAATCATTTAAACGTGACGAAGTGAATAATTAAATCAAAAATTCATTAAATCAAAGTTAATGCAATGGTTTAACGTAAATCTACATTAGGCAATAAAACGTAATTACAACCACGAATGTTAAAAATCTGAATACTAATGTGTTTTCAAATGGGGAAGAATTGAGCCTTGTTGAATTCACCGTTTCTCTTGGCATCACTCTTGACGCAAAGCTTCAGTGGGGCAGCTTATGATGTAAAAAATATAAGAGGTTTCACTAGTGTCGAGACAGTTAGATTAGTTAGTTAGTCTAGATTTTGTGATGTTAATGCTGTTAGCCTATGCGGCTTTTACAGCTTCATCGGACTCAGGGCTCGCAGCCTGAGAGGCCACGAGCTATAAAGGGGATTATTTATTTTAGTGCAACGTTGCCGGCGCGACGTTGCACTAAAATCGATAATCTTAGGGGCATAATATTGTGTTCAGTTCTGTGATCACATTAACATAACATGGATGAGTTGTCTAACGGCCGTCCGAACAGGGAGTGATAATAATCTGCATTTAAACGGCAATAAAACTAAATGTATTAAATTTACAACAACGAGTGTTAAAAATCTGAATACCAATGTGTTTTAAATTGGGAAGAACTGAGCCCTGTTGAATCCTCTGTTTTTCTTGGCATCACCTCGACGCAAAGCTTCAGTGGGGCCCCATATCCAAACTAGCAAGCAGACTAAGCTCTGCAGCATGCTGTAAAAAGATTAGAGATCTCACTAGTGTCGAGACAGCTAGATTGGTTTATTTCAGTTATTTCCATAGCATAATGTCTTATGGGATTTTGCTATGGGAAATGTATTGATATAGAAACTATTTTTGTTTTGCAGAAGAGGGCCATAAGAGCTATTTACAACCTTAAACCGAGAGATTCTCTTAGAGAAAAATTTAAAGAAATAAATATTTAATATATTTATTTTTGTCTCTGGTCTCTCAGTATATTTACGAAAATTTAATATATGATCACAAAACAAAGATAGTTTTAGTAAAAAGTGATATACACTCTGTAAACACTAGTAACAAACACAAGCTAGTGATACCAGTCTCTCCACTCCACGGAGTCAGTAATTCATTCTTGGGGTAATGTATACGCTATTACAACAAAGTCCCAGAAAATATACAAGGTATATCTATTTAAGTTTAAATATTTAATTAAACAAAAACTATAAAAAGTGTTATTAAAATATAAATGAATGCATGGTTGATAATAACCGCTGGAATGAGGTGGTCGGTTCCAAGCTGTTTCTAAAATAAATTTTGTAAATAGTTTGTAATCATTTATATTGTAAAATTTATTTTAAAAAGTCCCGCTAGGTATCTTGCTGGTTCTTCCCAGGACAGAGGATTTTTTCGAACCAGTGGTAAAGTAAAAATGACTTTCAATAAGAATTACTTGTAATCAATATTGAATAAAAATTATTCCATTCTATTCTATTCTATTCTAACGTGGCAGCAATTCCGGACGATGCGACCGCTAAGGCGATATCACGATTGCTTTTCACTTTGGCCAACAGTAAATTTAACAGAAAAGTCTTGCCTGTTCCAACAAGGAGCATCCAAAAAAGATATCACCTAAACTTGCGTCGATACTGGAAAATATTTTATAATAGGTATGTCTTTGTTTATTGGTTAGAGAGCCTTCACTACTTGACACCCGTTCTGCTGAGGATGAGTCGCTCGCGTCCGTGGCTTTGACCACCTAACCCTAGGCCCACCCACACGTGTCCCTGGGTGGTGCTAAAGAGCGACAAAGCCGAAAGTATAGACTGGCTCCTCGCCGTATGGTAGCGGCGTAAAGCTACCAACCCTAGTTCGCACCATGAGCCAGCAAGTAAAAGAAATGGCCTGAGTTCCCGGCACCCTTTAATAGGGCAGGGTGCGAAGAATCTCCGGGAGTAAAACCGGCGACGAGGTTCGCCAACCGTCACGTTCTGTTCCCGGAGGGCGAAAAGTGGATTGCGGAGGCCCGTCTAGCTACGCTGAATATATGTGAGCAATGAATGATAAGATGGATGAAGTATGCGAAATGATGAATGATAGAGGAATAGATGTGTTATGTGTAAATGAGACGAATGAAAGGGAAAGGATGCCACTACACATGGCATGTATACCGCTTACTGGTCTGGTGTAGACGAGACCGAGCGGGCATGCCAGGAGTCGGTGTCATCCTTTCAGGAAGAATGGGTCAATGTGTGAAAGAGTATGAATGTGTATGTCCAAGTCTGCTATGGATACGAATGAAAGTGGACTTAAAGAAGTTGTTTGTGCTAGGGTGTACGCTCCAGATATGTCTAAGCCCACTTATATCCGAGAGCAGTTTGGGACATGGTAAGGATGGTTTTGATGAAATGTAAGGTAAATGAAAATATTATTATATTAGAGATTTTAATGGAAGGGTTGGGGTGAAGAGGTCTGGTTATGAAAGGATATTAGGAAAGTTTGGCGATGAAAGTATAAATGAGAATGGTGAAGACCTCCTCACCGTATGTGTGGAAAAGAATCTTTTGTGACGAACACTTTCTTTCGCCATAAGAGGATTCACATGTATGCATGGGAAGAGGTGATGATAGAAGCATGATAGATTTCATAATTGTGGATGAAAGAATGAGGAGCGCAGTGGTAGATACAAGGTTTACTGGGGTCCAACGTAGGACGGATCATTACTGGTCTTATTCCGAATTAATGGTCTATTCAAGCGTTGGCGGCATCGGAAATCTGTGTCTACTACTACGTTACAGCGTTTAAGAATAGAGAGGTTGCAAGATGAAGGTGTGAAGAGAAGTTCAAATGTAGACTGAGAGAAAATATAAGTGGTATGGATGAATTGTGTATGAATGATTTAGGCTTGGAGACTGTGTGGTATAATGTCAAGAAAGGTTTAGTGGATGCAAGCACCGAAGTATGTAGTGTAAGTAAGAGAACGAATGAAAGGAAAAATAACACTTATGGTGGGATGATGAGGTACGGATGGAAGTTGAAGCAAAGAAGAGAGCATGGCTAGATTTACTAGCAATCAAAGCTGGTAATTCTAACGGTATGATTGATGAGATTGAAAGAAAAGGCAGTCTTAGACATCTAAATAAGAGAGTAAAAGAAGTAGTTGAAAGGAAAAGCAAGGAAGAACGGATAAGAATGATAGAAGAATATCGTATAACTTCCAGGCAAATATTAAAATGTTCTGGAAACTCGTAAGAACTACTAGGGAAATTCAATACAGCCTAGAATTAATGCTATACGAGACGAGAATGGCTGTATGCTGAATGATGAAGTTTCTAATTTAAAGATATGGAAGGAATACTTTGAAAGCGTGTTTATGAGTGAAGAATCGTCTGAATTTAGTGAAATAGAAATTCCGAAAGAAGTGGAGAGAGGTAGGAAGACATAAGTGTAGATGAAATAATGAAATCAATGAAAAGCATGAAAGCAGGTAAGGCAGCCGAATATGATAGAGTATCACCGAAATGCTAAGGCTGAGGGGTGGCAGGCCTGCTGTACACCTTGTTTAATTTATGTTGGGAACTGAAGCGGGTACCGGAAGACTGGTGCAAAGCCGTTATAGTCCCAATATATAAGGGAAAAGGGTCACAGCAGGACTGTAAAACTACGAGATTAGCTTGTTTAGCATTGTGGGTAAACTGTATGCTAAGGTGTTAATTGAAAGAGCATGGAAGAAACTGATGGAAAAATTTGGGATGCAAGCTGGATTTAGAAAGGGATGGGGTGTATGGATCAAATCTTTTCCATGCGCATGATTGTGAGAAGTTTTGGCCAATAACCAGAAAGTTTTTTGCGTTCATGGACTTGGAAAAGGCTTATGATAGAGTGGACAGGAATGTGTTATGGCAAACACTTAACTCATTTGGTTTGAGCGCCGGTTTGATACAGGCATTAAGATCTCTTTATAGGGACTCTAGTGCTTGTGTCAGGATCAATGGGGTCTACTCGGACTGGTTTGGCATTCAAAAGGTGTCAGACAAGGCTGTGTAGATTCCCGTGGTTGTTTAACCTATTTATGGACAGTTGTTTGCAAACTTTGAAAGTTGAAGAATGTGGGTTGAGAATGGGTGAGTTAACCGTCAAATGCCTTTTGTACGCCGATGATCAAGTCATATTTGCATCGTCGGCGGCCGAGTTGCAATGATGGTTATTTTAATGAACTGGTCATTAAAAGATAGGGTATGAAAGTGAACGCAAATAAGACGAAAGTTATGGTTTTGAAAGAGAAGTAAGTAAAACGTTATGTGAAATAAAAATAGAAGGCGAAATGATTGAGCAAGTGGATGAGTTTGTATATTTGGGATGTTTATTTAGCAGGGATGGTAGATATGATAAGGATATAGAACGACGAGTAAACGCAGGAAATAGAGTGAATGGGGCTCTACATGCTATTATGAAATGTCAGAATGTATCAAAAAGGCACGTATGGCAATTCATAATGCTGTGTTAGTCCCTACTTTAATGTATGGTAGTGAAAGTTGGGTCTGGCAGAAGAAGCATGAGAGTAGAATAAATGCTGTAGAAATGCGGTCATTAAGGAGTATGCTAGGGCTGAATCTGAATGACAGAGTGAGAAATAGTGTGATAAGAGAAAAGTGTGGTTTGCAAGATGACGTTGTGACCAGGATTAAGAAAGGAATGCTTCGGTGGTTTGGTCATGTAGAAAGAATGAACGAGGAAAGAGTGACAAAGCAAATTTATGTTGCAGAAGTGAACGGAGGAGTCGGGAAGGGACGCCCTAGACGAAGGTTTATCGACCAAATTGGCGATATATTGAAAATGGGCCAGATTAGGAGTACCCTTAACCGACGAGCGTGTATGCGTAGATATATGGATGTAAAGGAGGCGAGAGAAGTGTCAGGATCGTGCCAAATGGAAGTCCGTAGTCTCTGCCTACCCTCTGGGTGGCAGGCGTGAGTGATTATGTTTATTTTTCTGCTAAGGAATTGACATCGTAACTTGTTTCCTCCAGGTAGTCAGGTTATTGTGTAAGTCTTCAGACCTTTGAGGCTTTGGCAACCCGTGCTGCTGTAGGCTTTGTCCTCTTAATGCTACAGCTTCTCTTATTGTGACCAGATATTTATTGTAGATTTCATCTGCTAGAAGTTCATCTATAATGCCAAAGAGCCTTCCAAATGTCGTTTGTAGTCTTCTGATAGGCTCTCCTGTATTTTACCCAGACTTAGTGCGTCTGTAATCTGACAGAATGCCCGCATTATAGAAAAAGTTCACGCATTTTAAATGGCAACTCGCATAAGGCTGCTTCCTCTAAGGCGGAATCCCAATCTTTGTCGTCCTCTAGCAAGCCTATGAAATGATGTGCATCGGTCCCAAAACAACAGTATTATCACTATCGTACGCTATGTTACTATCATAACTCAGTCCAGAAAAGGCTTTAGAATTCCAAGGTTGTAGACGTCTTTCAGACGTCTGTCCTTCGTGATTTCGTTCATATCGTAACTGTGATACTCTGTACACTTCGGTGTTCCCTGATAATCAACGACAGCCTGTCTGTGAACTTTAGGGTGTTTTTTCTGATAATTAGCTGCATGTTTCCAATGATTAGAAGGTTCATTTTGATTATATTTTTTTCTTTCTTCCTGTTGCAATTTTCTGACACATTGGTAACTTGGTAACTCTAGCCCTGCGTTTCTTCACCTTATATTTTTTTACTTATTTGTCAAACTAATTTCATTTTGGACTGACTCTTGGGTAGTGAATGTTGGAGATTCTATGCAATTGTTCGTGAACAAAGAAAAATTAAATGTGACTCACATTCAGATTCAATAATTGTATAATTAGGCGAAGGAAATTCTTGCACAACATTAGAAATTGGTGAAGGTTGAGTAAACGTCAGAGATACAGCCATTTCGATGCGTCGTTTTTGGCTATTAGATGCTCATCAGTTTTATTATCTCCATCGGCATCAGCGTAGGCATCAAATGACCATTTGAAAGATCTTGGAAAAAACGTAACCTTTTGATGGGTTGGTCTTCTGTACCAAATTTGGCATACATACCAATTTGGTTGCCATTTTGATACACTTCAAATACAAATGGGTATATTTGACCGGCTGCAACTAACTCGCAGAAACCGCCATATGTAGAGTGTTGTAACATATCTAATGTATACTCTTCTTTTGTCCCATGATTGTTGCCATGACGGTCATGAGACATAACAGCAAATTCATCCCAATTGTTCGTCACATGACGCACAATTTCTTTACGAATATCCATTGAGCGTTCTTGTGTGCCGTACAACAAATAAGAAAGCGTACGGAAAGGGCATGCGCCATCCCCCACTATTAGTATAATAGTAAGGTTTATTAATTTCCCATTGATATTAACAAACTCTGCTCCCATTTTTAAAAATAGACACAGACAAATTTATAAATATAAGAAAATTGTGAAAAACAATACACACAAAATTAAACTTCCAAGACAAACTACTAGCTACTTAAATATCTATATTAAAACAAAAAGAAAACTATATTATTATACACAACAAATCAAACACAGATATTTTTACAATTAAAACTAAAAGCCTATATTATACACTAACAAATCAAATTCAAAGAATCTTATTTAATTATTATAATAACAAATGAAAAAGAAATTAAATTAACTACACTCAAAATATTCTAATGAAATAGTGAAAATGAACTTCCAAACAAATTATACAGAAATCGCAAATATTCGCTAAGTAGGTAATCTAAGAGATTTCCAAGGAATTTTCGAAGGAAAATCAAGGTATAAGGTAAGTTTTCATTCAAATAATCCAAGAATAAATAAAATTGAAATTTCAATTCTAACCGATTTAAATATTTTTATATTTGACATTCCAATTTTAAAGAGTATTACATTGCACCAAGCTTCTAAGTGAGTTCAACGTTTTGAGTTTTCATACATGTGTCAAAATAAAATGTAATTTATATCAAAAGCACTAAAGAGTATTGATATGAAATTCGATGCAAATCACCCCCAAACTAACTTTCTAAGCCTTTTATTTTATCGAACTTATAGCCTAACGGGGTTACTGTTAGGCTATAAGTTTCGATAAAATACGAAACACCTTCCATCAATTCTGTTAAAGAATGTTTATGCAAAATTTGAAGTAGATTGGACCAAGGAATGACATTGTCCCATACAAACTTTGCCCCGTTTTCACCTCCTTAGGGTAGAATTTCGGAAAACCCTTTTTTATTGGATGCCTACGTCATATAAAGAACACACCCTCAAAGTTTCAGGTCTCTACGATCAGCGTTTTTGGCTGTGCGTTGATCCGTCAGTCAGTCATTCAGGACAAAGCATTTTATATGTATAGATGAAAAATGCATATGAAATAGCATAATAATAGAATAAAACTATCTAAGAGGATTATGGGGTTGACAAATCAAATCACTAAAATATGGCTATGAAGATCTCTCATGTGGTTTGAAGTAAATAATGTCATTATCATTCAGCATTACATCCTATCAAAGTCCACTGCTGAACATATGTCTCACCCGTATATAGCATACAATAGCCGTATATATATGAGTTGTAGCTATATATTCAGCAGTATACACTGCTGAATATATAGCTACCACGCTTGACAGGCGGAAGGTGCTGCTGCCTATCTTCTTCAGTTTCCCTTCCTATTGCTTCTTATGACACCCACAGGATGATATGGAGTAGTGAATTCTTACGCTGCTTATCATATGGCTTAGAATATTTTTTTATAAATTTTAGTGTACTTTTTCATGATAAGCCAAAATTTTATTTAAATATGAAAACGAAGCATATATAGAGGTTCCACATGCAAGCAAGATTTTTATTAATTATTTGCTTCTAATAAATTAATTATACCAACTAAAATAATGACAAACAACAAACTCAACATCAGGATTAAAGGAGTTTCCTCAGAATATATGAAAGATTACATAAACCTGGGTCATTTCCAAAAAAAATCAAATAACGAAAAAAATTAACCTCAGGATGGCAACAGGTAGAAAGAAATACTGGTTATTAAAAATGATAGTGATTTCCAAAGATATTTGGTCGCATTTGTAAAAAGAAGTGACCATGTGGAATACCAAAAAGACCTCATGACGTCCTAAAATCGGCAAAATACCCAGATTGTTTGCGCTAAAGGTAAAATTACAAGACTCTGGGAGCAGTATTAAAAGTGCGTCACATCTGGTACTGCGGTCGATCCACCAGCCAACCATGGTAATTATTTTAAATCATCATACAACGAAAGGGGCCCATTTACAGCAGTTGACTTTCATGAGCTGATTAAGAAGGAAAATAAGAAATGCTTGCCTCACCTCACATTACATTTTTACGAATTTATGTATCATAATTATTTTGGACAGACAGATCTCCAAATGCATGCGGCGGGACTTGCGCAACTTCAATACAGCTCGTATTGAAGAAGCGATCGAGCGGAACCAGGGCTCCAAAGTCTTTGCCAGATCTGTCTGCCAGAAAGAGCCAACTGTCGAAGCTGAAGACCGATTGTGGCAGCATCGTTTCCGGGACACCTGAGATTTTGAGTGAGATTGAGAGGTTCTATGGGCAGCTGTACACGTCATCGTTGGAGCCACGCGCAAGTGTGAGTAACGATCCAAGAGCAAGTCTTATCCGACACTATTCCGATGATATCCCGGACGTCAGTCTGAGCTAGATTAGAATGGCTCTCCAGCACCTTAAAACGGCAAGGCCCAGGCGAGGATGGAATTACAGCGGAGCTTGAAAGCGGTGGAAAACCGGTACTTGAAGTCCTTCAGAAGCTCTTTAATTCCGTCCTCCATGGTATTACACCGGAGGCGTGGAGCAGAAGTGCGGTGGTCTTGTTCTTCAAGAAAGGCAACAACGCTCTCTTGAAGAACTACAGACCGATTTCCTTCTGAGCCGCGTCTACGTGCTGTTTTCGAGAGTCATTACGAATCGTCTCGCATGCAGACTCGACGACTTCCAGCCTCCCGAAAAGCCGGTTTCGAAAAGGCTTTGCACCATAGACCACATACAAACTCTTCGGCAAATTGTACAGAAGACCGACGAGTAATCTGCCACTTTGCCTTGCGTATGTGGACTGCGAGAAAGCCTTTGATTCCGTCGAATTTGGCGGTGCTGCAGTCCCTTCAGCGGTGCCAAGTGGACTGTCGGTATATCGAGGTGCTGAAGTGTTTGTACAGTAGGGCTACGATGGCTATCCGAGTACAGAACCAGAGTACGAAACCTATGCAACTGCAGGGAGGTGTAAGACAGGGTGACGTTATATCCCTGAAACTCTTCACCGCTGCATTGGAAGACGTTTTCGCTACTGACTGGAAAGGATACGGTATTAACATCAATGGCGAGTACATCACTCACCTTCGATTTGCCGACGATATAGTCCTTATGGCAGAATCGCTGAGGATCTAAGCACTATGCTCAATGACCTCAATAGTGTCTCTCAACGGATAGGTCTCAAGATGAACATGGACAAAACAAAATCATGTTTAATGTCCATGTCACACCTATGCCGGTAGTTGAAGCACTAAGCTCGAAGTTGTTGACGAATATGTTTACCTGGGACAAATAGTCCGACTAGGTAAGTCCAACTTCGACCGAGAGGTCAATCGACGGATTCAACTCGGCTGGGCAGCGTTCGGGAGATTACGACCCATCTTCTCGTCAGGCATACCTCAAAACCTCAAAACGAAATTGTACAACCAGTGCGTGGTGCCAGTGATGACATACGGAACTGAGACGTGGTCCTTCACTGCTGGCCGTATGAGGAAACTCAAGGTCGTTCAGCAAGTTATGGTGAGGGCTCTTGGTTTCTTTGCGTGATAGACTTAGAAATGAGGATATCCGCAGTAGAACAAGAGTAACCGACATAGCCCAAGAGACTAGTAAACTGAAGTGGCAATGGGCCGGTCCTATAGCCCAAAGAACCGACAACCGATGGGGAAGAAAGGTTCTCGAGCGGCAACCTCGTACCGGTAAGTGAAGTGTAGGGTGACGTCCCACTAGATGGAGTGATGATCTGATAAGATATGCAGGAAGTCGATGGATGCATTTGGCTCAGGTCCGTGCTTTGTGGCATTCCGTGGGGGAGGCCTATGTTCAGCAGTGGACTTGTGAAGGGCTGTAATGAATGAAAAAATTATTTTGGTGAAAGTAGGTACTTACAAAAGTTTATAAGGAGCACGAGTCCTACACGCGCTTTTCCAGGTTTCTTATTTTTAAGAGATTTCAAAAAACGTTTTTTCATTACAAAAGTCGTTTTTCCAATCAAATTATAATTATTATCGTTTGTAACAGATACCAATGTTTTTGAATCACTTGTAAGAACAATTATTTAATTTAAACCGACCACAACGTAAAATGAACCAGTCATAAAGTTTCAAAACATTTTGCTAAAGTCGTTGGAGTAGAATTCTTGATTAAATTACAAACAAGAAATGAAATAACTGACTTATTTAAATTAAGTTTCTGTTTGTTTAGGATTTCTTTTTTACTTTTTTGCATAATAGTAAAAGAAATACCCACTAAATTTCACAATAATATACACAAATACTATTTATTTAATATAATATTGATTAAGATTTTCATTTAAAGATTTTTTTTCTTATTTTACTGTTCCTCACTGTTACAGCCTATCCAAAGACTACTGCTGAACATAGGTCTACCCCCATAGATTGCATTATAGCAGGGATATTTGCTATAGTTGCCATCCTTGGCAAGCGGGCTGGCAACCGTATTTTTTTTTAGTTATCAGGAAGTCGCTGCTTCCCATCTCCTCGTATGTTTCCCTCTGTCGCCTTTTACGGCACTCACAGGACGATATGGGCTGGTGCATATTCTAGATTATACTGGCACTACACGGTACTTTTTTAAGTTTGATAACACAACATCTCATAATAAGCAACAACATCTCGAAAGAAATACTTTGTGCCAAACCCGGTCGAAGGCCTTTGTTATGTCCAAACTAACCGCCAAGGACTCTCCGCTAGGATCCGACTACCTGCGTTCCATCGGTGTGATAGGTAAACAAGAAGATCACCAGCTGAGCAAACCCGACGATAACCAAATTGGCGGTTACTAATCAGCTAATAATGGATTCCATTATTTTTGGAATAAGGTGATGGCGATAGGCCTGTAGTTGGACGGATCAGACGGTTACCTTTTTTAGGGATCGAGTGCACGAAAGCTGTCTTCCATGAGTTCAAGACTACGCCCAGGAAGTAGGAATACCGGAAAAGATGCGTTAGAACCGGTGCCAACTCTAGAGCACACGTCCTCAACCTAATTGGGGTGACTCCGTCAGGCCCATTAGACTTGTGGATGTCCAGAGAGAGAAAGAGTGCTTTGTGTACTGAGCACTGTGTGAACCGCATATCGGGCATGAGTACTCACACCACGGGATGGTCGGCGGTGTGTTCCCACTGTCATCGAGAGTCGAGTTGGACGCAAAAAAGGAGCCTAAAAGGTCGGCTTTCTCTTTTGCGGTGTGGGCCAGGGAGTTGTCTTCCCTGTGCAGAGATGGAAGTGATGGCTTATAGAAATTCCCTTCGACAACTTTGGCGAGAGACCAGAATGCACGGGTTCCCCAAGGAATGCGAACTAATTTCTCGTCAATTCTGCTCATACTTTGACTTAGCAATAACTCTTTTGAAGGACCTGAAGGCGAAGTTATACTTATTCTTAAGGATGCTGGTGTTTAGATCCCCAGCCGCCGAAGCATCAGCCCAGGCCAGAAAACACTCATGATCACTGCGTAATGCAGTTTTATAGGAGCGATGAAACCAAGGCTGAGAGCTGTACCACAGATGATAGAATAAATAGTTGCATTCCCTGATGTACCAAATTAATTTTAACGATCAATATCAATAACTTCTTGATACAACTTGTAAGTGTATAAAAACATAAAAAATCGTTGTCAGCCACTCTTCACTCCCGCGTAAAGTATCGTCTATCACCTTACTGTAACATATGTCGGAGCTATTTTGAATATTATTATAGCTATTTATTTCCTTAACAATATTTAAATACACTTCATTAATTATTAATTTCATTAAATAATTTAAAATTAGTAACAAATTTATAACATATAAGATCATGAAAGAAAATACATTAAAATAAAATAAAATTATCGTTACAATCAATAATGACTGTCTACTTTTTGACACATCTTAGGTCTTCGCGCGCTCAGCGTCACAAAATATAAATAAATAAATATGTGTCACTTAGCTATCAATAACCTAAGTGACACATATTTAATGAATTATTATTTATCTAATTGTTGTTAAGGACCTCTCTACGAGTATAGGCCTCCTCCAGATTTCTCCACTTTTCCCTATCCTTGGCCACTGAAATCCAAACGTCTCCAGCAAACCTTTCAATTTCATCTGTCCATCTCTGTAGAGGTCTACCTCTTTTTTGTTTTTCAGTAGGGCCAGCCCATGTAGTGACTTTCTTAGTCACTGTTTTATCTTCCATACGTGCAATATGCCCTGCCCATTTCCATTTAAGTTTATACAATGAGTATTCTATTTTGAACACATGACATTTTAATTTCTATAAATCCAACTCTCAACAAAATTTCACTCTTAGTTTCTAGCTTATCTAAGTCAAAAATCGAAAATAGCCACATTGTGGACACGATTGTGGATGTAGGAGTTACCGATTTTTTATTCGTATCTACCACCATTTTGGTTTGATAAGAAAGGTACGTTTTAATGCAAATTAATTCTCTTTACCTTTAAACCTTTCCCTTTACTGGAACAAAATTTTCAAAGAAATAATTGCCACACTAGATCCCTTTTGCGGGTTGTAATCGGCTTAGAAACGGGCAAGGGTTAAGGGAAATAAAATATAATGATTAAAACTTCGCAAAGGTATCTTCAAAGGTGATTCACATAAGAAAACTATTTATATATATAAAAAAAACTATTAAAAGTTTATATCATAATATATAATATATAAAATCATAATAGGTTATTTACCTATATGTACCTAACATTTCATATTATTTTAAATAATAAAGTTAACAAATTATATCTTTTATAAGAGCCCATATGTTGTTTGTCATATACATTTTTGAGACACGTTTTAAAAAAAATTGCAATTTGTATTGTGTAATCAACAAATTCATTAAAACATATTATTAAATATAATAAATTAAAATAAATTGTAATATTTATAATACATATACATTCGCCAATATATCTTTTATAAGATAATAATTTTGATTATTATTTTAGACTCCCGCGAATAATAGTTATTTATTCGCCTAAGGGCAGAGCCGAAACGGTTTTTGATATTTTATTACTGTCCGGCGGGCACATCTATCGATTCGATCGGCTTCGCGATTTAAGTAAGAGAGAAAAGTAGTGCTGGTGTATGAACAGCGTCATTCTGTTTTCGTTAGTCTCCTCTGCCATAAAAAAAATCAATTTGATATACGGTATTTTGGTGAATTCGTATAAATGTATATTTGTGACAAATGAGCCAATTAGAATTTTAGTCTTATTTTGCTGTAACTCTGATGAAATCCAGAGAAACACAGCTTATGGAACATTCCAATATATTGAGTATTTCAAATCTAGGCAGACCGTCAAAAAACGCATGTTTTACTAACTTCTGTTATGATGTATGCCATGTCATAGGAGACTGAGAACAAATGTCAAAGAAGATGTCGATGATGTATAAGTAATAAGTTTTACATGTGTAAAATGCTAGGTGTAGTTTTACGCTAATTGTTCAAAAATAATCCGTTCACCATTCATTCACCGATTGTCAATCCGCTTGCCAAGCTTGGCAACCATATAGTATTATTGTTATAACCATATAGTACTCGTATTATAGTACTATGGTGGCAACTATGGCAAATATCCCCCCTATGAGGCAATCTAAGGGGGAGGCCTATGTTCAGCAGTGGACTTTAATAGGCTGCAACGGTAACGGTAATCCATTCACGCTTATTATTTAGCATGCTTGCCTGTATTAGGTTGACAGTATTTTTGATGTTTACTAATCCCAACGTTTCGCAAACGCAATTTTTTGCCTAATGTAAACGCTATAGTGAATCTTTTTTAAGTTTCCCTTATTTAATGTATGTGTAACTAGACGATAAAATTTATTAAAACATATTTTACGACACTCCCATTTCGTTAAAGGTAGAAATTACAGTTACATTAGGTCTTTATTATGTTATATTAGGTCTTTATCTGTGAAATTGCCGTTTTTTATGAAATAAGTTAACGTAATTTTTTTTCTATATTTTTTATTTCTATTAATCAAAGTAATCACCCGTGCAATCGATGCATATTTGCCAACGCAGTGGGAGTTTATTGATGCCTTTCTTGATGAAATCAGCTGGACGGGAGGCAACAAATTCTTCAAAGGCATTTTGTACTGCCTCTCAGGTATTGAACTTTTTTGCCTGCCAAAAAGTTTTCCAAATTCTGGAAAAAGTAGAAGTCTGCAGGTGAAACGTCTGGTGAGTACGGCGGATGACGGAGAGCTTCCGACCCTAGCTCTTGTAACTTAGAGACCGTCTGTTGTGCAGTATGAGGTCGCGCGTTGTCGTGCAGGAGCAGCGGGGACGAGCGATTGACCAAAGCTGGTTGAAATGTGCGAGCTACTATATCATTGTGTTCAGTTCTTCACAGTATATATCTGCAGTAATGCTCATCCCGTTTGGTAAGAAACTGTGATGAATCACACCGGCGCTAGACCACCAAACAGTGACCATCACTTTTCTAGGGGTAAGTTTTCGTTTAGAGCATTGTTTAGGTGCTGAAGCAGGATCCAACCACTTGCTGAGCGCTTGCAATTGTCAAACAGAATCCATTTTTTGTCACAGGTAACAATGCGGTTCAAAACTCCTTCGTTTGTGTGCCTGTTGAGCAGTGCAAGGCACCTCTCGCACTTCACGATTTTTTACCTTGCCAATTTGACGCAAATGAACTAATATTGTTTTGATGCTAATGTCGTAAGCTGCTGCTAATTCAGACGCAGATTGAGTATCATCAGCTTCCACAATCGCCTTTAATTCCTCATTGTCGACCAAAGATTTTGGACGACCACGGGGTTCATTTTTCAGGTTGAAATTTCCAGAATGGAAGCGGGTGAACCAATAACAGGTGGTGCGTTTGTTTGTAATATTTGCTCCGTAAACGCCGTTGATCTTGCATGCCGCTTGTGCCGAGTTGCTGCCACGACGGTACTCATATTCCATAATTACTCGAATTTTTAACGTATCCATGATGACGCAAAAAATTCAAATGCGATGAAAGTATAACGCTTATCAATAAACAAATGACTAATTTTGAAAAAAGAATTTCATTTTAAAATAAAATTAGTTTGAAATTAGAAATCTTAGCCAAATAAAAATTATTTTGATTTGAAATGGCCAGTACTGCAGAACGGCAATTTCATAGATAAAGATCTAGTATTATTGTACAACTAGCTTTTACCCGCGACTTTGTCAGCATAGTACAGCAGTAGTGCTTTTGGGCAAGTAGTTAATTATTGAAAAACCACTTTATAAACAGAGTTATTGCTATTATCTTAAAAATTATGTGCTATATGGGGAAACGGTTAAAATAGAAATTGAAAATCTACTGATTTCACATAAAAAGATTTTATCACCTTGATTTTTAACAATCTTGAAGTAAAAATAATATAAAATCGGATTTTGGAGATAAATTGTAAGGAACTTTTTGTGTTATTTTATCATTAAAATATTGGACACAAAAAAATCTTGCATGTTTTTCTGATAATATATAACCAAGATCATTTATCGCATTACCCTCTATCTGTTCTTGAAGTTTCATCACAATCGTTTCAGCCATTCCGGAAATTATCCTGGTGAGACATGTAAATAACCCCTTGACCTTAACAGAAGCCAGTTGTTTCGATATTAAAGACGGACACTTGATTTTTTTTGTATGTATGCATAGATTCAGACACACATTGCTTTTATTCATCGTCATCATTATCTTATTTTAGATGCTTCTTTCTATTATTCTGATATTCTCGCCATCGATTTTGTTGATTTGAATTGTGGAAATGAAGATTAAATGTATTATTTGTTTCAGCGAATTCGATCAACAAACAAGATTGGTCGTACACATATTAAGTATGTGTTTTTGATGAACGAAAAAATATTATGTAATTATATATTCCTGAGCACTGTTCAGGCAAATTAAGCAAACGCCATCTTCGAGCGTAGTGCTTTCAACAATTAACGGTAACAGCCATAATATGGATGTAAAGTGTGATGTTCGTCTTGTCGATGTTCACCTTATAAAAATAAACTGGGGATGTTCTAATGGTCTGTCACTATATTGAGTTAAAATATTGCGACAATAAATACGTAGTGCTTAATTTATTTCACTAACAGTACTTTGCATTTTATTAAGTCTATAATAAAATAATATACCTTTTCAAATATTTTACTTAATATAGGACATTAAGTAAAATATTTAAATTAAGTAAAAATAAAACTCAAATTGTATTCTATAAAACTATTTCAAAGTTAATTCTAAAGAGAATTACTAGCACAAGTTAATTTTTTAAGTAATTTCGCCCATTTTATAGAGACTTAAGAGCTTAATTTGGAGCGTAGCGTCAGTGGGAGTTTATTACAGCTAATGCCTAGAGAATTTCGTTATTTAACCTCCTTCCCTTCTGTTTTATCCTAATTTGGATTCTAGGAATAATTAAAAAGTTGGATATTATTTTTGCGGCATGCTTAATATGCAAACATATTACGTTTATTTAAAAAAGGAATAATATAATATTTTTGGGAGTCTTTGTGGCTAAGAGGTTGGCTTAAATTTTAAAAGTAGTAAGCGAGCCATTACAGTTTGGCTTACCAGTAATACGATACCCCGAAAATTTTATGACAAGAGGAAGAAAATGAAGCCTACAATTTCCAAAAATGTCCAAAAAGTCAGAGCAGTGCGGCGGTATCTTCTTTGCTACATAGTCGCTTAAAAACAAGAGGAAGCCTGTGCGTGGTAGTGAGATATACACATTTGTAAATTGTCACTCAATTTTTCCGATATTATGTTTCTGTAATAGAAAAATCGTATTAGTTATGAATAAAAAATAAGATTTAAGAAATCCTAAAATATGCAGTGATGAGCCTTTTTATCGTGTTATTAAGATTTGCGTACTTTCAGTGAACACCTTACAGCCTTATTAAATCGACATAATTTGAACACAAGATTTTGGATATAAAAACTTTCGCCATGATTATAAATTATTAAGAGCTCCAATTAAAAAATACCTAATTTCTTACCCTTATAAACTAATCTAATGATAGTGAATTTCCTCGTTCTTCCTATTCTTGATTAGTATGCTGTCCGGACCTATCGTAATATCTTTTTAACAAGTTGGAGCGCCTTGTTTAATAGTAATATAAGATATTTTTTCAATTTACGTAAATACGACCATATCTCTGCCTTTCGTTATAAGCTTAAATGGCTCACTATATGGAAAAGGCCTTGCTTCACCTTAAATTGTCCTAATTACCTATCCATCATGAAATTCCATCTAATTAATGTTGTCGGACCAATTTCACTTTTTTATCCTTAATTTATAACAGCCAACATTTTTGTTTCCATTTTTCCCAAGGGTAACTCATAGAGTAAAAGCCTTAAGTTCGTATTTTATTAATAAGTTAAATTAATAAATACATAACAATAAAAATAGTTTTGACTACATAAGAATTATCTATGTTGCTTATCCCTAAATATACTTTTCAAAGAGTAGCCAAATTTTAAACTTAAGTTCAAATATATAAATAATGATATACCGTTATTGCAGTTATTGAAAATACGAGTAAATAAGGCTTCTACTTTTATTTGAAATTATCCCATATTGAATGTGATTTATGGGCGACAACGTTTTTGCCTACCTATCGACCCTTACGAATGTGTGCGTACGCAGTAAAATCAGTTTAAATAATTCATTACCACGCATTTTGAAATTAAAAGATAAAAAGGACAGAATGTTTGAGATTTTTTTCATTAATTTTTCTTCACCATTTGCCTATATTACTTATTCTGAACCTTCTCTGCAAATTTGGCCGGTTATTGCAAAATAACCCTGTTTATAGTGCATATTTGCAAATCATTTTCACTTTTAAGAATACCTACGTTATTATTATACAAAATTGTGATATCTTTATTAATGTTGCCACACTTGATACAAAAACCTCCCGATTTATCGAAGTGACGTCTTTTAATAACAGTTTCGTTATTATTTTACATAAGTAAGTGTATAACATCTTTATCAACATTGGCCGACTGATCGAAGTGTCGAATTCACTAGATGAGTATGTACTCGTAATCCTGTTTATATTTATAATACAGGTACTTCAAACAGAAATTGAAAACTAGATATAATGCGATAATGATAAGTCAGGAAAATCAAATGATACTAATTTTACAAGTTAAAAAAATACTATGCCAGTTAAAATAAAAGTAAAGTTAAGAAAAGATACAGCCTATATACGTCCCAATGCTGGGCATAGGCCTCCTCTAATTTCTAAGAGGGTTAAATAAAATAAACCTGTGTTTAAGTAAAATTTCCTTTCTCTAATATTTATAGTATTTTTTCGCAAGGGCACAGGCCCTACACTGCCTCTGCCAATGAACAGTTATTTACATATATTTACTTATGTGAGCTACTAAACTGAGTCTATCACAAAAATCTTAATATATCAATTTCAAAACAATTGTCAAACATCCTACAAAATAAAATTAAAGTTACTAAATTTTGCCCAAATAGTACAATATTATAGCCTCAGCGCTAATTTTGGGCTCAGCCTCAGAACCTCAGCGTTCATTTTGACTCCCGTTAACAAAAACAAAAATAGTATTTAGACCTCATAGCCTCTGCGCTAATTTTGGCCTCAGCCTCAGAACCTCAGCGTTCATTTTGGCTCTCGCTCACAAAAACTAAAATGGTATTTAGACCTCATAGCTTCAGCGTTAATTTTGGCCTCAGTCTCAGAACCTCGCCGTTTATTTTGCCTCTCGTTTACAAAAATAAAAATAGTGTTTTACTCAACTTTGTTTACTCGTCCGCAGGAACTGCATCTGGATCTGGTAACTCACTCTCGGCATCTCTTACATTTTTTTATTCATTGCCGATATGGCCATATTATTCTGAGTACCAAATTACATCCCCGTTTCCTCTTAAGTTTTCATTTCATACTCTCTAGATGGTCCTCTTCCATTTATTCGTCGAACTTCGTAATGATCGTGCGTGAAGTATTACACTTCATATGGACCATCATACTTTTAGCTTAGTTTTGTGCCTGGATGTAGCGGTTCTTTAAAAACAACATATTCACCTTTATTTTTTGTACCTCATCACTTTAACCTTCCCTGTGTTGTACTGAAGTTGATCTTTCACAACTCGATCGGTCATCCTTTCACAAACTACTTTCTTCAGTGTTTCTGGGTCGGTGTGTCTGGCTCGTTTTCTTCATAAATAAGCGGCAATGGTTCAGGAGGAACACATCCTTTTGGTAGTTAGCTTTTAGATCAGTGTTTGGCCTGTTGATTTTGAGATACTACAGTTTATTGCTATTTGCAAGGTACTTAACGATTTTTGCCAATGTGTCTTCTGAGTATTCTTTTTGATTGTCAGGCCATTCTTGTATAATCGGCACACTGATGTAATTCAATCCCATATTATTGACAGTACGCTTTATAGTGCGATACGAAAGCACCGTCCCAATCAACTACAATGCGTTTTGGTGTGCCAAAGGGGAAGACAATACCTTGGAGGTGTTGTAATGCGCCTACCAGGGATCTGTTTTTAGCATGTTGTAGTAATTTTGTGTAGGCTGTATGTATTGCTGTTTGGCAAACATTGATGTTTTTCTCTGCGTTTACTTGTTAAAAAAAGCTTCAAATATAAGGTATGCAAGCAATAAGATCATTGTTTCTTATTCTTTCCCTTATAATTTTTATTTGTATCCTTTGTTGAAGCAGTATCATCGTTTCCTTTACGCGATTTGGCAAAAGCATTTTGGTTACACCATTGAGCTCTGTGTCCTGTTTTACCACACACAAAACAAGTTAAGCTTTGATATCTGTTCATCCTTTTACTAGGCACATCTGTTTCAGCAGGTGAAGGGTTAGGTTTCCGCATAGTTTTTGCTATAGCAATCAGTTCGGGTACGGTATTTGACCTACTATTTAAGAGCTTGGTATGAAGCGCGTCATCAGTAACGTTTCCAATGACAAATTCGACAGCATCTTGTTCAGCCAGATTTGTTTTGACTATTTTTCTAAACATCCCCCAAACATTTGATGTGTATTCAGAGACACTGTCAGCTTCATCAGTTGTGTATCGCCTAAACTTTAAAAAATTAGAAAAGTACCTTGTTTCTGCCTTGAAAATCTGGAGCACATCATCTTTCATTTCAGTCCAGGTAGTCGTTCGAAGTAAGCAGTCATCAGCCCAAGTTTGTGCTCGACCTTTAAGTACATATGTACACTCGCTTCTTTAAGTCGCACTTCATGGTCCTTCAAATTATATTCTTTGTTGCGTCTTGGATATTAAATCCACACAGTCTCTTACATCCATACCTTTATCAGGACTAAAAGACGGAAAATACACGTCAGATATACGAACTTTCCACTGACTGACACACTTATTTGTACAAATTTCAATTACACAATTATTTGTTTACAGCTTAATTACACAATTCACACAATTATTTTTACACAGTTTAATTAGTTCATTCACAAAATAATCACTTCACATTTATTGTTAAGACTATGTTTTACTTCACTAAAATACTCACAACAGTTTACGCAATACGACTTTAACGCGATCAGCGCTAGAGAGTGACTGTCCACAGCACTTTTTTTGCGCCCAAAGCAAGGGGTTACCCTCCGGGAAGTGGGGGAGGGAGGTGGTGAATGCTCGTATAATACCACGCAGCCGGCTGCGTGGTTATGTGGGACTCACTATGAAGTGCCTACCCACTAAACACCACCTGTGGGACTGGCTTTGGCCTGTATGGCCTTTCTGCCGAATCGGAAGCGACCCCCCTTAGGGAAAGGGGGCGCAGTGTCCACAGCACGCAGTGCACGCCCATTTTATACAGTCGTGCGGCGGGACAGCGAGCGCGTCACGTGATCTGACGTCATCGCGTCAGGTCTCGTTGCGGCTGGTCTATTGCGCCGATATACATAGCCATAAAGCAACACGATGAAAATTCCACTGCTGAACATGAACATGACCAATTCCACAACTGAATATTTGCCATAGTTGCAAGGCATGGCAGGCGGTTTGGCAACCGCAGTTTTTATTAATTGTTGTTATTAGGATGACGCTGCTGCTCATCTTCTGGTTTTTTTCCCTCTGTCGTCTCCTACTACACCCAAGGGACGATAAGATAGTAGATATTCTTTTATCGCCACTACACGGTAGTATCATTTAAATTATTACACTATTAAAATTAAATAAAGAAAAACCTAAACAATTAATATATTCATCTTGAATGTATTTTCAAATAATTTTATAAATATAACTATTTAAACATATCAATGTAACTTATTAATATTATTTAATTCATTAGTACCTGAAGTCAAAATACACTACTTTTTGCATTCAGTTTATTTTACTAATATATTTAAATAAAACTAATTTTACGGATTTTATCGCGTATATTAACTTATTTTATATTCCCGACGTTTCGAGCACTTTACAGCAGCCATGGTCACGGGGTGAACTGAGGTGTTTGACGTCCCAATGTCATATTTAACCACGGCTACCTCCAGATTAAAATTATTACTGCGTAGATGGGAACAAAAATTAATAATTTTAAATAATGAATAAATAATTTTAAATAATTCTAATTATTAATTCTAAAATTAATAATTTTAAATAATTCTAAATAATTAATATATTCATCTTGAATGTATTTTCAAATAATTTTATAAAAATAATTATTTAAACATATCAATGTAAGTTATTAATATTATTTAATTCATTAGTACGTGAAGGCAAAATATACTACCTACTTCTTGCATTCAATTTATTTTACTAATATATTTAATTTTATAATTAGAAAATTAACATCTAAAAGAAGGAAAATACTTAATTCTCCTTTTTTGAAGTTTCGTAATCAAATGAAAAGTTGTACCAGTTCATTAACTACCTACACAGAAAATTTCATCGAAACCCCTCCAGTAGTTTTTACATGATTCGTGAATACACAGACAGACAAGCAGACAGACAAAAATTTTAAAAACCACTAATTTTGCTTCAGTATCCTTTATTTAGTTCACTAGACTTGTTTTTCCAGGAAATATTAGAATTGCAGATACGGATTTTCTACAGATTTATTATATTTATAGGTTATGTTCAACGGGGCAAGCAAATGTCTGCAATGTCGCCGCATACTGTGTTATTTGTTACATTTCAAAGACACACTGGTTAGGTGGTTGAGCTACGTTGCAGCTTATATGACTGCAACCAGCAATAGGCTACATAGAATACACAGAACACTTGTATGAAGCTGCAGTAAAATACTACTGTGTTTCGTATGGTGAGTGACTAGAACCGGAGACCCTTTTTGCAAGGCATTTCATCCTAGCCCTCAGGGGTAACTATGCACCTTGGCATAGTCATTTTGATTTTTAATTGAGGAAGGCTGTAGATCTCCATGGGTAACATCTCTATAGGTAAGGTGGACTGTGAGCTCGTTTTTCACCCTTACATATTAAAATAAATGCTGCATCGAATATCTATTTTTGGTTCCAGAACTTCGTCTGTCAAACAGTAAGGTACACCGCGTATCCCTCCTCTTTATCATCCTCATAAGCCAGAAAATAGTCCGATGAGTTTAGCTATCTCTCGTATTTGTTTAATCTCCGATAAAGTTCATTTTAATAATTAATTTTATTTAAGAATTGAATGGTAACGCTGTTACGCCATTTTATTTGCTAAATTCAAATTTTAGACATGAAACGTATTTTGTTTATTAAATTTATTCATAACAGTGACCTTCACAAAAGGTAAAGTAAGTAAAAAAATATTTTCGTTATGTTGCTCGTAGCATTGTGTAAAAGCGACAGTCTCAATGATCATTAAATTTAAGTAATGTAGCGTGGCTTCAACCGTTCAGTTAATGACCCCTTCGGGAGTAATTATCCTTATAATTCACATTTAATATACGACATGATATTGCTAATATAACTATAAATGTATAAATTTCCCTTGTTAACACGTCTAATTTGATTTGTCTGAAATCCCTTGCTTTGCTTTAGGTACAGGGGCCATCGTTTTATTATGATCAGCAATATGAAAAAACTACCTTCGACTATCTAAATATTTCTAAATATTTTCATATTTGTATTAAAGTTAGAATAATTGTACGATTCTTTTTATTATGTCGGTAAAAGAAGTCGTTCGAGAAGTTTTTTAAAATGTGTGAACTGCGTGCTCGATGGGTCACGAGCTCCACCTTTTCTGAAGCCAAAAATGACTTTGTCTTATTCGCAGTGTGCGCCGAAGCATTGTCATGGCGCTAAAGGATGCGACTTCTTGATCGTTTTCCACTAACTTTTCCAAAGAAACTGCGCAAAAAAAATGTTGGTGAATTCAAGATTAACTGTTATTTGCATATCAAGTGCAAGACACGACTCGTCTGGGAGAAAAAGAACGCAATCATTTTTTTTTGCTCAAAATTTAACAACAAAAACGGGCTTGAGTTGCCCGTTTTTGTTTTGGGTTAGTTCATGAGCAATCCAGCAGCAACAAAGTTTTCTAACTTTCAAATGATGATGTAATTTTTTTTAAATTTACCACATAGTCAAATGTCCTCGAATCTCTTCATAGGTAATACGCCGGTTTTTTTAATTAGCCGCCTGAAAGTAGACACATTTTCCTTAGTGATCGCAGTTGAGTCGACCTCCATAAATGTCGTTATGAAGAGAAACACGGCCATTATCAAATTTTGCGTACCTTAAAACAAAAAGCAAAAGCAAGAGCATTAGACGAGCAGTGCAATCATGCGGAAAGAGTAAACTTTTCTAAAAAATCATCGCCTTAAAATATTTTTGCGTTAATTCCATTTTTGCTACGGGTTGTTGCTTCACTTGTGGTAAAAAATAATGGACGCGTGACTCCTCCCACCAAAAATTATTTAAATTTAGGAGATTCTTATATTTAAAAATATAACATTCGAAATTCAACATCTTGTAGTGCTGTGAAGCTAGTAGGATTCCTTTTCTGGCCTAAGAGTCATTCTGCCTCTTCCCCCCCCCCACCCCGAACGGCTTTGTCGTGGCGGTAGGGCTTAGTAGCCGTAGCTTAGGTTCTCATGGTGAACTATGAGGAACCTACATGGCTAGCCCAGGTGAGGGTCCGGCCCGAGTTGTCCACGCCGACTGGGCTCGGCGAGCCCACTTCAATGTGTGTTTGTTGGGCTGCGGCGAGAGGGATGTCCTCTTCTTCTACCGCCGCAGCCGAGGTGGAGTTGCGAGGGAAGAGGAGTGTTGGTATGGCGACGCGATACCCGCTCTGCCCCTTCGACTGGCAAGGCCGCACCGTGATGCAGTGGTGGTGGGGTCACGGGGGGAGAGGTGTGTTGGTATTGCAAGGCACTGCTATCTCCAAATTCGTTTTTCGTTTCGGTGTCTTTTCCCTGGCTCCATGGCTTTCGTTTATCTCCGACATTATCGCCCCATGTAAAAGAAGGAGTGCTCCTGGGTGGGTACTGCCTTTTCACCTATTACTGCCGACAAATAGCAGTACACGTATTGCTATGTTCCAGTCTAAAGGGTATAGAGTGCCAGTACATTTACAGAATGTGAAGCATTCTCTTTACTTTCTTAGATGTGACAAAGCATTTGTAGCCTTTATTTGAAGTTGGTTGTATGTAGGTGTCCATGAGCAGCAGTAGCCACTTTCCATCAGGTGGACTGTGACTTTGTTGGTCACTTAAATTTTCTAAAAAAGTCAGTTAATGATGGTATATATAATATGTATGTTCGGTTATTGTAATAAAAAAATGATGTCTTGTGTGGGGAAAACTTACAGTTTTTACTGTAAAAGCATAATATATAAATAAATCTTGTGGAGATCATGTTACATAGAGGAAAGATCTCTTCCTTTCTTGAAGTCAGTTAATGATTATGAAACTTTGTATTTATTTAATTGATTATGTTATTGAAATAAAAAATATCCTACCTAAGAAATTAATTTTTTAATCAATTACTTGCATACACATATTTAACCATCTTAATTCTCAATTTATAAATCAACTTGAAAAAAAGGTGGAGGCTTACAGTTTAACACTATATTTTTTGCATACATTACCACCCACATCAACTGGGTGCTTGGCGGTCCACCACCGTGCGATTTACTAAGGAATTTTCTTCCTCGCACAATTACTTTTTGTTTGTGGAATCGTTTACCACCAGCGATTTTTCCAAACCGATATAAATTGGGGAACTTCAAGAAACGAGCTTACTCCTTTTTAAAAGGCCGACCGATGCACCTGCAATTCCGCGGGTGTTGTGTTTGGTTGTTTGTAGTTGTTCTTGGGCGGCAGTAGACACTTACCTTCAGGTGAGCCGCATACTCGTTTGCCCCTCCTTCTTAATAAAAATGTGATGCAATATTTTCGTCAATTGTGAACCGATATTGATGATTTTTTAAATGAGTTGTATACTGGTAAGACATGCAGAAAGTCGATGGATGCAGGTGGCTCAGGACCGTGCTTTGTGGCATTCCTTGGGGGAGACCTATGTTCGGCAGTGGACTTGTAAAGGGCTGTAATGATGATGAATGATGATATACATTTCGGAGATGGTCCCATATAAATTAGGAAATTAAAATTCCACCAATAAGGGTAGCAAAATAGGGGATAAAGTTTTTAATGTAAGACGAAATTAAAATTGTGATAGTCCTTAATTCCACTTAAAGGGGTGAAAATTTACTTTTAACTACTAAAAAAAATACAAAAGCTGACTTCAAAGAACTTAAAATAGTAAAATAATTTTACACACTGTCTTACTTCAAAATGTAATATTATTTTATTTTACTTAAGTTCCCTTAAATCGGCTTTTGTTCTTTATTAAAAGTATTTTTTACTAAACTAGAGAGTTCACCTCACTTGCCGTTTCCACTACAAGATAAAATTGACAGCGACGTAGAGAATCACGCCTGAGCTAATTAAGTTTTCTCGTCTAAAAAGTTAGTTTTCATTTAATTAAAATTCACATTGTTTACTATAATGTTGAAAAAACAATGTTTTCTGACTAAATTCCTTTACTCACTTATATCAAGTTCATCGCTGAATGAGGCCTCTTACAAACAATAGGTACCAAAAACATGCTCTTGGGCAACCTGTATCCATCGACTTCCTGCTTCTCATATCTAGTGGGAGGCCGCCCTACACTTAGCTTACCGGTACGAGGCTGCCAGTCAAGAACCCTTCATCCTCGTCGGCTGTCAGTTCTTATCGCTATATGACTGGTAAAAGGTATTTCTTAGGTTGAGTATAGGTTCGCAGTTGGAATTATTTAGTCGGACAATTTGTGTTAGGTAAACATTCTTTCATACATTATTCATTACAGCCTATCAAAAGTTCACTGCTAAACATAAGCCTCCTTCTAAGTTTGCCTCATAGAAGGATTTTGCCATAGCTTCCGCGATTGGCAACGGATTGGCTACCACATTTTTTTATTATTTTCAGTTTTTATCAGGAATATGCAGCTGCCTGCCGTCTTCTGTTTCAGTCTTCACTCGATTTTATTTAGAAATGTGTCAAGTTTATTGATAAATAGGTGTTTACTATATCTAGGTGGTTTATTTATCGTACGCAGAGTATCGACGTAGTCCATTGGGGTCACTGACCTCTATTATACAAGTACGTTGGAGTAGTTATACACCATGACATAGTGAGGCTATTTTGGCGCTGATAGCAGAAGTGAGCGTGAGATAGGACAGTGTGACAGAATATATCGACAAAATTCTATACATAAATAAATGTATCAATTAATAATTATGTTTAAGACACAAGCTTTATATCTCATAAAACAAAAACTCGACGCTGCGTTAATCTATCTACGTTTTTCTTCTTAACTATAGAACGGGTTTTGTTCCGAGTTTCACCATTGGGTATGTATTTGAGTTAATTTGAGAGGTTTAAAAAGGTCCAATGAGTAGAAAAAACTGAAGTAGGTGACTACAAAAAAAATGTAAAGAATTTATTAGCTTTAGCTTATTGATATTCTCTAGTTTACAATTAGCAATTCATTTACTTCTTGTACTAGAGAAAATCAATAAGCTGCAAAAATATTATGCCTATTTCAACAATATCTATAGGTACAATTAGAATTTTACAAACTTTAAATTACATTAAAGAATACCATACCACAAATCATTGAGATCATATTCAATTTGCTTCGGACGCCAATTCAAAAGTTTTATGCCTTTTAGTCACAGTTGTAGTATAGAGTCAGTTGAAAACATGTAAATGAATAAATATTTTTTTATACAATAAGGGTGACAAATGAGCACACAGTCCACCCGATGGTAAGTGGATGCTGTGGCCCATAGACATCTACATTTATCCTCAATTAAGAACCAAAATGCAGATGCGTTGTCACCCCTGAGGAATAAGATGGAGTGCCTCGTTTCCAGTAAAAAGGGTCTCCGATTCTCTACACTCACCATAAGAAACACAGCAGCATTAAGTTGCTATTTTACGCTGGTATTCTATGAGAGCGTGGACCCACTCCGGTATAATATAGCTGCAGGATGCCTCTACCACGTAAAAAAATATTTGATAATAGTCTGCTATCAGCGACTTTCATTGTTATAAACAGATATAGGTAGAAAAAAATCGATAAATATTTTTTTTTATAGGATAAGGGTGACAAACGAGCACACAGTCCACCTGATGGTAAGTGGTTGCTGTGGCCCATAGACAGCGACATCTATCTTCGCTTACGAATCAAAATGCAGATGGATTGTCACCCATGAGGACTAAGATGGAATGCCTCGTTTACAGTAAAAAGGGTCTCCGGTTCTCTACACTCACCATCCGAAACACAGCGGCATTAAGCTGCTATTTCACGCTTGTATTCTGTGAGAGCGTGGTCCTTCCCCGGTCGAGCCGATCCATTCGTGCTACAACTATACAATTAATATAGCTGCAGCATGGCTCTACCACGCATAAAATTACCACGTATTATCGATAAGCAACTCGTTAACCCTATTGAATTTGATTGTTTATCAAAAATAGGTAATTTAAAGCCAAACATGTTAGTAATAACATTTAATAATTGACAGATTTTTAAGAGCCTATATTGAAAAATATTTTTTAATATAACTATAACTATAAATCCCTTTACTTACGAAATGTTACACAATTCCCTTCTGGTAACGAATTTTACAAAACACGCACATTATCATTGATACTAAAAATACTTTTTATTATATTACTAAGATGAAACATAACCAAACTACACAACACTTACTCTTTTTCTCGATAAAAACTTTAAAATACTCTTAGACTTTTGAGCAAAACAACAGCCATTTGCAAATTATGTCAAATTTAGTTCCCAATACACTCAATGGCGGCGCTTCAAATTGGCATAAACGTTTTGTAGGGTATAGCCAGTCCAGTGTACTAGTGTAGAAGGAGGTCAGTGATTGGGATAGTAACCTGGCTAAGAAGAAGTTCAAATTGTTTTGATTTATGGGTTTTAGTGGTAAATTTGTGTTTTTTCTTTATATAAATGATGCCACCTCCATTGCGTCCCTCACGCAGCTCTGTAAGCATTTCATATTCTTGCAGGTTATATAAGCAACTTAATGAGTGAGTTATATTATCTTCTGTAATAATAATAACATCGGTAGTTTTTGAGCAGTGATGAATGTACTCTCAAGCGATGACAAGTTTTTAATTACAGTCCTAATGTTTATATAAATGCATAAAATATTTGTCTTTGCGGGTATATAATCAATAAAGTTTTGTAGATTTATGCAAATTTTTTTTTCTGAGTCTTCTAAGATATCGTCTTTAACACTATCTAGGTTAAAATTTATTTTATGTATGAAAAACTGTAGTTATTTAGGTAAGGGTCTAATATTTATATTTTACCTTTTCTATATAAAAATCAAGTATTTAAAATCCCTTTTTTTCGGTATACATCGGAATAAGGAACCGGCTGAAATATTTAGCACCTAATTCCGCGGTATTTTCAAGACGTATTTTCACCTTGATTTAATCAGGAAAACATACAAATGTTAAGTGTTTTCGATTAAAAATGAAACCCTTAAAATAGTTTAACTCAAATAATTACACAGACGGTACAAAATAACCAAAAAACCACTACTTAAGAAAAGACATTGTACTAACGTGCATTAGGTCCAAAATGAAAAAAAGGGACTTGTAGAAGTATTTGTAAGCGTGGGTTCAGACCAGCTTCTGACGCAAAACTAACCAATTATTTTAAAACGTATACACATTACTCCAGACCTTTGATGATATGACAACGCAAAGTTATATTATCAATTGAATAAAAGATCTTGGAGTAAAAAAGAGCTTGTTAATCGCTCGCGAACGCAGTTTTTCTAAATACCTTGGAATATGGTGCCAATTTTAGAATCCCTCGGAATAATGTGCTTCCAACTACGTTTCATCTATACAAATAAATAAAATTGAAGTGTCTGTTGGTAATGTCAAAATAACAGTTTTTTTACTAAATGCATATGAAAGTATATACGATACTATAAGTATCATATAAAAATACAATTTTAAAAAAATTTGTCTGTCTGTCTCTCTGTTTGTTCCGGCTAATCTCCGAAATGGCAAGACCGATTTTGACAGATAGCTGATGTTATAAGGACTAACTTAGGCTACTTTTATTTTAGAAAAATAATTTGGGTTCCGCGTAATAAAAATAAAACCCATGAAATCCAATAGTAACAAATTATTACACGCGGGCGAAGTCGCGGGGAACAGCCAGTATTAACAAATCAAGATCTAATAGCCTATTTCAAGAGTAGATACAATAATGGTTCTGATAAATATAGCCAAACCTTTAAAAGGGTACAATAAATGCTTAGTTTTTGATCTCCTTTCGAGCTTAAGTAAAAATACCGTGGAAATAGGTTCCCATGCCTTAGTAGGTAATTATTTAAGATTGTTTACGTCTTCGATTGATTCCTTCTCGCTTCATTATTATAGCTAACGTGGGGCACCGACGCTCTGGGAAGTCTGCAGTCTGTGAACATGTTCAAGATCGTTCTCGCCATTACATCAGATTTGATAGACCACACATCCTCGCAAAAGAACACCGATTCCTACCCAGGATGATACGCGAGGCTATTGAAATTAAAAAACATCCTCATTTCAACAGAGAATATGGATGGGTGCTGCCTTCTGCTAGGTATCCAATAATTAACAAAATTAAATCCAAACCCAAGCATACTCACTGCAAGACTTCAAGATAGGTACTGTAAGCTAATTCTGCGTAGATCTAACCAAGAATTAATATTCAAAAACTGAAGTTAGCCGAGCTAACTATCCCCACCCCTCCCCCCACCCCCGTGACCATGGGTTGCTGTAAAGCACCCAAAACGTCGGTTAAAATTATCGGTAAAATTAAAATAAGTAAATGTGTTCGCGTAAATATAAGAAAACATTATATAAATTTTTAATTAAAATCGTTTATTTCATAGGGAGGTTGTGGATAATTATAAAAGGTGTTTTGTGGTCCGACTCAGAAATTTATGAATATTTTCCTCTAATTACATTTTAACGACTTTCGTCGCAACATGAACTGCAACGGGTTATCCACTACAGTAATTTGTTATGATGGCATAAACACAGGAGTTTATTTTAGTTGGTTTGAAAAGTTACGAACTTAAATTTATGGTCATTACATATTATTTTCTGTACATTATTTTTATTCCTAATTATAAAATATACAGAATAAAAATAATATGATAAAAAGCAGCTGTATGACGTTTTTTTTCTTCAATTTTCTTATGTTTTTGGATTTTCCGTAACAAAATAAGTAATCGAAGTGTTGTTTGGGTTTCTCTCAAACAAAATCTCAACTACAAGACACAAATACTACTTTTACTATTGGTTAGTTTGTGACCGAATAACCCTTTTTATTACGTAAATTAAAATTCTGACCTGGTACTGCTTACGACTGAACATTTATTTTTAAACTTTTGCTGTATTAACCCTTTGGCTTTCGCTTTACACAACACTACATATAGGTCATTGCTATTGTCTTACTATTGTGTCTGAAAACTGGACAGTGAAAATGTTAACATACTGGCCGAGAAGAAACTACTAAACTACTAAAAACAAGAAAGAACAATCGACGCTATCAGTTGCGTGCATATATAGGTACTTAATAATTTAATATAGTATATAAATGTAAAACTTTGTAAAAAACGCTGTTTTGGTATATTATACGTGGTGTACATTGAAAGTTGTGCGCAACTCATAAATAAATCAATTTATATGTAAAACAATATGTTTAATGATTTGCAAAGCATTGGCCATTAAAATTTTAAACATTTTTTATTTCGTTCAAACTATTTTTGAAAACGTAAGTACCATTGGTCTGAGAGCATGTTTTTCACGTGATTAATTTTTGAGAAAATAAAGAAATCCCATGGTGGGAAGTCTGGACTGTGTGTGGGCATGTACTCCATCTTTTTACAAACCGAAAATGACTGTCTTATTCGAAGTGTGCGCCAAAGCATTGTCATGGTGTAATAAGGATGCGATTGCTTGATCGTTTTTCCCTAAATATTTCAGAGACACTGAGCAAATAAACGGTGTCGTACCAGTCAGCATTAACTGTCTTGTGCTAATCAAGTGGGGTTGCGCAGACAGGAACCGCTTGGGAGAAAAATACACAAATATTTTTTGTCAGCGCTTCTTGCCTGCCTCTATTTTGTTGGTTTTCTGTCGCCTTTGTACTCTCATACAGAAGACTGTTGCTTTCTTTCCGGAACGTAACAATATATCCATCATTCATCTCCTGTCACAGTATCATACACAGCATTGCCAATTCTAATCGTAGATGAGTTTTTATTGCAATTCTTATTATGAGTATCCATTAGGTGCCCGCCTTATTGCAGTAAACGAGAAAGTCAATGTGGGTTAAAGATGTAGAAACATTTGTTTTATAAAACTGAATTAAAAAACGAACAGTCCGCCTGATGGTTAGTGGCCACTCCAGTCCATGGGCATCTGCAAACAACTTCAAATAAAGAAGGCTACAAATGCGTTGTCACATCTGAGGACCAAGATGGAATGCCTCACAGCCTGTAAATATATTGGCACTCTAAAACTTTCATACCACAATACAACAGTGACGCACTGCTATTTGGCATTCTGACAGAAATAGATAAGAGAGTGATTACTTACCCCCACAGACACCTAAGCAGATAAAAAGTTCTACCACCTAGTAAAATCATCATAATTGTAGAATAAAGTACAGTATAAAACAAAATTATTATGGTTAAATACGGGGGGATGTTAATGATGGCATAATTGATAGAAAATTTATTATTTTAAACGATAAAATGGAAAAAGTTTTTTTAAATTACAACCAGGCCACTTAATTTTTTTGAATATATGAAGAGTTGTAGTTTGATAACAATTCCAAGTTATTTATGCTACATTATGTTGTATAGACGTAAATCATTCTACAAGAAATACTAGGTATAATAAACTAGAATCATTTTGTGAACCAGTAGTAAAACAAAAAAACTAAGTCTTTAAATAGGTACTGTTAAGATATGTGAAAAACTATATTACTCGAAATATTTATGGTTACGGCATATTTCGTTCTAGCATATGAACATGCTAGAAGTATAATGTTTGTACAATGTAAAAAAAATTGCCTTCCAGCGTTTCGATTTCGGACAAAGTCTTGTCATTGCTGGGAGGGTTTAGGAGTCCACGGCTGTCATGTTAGAATGACTGTGTATTTTCTGAAACATTAACGTAATGTACTCGTGTATATACTGAGCAAACAAACCAACACAATTAGACTAACTGTATATAAATACATTAAGTAAATATTATACTTTACCTTGCATTTATTGAAATATTTTCAAAATGTCTTACCATTAAAATCAAACTCCCACTTATGTTTATTTTTCATTTAGTCCCTACTTGAGACTGCTGACGCTTGTTACTCAGATGCTTCAGAAAAGCTCTCGAATAAAATTGAGCGTTTACAAAATCTGTCTATTTGTATCATCTTTGTTTGGCTCAAGAAATTTGACCGAACCAAAATGACGTACAGTATTGCGAGAATCACAAGTGACTCCCAATTCAACTTTCATTATTATATCTTCTTTGCATCATCCTTTTCTAAGGAATAAACTTTTCTTTGCTTATCCTCTTGATGAAATAGAAAAAAATCGTCAAAGTTCCTTATTTTATTTATTTTTTTGTCCATGTAGTGAGGAGCGTAACATTGTAATCCAAAATATTTAAATTACTTTTAAGAAAACTACTCAGCTTTTTGGTAATTAAAAATAAAAGACATTTAGTTTCGTCAACCACTTCGAGCGTAAGGGGACACTCATTTATGTCTCCTAGGCTTTTGATAGAACGGATTTTAAATACACGAAATTGAACTTACTCTTTTGGAATAGATTCCTTCTGGAAGAGAAGCTATGGTTGAGCGTGTGAATCTCTAAATGCAGGTAGTCTTCGAATAAAGCGATGCCAATTATTGTGAGATTTATCGCCTCATCTTGGCTCTTATTTTCCGAAATGTATTATTGGATAGCACCGATTGATTTTGGTTGCTATGGTTTGAGGTTTCTTTGGACCTCAGTTTGCGGTGATTTTGCACGTGGTAGAGTCATGCTGCATATAAATGGTTGTAGCATGAATAGGTCGGCTCGACCGGGGAAGAATCACGCTCTCACAGAATACCAGCGTAAAATAACAGCTCAATCTTGCTGTGTCTCGTATGCTGAGAGTAGAGAACGAGAGACCCTTTTACTGGATACAAGACATTCCATCTTATTCCTCAGGGGCGACAACGCATCTGCATTTTGATTGTTCATTAAGAATAGATGTAGACGTCTATGGGCCACAGCATCCACTTCATCCATCCATTCAGCATTCACTACCATCAGGTAGGCTAAGTGCTTGCTTATCCCCCTTATTCTATTAAAAACCTGAACAGTGGTTGGTTTATTGTGTCTACGGCTAAAGCAGCTAAAGGAAGGTAGGTGGGTGATACTGTGTGGTGCCGGAACAGTTCACTATATAAAGCGTAAGTCCGGCCATGTATGGATCCCGTATTGCTGCCATGGGCTGGTGCTGCAAAAAGCTTCCTAGCGGCTTTGGACTTAGAGAAGAGGTGTGCTAAGAAGCTGACCTTAATTTAGTTGAAACTGATCATGTCAGTCTCAAACATAGGCGCAGAGTATTCCGCCTTTCGGTGTTCCACATGATGCATTTTGGAGAGTGTACGGAGGAATTACGCGCCTTAATTCCTCCCTCCCATTTTACACTTTTTTTTCGACATAACTCGCATTTGAACTAAACGGTTTACGTAACCGTGTAGTGGTAGTGTAAGAATATCCACTACCTCATATCGTCCCGTGAGTGTCGTAAGAGGCAACAGTGGGAAACTAAAACAGATGGGCAGCAGCATCTTCCTGATAACAATTCAAAATAATAAAACTGCGGTTGCCAACCCGCCTGCCAAGCGTGGCAACTATGACAAAATCCTCCCTATGAGGCAATCTATGGGAGAGGCCTATGTTCAGCAGTGGACTTTTATTGGTTGTAATTAAATGCTTTACGTAATGCGTATGCAGCAAATGAGTAGAATAATTTGCTAGCATCTGTCTTTCCATCCGATTACAATGTGGGTGTCTTCTCAGTGAATAGACCTTTGTTAAGCTTAGTCAGTGTACTTTGCTATCTGTCTTTTATTTTCTCTTTTTTTTGTCTCTTATTTTGCATCTCCATTTGCCATCAGGTGAGATAGTACTCAAGCACTGGCTTATAATAGTTAAAAAAATCTACCAGCATAGGTGTGATATAGAAGTTACACATTATCCCTGTCATAACAATGTATGTTGAGTTCATTGAGCATCCCTGATCGTCGATTGTACCGAACTTGGCCTCTGTTACTCATTTATGTTTGGTGAAGTTGGACCAGTAGTATTATAGAGTGAATATGATCGACGTGTAGAAGTATTGTATGTCTTTGACATAAAACTGCGTTAAGTTTTTAATTAAGCTATCTTTGCTAATAAAGAATTTAATGAGTTACTGCCAATTCAAACAAGACCGAAAACAAAATAAAAATATATAAATAAATTAAATAGAAAACATAGAACAGAAATTCTGAACTCACGTACCGCCTCACTTACGTTAAGAGCTTTAGTAGAGAGTACAGTAAAGAATCCGCTATGGCCTAATTAAGTTTACTCATCTAAGAAAATTAGTTTTCATTCGACGTATAAATATGTAGATTATAGCATACCCTATTTTTTTTCTTTAATTATTTGTTATTCTGAAATGGCATTATTAAGTAAAATAAAACGAAACTTTTAATTTATTTTTTATTTACTTTTATAAATGTTATTCCTTTTCTGGTTCGCAGCGGTGATGCAGTGGTGATGGGCTGCAGCGTCGGTATTACGATGTGCCACTAACTGCGGCGAAAGGCAGTTTACGGTCAAAGACCAGTCGACCACTGGGGATTCCTAATTTCAGTTTCCGCAACCCAGCTGGTCGTATTCCTCGTCTCAAGTCCTACGTGTGGCTTTCCGTTGTAGAGATGGAGGTCGCGGAGGGTGCGGAGAATGTACTGGGGTCGCAAATCAGTCATCGCACAAATACTTTAAGCTTAGTAGGAGTGGTGAACGTAAATATTAAAAGTACTAAAATCGTTATCATTGCCAGTATTCTTTCTTTCAAAAAAAAAAATCAAACGACTGCAAATAATTATTTTTTATTCTGTAAAATATACTTAACGATAATTTCGTTGGTGATATAATTTTATCACCTACTACGAGTATGTTCTTTTTGGAACAACAATGTCGAAACATATTTGTGTTGAAAATTTACTCATATTTTATTGCTTTTTAGATTGAGGAAAGATGCGGAAAAATTACAAGCAGTCTGCGGTGTAGCTCAGAAATTTATGAATAATTTATTCTAACTACATTTTAATGACTTGCGTTGCACGGAAACTGCAAGGTGTTCTCCACTATGAATTTATAGTAATTTATTATGATTTTATAAAAATAAGAGTATATTTCTATTTGATAAATGTTGTGTAATAGTGAGCTTTATTTTTACTTGATGATGATAGATTCAAATGTTCGATATTTTAAAATATTTTCAAGTTCAGTTTTAACTCGAAACTATGATTTTCGGAAATTGTTTGAATTCAATTCTACGCCTTTGTTAGAATTATGTCGCACTGTATTTATAGTAAGGTAATGAATAAGGCTTTTACTTCAGACTATCTGGACACATTGCAACCATTGGAATTAAAAATACTACAATATATGTGTATTATAATATGATTTTTTAGTGTTCCGTAAACAAAGAAAAAACGGAGCTCTATTATTGTAGCTCTGCTGTCTGTATGACTATCTATCTGTTTGTCTGTTTATCTGTCTGTCTGTCTGTCTGTATGTCACGAATCTCTTGCTCGTAGACGGAATGAGTTACAGACTTGAAATTTAGCTATTTAATTTAGAATATTGACCTAAAACCGAAAATTGAATTAGAAATTCATTTCAATTGTTTTTCGTGGTTGGATCCATCCATATGGATTTTTTCTTACCCTAGCATTTACGGTGTCGTTGTATAAACCTCATTAAGTAGAGTTATTCTTCTTATTGCAAAATTCAATTTTTTCAGGCAATCAAAGTTGTCTGTTTTTGACAGTTTTTGTAAAGGGGGTCTATCTCAAAAAATAAATTAAATAAGAATCTTAAATTTATGTGTATTATGTACCAAATATTAAATTATAATAAAAAAATACCGTAGATATCGATTCATAATGTAGTTAGTAACTAAGATCTATTACAGAAGAAAGCATTACCTTTCATTAAATATCTAGTTTAAAAAAAGGTTAATGGATCTTAATACGTGGGGTACACTGAAAGATTTGCGTAACTCATAAATAAAACAATTTATATGTAAACTATTATATTTACTGCCTTTTAAAGTATTCTCCATTATATTTTAATCACTTTTTTATTCGCTCAAATCCCTTTTGAAAACATCAGGACCCAATGGTCTTTATGTTTTCAAAAAAGTATAGAACAATGTCTCAGGGCATGTATTTCACGTGATTGATTTTTGGGGAAATAAAGAAATCGTATGGTGTGAAGTCCAAACTGTATGAAACTGTGTATCCAGAAGCCAAAATGATTTAGTCTTGTTCGCGGTGTGCGCCGAAGCACTGTCATGCTACAATGGGATGCGACTTCTTGGTCGTGTGCTCCTAATTTTTACAAAGACACTGGGCAAACAAATGGTGGTGTACCACTCAGCATTAACTGTCTTTTGCTCATCAAGTGGGATCGTGCAGACAGGACCCACCTGACAGGAAAATGCAGTAAGTTTTTTGCCCAGTCTTCTTGCCTGCCTCAATTTTGTAGGTTTGTTGTCGCCTTCGAACACCCTTAAATAATACTGTTACTTACTTTCCGGAATGTAACAATACATCTATGTCTCATGTCCTGTCACAGTATCATAGACATCATTGGAACGTCCGTGTTTATACTTAAACATTTTTTTTAACAACGTTTAAACCAATCAACTCGAAACCTTTTTTATTCTGTAGTAAATTCAAGATAAAAGATTGATTTATATATCATATGAACCCTGAATCTTATTATATAATAATAATAAGTTTAAAATAAAATACAATGTTACTTAGGCATTAAATTTATATAATTTCTAAATTGAATAAAATAAAGTAGTTAAACAAAATATGAAATTAATTTTATATAAAAAGACATTATAACCTCATGATCATGACCACACTGGTGACCCCGTTACGAACACCGATAAGGAAGATCCCTGCAAGAATAGTAGGAAAAATATCAAGGAGGACTTCAGTATATATAAAATCAGTGTAATCAAGACGTCATTATGGAGCGAGAAGCGAAAAATCCGACATATACATCAAACCTGGCAAGGAACAAGAAATCGCCGGTATATCTCTATCGTTGAGAATACCACCGTTTTGAAAAGATAAAACCCCGACTTTGGTTCGTCAGTTTTGAAGCCGCAACGAATGATTTAAAGAAGAGTCAAGCGCAACTAGCACAGATGGTGATCGCCCAACTTGAGAAACAAGACATCGAACATATTTCGGACCTGTTGTACAACCCACCGGCATCCGACCAGCATAATTCGCTGAAGGATCGTCTGATCTCTGTATATGAAGAATCCGACAGTCACCAGCTACACAAACTTCTATAAGAATTAGAACTTGGAGACCAGAAGCCCACACAACTCCTACGCAGTATGCGTACTTTGGCGCGAGATAAAGTCCCAGATTCGACGCTACGGCTAATGTGGATAAACCACCTACCCCCACATGTTCGATCGGTACTAGCAGTGAGTGAAACATTCAGCACGCAGACGAAGCTCGACGAACTGGCACTCCTGGCGGACAAGATGATCGAAAACAGCAGTAGCTCACACATATCGATGATCGAAGGCACTTCATCGAAGGCCAATGATACCCAGTTTCTTCTCGAAGAAATTCGGAAGCTATCATTCGAAGTCGCCGCGTTCAAAGCTTCCAGCATCAAACCTGTTGCCAGCAACAGTACAACCAGCGCAATCAGCAACACCGAAGATCACCTTTTCGTCGCAACCGCTCTGCAAGTAGAAGTCGAACAAGCTCAAGAATAAGATCCCTTACTGCTACTATCATCGACGTTTCGGTTCCGAGGCAAGAAATTGCACAACACCGTGTAGATTCAAAATGAAAATATGAAGTCGGAAAACTAATTAATACGCTTGATGCGATGGGATCCAGTGTAACAGAAAAGTCCTACCGTTTTTTGTCACCGATAAAAAGCAAGCTTACCTTCCTTATCGACACCGGGCGAATATCTCAGTTTTACCGCCGAGACAAAGAAAGAAGATGAAGCCACTGGATTTTCAACTCTACGCAGCAAACAATACGGTGATTCCTACATATGGAGAAAAAACAATGGAACTGGATTTAAACCTACGCCGACCATTCAAATGGAGATTTATCGTCGCTAAAGTCAGCAAACCAATCATCGGTGCTGATTTTCTTCATCATCACCAGTTGATCGTCGACATCAAAAATAGAAGAATCATCGACGGGAAAACCAACGTTGCATCTTAGTCTTTCGTCCAAGCAACCAATCTGCCCACAACAAGAAGCATAGACGTTCAACAATCGTATCACAAGATCCTTGAAGAATATCCTGGAATCACAAGAATAACTTCAATGAAATTAACACCGAAGCACGACGTTGAGCATTTCATCGAAACCAATGGACCACCACTTCATTGCTGGGCATGTCCAATCACACCACACCGATACGAGCAAGTTTGAAAGGAATTCAAAAACATGATCGAGCAAGGAATATGCCGTCCAAGCAAAAGTCCTTGGTCATCACCACTTCACGTTGTACCGAAGAAGAATGGAGAGTTACGAGTTTGTGGAGATTACAGAAGACTGAATTCTATTACCACTCCTCACCGCTACCCAATACCGCGAGTCAACGATTTCACTCATCAACTGTCAGACAAGACTATATTTTCCACCATCGATCACAACCGAGATTACCAACGAATAAAAGTACGCGATGAAGACATAGAAGACAGCAATAATTACTCCAATGGGATTATTCAATTTCCAAGAATGACTCAGGACTGAAGAACGCTGGTCAAACCTTTCAAAGATTCATACACGAAGTACTTCATGGACTGGATTTCGTTTTCGCATTCATTGATGATCTCCTTGTTGCAAGCCCTGATAAAGAAAACGCACGAAACCCATCTACGCACCGTGCTACAGCGATTAGAAGACAATGGAATCACAATCAACTCCGCACTCAAAACTCGTTTATCTCAACATCAAAGTGGATTGATGAGCTACCTACAGTGCTACTTGGACTACGAGCAACACCGCGTGCAGACACTAGTCTTAGCGCCGCTCAGCTAACCTACGGCTGCAGCATAAGACTACCGTGTGACTTCTTCACTTCAACATCGTCAAATAATCAAGAAATGAATTACGATTTTGTAACTCAACTTCGAGAATCAATCAACAAAGGCTTATCGTCGAAACGCACATCATCACACGGAAATAATAAATCAGTATTCATTCATCAAGATTTGAAAACATGCAAGCAAGTTTTTGTAAAAACGACGCAGTGAAGAAACAATTTCAACCTACCTACGATGGACCGTATAAAGTATTAGAGCGAAATAGCAAGACTTTTAAATTACAAATACGCGGAAGGAAATCTACAATTATATCGATCGACCGACTAAAGCCTGCTTATATTATTAACGAGGATACTTCAGAGGATTCATTATCATCATCATCATCATCTCAACCACCAGCGAGGAAGCTTGAAACCCATCACCTAACATCAACCCAGATGAAACCTATTTTAAAATTACGAGCCATGGGCGAGTCGTCAAACCTCGGTACGCTTTCGCTGGGGAGAGTGATGTAGCAGCCAGGTTAATCAACCTAAACGGTTATAAATAATGTTACCCTGCTGCTACCATAACGCAGAAGGTGAAGGTCTGAAGAAAACATTTATTTACAAATTACCCCGGCTACTGAGATACTGCGGACTGCATATCGATGCGAGATAATTTGACGTATATATTTAACGTTCTAATATAGAAACAAGTAGCAGCCGCAAATATCATAACCACCGCATCGTCTTCACACGCCGGCTATCTCCATGCATCCGTCGACCATTTTCGAGCCGTTTCTTCAACGCCGCAGCTTCACTTCTTCTTGCTGTTCCGGAGATGTGTCCCACGCCGCCGCCGCTTGCCGATTACGCGCGTGCGCTTTTTTGCGCCCAATGCAAGGACACCCTCCGGTAGCGGGGAAGGAGGTGGTGAATGCTCCTAGCAGCCGTCCGCTCCTGGTCCCACATAACCACGCAGCTCCTGCAGCCGGCTGCGTGGTTATGTGGGACTCACTGAAAAGTGCCACCCACTAAACACCACCTTGGGACCGACGTTAGCCCGAAGGCTTTACTGTCGTATCTGAGACGACCTCCCTCGAGGAGAGGGAGGCGTGAACAACCGTCCGGGGACAGGCGCGGATAAACCAACACAGCCGCAAAGTGCGGCGGTGCTGGGAGAGATGGAGTGGGAATCGCATGTGCGAGAATGTACTCACCGTACGGGGACGGCGAGCACTGACTGCCAGCGCAACCGCACGGGGCGGCGGCACTAGCGGGTGGAGGTAGGGAGGGAAGGCACTCACCGTCCAACGGTGAGTGCGGGGCGCACAACACAACCGCACGGGGGCGGCTGGCGGAGACGGGAAGGCTCCCACCGTCGCCCGAACCCATATTCATGGGCACGGAAACACGGCGACGGCGAGACAGCTAAGCACAACCGCACGGGAGCGGCTGTGCTAGCCGAGCGGGAGGGCAAAACTCGACCGTGCAGGGACGGGAGTGTGGGAGGGCACTCAACCGTACTGGGACGGAAGAGTGGTCAGCCAACGCAACCGCACGGGGCGGCGGCGCCAGCTGAGGGGACAGGACGGGACTGACGTTCTATTCAGAAACTGTGCCGACCGAGGAGAAGACCCGTACGGAGACGGGTGCTCGGTCGGCGGCGGACGCCGCAAGCGCACGACCGCACGGGGCGACGGCGCAAGCGGAATGCGCGCGCGCCGGTCTGCATCACTTTATAGCCCGTCCAGCAACGCAGCTACGAGAAGCTATCTACGAGTCTTACGCCGGCAAATGGAGCGCGACATATAATAGTTGTACATAATATTTTATTGATTAATCTTCATTGGTCAAAATGTATAAATTATAATTGGCTAAGTAAATAAAAATATTACTATTGGTAAACTAAGGATGTAGCCGGGCATATAAATATAGGCAGGGTTCACTGAATAAATATTCCATCCTCCATTCGCCTGCACATAGTAAGGCATATCAGAAAAATAGTTTTATTTCTCCGCTCCTAGACCACTCAGGTCTGTTAATGGACCCATTACACCACTATTACACCAGGTTATACATATTATTAAGTCTAATTTTAATGCGATATTATTTCGTTTACATTTTTATTTTGTACGTCATTAACCGGTCGTATTTTTGGTATGGTTAGTACAACACGTTACAACAACAGCATGCACTTATCACATAATATCATATCATACCATATATTAATATTTTTTAATATTTATTTTATCTCGAGATTTATTACAATTCCTCGTTTAATCTTTACTTCTCTTTTTTTTAATCCTCAGTTTTATATTTTCACGGGTCTACAGCCGTGTAATTTTTCTTTAATTCTTGGTTAACCCTTTTATAATTATTATTTCTTATATCTATTTATTAGCGTTACAAACTATAACCTTCACGCAGAGGTCTTGCGTACATCATTATCAAGTATACTCGTATATAGGTAGGTGACAATATTAATGCGTTTTGCATTTAACTTGACATCATATTATATGTACTTTTTATCCCTTCCAAAACGTTGATGTCTACGAAAAGTTCTCATTTACTTTTTAGCATTTTCAGAATACTCGGTTGCGCACCCGACTATTACTGAAATAACTAATTATCTACCAGATCTTGTGCTATACCTATTAATATTCCAACATTTTTTCATTGCTGAAATAAGTTAATATTTGAATTAATTATAACCACTGTGTATAAAACACTCACTGAATTTATTTTTCAGTCAAATCTCTCAATAAATTATACAATCCTTGCCATTCAGCACAAAACTTTAAGTATCTTAACCGTCTTATCACATTAGTGAAATAAAAGAAAAAAACTTGCCAAGGAATTGTTACAAGTGCTTGAAATAGGCTATATGATCTACCTAGATCATATAATATTAAAATATTCGAATCAAAATTTAAAACTGATATACATTTTCTTAAAAGATCTCGACCGATGATACCATTCGCCATAATTGGTAAAAAATTAAAAACATAAAACTTGTGTGCAATAATTAGATCGCTTGTGTTCTTACAGCGCGAGCGATTCATGTTTATTATGAATGCCGTTTCCATATACATTTTTGGAAACTTTTGCTATATGAGATTCAGTATTAAGTTTAACAAAACAATCTGTTATTAAGAACTATTTGAAAATATTTTTAATAGAATGATTCACGATACTATTTTTTTTACACTTTCTTTAAGGCTTGTATTGTGACTTGTATTATTTTATAAATAACTGTGTAAACGTCTACTTAATGTACCGATATACTTTATTTGAGTATAACATAATATGATATTTTATTTATAAGTGAAATGTTTGCTTAAAAATTTATTTTATTTGAAGTTTTCCCTAATTAATATGTTAAGTTGGTGATTAACGATACATAAACTCAACCCGCATTTAATCGTATCCGAATAACCTTAAAAAATTATCGGTTATTAGGTTTTCCAAATTCTCAGGCATGATTTGGCTTCTTTTATGTGGATATGCTAACCTCCGATAATTTTCCTTACCTATTTCACAACTTTTACCCATGTATTATTTCTTTCAATAGTTTCATTTATAATTACGTATTCTGTAACTTAGCCATATATTTTTTTTCACGTCTTTTACAAATTTATATCATATAAGTATATAAGTAGTCTCTTATATCATTTAGGTACATCATTTGCTGTCAGAGAATGATGCTCACAATGAATTAATTAATTGGATACTTAATAGGAGTTTCAAAGTCGTTCTAAAGAAATTATTTTCATGTACTACATAAATAAGTTAGATATTAAAACTATTTTCCTGGAAAATAATGGATTACAAAATTAAAAACTTATGATTTTAAAGTACAATCAATATAAAAGCGAAAAAAAATTATTACATTTCATATTAAGACGAACAGAACAAGACAATATTAAGCAACGTTGTCGGTGATCGATGTGGTGATCGGACCAATAGAAACAACTGTCACGTTACAATATCTCTTTACTACTCCTCACACCTTTTAAATATATACTTTTTTATATTGTACAAATATAAGGTAATATATTAGTCAGTCAATTTTTTATGTCCTTGTTTAACTTTGTTAAGAAACATTATTATTAAGACCTATTTTAATTATTATATTCCTTATTACATAAAAATGATAGTTTTAAATATTTTCTAACTGACACAGAAGTTACATCGCTTATAGTTATATTACTTTTACTTATATCGATAAATGTATTAGCTTTAATAATACATTTAATTTACATATAAAAATGTAGGATTGCTAGAATTATGATATTTAAGAAATCGTATACTTAAAAAAAAATCGGTTATCACTATTACAGCTAACATGTTTGTATAAACAAAACATTAATTTATTTAAATATTGAAACAATTTAGATTTTTAAGTAGGTAATATTAACTATAAAATTATTTATTAAAGGTTATATAACATACATTTATATATAATAATAAAGTTACTTTAAGGTTTCCATGCATTTAGAAAAGAAGAAAAATGATGTATAACTTATAATAATTGCGATTTTTTTATAAAACCCTTTTCAAAATTGAATACATTTAAATAAAAACTACTATAAAAATTGGGTTAAATTTAAAATATATTTACTTCACGAACCTCTTCATCGTAAAATGTATGTTTTTTAGAAAACAATATCTACTAAAAATATTATAAATTGTTAAAATCTGACAAATATTTTTTAGTTACTTGTAAATACCGTACATTTAATATTTAATGTATTACTTTTTTATGTAATATAGTCTAAAACATAATAAAATAATTAAATATAATGTATTAAAGTAACGCTGATGCGATGTTACCTCTTATATATGTTCTTTTTTCTTTTCGGTTCAATTTTCATATTTTACTGGACAAAGCTCGCTGAAGTACAACTGTCTTTTTTTAAATTAATCCGTTGTTTCTTGAATTTTGTTCTTCGGTCATTATATAAAAAAATCCCCATTTTATTTTTCTCATTCTTCGTTAGTTGTCTTCATAGTACTATAGATTATATGTTTTAAATTTTCAGTCAGCTTCTATAAAATTCTTATTGTGTCATTGTGGCCTCTTCTTGAATTCATATTTATTTATTTTCCGTCACGTCCGGTATTACGTCCATTCCGTTATAATATTACTTTATTGTCAATCATTATTATTCCCACCTTTTAATTTTAAATAGGCCCGGCGGTGCGCTTGCATTGTCGCAGCGCACCGCCTGGCAGAGTCGCCATGTAATGTTAAAGGTTTTTAATAAATAGGAGACGTGTTGTTGCTACTAGAACTTTAATTGTACTGCTCACTAAACCTAAGAGTACATGTATTTCTTACACAACTAGTAGGGTAGAGGCACATACACTACAATATGTTTAACGAGCAACGGTAGGGCTGAGGGCTTCTCTCGTGGGCAAGATTCATAATATAGTAATCCATTGGAGTACAATGCAGTATAATGTACATATTGGAGTACCATAGTCTGCTACATAGCTTTCCGTATCTGCGAAGTGATAAAACTAGGGGCTGGTGACGATTAACTCAAGTAATAAAGATTAAAGTGGAAGTGTCTCAGAGTTAAAACCTTTAGTTAGAGGAGTGAAAACAAACAAATTAGATCATTGCCCTTCCTCATTCTGTAGTAGATTACTAAAGCCTGATGGCGTTTAAATATTACATATAAATGAAAAAAAAAACCTGAATCAGTGTAGGTTATCGCAATCGCAATCAGAAAAAGTATCGCAAAAGGAAAAATTATTGCCGATGCCATGCGGTGGCGCCGTAAGAGAATCCATCGGCCATTTCATCCCTTGGGTGTCGTAAGATGCGATGACGAGAAATACCAGAAAGATCTTATGCCTTCCGATAGATGGCCCTAAAACCAAACCAAGTCCTTAACATCATACGTACGTCGGTACTGTGATTGGCAATCTATCAAGCGTGGTGATCATTGCCCAGCTGTGGGCTTTTACGGGCTTACGAAGAAGAAAACTGCCGATGTGAGCGTGATTTGACTTCGAAATATTTATTTCCTACATGTATTTTACTTTAGTTTTTCTTTCCATTACTATAGACGTTTCAATTCAATATTTGCTAAAACTTTTCTCTAGACTTCAAGTCAGCAATCTCTTTATAACTGAGAATCGTAACAAGTAACTGTTAAAAGTTTATAACGTTAACAATCCAAGTTATGCCACGTAACGACACTGTCTTTAAAAAAATATAACGTGCAATTTATAAAGATATTGTTCTGTACATCAGCTTCAGGTTACCATTAAAAAATTCATATACAGATTAAATACCGTTACTGCTCACGCTGTCGTAACTTTATTGCTGTCCTGTTTTGATAGAAACGTGATTTTAATTGCTTTTAAGGGATTACGAAGCGTTAAGTTTATTTAGAGAACGACGAGGCTTTGAAATTTCAAGACATTTTTCTAACAATACCTTTGTTATTTTAATAGAAATCTTAAATCACGCAATACAAACGCACACACACGCACTCCTTTCCAATATCTGTCGGAGTATGCATTACTGTTCTTCGGTTTGAAAGATATGGAGAGATAATCTCTAATTTATTACGTAAAAGTCCTCCGATTTATTACATGAAAGTTATACAATAAAGGATACGAGGAGGTTAGAATATATGAGTGCCTCTCTTTTTGGAACGAAGTTCTTTATCGCACGGTACAAATTTGGCGGATGGGGCTAGGACGAGAAAAATGTACGACCTCCTTTTATAGTGCGAGCGAGGTGGAATAATATCCATCTCTCGCACTTTTTCTTATCTTGCCATTAAAGAAATATTATTTTAAATGACACTTCATTTTAATAGACGCTAGTAATTAATTTATTTGTATTTGTTAATCAATAATATAATACGTTTATCTCTAACAATATACTACGAAAGGAACTTCATTCCAACCGAGTGTTCCACGACACTCATGCATGAGTTTTACACTAAACGTTTTGTCTTGTGCAGTTGACCATTTCTTATAATTTAAGAATTTCAAAAGGAGCGCCATGGTCGCAATTGGCTAGAGAGAAAAATTATCAATTTTCTCAGAAAGTCGATGTATGCAGGTGGCTCGGGAGCGTGGTTTGTGGCACTCCTTGGGGGGTGCCTATGTTCAGCAGTGGACGTATGAAAGGCTGTAATGATGATGATACATTGCACTGTTGGACACAGGCATCCTTCTTCTGAAAGTGTTATAGAATATATAGTCCGCCAGCCAGCGACTATTGGAGGACTTCAAATAACGTCCTTGAAATATTTTATTTTTAGAATTGCACGTTTTCTCTGTTTTTTTGCACCGCCAAGTACGTAGGAGATCAGCATTTGAAACGACAACGAACTTGGGTTAAAGGTGGACTTTGCATTTATAGCGAGCGTAATGCTTTTTTAGAGTTTCTTAAAGTGAATAACAGTTTTGTTTCTATTACAGCAGGGAGGATATACAATACAGAGTTTTTTCGAAAAGCACCACCTATTCGTATATTCTGACCCTGCTGCTAGGTAGCTGCAGTTGCGTTTCTTTTTATTCAAGCCAATAAAGTCGGCAAAAGAATAATAGACGTATAATGCTATAGGTATCACTTCCTTTATGTGTAATTTTTTGTTTGAAACATGAAGTGTATATAAATATTCAGAATTTATTTTAAGTAGTACAAATTCGCCTTGGAAAGCTTGAATAAAGTTACTAACAAAAATAAGTATTTCATGACGGTACTTACATCGGTGAAATGAGAAAACCGAGGAACAAAAGTTGTTGTCATTTTGAACAAGAATGAAGTCGTAGAGGCTTGGTAATAGTCAGCGCGACCCACGGAGCAGCGACCCATTTGTGTATAATGTACGCAAAAGATGTTGCCTGCCTCTTATGACATTTATTTTTAAATTTCAAAGGACAATACACAATACTAATATTACGCTATAAAAGATGAAAAGCGCGAGTTCTAGAGATTGCAATAGTTAACTGAGTTAATCTTCTAAAAGTTACCCATAACAAAGGAATAATTACCAGTTTTTCCATTTATGTTAATTTGGAATCTTCCGTTTATTATCTCGCTAACGTCATTATGACTTCACTAAGCTTTGACTGCCTCATTGATCTAGTGGTCGTAAGCGCGACTGGGTTTGAATACTGGGTTGGGAAAATATTTTTATTTCTGTTGAGAAATTCTCTTTAGCAGTCCGGATCAGGAAGGAAGTTGGTGGTGGTTCACCTGCTAGCAAAGCATGTAAAGCCGTTGGTTCGCGTGATCTCTCTCTGGTCATGTTCGATTGCAGTCTCATCAGACTACGAGAGTAAAGGAGCAGATATGCACTGTGTTTGCGCACTCTCGTACGCTGTCGCGAGAAAATGGCTACGTGGCGTAGAGACTAGCTGCCTTGACCGAAATTAGGTTTGGAGAACATTATTATTATTTGGGAATTTTAAAGTGTTTTCATCTGGTTGGGATTCAAATTACTTATTTATATATAAGCTACTCCTATATATTTTCATAAATAAAATAATATAAAGTCAAACGGCCTAAGGTTATGGGGAAAGGGAAAGCACCGCCTACTGCATTTCAGACCGGAGCTGTCCGTCACGGAGTCCCAGTTGCTTTAGATAACTAGGGATTAACCCTTTCGCAAAAACGACTTACAACAATAATTATGGCCGACCGAATATCCCACATATCAGTCACCTCGTGAGGATAGTTTCTGATAGAAGTCCTGATAGTTTGTTCGCTTATCTGTTTCGGCTATTACGAGGTTCTCGTCATATGGAATGTTAATGTTGACCAAAAATATCCTTGACTGTGGCCGGTCCATCGCCAAAATATCGGGTTCATTCGCAAGAATAGTCCTGCTTGTGATGATGGCCCGGTCTCCGTGGAGCCTGGTGTAGTCATTTTTGATCAAGGCTTTCGGCGAGTACTTTTAATATACAGTTTACTATCGTTCCGACCGTACCTCAGTGTGAGCTAGTAATTATATAATTATTTTATCAGCTAAGTAAAGGACGAAATAACCATAGTTTATACCTGTAATTGTTGCCTCTTTATTTATTTGATGGAAAATATGAAACATTGCTAGGTACTTATCTACGCACTTTTTTAATATGTTTTTAATTTATATGATAATAAATATACATGAAATATTAAATATAATCAATAATCATTTTATTTTTGTGTAGAGTGCCAAAACACGCAAAAGTAATCGAAGGTGATATTTTCACAGTTATTTCAATACTCTTCTTGAAGAAATTTGCATGATACACATATGCTGCTAAATATAGGAGTTGTCAGTGTGGTCGTAACTGTCGCAAGTGTTGAGGAATAAAATAAAATAATAGCGTGTTATAGCAGCAGCACGGACGGATTGATCAAGGGAAGACCACGCTCGTTCATAATACCAGTATAATGTTGCTGCTGTGTTTGGTTTATTTAGTAATGCTAGACGAAGACCCTTTCCACTATGCATTCAATCTTAGTCCTCAGTGATGAAAACGCATCTGAATTTTTATTGTTTAATCGAGAAAGGTGTCTATCGGCCAAAACATCTACATACTTAACATAACGTGGACTGTGCGATCGTTAGTCTTGTATAAAAATCAGATGAGTCTATTACTTTTTTTATTTTCATATAAATACCACACACTACGTATACATATACAGAGGTTACAAACTATTTTTGTAAATATTTAATATTCTATAAATTTTATCTAAAATTGAGAAATATAATATTAAATAATTTTTTCGATACAAAAGATCGGGGAAAAAGTTTCTTCGTATTTTATATACAAATTCAAGACATGTTTTTAAAAGTTTGATTACATTTAATTATAATATATATACGCCATTTTGTTCAATAACTTGTTGCCATCTTGTAGGTAGTGACATAATCCCGTTGCTGTAGAAATCTTGGGATTTTGATTAAAAAAATACGACAAGTAGTTTTGACAGTCCTCTCTTGATGTTAACCTATCACTACCCAAATAATTATGAAGAGACCAAATTAGGTAAAAATCTGAGGGTGCAAGGTCAGGACTATATGGTGAATGCATTAACACTTCCCAACCAAGCTCTCTCAATTGTTGCTGAGATGCCAAAGATGTGTGTTGTCTGGCGTTATCATGATGAAAGACCACTCCTTTTCTGTTGATCGATTCCGGTCGTTTTTTCTCAATTTCTTGCTGGGGTCTCAGTAGTTGTTGGCAGTAGAGATCCGAATCGATGGTTTTACCCGGCGGTAAATGCTCATAATAAACGATGCCCTTTCCATCCCACCGTACACACAGCATCACCTTATTGCGTGGTAATCCGGGTTTAGCTGCAGTCTGTGGAGCTTGGCTACCCTTTGACCATGATCTTTTTCGTATGTTCTTGTCGTAGGTGATCCATTTTTCATCACAAGTGATCAATCCTTACAAAAATGGGTCGGATGCATTACGTTTCAATAGAATATCGTAAATGAGTACACGATTCATTAGGTTTCTTTCAGTGAACTCGTGTGGTACCCAAACATCGAGCTTTTTTGTATAGCCAGACTTTTTCAAATGGGTCAAAACTATTTTGTGCTCAATCCTTAATTTCTCGGCTATGTGGTAACTACTAATATGTCGATCTTGCTCTACTTTTTCAAAAATGGCATCGACTTTATCCGTATGAGGGCGACCAGAGCGAGCTGCATCTTTAACATCAAAATTCCCGGACAACTAAAACTTCAGAATGCATCGAATTTCTTCGTTAGATTCACTCATTTTGGCGGACAGAAAAACAATTGAAAAATGGCGGGAAAGTGTTTTTTACTTTTTATTTTTCTTTTTCTTAATGTATATGTATTGATATTAAAACCAGCCAGATACACACAGTACAACCAAAGAGATTTTTCTTCAATTTTATACAAACAAAATACAAAGAAACTTTTTCCCCGACCTATTATGTATCTTGAACTCCCGTTATTATAAATATATATATATATATATATATATATATATATATATATATATATATATATAAATCACAGATATCTATTCACTATTGAAAAGGAAACATTTAAAATCACATAAAATTCACAGTCACAGTCAATCTGTCAATCAATTCTTTGGCGACAATCTCTACTCTGTCTACTCTATCCGTACTTCTTATTCACTGGTGGGATTCCTACTGGCAAGAGGAAGAAGCGCGTATTTTTAAATTAAAATTACAAAAGCCTAATTCTAACTTCAACTTCTGCAGGAAAATTCTCTAATTTTCATACGAAATAAAGAGAAATGCCGTCTGATAGTGACGGCATGAATAAAGGCATGGATCACGACGCGGGCGGGAAAAGGAAACCACCAAAGCGTAGTCAAGACCTGCAGCAGGAAAATTATGATTTTTATAAGCCATACTACAAATTAAATTATAAAAGAGTTTTCCCTGAGTCAATGGGAATGGCTGAATACACGGTTTTTATTGAGAGTCGTAAAGAAGGAGTTAAACTAGGCAATACGAATCCCTTAATATTGGCGGGAATTTTTAAAAACGAAAGCAAAGGAGTCACTAATATAAGAAGAATAAACGCTTCTAAAGTAGGAGTGGTGTATGCGCGGGCGATTAACGCCAACTACTTTTTTTAAAAATGAAAGCTTCTTAGAGAAGTGTGATTACAAGGCATTTATACCAGCAAGGGCGGTGGAAACAATCGGGGTACTCAGGTAGGTTCCCATCAGCATAAGTAATGAAGAGCTGTGTAAGAAACTATCATCGAAATATGAGGTCGTCGCAGTGCGTCGTTTCACAAAAAAAGTTAATGGACAGATCAAACCGTTCAGTTCTGTAAGTGTAACATTTTTGTCAACCAACTTACCTGACTTTGTACATCTGGATTTATTCCAATATGCACCCTAGTGCATCAGTATATTGCTCCGCTTTTACAATGTTTTAAATGCTTTAAATTTAATCACGGAGCGAAAATTTGTAAATCAGTGCAACGGTGTTCAATTTGTGCAGAACAACATTGCTAAGGAAAATGCGGTAAATAAATGCATAAATTGTAGTGGCCATCATGTCGCAATTTCTAGAAATTGTCCAATAAAAAAAAATTTATGAAAATATTTTTATCAATTTTTGTATAATAGGTCTACTTATGCTAAAGTATTACAAACAAAACAAACTCAAAATTTATTTAACAATTATAACGAAAATTTCCCTTCAATGCCTACAAAAAAAAAACAATGGATTCAAAAAGAGTAGATCAATCACAAGTTAAATCTAATGACACTCCTAAAGTACACAAATCAAAGACGGAAACTACCCATACTAATACCACAACTAATAATAATGACACTCTTATTGACCAAATTATAACAAATGACAATATTTTGAAAGCAGTTATTGGAGCATTGGTGGCCATGGGTAACTTAGACCGTAAACTGACTACATCAAGTATAAAAGAAATGCTTATTAATAATCTTAAAAACAATGAATAAACAATTTATTCGAATTTCACAATTTAATATACAATCTCTTAATAATAAAAAGCCTTTGCTTATTAATTATCTAGTTGAGAATAGTATGGATATTTGCCTGTTAAATGAAACATGGCTGCGAGAGAATAGAACTATCAACATTCCTAACTATAATTTCATTAATCAGAATGGAAAAAATGGACGTGAGGAGTAGCAATTATATTAATTAAAAATTGATTATATATAAAAAAAAATATTGTCCCCACACTGTTCTGTGATTATATGCAGTCGGTAGCCATAACCCTTACTACAAGTCTAGGTAATATATCCATTTTATGTGTCTATGCCCCACCCAGTGGAGGTCGATTTAAGGTCAGAAGATTAAAACAAATTATTAACAGTCTACCTGCGCCACTTTTGTTTTCAGGTGACTTAAATGCTCATCATATTGCTTTTGGATGTCGCACAAAACTAGTGGCACTGATATCTACAACATGTTGGACGAATGTGATCTTTGCATATTAAATAATGGATCTCCAACTACAGTAGGAAGCATTTATTTTAATCAATCTTCTATTGATGTTTCATGTGTTAGTCCTTCTTTAGTTCCTTTATGTGATTGGTATGTACACGATGATTCTATGGGTAGTTATCACTATCCAACCATAGTCGACTTATATACTTATGTTGAAAAATATGATATAGGAGAACCTTGCGAACGTGTCAATTAAAAAAAGCAGACTGGTCAAATTTCCAGGCAGAAACAAAAAAAAGTTTGAAAACTTCACAATTGATACATCCAATTTGCTTGATACTTATGAAAACTTCTGCATCAATCTTCTAGAAATAAAGAAAATCAGTTCCTTGGTGGGATGCGGACTGTTTGGAAGCTGTAAAGAAAAGTAAAAATGCTTTAAGATTTTATAAATTAAATCCTACAATAGAAAATTATATAGAATATAAAAAGATTGATGCCTTCAAAAAGAGATTATTTAGTGAAAAAAAGAAAACAAGTTGGAGACGAATTTGTGGTTCATTTAATAGATATACTCCAATAACTTATATTTGGAATTATATTAGGAGATTTAAGAGGGTACCTGTATATAAGCCATCAAAAAATGATGATTGGATTTCTTCTTTCTTAGATAAATATGCACCCATAACAACACCATCTGAAAAGGAAATCGATATTTTAAACCTAAATACAATGTAGATTTTCTCGAATAATTTTAAAATGCCTATTATTTTTCAAAATACATAACTTAAATTTTTTATTTTATTTTTCTGATAACTATCATGACTTGGCTTATCATCCGTTTCCGGCTTGACATTTATTTCTGGGACAACCTGTATATTACTTAAATATTTTGATAGTGAAAAGATAATCTATTTACTGTCAAAGGTGATTCTGGTAAAGTTAAAGTTACAGCCTAACGTGCCCTTGCATGGTACAGGCCTGCTCTCATTTCTGATTGGGTTATGGACCAATTAGTTTACCGCGCTACTTTTTTTTTAAAGGTGAGGGGGCAAACAAGCATACGGCGCACCTGATGGTAAGTAACTGCCGCCGCCCATGAACAACTGCAACACGAGAGGAATTGCAGGTGCGTTGCTGACCGTCAAGCATCCAGATGGTGTGGATGGTATCGGGAGTTTTGCAGCGATGTGCGTTCGTGAAATTTGGCGGCTGGGATTAATCCGAACAATTCCTTAGAGCAATCCCCGTGGTAGATGCGAAAGAAAATGCAAAGGGATGCAACATCTCTTCGCAGTGCCAGTGAATCGAGCCGATCGGAAAGGACTCGGTCGTCTATGATTCTAGCTGCTCTGCGCTGGATGCGGTCAAGTGGAAGGAGCTGGCACTGGGGAGCCCCAGCCCAGAGATGGGAACAGTATTCCTAGTGAGGCCGAATCTACGCCTTGTAAAGTTGCAGGCGGTGTGCTGGCATGAAATACTGTCCCGCTCTGCTGCACGTCACTCAATATGTCGACGCCGAGGATTCCGATACTGGCTGAGGTAACAAGGGAAGTGCCTTGAAACTGAGGAGGTACGACAAAGGGGTTCTTTTTAGCGGTAAACGCGCAAACTTGTATCCTCTGAGGATTAAACTTGACTATAATCCAATTGCACAATTTCTCGGGAAGCCCATAGGAAGGGAGCTTCGAATGAAGCGCTTTGTGCCAAACCAGATCGAAGGCCTCCGCAATGTCCAAACTAATGGCCAATGCCTCCCCCTTGGACTCTACTGCCTCCTCCCATCTATGTTATGTAGACCAGAAGATCACCAGCTGATCGAACCTGACGAAAACGGTATTGGCAGTCACTAATCAGCTGGTGATCCTCAAGGTACCTCATGAGCTGGCAGTTTATAATGGATTCCATTATTTTGGAGAACAAGGAGGTGATGGCGATAGGCCTGTAGACGGGTCTGAGCGGTCGCCTTTTTAGTTATCGGGTGGATGAAAGCCGTCTTCCATGATTTCGGGACTACGCCTAGGGAGTAGGAGTAACGGAAAAGCCGCGTTAGAACCGGTGTCAACTCTGGAGCACACGTCCTCAGTACAATTGGGGGCATTCCATCAGGCCCACTCGACTTGAGGATGTCCAGGGAGAGGAGTGCTTTGCGAACGGAGCGCTGTGTAAACAGCACATCCGGCATGGAGCACTCACACCGCGGGATGGTCGGCGGTGTGTCCCCCCATCATCAAGAGTCGATTTGGACGTAAAGAAAGAGCCTAGCAGATCGGCTTTCTCCTTTGCGGCATGGGCCAGTGAGTCGTCGCCCCTGTGCAGAGATGGAAGAGATGGCTGACAGAAGTTCCCTTGGACCAGAATGCACGGGTTCCCGAAGGAAGACGAACTAGTTTCTCGCCAATTCTGCCGATGTGCTCTGACTTTGCTTTGGCAATTACTCTTTTGAAGGACCTGGAGGCGGAATTATACTTCTATTTAAGGGTGCTGGTGTTTACATCCCGGGACGTTGATGTGTCAGCCCCCCAGGCCAGGTAACACTCCTGCTTATAACGAGCCACTAAACCACGGCTGAGATCTTCCTCCGATGGGCACCACAGAGGAAGGAGTAAAAAGTTCCATACCCTGAAGTACCACATCAGCGACAGAGTTAGCAACAACTTTAGGATCGTCCGGCGAGAAGCAAACTCGCCGGACGATACCAACGTAACTTACTTAACGTACTTCAGTGCGTAATTCTGACAACATGTTTCGAATTGGATTATGCTGACAAAGCTGTTGTGGAAACTGTGCTTGTGATAAAATAAACAAATCTGCTATTATTATGATAGCAACATAAAAGAGACCCTAACGTAATCTCGAGTTGTAAGCAGCGAAGAGAATAAATAAGCTAGGGCAGAGATATAATGCTTTTGCTTTTACTCCGAGAAACGTTCCCCGCGATTCCTTACAATAACACTGATTATTTCTTTTTGTTATACTAAAATAATACCAACACAGAACAAATAAACCAAAGCAATAGTGCAAACATACTGTAAAAATTCAGCCTCACAATGTCGAAGAAATTGGAAAAATAAAGGAACAAAAATAAAACTGGGGAGAGTTTTTAACATATTCAACAATTTTCGTTGTAAACAACATGAATAATGTTACGAAAGGCACCATTTGATAATATATAGTAAATATAAAATTGGCATGAACAATTGATTGTAGCGGGGAAAAGGTTAATTTTACATCCACGACTTTAAACGTGATTGTATTCAAAAACATCAAAACTAAATATTAAAGTTTCTTAAATAACTTCCCACAGGTTTAAAAGAATTAAGTAATAAAAGGAGTGTATCTGCGACTGGTCGTCGCTGCTGGTGATAAGAGGGTTGGATCTATTCTCGCTCAAAGGCTAAGTATAGCTATTCAGCCAGGAAACGCAGCTAGCGTTCTTGGCACGATACCACGGGCAGTAGGACTGTATGATAATTGAAATTTTTAGTTTCAGTTATTCCTTATTATAGTATTTTTTAAATTTTGTATGTAACCTTTTATTTAGATTTAGTTTTATACTATGTTTTAACAATAATTGTAAAATTTAAATTATAGTAAGAAATTAATTAGAATATTTAATACTTTATTAGTAATAACAGAAAACCTAGTTGGTTAAATTTATTCTAGTAATTGTTTCTTAAGTATACGTGTAGAGTTCATAAGTTCATACGTAGTAGAGCCATGCTGCAGCTATATTACTGGTATAGTTGTAGCAAAAATGGGTCGGCTCGGCCGGGGAAGGACCACGCTCTCGCAGAATACCAGCGTGAAATATCAGCTTTACGTTGCTGGGTTTCGTATGGTGAGTGTAGAGAACCGGAGACCCCTTTTACTGGAAAGGAGGCATTCCATCTTAGTCCTCATGGATGACAACGCATCTTGATTTTGATTCGTAATCGAGGATGGATGTGGATATCTATGGGCCACAGCAAGCACTTACCATCAGGTGGACTGTATTCTCGTTAGTCACCCTTATCCTATAAAAAAAATTTGCTATTCAAGGTTTAGTTAAAAAACGTATAGTTTTTGCTGATATTTTTTCTTTTGTACATAATAATATGAGAGTAAAATCTATACTCATATTATTAAAATTAAAAATTTGTGTAGACCGTAATGTCTGTTTTGAATAAATTTTTATATTCAAGCTTAAAGCTTACTCAAATTGCTTAAACATTTTTACCAGTATCTAATACGTACCAAGTTGACTATCTTCGCAATTCTCTAAGTAAGGATCAACTACATGTCACAATTATAATTTGAACAAAACTTTTCAGTATATTTGACTGTTCTTTAGATAAGTTGAGTAAAATTTTATTTCTGTATTATACGTGGTAGTAGGAATTGGATTCTCTTCGCTGTGTAGTGGCAGCGTGATGGGCAGCCGTATTTTCCTGATACAGATCCAAATAATTCAAATCAGAGGTGGCTAATCCACCTGCCAAGCGTGGCAATTATGGCAAGTAATATTTCCTCTATAAATCAATGTATGGGAAGGCCTATGTTTAGCAGTGGACTTTTGATAGGCTATAATGAAAAAATAAATTGAGGAAATATACCATATTTCCTGTGTAAAGTCCTTTTTATATAGAACAAGGGTGACAAACGAGCACACAGTCTACCTGATGTTAAGTGGATGCTGTGGTCCATAGACATTTACATTTATCCTCAATTAGGAATCTAAATGCAGATAGGTTGTCACCCTTGAGGACTAAGATGGAATGCCTTGGTTCCAGTAAAAAGGATCTCCAGTTCTCTACACTCTCCATATGAAACACAGCAGAATTAAGCTGCTATCTTACATCATACCCGTTGATGTTGGTAGAGGTGACAAAACAAACAAAAGATGGGCAGCAGCGCCTTCTAAATAGGCGAATCGGATTGGGTAGCTGACACTATCATTAGTAAATTACTACAATTGATACAATGACTTGAATAGCATTAAAACAGAGCGGACCGCGCGTTTGAAATAGCGCCACTAAAATGGTTTTAAAATCAGGTCTTTTTTACACCCAATGAGTAATCACGCAGTCGGTTGTCGCAGGAACGGTCATAAATACCAAGAAGAGTCGTGAATTTTTTTCGGTACGAAATATTTATCACCGGTAAGTCAAAAATATATCATTAAAATAACTTGCTTACGTTATTAAAACAATTTTATTTCTGAACTAGCAGCCCGCCAGGCTTTGCCCGGGTTGAACAATTATCTATATAGGTATAATATATTTCAGATTTAGCTTAATAGATATAACTTATTTTAAAACATCTTCATATAACACATTTTTGTTCCATTTTTCTGCGGCTTTAATATAAATTGGTTCTCCGCATTTCCTGACCTAGAGAGACCAATATATAATTGTCCGTGAGTAAAACAATATTCCCTTAAGTGAAGTCCAATATATTTGGCGAAAAATTTTTTTTTTGGAAACTGTAATCGCTTAAATTGGAAAGCTAAATCTGTAGGGATCATGGGAATGCGGGGAATATGAGCCAAATGACCTGCCGCTGGTCCTGTAAGAATGATACTCTCAATCACATTATTATGTAGCGATTTTACTTGAAGTCTAGTTCCTTTGCACAGATTAGGTGGATTCAGGTTTCGCAATAAAGTTATTGGAATAACGACTTTAATTTTTAGAGTATGAGGGGGAAGTCCTGAAGGGTTAAGGGTGTTAAGGAATTACTGTGGGTAATGCACAGCGTCTTCTGTATCTAATACGGTATCAACGGATTTATATATTTTTTGATTACCTGGTAGTCTTTCTAATATTTCTTCATTAATATGATCAACAGAAGAATTTTTTGGCGAAACTATTGCCCTCTCGCACATCCATGTGTAATCTTCTTGAGAAATATTCTCAATTGTTGGGTAAACATTTAGAATCAAATCATTAAGACTGGAGATAGACTTTTCTAACTCATCTTTTTTAATAAGGCCATCTTCTTGAGGTATTTTCCCATCACCTACTCATAATAAAAAACTCGCGAAATGCGTATTACCCTCTCATAAATGGGCGCTCATGTTTGTTCTTAAGGTGAATGATTGTACAGAGCTCCATAAAGAGACGCCTTTAAGCAGGCTTTAAGTATATCTGCACGTGTTCCTCTAGGCACAATAGGAAGAGTTTGACGAAAGTCACCGGCAGGCACGAAGGTGACGTCTTCCATAATTTTATCTGAACTTCTTAGGTATTTTAGAGTTCTGTTTACAGCTTCTATATGTGAGCGGTGGTTCATCGCACAGAAACAGAAACAAACAGAAACAGAAACAGAAACTTTTTATTCAATATAGATTATAAATAATACTTATTGAAAGTCACTCTTTTGTCTAATTACCACTGGTTCGAAAAAAACCTCTCTGTCCTGGGAAGAACCAGCAAGAAACCAGCAGGACTTTTTTTAAATAACAGCTTACAATCATGTATATTACACAATTAACCACACAAAACAAATTAGAAACAGCCTGGCAGCGAACACCTCATTCCAGGGTTATTATCATCCATAAATTCCTTAACATTATAATAACCCTTTTATACAAACTATGTTTAATAAAGTTTTTGAATTTTGAGCAGGTCGAATTTTGTATATATTTTCTGGGATTTTGTTGTAAAAGCGTATACATCGCCCCAAGAAGAATTACTGACTCGGTGAGTCGAGTAACTGGTACTAGCTTGTGTTGTTTCTAGTATTTACAGAATGAATATCACTTATTTTTGTATAACTACTTTTATTTTTTGTGTACATTACATTTTCATAAATGTATTGAGAGGCCAAAGTTAATATATTAATTTCCTTAAATTTTGTCTGAGCGACTCTTTGGGTTTTAAATCATAGATTGCTCTTATGCCCCCTTCTGTACATTCGTCCCATATGAGACAGACATATTGAAAGTTTGCTAGTGGCCCGTATTTTCGTATGGAACATACGGATTCTTTCTCGATGGAGACACATAAGGCAGTTTAAATGTGGAATGGGTCACTAAGAGAAGTCGCGGCTATACCGGAATAAACCACCGTAGAGCCAGTTTGCCTAAATCCGAATTCGGATACTTTTGACGAAATATACATATAAAAGAATAAAATATAAAAGATATATTTTTTTAATATTCTTTAGACAATAGTTAATAATATCTTCAAGCGAGAATAAAAAAAAATTAATGTTTATACATTTCTTTATATATTTTTAATGAGTCAAAAGTATCCGAATTCGGGATTTTTTAAAACCTTTAAAAATACATAACTCCGAAAAAATTAACTTTATCGTAAAAAGTCATAGAACCTTTTTTATTTGTATTCTTTTTTATTTGAAAATAACAATTCCTTGCAATTAAAAAAAATTGTTTAAACGATGTGGCACCGAGTTGCCCCATTGCAACATGCATTTATATCATCAGTAGGACAATTTGAAGAGAATCACATAAAAAAATTTAGGTGGAATAGTTTTCGGTACTCATGCGCCGATTTCTCCTGGACTTAGTGGCCGATTTATTTTTCACGTGTAAGCCCGTTTGGATTGCTTACTTTGACACGTTATTTCCCCCTCCGCATACCGCAGCTCCTCCAGTCTTTGCCGCGCCGACCGCCATCATAATTATACTATCGTGAGAGAGTTTTTATATAAAAATGGTTATTGTGAGTTATCCTTAGAAGATAGACATATGCTGTCGCGGACTTTTTTTTAGAAGTTTTTAAGAGGAATAATTCAGCTATACATTATTTCCATGCAACTTTACCTATTGATGCAGCGCATGCTGTGGAAGCTCTCAAGAGGCACGACTTTTTCCGACTTTGTTGACAAATATCATCACAACTTTTAGTCATAATATAAATATATACACATAATATATAGCCTATGTCCATCTGGAATAATGTACCTTTAAAATGGTGGAAGAAATATTCAAGTAGGTGCAGTGGTTCCGGAGATTACCCTCCACATACGAGTATAATACAAACTCACAAAATTCGCACTCTCTCTTTATAATATAGATTCATCTCAACTTTTGGCAAATGCGAAGTGATATGTTGTGTCTTTCAGACTGCCTATACCTATCATGCTGATCACCGTAATTCAATTTAATTCTGAAATAGATGGCGCTAGATTTTCTAATGCGATTGTCAAAGATATTTTGACCAATAAAATAATAAGCAAAATTCTTCTATTTACACGAATACAACACATTGAATAATTATTTTTTACAAATAATATACATAATTATACTTTATATGAGTTTAATTTCAACTAGACAATAAAAAATCCATAAAACTATTTTTATTTAAAAAATATTATTGATTGAATTTAATATTAATATTTATATGACTATAAGCATATAATATGAATATTGAAGAATATGTTGAACTGCTATACCAATAGACTTTTGAGCCATGAACAATTTACACAGAATTTTATTTTCTTTATATAAAACGTATGTTCCACGAAAACTTTCCCAATCCTAATCAATAAGTATTCGATAAGCGTCCTGTACATCTGGTGCCAAATATAACTCGCATCTTCCATGTCGTATAAGAAGACAAGTTTTGCCGAAATCTATTTCAACACCATATGTTGCAGTATTGTTTTAGCTTTAGAGTCCCTTTTATCAAGAAAGAATATTTTTTTATTCTTTAAGAAAATTTAGACATGACAAGACATTTGTAAATTAATCAATATTTAAGAAACAATACTAAATCTACTTTTCAAGGTCGCATGTCACAAGGAATAGTAAATCGAGAATAATTAAAATTTATAGTAGTTTCAAAGTTTAACTTTTATTTCTACTGGTTTCTGTCCGCGGCTCCGCCGACGTAGAAGCCACGTGGAAACGACTGTCTGTTAATTCCCAGCTAACTTTCTTTTGCTAAATCAATAAAGTAGCATCGATGCATAAAATTTCCTTATTATGAGAAAATAGTGCTTTGCCGAAATGTACACCGATACCGGGCTATTTAAATTGTAGCATTAGGTCTAGTAGACTACAAGGCTCTTATGCCCAAATACTCAAACACTACTCAATTTTAAGACGCAGTTAAGTCTCGTGGTATCACTCCCGACGGCGAGATAACTTGTATGAAAAGGTTGATCCCCCCCCCTCCGCAGGAGAGGGAGAGAACACACACATTCAGACACTACAGTAGTACAGAAAAGTAGGGCACTCCGCGTATGCCGGCGAACGCGAGGTCACTGACACAGCCCGTACACGAGGTTCAATACCCGTGATACGGGCTGTTTTTAGTTTTGCGACCCGTCTCCCACATTGCGATAGTGGTTCAAGCTGAGGTTCGTACCTCCTCCTCTTGAATAACATAGAGCCCCCCCCCCTAGCTAGAGGAGCCCCACTCCGAAAGCAGGGGCCGGGGTGGCTGGAGACTGCAGTCGGCTCATTGCGCTCAATAGCTCGTAGGTCCTCACTTACGAGCCTATTTCGATGAAGCTATAAAGGCCGCAGGGCCAACAGCATACACTTTCAGGAAAAGAAACGTTGTGTCACAGTCACTTTGACTGATAGAGGCAGATATCTATATTTGGGCATAATAATAGAATTTATACTATACACTTTGATTGGTAAACCTAGTTCTATCATTTAAGCGTTTCAATCGGAATGATTGTCTGTGTTTGCGCATATATTTGTGGCATTTAAAATACAGCTTTAAGCTTACAAACCACTTGTAAAAATAATATATGATAGCAATTTAAAATACACAATTTTATTAAATACTTAAAAATCGAAAATTTAAGCACTGTTTAGTATTTATTCTAAAAGGAATATATATCATTCGAAAAAGAATAACTTTTATGTATAATATTGGCGTTAAGGCAGGTAAAATAAACCCCACATATTTTTTTATACTATATTAAGCCAGCGCTTAACTACAAGATGGTAAGTGGTGATGTAGCCTAAGATGTTGAAGCGCACTGACTTAACAAAAGCCTGTTCACTCTTGCCTTGAAGACACCCACATTGTAATCGGATGGAAACACAGATGCTGGCAACTTATTCCACTCCTTTGCTGTACGCATCACGAACGATGTAGCAAACCGTTCGGTTCTAATGCGTGGTAAGTCAACAATGAAGGGGTGGAGACTGGCCGAACGTCTGGTTGTCCGATGGTGGAAGGGAGAGGGAGGAATTAAATTATGCAATTCCTGTGCACACTCTCCGAAATGCATCCTGTAGAAAACCGAAAGACTACTGTTCCTACTTTGTGCCTGTGTGTTTTTTCATACAAAACCCTTTTACCAATTAAATGAAAGCATTTAGATCACGTTCATGACTTTCATTCTCCGCTCGGGAAAATATTACAAAAACATTATGTAAACAAATACTTAGCGTTGTTTCTACACAGTTGGTAAAATTCCGACCCCAAGTGATATCAGTTTTTATTATTTGCTTGTTTTTACCTGCGACTTCGTCTGCGTAGAATCTAAACAAAAAAAACCCTGCAGAATTATAATTATTTAAATAATTATAATCCACCCCGTGTAGTGGCGGGTTAGAATACCCACCACCCATATCTTCCCGTGGGTGTCGTAAGAGGCGACAGAGGAAACTGAGGCAGAAGATGGGCAGCATCTTCTGATAACAGCAAATAATAAAAACTGCGGTTGCCAACCCGCTCGCCAAGCGTGGCAACTACGGCAATATCCCCAATGAAGAAAGTTACGAAGAAACGGCCTGAAGTCCCGGCGGCCCGCTATTCCTGGCTATGGTGGCGACCATGGTAACGGCGGGGCAGGGGTGCTAAGAATCTCCGGTGGAGGTTCGGTTGCCACCGACGACTCGACCTGGCAACTTATAACGCTGCGTGCGTTATAAGTTGCCAGGAGTCTCTGAGGACCGACGAGAAGATCCTGGAGCTGGAAGAAGAGATAGACAAGTTGCGCTGGAATATTATAGGATTATCCGAGGTCCGAAGAGAGGGGAGGACACGGTAATCCTCGAATCCGGCAACTTGTTCTATCACCGGGAGGCGACCATCTGTCCCAAGGAGGTGTCGGATTTATCGTCCACAAGTCTCTCGTTAACAACGTTGAAAATTGGGAGTGTGTCGACGAGGTTGCGTACCTTATACTCAGAATCACCAAACGGTATTCGCTGAAGGTCATACAGGTTTACGCACCAACTGGCACACCCGATGAGGAGGTGGAGAAATGTATGAGGATATCTCTAGAGCCATGCATTCCTCTAAAACCCACTATACGGTGTTAATGGGAGACTTCAACGCAAAGCTAGGCACAAGAGAGAACGGTGAGCTGAAAGTAGGAAATTCGGATTAGGGCAACGGAACCCAAGGCCAGCAGCTGGCCGACTTCATGGAGAAAGAGGGACTCTTTATGATGAACTCTTTCTTCCAGAAGCGGCCCCACAGGAAGTGGACCTGGTCGAGCCCCGACGGTTCGACAAAATGAGATTGACTTCATTATGACGACTAGACGCCAACTGTTCAGTGATGTCTCAGTGATCGCGAGGGTGAAAACTGGTAGCGATCACCGAATGGTTAGAGGCACACTGAACCTAAACGTTGTTGGAGAGGTGTCGTCTAATGAAGTCAACTCCGTCCCCTCGTGCTCTAATCCAAAGTCCCGAAACCTTTCAGCTCGAGTTACAAAACCGTTTTCAGTGCCTGAAGATTGCAATGCAGTGGACGATATGAATGACAAGCTCGTGAAACTGTCCATGCGGTCGGAGCTAAGTTTTGTAAGACCCGCCGCAGAAGAACACAAAACTCTCCGATCACACTCTTAATCTCATGGCTGTTAGACGGGAAATGAAGCTGCAATCTTCAGTAGATTTGATAGCATACAGGCAACTGAACAGACAGATCTCCAAATGCATGCGGCGGGACTTGCGCAACTTCAATACAGCTCGTATTGAAGAAGCGATCGAGCGGAACCAGGGCTCCAAAGTCTTTGCCAGAGATCTGTCTGCCAGAAAGAGCCAACTGTCGAAGCTGAAGACCGAGTGTGGCAGCGTCGTTTCGGGACACCTGAGATTTTGAGTGAGATTGAGAGGTTCTATGGGCAGCTGTACACATCATCGTTGGAGCCACACGCAAGTGTGAGTAACGATCCAAGAGCGAGTCTTATCCGACACTATTCCGATGATATCCCGGACGTCAGTCTGAGCGAGATTAGAATGGCTCCAGCACCTTAAAACGGCAAGGCCCCAGGCGAGGATGGAATTACAGCGGAGCTTCTGAAAGGGTGGAAAACCGGTACTTGAAGTCCTTCAGAAGCTCTTTAATTCCGTCCTACATGGTGGCACTACACCGGAGGCGTGGAGCAGAGTGCGGTGGTCTTGTTCTTCAAGAAAGGCGACAACGCTCTCTTGAAGAACTACAGACCGATTTCCTTCTGAGCCGCGTCTACGTGCTGTTTTCGAGAGTCATTACGAATCGTCTCGCACGCAGACTCGACGACTTCCAGCCTCCCGAACAAGCCGGTTTCCGAAAGGCTTTAGCACCATAGACCACATACATACCCTTCGGCAAATTGTACAGAAGTCCGAGGAGTACAATTTGCCACCATGTCTGGCGTATGTGGACTATGAGAAAGCCTTTGATTCCGTCGAAATTATGGTGCTGCAGTCCCTTCAGCGGTGCCAAGTTGACTGTCGGTATATCGAAGTGCTGAAGTGTTTGTACAGTAAGGCCACGATGGCTATCCGAGTACAGAACCAGAGTACAAAACCTATCCAACTGCAGAGAGGTGTAAGACAGGGTGACGTTATATCCCCGAAACTCTTCACCGCTGCATTGGAAGACGTTTTCAAGCTTCTGGACTGGAAAGGATACGGCATTAACATCAATGGCGAGTACATCACTCACCTTCGATTTGCCGATGATATAGTCCTATGGCAGAATCGCTGGAGGACCTAAGCACTATGCTCATGACCTCAATAGTGCCTCCCAACGGATAGGTCTTAAGATGAACATGGACAAAACAAAGATCATGTTTAATGTCCATGTCACACCTATGCCGGTAGTTGTTGGAGCACTAAGCTCGAAGGTTGACGAATATGTTTACCTGGGACAAATAGTCCGACTAGGTAAGTCCAACTTCGACCGAGAGGTCAATCGACGGATTCAACTCGGCTGGGCAGCGTTCGGGAAATTACGGCACATCTTCTCGTCAGGTATACCTCAAAACTTGAAAACGAGGCTGGCAACCAGTGCGTGTTGCCAGTGATGACCTACGGAACTGAGACGTGGTCCTTCACTGCTGGCCGGATGAGGAAGCCAAGGTCGCTCAGCGAGCTATGAGAGGGCTATGCTCGGGTCTCACTGCGTGATAAACTTAGAAATGAGGATATCCGCAGTAGAACCAGAGTGACCGACATAGCCCAACAGATTAGTAAGCTGAAGTGGCAATGGCCGCCATATAGCTCGAAGAACCGACAACCGATGGGAGGTTCTGAGTGGCGGCCTCGTACCGGCGGATTTAGTGTAGGGCGTCCCCACTAGATGGAGTGACGACCTGGTAAGACATGCAGGAAGTCGATGGATGCGGGTGGCTCAGGACCGTGCTGTGGCATTCCTTGGGAGGCCATGTTCAGCAGTGGACTTGAATGTAATGATGATGATGATGATGAAATAATATATTATATAATTTTTTTGGTTTATTGGGACAATGATTAAAGTACCCGTATGATTCACTAAGTGCTATGAAATAGAAGCTAATCTTCGCTAACACTACACTTTAATCAATATTTAAAGAGACGGTATTTCAAATAAATTTTAATTTCATACATCGAAAAATGATTATTTATAAATTTCATTTTTATTTTTTTGCTTTAAACATTTAGAACTAAAACTGATATTTGCCTTACAAATATAAACTCAATGGATTGGGACATGTTTTTGAAGTTTTCGACAACCATTGGAATAGTGGTCTTACTTTGGGAAGTAGTTCAATTATCGAAAAACCACTTTAAACTTAGGTTTATGCGATTACCTCGAAAACTATGTACGATATTGAAAATATTTAAAATAAAATTTATGATATATAATAAGATTTTTAGTTTAAAATTAAAGAGGTTTTATCATTTTAGCTTTTAATATAAAACGGCGTTGAAGAAAAATGTTAAAAACACACCAAAAAGCTTTTCTCTCCAATTATTTCATCAGTTTTTCGATTTCATAAAAAAATCCTCCACGATTTTCGGATAAATTATAGCCCAGATCACTCCTTGTACTTTTTTTTTTTACTTACTTTATGTTTACGTATTACTTCACTAAGGAATATAATTATACATATTATAAACTGAAATTTAATACTTATGAAAGTTATATTTAACACTGAAATATAAACTTTAAATTTTTTTCACATGTACGGAAGTGAAAGTTGGGTATGGCAGAAGAATTTTGAAAGCAGAATAAATGCAGTTGAGATGAGAGCGTTAAGAAGTATGATAGGAGTTAAATTGAGTGACAGGATAAGAAATAGTGAGATACGGAAACGTTGTGATTTGAAAGAAGATGTAGTGACATAAATTGAGAAAGGTATGCTGAGATGGTTTGGCCATGTCGAGAGAATGAATGAAGAACGATTGACGAAAAAGTGTATAAGGCGAGTGTGATTAAAAGTGTTGGAAGGGTAGACCTAGAGGACGACTTTGGTATGTATTGGAATGATGGCACACAAGATCCGTGTGGTGTCGGTTTTTTACAAAAGATCAAAGGGTAGTGGTAGAGTATTGGCTGCCGCGTCCACACGTTGGGCGCACGTTTAGTTTGCTACGAGCTCCCAGAGTGATCACACGCACCTGATTTAAATGTTATATTCACGCATCGTAACTAGTGTCTACAAAATGGCAGTAACAATGACCAATGAAGAAACTTTTTGCTTTATAGAGCTCTACCAAGCCGAAAATTATTTGTGGAACGCAAGAAATAAAATTTCTTTTTTTCCATTTTTTTTTGATCAACCTTTTCTTATACACATTCGCGTAGTAGCGGTATGCTGTGAATAAATAAACCGCAGCAGCCGTTAGCGCCTCCATATCAATTTTAATAAATTCGTCAGCACATTGGCCTGAACCGAAGCAAACTGAACGACCTTCCAACGTGTGGACGCCATCACAAACTCTTGGCTAATATCTTTGCTAACACATTCGCCACTATGTTGGCCAATGTGAAGAGCCGCCTTTAGAGACATCATTAAAACGGTCTTTTATCCAATCTAAACCCAATAATAGTCGGAGAAAAACGGCACTCTAAACGAGTTAAATTCGTTAGGCGAGCGTAGTGAGCAAGCGTAATTGAAACTACTTTTTATTTTACTATTTGTTTTTGATATTTGAACCGAGATTTTTATCTTGCAATAGGAATGTTTAAAAAATATTTTCGGCTCTGCGTTTGTATTCTAAGATTTAACTTATTTGTGCAAAAAGTTTTGAGATATTTACGTATAATATAGAGGTTTTTATTTTCTTAACTTAAATTACAATTTTTTTTATAAAATTAATTTATTTTATTTTATTTAAAGATTAGTTTTTACATAATAATTTTGAATGCTGAACAGAATGCGTGTTGTGTGCATGTTCGTATGTACGTCTGTCGTTTGTTTTAAAGTTAAAGTTAAAGTTAGCCTATATACGTCCCACTGCTGGGCACAGGTCTTTTCTTACTTCTGAGAGGGTTTTAGGGCAAGGAAGTGTCCGCCGCGCCGTCCCACTGCATGTTGGTTGACTTCACATGTCTTTGAAATATATTTTTTTATATTTCTCAGACATGCAGTTTTCCTCAAGATGTTTTCCTTCACTGCAGAGCACGTGGTAGATCAGCACTTAATATTGCAATTAACAATTTCATTGGTGCCGGCGGGGATCAAACCCGTACTGTTTAACTTACAGCGAGCACTAAGCCCCTGACTTGCCACGGCTCTTGTTTATTTTAGTCTCGCATATTTCGAGAAAAAATAATGATATCGAAACCGGGCTGGTTTGATTAGAAGTCCAGTGTGGGGACCCCATGACGAGTTGTCAGAGCTGAAAACACGCATCTATATTGCTCAATTATAGGAATCCTGTTTCAGATGATATCATAAAGGTGTTGCTAAATCTTTATACATTTGTATCGCGATTATAGCAAGTATTGGCATGGCATGGGTATATCACTTCAATTCTAATTCGCACAAAGAACCAATCTTATGTTTAACATGTCATCTCAACAAATGACTAACTTAGTTACATAAATACTTGCCAAAGTTGTCTTCTTTTGTTGACTACTAAGGGTTCTTGCGAATGGGTGGACCACTTACTGATTTTAACCTACCTGATCATACAAAACATCCATATTTTATTATCGAAACAATCTATTTTCTCTAAATTTATTTTTAATTATTATCAGAAATTGTATTTGCACTACGGACCCCGCAATTAATCATTATTCGCAAGTTCCGTATTTTAGAAATTAGGAATCCCATTTGTTCGATTTTAGCAAAGTGTGTGACTTGCTTTAGGGTTTAACCCATACCTTATCAACAATCTACGGGAAACCTGCCACTTTGTAGATCTGAACAAGGTTACAGTTTTTAACACTTAGGTATTAAATTCTGGTGATGCGATGCGACGATCTTATCATTAAGGCAGAAAATTTTACTCACAGCGCGTCAGTCTTAAGATTGTGCATGCTTTGTGGCATTAATTGGGGGAGGCCTATGTTCAGCATTGGACTTGTGAAGGACTGTAATGATTATGATGATGATCTTAGATAATTTAGATTTGAGGTAAAACTTTCTTCACTGTTTAGTAAGTAACTAATAATGTAGTAACTAAAGTGTAGTGAGGGAAACACACCTCGAGTTGTTTTCATTATTTACATACCGAATAAATTCATGGAGCGAAAGGATTGTAGTTTTCTTCTATTACTTCTCTTACATTAAAATAAAACCGAGTTTACACCCGTTTTTAACTTTTAAAAAATATGTATAATTTAGACGTTTATCTATTGAAGTTTTGCTTAATATTTTTAAGTAATCTTCACGATAAATGCAAAGGAAAAATAATTGTAAAAGGCAGTTTGAATTTACATTTCTACTTAAAAAACGTACGCTTTTAATTTTAAGTAGACTAGTGCAAGGATTATTTCAAAGTACTTAAAAGTGTTGACAGTAGGTACATATTTTGCTCTAAAGACAAGAAAATGTTGCGAACAAATTTCTTTTAAATGTACGGATTTCATTATCACGTGCTAACCTATGATATTGCCTTTTGCTAATGTTGGCTAGTTTAAACTTCGATATCTTGCATTTTACTTTGAATTATTCGTAAAATAATTATTACATTAAATATATGAATGTGGTTCTTTCACATAAATATGGTTCGATATAAAGGGGCATATTATCCTTTTTGTGACATGAAAACTTCTTTAGAATCGTTGTTATTTGAATGAAACGAAAAAGCGACACTAAAAGGAGACAAACATATACATCTATAGGAGCCTGCGAGAGAATGAGATAGAATACAGTGTAGACGGCGAACCCAAAAGTTTGTGGGTTCGAATCCGCCCTTTGACTACTGTTTTTTTTTTGTCTTTTAAAAAAATACTATTGCTAGTTTGTTTTTAATAGTGTTTCCTATTATCTCAGTCTCCTCTTTGTGCGGTGCTTTAAATATGGTTAGTATACATTTTATCTCTTAGAGTATTTATAAGCAAGCTATTATTATGGTTTAAGAGGCAGTGAGCGGCAGACTTACGGTATTTCAATAAGCTTCACGTTTTTTTCAGTTAATGCTCTATACCTGAGGTATATGAAATGGGACTTTAGTTTGACCGGCGGTCGATAGAGACGCTCAGGTGTTAAAGGTGTAAAAATGACCGAAAAATGTGATAGTAATAAGTCTGCTGCTTTGACATCTTGAAATATTAATAAAGTTCCCGAAAATATATTGGCAGACGCCCATATGGTCGTAAGAACAGGAGACAGTGACAATTTTTTCTTTATAATTTACGTTATTTCAATATACCTAAAATTTATATATGTTGTTGATAATATTATTTGACATATATATTTTCATGGCAGACATATATTGAGGTTCTATCACCTAGGCAGACAACGAACTTCAGTGGCGTCCATAAGCGCGTACTATAGTACTGCCTTATCCAGTCTTTAGATTAAAATAAAATTTCTATTACATCAATTAAAATACTTGCTTTCAACTGTTCTTTAGTATTAATCATCATTATCATCATCATAATCATTATTATAGCCCACAAGTCCACTGCTGGACATAGGTCTCTCCCAAGGAATGCCACAGCACGGTCCTGAGCCACCTGTATCCATCGACTTCCCGCATGTCTTATCAGTTCGTCACTCCATCTAGTGGGGATCGCCTTACACTTCGCCTCGCCACCCGAGAACCTTTTTCTCCATCGGTTGTCGGTTCTTCGAGCTATATTGCCGGCCCCTTGCCACTTCAGCTTACTAATCCGTTGGCTATGTTGGTCACTCTGGTCTACTGCGGTTATTCTGGAAACCCCGAGCATAGCCTATAGCTGAGCGACCTTGAACTTCCTCATACGACCAGCAGTGAAGGGCCACGACTCTGATTCATAAGTTATCACTGGCACCACGCGCTGCCCAGCCGAGTCGAATCCGTCGATTGACCTCTCGGTCGAAGTTGGACTTACCTAGTCGGACTATTTGTCCCAGGTAAAAATACTCGTCGATAACTTCGAGCTTAGTGCTCCCAACAACTACCGTCATAGGTGTGACATGGACGTTACACATGCTCTTTGTTTTGTCCATGTCCACCTTAAGACCTACCCGTTAGGAGGCACTATTGAGGTCATTGAGCATAGTGCTTAGGTCCTCCAGCGATTCGGTCATAAGTATTATATCGTCATCGAAGGTGAGTGATGTACTTACTCGCCATTCATGTTAATACCGTATCCTTTTACTTAATGCAGCTAGTTTTAGGTCATTTTCTATGGAGTTGTAACGAAAGTTTTACTAATCCAAGTGCATTTTATAAGTTGGTCCACTATTACTCGTTAACTTCTTAATTTTACTTAGCTGTGATAGTTTTCCTTTATATTCATTATATATACTACTATTGGGTATACTTTTCACACTTCCAAAAACAGCGGTTTAGTTGGTAGAGGGGGGGACACATGACTCTAATGAAAAATACCACTTAAAGCTAAATATTTCGCAAACGGACCCCTGAATCGAAAGGATGATGTTCCACATCCCCAGTGTATTTGAAAGACCTATCCAACGATACCCCACATGATGGAATAGACGGGTAAAAAAATCATCCTCCATTTACTTGTATGGAATTACCCAAAATAAAAATGTTTTTAAAGATTTTATTTCACAATTTTCTAGGCGTGATTAATATCTAAAACTATGCCAAATAACAGATTTGTAGCACCTAGGGTCTCTGAGAAAAACCGCGAACGGACGGACGGAAGGGCGGACGGAATGACGGAAGGACGGAAGGACGGACGGACGGACGGATATAGGTGATAGAACCTCAATATATGTCTGCCATGCAAAACATATATGTCAAATAATATTATCAACAACATATATGAATTGCAGCTTTATTGAAAAAACTTAAATTATAAAGAAAAAATTGTACTTGTCAACCTGTCTGCCATGACCGACCTTAGGTGTCTGCCAATGTTATTTTCTAACTTTTATTGAATATTTAAAGATGTCAAACGGCAGACTTATTACTATCACGTTCTGTTTAGTAATTTTTACACCTTTAACACCTGAGCGTCTCTATATCGACCGCCGGTCAAACTAAAGTCCCCATTTCATGTACCTCAGTGTATGGGGATTAACTGAAAAACGTGAAGCTTATTGAAATACCGTAAGTCTGCCGCTTACTGGCTCTTAAACTATTAATACTTTTAAGTTTTAACTGTTATAATTTTTCTTTATAATTTATTAATATAAAAAAACTATCACAGCTAAGGAAAATTAAGTTAACGAGTAATAGTGGACCAACTTATAAAATGCACTTGATTAGTAAAATTTGTTACAACTCCATAGAAATGACCTAAAACTAGCTGCATTAAGCGAAAGGATACGGTATTAACATGAATGGCGAGTACATCACTCACTTTCGATGACGATATAGTCCTTATGGCCGAATCGCTGGAGGACCTAAGCACTATGCTCAATGACCTCAATAGTGCCTCCTAACGTGACACAAAAATTTTATAGGAAAGACCTATAAAGAGTTCCAGCAGTTTGAATAATGGCAGCAATAAAACATTCACGTGGAAAACTTATGTGAATTTGGGTAGTTATTCAAAATCCAGTCTATTAATCACCCATCCCTCAGTCTGGACCTAAACCCATCCCATAAAAGGGTTTACCCAAATCACCATAACTAATACGTCAGTCGATAGTCAGAGAGACGGTTTTTCTTTATACTGTACTGGTGCTCCATGTTTGCTCATAGGATAAGTGATCTCCTTGAAATTTACTGAATTTGCTACTACTACTTTACTTGAATTTCACTGGCATCAATGCAAAAATTGCAATTTTAAGCGATTATTTACCTCGTGTTTGGGTGTGTAGTAAATATCGCGAGGAAGTTTACTTGTGGCAAATTATAAATGTTTCGAGGACATACGAAGTTAGCAATGAAAATTTGAGTAGCGTGTATGAATTATTTTTCGTCCTAAAATTGTCCCAAAATGAGACTGTACTGCTGGGTGCAGTGGGTCGTTTATAAGCTCTCACTACTTTTACTTTTGTATTATTTCTCATACATTGGTTTAATATTTTAACTAGATTAATTTAAACTAAATTTGATTGACTATTTTTTAAATATTTTAACTGTTTATAGAAAATGATATCATATAAAGTTTATAGCATGATAAGGTATCTGATCCAGAAGAAATGTAAGCGGTCAATGACAAGTACCGACATGTGATTAATCAGCCAGAAGGATTTCGACAGAAGTGAAATCTTCCGGTGGCAATCTGAAGCTGTACCTTTGTAGGTCTATAGTGTTATAAAGGTATACGTAGATTTGTTTTTACTTTGCTATATCTGATAAATTTATTTGCTTATTGACACACTTTATTTTCCCGTATACATAATAAATATAATTTTTCTCTTATAATTTAAACTTATTTTAAAATTCCTATATTTCGGTTGCTTTGTACACATTGCCACATGGAGTCTCATCCAGCACCATAGATGCTGCAATGCACATCAAAATTAGATCTAAATTCCAAATAAAATTGTCATTTTACATATCTTTAACTTTAAAAAATACTATAAAATATATGTGACATCTGAAATGGAATTTTAAATAAAAAATCATTGTGAAACTCCTGAGGCGTTCAGTTTCCATCTCTGCGCAATCCTATTTGTGGATGTATTTTACTTATGCATAAGCAATATCTTTTAATCCATTGCAGATGCACTGTTTTAATTCAACTTTTGTTAGAATTGTCCTGGGATTTTGGTCTTACTTATGATAACATTTTATTTATTTATTAAATTTTTAGATTCCATTACAAGTTATTTCCATCATGATTATGTATCATGTATCTAAAAATACCACTGATGAACATGTACCTCCCCAGGATTGCAAACAAAGTCATACAGTTTTGACTCAGCTGTGTCCGTCACCAATCGCATATTTACCAGTTCGTCTAGGTGCCTAATAATGCGTTTGTTAGTACGAGGCTGCAATTTTAGAACTTTTCGTCCCGACTGGTTTTCTGTTATTTCACTTTTGTGTCAAAGCTAAGGTTCGATTAAGGCATTTTGAGTAATAAGCAAAATTATCCAAGACTTTAAGTAGATTTCTTCACTAAAAGGAAGGTCTGGTGATGTATAGAAGAAAACTCCATCCATCATTTGGATGGACCAGAGAGCAGTTTTACTTTTGCGAAGGGCCCAGCTTTGCGTAAATCCTTCGACAAATGCGTTATTCGCATTTTAGGATTGGCTATTCTGAATTGGATTCTTAAGGCTGATGAAGAAGCAGGATGCCTTATCTAGATTAAATTAAATTTGGAACATTTTTCTCTTTATGCGTACTTTGAAAGACAATGCAGGTTTAATAAAAAAAAAACGTGGGTAACGTGGGAACATGGGTAATGAAGTTTTTATTGTAATTTTAAAGAGGACATTCCAATATTCTTTGTTCCATTCAAACGGGTAAAAAAATAAAATTATAATAAAAAGTAAAAGCCGACTTCAAAGAACTAAACGGTATAAAATAATTTCCACATAATAGCTTTAGAAGTCAGGGTTTTATTTCTGCACGCTATGACTTTGCACAATTTTTTATTTTAGAGACAAACTCGAGCTTAAATTCAAACTTTACAATGTTTCACAGAGTTTCTCAACTTCACACAGTTCACTTCACACACTTTACACACTTGAGATACACAGACAATTAGCTCAAACTTCACACAGTTTGAGATCACTGTCTCTGAATATTGGCCTTAGTGTTGACATGAAATTGTCTTTCGTCGATTTGTTTTCTTTTTATTTTATTTTATCAGCTTTTTTTAGTTTGTTAAATATAGGCCTTTTTAAGAATTCGCCAAGTGGGATGCATAACTTGAAAATGTGCTCATACTCCGGTGAGATCTCTCTCTCTCTCTCTCTCTCTCTCCATCTCCCCCTCTCTTTCTCGCTGGGCCGACGTATTGATAAGTTAAGATAAGCTTACAAATAACTTTGGTAATGCTCCTTCTATTTTTAACTAATATAATCGTTCACGGCAGCTGGCTTCAACGAAGACTAGCCATCTGCGTAAGATAGGAAGCAAAGCTAAAATAGCGCAAGCAAAGATAGCGCAAGCAAAGGTGCACTCTCTATTCGCTCACTCTCATATACCATTTTGATAGCAATCCGACACGCGCGGAGGCAGATTAGGCGCAGAACTAACATTTGTACGTGCTTTCTGAAATACGGCGATAAAACACCGCCAACTTCCTGACTATACCCAATAACTGATTCCCAGCTTGGGATTCGAATCCGGGACCACATGATTAGCGGTCTCACGAACATTAGACCAACGAGATAGTCGTAACTATTTTAATCCACCCTTGCCTGCTTGATTACTATCCCACCTAGTGGTAAGTGGCAATCTAGTGTTGTGTAGTGTCCTTCCTATTAAAAGTTAGTGTGGGATTTCGCTTTGTGGCATTTTTGAACTGAACCGCCATTTCAGTCGGAAAGGCCCCATTCTTTTAGTTGTTAGATCAATCATACTATATTATGGTGTTATTTATATTATATATTTTCGATTAGTAATCAATGCTCCGTTAAGTTAAGTACTTATAATGTGCGTTAAAGTTAATCTTAGTATTGAGTTCAAATAGGAGAGTATAATACGAATAAGTTCCTTCAAAGTAATTGGAATCTAAAACAAAACACAAGAAAGGACATATTTCTTTTTGTATGGAGAATGGGCCCACTACAAATTTTAGACACTTAATGAAATGTATGTCGATTTATTCCTTATAATCTATAGATTACAAAATTAATATTAGTTTTATCGCATCTAACGGGAATACTGAGAAATTAAAATATGAATATCAATAACTAAAAAGAAACTAAACGCTTTTTAATCTGGCTTTACGGCTCTGGGTTCTAGCCCTTCTGAGCCTAAACTAAAAGCTATTTTCTATTAGTATTATGAGTTAGAGTAGTGGATATAGTGTATATAGAACAGCCAAATAATTAATAACATAAAACAAAGTTGCAGGTACATTCAGCAGTTATAGGTACTTTTAATGTAATAATAATAAATGTGATGGAAAATCCTTTTAGTAGTTCTGGCAAAAATAGTACACTGACATTGAAACATGATGGAGGCTATTTTTACATGTATTGATTGATTAGTGAATATACATCACAAACACCATTACAGTAATTAAATAAATATGATTAAAGTCAAAATGAATAAAAGATAATATGTTCATTTATAATATTACCTTTACATGCTATATAGTAAGAGATGTTTTAACCTGGTTGTATAAGGATAAAACACAAAGTAAAATACCACTGTATTTATTACTGTAATCATTTAAAAGTAGTCTATTAATAGTGAACAGACAGACAGACTTCTTCTTCTTCAGTTGGTTAGTAAAGGTGCAGTGTAAAATTTGCTTTAAAATATATTAACTGATTAGTTATTATACCCCAAACACCATTAAAGCCAAAATGACTAGGTAATATCATGTTTATTTATGTTGATAAATATGAAGTGAGATGTTTTAAACTGGTTGTGTAAGGACAAAACACATGTATAATTTAATTGTATTTATTATTGTCAGTCATTATCTCCAAAGATTTTTCAAAATAACTTGATAATAACATGTCCATTTATGTAATTGTTAGGAATCATAAGGATATTTTATGTGATATAAGACTGTTGTCCAATATCCATATACTTTTTGTCTCTGCTTACGAGCAGTTCTGCAAGATTTCAGCCTACAAGACACACACTTATTCTAAGCACCTGAAAAAGTTAATGAATATTGTAAAGAGTGAAGTATACTAAATAATAATTATTATCAATATATTAGGTTTTCTATATTTATTGTAATCTAAATAGTGTGTGGGGTCTATGTTTATGCTTGTATTGAAGAAGCCAAAACACATCCACATATTATATTGTAGAAATCAGGACATTTTCAATAATAAGATAAGTCTATATATATACTATACTCAATGTAAATAAACTATATTTCCATATTTCTGACAGTATTTTGCCCTCTGCCTGTATGCTAAATAATTAAGAAATTATTATAAAATATACAACATTAATCAGCTCCAGATGACCAAATACTAAAGTATTAATTATGGATTTACATCAGCAATATTTGTAAAAGTTGTCTGATTTCTTATTTTCACTGGTTTCATGTAGGAAAAGGATATTATTTTATATGAATTATCTGATAGTAAATGAAAAATAATATTCCTTTCTGGAGAGTTAACCACAGTAGTCTAAGCATAATAAAGCATCTGATCAACAAGGATAAAACCATTACACAAGTAAAAATGGCTTAACTAGTAACAATACTTATGCAAACTGTATATTTGCTTCTAGTACAAGTAAAACTACTTATTTACACATAAATATATGTACTATCTATCTACTATGACTGACATAAATTCAGGATCCATGTTTGATGCCATTTGGTATTGTCAAGTTTATGGAGCAACTTGCTGAATACATAAGGTATTTATATCTAAATGCAGTTAAATGAATCGCTCTTCAAAGCCGATGAAGCTAGATCAAATAGAGAAGCTTAAATTCTAAATTGTACTTGTCAACCTGTTCTGCTATGACCGACCGCCATAGGTGTCTGCCAATGTTATTTTTCGATAACTTTTATTGAATATTTCAAGATGTCAAAGCGGCAGACTTATTACTATCACGTTTTGTTTGGTAATTTTTTACACCTTTAACACCTGAGCGTCTCTATATCGACCGCCGGTTAAACTAAAGAGTCCCCATTTCATGTACCTCAGGTATGGGGGATTAACTGAAAAAAACGTGAAGCTTATTGAAATACCGTAAGTCTGCCGCTTACTGGCTCTTAAACTATTAATACTTTTAAGTTTTAACTGTTATAATTTTTCTTTATAATTTATTAATATAAAGGAAAACTATCACAGCTAAGGAAAATTAAGAAGTTAACGAGTAATAGTGGACCAACTTATAAAATGCACTTGGATTAGTAAAATTTCGTTACAACTCCATAGAAATGACCTAAAACTAGCTGCATTAGCGAAAGGATACGGTATTAACATGAATGGCGAGTACATCACTCACTTTCGATGACGATATAGTCCTTATGGCCGAATCGCTGGAGGACCAAGCACTATGCTCAATGACCTCAATAGTGCCTCCTAACGTGACACAAAAATTTTGTAGGAAAGACCCATAAAGAGTTCCAGCAGTTTGAATAATGGCAGCAATAAAATCATTCACGTGGAAAACTTATGTGAATTTGGGTAGTAATTCAAAATCCAGTATTAATCATGCCATCCCTCAGTCTGGACCTAAACCCATCCCATAAAAAGGGTTTTACCCAAAATCACCATAACTAATACGTCAGTCGATGGTCAGAGAGACGGTTATTTTTCTCAGATTGTACTGGTGCTCCAGCCATGTTAGCTCAGGGGATAAGCGATCTCCTTGAAATTTACCGAATTTGCTACTACTACTTTACTTGAATTTCACTGGCATCAATGCAAAAAATTGCAATTTTAAGCGGTTATTTACCTCGTGTTTGGTGTAGTAAAATATCGCGAGGAAGCTTACTTGGCAAATTATAAATGTTTGAGGACATACAGTTAGCAATGAAAATTTGAGTAGCGTGGCGAATTATTTTTCGTCCTAAAAATTGTCCCAAAATGAGACTGTACTGCTGGGTGCAGTGGGTCGTTTATAAGCTCACTTTACTTTTACTTTTGTATTATTTCTCATACATTGGTTTAATATTTTAACTAGATTAATTTAAACTAAATTTGATTGACTATTTTAAATATTTTAACTGTTTATAGAAAATGATATCATATAAAGTTTATAGCATGATAAGGTATCTGATCCAGAAGAAATGTAAGCGGTCAATGACAAGTACCGACATGTGATTAATCAGCCAGAAGGGATTTCGACAGAAGTGAAATCTTCCGGTCGGGCAATCTGAAGTTGTACCCTTTGGTCTATAGTGTTATAAAGGTATACGTAGAAAAGACTCATTCGTTTTTACTTTGCTATATCTGATAAATTTATTTGCTTATTGACACACTTTATTTTCCCGTATACATAATAAATATAATTTTTCTCTTATAATTTAAACTTATTTTAAAATTCCTATATTTCGGTTGCTTTGTACACATTGCTGTTACGGAGTCTCATCCAGCACCATAGATGCTGCAATGCACATCAAAATTAGATCTAAATTCCAATAAAATTGTCATTTTACATATCTTTAACTTTAAAATACTATAAAATATATGTGAGATCTGAAATGAAATTTTAAATAAAAAAAATCATTGTGAAACTCCTGAGGCGTTCAGTTTCCATCTACTGCGCAATCCTATTTGTGGGATGTATTTTACTTATGCATAAGCAATATCTTTTAATCCATTGCAGATGCACTGTTTTAATTCAACTTTTGTTAGAATTGTCCTGGGATTTTGGTCTTACTTATGATAACATTTTATTTACCTATTAAACCTTTTAGATTCCATTACAAGTTATTTCATCATGATTATGTATCATGTATCTAAAAATACCACTGATGAACATGTACCTCCCCAAGGATTGCAACAAAAGTCATACAGTTTTGACTCAGCTGTGTCCGTCACCAATCGCATATTTACCAGTTCGTCTAGGTGCCTAATAATGCGTTTGTTAGTACGAGGCTGCAATTTTAGAACTTTTCGTCCTGACTGGTTTTCTGTTATTTACTTTTGTGTCAAAGCTAAGGTTCGATTAAGGCATTTTGAGTAATAAGCAAAATTATCCAAGACTTTAAGTAGAATTTCTTCACTAAAAGGAAGGTCTGGTGATGTATATGAAAACTCCATCCATCATTTGGATGGACCAAAGAGAGCAGTTTTACTTTTGCGAAGGGCCCAGCTTTGCGTAAATCTCTTCGACAAATGCGTTATACGCATTTTAGGATTGGCTATTCTGAATGGATTCTTAGGCTGATGAAGAAGCATGATGCCTTATCTAGATTAAATTAAATTTAAACATTTTCTCTTTATGTACTTTGAAAGACATTGCAGGTTTAATAAAAAAACGTGGTAACGTGGGAACATGGGTAATGAAGTTTTTATTGTAATTTTAAGAGGACATTCCAATATTCTTTGGTCCACTCAAACGGGTAAAAAATAAAATTATAAAAAGTAAAAGCCGACTTCAAGGAACTAAACGGAATAAAATAATTTCACATAATAGCTTTAGTCAGGGTTTTATTTTCACGCTATGACTTTGCACAATTAGAGACAAAATCGAGCTTAAATTCAAACTTTACAATGTTTCACAGAGTTTCTCAACTTCACACAGTTCACTTCACACACTTTACACACTTGAGATACACAGACAATTAGCTCAAACTTCACACAGTTTGAGATCATTGTCTCTGAATATTGGCCTAGTGTTGACATGAAATTGTCTTTCGTCGATTTGTTTTTTTTTTTATTTTATCAGCTTTTTTTAGTTTGTTAAATATAGGCCTTTTTAAGAATTCGCCAAGTGGGATGCATAACTTGAAAATGTGCTCATACTCCGGTGAGATCTCTCTCTCTCTCTCCATCTCCCTCTCTTTCTCGCCATTGACGTATTGATAAGTTAAGATAAGCTTACAAATAACTTTGGTAATGCTCCTTCTATTTTTAACTAATATAATCGTTCACGGCAGCTGGCTTCAACGAAGACTAGCCATCTGCGTAAGATAGAAGCAAAGCTAAAATAGCGCAAAGATAGCGCGCAAAGGTGCACTCTCTATTCGCTCACTCATACCATTTTGATAGCAATCCGACACGCGCGGACGCAGATTAGCGCAGAACTAATGGCTGCGCTTCAAATACGGCGATAAACACCGCCAACTTCCTGACTATACCCATAACTGATTCCCAGCTCAGATTCAATCCGGGACCACATGATCAGCGGTCTCACGAACATTAGACCAACGAGATAGTCGTAACTATTTTAATCCACCCTTGCCTGCTTGATTACTATCCCACCTAGTGGTAAGTGGAAATCTAGTGTTGTAGTCCTCCTATTAAAAGTTAGAGTTCGTTTTGTGGTATTTTGAACTGAACCGACATTTCAGTCGGAAAGGCCCCATTCTTTGTAGTTAGATCAATCATACTATATTATGGTGTTATTTATATTATATATGTTCGATTAGTAATCAATGCTCCGTTGAGTTTAGTACTTATAATGTGCGTTAAAGTTATCTTAGTATTGAGTTCAAATAGAGTATAATAATAAGTTCCTTCAAAGTAATTGGAATCTAAAACAAAAACACAAGAAAGGAGACAATTTCTTTTGTATGGAGAATGGGCCCACTACAAATTTTAGGGACACTTAATGAAATGTATGTCGATTTATTCCTTATAATCTATAGATTACAAAATTAATATTAGTTTTATCGCATCTAACGGGAATACTGAGAAATTAAAATATGAATATCACAACTCCAAAAAGAAACTAAACGCTTTTTAATCTGGCTTTACGGCTCTGGGTTCTAGCCCTTCTGAGCTAAACTAAAAGCTATTTTCTATTAGTATTATGAGTTAGTAGTGGATATAGTGTATATAGAACAGCCAAATAATTAATAACAAAACAAAGTTGCAGGTACATTCAGCAGTTATAGGTACTTTTAATGTAATAATAATAAATGTGATGGAACTTTTAGTAGTTCTGGCAAAAATAGTACACTGACATTGAAACATGATGTGGAGGTTATTTTACATGTATTGATTGATTAGTGAATACATCACAAACACCATTACAGTAATTAAATAAATATGATTAAAGTCAAAATGAATAAAAGATAATATGTTCATTTATAATATTACCTTTATGCTATATAGTAAGAAAGATGTTTTAACCTGGTTGTATAAGGATAAAAACACAAAGTAAAATACCACTGTATTTATTACTGTAATCATTTCAAAGTAGTCTATTAATAGTGGAACAGACAGACAGACTTCTTCTTCTTCTTGGTTGGTTAGTATAGTGTGTAAAATTTGCTTTAAAATATATTAACTGATTAGTTATTATACCCCAACACCATTAAAGCCAAAATGACTAGGTAATATCATGTTTATTTATGTTGATAAATATGAAGTGAGATGTTTTAAACTGGTTGTAAGGATAACAAAACACATGTATAATTTAATTGTATTTATTATTGTCAGTCATTATCATTCCAAAGATTTTTCAAAATAACTTGATAATAACATGTCCATTTATGTAATTGTTAGGAATCATAAGGATATTTTATGTGATATAAGACTGTTGTCTCAATATCCATATACTTTTTGTCTCTGCTTACGAGCAGTTCTGCAAGATTTCAGCCACAAGACACATACTTATTCTAAGCACCTGAAAAAGTTAATGAATATTGTAAAGAGGAAGTATACTAAATAATAATTATTATCAATATATTAGGTTTTCTATATTTATTGTAATCTAAATAGTGTGTGGGTCTATGTTTATGCTTGTATTGAAGAAGCCAAAAACACATCCACATATGATATTTAGAAATCAGGACATTTTCAATAATAAGATAAGTCTATATATATACTATACTTCAATGTAAATAAACTATATTTCCATATTTCTGACAGTATTTTGTTGCCTCTGCCTGTATGCAATAATAATTAGAAATTATTATAAAATATACAACATTAATCAGCTCCAGATGACCAAATACTAAGTATTAATTATGGATTTACATCAGCAATATTTGTAAAAGTTGTCTGATTTCATTTTCACTGGTTTCATGTAGGAAAAGGATTATTTTATATGAATTATCTGATAGTAAATGAAAAATAATATTCTTTCTGGAGAGTTAACCACACAGTAGTCTAAGCATAATAAAGCATCTGATCAACAAGGATAAAACCATTACACAAGTAAAAATGGCTTAACTAAGTAACAATACTTATGCAAACTGTATATTTGCTTCTAGTACAAGTAAAACTACTTATTTACACATAAATATATGTACTATCTATCTACTATGACTGACATAAATTCAGGATCCATGTTTGATGCCATTTGGTATTGTCAAGTTTATGGAGCAACTTGCTGAATACATAAGGTATTTATATCTAAATGCAGTTAAATGAATCGTCAAAGCCGATGAAGCTAGATCAAATAGAGAAGCTTAAATTCCTCGACCCATTGGTGCTAATTTTTAACATACACAAAAACTTCTTTTGTGTATTTACTCTATCTATTATTTAATTTAGATTTTAGTAATAACATAAAACTTTAATACTTTGTCACTTTTAACTCACTAAGGTTCTAAGACCTGTTTTGTCATTTGTTTTAGGTAATTCATTATAAATAATATATCTTATATTTTCAAAATTCTAGGTGTTAAAGTAAATTCTTGTATTACATACATATTCTTATATTAATTAACTAAACTCTGACTGGCATAAATTCAGAATCCATGTTTGATGCCATTTGGTATTGTCAAGTTTATGGAGCAACTTGCTGAATACATAAGGTATTTATATCTAAATGCAGTTAAATGAATCGCTCTTCAAAGCCGAGGAAGCTACATCAAATAGAGAAGCTTTCTTAAATTCCTCGACCCATTGGTGCTAATTTTTAACATACACAAAAACTTCTTTTGTGTATTTACTCTATCTATTATTTAATTTAGATTTTACTAATAACATAAAACTTTAATACTTTGTCACTTTTAACTCACTAATAAGGTTCTAAGACCTGTGTTTTTGTTTTAGGTAATTCATTATAAATAATATATCTTATATTTTCAAAATTCTGGGTGTGAAAGTAAACTCTTGTATTACATACATACTCTTATATTAATTAACTAAACTCTGACTGGCATAAATTCAGAATCCATGTTTGATGCCATTTGGTATTGTCAAGTTTATGGACCAACTTACTGAATACATAAAATATTTATATCTAAATGCAGTTAAATGAATCGCTCTTCAAAGCCGATGAAGCTACATCAAATAGAGAAACTTTCTTAAATTCCTCGACCCATTGGTGCTAATTTTCTTTTAACATACACAAAAACTTCTTTTGTGTATTTACTCTATCTATTATTTAATTTAGATTTTACTAATAACATAAAACTTTAATACTTTGTCACTTTTAACTCACTAATAAGGTTCTAAGACCTGTGTTTGTCACTTGTTTTAGGTAATCATTATAAATAATATATCTTATAGATTTTTCAAAATTCTAGGTGTAAAGTAAACTCTGTATTACTTAACTAAACTCATCAATTTTCATTTTCCAATTTCGAAAATCATGAATATTTTACCATGCGACCACAAAAAAAATAAAAAAAAATAAGTCTAAAATCCATATTATGTTAAACACTTGTGCATCGATGAGACGATATTTATTTTTGTTTTGTAAACAAACAAGTATAATCTTTTATATTTACTAATTGCTACCAAAATTTATTTTAAAATAACCACTAACCACAAACTTTTTCTTACAGTAGTGATGCAACTCGAACTCTGTTTCATTCAATTCAATCGAGTGAATGTGTAACTCGGTAGTCGAGTGAAAATAAAATTTACTCGAGTCCGCTTGCACTCGAGTTACGAGTCAACTCGGCGCACCGCACCGTGTAAATTCGGAGAGCGCTAGATAGATGTCAGTTCACTAATTCACTTGTAGTATAAGCCGCCGCGGTGACGTCACTGGTTACATCAAATTCAAACTTGCACCTGGCATGTTGTAGTCAAATATGAACTTAGTTTGATTTATTATATCATTATTGTGCTATCATTGTTGTTTATTTTTGTTACTTAGTATAAGTAGTATAACATGAAAGGCATTTAAATATACTTGTTTAAAGTATGAATGATAACAATGCAACAACAAAACAAAATCGTCAGTGTGGCATTATTTTGAAAATGGAAGCGATTTGTAAGATATGTAAAAGCAGTTTATAGATTTTGAAATACTACACATGTCTGTAGTAAATAAAAACATGGAATACTACAAATAAATAAATAATAAATATTTGTATTTTATTTCATATTTGATTTTTTCTCTTTTTTTTAAAAACGTTACCCCACTAGGATTTTCTCCTGTATCGTGGAGGCAGTTTAAAACATAAATTGCACGAGGACAAACATTCAGACCCGGAACAATTATTTGTAGGCCATACAAATACTTGTTCCGTGCGGGATCGAACCCGCGGCCCCAGCGCAACAACTCATTGCTAAGCCACTGCGCCACGGGCCGTCGATATTGCCATATTATTACTTATTTAATAAAACCTATTTAAAATGCTTTAACTAAGATAATCGCTATTCTCAACTCAGTTAAACTTCAATCGATGCAGGACTGTAAATAGTTAATTCGTATAACTCAAAACTCGACTACAACTAGAGTGACATGATAAACCCGAGTGACTCGAGTCACAAAATTCTACCGAGTCGTATCTTTATCTTACGGTCAATGCAGTGTCTGTCTACAATTTAGTGATGAACTGACTTAATAATTGAGCAATTTATTGATATATTATGTAATATCAATAAGCTGATTAAGTATTATGCGTTATAGTTAAATTATTATCATTAACTTTACGCTACGACATAAAGTTAGAGTGATATTATTTTATGAAGATTGTCTATACGCAAACCAATAATATATAACTACCTATTAAGTTAAGTAATAATAATTATCATGGATGTAAGAACAAATAAAAATAATTTGTAACAAATCACAGATTCGTTCCGCCAATTGAGTTGCGTAACTCGAGTACTATTCGAGTTACATGAATTTCAACACAAGTTAATTGAGTCGAGTTTTTCCGAGTAGGCACATCTCTACTACATTTTTTAATATTACGTTATCTGAACCAATGACATGAACACAAATATCAAAACAACTCTATTTTTCAGATTTCTTGATTCCGTTTAGATTTTCATAATCTTATGTAAACGATAATAAATTGGTATCTTTTTTTGTATATAATAACATTGAGGGTCGCGAAAATTTCTAGTGGGCCCAAAAACGATAGACTCCTTTGTTCAACAAATATGCAAAATTTCAGTATGGGACAGCTCCACGGAGAGTTGAACAAGAAAAGCAGCTGCTCGTTAGGGTGCGGAGTTAATGAGTTCATGACCCCACGCCCTCCTTCTCTAAGAATATTAAATCGTCCCTATTCTACTTGTATCAGGTTCACATCAGTCAATACCTTCCCGCTTGGAAAAGGCTCACAATATTTATATAAAATACCAGATACAAGGGCTTCGCCCTCCCACATTAAAAAAATATTGGGGTTAGGCACACGGCTCCACACACGCCGTGTGCGGTGAGCGCCAACCAACCAACGCGCTCCGACCAAAGGGGACGTTAAGTTGGGAAGTGGACGGTAGTCCACAGCAAAATAACTAGCGTAATAGTAAAAGAGGGCTTGGCCCCCGTGGTAGTGCGTAAGCATAAACATCGACCGAAGTCGCGCATGTTAATGCGTGTAGACGTCATATAGAATACGATCAAATCCAGCCACAGTGAATGTTTGTCACACGGTTTAGGTAACACGTTGAATAATAGGCACACTGGCCATAAAAGTACTCCGTGTGCACCACCATCTGCCAGACCGCCATTCTGGGACGTGATGTGTGTAAGGCATCACCACCAATTGCATGATCAGCACGGCCACCAGCCGCAGAGCGCCGCGAGTCTACTGCTCACCTCAAGGGAATGGGATCCACGTTGCACGGCTTTCGAACGCAGCCTTGAGAACCTCCTCAGATTCTCCCTCCAGCTACTAACGCATGAGGTCGACACATATCCTCCACCAATCAATACAACGGCAGATATAGCCAAAAGGCTGTTATAAGATAATTCGCCATCAGAAACTGTTTGTGTCACTGACTTTGAGTATATGCAGTTTTCGATCATGTTTGTCTCACCCACCAACAAGTTGCCTTCAATCATTAAAAGGTGGAAATTTACTGAGATATATTATTATCCATACTTACTAATATTATAAATGCGAAAGTGTGTTTGTTTGTTTTTTGTCCTTCTTTCACGTCGCAACAGAGCGTCGGCATGGCATGATTATTTGTATGGGGATAGTTCGGTGGCTGTAGAGTGACATAGCTACTTTTTTCAGCGGAAAACATATCATTCCGTGGGAAAATCGAATATGTTGCAAAATTAAATTCAGATAGGTGGCGCCACCGTGATTCTACAAGACGGACGACGGTACGATGGACGAACACAGAAGGTCAGAATATCTGGAATAATGTCTTTTTACCAAAATTAAGATAAAAAATGTATGGATCTGTATTTTTCCACGCAGGACCGGGAAGAGAGCGATAAAAAACATAAAATTCACCAGCTGATTTTCTTCAAACGTTTTGGTGCATCGTAATTCACAGAATAGGCGATAACCTCGCAGACGATATTAAGTAACCCGTTGATGCTCTGCCTACCTGCAAGGGTTACAGGCGTGATTATAAGTATGGATCAGAAATACTATCACCACCTATCACGCTTTCACCCTTAACTATTACTTAACAATGGTAGAAACAGTTCTTAGTAAGCCTTATTAATAAGCCTTAGTAATATTTATTGAACGGAAATGAATACAGTTCTTATATGTGGTTATGAATGAATCGGTATTACAATAAGAAAAATTGTGCAAAATTATAAGAAAAATATTTTTGAGAGTTCTTATTAACTAACGTATACATAGTTTAAATTGATTCCGCTAGATGTCGTTACTAGGTTTTTAAAACGCGGTAACGAAATGTTTCCTGACATGTACTTAACTCCGCCGTTGAGCCGCGAGTCAACTTATAGTGCATACGGTACCTATACGCTTAAATTGTTACTATTTCGTAGCTTATTCGACTACCTGCTTTCGATTTCGGTTGTTTGTTATTTGCTTTGTGATTTGGTTAAGGTTGAATGGATTTATATTGGCTTTCTTTCGGATTTGTGTATTTTCTTGGATCGGTTTTGTTGATTTGGTTGGTATTCCTTTATACATATTTAGACTCTGGCTTTGATTTTGGATTTTGTTTATTTAGAATCGTGAATTGGTTTTCGTTGTTTTAGGTTGTTTAACAATATTTCAAAGGAATATTAATAGTAGAGATAGTGCATACGGTACCCATACACTTACTTCTTTTTCGTTGGTTATATTTATATTGACTACTGCTTTCGATTTCGGTTTTCTGCGATTTGTTTTGTGATTTGCTTTGTTGATTCGATTTTTTGGCTATCGTTTTTGGATTCGTGTTGTGTCTTGAATTGGTTTTGTTGTTTTGATTTTAAAAATATTTAAAAGGAATATTTATTCCTTTTAGATATTTTGATTTGCTTTTTAAAAATATTTAAAAGGAAATTTAATTCTTTTAGGTATTTTAACGTTTTATAAATAGTTTTTTCCACTTCATAATGCCTCGCAAACGTAAGTCCAGCCTTTCAAGAGTATCTTCTCAAAGACAAGCGAAAAGATTAGCTCGATCGCTAGAATCTTTAGAAGATGCTGAACTGAGAAGGCAAGAACAAGTAGAGAGTCAGGCTGCTTTTAGAGCATCCGAAACACCTTCTCGAAGTCAGGAAAGGCGTATTGAACAGGCAGAGCGTCAGCTACTTTAAGAGCTACTGAAACACCTGCTCAAAGTCAGCAAAGGCGTCTTGAACAGGCAGAGCGTCAAGCTACTTTAAGAGCTACTGAAACACCTGATTAAAGTCAGCAAAGGCGTCTTGAACAGGCAGAGCGTCAATCTACTTTAAGAGCTACTGAAACACCTGCTCAAAGTCAGCAAGGCTATTCGAACAAGCGGAACGTCAGTGCCTTAAACAGGAAACACCTGATGAAACTCAACACAGACTCATTGAGCAAGCTGAACGTCAATCTACTATAAGGGCATCTGAAACACCAGAACAGACACAGGCGCGAAGAGATGCAAATGCACAGCTCAAGCTGAACGTCGACAAAATTTTCATAGAAACAATTGGTCGGTTTTAATGACGGCATTCAATTATGATCCGTTGATTGATTATAAAATCACAGGTTAGTTGTTATCGGACTGATGGACAAGGCGTGTCGATTTTGCAGCGCTTTAAAATGGAAAGATGAGACCGTAGGCATGTGCTGTTCCAATGGCACAGTGTCTCTTCCGTTACTTGGGGAACCAGAAGAACCTTTGAAAACTCTCTTTTATATGATGCTAATGAGTCACGGCGCTTTTAAACAGGATCCGGAAATATATACTCATGCAAATGACGTCCTTCGAGTTGACTGGAAATAATAATGCCGGATTTTCGCCCACATTTACGGTGCATCGGCAAATTTATCATAGAATAGGTTCACTTTTCCAGCTGAAAACGAACAGCATAAATTTTTACAAGTATATTTTATGGGTGACGAAGAAATTGAGGTAGACCGTCGCTGCCAATTTATCGAGGAGTTGAGAGAGACACAGTGTTCAAAATTGAAGATTCTTGCATGAACGTAACATTTTAGTCAAAACATTTAAAACTGCTTTAGAAAACCTACCTGAAGAGGATTATAAAGTCGTCATTCACGCAGATCGGACCCCTCGAGGAGAGCATGAAAGGCGCTACAATGCACCTTTGATAAACGAAATAGCAGCCGTAATTAGTGGTGATCAATTTTCACGAGACATTGTCTTGCGAGCACGTGATGATACGTTGCAACGGTAGCCGATACACAAGTTTTATGACGCTCTGAAATACCCATTGATTTATTGCAAAGGACAAGAGGGTTATCATTTTCAAATTCCACTCATTAACGCGGTCACAAAGGAGCCTACCCGAACAAAAAGTATCATGTATGGATTTTATGCGTATCATATGATGTTGCGAGAAAATGATTTTAACCTCTTAGCCCGGTGTAGACAATTATTTCATCAATTTTTGGTAGACATGTATGTGAAGGTAGAAAGTGAACGTTCGTTATATATCTTTAAATCAAAAAGCTGCGCGTTGAGAATTATATACATTTACAAGATGCAGTTTAGCGACGCCAATGTAAACCCCAGAGATTTAGGTAAAATGGTAATTCTGCCCTCATCATTCGTTAACAGTCCCCACTACCTACATGAGTACACACAAGACGCATTCGCCTATGTATGAACTTACGGAAGACCTGATCTTTTGTTACTTTTTCTGCAATCCCAAAGGAAAGAAATAACTGAGGAGCTAATGCCGGGCCAAAAAGTACTGACAGACACGATTTAGGTTAGAGTATTTAGATTAAAAGTACAAAATTAATGTATGTATTAACAGGGAAAATTTTCGGAGAGGTGCAGTGCTTCATGTATTCAATTGAATGGCAAAAAGAAGATTACCGCATGCTCACATTCTAATATGGCTTAAAGAGAAGTTGCGGCCCAGCCAAATAGACGACATAATAAGCGCTGAGATTCCGGATCCTGAGCAAGATAAAGAATTGTATGATACTATCGTCCAAAATATGATTCACGGTCCATTTGGAGCACGAAATTCAATATCGCTATGTATGAGAAGGAAATGTACAAAGAAATTCTTAAACAGCTATTAAAAGAAACAGTGCACAATGACAATGGCTACCCTTTATACAGACGCAGAGCTCCTGAAGATGGTGGCAGGAAAGCTACAATCAAATCTCGCTCTGGAGCGTTCGAAACCTTAGATAACAGCTGTATTGTCCGTATTCGCCCATTCTATGTAAATGTTTAATGCCCACATTAATGTAGAAGCATGTAGCTCTGTCCGCGCAATCATATATCTGTAAGTACATAAATAAAGGAAGCGACGAAGCAATATTTAATCTCAGGAGTGAAGGTGCCGCAAATCCTGTTAATAAAGTACAGACCTTTCAAGCAGGGCGTTATGTCAGCAGTAACGAGGCAGCGTGGCGTCTCTTGGCTTCCCTTTACACGAAAGGCACCTAACAGTTACTCACCTTGCTGCACTTAGAAAATGGAGAGCGTGTATATTTCACCGAAAGAAATTTCCAAGAAAGAATTGCATCACCGCCAAAACTACACTCAACAGTCTTTCAACTTTGTCAAACCGACCCTTGCAAAAACGTTATATTCAAGTCCCCCGCTATTACTTTTTGCGGATGGAAAATCATCTAATGACGCCTTCGCTGTGGGTGAGCGGAAGGAGGTCAGACTTTACTGACTAAAACCATCCGTGTTCCTTCAGTGCCCTTACGTTCCGGAGCCGCGGTATCTTTTCGAACAGCCCGCAGCCCCGGCAGGCGTCAGGTCTTTGGGGCCCTTCACGCTGCTGACAGCTCTTTGAGGCGCGCGGAACAAAACGCGCCGTCGACACGGCCTGTCGTCGTTAGACGGACGGACGGCGAGCTACCCATTGCTCGCCGTCCACAGGTCCGCGCCTACGGTGGTCAGGGCCACGACGTAGCCCCGACGCCCGGGGCGTCTCCTGCGGCGGCCGGGCTGTTGCTCTTTCCTTCTCCCGCCCGCCACCTTCATAGCATCACTGCTTCGCAGAAGGTGGTGACGGCATCCCATTCCGTCTCGCCCGGACCATGCTTCGACCAGGCCGGACGCGAGAGGTCGCCGCCGCCTATCGCCGCTACGAGTACACGGCGGTGCTCCGCCCAAGAGGGCACACTCCACGGTGTGCTCCACCGTCCTCCGGTCGATCCTCGCAGTGGAGCACCTGGCGTTTCTCCCGCCCGATTGGTGCAGGAACCTCCCGAACACACCGTGTCCGGTGAGGACCTGCGTCAGGCGGAAGGTGAGGACACCGTGGCGTCTCTCGCCACTCCTCAAAGAGGGTCTTATCGCCGCTATAGTGGCGTGCCCAGCACGGGTTGCGACAGTCGCCTCCATGTCGCCATGAGATCATGCCGGAAGTCTGTCCGCTGCGCGACAACTTGCCGCGGCAGGTTTCCGGCATAGTGCGCCTCCGCGCGCCATTCGTGCAGGCGCGCGAGGACTATCGCCCAGATCCCATGGCGGCAATCCAGCAGGAGGCTCGCCGCCTCGCGGGAGATCGTGCGGTAGCCGCGAACCATCTTTACGGCAACCACCCTTTGGGCGCGTTTAGGTGGTGGACGGCAAGCCGCGCCAAACCACGCGCTCACACCGGGGCCCCGGGGCCATGGACCTCACGATCCCTGCGTAGAGCCTCCGGTGGAGGCGTTATTCCTAGGTTCGGCAGGAGGCCGCCTGAAGGCAGCCCCGGTCCGTTCCAGTTTGGGGACAAAACGGAAGTGCTCAACGAAGTTCCATCGGCCGTCGAGGACGAGTCCTGGTGTTTCAACGTCGACTGACGCCGACGGATACCCTCCTACATCACTGAGGATCCTAGTGGCCTGTTCCGAGGACCATGGAAGTGCATGGCCTCGGACTTGTGCAGAGCCACCGAGACCCAGTTGCCGGATCCTCTCAACGACTATCGCAGCCCCGCGTGTCATAGTTTCCGCCGCCGCCTCGTACGACCCCCTGTGCCAGTACCAGCGTATCGTCAGCGTAGCAAACCGCTGACGCCGGTAGGGAGGTCGGCGCGCAGCACCCAGTCGTAACCGATGTTCCAGGGGCGGCCCAGAACCGAACCTGGGACACCGCACGACATCTCGCCGGTTCCACTCACCGTTTCGACCGGGGTGATGACGGCCCTGTCCGTCAGATAGTCCCTGACTATACGACGGAGATAGGTCGGCACCCGGTGACACCGAGTGCCTCCTAATGCAGCTCCAGGGCATGGAGTTGAAGGCGTTGGCGATGTCGAGACACCGCCAATACAACCCCCTGGCCACTGCATCCCCGTCGTGAGGGCTCTCACGCGCATGATGGCGTCCACAGTAGCGCCTCTTGCGGAAACCAAACTGGTGTTCCGCAAGATCCGCCCCTGTCCGCAAGCGTGCTCGGCGAGGCGGTTTGCAATTACTCTTTCAAAGAGCTTGCCCACCCTCGAGCAGCACCACGGGCCGGTATGTGGACGGAGAGTCCGCAGGGCGCCCCGGCTTCCGAATGAGGACCAGCTTCCCGTCTTCCAACGAAGCGGAATTGGCCTCTCTCCAAGCATGCGCTTAAGCCCTCCAGTCGGGGCCTGAGCCTCGAGGCCAGGACCCAGGCTTTGCCAGTGCCATCGGGTCCTGGGGCGGTATTCCTGGCCTTGAGCCTACGTACCGCCCCTTCAGGTCTACCCGGTCCCTTCCGGGATGTCGTCGTCGTCGTCCTGGTGGTCCTTCCGGCACCGCAGGCGCGGAGCCAGGCGGGGCGGATGTTCCCGCGCGAGGGAACAGAGCGCTCACCACATCCTCCACGAGCTGAGGCCGGAGACTCTACGTCAGGGGCCCAGGTGCGGAGTTTATCCGCACCATCTTGTAAGGGCGCCCCACGGATCTCTATCGAGAGTCTCCAGCATCTCCTCACGGGCCCGATCCCGGCCCGCAGGACAGCTCCCGGAGGGCGGTCTTCGCCGCTCTGTATCCCTCGTACAGCCCCGCCTGTCGGCCGCATTGGTGGACGAATGCGAGCCCATGATCTGGCGTCATACAGGGTGCGCGCGGCGACACACGCCTCGCGCAGCTATTATACTTGGAACACATCTAGGAAGGAGTGGAAACGCCGTATTCAAGGCGCGCCTGTTGCAAATTGGCCCGTGTAAAGTCATCAGATGCCTTTGGTCGTGTGTATACCGTCCATGTAACTAATTTTGAATGTTTCTGTTTACGATTGCTGCTGCATGTTCGGGGTCCTACAGGATATAAAGACCTTAAAACTGTCAACGGTCAGGAATGCGCAACTTATAGAGAAGCATGTGAAGCTCTGCATCTTTTAGAAAACGATAATCACTGGGATGAAACCATGGAGAGCTGTGCAGTGCCAGTCACCAGCCAAAATTAGGGATCTTTATGCAACTCTCATATCATCTTGCGGGCTATCTAATGCACATAAATTGTGGGACAAATATAAAGAGTACATGGCGGAAGATATTTTGCAGAAGGTTACAGCAGACACACGCGACATGACATACAATGAACACATTTATAATGAAGCACTTGGAAAATTGAAGATAAAGTAATGGCAATGGTAGGCAAAAATTAAGCGACTTTGGAATGATAAGCCCTCAGCGAACAACCGAAAATGAACTAAGTGATGAAATTATACGTGAAACAAATTACGATGTACCAGCTTCGCAGCAAGTGGCCGAATTTGTACCCGCGCTTCCGAACAAAAACGAGTTTTTGACAAAGTATTAGGACAAATTGAATCTGGAAATGGTGCACTTTTCTTTTGATGGCCCTGGAAGAACTGGGAGACATTTTGTTAAATTTATTATTAGCGCAAGTACGGAAAGATAAAACATTGCTGTGGCCATGCTTCCTCCGGTATAGCCACACGCGCTGCTAAGCGGGCCGCACTGCACATTCTGTTTTAAACTCCTCTAAATCTAGCCCAGGAAGAATCGCCGATCTGCAACTTTAGCAAAAATAGTGCACGAGGTATAATGCTACGACAATGCAAACTTTTAGTGTGGGACGAAAGTACAATGTCGCATAAAAAGCTGTAGAAGCACTAAATCGAACGCTCCAGGCTTTGCGCTGCAATACCGATGTAATGGGAGGAATGGTGGTTTTACTGGCTGGTGACTTTCGCCAAACTTTACCTGTCATTCAAAAGGCACACCTGCAGATGAAATTAAAGCATGCCTCAAGTCGTCTATTTTATGGAACAAGGTGACAAAATTCAGTTTAACTACGAATATGAGAGTGCATTTATATAATGATATCAATGCTGGAAACTATGCTGACACTATTAAAAATTGGCGATGGGCGGTTGGAAACGGATGCTGAGGGCTGCGTTAAATTGACGAAGATTTTTGTAATTTAGTACAGAGTCATTCCGAATTAATTGCGAGCGTTTATTCAGATTTAACGAACAACATGCATGAAGACAAATGGTTATGTGAAAGGGCGATTCTTGCACCAAAAATGGAGCGTTAACAAAATAAATTCAGATATATTAAGTAGTAGCAGGAGAAATAACAGAGTATTTGTCAGTAGACACAGTTATGGACAGAGAACAGAGCACTTCATATCCCGTAGAGTTTCTAAATTCTCTAGAGTTGTCAGGTGTGCCTCACATAAGCTTCAATTAAAATTAGGCGTCCCAGTCATGCTAATGCGAAATTTAGATGCTCCTCGGTTATGTAACGGGACAGGACAAGGCTGCGTGTGACACATCTTGGACGGAACATAATCAGTGCTACAATTTTGACAGGCGTAGGAAAGGTGAAAATGTTATTATACGGATCCTATAATTCCCCAGATCTTCCTTTTCAATTCAAAAGGTTGCAGTTCCTAATAAGCTCAGTTTTACAATGACGATTAATAAAGCGCAAGGGCAAACGTTACAGGTAGCGAGGTCAACTTAGAAAACCGTGCTTCTCTCATGGTCAGCTGTACATACAGCATGTTCGCGTGTCAAATGCCCAGAATCTCCACATTCTTTCCCGAATGGAAAACATATAACATTGTGTACAGTAGCGTCTTAAAATAGTGTTCAGTTAGTTTTTCCCAAAATTCCCACAATCAATTAATCAAATTCCCACAGATCTTCCTTTTCAATTCAAAATTTCCTATTTAGCTCAGTTTTCTTTCAATTCCAAATGCTGCACCTCTGACGGACCTATTAAGCTCAGTTTCCTTTCAACTCAAAACTGCATCTCTGACGGATCTTTTATTTGGCTCAGTTTTCTTTCAATTCAAAAAACTGCATCTCTGACGGATCTTTTATTTGGCTCAGTTTCCTTTCAATTCAGAAAACTGCATCTCACGGATCTTTTATTTGGCTCAGTTCCTTTCAATTCAGAAAACTGCATCTCTGACGAATCAATTTAGCTCAGTTTTCTTTCAAAAGTCTGCATCCCTGACGGATAATTATGTTCAGTTTCCTTTAATGAAAAATATCCCATTTCCATTTGGAATAAACAGGCTATTTTCATGCTTTCCTATACGCTGCGTTTCAAAACATTTAAATAGGCTGACGAATCAATTTTGCTCAGTTCCTTTTAATGGCTGCATCTCTGACAAATATAAAACTCAGTTTTCTTTCAATTCAAAAGCAATGGATAGTTCATTTCCAGTGACCATGCGGCGAAGCCGTGGTAACAGCTAGTGTTGTTATATAAAACATTAATACTTTTGTAAACTAAAAATCTACGTATCATAGCGCTATTGCACTAAGACATGTAGTTGAGTATGCTTGATGCACTTAAAAGTACTACCAAACACACTCACCCTAATCCGAAAGATAGCCGACGTATCATAACGCTACGCGCTAAGATGCTGCCCACAAACGGTAGCAGTGTGCGATATCCACGGGCAGGTCGTATTGCTACAACAAACCCGCTTACCACCGACAATAAGGTGATATGTCTAGGACACATCGGTTAGCGAGTCCAAGTTTACCTCGGTCTCACACGCTGTGAAGCAATCTACACGGCACTATAATAATCCTTTTCAAGTCCCATTCCTTTCAATATAGTGCTTTTACCTTACTATTATGTCTTTTACATATGGGACTTCAAGTCATAACTCTAATATCATAATGCTTATGCATCATAGAGACCTTCTATATAAGCATAACCACCCCATATATATGTACGACCTTGGGTATGCGTCTCCGGCAACTCCTTCTATAAGCATTCATTACATGAACACCCTCCAGTAATACAAGAACACCCTCATTAACTTGTGTTATTTATCTTTATTATGCAATATAATCGAAATGTGTTTCTGTTATATAATACATTTTGAATATTTTAAGCAAAGATTTAATAAGTTTTAAGGTTTTTAAAGACAATATAAAGCCTTTACTATACTATAATACTTAATATTCGGAATGAATGTATTTGAACTTTATGCTTATTAACGCATTTTAATTGTTCAAAATATTATATCTATGATATTTTAAATGTCTTTATATTGAATTTAATTATTGTTTATTAATAATAATAATAATAATGCATCGTCACAACTCCACGACCTGTATAACCTATGTTGTGTCAGTCTGTCTGTCTGACCACAGACTCCTGTTGATACATGTTAAAACGAAATCTACGGCTAACAACTTTTTTAAAGATGTTAAAATGTGACTATTGTCTAATTTTAAGAAATTGCTTGGCAAATAATAATATGCACTAGTAAAGTACATAACAAGTAAGGCAGCGCGATGGACCCTGCTTCAAAAAAAACCTCTAAGAAATGCGAAGATGCCTGTGTCCAGTAGTTTGACACATACATGTATAGGCTGTTACTTTACTTTAAAATTGAAATAATAAATTTTTTCATTGAACTTTTAACAGATAGGCGCCATTTAAAAAAATTGTATTTAATATTCGGGTCACATTCGAGTTACATCATGTTTTAACAGTTTATATATTTTGAAAAATACCTAATAAACTTTACATGGGTAAGCATATGGTTACACTGGTATCAGCAGCAATTATGACAAAAAAACAATCTGCCTTGTTGAATCGTATAGAATCGAATCAATCTAATCGAATAGTTGATTAAATTTAAGATTAAGACTCCACTACTAAATGACATTATGTTAAAAGCTCCGTCTAAATTTTCAGAGACTTATACGATATAATATGTATCAGCTCCTATATAGCTCCTAGATAGCGTGATGATAAATATTTATTCTAACGATTCGACTTCTTAACACCATAGTTAATGTCCCATTCAAATAAAGATTATGATTGCAAAAATTGTTGTTTCGGCACTCTTTATCAATTATGTAGTATGGTATACATCCCCACTATATTGAGTGACGACATGTCGTGATTAGTAGAAACAGTATATTATACCCCAATTAAAATTAAAAATAAATTCAATGTACTTACAGAAATCGCCCCTTAGTTTTTTTTATATTGTATAGATAGCCAGATAGTTCCCTTTTAAGATAATTGTACGGTTTTTGAATCGTTTCAAAACAGTAATGTGAGTTTTTTAAAAGTTTTAGATAACAAAAGCATTAAGTAGTTTTAAACTAAAATTACACAGGCGTATATATTTAAAGAATACTCATGAATAGCTTGTAAAACCGAGAAAGCACAGTATTGTAGAAGCAAATGAAGGAAGAAAAAATAAAAATGAATTAAGAAACCCAAGATAAGCAAAAATTGCTTTAATTTTTTTAAATGAAGCTGTGGAGGTTTGTTAACATTGAAAATTTTATTTTGTAATGTTTAAATAATATCAAGGAATGAAAGCAAGATTTTGTTATTAAATAGCAGTATATTTTATATATTATATATATATATATATATATATATATATATATATATATATATATATATATATATTTCAGAATAGCAGTTTTATAAATAGCAGTATATTTATATTATATATATATATATATATATATTTATATATATATATATATATATATATATATATTTGATAATGCAAAAATATACTGCTATTTAATAACAAAATCTTGCTTTCATTCCTTGATATTATTTAAATATTACAAAATAAAATTTCAATGTTAACAACTCTCCACAGCTTCATTTAAAAAATTAATATATATATATATATATATATATATATATATATATATATATATATATATATATATATATATAATATAATTGTTGTGATATACTGGTGACTTTACTGTTCGAAAATTGAAGTTATCCCGAAAATATTTGTAAAATATTTTTGAGGTTAGCTTTATCTCGAATATCCAAAGAATATATAAAGCAATTGACCCTACGGAATTTGCGTAAAACTAAAAATAGGTGATATTAAACGGCGTAGGCTACAATCGTTAGTGAATATGTTGTAAGCGCTATAATAAATTTATAAACAGTTTCTAATAATAATTTTTATGCCTACCGTATATTGCAACATCTTAGGCGTATTTAAAAGATCGATATCAACTTATTTACAAACTACACCGGTTGATATTTACAAAATTATACTACACCATAGTTATTTACAAAAAAAACATTTTTAGCGATATCACACTAATTGTTTAAAACGTCCACCGTTTCATTTTAAACACAAACTAGCATGTCTTTGTAAATTGTTTGTTAAACTTCGAAGCGTTTCTCTATCACTATTTATCATTTTAAATGCGTCTATTATGCGCTGCTTTAACTCACTAACACTGTGCTTCTTCTGTGTACACTAATCGTTTTATTTCGGCTCACAAATAAAAATCTAGAGGTGTTAGGTCTGGTGATCTCGCCGGCCAGTTCACAGGTCCACCGTGACCTATCCACCTATCACCGAATAGGCTGTCCAGATACGAGTGCACAGATCGTTCTTATTGCGCTAACATCCGTCATGCTGGAAGTATATTCCCTGCAGATGGCTCAGAGGAACGTTTTCCAATATTGTGTCGATGATGTAACGTGTCATTTGCAGATACATTACTCCCATCAATCGACCTTCAGTCCATATTGGACCAATGATGTGGTCGTTAATGATCGCCGCCCAAACGTTAACACTGAAACGAAGATGAGCATGTTCTTTGATTTTGTGTGGGTTTTTAAAACTCCACCATTGCTCATTGTGCAGGTTGCAAATTCAACGCGGGTAAAGATTGACTTATTGCTCCACAAAATGTTAGACTGCACATTGTCCCGCAGCCAACGAAAAAACTCGTTGTGTGATCCAGGGTCCGGCGCATGTAAAGCTTGAACGCGTTAGAAATGGTATGGATGCATATTCATTGAATGAAGTAGCTTCCATACCACATACAGGCTTACGCCAAACCGACGAGTGGCTTGCTGGGTGCTCCTTCTCGGGTAACGTTGGAAGTTGTTCAATATGGCGTCTTCAATGTGTCTGGACAAGGGTGACCGGCCCCTGCCTCTGGCATCGCTGGGAAGACGGAACTGGCTATGATCACATAAGCGCTGATACGTCCGTAATATTAAATCAGTGTTGGTAATTTGAGGAGCAGGGATACTGCGCAACCATTGTAGGTGTTCTGGGGCGGCTTATACACACGCGGACACATAAACGTCAGGCCGTGGCTAATCGCAGATGTCTGAAAACTGAAATTAGATCCCAGGGCGCAGGCGGGTATGCGCGGGCGGCACTTGCGTCTGCGAAAGGACATCAAAGAGGCCTAAGGTGGGGACGTCGAGTGTTGGTTGTTTTCAATGGACAGCATCCCCTTACAAATTCATTGATATTATTGTCGCTCGTAAAGTAGGGTGCGTATGATTTGAATTTCGATAGTTTTTAATTGATTTATTTATTTATTTCAAAACTTTTGTTTTTATTTTTTTAGTATGGAAAGTTTACTTCGAATTAGTAGTAGTTGTAGTGATAGATCAATTTCATAATACGAAAAAAAAAAAATTAAAACAATTGTAAAATATCAGTACCATAGGCTTCTACTACGTTCATCTCTTCCACCTTTTTTTGCAGACGGTAAAATAGTCATCCAACGTTGTTTTTTGTATTCACTTATATAAAAAAACAACAATTTTTTCCTTATGTCATTATACTGATTAAACTGAGAATATCCTCGTTGATAACGCTATTACACCGTGAAATATGTATATAATACTAGCTGGTACCCGGCGCGTTGCTATCGCAGAAGAAATAATTGTGGAAATATCGTTTTAAATTTGGAATAATTATATTGTTTAATTAGGAATGATAATACATCCATTGAAATTGAATTATATATCTTTCAAAGAAATTTGTCGTACGATATGCGCGCCACCTAGTGTAAGTTAATTGTACTATGCGTATAACCTTCGCACAAGTGCAAGCAGTAGGTTGACAAAGTTTTACCTCTATCTGATGAACGGTTTGGCAGGGCATATAATACGAACAAACAAATATTAATTTTTATATATTAGAAGAAGATCTAATTACCGTCCCAATAGTTTCCTACGTCATATTGAGCTATAATATACAGAGTTATTTTGCAATAACTAGCCAAATTTGCAGATAAGGTTCAGGATAAGTAATATAGGCAAATGGTTAAGAAAAATTAATAAAAAAAATCTCAAACATTCTGTCCTTTTTATCTTTTAAATTCTAAATGCGTGGTAATGCATTATTTTAACTGATTTTACTGCGCACACACACATTCGTAAGGGTCGACTGGTAGGCAAAAACGTTGTTGCCTATAAAGCACTTTCAATTTGGGATAATTTAAAATAAAAGTAGAAGCCTTAGTTACTCGTATTTTCAAAAACTGCAATAACGGTATGTCATTATTTCTATATTTGAAATTAAGTTTAAAATTTGGCTAGTCTTTTAAAAATAACCCTGTACAAACGCAACATCCTGTACACACAACCTTATATGTGTGTAGCTATGGATCATTATTAGCTGCATAATCAAAAAATGCTGATCATGAAAAATCTGTTCCGTGAATAAGACGACCAAATTAAAATGTTTTTACAGACTACCTAAATTATTACAGTTGCAAAAGAAAATCTATCACAATCTTTTGAAATGTTCATCTAGTCAGATTCGTCATTTACGTGGTTGTATTTGCGCAAGATATCATAAATATTGTTTTAAATATTGCAAAAGACTGGCAACTTTTCACAAAAAGAAATGTTTTTACAACCGACTACAAAAAAGGAGGAGGTTCTCAATGCGACTGTTTTTTTTTTTATGTGTGTCAGAACTTTTTTCTAGGTGAACCGATTTTGATGATTCTTTTTTATTTAGGAGCTGGTGCTCATCGTGTGGTCCTATATTAATTTAATCAAGATATGACTAGTAGTTTTTGAGTTATCTTTAATAAGGCGTATTTAATTGACTTCGACTACATATTATTTTCATTTCTTTTTATGAAAAAAAAATACTTCGATTACATTGATGATATTTTCATTTTATTTAAATTGAAGTCGGTTGTACAAAAGTTATAATTTTACCACTTGTTTAATTGACAGACCGTAACACATGGACGCTTGTAGTCAAGTTTAAACAAAGAACGCATTCTAAGGTATAGACGAGGAGGAATGCGCGCATGAGTACCGAAAAATATTCCGCCTATTTTTTTTTACGTGATGCTCTTCAGATTGTCCTACTGATGATATAAATGCATGTTGCTATGAGGCAACTCGGCTTAGAATTGTTATTTTCAATAGAGACAATTTTTTAATATTCTTTGATAAAATACAAATAAAAAAGTTCTATGACTTTTTACAATAAAGTAAATATTTTCGGTTATGAATTTTTAAATGTTTGAAAAGTCCCAAATTCGGATAATGTATCCGAATTTGGGACTTTTTAAATACACCATTATGACCCATTAAAATACACAAAGAAAAATAATAAAATATAAAACATATTGTTTTATATTTTTTGATAAAATAAGAATAATAAGGTCATATTACCTTTTACGATAAAGTTAATATTTTCGGGGTTATGAATTTTTAAAGGTTTGGAAAATCCCGAATTCGGATACCTTTGACTCTTTATCAGATATTCGGACGGACTTTTTGTTTCCTATACATAAAAGAGTCCTACTACTTTGTATCTTCACTTCGATCGTAATCGATTAACTTTGTTTCTAACGAAGTGAATCGATTGCCAACTGCACATTTTTATTATTTTGAGCTGTAATCGGAAAAACGCTGCTTTCTATCTTCTGTATATTTCTACTTCCGTTCATGAATATAGTTCTCACACGTTCACCGTGAATAAAACTACATTTATGAAATTTGGAAGTGTACTCGAACGTAAATAAATACCGGCATCTATTTTATGGTGCCAATCAATATTCAATGGGGCCAATGATTTGAATCAAATATCGCAAATAAATGCTGTGCCATGTATTAATAAAAGACAATGAAATATTTTGTTAAAACTAAGTTGATATAGTTTTAACAATATCATTATTTTGTTAAAACTATATCAACTTTAATTATGAATAAATGTAAATAACGCATTTCCGAATCTAGAACAATTTATCCTTCATAAAGACAATTTGCAAGACATGCCCGATACAAAAATGTATTATATAATAAAGGTAAGGATATTAATGCAATTCTGATAAACTCACTTATGTGTTTCTGTAGCATATTATATTGCTAAATTTCAATCTTTTACGTCCAATATAGAAACAGATCCGCGGTGACTCTACAAGTGATCCAATTTTGCTAATTTTGGCACGAGTAGTATTAATGATATTTCTAAATTGAAGCCCACGTGAGCGAACCCACGGGTAAAAAGCTAGTACCTAATATTTATATAATTTATTTATCTGTATAAGATATATGTTATGCATATGTATGTAATCAAAGATTAGATGACCGGTAGTCCGCACTTTGTATTTTTATGTAGCAGGGAATGTAATAAATACTAAGGATATAAATAAATTCGGTCCGGTATCTAATTTTTTGCCTCAGTTTTCTTTTGATAATTATGTGGCTTAGTTGACTGAGACCTGAATATAGGTTTTAAGGTTTAGACACGATGCAACAGTCTGATCCGCCGAGCGCTAAGCCCCACGCATTGTTCTATAACATAATATAGTACCAGGAGAACACTCATATTCCTCAACCAATCTTATATTATTTCGAATCAATTTTTATTTGTTATCTCCAATAATGAATTTCGAACAATTTTAGCAAATATATTTTTATAGAAGTAATACAACAACCCTTTTGTTACGATGAAAATTATCCGAATATATCTCACGACAATCGAAATGTTATATCGATTGTTGTATCTTATTCTTTCATAAAATATTTATTACTTATCGGCAAATAAATTAAAGTAAAACATTTTTCGTGTAAAGTATATATCAGTCGCGATTCTACTACCGGTCAGTGCAGTCGCTTCATAATGATGTGACGGCTCTAATGCCGAACCTACAATATTTTCGTAGCGTAAGCATACCTACTGCGCGAAAATAATTCGAAATGGCGTGTCAACCTAAACGCTCCGAAACCGTCGTAGTCCACGAGTTCCTGACCTTTGTTCAACAAAAATTGGACGTCATGGACCAGGTGTCTCTGGAGCAGATACTGATGACAAGCTTCACCGAGGACGAGATAATCCAAGCGAAGAATGTGTTAGCAGATTCAGCCGTGACCCAAATCCGTCTTATCACACGTCACAGAGATGGACGCGGTAAGAAAGACCTGCAAGAGATCTTCAGGCTGTTCAATGAGACCGACCCTGATGACATCCCAACTTTCGTCGCGCGTGATCTCAACAAGCTGCCTCCCGTGACGTTCGATCACGTAGACGTGACCAGATTGTTGAAAGACATCACCAAGTTGAAAGCCGAAGTTACCGACATCAGTTTCAAATTTGAAGAATCGGAACGAGCTGCAACAGAGATGAGGAACGAAGTCACTACGTTGCGCAGCATAATTACAATATCTGCGAATTCACCGCCGTCGCAGAATGTAGATACGACACGCAGTAACCGTAATAGTAGTCATATTTCACCGATGATTGCGACTCCGTCACGCGATACCGTCTGTCAGCGGGTTAATGACCGTGAAACTAGGGCGATCTCGGTCGTCATTGCATCACAACCTCAGCCCTTGACTGAACCCAAGAGTAGTCCTCCGCCAAAGGCAACCTCACAACAAGAGAAGACGTTTGCGTATGTTGCCCGAAAATCTTCACAACCGGCACCCTCTTGTGGTCGAAAGCGAAAGAATGTGGAAATAAAATCAGTTCCAGTGGTGACCCAAATCAAGACTGATAAGGACGGGTTTACTCTTGTTGAGAAGAGGCGTCGGTCGAGACCCGCCTGTAATCAGCGTAGGACCGCCAAAATAAACGCGAGTACAACTCTGCGTGTTGTGGAGCCAACCATACAGCTCTACATCTCCCGTTTGGACAAAAGTACGTCGGGAAAAGACGCCCTGCGTTTCGTGGAAGAACGAAGCCGATGCAGCATTGTGACATTCCTCGCTCCCGATTTCTGGCTTTCTGGGGTAGTGTTTCGCCGAAACAGGGACGCGCCAAAGAAGAAAGTTCCCTAAATAGTGTTAAGTTATGTCTATATTTTATATATATTTTTAGGTTAAGGTATATATTGCTATGGGCCAATGTTCTTAATTTTTAAGTCCTCGATGCCTGAAATAAAGTTATTGTATTGTATTATATTGTATAAAAAATTTAAACGTTTTTTTTATTTAAAAATATAAATTTCTGTTTAATTATAATGAGAACAATTAACCTTCTATATCAAAATTGTCAAGAATAGGTCCAAAAATAGAGCATTTTGCAGAAGGGGATGAGTAGAAAACGTCGAATCCCTCTAAATTTGCCAAGAGATTTGCTCTGTAAAGGATTTCTGGTAATTACTATGCAGTAAGAAAGTAAACTACTGCATGTCAAGTTTACCATATAATTACACAAAGATGTTAGTTACTTTCTTCTACAAATACATTAAATTCGTAATGTTCTCTTGCATAAATAATTTACTAATTTCATATTCTCCAAAGCAGTTTTGAACGCGACGACAATTTCCGGACACTCGGAACCGGAAGTTATTGTCTATGCAGAACATAATATTACGATTAATATACAAACCATAAGTGTACGTGCAAGCATAAAGGCAGTCACTTTGTTTTCACCATAGACTTAGGATATACAGGCGTAATATTCTAAGTCTATGGTTTTAACATACTCCTTTTGCAATGTAATGTTTATGTTTCAAAATCTAACTGACAGAAGGTCAAACAAAATACTTAGAGGAATTACATGTATGTTACACTGAGACAAAATACGATTAAATTGACGAATAACCTTCTTTTCAAGTCTTGTGTTGCTGTTTTTATGTAAAACTAATGAAATATTACTTATATTTTTATAGAGAAGAGAAGGGATATAAATTATTTATAATGTCACTTTTATGTTTGGTTTTGTAATTAGTAGGCACAATGCAAAAGTTTCAAAGAACTTGTATTAACAAAGACTGTTTTACGGTTTCGGATAGCTACGTGTTTAAGGCTAACGATCTAACTTTTACTTCATAATAAATCACAAATTTTACAAACCCAGTGACAGGAAAACTAAACGTTATACAAAACATAATAAGCCAATAATAAAAATATTAAAAAAGGAAATAATCACTTGTAAAGTTTGAATAACTGTTGATGTCCTCATCACCGTTGTTATCATAATTATCATTATGACATATTATACATACTACACGGCACACGATACTATTCAATTGGGAGGGGGTTTCCAAAGTAGAAGGAAATATTTATGTAAAGGATGAAATAGCTTGATTTGGTGTACTAGGTTTTAATTGTTCCCGTATCTTTCACACTGCATCTAGGTTAATTTGTTTCGATTATGATTGGATGACTTGCTGTTAGTATGTGCACTTGCGACAATACAACTTATATGTCAATAACTTGCATCATCGGAAACATTAAATAGACCTTCAATAACTAATAAATGAAGTCCGTTATATATCGCATGCCAGATCGAGAGTAAATGTTTTCCTCTGGCCACAGAATAAATAATAGTACTACGTACAAAAGTTGCACTCCTTTGATGTTGACTGATTGTCGACGTTATAATAGACTACATAATTATTATTAATCTACTTCCTACGTCACGACGGACTTTCCGTGGTTTCTAAGGGCTGTTAATAAAAAGTAAAAAAATACATTGTGAAATGGTAAGTAAGTTACTTAGGTAAAGTACCTATTCTGGCTATGATCGACCATATTTCCGCTACTATGTGAATTCTGTGATGCCCAACGCATGCAACTTGCAAGGCCATTCGTCGGGAATCGCGATAAATAGTTGGGAAACGGGATTGGCTCGGAAGAAATAGGTAGATAGTGTAAACAACAAATAAACCCGAAATACGATTCCTAATAGAAATGTGATCGTATTCTATTTAGTTAAAAATCTTCTAAACAAAGTTTTAATTTCAGTATTTTGTGTTATTATAACTTAAAATATTTTAATTACAAAAGAAAAGTATAGGTATGTAAGTAGGTACTTGGATAGTGAAGTAAATTTCAACTAAGGTTTGTAATAAAGTAATTAGGTATTACTTCTGTAGTAAATTTTATCTTAATTATTTTTACCTAACAAAAAAATGAAATTAATTCACCTTTCACTATCCTTCCGTAATTTAAAAAATGATATATCTAAATCCTTTTGTTTGCTCATAAAGCATCCATCCACGCAAAAATTATAGTAGGAACGACGTTTTGCCATTATAATTAATCAAATAGATAGGTAATATACATAATATATGTTATTCTTAAATTACATTAAAACTTTTTCAACTATTTTATCCTACAATTTAATTAACTAAACACTAAACAAAAACTATTTTGACGAGTAATTCAACAAGAATTTACAAAAAACTATTTACGTAAACAGCGTTACATTTTTTTACATTCAATCACCTAGAATGCTCTAGTCCCGACTGCGTTGTATCCCGGGTGTGCCTCGCGATTGTAGGTAATTATTTCACGCATAGCTAAAGTGACAGAGGCCTGCTCTAGCGGAGTTGTTTATATAATTTTGAAAAAATAAATATCGAACAGCATACCATTTACTTGCGACGAATTGTTAAATATCTGTTTATAATACTGTCATGTAATTTTTATTATTTATTTGGTGGTTTAACAGTGGTTTAACAGAGCCACGCGGCAGCTTCTCCTGTCGCACGAATGGGCCAGCTCGAACCAGGGTAGTACCATTACCACACAGAATACCAGCATAACTTAAGAAGACACTTGACGGTAAGTGAATGCTGTGGCCCATAGACATCTAAATCTAACCTCGATTAAGAATTAAAATACAGATGCGTTGTCACCCCTGAGGACTAAGATCGCACGCCTGGTTTCCAGTTTTTACACTTATCAATTAGAAAAGTGAACTAAAAATATTAATTATTTTCCAATATTACGAATAAAACTATATAAATAACATTATATGCAATATAAAACTCAAACATCTATTTATAATCATCAAAAACTCTTACTTAGTCACTAGCATGAATCAAATCTTTTGTGTGCAGAAAATCTCTTAGTTATTCAAAAAGTGAAATTCAAGGCACACACAACCTCACGCAACCTACATAACAAACGACCAAAAATTAGGTATCTAGGGAATTCTTTAAGGGGCGTCTTATACTTTATTTATTAGGATTTTCTGTACGACATAGACGAGGGTCAGAGCGAGCGTTATGGGTTAAATTCAACGCCTTCAATAGCACTGAACACCTCTCACGCTTCTGTCAACATAAGCGAGGTACTTTCAGTATCTTATAATAAATATTTTGGTAAAATTATCGCCATATTTGAAAATTTTTTTTATTACATTCAAGCATAGCAATCTATTAATTACGGGCATCTTTTTATTTAAAAAAATCTTGGTAAATAGTAGATGTTATTCTGTTTTCCTAGCTAAAATATTTCATTTTCTTTATTTCGAAAACAGCCGTGTCTGAAAAAATATGTTTCACTGTTGCCAAATAAGAAGAGAGATCTCACGATTAATTTCCGCTATATCAGAAGTGAACGGACGCAATAAGGAACAACATCTGGTACATTTGGAATCAACGACAGCCGATGTTATTTTTTCTTGAAACTCATTTGATTTATTACTTTCTTTCCAAAGTGTTAGTCTATTAGAGAAAAAATTCTGCACTAAAATAATTTAAATATACACGATTAAAAATACTTTTAATAATTACGTAAAAAGATTTAAGTTCTTAGAAGCTTATCTCATAAAATATTACTGTATTAATCTAAACTTGATCTAAAGTGGAAATGGGCAGGACACGTCTCACGATACCCAGATAATAGATGGACAATACAAACCACACGATGGAAGGGACCGGTATCTGGCAAAAGGAAAGTTGGAAGACCACACAAACGGTGGGCTGATGACATAATACAGTAGGCAGGAAAAGACTGGATGAGTAAAAGTAAAAATAGAGAATTGTGGAAGCAGATGGAGGAGGCCTTTACTCAAAATGAGATTCATATCTCTGAAAATATACATAGTTAACCGTACAAACAATTACTAATATAAAATATAAAAATAAGCTAATAATACTAACAATAAGTACTAAGCAACATTGGAATGGAAAATGTAGAAATGTAGGGATAAGGAATAAAGGGCTTTATTATTATTATTATTATTATTATTAATCTAAACTTAACATATAAGATCACGTTAAAGTACAAGAAAAAGTTTTCAAATGTCTCCCGTACTCACTCATATCACATGAGCTCATATCAACGATTTTATTTTACTGGAACCATTTCGAGACACTTTGAAACTTTTGTATCTATTTTTTATGAATGTACATGTCCTTTGTGTATAAATATAAACCATGGTCTGCGTTGTCTAGTAGTCCAATAACAAAACTACTGATTTGTGGGGCTAGTATTTGAATCCCAATCAGAGCCAAAATGTATACCAAGACACTTAGTCCATGGCGGTCGCTCGAGTTGGAAGGAATACGAGTCGCCACACCACACACCTCGCCAAACACTCACTACCCAGGTTAACGCTGAGTCTGCTTCCGGACGCTGCTATGGGTTTATTACATCAGGCATATTCCAGATGGTGGTAACACCGCCAAAATATAGTCGGTGCCGAAAACCTTGGTTCAATAATTAATGCAGGGTGCACGGCCGTTGTGCGGTTTAAAATCATAATCTTCTTAACTCTGAAAATCCTCATCCCAAATCATAATTTCAGCTTATTTACTTTGAACAAATGTGAAATATTTTCGCAGGTTTCAGTGGATTATACGCATCCAATTTTCTGGCTATTAAGTTTTAAGTATGCAACCCTTTGTTACATTAATACAAGGTAATATCCCTTCGTCTTGTTTAATGATAAATGCTTGACATTTTTAAGTTCATAGATTTTATTTATAATTACGTATACAACAAAAAAATAGTTTTTATTCCCCCTTTGAACCCATAACCTATACATTTTACCAACTTCAACATTTGTACAATAACATAAACTGTTAAAATTCGGGTTTTGTATACCCCTGTGATCTTGCACCCAAACCTGTAACTGATTTTATTGCATCACCTCAAAATTGGACGTAGCTTAAAACGATTGAATTTCTAAGATATTATGTTTGCGAAGTCTGAACTGAAGTATGAACAAAAAACCTAACAGAAATAATTTTTAATATATAAATTAAAATATCAACTTAAGTAGTAATAAGTTTTACTTCAAATGTTACACGCAATCATTTTTGTTTATAGAAGTAATGGTGCTAATCGAACATATAGTCTATCTTATTGTTAGTAAATGTTTCAGCCCACAGATAAACACTCAGGCCTATATTAGGCTGTGGACTTATGATTTTGTAGCTTGTTATGATGGTGACGACACGACAAGTGTATAAATATGAATAACATTTGCAGCAATTTTTGATTAAAAGATTAGATTAATAAATTAATAAATATTCTAGATTTTTATTTAAATTTATGCAAATTAAATAAAATAAATATTTAAATTGTAATACTTTTACTAAATTAAAATTTTGAAAATATTGAGTCCGTACGGATAAAGAATGGGATTAGAAATGGCGGCTCATCCAGCCGTTACCGTCAACGTGCACAGTACCAATACCGAAAACCCGCTAATAACGGTATATCGATACAACGTTATATTATACGGTTAATTGGAAATTTCATATGAATGGGAAATTATTTCAAAAGAATTGTATACGCAAGTAGGTACATTAATTTTAAAATAACATTTATAACTCGAGACTCGCTCTGGCTTCGCCTGGATGGGATCTATTAATGTGGCGTTATTTAGACTTATGATAATCTTTAAAGGCCATTTATTTCATCTTATCAATATTTCTATTTAAATAAAGTCTCTAAATTTTTCAGATATAATTTAGTGTATATTTAGTACAGATAGAGAGTAATACTATTTTTATTAAATATGTACTAAGTATATAGTTTAAAAATATAGTTTAAGGTTCACTTTGCCAAAGCGAATTCCAGATGTGGAGGATCATGCAACTTCCCTGTTGGACTTTCTGCCGACCGATTCCGTCTCATCCGGACGGATATCGGATCTACGTCGATGTCTATCTTGTCTCTTTGGACAACTGTCTGATCCGGAGTACGGTACCATATCACATGGTCATTGCGGGCGTGATCTGTGGGATGCTGTCATGTGTGGCAGTAGACGGCGGATTGGAATGGGATGCGGACTTTTATTTATCCTGCCCATAGGATGGATTTATATCTTACTGGATGATCTCAATACAATGCTTCAGGGATGGAACTATTCATTCCTTCATCTGTAGTGCCTAGTGTAGCAGATCCCAGCTTGGATTTGATTGCTCCTGCAAAATTGCATCACGGCAAAAGCAAAAGTGCTACCAGTGCAAACACATAGCGCACAAAAAAGTACAACTCTGCTGGAGCAAAGGACCTAGAGGTCTTTCTAAAGATTTATGACTCTAAAAATAGCTTGCAAAATTGCTGTATTTTGATTATTATTTTATTATTATTTGTGCTATTGATGTTTTAATTATTATTGTAATGTGTCTTTGTTGTGTTTTATGTGAAATGTAATTGTGTAATGATATTGTGATGGGTAATAAAGTTATGGCGTCATAAATGTAAATGTAAATTAGTGATTAGATTATGTCAAAATGGCGTTTGGCAAGCGGTTTTCTTTAGGGTATAACTTTCATGGTACAATAGGAGGCCGATATATTTTCAATTCGTTCGGGACCAGCTACAGTTTCCAGTTTTAAATCAAAACAGAAAAGGCAATTAGAGAAAGTGATAGGGAAAGTTATAAAGTAGTGAAATTTTCAATATCGCATTTCCAAAGGGGATTTTTTCAAGAAAATTAATGTTTTATTTCAAGATATTTCAGTGTTCACCATAATAGTAGGGAAAAAGGGAATATACAGTTCATTAAGTACATGACTGACGTCAAGACCGGGACCATTCCTTAGGGTCCCGTAATCTTAGTAGTCAAACCTTTCTTTTGAGAGAAGACGGAGTTCTAATTCGAACGTCTTACTCAGGGGTCCTCGCCTCGTTGTTCCCGAACCCAACGTGGTGTGGTATTGGTCTGTGTATAGAAGGTCAATGATTGGTTGATATCGGCTGCAGGGCGCGAGATGAAGACCGTTTCCTATTCATTGACAAAACTGATTTAATCGGTGGACTGATTTAATTGTTGACAGAACTGATTTATTAAAGTTGGAAAAATTACTTTGCCAATATCCGCTCAGTAAAATAAAATATGAGTCTTACCTAGTTTGAAGAGCACCTCCCGCCCTCCCTCAATTGCGTGCACTATCCCCGTCACCACTAATCCCAGCACCACTAATTCCACCACCACTACACTAGGAAAGACACCACCGACGACAATACGACACGTGTTTCGCCTCTACACGAGGCATCTTCAGGTGTAGTAGACTCTACGGTGGCTGACCGCTAACTTTAGCACTTAAGTTAGCGCTAACTTTAGCGCTAACTTTAGATTTTTCAATTTGCCGCCAAATCGTAAACAAATAACAAATTAATAAAATACATATACAATAATATTGGCAAAGAGTTCCATTTTCAAAATTTGAACTTATTTTTTTATTATATCGTTTACAAGTGGCCAGTTCTAAAAACTTTCAGTGTCGCCCTCTATTTACGAAGGCGATTCAATATGAGTTGCTCGTAAACTTTCCCCAGTGTGCTGAGGAGGCTAATTGGTCTGTTACTAGAGGCTAAGTTGCGCGGTTTCCGGTTTCGGGATTCCTATTACGTCTACCTCTTTCCATGCATCCGGGAAGAAGCAGCTGGAAAGAAGAGCGTTGAATATGCCTACTAGGAGGCATACTAGCGGCGCGGAGAGATATTTCAGTACCCTGTTGCTAATGCGATCGGGGCCGGGTGCTGATTTCTTTTTAAGGCTTTTAATTACTTCTGTGACTTCGTCGACAGTCACAGATTCTAGGGTGTCGCCCGCAGGTGGTAGTGCAGACTTACGCTCGACCTCCGATTCGACCTCTGCAAGGTGAGCGGGATCTGTAGGTTCGCTAGAGGGAGTACATTGGCTCTCTAAACTGTCAGCAAAGCATTCGGCCTTTTCAGAGTCGTCAAAGGCGAGATCGGGGTTTCTTGGCCTGATGAGAGGCGGCATAGGTGAGGATTGTTCTGCTTTCAGAGCTCGCGTCAACTGCCAGAAGGCAGTTTGTGATGGCTCGGTGTACGTCAGCAGGTTATCCCACTTATCCTGTCTAAACTCTTTAACGCGTTGTTTCACCTCGTTTTGGAGGTTGCGCAGTCGGAATTTGTTATCTGTAGTATGATAGTGATCGTATTGTCTTAGGGCCGCGTTTTTGCTCTAATCAGTTGTCGAATATCGCTCGGAAGCTTCATGTATTGATTGCTCGACACACGAACCTTACGAGAGCACTCTTCAACTGTAGAGGTGAGGTGGGCCGATAGGGCGCTAATCGCCTCATTGGCCTCCTCAGGCGAGTCTATCTTGTCCGCGATTTCGTCTAAGTGCTGGCAGGTCGTAGACTCGAGGTTCACTTCGAGTTTACGCCAGTCCACGAAGGTTTTGGTCTGAAAGACCTCACCTAAGGGCTGGCCCAGCTGCAATAGCACTGGTCTATGGTCCGAGTCGAGTTCTAATATTGTTTCAATTGATGATATTGACAAACGGACATCTTTGAGTATCGCTACGTCAAGGACGTCCGATTGGTGACTGGTACCGAATGGGTAGCGGGTTGGGGTCTCAGGCGGGATAACATCGAAGTTTAGTCTTCTTGTTAACTATGCTAACACAAGCACAGATGTGTTGCAAGCTGCAAGGTGTATGTCTAAAACAATCACCTATACACCTAGCGCGTTGGTACTCTAGGGTGTGTAACTAGCTGTCGCCTAATGCAACAAGCAACACAAAAATTAAAACGATGGCCGCCTCTAAGGCTGTGGGTGTGTTTCACTCTACTTACGGTTGCCGATATCAGTACCAGGAAGCCAGGAAGAAGAGTTACGCACAAACACTCTTTGCACCACAACAAGCGTCCGATTCACTTCACAACAACACCGTGAGACTGCCGTCACCCGGGACAGCGTGCTTCGCGCACCATAGTGAGAACACCAAGGCAGCAACCAATCACAGAGCACCAAGTAGGGCGGTGTATAAGGAAAATTAATTTTAATTTTAATTTTGCGCATGAGCTAAGTCAAAGTCAAAGTAAAAATCTTTATTTACAGAATAAAATGTTTAGGTAATACAGGTATTTAGTATTAGAGTAAGTCTTGTACCTGTGTGCAAATATATATTAAAATAATCAAATTAAATTGTACATAATGTCAAAAGCTTGAATAAATTATATAATACATTAAATTATATTGTATTTATTATATAATCAACTAAAATATTCCTTAACACTATAATAACACTTGTCAAGAAGCCATTTATTAATCTCAATTTTAAATTTATTCAAAGGCATGTCTTTTAAGTTATTGGGTAATTTATTATATATTTTAATAGCCATCATAGGAGCACTGTTTGCATAAAATGTAGAGCTGCATTTGGGATAAAATAATCTATTTTTATGCCTTGTTTGCCTTTTGAGAGATTCAGCGTGGGTTTTGAAGTAATTCGGGTGTCGCTTTACAAAAATACATATTTCTCGAATATACATTATACATGCATGGCAAAGGCAATATTCGTATCTTTTTGAACAAGGGCTTGCAGCTATCAAGAAACCACGCACCACATACCGCTCGCACACATTTCTTTTGCAATTTAAATCACATCAACAGTATTCCTCCACAAAGGCAGACCATATAATAAAAGAGAGTAACTAAGAGAGTGGAGTGACGGGAGTGAACTCGACCGACACGTTCGAAGTCTACAGCGCCCAAGCGCAGGACCGATGAACTGCTGCTGAAAAACGTAGAACAGTTGAAGTGAGAATCGTCACAGTCTTCCATTAGCGAGGTGCGTACTGAAGTATTAGATTTATGCAACACTATAGTGGTATTTTGGTCGCACGAACATTCTCATGACACACGTCATGGACCGTTTAATGCATCGCAGGTGAGCTTCGAGTTAGTAAAATATCACACGTCTTTACAGGCCGCCGTGCCTAGTGTGCTAGCGCGCTGAACGAACCGAATGTGCTGCTTCCTCTTGCTATACTTACGACACAGCTGTACGTGTTCGACTGCATACTCCACGAAAACTAAGGAGATCATAGTACACATCACATTCAAAGCCAACATTACGTTGAGGGTCGAAAGGTCGGAGTCGTGCAACAATGTTAACTTTAAATCATTTGTGGTGCAGTTCCCAACATGCTGAATTGAGACCTTCATGAAGGAAGAATATTGGACAAAAGATGAAGTATGTTGACACGTTCCATGTCACGTTTCATTGAGACGTTTCATGTACCGAGGTTACGTGATACCACGCAGCTAAACAAGACGCAGACAATATGTTTACAATAGTGGTAGTATAAATTACTAATAAATAAATAATTATTTTATCTGAGTATGTGTATTTACGGGCCTGTGTTGCCTGATGTAAATAAATAAAACAAAAGAGCAAATGTATCTAATAAAATACAAATTTCATGTATTCACTGATTTCTTAGGTAAGTTTTCTAAATGCTTACGTCGCGTTACTTTGAATTCAATAATTTATATATTTTTATTGCTATTCAATCAAAAGTTTAAATGAAGTTTTGAATTAAGGGTTATTTTAAAAATCTAAATTTTAATACCAGGCGTTCCCATATAGCGTGATAGAGTCAATCACTAAATTTCATCCCGAGAGTGTCGTAACGACAAAGAAGAGACGACCTGGTAAGACATGCAGGAAGTCGATGGATCAGATGGCTCAGGATCGTGCTTTGTCGCGTTCCTTGGGGAAGTCCTATGTTTAGCAGTGGACTTGTGAAGGCCTTTAATGATGATAATGATCGAAGATGTACCAGAAAGATAGTATCGTCGATAAACATCAGTATACCATCTCGTAATGAATGTCGACTACGGAAAACAACATCAAAGGTAATAAATATTACGATAGCTAATCCACGTGCTAATCGTGGCAAATCACCAAATACAATCGAGGAGTATTACTGTGGTGTACAGTAGAATATTCGATCTGTTCAAAGTGGTACTTAACATGCTAGTCTAATATTGATGAGACAAATTGAAAGTACATTATACATAACACTTTAGTAAATTTTTTGTTGAATTCAGGTTCAACGAGCGTAAAATAACTCAAAAAAGGGAAATCCCATCCATTGATTTGCGTAATTGATAAAAAGCACTGTTATTATGCGGGGTCAGCCAAACTTCCAAAGTCCAAAGCCAAAATATTCTATAACAAAGAACTTAATAAAAACTCTTGTTTCTGAATTCCAATTCAATGAAATCTCAAATATACTTCACTCAAATATACTTCACGTAAAAATGAGATGATGATAAAATTTTGCATTTCATATTTCAATGATTCTGAAATAATCCATTACGTTAAAGCCCATAAAATACTATTATAAATAATTAAAGCCCCAAGATATTTTAGTATTTTTTACTATATTAAGTCATTTAAAAAAAAATGTAAAAAATGTTTGATATCTGTGGAAACTTCCTTGGTTTTAGGATTAGTGTGTTGCAAGTGAGGAAATATAGATCTGGACATAGTCCTTCACTGCTGGCCGTATGAAGAATCTCAAGGTCTATGAGGTCAGGAGCTATGGAGAGCTTGCTTGGAGTTTCCCTGCGTGACGAATATTATAATAAAAATGTCCACAGTACAACCAAATTAACCGACATAGTCGAACGTATCAGTTAACTGAAGTGCAGTTAAGCCAATAGCTCGAAAAACAGACCACTGATAGAGAAGAAAGATTCTCAAGTACCGGTAAGCGAATTGCAGTCACTATTTTTTTTATAGGATAAGGGTGACAAACGAGCACACAGTCCACCTCATGGTAAGTGGTTGATGTGGCCCATAGACATCTTCATCTATCCTCGATTACGAATCAAAATGCAGATGCGTTGTCACCCGAGGACTAAGATGGAATGCCTCATTTCCAGTAAAAAGGGTTTCCGGTTCTCTACACACACCATACGAAATACAGCAGCGTTAGGCTGCTATTTTACGCTGGTATTCTGTGAGAGCGTGGTCCTTCCTCGGTCGAGCCGACCCATTCGTGCTACAACCATACTACTAATATAGCTGCAGCATGGCTCTACCACGTCAAAAAACTAGATGGCATGCCGACGTATTAAGAGATGCAGGAAGTCGATGGATGCCTATATGCAGTCATGGACTTGTAATAGTCTGTAATGATGATAATAGCGTAGTTATTTTATTTATAGCGTATTTCTAGGTTATGTTCAAAACATGTTAACTTTCTTCTTTATTGAATTGCTTCCCGCTTCCTATCATGTAACTCAAAAAGTCGAATTGAAAGACTTATTTAACTTTGATCAGATAACGTATGTGTGTTAGTTAAATGAGTGTAAACTCTATCTTCTTCTTATTTTTCATCAGCTCCTTATAGTCCTTTGAAAATAAAGATAAATATTACCTTACGAGGTAAGCACTCTACAATAAACATTCCCGCAAATACACTTACTGCTGCCACCTCCACTTGTTGGCACCTTCTGTGGGACATATAACCAGTGAAATTCAATCCGAGGTCCTGTTAGCACTAGATGGTAGGACTTATGTTCTGGCTAGAAGTCCGTCTGGGTAGGTACCACCCTCTTACCTATTACTGTGCCATGCAGTAGTGCATGAACTACTGTGTTCCGGTCTGAAGGGTATAGAGATTAGAGAGAGAGAGAGAGAGAGAGAGAGATTAATTACAAGCAGAGAGGCAATCCATTAGCCACTGATGACCAAGTGGCATCGCAATTAGAGGCAACGCATCAGTAGTCTCCTTTGTTTAAAGTTGTTTGCTATTGTCCATGGTCTGCAGCAGCCACTTGCCATCAGGTAAAAATATTGTAATATGTTATAATTTTCATGAGTAATTGGTAATTACATCAAAATAAGATTATTTTTCAGTAGGTTTTACGCTGTTAACAAATATTTACTACTACTAATATTTTTTTTAGCTTTTAGCTTTACTACTAATTAACTTTCACCAGCTTGCACTTCCATGACTGTCTGTCGGAGGCCGTAAAATATTCTAAATAAAATACTGGCTTCCATTTCCTTTTACCTCTGGTTGAGATAGAGGATGCTTATGTCACCTCTACACAGCGACACAAAGACGAGCTAAACTTGGTGATTACGGTGGCTATTAAAAATTATTAATAATGTTTGTGATAAACCGGCAAGCATTACTCGGAATCATATACTCACCAAGATGGGCAAACGGTTTGTTGAGCACAGAGGCGATAGCCTTGTTATTGTAATGCTGATCCCCATCACTAGTCTACGAAGTTTGGGTACAATTTATTTGAATGAATTTTCCATAATTAGCCGAACGCCCAAGCCTTGCCCATACACAGGGTACAGGTAAGAGTAGTAAGTCAGTATTCAAGAGAAAAGGTGGCATATTACGTCCCTGTCCTGTTTTGGTTATTACTTATGTTATTTTGGATATTTACTTATAAAACTTTCCTAAAATAAAACTTCCCAGGAACATTGTGAAACAATCGATTTAATACTCCCTTTCATTCCTTCACGATAAAGTAAATAATGAAAATAATGTGAACATTTAATTTCCGTACCGAAAAAATAAACATTTACTGCTTTATAAATTCAGACGTTGAAATAGCACACTAGGACACTAGAATCTCTACGCCTTTCTTCTTTGCTCAAAATGAAAACATTTTTGCGTTTATATCGGTTTTCTCATTTTACCGATATTAGTACTGTAGCAAAATGTGTCTGCCTTTTTTTCTGATCAATGTTGCGTACTATTTCTGAATGTGAAAAAAAACAACTTACAGAAATAATTAAAATGATAATATGAATAACAACTTTAGCATTCTTTCACTCATTACACCCTACAAAATTTATTACTACGTAACTATAATATTATATAGCTTATTCAATCAGAATGTAATTTGGTATCATGAGTGCAAAATCCGCATAAAAAACAAAGACCAATGTCTTTCGTCAACTGTCTCTACGGAATCTTTTCAGTAATTGAATCATTTAATATTTTATTCTACAAAAGTTGAATAAAATATTAAATTATTCGTAGATAAAAAAATATCTACGAATTGCTATTCCAATTCCTTGGTAAGGCCGTGGTGAGGATAATACTTACCTTGATTCAAGATTAAACAAAAACTTAGAGACATAAAATAATAGTTGATGTTCGAAACAAATCCACTACGTCATATTATCGTCTCTTGGGTGTAGTAAAGGGCGTGAGAAGGAAACTGAAACAGGATATGAGCAGCAGCATTTTCTGATAACTCAAAGTAATAAAAAACTGCGGTTGTCAACGCACCTGCCAAGCCTATCAACTATGGCAAAACCCTCCCTACGAGGACATCAATGGAGGAGGCCTACGTTCAGCTTATGTAGACATAGATAGTGGACTTTTGTAGGTAATAATAGATTGATGGATGGATTCAAGACAAACAATCCGATTCATCTTCAATTAGTTCTTAAGCAATACACATATTTTCCTAATTATGTATGTAATCAAACTTGTGGTTGTGAAACCAGAGCTTGTATGCTGAACTAATAGACTATATAGTGCTTTCGTTGTGTTATACTCATAATTTATTTACTATTTTTTTCTCTATCTGTTACCGTTACTTCTATTGTGTGATTTTTGTTGTGGAGACTAATAAAAACATGTAAATTTTACATGCATAAGTACCGAACGCCCGATCTTTTACGGGAAATATCAACCAATACCCACTACGCTAGCCACTAATTTACAAAGAGTCAAAAGCTATTACTATATTGATGCTACAGGAGTCGTGAAGGTTACAGCATCCAATTACCATCAGGTGGACTATGTGTTCGTTTGTCAACCTTATTCTAGGCTATATTATATTATACATTCAAGCTGTGGGCCCTAAGTCTGTGAAGACCACATGTAGTCCAATAAATCTGTGATAGCCTCTTGGCTACACAAGCAACACTGAAAAATAGTTTATAATATATACTTTTGTGGCACTATAGTGACTGAAGTAAATAAATCCTACACAGCTGATATTACCCAATAACTAAATATTATTTTAAGTGATGCTTTTGCAATAAGACAAATTTGAATATAATAGTAATAGGAGATATACTCGTATGTATCACCATAATCCTCATTACAGGCCTTTACAAGTTCACTGCTAAACAATAGGGCTCTCCTAATTTGACGGCTCCGTGGCGCCAATGGCTTAGCAATGAGTTGCAATGCTAAGGGGCGCGTGTTCGAATCCCGCACGGAACAAGTATTTTTATGGCCTACAAATAAGTGTGTCGGTCTGGCAAATCGAAGGTGAGTGATGTATTCGTCATTGATGTTGATGTCGTACCATTTTCGGTCCCGTAGCTTGAAAACGTCTTCCAAGGCTTTTGGTGAAGAGTTTCAGTTAAACCACTCAACAGTCTGATCCTGTACTCGGATAGCCATCGTAGCATTACTGTACGAAAAGTTCATACCTGCGTTGTATATAGGCATATAGTGGGTGTAAGCTTTTTTAATTGTCTACTTATAAAATATCTTCATGATATTGTCGTAATATTTAGAGTGAGAATAATTTTCAAAAATCGGTTCAGCCGTTTCAACATACACGTTAAATAGAGAACCCATCTTTTTTAAGTTGGTTTTATATAATGATTTCTTATATTTACGCGAACACTACAGATTTACATATTATGAACCTTTTTTGAAACGAAAAATAATACTTACATTTTGCAAATCATCTCAACCAAAAACACGGCGATAATAAATTGAAAAGAGGAGAACAATGCGGTATTTCATAATTGTTCAGACCGTTTTATTCCTGTAATTGGCTTCTGAGATTTATGACCGGCATTCCTGCAGGTTTTGTTCTTAAATGTTTAAATTCATTTATCGACGGGAGCATAGCAATTTACAATAATGATGATATCTAATTTAATTGACTTTAATAAATTAAAAACATTTAAGAAATTCTGAAAGTATCCAATGCAGGGTGATTCAACTCTGTATGAAGCCCGAGAAACTTGCACACAATCATAATTTTATCTATGTGTGGGGTGGGCGTGTAAAATTAAAGCGAGAAAAAGATATCGCCGTTTCATTCTTTCGCGTTGTTTCAGATTGCCATTTTAAAAATTAGATACAAAAATACATATAATAATAACTATTATATCGGAAGAAACTGAAATTTTTTAATTCTATGCTATATTTTTTCTTTTGTTTGCACCTTACAGTAATTATATACATATTACTTTGAGGTTTGCACAATTAATTGACCTACTAATTGATTAAAATTAAATTATGAAATATTAGCAGAATTCTATCAAGCGAAGCCATGAACTAAAAGAAGAAAAAAATGACATTTGTTTGTCAACGTCTTTCATACTGAAAATATTTTCTGAAATTGATTCAAATTTATTTAATTATTTAGATTTTAATATTTGTTATTGCGTTTTGCTTTAATTCAGTTATTATCGGTTCAGAATACTTCATTTTCGTTTGTAGGCAATTCTTCACGATTGTGTGTGTGAAGATTTTTTGTGAGATACTGACTCTGTATGAGATATTGACTATAAATTAATTTATTATTTTAAAAAATTATGCAAACAAAAAGCACAAAATCATCCGATCACTTTCTGCAGGTTTCCTATAATAAAAGAAGAAAAACTTTTGATAATATTGTGGTAAGTCTTTAAGCATTTTGAATTTATTCATCGTTATTTGTAGGGATTGTTACTATATTAACTCGAATTTTATCTGTTTCAGATCATGTATTTGGGCTGAGTTAAGTTTTCGACATGAGAATTTTGCTGATTTAAATTTACGTTAATGTTCTGTGAAGAATAGCTCTCACGATAACATATGTTATAAATCAATATTACGCGTGGAAATATTATCTGCAAAAGCAATAAAAAACATAAATAATAATATATAGTGTATAAAACAATATCTTCCAAAAAATAAAATTACATAACTATACCTATTTTTAGTTTTATTTTATCCCACATACTCCTCTAAAGTAAATTCGAGTAATTTTGGTGCAACCTCTCAAATGTATGGGAATTTACCCCATAGGTTTGTGAGGCTTGAGCGAAAGTTACTCGAATATGCCTTAAATAAAAAGTTCAAAGTTACACAATACAAAGGTTTGAAATTCCCGCTAAAAAAGTTTTATATGGGTGCCCACCGAGGCGCTTTTAGTGTACACTCATAAACATGTTTCCGTTTTTTAGTATGAAGTTGGCGTTCTTCTCTTGGTAGAGAGTAATTGTGTTCTGTGATCCAATGACTTCCGATATATGGTGGTACTACGCCAGACGTAAGTTTCTAAAAATGGTGATGAATTTTAAAAGTAGGTACAAAGGTTTGTGAAATTCTATATTGATCTAATGACTTCCGATAAATAGGTAAATAAGATCTGTTAATGCCAGACGTAAAATGTTCAGATCGGAGTTGGCGATGCGCCTGCCAAGCCTGGAAATTATGACAAATAATCCATATTTTTTTGATTTTTATGGGCTGTTGATGAAAGAAGCATTTGGTCGCGGGCCCGACGAATTTTTTTTTATTATAAAAAAAAAGAATTTAGATGGAACAAGAGTTTATATGGCCTACAAATAATTATTTCGGGTCTGGATGTGTGTCCCTGTGCAATTTATGTTTGTAAATTTAAAGTAAGCACACTTAATTTAAATTTACTTACTTCTTCTATTTACTTACTTCTCAGTCTAATAATAACCAAACTGATTTTCTTCTATTTTAGTCCATCTAGGGTAAGTGCCTGTTGTTTGATTAGCATTTATCTATGAATAGATATTGGTGGAGCGGTGGACTGCGATTCGAATGGTACCAAAAATATATGGTCTAATTATAGTTCTACAATTATTAACAACAATTCGATTTATAAATCCGGCTCGAATGGTACCGAACATGTAATGGTTCAGCAGTGGGCTGCGATTCGAAGGACCTTTGAAATTATGATTGTGTGGCGTGGTTCAAGGAACCAAAACAAAATGGCGTCGAGCTCCGCGTGTATGCTATATACTTTAGACTATAGACCCTTGCGTTAATTAACTAAATTCGTTGGCTGGCACGAAGGGACGTTGAGCTGCTGCGGGATAAGGAACAATAAATAAAACAGCTCATAATAAAAGGAATGAATAGCACAATACCTTGACAATGGGCGGCGTATCTCGTATCTTCTACCGCTGCTGGGCGCGCGATGAATTACGATGATACTTGAACACTTCCCGATAAATTCGTATGCACCAAAACCAACTTCCAGCGATTAAATAACAATTTATTAGTGATCGATGGCTGTAACTAAGCTTTTATATATGGTAGAGCCATGCTGAAGCTATATAACTGGAATAGTTGTAGCACGAATGGGTCGACTCGACCGGGAAGGACCACTCTCTCACAGAATACCAGCGCAAAATAGCAGCTTAACGCTGCTGTGTTTCGTATTAAACGAGGCTTTCCATCTTAGTCCCCACCGGTGACAACGCATCTGCATTTTGTTTCGTAATGGAAGATAGATGTAGATGTAGATGCCTACGGGCCACAGCAACCACTCACCATAAGGTGGACTGTATGCTCGTTTGTTACCCTTATCCTATTAAAAAAACTTATTTTATTAGCTAAGCAAATTTTTGATAAGTGTAGGGTTAAAAATATTTTTTTTTAATATTTAGTAAAGCACTAATTCTAGCCGCTAAATTCCATTATCGCACAACATCGCGAAAAAACTCATAAAACCATCCACATGCTTGGCGGATACCGGGTGCTTGGCGGTCCACCACTGCGTGATTTAGTATGTACTGACAGTTTTCTTCAAAGATGTGTGTGGTTTGGCGTTATTGTGATGAAAGACCACTCCTTTTCTGTTCATCAATTCCGGCCAATTTTTTTCTCAATATCTTGCTTGAGTCTCATTAGTTGATGGCAGTACAGATCCGAATCGATGGCTTTGCCTTGCGTTAAAAGCTCATAATAAACGATGCCCTTCCAATCCCACCATACACACATCATCACCTTATTGCGTACCCTAAAGTACCGTGGACATGAATTCATGTCCAGATTTTTGTGACCGTTGAGTACCGTGGACATGAATTCATGTCCAAATTACGTGCTGCTATTTTCGTCTTAATTAATATAAAAATACAGTATATTTTCAATTACAAACTGTTTCATTCGATTCTGAACGAACTAAAGAGTATAGCAAAGTTTTTTACTCACTCGGCTACATAGACAAATTAAAAAATAAAAGACAGTCACTTTCGGGTAGTTGGTGAGGTTAGTTGCGTAATTGTTTTCTTTTTGTGTTTGTGATTTTTGTTGGATTTTCTCTCAAAAACTGGTAAGAAATGTTAACAATCTTTACTAGATAATGTTTTGAATGATTTAAGTTACAACAACAGTAAATTTTTGTGTTTCAATTGATAAAAAAGGAAAAACAAAACACCTCTACGCGAACAATTTATAACGGTCAAGATAAAAAAAAAGATCTACCTTCTGAAATATTTAAATTTTTTATATATAGTTTATTGCATGTATGTATATTTATAAATAAAAAACATTATTTCTAAATGTTATATCTATATCATTGTATAAAAAAAATTAAGGAAGACGCTATAATATTTTTAAGAAAAAATTTTTGAAAATGAGGTAAAAAAACGCGCGTCTAAACTGTTTATGGTTGAACTTTAAGCAAATTTTGCGAGTGAAAAGTAGAATTATTATAATAATTACATGCATAATTTCGGTTCATTTTAGGAAGAGCATGTTATATAGATTATGAGAACATAAAATAAAATAAAACTTAATATTTTTCATTCAACAAACCAAATCTATTGGCAATAAATACACTTTTTCATGGTCCCTTAGAAACAAAGAGCTATACGAAACTAAATAAACATCTCAATGTCATTGTTATTGTTTCTATTCATCTACAATCTAGTCAAATTTCGGAAGCGTCGAAAGGAGTTTTTAAAACTAAAATACAATTAGATTACTATGTCCGACCGATTTGAGGTGGCTTTAATAATGAATAATATTCAAAGAGTCCGTTTGTGCGCAGACATTCGACTCATCAATTAGGTACTAGAACTTATATAGAAATGCTGACGCATTAGTTTTATTGCTTAGTCTAAATTATACGATATTATATATTTGAATATATTATCTAAAACAGAGGGACGGTGTATCCATAACTCCTCCTCCTAAGAGCAAAATTATCGGTAATATCATTTTGATGTTTTTACGATAATTTTGTATGTAAGGTATACATTTTTTCTTAACATGTATATAAAGAACAATAAGAAACTTAAAGCTAGGAAATTTAAAATTACATATGTTAGAACACTGAAGTTAGAGTCTTTTCTCCGTTGAGAGCACTTAAATCTGTGTAATAGATTTCACTGTGTTTTAAAGCATTTGACATATATTTCACTTCGTCCAAGTTGACACCATTCATGTTAATTACGCGTGTACTTGTCACGTTAATATTTTCACGTAAATGAGGTAAGTTGATGACTGAAACTGGTGGCGTTGCTTGTATTCCGTGTAAACACGGTGGTGATGAATATGAGTACCGTGTATCTCCAGGTCACAGGGCTCATCGCTGGTTAGTATATAGGTTCCAAAATTGGTTGTTTGGTGATCTCGGTACTGCAGTGCTTGGTCAGCGTCGTTTTTAGCTTTGTGAAACAATCCAATTTTCTGATTTAATTCGCTGCACCTTAACGTCTTCAATTGTAATAGCGTGTTGCGCAACAAGTAAGATTATTCTCAAATTTCATTAGCTGTTCTATGCAGGTAAGTCCAGGGTAGAGGGCTCTATTTTCTTCGGTACACAGGAAATCATTACCAGCAGCAAGGGGACGACACGGTTTCGTGACTGGTAAGTATTTCATTCCTTTCACCAGGAGGTAAGGATATTTTGGGAAAATGGCAATCGTTTCGTTTACAGATTCAGGAATAGGTATGGAATAAACCTTAAAATAATTGTAAGTATTATTATCAGTTAACGGAATCTCCATTATAAATGCTATCTGGTTTTTCTTAAGATAAGATTTTACACTTATGGTTTGTTCTAGTTTTACCAAATTAGTTTCTGTTGGTGGGTACACTAAATTTTCGGTATTCGATATTAGTTTTAAATGATCTAAAAGTTCTAGAATTTACTATAGATTGATGAAGTATCGATACTCTACTAAAAGCTAGAGCAGTCTCTATTTCACTTAATTTATAAAATATAGTTCGAAAATTACTTATAAATAAATTAAATAATCCAAAATATACGTAGAGAAAACCCAGTTATTTTCTAGTCGTTAAATGATTTAGCATTGTCTCTACACTTTTCAAGCGTGCATCCAGCATAACGGAATTATTATTTAGGGTTTCCGTGGCATTAATAAAGCTGTCTAACATTTTGAGACCAAGGTAAGTTTCTTAGATACGATAATTGGTTGTGACTTAATTCCGAAATAAGTTTATCATATTTAAGAGCATCTTCATGATCGAGGTTTCCTGTAATAATTTTAGAACAGAACCTAATGGATTTAAGATCCCTCTTTAAAGCGTTGCGGCATAAGTTGTTGAAATTTTGAACGGTAATATCGCGTATGTACTACATGGGTTTTAACACTGATAAATCACGAGGGTATGGCTCTTTACTCAATTAGTCTACTAAGCTTATGATATTGAGCAATAATTAGATTTAGGTCGTCATAAACATTCTCTAAATTTAAAATCTTTATTATAGTCCAGTGATCTGTTTGGGCATATGCTTGTCCTTGTTTTACCGGAAGTATCCCTGGGTTTTCCTCAAGTGACTGCAGATGATGGGCCAGGATCGGCTTCGCAATCATCAGTATGCACCACCTGTGGAGGGCGTTTGATATTTTTAATTGGAGCTTTAGTCTTCCTTTCTCCTATTTGTATTGGCACTATATTTCTTTCGACCTTGCCTACTACCTTAGCCTTAACATATCGCGGTTTGTCCTGTTTCTTTTGTTTGTATCCTTAGCAAATATAGTCTTACCACACTGAAATACTATCTCACCTTCACCGCCTTGCTTTTTCCTAATCTTTTCTTTAATTGCTACCATATTTTCTGCTAAATATTTGTATAAGAATTTTGTTCGCTTTGCATGGTCTCTTACTAAGTGTTGTAAATACTGCTTATCAAATTCTGTATTAAACGGCTACCCGTGTCAGTATGTCCGAAAACTACCGAAGGGTGTAAGTTCTGTTACCGCATGAATAGTATTATTATATGCTAGTACGGAATATGTCATAACTGATGCCGCATCAGTAGGTTTTCTTTCGTATTTTGCCAATCTATAAATTTCTATTATTGTCGAGTGGAAGCGTTCTATAAGCCCCATCGAGCTTGGGCTATTTGGAGTTCCAATGTGCTGCTCAATTTTATGGCTTAAGAATTCTTTAATTAGTTCATTGTTAAATTCAGAGCCCGGATCTGAACTTATCTTTTTTGGTATCCCGTAAAATGAAAAGTACTTCATTAAAGCTCGGACTACTTCGGGGGTGGATCTATTTGCAATTTCTATCGCTTGGCCTAATTTGCAAACGCATCTATGAGAGTCAGATAATGTTTTCCTTCGATGTTAAACAGGTCTATAAATATCTCTTGAAACGGAGCATCTTGGGTCTGGGTTAATTGAAGAATAGGTTTAATTGGCTTTCTGTCATATTTCATTTTTTACACGCAGTGCAACTATTTATTATTGCTGAAACAGTTTCTTGTAAATTATCCCAATAGTAATTTCTGCGGATTCTAATAACTAGCGTCTTTAATGCCCCGGTGACATGTCTTTCCTTCGTGATACTTAAGTACAATCGCCCTTTGTTCTTTTTCGTCTTCAACAAAAATTACTCGTTCCGTGCATTCATAAAATTGAACCATGCCCTTTTTGAAAAGGTGTATTATAATATTGCTAAATTGCCTCGATGTTCTTTTCGTTCGAAATATATAAAATATTTAATTTTAGGCCTAATATATTTCTTTAAAAATTCTTTAATTAATTCGGAATTATCTAATGGTAAAAATACTTCTAATACTTTTTGTTTTTCCCTAGAAATATCTTTAACCTGATATTCATTTTTAAACCATGAAAATATTAATATTTGATTTGGCTTTGTATCGATAGCCTCGTGTAGTATTGGTATTCCGTTTGACTCTAATTCTACGGCTGAATGCACAGTTTGGGACTTACTAGATTCTGAAGGTGATCGAATTGATATTCGGAAACCTTTTCTGAACTACAAATTGATATTGTGTCGGAACGAGACATAGACCGCGGAAACAGTACTTGAGTCTGATATTGTCACAATGGACGTTGTGTCATTATGTCTTTATTTTGAGTGTTTAATTTTCAATTTCCTTAACTACGTCTTTCAGATGCTCCCTAAGCTTATACTCTTTGCTGTCGAAATTAACGTCCATCGAATGACCTTCGTCGTCTGAATTTAAGGCATTAACTTTAATTCTGGATAGGGCATCGGCATTTGTATTTTGTTTTCCATTTTATAAATGATTTCAAAATCGTACTCCTGTAGTCGTAATCGCCATCTGGTGAGCTTACTGTTTGGTTCCTTTAATGAATAAAGCCAAACTAAGGGTCGGTGGTCAGTATAATTATAAATTTTCGTCCGTAAAGGTACGGTCGGAAATGTTTTACGGCCCAAATAACAGCTAAAAGTTCGCGTTCGATGGTGCTGTATCTACTTTCAGTGTCACTAAGCGTCCTACTAGCGTATGCAACAGGTCTATCACTACCAATAGGTCCCTGTGATAGAACTGCTCCTAAAGCTATATTAGAGGCGTCAGTCGTCAAAATAAAGGTTTTATCGAAGTCCGGTACTGTAATAAGGGTACACTCGTTAGTATTTCTTTACATTTTCAAACGCATTGATATATTTTTCATCGATGATTATTTTATTTCGCTTTTAAGGCATGCAGTTAGAGGTTGTGTGATCTTAGCAAAGTCTTTTATGAAGCGTCGATAGTACCCTACCAGCCCTAAGAAACTTTTAATTTCCGTTGTTGTCTTAGGTATAGGAAAATTTAACATGGCATTAATTTTGTCTGTGTTCGGACGTAGCCCTTCTTTGTAATGGTATGTCCTAAATATAAAACCTCTTTCCTTAAAAAATTCAGACTTGTCTAATTGAACTTTTAGATTAGTCGCCCTAATTCTGTCAAATATCGTCCGTAACTTTTGTATATGTTCTTCCAGACTTGTCGAAAACACAATTATATCATCTAAGTATACCATACAGTGTATCCCTGTAATCCCTCAGCACACCGTCCATGGTCCGCTGAAAAGTTGCAGGAGTTGTCTTCAGGCCAAACGGCATCCTAAGGAATTCGTAATGGCCGTTTTGAGTGCTAAAGGCTGTTTTTTGCCTGTCTTGTTCTTCTATTTCGATTTGGTGATAACCACTTGCCAAGTCGATTGTACTGAAATAAGAACTCTTCCCTAACTTGTCAAATAAGTCTGTTATGTTTGGTAGTGGGTATTTGTCGTCTATGGTTATGTCATTCAAACGTCGATAGTCTATAACCATACGAAATTTAATTTCACCAGATGCATCCATTTTTTTGTACTAGGTGTACGGGAGCATTCCATGGCGAATGTGACTCCTGAATGACATTGTCCTTCAATAACTTGTCTACTTGCCTATTTATCTCGTCTACTTGCATTGGTTTGACGGTAGGGTCTGACATAAATTGGTCTTCATTTTTGTGCGTATCTTATGTTTAATTTCGTTAGGAAAGTCAGTGGTAATTTGTCGCAGTAAAATATGTCTTTAAATTCTTGGCAAAGTCTAAAAATTTTGTCGCGTTCCTCATCAGTGTGATTAAGTCTTAGTTTAAGTAGATTTTCCTCGAGTACTTTATCGATCTCTAAGTCACTATAGGTACATGTTAAGTTTATGTCACATTGAGTAGTCGTATCATACTTAGTAACTGTAAAAGGTCGTGTTACTGTTAATATCATTTCTTTGTCAAGGACGTTCTGTATGACGGTTGCGGCATAGCCGTTAACGCAATTTACCAATGCACCAGGCATTCTACACCGCTGACAAATTCTTATAGTTAATGATTGCCTCCAGAACATTGGTCTGTAGGCAACTTTACGCGCTGCTCTGATCGTGGTGGTAGTATTATAACATAATTTAAGTTATTATTAACTATTGGTATGCAAGTTGTTTTTGTTTTAAGTACAAGGTCTTTAAGGTCTATAATTGTATCTAGTTTTTCAATAGGTCGTTACCAATGAGACCGTCATATCGAGAGTCGACGTCATATAGATAAAATTTATGACAATCTGAACTCTTGAAAGTGGGTGGTAGAGGGATTTGTATCACCTCATCGTGTCTGCTAGAGGCGGGTACTGACTACTTCGAACGGTTCATGTTATATATTGATAGAAGTGTTGATATGCCTTACGGGGCTGATAAAAGATCGAGTACTACCTGTGTCTATCATTAATTTTGCATCTATTTCAGGATATGAATATAGGGTAACTTGAGATTCGGATCACAATTTATTTCTATGACTTTTGTCTCCGATGGAGGCTTTCATGTGAAAATTTTCAAGAGTTTGAGGTTGAGTTCCGTCTGTAAGTTCGTCGTAAGTCATTTCGTTAACGGTTTCAGCGGATGGTATCAGTTCACTGTCATATTGCTTACATACCGTCTGTGTCATAATACTCATCACAGTACTGTCCGTCATTTTCTTAAGGTCAACTCATTTAGTCTAAAGCCAGGCTGTGGCCTAGGAGGAGCTGTCCTCATGGAAACGTCAGTCTCTTGAAAATTGGGTTTTTGAGTTTGTGGTTTATTAACAAATTGTGTTGGCATATGGCCAAATTGTTGTTGAGGTCTTTGACCAAAATGTTGTGGCTGAAAGCCCAGTTGTGACGGTAACCGAACTGTTGTGGCTGAGGGCCGAGTTGTGGACGGTAGCCGAACTGTTGTGGTTAAGGGCTGTTGTGCCGATAACCAAATTGAGGTGGACGGTAACCTATCTGTTGCATTGGTTGAGGACGAAAGCAGGTTGGGGCATCTTAAATTGGCTTTGATTTTGAATGCCGAAATTAAATTTTGGTGTAATATTATTTGGAAACACTGGTTTGTATCCGTATGGTTGCATTACCGCGTGGGGCGTACTACCGAATTTAAATCCTGTGTTGGAACTGATGTTTGAGGCTGCCTTAAAGCTAAACCGCTACTACTGTGGATACGATTACGCATATTGTATTGGTCATGGAAGTTGACTTCTAGTACAATGCTCAGGGCGTCCTAAAGTCGCTGGCTCTTTAATCTCACTATCCGAACCATATTCTCGGAAGATTGTAGGAATACGTTTAGAGCTGTATTGTTGTAAATTGCTAATTTAGCGCTTTAAGATTACTATCATCCGATATGTTCACTTTCGAAATTAATAATGATCGAATACTTTGAATACGGTTACAAAAATCTTGAAAGTTTTCGCCAGATTTAATCTTTAAAGATTCTAATTCAATACTAATACACTTCTTCACGGGGGTCTCCGAAATGTTGCGTTAGCAAATCTTTCAACTGAGACCACGACACAACATCCTCCTGTTCCGATAAGAGTGACGCCGCGTTATCTGTAAGCCTACTGGTTATAGAATGATAAACGTATAAATTTTGTTCTTCGTCACCCCTATACCTACGAATGACATATTCACATTTCCTCAAAACAAATTTAACTGTCTTTTGTCGCCAAGTGGAATAAGCTGTAGCATTTCTGTAGGAATGGGATTAATTACAACGGTCTGTCGTTCTGCTGCCATTGGTTGTTCCATCGTTATAGAGTAATGCACGAGTCAGAGGAGTCAGTTAGTATAGAGCGCTATTTTATGCAATAACACAAAATATAAGGTAGAACACACTAAAGCATATATAAAATATAATTTATAAAATAAAAGTTTATTTAAAGTATAAAATGTAAAAGTTGTAAATGTAATGAAAAATAAAATTAAATGAAAGAAAACTGTATTATATCTCTAGCCTTTATAAAACATATATTCTTTAATTATCAAGTAAAGCTTTAATTATATTTAATTTATTAATTTTATAAAAGTCTTATTTTTAAAACGTTTAATAATCTCAAAGTGAAAGGGCACTCTGTGTCCCGTATTCTTATCACTGTTATGTTACGCCTACACTAATAGAGTGTCTATTACTAAATATATTTAATTGAAAAACCAGATACGTTATAATGAGAGAAGTCCGATCTCAATAATAACAAATTTAAATAAAAATGGAGGATAATAGTGGTATCAAGGATGGTGAAAAGTTTTACCACCAACCAGCCGCTATTCCCATGTCTTCCGCTTCCTCGATGACAAATTTCTTTGGTTCTTGATTTGCCCAACAGCTATTCGCGCTGCTGTCACGAATTCAGGCGAATTTGGACACCTGAATATTTCGAGAGACACAGCCTTCACGAACAATCCTACCGGCTGCGCCAGTCAAATTTCGAAGCGTCGAAAGGAGTTTTTAAAACTAAAATACAATTAGATTACTATGTCCGACCGATTTGAGGTCTTTAATAATGAACAATATTCAAAGAGTCCGTTTGCGCAGACATTCGACTCATCAATTACTAGGAACTTATATAGAAATGCTGACGCATTAGTTTTATTGCTTAGTCTAAATTATACGATATTATATATTTGAATATATTAATCTAAAACAGAGGGACGGGTGTATCCATAACTATCTTATCGGCTTTCAAGAACTGTAACTCAAACTTCTTAAACGTAAACAAACAAAGGTGACAAAAAAGTTGACCTGGCGCTGCGCGCCGTGATTATTTCAAGCGGCCCCCGTATATTGTTTTTTTTAGTGCGGCGGAAGCTCAGCGGTTAATCCGTTTTACACAGTCTGTGGAGCTTGATTACTCTTTGACCATGATCTTTTTCGCACGTTCTTGTCGTAGGTGATCTATTTTTCATCACCAGTGGTCAATCTTTCAAAAATGGTTCGTTTTCATAACGTTTCTATAGATAATCGCAAATGAGTACACGATTTATAAGGTTTGTTTCAGTGAGCTCGTGTGGTACCCAAATAGGTCGGGGAAAGGTGCGAAAAAGATCATGGTCAAAAGGTAGTCAAGCTCCACAGGCTGTAGCGAAACCCGGATTAACACGCAATAAGGTGATGCTGTGTGTATGGTGGGATTTGAAAGGAATAGTTTATTATGAGCTTTTACCGCCGGACGAAACTATCGATACGGATCTCTACTGCCAACAGCTAATGAGACCCAAGCAAGAAATTAAGAAAAAATTGCCGGAATCGATCAACAGAAAAGTGTCTTTCATCGTGATAACTTCAGACCACACACATCTTTGGCCACTCAGCAAAACTTGAGAGAGCTCGGTTGGGAAGTGTATATTCACCCTATAGTCCTGACCTTGCACCCTCAGATTTTCACCTGTTTCGGTCTCTTCAGAATTCTTTGAGTAGTGTTAGGTTAACATCAAGAGAGGACTGTCAAATCTACTTGTTGCATTTTTTTGATTAAAAATTCTAAGATTTCTACAGCAATGGGATTATGTCACTACCTACAAGATGGCAACAAGTTATCGAACATAATGGCATATACATATTATAATTAAATGTAATTAAACTTTGAAAAAAAAAATGTCTTATTAAAAGGCAGCATTACCCTAAAAAGATTTGAGACGACGAGAAAATGAGAACAATTGAACTAGTTGCCAACATTCGTTTAGTTTAACCATTTGTTGGTTGCTTTTAACATTACAACAGCAAATATTGGTTCCAACAATTGAAATATAAATGACAAAATCTCTACACATCTTCCATCCCTACGCAGGATTATAATGATTTATAGCACGCAAAACTCGGGTCGCGGATATTTACGGTATACTCGTAGGAAACACTGGTTAAATGTCCAGACGATTACATCCATGATACGAGTACGTAACATATGTTACAATTATTTTTAAATAGATTAAAGGGATTTTCTTCCTGTTATGTACTTTGAAATATTTTTGTCAAAAAATATTTAAATAGAGAAGAAATATAGTTTCCCTTCTTGAAGAGCTACCTACCTACGAGTACATTGATGGCATAAAATAAGTTACTATTTATCGTCATAATTATCATTATAGCCTATCGAAGTCCGTTTCGGAACACAGACCTTCCTAATAGATTGCCTCATGGTGAATATTTGCCATAGCTGCCACGCTTGGCAGGCGTTTTAGCAACCGCTATTTTTTATTCAGGGAGATGAACAGCAGTGAATTTTGAGTGAGCTGATGGACATCTCTGTTTCAGTTTGATGAAATAAATACCATTAATGAAATTATGCTTTCTTCATATTGTTGTTTTACTACACGTATAAATAATACCATCTCTACTCAAATACAGCAAAAAAAAAACAATTAGATAAAATTTTGCGAATAATATTTCTGTAGGCCTATGAGTTTAAATTGTATTGTATTGTATAAGCCAAAGGATTAATCGAACGTCGATTCAATACAATTTGCTAGGTATTTAGGATACTATTTATTGGTCTATAAAATTTGGTAGCAGTGCTACCGAAATTATTTGAAATTCCTCTTCATTTCAAATTTTGAATCATTTACAATCCTCAAAGCAAAATAATAGAGAGCTAAGCGTAGCCTACTTGTGTCACAAAGTTTCCAAGTATTTCCGTTAGTGTATTTGTTTCCTTGTACAGTTATTTTAACATAATATATCTTCACGTAACAACACCAACAACAACAATTCAGTACAGAACTAGTGGTAAATTAAAAATGACTTTCAATAAGAATAACACATGTGATTTATATTGAATAAAAAATATTCTATTCTATTCTAATAACAACAACTATAACAAATTAAAACAAGTCTTTAGAAGCTTTAGAACCTTATTCATAACTATGATATACTCTCTATTATAAAATGAAAACACATACGGTCTCAAACAAAATTCGTAAAAAAGTAGTTATCTAGAGTAGTATATTTGCCAAATTCGAAAAAAAAAACAGAAACTTGAAATTTGGCATGAAAATTGATCAATATGCGTATAAAGAGAAACATCAGAAAACAACTAATTATTACCGGTATATAACTTTATTCACATTTATCAATAAAATAATTTTTATTTAAAGATTTTTTAAGTGAGAAGGTCAAGTAATTATTAAGATTCATAAAACAATAAAACTTTTTAAAAATTAATAATATCCCACCAAAACAAAAAAATAATATAATCTGGATACATCTTGCGGAAATCCAATATAGGAGTATCAAAGATGTTAAAAGTTATTTATTTGGCTAATATTTGCGTTGTCGACGCGTTTAGCTAAATAACTTTTAACCCCGAACGTCGTTTATTGTACAGAGTTTGGCCCCCTTTCCGCGTGTGTATGTTTTTGGTGCGATAATATTTAACTCGTCGAACGTTACTCAACTATAATCTCACAGTTGCTGCTGAAAGCTATCATCTGTGCAAAAAATATTGTTATGTGCTAAATATTTCCGTCTCACAAAATAATAAAATAGTTTTTGTATACATGTTGTTGTTAACATGTAAGTGTGTTTGATAATATTTTTTCATTATTTTATATACTACAAATAATATTTTTTTAAATATGAATTTTCGCTTTTAATTTCAAGTTGCCTTAAATCACCACCAACATCATCGTTACAGCTCATCACGTGTGCACGGCTGAACATAGGCCTCCCCCACGAATGCTACAAATTACGATCCTGAAAAATCTGCATCATTTCGCAATTGAAGTAATAAAATAATTTAAATTTATTTAAATTTATATAATTTTTTGACAATCCTTATCTTAACCTGTTTCATATAATTTATTTTTTGGTATAGGTAAGAGACATACGATAAATTAATAGTGGATTTTGTGACCCATAGACACGTTCGAATAAGAATCAAAATAAAAATGCGTTACCATCCCTGAGAACTAAAATAGAATGCATCGTTATGAGTAAAGTCCCTGATTTTCGTCAGTCACTATCGGAATATAGCATCATTATGCTGCTATTTTACGCTGGTATTTTGGAAAAGTTTGCTCTATCTCCGATTTACCCATTTGTGGTTCGGCCATGGTTCACTGCAGCGTGGCTCAAAAAAAATCAACTTATAAGTATTTAAAGTTTTATTTAAATACTTATAAGTTGATTTTTTAGTTTCACGGATTTTATCGCGTATATTAACTTATTTTATATTCCCGACGTTTCGAGTACTTTACAGCACCCATGGTCACGGGGGGGACTGAGGTATTTGACGTCCTAATGTCATAGTTAACCACGGTTACCTCCAGATTAAAAATTATTAATTTTTGTTCCGATCTACGCAGTGTGAACTTACAGTATCTTGAAGTCTTGCAGTTGTATGCTTGGGTTGGGATTTAATTTTATTAATTATAGGATCCCAAGCAGATGGTAGCACCCAGCCATCTTCTCTATTGAAATTAGGATGTTTTTTGATTTCAATAGCCTCACGAATCATCCTTGGAAGGAATAGGTGTTCTTTAGCGAGGATTTGTGGTCTATCAAATATAATGTAGTGACCGGGGCGATCCTGTACATGTTCACAGACTGCAGACTTCCCGGAGCGTCGATTCTTCACATCAGCTATGTGTTCTTTAACGCGGGTTTTTATTGATCTTTTAGTTTGTCCTATATAAGAGAGACCACATTCACAATCAAGCTTGTATACTCCTGCATCTTGCAGAGGGACATTACACTTGACTGATGGTAAAAACTGACTAATCTTCTTCGGCGGCTTGAAGTATGTTTTAATGGAAGCACGCTTCAGGATGTAGCCAATCTTGTCAGTGACACCTCTGACATATGGCAGTACAGCAGGCACTCGCTCGACTGTGGCCGGTTTCACTCGTTCACTGTGACGTAGGCGCGGGACCCTCGTTGTCGTGCAAAACTTGCTTGACGTGTTTGAGCTCGGCGGCCAGGTGTTTACTGTCACAGATCCCTCGTGCTCTCTGAAACAAAGATTTACCCACGGTAGCTAACTGTGAAGGATGGTGATGAGAGTCACCGTTTAAATATCTATCTGTATGGGTCTTTTTTCTATACACAGTGTGGCTCAAGGTGTTAAAATACCTCAGTCCCCCCCGTGACCATGGGTTAATATACGCGATAAAATCCGTAAAACTAGTTTTATTTAAATGTGTAGTGTTCGCGTAAATATAAGAAATCATAACTTATAAGTAGTTAAAGAAAAATAAATCTTTGTATATCATAGTTGTTTCCATTATTTGGAATTATAATAGCGCTATAATAATCCTAAAATCCTAATATTAATAGAAAGAAAGATCCATACTTGCCGATATTTCAGTGGTGAAATTGACCTACACCCGCCACAAAAACCGAAGCGAAATTTCCAAAGAATCTTGTGACACGCAATAATCAAGAAAGTTTTGCACGACAAGCTTAGAGTCGACAAGTTTGACGGCCCGTGGAGGCCACCACGCCACGGTTATTAGCTAAAACTGGCGAAGTGCGTGTCGGCTCACGCACAATGTAGAGGTAGGGTTCCGTAGTTGCCCGTCACAATACGTGGGCTTCGTTGATAATGAGCATAATAATAATAAAAAATGATAAAAAAAGAATAAAAAATAAGTGAGTTCGCGGTTTGACCGCTATAACGATTAAAAATGGCCCAAATAAGAAGATCATAACTGAAGAACTTATTTTCATTTCAGCCTTATAGGGAGTGAGTGGTATTCAAAAAAGATTAAAAAAACTTTTCGATTTTGATAATAATGCCCTACCTATCCCGCAAATGAAAAAGTAAAGCTAATAGCAGTAATGCATATAAGTAGTTTTCTTCATAAAATGTTTATTTTTAAAAGTTTACAATAACATTACAAAGTTATTAATGCAGCTAGTTTTAGGTCATTTTCTATGGAGTTGTAACAAAATTTTAACCAATCTAAGCGCATTTTATAAGTTGGTAGATTATTACTCGGTAACTTCTTAATTCTACCTAACTGTGATAGTTTTCCTTATATAATAATAATAATAAAAATAATAATTATTATTTATTTATTGCATTACTGTGTACAATAGTAAAGATGACATATTATAAAAGGTAACAACAGTTGCCTCATCAGGCGTGCAATAGATTTACAATATTATCTTATAAGATAAAATGTTTAAAAAATGCTTATAAGAATGAAAAACACAGTATTAAGTTTTAAAATTATAAAATTCGTTTAACGTATAAAACGTATGTTTCACCAACCAGTTTTTTAGTTTATGTTTGAATTTGGGTGTTTTTATTGTTTTAATTCTATTGGGTAAGTGATTGAATACTTTAATTGTTGTTATGCACTTTTGTAAAACAATTAAAAATTTAATTTTAGGTAGTGAAAGATCCTTTTGATAGCAAGGGCGTAAATTTTGCCGCGTTGAAAGTTTCTGTTTGAATAAATCGCAATTATTTCTAATAAATAGGTACAACTCTAAGATATATATTCCAGTTAAGGTTAAAAAACGTTTTTCTTTAAATAAATTCCTTAGGCTTTCTCTCTTTGTCTTACGGTATATGATACGCAAACATCGTTTCTGTAGTATAAACGTTTCATTTATGTTAGATGCATTACCCCAAAAAATTATACCATACAATAACAGTGGATAACATAGTATTCATTTCTAGTAACAGATTCAGAGGTTGATCAAGAAAGTATTGAAAGAACAAAGCAATAACTCGAAATTTTCTTGTTAATCTTTTTTATGTCTCATTTCCAATTGGGGTGAGAGTGAATTTTAACTCCAAGAAAGCTTGTATTATCTACTTCCTCTACGACTGAGCCATCAAATGATATTTTTAAATGGATTGGATTGGTCTTATAATTTCTAAATTGGAGAATTTTAGTTTTAGTTATATTAATTGTTAGGTTAACAGACTTTAGCCAGGTCACTATGCCTTTTATGGACTTATTAATTTCACTTTCAAGTTCTGTATTATTTATTAGCTTACCGGTATAAAAAACTAGCATCATCAGCAAAAATTATTGTTAAATGTTTGGTGATATTAAATATTTCGTTAATATACATATATTAAAAACAAAGAAGGTCCGATTATACTTCCTTGAGGTACACCAATGTTGACTTTTTTAAGCTTATACTTAACTGTTTCAGTAGTTTTAGTATTATTATTATATGTATCAAAAATAGTTGCTTGATATCGATCTTCAAGGTATGAGATAACTTAACTTCATTATATATAATACTATTGTGTATACTTTTCACATTTCCAAAAACAGCGGTTTAGTTGGTAGAGGACACACACACACACACACACACACACACACATGACTCTAATGAAAAATACCACTTTAAAGCTAAATATTTCGCAAACGGACTCCTGAATTGAAAATATGTTGTTCCACACTCCCAATGTTTTTAAAAGACCTCCAACGATACCTCACATGATGGAATAGACGGGTAAAAAAATATCATCCTCCGTTTACTTGTATGGGAAGTACCCGAAATAAAAATGTTTTTTAAGATTTTATTTCACAGTTTTATAGGCGTGATTAATATCTATAATTATGCCAAATTACAGATTTGTAGCACCTAAGGTCTCTGAGAAAAACAGCGTACGGACGGACGGACGGACGGACGGACGAACATGGTGAAACTATAAGGGTTCCTTGTTATGTAACTACGGAATTGCCATTTCAGCAAATTAGTTTCTCTCTTTTCAAATATATAATATGTAGAAAATTATAAGAAATGATACAAATGCATAGTTTTGTAAGAATACTAAGGCGATTGTTTTTTAGTTCTAATCCTATGAGTTTAAACGACTGACTTTGCGCGCAGCTTACAGAACTGCTACACCCATTAATTGACTTAATTGTTACTGTCCGGTAAAGGGCTATTCAATTTCTGGTGCACCTGCAGGATAAACTGACAGTTTATTTCCTTTCACGATCTATTTATGAAAATGTAAATATTTGCTTGTTAGTCGCCGTAGTCGATAACTACGGTAATGTCACGCTGCAGCGTATTAAGATTAGATTTATTTCCTTAAACATTTAAATTATTGTAATTGTAACCATCATTACAACCATTCAAAAGTCCACTGTTGAACGTAGGCCTTCCCCAGGAAATGCCATGAAATACGGGCCTTGCCACCTGCATCAGTCGGCTTCCTCCATGTCTTACCAGGTCGTCACTTCATCTAGTGAGGAGCCGCCCAACACTTCGCTAACCGGTACGAGGCTGCCACTCGAGAATCTTTCTTACCTATCGACTGTCGGTTCTTCCAGTTATATGGCCAGCCTGATGCCACTTGAGTTTGCTGATTTGTGGGCTATGTCGGTCACTCAGGTTCCACGTGTAGCATTTCAATTCATTCCAGATCATTATTCTCTCCATAGCTCGACCGAACTTTTATTTCTTATAAATGATAATTAATTTCAATTGTTTAGATATAACTTTTAAAAATAAATATCATCATAATATGAAGTACTGCGAAGCAGTATAATATGACAATACCATGCTGCATTTTAATCATGTGTTTTAGGTATGTTTTACATAATGTAACACACACCATATGGCATTCCGTGTGTGTCTTAAGAGGCGACGGAGGGAAACAAGCAGAGATGAGCAGCAGCGTCTTCCTTATAACAACAAGAACATAAAAAAACTGCGGCCGCCAAGCCGCCTTCCAAGCGTGGCAACTATGGCAAATATTCCCTTATGAGGTAATGCTTTGAGCCTATATTCAGCAGTGTCTTGATGTACATTAGTATAGAATTAAATTTTTCGAACCTAAGTCTGGCGCCCGGCACACGATCGATTGCAAAATTTCAATTGTAGCTTAAGCGATGCATTTTTTTACATAAGTTTTCGTATTACTATGCTTCGCAAATTAACATTTTTTTTGAATTATAGATGTTTTATTGAGTTAAGTAATCGTCAGCAAGCTTTTTAAAATATAGAAAAATGAAAATGTGTTCCAGCACATTCCGGACAAGGAGCATCCATTCACACCAAATGCGTTTGAAATAAGTTGTGCGCCATATGGCTTAGATAGCTTGTGCACGTGGAAAGAGATACGCTAATGGTAGGTTGAGAGATTAAATCTGTGTATTTTTTATTGATTTTTCGTTAAGGAATAAAAATACAAATAGCGACACTATTTACTCGAACTCCATGAGACATTCTATGTGGAGGCCTTTGTTTTGTGGTGGACTTCAGACGGGCTGTAGGTAATGGATGGATGGATGAATTTAATAGATTCTTTGTTTATTCTATTTTCAAGTAGCCAGTAATTTAAAATACTGCATACATAATAGTAATGTTATTTTTGAGTATAATTCAAATCTCAGTGAATTGATAACGTAGATTTGTATAATTATGCACTTCAATAGAATAATTTTCGTGATACGCTATAGTTTTTATGAAGTGACAATGTATTGGCACTGCTTATAAAAGTTTTGTATCTTTAAAGCACTTTTATACATTGAGGTTAATTTGTTATAATTAACGATTGTAAATTTTTCTGCCAAATAAATATTTTTACAATTTACCGTCATACTCTTAATTTATAGTTTTACGGCATTAACTCTATAATAATTGCCTCGATGTCTCTGACACAGCATAAATGTCTTTTGCCTAAAATATAATTGCAAAAATTTCAAATTGGATAAGTTTGAGTCTATAAAATTTATATAAAATAATAAACTATGCCGCTATAAAAACCATTTAATAAAAATGAACAGTACAAATAAAAAAATTGTAGTGTAGTTAATTTTGCAAAATCCTGGAAAATATATAGTACAGAGATAAACGTTTTCCATTTATTCGTTGAAATGTCTATCTAGACTCTAGATTAATCAATGTTTACCGCGTATTACAATTTAAATTGAAGCCTTTTTAATCGTATCCGAATGAATAAACATCAACGTTATTATTTAATTGTTGTTTTAATTATATTAATTAAGCTGAGAGGACGTAATGATGATGAATGTGTCATAAAACAATCAATACGTAATAAAAATAAATTGACTACTAAAATATATACTATATCAAACATAATACAACATAATAACAAATGGATTAGTAAGCTGAAGTGGCAATGGCCCGGCCATATAGCTCGAACAACCGACAACCGGTAAGCGAAGTTTACACTAGATGAAGTGATGACCTGCTAAGACACGCAGACATGGAATTCCATGGATCCAGGTAGACCGTGCTTTGTGACATTCCTTGGGGGAGGCCTATGTTCAGTAGTGGACTTGTGAAGGACTGCAATGATGATGATGATGATTCATCATAATAAAGTAAAATATAATAAACATTTTATTAAATGGTGGGCTCCTTTTTTAAATGGTATAATGTTAAACCTAGGATTTTTTTCTGTATCGTTGGGGCAGTTTACATATATAAATTGCACAAGAACAAACTTCTAGATACGTAACAAGTATTTTAAAGCCATACAATTATTTGTTCCGTGGGGGATTCAAGCCCGCGGCGCTCAGCGCAACTCAATGCTAATAAGCCACCACGCCACGGGCCGTCAAACTTGTCGAATCTAAGCTTGTCGAATCTAAGCTTGTCGTTCAAAACTTTCTTGATTGCTGCTTGTTACAATATTCCTTAGAAATTTCGAATTAATATTTCGCTTCGGTTTTTGTGACTTGTGTTGGTCAGTTTCACCACTGAAATATCTGCAAGTATGGATCTTTCTTTCTAATAATATTAGGATTTTAGGATTATAAAGCGCTATTATAATTCCAAATAATGGAACATCTATGATATACAAAGATATATTTTACTTTAACTACTAATAAGTTGATTTTTTACGAGCCACGCTGCAGTGTACCATGGCCGCAACACAAATGGGCAAATCAGGGATAGAGCAAACTTTTCCAAAATACCAGCGTAAAATAGCAGCATAATGATGCTATATTCCGATAGTGACTGACGAAAATCAGGGACTTTTTACTCATAACGGCGCATTCTATTTTAGTTCTCAGCGATGGTAACGCATTTTGATTTTGATTCCTATTCGAACATGTCTATAGGTCACAAAAACCACTATTAATTTATCGTATGTTATACCTATATAAATAATAAAGTAGATGAGAGCAGGTTAAGTTGTGGACTGTCAAAAATTATATAAATTTAAATAAATTTAAATTATTTTATTATTTCGATTGCGGAATGATGCAGATTGCTCAGGATCGTAATTTGTAGCAATCGATGGGGGAGGCCTATGTTTAGCCGTGCACACGTGATGAGCTGTAACGATGATGTTGGTGGTGATTTAAGACAACTTGAAATTAAAAGCGAAAATTCACATTTAAAAATATATTATTTGTAGTATATAAAATAATGAAAAAATATTATCAAACATATTTACAATCAAACAAAAAACGATTTCATTATTCTGCGGGACGGAAATATTTAGCACACAACAATATTTTTTGCACAGATGATAGCTTTCAGCAGCAACTGTGAGATTATAGTTGAGTAACGTTCGACGAGTAAAATATTATCGCACCAAAAACATACACATGCGAAAAGGGGGCCAAATTCTGTACAATGAACGACGTTCGGGGTTAAAAGTTATTTAGTTAAACGCGTCGACAACGCAAATCTTAGCTATATTATAAATAAATTTTAACATCTTTAATACCTTGCGGGTATCAAATATACCAGATATTTGATACTTGCGGGTATCAAATATCTGGTATATTTGATACCCGCAAGTGACCACTTATTGAATTAATTATATATATGTTTTGGTGGGATGTTATTAATTTTTGAAAAGTTTTATTGTCATATTAATCTTAATGATTACATGACCTTCAACATTCGTTTTAGGTTAACGGTATAATTTAAATTTAAATTTTTATGGTTTAAATAAAATTTATTTTATTAATAAATGTGGATAAATTATATACCGGTTATATGTATATTGATCAATCTTGATGCCAAATTTCAAGATTCTTTTTTTTTCCGAACTTGGCAAATATTATACTACTCTAGATAACCACTTTGTTTACGAATTTTGTTTGAGACCGTATGTGTAAAGGTTTTCATTTTCTAATAGACAGTATAATATCATAGTTATGAATATGGTTTTAAGGCTTGCAAATAATAGTTTTAATTTGTTGTTGTTAGTATTGTTACATGTGGTTAGATTAATACAATGTTGTAATAACTTTACAAGGAAACAAATGTACTAACGGAAATACTTGGAAACTTTGTGACACATGTAGACTACGCTTAGGTCTCTATTATTTTGTCTTAAGGATTGTAAGTGATTCAAAATTTAACATGAAGAGGAATTTCAAGTAATTTAGGTAGCACTGCTACCAAATTTTATAGACCAATAAAAATATCGTAAATACGTAGCAAATTTTATTGAAACGGCTTTCGATTAATTCTTTGGCTTACAATTTAAATTCATAGGCCCACAGAAATATTGTAACAGTAACATTTTACCTAATTGGTTTTTTTGCTGTATATGAGGTGAGATGGTATTCTTTATACTTGTAGTAGATCAACAATATGAACCCAGCATAATTTCAGTAAATGTATTTATTTATCAAACTGAAACGAGAGATGGGCATCAGCCCCCTCAATGTCCACTGCTGTTCATCTCCCTGATAACAATTAAAATAATAAGAAACTGCGGTTGCTAAAACGCATGCCAAGCGTGACAGCTTTGGCAAATATTCCTCCTAAGAGGCAAACTATTAGGAAGCTTATGTTCCGAAATGGACTTTGATAGGCTGTAATGATAATGATGATGATGAACAGTGATTGGTTTTACGCCATCAATACACTCGTAGGTAGGTAGCTCTTCAAGAAGGCAGACTACATTTCTTCTCTATTTATATATTTTTTTGATAAACATTTTTCAAAGTATTTATAAGGGGAAATCCCTTCAATCTATTCAAAAATACTTTTTACATAATTATGTTACGTATCGTGGATGTAATCGTCTGGACGTTTAACCAGTGTTTCCTACGAGTATACCGTAAATATCCGCGACCCGAGTTTTGCGTGCTATAAATCATTATAATCTTACGTAGGGATGGAAGCTGTGTACAGGCTTTGTTATTTATAGTTCAACTTTTAGAGCGAATATTTGCTGCTGTAATGTTAAAAGCAACCAACAAATAGTTAAACTAAACGAATATTGTAAAGTAGCTTACTTAAACTATCTTTTTCATGCGGTATCCCTAGGTATCCTTTTTTTTCTACCTATATATATATATATATATAAAAGGCAAACCTGACTGACTCATCTATCAACGCACAGCCGAAACTACTCAACGGATTTCGCTGAAATTTGGCATACAGACAGTTGTAATGACGTAGGCATCCGCTAAGAATTTTTTTTTGGTGCTAGAAGCCTGAAACTTTGTTTTTAGGTTAACGATTAGAAATAAACAATTACGTGTCCTAGGGTTTATGAAAATTCAACCCCTAAGGGGGTGAAAAAGGGGTTGATAGTTTGTATGGGGAAACATGATTAGTTAAACTATTTTATTCGAAACTTCACAGGAGTACTTCTATCAATAAATGAGTAAACAAGTGTTTCAGGTTCTTTCAGAATTAAACCCCTAAAAGGTGGAAAAGGGGTGACAAATTCTGAAAATCAACATGGGTATCATTTTTATGGTTTATCGGGTCGCTGATTTCGTAAACAACAACTATTTCAAAATCCAACGTAGCAGACGGGAAATACCTACTATCATCCCCTGTGGGGGTGCGATGTGGTTGAAATGTCAATATGGGTGTCGTTTTATGGTTTTTTGGGACGTTTATTACGAAAATGGCATCGATTATGATTTGAAATCGACATGGATGGAAGGATGGATGGATGTATGTTTGTGTGTAAAAATCATCAAGGGTTGGGTGACTTGGGTGTCATTTTTAAGGTTTTTGGGTCGTAAATAAAGTAAATGATATTGACAAATATTTTAAACTTAATTTATTGGAATAGAATAGTTTAGAGTACTTTTAATGCACAAAAACATAAAACAAAATAGATAAGAAGATTTGTACAAAAAATTTGCACAAAATTAAACCTGAACAAAAAAATAATAATTTAGAATTAAAAAACAATGAAAATAAACAACCAAACCAAATATATTTTTTTACAAATTAATAAAATGGCAAAACCAAAAGAAATACTTAGGTACCTACCTATTTTGTATTGATCTTCCAGTTCCAATCCCTACCAATAGATAGTGTTGGTATCGTTTTAGAACGCGGTAACGTTGTGTTTCTTCGAACTAATATAAAGTAAATGGTGAATGAGCGTTTCAATCTGTACCACATACGGTACCTATTCACTGTTAACGGATATTTGACTAGACTTCGACTTTGTTTGCTTGCTTACGGTTTAAGATTTGCTGCGTGTTTTGGATTAGTTGCTTGATTTTGTCTTTCTTACAATCACTGTTCAAACTTGGAATTCGATTTGCTTTGTGATTAGGTATTGTTGATTAAAGTATTTTTTATCACTTAAAAAATGACTACAGAAACTCCTAATATTAAAGGAAAAATGGAAGAACATACTGTCGTCTCCATTATAGGTGACGGCGCCTGTTTGTTTCGTGCTCTTTCATTTTTAATGTACGGAACCCAAGAAAATGCGATGGTGGTGCGTTCACAAATTGTTAGATTTGTGGTAAATGATTGACCAAGGTTTTCAGTTATGACCCACGACAGAAATGGCGATAATTATTCAACAGCAAATGAATATTTAGTCGATATGTTAAAAAATGAAACTTACGGTGGACTTTGTGAATTGTTAGCTGCAGGATTAATATTTCCGTTTCGGTTTGAAGTATATCGAAACGGTCTGCTATACACAGAGTCCGGAACAGATATCTGTCCAGTAAGGCGATTACGATTTAGCCATGATTTATCTAATGGACATTTTGACGCCTATCTGCCTATTGTTGCGAAGAAAATTCCACAGTGTCGCATGGAGGTACCTGTCGAAGAGCGTGATCCTTTTTCAGAGCTTAACCATTTAACTGTTACATCTTTTGTAAACAGTGAAATATCATCTCCAACCAGAGGAACAGATCAATCTGTATCGTCGACATTAAAATATGAAAAAGAGAAAAATAAACGAAGGTCGAGATTTACTAATTACACAAGAAAAAGTCAATTAAAAAGTGCACAAGAAAGATATAGGCAGAACAAGCCAGATTCAAATCGTAAAGCTGTGTCCGCTTATCAGAAAAAAATCCGATGTACACAGGCAAGCTGTTGCAAATTACCAAACTGCGAATCCACAAGTGCATAGAGCAATTCAGTCACGGTATGAGGAAAACATTACACTGCGTTTATGGAAAAACAAGGTCCATTCCGCTATGGAGTATGACCCTGATATTGCTTATAGGTTCGACAAAAAATGAGATTGTCTTAATTATGACGACCAGACGGCAACTGTTCAGTGATGTCTCAGTGATCGCGAGGGTGAAAACAGGTAGCGATCACCGAATGGTTAGAGGCAAACTGAACCTTTTGCAAGACCCGCCGCAGAAGATCACAAAAACTCTCAGATCACACTCTTAATCTCATGGCAGTTACACGGGTAATGAAGCTGCAGTCTTTAGTAGATTTGATAGCATACAGGCAACTGAACAGACAGATCTCAAAAAGCATGCGGCGGGACTTACGCAACTTTAATACTGCTCGTATTGAAGAAGCGATCGAGCGGAACCAGGGCTCCAAAGTCTTTGCCAGAAATCTGTCTGCCAGAAAGAGCCAACTGTCGAGGCTGAAGACCGAGTGTGGCAGCTTCGTTTCAAGGACACTTACGATTTTGAGTGAGATTGAGAGGTTCTATGGGCAGCTGTACACATCATCGTTGGAGCCACACGCAAGTGTGAGTAACGATCCAAGAGCAAGTCTTATCCGACACTATTCCGATGATATTCCGGACGTCAGTCTGAGCGAGATTAGAATGACTCTCCAGCACCTTAAAAACGGCAAGGCCCCAGGTGAGGATGGAATTACAGCGGAGCTTCTGAAAGCAGGTGGAAAATCGGTACTTGTAGTCCTTCAGAAGCTCTTTAATTTCGTCCTCCATGGTGGCAATACACCGGAGGCGTGGAGCAGAAGTAGGGTGGTCTTGTTCTTCATGAAAGGCGGCAATACTCTCTTGAAGAACTACAGACCGATTTCCCTTCTGAGCCGCGTCTACGTGCTGTTTTCGAGAGTCATTACTAATCGTCTCGCATGCAGACTCGACGACTTCCAGCCTCCCGAACAAGCCGGTTTCCGAAAAGGCTTTAGCACCATAGACCACATATATACCCTTCGGCAAATTGTACAGAAGTCCGAGGAGTACAATTTGCCACAATATCTGGCGTATGTGGACTATGAGAAAGCCTTTGATTCCGTCGAAATTTGGGCGGTGCTGCAGTCCCTTCAGCGGTGCCAAGTTGACTGTCGGTATATCGAAGTGCTGAAGTGTTTGTACAATAGGGCTACGGTGGCTATCCGAGTACAGAACCAGAGTACGAAACCTATCCAACTGCTGAGAGGTGTAAAACAGGGTGACGTTATATCCCCGAAACTCTTCACCGCAGCATTGGAAGACTTTTTCAAGCTACTGGACTGGAAAGGATACGGTATTAACATCAACGGCGAGTACATCACTCACCTTCGATTTGCGATGATATAGTCCTTATGGCAGAATCGCTGGAGGACCTAAGCACTATGCTCAATGACCTCAATAGTGCCTCCCAACGGATAGGTCTTAAGATGAACATGGACAAAACGAAGATCATGTATAACGTCCATGTCACACCTATGCCTGTAGTTGTTGGGAGCACAAAGCTCGAAGTTGTTGACGAGTATGTTTACCTGGGACAAATAGTCCAACTAGGTAAGTCCAACTTCGACCGAGAGGTCAATCAACGGATTCAACTCAGCTGGGCAGCGTTCGGGAAATTACGGCACATCTTCTCGTCAGGTATACCTCAAAACTTGAAAACTGGACTTTACAACCAGTGCGTGTTGCCAGTGATAACCTATGGAACTGAGACGTGGTCCTTCACTGCTGGTCGTATGAAGAAGCTCAAAGTCGCTCATCGAGCTATGGAGAGGGCTATGCTCGGTGTTTCACCAGAGGGTAGTAGAGTAGTGACCGACATAGCCCAACGGATTAGTAAGCTGAAGTGGCAATGGGCCGGCCATATAACTCGAAGAACCGATAACCGATGGGAAAAAAAGGTTCTCGATTGGTGGCCTCGTATCGGCGGACGAAGTGTAGGGCATCCCCCCACTAGATGGAGTGACGAACTGGTAAAACATGCAGGAAGTCGATGGATGCAGGTGGCTCAGGACCGTGCTTTGTGGGATTCCTTGGGGGAGGCCTATGTTCAGCAGTGGACTTGTGATGGAATGATGATTGCTTATGGAACTGACAGCAGTGTAGCCTTGGGTTCTATGACATACAAGTGTCAGTGGTGCAAAGCGCTGAAATGGAAGGATGAGACACCTGGTATGTGTTGCAGCGCTGGAGAAGTGCAACTTGATCGGTTCAATCAACTGCCTGAACCACTCTTTAATTTGATTAATGATCTACACCCAGATCATGACCATTTTATGGGTAATATTCGTAAATATAATGCCTGTTTCCAGGTGACTTCGTTTGGTGGTAAACAGGTAACAGAAAATGGTTTTTCACCGACTTTTAAAGTACAAGGCAAGGTCTACCATTAAATTGGAAGTATATTACCAGAAGCCGAACATGACGCTCAGTACCTTCAAATATATTTTGTAGGTGAAGATAATCGAGAAGCAAAGATTCGATGTTCTATATTTCCTAACTTAAAGCCAAATTTAATCAAACAATTGCAGAATATTCTGCATCAAGTGAATCCGTATACGTATATATATACGTATACGTATGTATAACAGATCTGAAAAGTGCCATTGATAAAGCCTTCAGAGTCATACAAAGTTGGCATACATGCTGATAAAAAACCACCAGAAGAACATAGAGGTAGATACAATGCACCAACTATAAATGAAGTTGCTTTAGTGTTAGTGGATCAAAAATTTGATCGAAGGGACATCATCCTCGAGAGCCGAAGTAATTCACTTCAGCGTATTAGTGAGATACATCGAGCATATGATGCGCTACATTATCCATTGATGTTTTGCTGGGGGGATGATGGGTATTCAATCAACATACCACAACGCGATCCCACAACTAAGTTGCCGCTTAATAAAACTGTCTCTTCCGCAAGTTTCTATTCGTATAGAATAATGATTAAAGAAGGAGAAGATAACTATTTAGTCAAATATCGTGCACTTTTTAGTCAATATTTGGTGGATGAATACAATATAGAAACAGAGAGATTAAATTATATCAAAAATAATCAAGCCAAATTACGTGCTGGTAGTTACATCCATTTAAAAGATGCTATTGGACGACCAGACGCAGAAGCCAACCAACTAGGACAAATGGTTGTCTTTCCATCATCTTTTACTGGGGGACCTAGGTATATGCACGAAAGAACACAGGACGCTATGGCCTATGTTAGGAATTACGGCCGGCCTGATCTTTTTATTACTTTCACATGCAATCCTCGCTGGGACGAAATAAAATAGCAATTGCTTCAAGGACAACAATCTCATGATAGACACGATATAATTTCGAGGGTGTTTCGACTAAAGGTGAAAAAGATCATGAACTTATTGAAAAAGGGCAAAATATTTGGTGAAGTGCGATGCTATATGTACTCAACGGAATGGCAAAAGAGAGGTCTTCCACATATTCATATTCTTTTATGGCTTCACAAACGTATTACTCCGGATCAAATGTACAATATAATTTGTGCTGAAATATCGGATCCCAATGTGCAGTAAACGATACCCCAGGGCTCTCATAAGGGAAACTCAAACTGGTGAAGACCATTATCCGCAGTACAAGAGACGTTTACTAGATGACGTTGGGTTCTCTGTTGATATCAAAGGCACAACCATAGATAATCGCTGGGTAGTCCCTTATAATCCAGTATTATTAAAAACATTTAACGCTCACTTAAATGTGGAATATTGTCATTCGGTGAAATCAATAAAATAAGTATGTAAATACGTAAATAAAGGTTCAGACCAGGCATCGTTTGCTTTAGAGAATGAGAAGGATGAAGTTAAAACCTACACAAGTGGAAAATATATAAGTTCATCAGAGGCAGTATGGCGAATCCTTGAATTTCCCATTCATGAGCGTTTCCCTCCCGTAGTCCACCTCGCTGTTCATTTGGAAAATGGGCAAAGGGTTTATTTTAATGAGCAAAATTTGAGTGAAAGAGTGAATAGTCCTCCAACAACCACACTCCTATCCTTTTTCGATTTGTGTAAAGTGGATAACTTTGCAAAAACATTGCTCTACCTAGAAGTACCTGCATACTACGTTTGGGATAAAAGAAAGTTCCAAAGGAGAAAGAGAGGAGCAAACGTTGAAGGCTGGCCAGGGGTCAAAAAAGAGCACGTTCTGGGCAGGGTTTATACTGTGCATCCGAAAAATACAGAATGCTATCACCTTCGCATGCTTCTTCATGAGATCCGGGGCCCAATTTCATTTGAAGCGTTAAAAACTGTAGATTGTCATGTATATTCCACGTTCCAATCAGCGTGCAAAGCTCTCGGCTTTCTTGAATATGATCAGCATTTGTTCGCAGCAATGGAAGAGGCAGCACTTTGCCAATCACCGCAAATGATTCGGGTTCTTTTTACGATTATTTTAGTTTTCTGCCAAGTAACAGACCCTTTAAGCCTTTGGGAGAAATTCAAAGAATACCTATTTGAAGATTTTGAAAGGCAATTAGAAAGACAGGGAGATGTGGATGTAGAGCACATAACAGATGTGGTATTTAGCGAATGCCTTTTGGTAATAGAAGATGCCGTATTGGCGTTGGGTGGTCTGCTACTAAAAGAGTATGGGTTACCTCAGCCAAGCAAAGAACAACAATTTGAAAATAGAGAGTTTCTTAAAGAGACAAGTTACGACTTAGCATCATTAGAAAACACAGTTAAAAATAATGTAGGATCACTGAATGATGAACAAAAAGCAGTTTATAATCAAATTAACACAAAAATTGAATCAAATGTGGGTGGAATATTCTTTTTAGATGCTTCCAGTGGAACAGTTAAAAGTACTCGCGGAATTTCTTTGGCTGTGGCTTTTTCTGGGATCGCAGCTACACTGCTTGAGGGTGGACGCACTGCTTATGCTACCTTCAAGTTACCACTCAATTTAACAACAGCTAATACTCTCATTTGTAATATATCGAAACAAAGTAATTATGCTGAAGTATTAAAACATACGAAAATGTGTGGTGGCGCAGAGGCTTAAACAGAACTCTACAAGATATAACAGGAAATTAGAAGTTAATGGGTGGTGTAACGGTTTTGCTGGCTGGAGATTTTAGCCAGACTCTACCAGTAGTGCCAAAAGGAACTAGAGCAGACGAAGTTAAGGCGTGTCTTAAGAGATCCACTTTATGGCCTCTAATTAAAATCCTCAATCTCTCGAAAAATATGCGGGTACACTTAGGAGAAAAAGAGTCTGCTGGTAGATTTGCGAATCTCCTACTTGAAATCGGCAATGGTTATTACCCGATAAATGACGGAATGATAACCATCCCTGATAATTTGTGCACAGTCGTATTTACGTTACAGGAGTTAATATACAAAATTTACCCAGATATTGCTCATATCCACGATAAGCCAATGGAATGGTTGTGTGAACGTGCCATACTAACCCCGAAAAACGACCAAGCAGCAGCAATTAGCGATATACTGTTAATATCTTTTGAGGGGAAGAAATGGTGTACACATCCATAGACTCTGTGGTCAACACAGATGACGCAATTAACTACCCTGTCGAATTTCTTAATTCACTGTAACCATCGGGTCTTCCACATCATAAGCTTATTCAGCGCGTGGGCATTCCTGTTATGTTGTTGCGAAATTTAACACCTCCTCAACTGTGCAACGGAACCAGACTAAAAATAAAAACGTTACATCGCAATGTAGTGGAAGCCTTAATTATAACTGGATGTGCGCAAGGGGAAACAGAAGAATTCCCTTGATCTCGAATGATCTTCCCTTTGAATTCAAACGAATACAGTTTCCCCTCAAAGTCTGCTTTGCAATGACCATAAACAAATCACAAGGGCAGACATTAAAATTTGCGGGTATAGATTTGAGAGAAAATTGTTTTTCACACGGGCAATTCTATGTGGCTTGCTCACGCGTAAGCTCGCCCAGTAGTCTGATAATTTTGGCACACAGTAATAGATTAGCAAAAAATGTGGTGTATAAAGATGTTTTGTAGTTTACTAGCTTTTGCCCGTGACATCCAGTTATAATTGTGGCTTGTACCAGCAGACTTTTTTTCACACATGGGCGCGATATAACTGAACTCCACGCGGGCGAAGTCGCGGGCAAAAGCTAGCTATTTAACATTAGTTACAAACTTATTTCATGGCTCCCATTATATTTGTAGCTTAGAACACAATAATGTCTATAGTTATTAGTAGTTCGCTTGTAATATCTTTTTTATTGATTTTTTTTTTATTTTAAGTTCTTTTTTGTATTATAAACTCCTTTGGAATGTTTGTCCTTGTAAATCTTCTTAGTTTTCTTTTTAGTTTCTTAGTAGAGTAGTCTTAGTAGTTTAATCTATGCTATTCATTTTAATGGTAATAATCTAATTGTAATCATCTTTATAATTTGTGCTAACAATACTTATGTTATTTTTTACTTTTATAAATGTACCTTAAAAGCTACTTAATATTTTCCATTTGATTTTTAATTTTGAATTACTCTTTTAGCCCTTGATAGACAAAGAACAAATGTACCATACAGCCAATATCGATTTTGTACTTTAATTTTGTAATCGATTTATTTTGGTAAACATTTCCTTTTATTATTTTGTGTGATACCTATTTAGCAGCATTAATATTATTATTAGACAAAAATATTTTGCCTCTTTAGATATTGCGGATTTTACTTAAGTTTGCACATAAAATTTAATAATACATACTTTGTATAGGGTTAACTGATGGGATAGTGATGTTTATGTTTACTAAGTTTTAATTTATAAATCAGTCTTATAGTTTACATACCTTACTTTTATATTTTATATATATACATTTTTTCACATAGTTTTTTTTACTGATTTTTTATATTTATTTAATTTATGTTATCTTAGTCATGAATTATGTCTGATGTTGAGTCGTTTAGCTCTGCAAATGATTCTTCTGCCTTGTCATTTTACTCTTGTGATGATTCAGTCAACGACAGCGCGCTTGATTTACATCAACTACTTAAACGAGTTTTTACGTTTTTTAACAACTCTCTGAACATATGTCATATAAACGCTCAAAGTATTCCGAGCCACTATACCGAACTCGAAGCTTCATTTTTGCCCGAGCATATTCATGCCATATTAGTGTCGGAAAATTGGCTGAAGCCTTTTTTACCGTCAACTTTATATCCACTTCCCGGCTTTGTACTTGTTAGGAATGATCGGGTTATAAAAGGTAGAAGTGGTGTAGCCTACATGCATCAATTTCTCATAAAATTGTTTTAGCATCTCCTTCCTGTTATTCTGCCTCTTCTGAGTTTTTATTTGTGGAACTCGATGTCAAAGCTTAAAAATGCTTCTAGGGATAGTGTATTGCCCCCCTCCATCAGACTACTTCGCCACTTTAGAAATGGCTCTTGTTGATATTTGTTCTAAGTACTCACATTGTATAATCATGGCTGACTTGTTGAAAAACTCTCCTCGTTCCAAAAAGCTTCTTTCAATTGTTGAGTCGATTAATCTTTCTATTCTCCCTTTAAAGGCTTCTCATCACAATATTGGAAGCGATGACTCATTGATTCGTGTGATGATACACGGACAGTTACATGCTTTGGGCATCTCACGTCGTGACTTGATTTATGCTTCGTATAAGCTTAAACTCCCGAATATTCCCTTTCTGTACTGCATCTGCGCAGTTTTTCTAAAATAGACTTTGACAAGCTAAAGAATGACGCTCTTAATCTTGATCTAGCCTCATTTATAGCAGCACCTACTGTTGACTAAGTTGATAAAGTTGATAAAGTCTCTATTCTTAACCAAAATATTCTCAGCCTTTATGATGCTCATACTCCAGTTCACAAGTATAGATTGAAGCGTCCCCCAACCCCATGGATGACAGAGAGTGTACAGCTGGCAATGTCTAGACGAAATCGAGCTTTTCTTCGTGTTAAGAGAGAACGTACTGAAGAAAATTGGTTATCTTTTAAAGCAGCCAGGAATAGGTGCAATCAAATGGTACGGGCAGCTAAACGCCGATATTTCCATAATTGTATTAATAACTCTTCTCCCACTGAAGTGTGGAAATTTCTTAGATCTTTTGGTCTTTGCAGGCCAGCTACATTGGATTGTGGTCCTTCTCTATCACTTGATGAAATCAACCATCATTTCGCTCCTGTAAAAGCAAAGGACCCTACAATTCGATCCCAAATTGTGGCTTCCATTGCTTCTGTGTAAATTCCTAACATACCTTTAATTTCTCTCCTGTTTCTCAGGATGAAGCCAAAAAGTCTATTTTATCAATTCAGTCCAAGGCCGTGGCTTATGATGAGATTTGTAGACACATGGTAGTATTTATACTAGAGCACCTTCTTTCGGCAATTTCCCAAATCATAGATTTTTCCCTTGATTCAGCCCCTCCCAAAAGTTCTTACTCCCATTCTTCCCAATAATTTACGCCCTATATCCATTCTAACCTTTCTTTCCAAAATTTTAGAATCCTGTGTTTACAAGCAAATTACTGGGTTTCGCCCTGGTTATAGCACTACTATTGCTTTAATTAACGTCACAGACGATATTAGACAAAGTATTGAAGAAAAAAGTGACAATACTGGTACTAGTTGATTTCTCAAATGCTTTCAACGCAGTTGATCATGAAATCCTTCTTTCCACACTGTCTCATCTAAATTTTGGCCCTACAGCATTGGAATGGTTTGCATCTTATCTTCGCGGTCGATAACAGTCAGTCTGTGTGGGGCAAATGACCTCAACTTGGACAGACGTGGAAGCTGGTGTGCCACAAGGCGGTATTCTTTCTCCTATAATTTTTAAAATTTTTGTAAACTTTATTACCTCCATTTTCGATTGTTCGTACCATCTGTATGCCGATTACCTTCAGCTATACGTGCAAGCTGAAATTGGGGATATCCATAATTGGATTAAAAAATTAAACGACAAATTATCATCTATCAAAGATTGGTTGGTCTATTCGTTATGGAGTGTTGGTCAATCCTTTGAAATGCCAAGCTATACTGGTGGGAAGTTCAAAGATGCTAGCCAAAATTAATTTTGCAGACTTACCTCCTATTTATTACAATGGGATTACAATTCCGTTCAATGAGTCTGTAAAAAATTTTGGCTTACACATTGACAGCACGCTGAGTTGGAGAACTCAGGTTTCAGAAGTGAGTCGTAAAGTCATTGCCACGTTACGTTCTCTGTATTGTTTAAGACATTTTATTCCCACAAAGTCTAAGATCATGCTTGTCCAATTGTTCATATTACCCATAATTGATTATGCAGATGTGTGTTACCCGGATCTGTCCCAGGACCTTCTGAATAAGCTGGAACGCCTTCTCAATAACTGTATAAGATTTATTTTCGGGCTTCGTAAGTATGACCATATTTCGCAATATAGATCTTAGCTTAATTGGCTTACAATCCGGCAGAGCTGTATTTCCAGAATATTACTTGTTCTTTTTTCCATATTATATGACCCATTTTCGCCTTCTTATCGTAAGAGTAAATTTCACTATCTCCCGTTATCTCATGATAAGGTTCTACGTTCTTCTTCTAACAACAAAATTTGCATTCCTGTTTACTTCACCGAGTTTTATGGTAACTCCTTTTGCAGTTCAGGCTACACGCCTTTGGAACTCCTTGCCCGATGACATCAGAAAAGCTCCCAATAACTTTGCTTTTAAAAAGTTAGTGCGTAATCATCTATTAAAGACAACGCTTCTTACATGAATCATCCATGTCATTTATATTCTTAACAGACGTATATATTCATAGTTATTTATATGTACCATTTATATATGCATTTAGATATGTATATATGCATGCATATGTATGTATGTATATATTTGTATATATGTATAATTAGGAGATATTTCTACATTTTATTTATTTTATGTATTAGTAAAATGTATATATTACGTAGTTAATTATCATTTTTATTTTGTTTTTATTCTATATTGCTACATCTACGTCAAATTCCTCCATGGGTTAACTGGTAGAGAATGCCTCAAGGCATTAAGTCTGCACTTTGTATTCTTTTATATTAAGGAATGCAATAAAGAATAAATAAATTTTGGCAACTAGTTCAATTGTTCTCATTTTCCCGTCGTCTTTAGTCTTTGTAGGCTACTGCTGCCTTTCAAAAAAGGAACGGACACATTTAATAAAAATGTGCTCAATATTTGCATGCTAAGCAGAAATAACTCAATTATTTTGTATATAAACGTACCTGTGTCCGGCATTTTTGTCAGAAATCTTCGCGGGAGCGCACGCAACAACTTACCACCTACAACAAATTCCTCGTAATCGTATGAACAAATAGGAACGCATAGAAGACGAAAAATCAAATAATTTTTTAAATTGACGATGCATACATATTGTTTCGAATATGAAGAAAATTTTTGTTTACATAGTCAAGAACTCTCATAAGTAAATGAAGTTCTCATTAAATCTTACAGTTAGCCAAGCAAATGTGGTCAGCTCTCAGAGCCTATAATTGCGAGAAACACTCTTCTGCTATAGTTAGAAACTTCGTACTATAATTAGAAAATGGTAAAGTAAATTTTTATGTATTTTAGACTATATTATTAGTTCGGGGAAAAAGTTTCTTCGTATTTTGTTAGTATAACATTGAAGAAAAATCTCTTTGGTTGCACTGTTTTTATCTGGCTGGTTTTAATATCAACACATGTAGGACATTAAGAAAAAGAAAAATATAAAGTTAAAACCACTTTCCCGCCATTTTCAATTATTTTTCTGTTCGCCAAAATGAGTAAATCTAACGAAGAAATTCGATAAATTCTGAAGTTTTATTACAAAAACGGGAAAAATGCGACTAAAGCCGCGAAAAAAAAATTGTGACGTTTATGGACCTAATGCAGTGTCAGTAAGAGTAGTACAATGTTGGATCAAGCATTTGGGAATTTTGATGTCAAAGATGCAGCTCGCTCTGGTCGCCCTTATACGGATAAATCGATGCCATTTTTGAAAAAGTGGAGCAAGATCGGCATATTAGTTGTAACGATATAGCCGAGGAATTGAGGATTGACACCAAAACAGTTTTGACCCATTTGAAAAAGTCTGGCACACGAGCTCAATGAAAGAAACCTAATGAATCGTGTACTCATTTGAATTCTCTATAGAAACTCAATGAAACCGAACCATTTTTGAAAAGATTGGTCACTAGTGATGAAAAATGGATCACCTACAACAAGAACGTGAAAAGATCATGGTCAAAGGGTGGTCAAGCTCCACAGACTGTAGCGAAACCCGGATTAACACGCAAGAAGGTGATGCTGTGTGTATGGTGGGATTGGAAAGGCATCGTTTATTATGAGCTTTTACCTCCGGGCAAAATCATCGATTCGGATCTCTACTGCCAACAACTAATGAGGCTCAAGCAAGAAATTTAGAAAAAACGGCCGCAATTGATCAAATGAAACGGAGTGGTCTTTCATCATGATAACGCCAGACCACACACATCTTTGGGCACTCAGCAAAAATTGAGAGAGCTTGGTTGCGAAGTGTTAATCCATCCACCATATAGTCCTGATCTTGCACGCTCAGATTTTCACCTGTTTCGGTCTCTTAATAGTTCTTTGGGTAGTGTTAGGTTAACATCAAGAGAGGACTGTCAAAACTACTTGTCGCATTTTTTTTAACCAAAAATCCCAAGATTTCTACAGCAAAGGGATTATGTCACTACCTACAAGATAGCAACAAGTTATCTAACAAAATGGCACATATATATTATAATTAAATGTATTTAAAGTTTGAAAAAAATATATCTTGAATTTAGATAGATAGATAGAAAATTCTTTATTGCACTCTAAAAAACAAACATTTGGTACAAAGGCGAACTTAATGCCGAAAAGGCATTCTCTGCCAGCTAACCTTTGGTAGTGTGGTGAGAGCTATGGGTAGAGCCGCAACAGAAAAAACTAACTTATTTTTACATATTATTCAAAAATATAATATAATATAAATATGTATACTTTATACATATATACACTTATACACACATATACACATATACATACATATATACAAATGTATATATACATATAAATAAAAATACATAATATACCAATAAAATACATACAATCTAGTATAGAAAATTATAATATTATATAAACCAAAAACATTAATCAAGTAATTTTAAATTATGTGCCTCGACCTTACGTTTAGATGTATTTATTGAGGGAGCATCTTTTAAATCTCGTGGAAGGTTATTCCAAAGTGTAATTGATGATACCGTAAAGGAATCCGAGTAGTATGTAGATTTATGCATCGGGATAGTTAGAGTTTTGTTAGTCATCGAACGGGATAAGCTTAAGTATGAAAAATGCTCTTTCAGATCAGCTGGGGAACAAGGATTGTGAGGAATACCATACAAAGTGGTTAGAAGGTGTGTGTTCCGGCGAAAACGGATGTCGAGCCACTTAAGTCTTGAGCGAAATTGTGATATATGGTCAAACTTGCGCAGGCCAAAAATATAGCGTATGCTCAGATTGAGCAGACGGTTGAGTTTGCTAAGCAGCTCCTCAGTTATATTAGGATAAGCCATATCAGCACAATCTAATATAGGAAGCAACAGAGAGTTGACTAGCGTAAATTTGGCCGTCTGAGGGAAAAAATTTTGCCAGAGCTTTAATGAATGCATTGTGCTAAAATACGTTTCCGTACCTCATTAACTTGTGACTTAGAAATTACCCAACATAGAAATTAAGCCGAGATTTTCAACCTGCTTAGAATTTGTATATAAAATACGAATAAACTTTATCCCCGACCTTTTATAATGACTAAAGTCACGCTCTTCTGCTACGCTATGTCCGGTGACCAAAACGAATATCTTATAGATATATGTTTGTTGATTTATAGTCAGGGTTTCGAGAAAATAACGGACTTAAATCATTATAACTGACTTAAATATATTTTTGTATAAAACTTTATATGAAAGTAATTGCTTTCACATTTTATACAAACGAATATGCTGCTTATCTGAACGAAAGTGTCGACCGCCGCCCATGAACAACTGCAACACCAGGGAAATTGCAGGTGCGTTGCCGGCCTGTTTCTTGAAAGTCCCTTAGGCGTATCGGTCCGGAAAATCTGCTGGTAAACGCTGGTGGTAAGCGATCCCACAAAGAAGTCGTGCTAGGAAGAAAACTCACAGTACACTTAGTCATACTTAATCACACAGTGGTGGACCGCCAAGCATCCGAGTGCAGGTGCATCCGAGATGGCTATCCGTGTACAGGATCAGAGTATGAAACCTTGCCAATTGAGTTGTTTAACTGAAACTCTTCACCACTGCATTGGATGAAGTTCTCAAGCTACGGAACCGAAAATGGTACTATATCAACATCAATGACGAATACATCACTCACCTTCGATTTTTACCCGCATTATTATTTTTAGGCCATACAAACTCTTGTTCCGTGCGGGATTTGAACCTTAGTGTTGCAACTCATTGCTAAGCCACTGCGCCACGGAGCCGTCAAATGGGAGAGCCTTATTGTTTAGCAGTGGACTTGTGAAGGCCTATAATGAGGATTATAGTGATACATAATATATGAAATTATATCTCCACTTACTAAGGTACGTAAGGGTAATATGGTCAAATTAAGCTTTGCCGCCCTATAAAACCAAAACTAGGAGGAGAACAGAGACAAAAACAAAAAGTCGTATACTATAATTATAGTCTTTGCTTTATAGCATGGCGCGGGTGACAGGTTGACAGGTAACTAGAACGTAACTTGCGTGCGTTTGCAAGATTATGACAACATTTTCAACTATGAGAAAATAACACTGAATTTGTTTTTATTATTTTTTTCTATTCTGCTATGACTATTAAATTAATATTAACTTAAAAAATCTCACCTAATATAGTTTTTTTACTAATAAAATTATAAAAGTTTCATTTATTTCACTTGCGTGCGCAGTTACATATTATGCATACTAGCCGCTTTTTTTAATTGCTCCAGAGGTGCCTCATAATCGGACGTAAAAACTGTCAAGAGAATATAATCGTTAAAAATAAGTATGGTAATTCTATTTTATGTGTGGTGCAATACCGTCATATTCATGCATACTAAATTTAAGTGACTTACGATTCATGTTCTACAATAAACAAATAAATAGAGAAAGTGGTAAGGGTCTCTGAGCAAAACCGATGACGAACGGACGGACGGACGGACATGGCGAAACTATAAGGGTTCCTTATTGTGTAACTACGGAACCCTCGGACAGTATTCACTACTGAATAAAAAATAATAACTGATTGTGTACCTATTAATGTAAAATAACAATAATCCAATAATTTTGTTATTTCTTTATAAATGGTTAGGGGACTTCTAGAAAATAAAGTTAATATATATTTCTAGTATGTCTTAGTATTTCTGTAGGAAATAAAGAAAACGTAATAGTATTGCCAAAACATCAACCTCTCTCCCCCACATCTCTCTTTTTTAAGCGTAGTTATAATCTGGTCGTAACGATGTTTTGACATTCACATAAGGCGACTTTACTTGAACCTCTGTAAATTTACTAAAACGACAACATTTTATAAAAAATGAACACATACATCACATTCATGGACAAGGGTTGTGTTACAACAAAAACGCGAATCATTAAAGTTATTTCAAATGAAAAGGCTTATTATTTTTAGGTCATGTTAAGAAAACATTTTGTAAATTCGTTTACATTTCTAGCGCTGAGTTGGCTTAATCTCTCTCTAGCTGCGACAGGCGCGAGAATCTTTGAGGTAGGACGTACGTTGTTTATTCTAAAATTCTCCCCGCTTCAATACTAATTCGCTCGACAAATGCGGGGAGTGACGCTTTCATACAAGGCGGCCTTAATACTTCGTCCTGTGCCTCCGAGATAATCTATTTATTTCAGGAAATGAAGCAAAAGAGCGAGACATTTAATTGGATTTATTATCCGAAATCTGTTTAAGAAAATCAGTTTTAAATTATGTACAAAAGTTAAGTAGGAAAATAAACCCTGACATCGAAACAAGAATAATGTTATAAGATAAAATTATAATGACTTCTATAGAAGTATTTTTTATAGAATAGGGGTGACAAACGAGCACACAGTCTACCTGGTGGTAAGTGGTTGCTGTGGCCCATAGACATCTACATCTATCGTCGATTACGAATCAAAATGCAGATGTGTTGTTACCCGTGAGGACTAAGATGGAATTGTTTTCAGTAAAAAAGGGTCTCTGGTTCTCTACACTCACCATACGAAACACAGCAGCGTTATGCTGCTATTTTTCGCTGGTATTCTGTGAGAACGTGGTCCTTCCCCGTTCGAGCCGACCCATTCGTGCTACAACTATACTACTAATATACGTTTTTAAAACCTTGAGACATTCACTTGGGTTGTTTTCTTGTTCGGTTTCTAGAGCATTGGAATCGGGTTAATTGTAAACCAAATTACTATCTTGATGATTAATGAATAGAATTATAACTCAGACACTATATTTTCATTTTAATTAGATTCTCTTGTATAAAAATTAATATTAAAAAATTATAATAAAAAAAATTATATTTTGTTTATATATATATACCTACATTTTTAATATAAATATTGGGTTGTAAAATGAATGTAACAATTTGGCCGATTAAGTAACAAAAAAGGCCAATTGGAAGAAAGGCCAAATGAAACATTAAATATAATTTACTTCCAATAAAGTAAAGTAAAGTCACAGCCTATATACGTCCTACTGCTGGGCACAGGCCTCCTCTCATTTCTGAGGTGGTTTTAGGGCAAGGAAATGTCCGCCGCGCTGCCCCAATGCGTGTTGGCGTACTTCACATGTCTTCGAAATATATTTTTTTTGATTTCTCAGACATGCAGGTATCCTCACGATGTTTTCCTTCACCGCCAAGCACGTGGTATATCAGCACTTAAAATTGCAATTAACAATTTCATTGGTGCCGGCTGGGATCGAACCCGGGTTGCTCGCGTACTGTGAAACTTACAGCGAGCGCTAACCATCTGAGCTACCACGGCTCTACTTCCAATAGCTCTAAAACAATTATGTCACTTAGAGTGAGGGTGAATCTCGTTATCGGTAAGCCTCCATGGTAGTCATTCTGTCTGCACGGCATGGTGAGCATAGAAATATCTTCTTAAATATCAGCCACATTCTTCGAACTCTTCCAGCTATGGAATTGACAAGGTCGATGTGATTATATAAGTTTAAAAATGGAAAATCCAAATGTGCACATAGTATCATGCAGAAGTAGAGTGAAAACTTTTGGTAAGATAGCTTTGTTGATTAATTGCTTCAGTTATTTGTAATAATTTTAACTAAATAATAAGACACACTACAATTACACTAATTTAGAATAATCGTGTAGTGGCAGCGCAAGTCTTCCAAATAACAACTGGAATGAAACTGCGGTAGCACGAATGGGTCGACTTGACAGAAGAAAGACCACTCTTTCACAGAATAACGGCGAAAATAACAGTTTAATGCTGCTCTTTTCATATGGTAAGATGTAGAGAACCGGAGACCCTTTTCATTAGAAACGAGGCATTCCATCTTAGTCCCCAGGGGTGACAACGCATATGCATTTTGATTCTTAATGGAAGATAGATATGAGATGTCTTTGGGGCACAGCAGCTACTTACCATCAGGTGGCTTGTGTACTCGTTTGTTACCCATGTTCTATAAAAAAAGTGAATTTCTGAACTCCGTATGAAAGAAACGTGACAACGACTCACTACGTATATAGACTAGTACAGTACATTTTTGTTTTTAGTAAGCCACCAGTCGTAGTTTGTGGCATCCCTTGGAGGAGGTCTATGTTCAGCAGTGGACTTGTGAAGGGCTGTAATGATGATGATGAATGACCAGTCGTAATGGTAAAAAACTCCACCGCGGTACCTAGGTCCTAATCCCTATGCTTATATAAAACCTAGATTACCACAAAAAAAAAAAAAAGACAGTTTTTTTTTTGATGTGCGACGTGTCTTTTATACGTCTTGGCACGGGTAGGTTAGGGCGAGTGTGTTAGTTTGTTTAGATATTTTTTGAAAATTTTACAGTTTCAGTATTATTTCCAAAAAAGTGCCGTAATTTAATATCAGCCTGACAAGTGTCGTTAGCATACGAAATAATTATGTTATTGGAAGACAAAAGGTGGACTGTTTACTCGTTTGTTACCCATGTTCTATAAAAAAGTGAATTTCTAAACTCCGTATAGAAGAAACGTGGCAACGACTCATTACTTTTTAGTTTTAGTAAGCCACCAGTCGTAAAAATTTAACGATTACATTTTGCGGTAATAAATTGGCACCGTAGTCGAAATCGATCACCAGGAAATCATCATTATCATTATCATTGCCATTATCATTACATACTATATCATCATTATGCTTAGCTTCTATCATATGAATACCAGCGTCTACTTTAACAGAGTGTTTGTTACATGTTTTCAACATTAACGGCAAAAATATTTTACTCTATAAAGATACACCTAAGTAATTTCATACATTAATGTATTAAAACTTTCTAAAGAGCTCTTTAAAAATGTTATGCGGTGTAGTTTACTATGTTATGAATAATTTACTTTAACTACATTTTAATGGTTCGTACCGTAACAAGGGCTGTGACGCGTTTTCCACTGCAGTAATTTAATACGGTTGATATCATACAATTATATTTTCTGATATTTAATAAAATCCAATTAATGTTTTTATCCATGCTTTATCTACTGGTATTTAAAATACAAAACGTATTATCATATCATAGCACTAAAGGCCGACCATAGTAGTATTGTTTACGCATAAAAACATTAAGGATTAGCAATAAAATAATTACTTACTGACAGCATGATGGTATTCGTCACTAATCTTGTCTTTGGAGACTCAAAAAAAGCATAAAATAGACGCTTAAAATTATCATCGTTATCATCCTTACAGCCTATCAAAAGTGCACTACTGAACATAAGCGGAGGCTTAGGCGCAGATTGCCTTATAGGGAGGATATTTGCAATAGCTGCCACGCTTGGCAGGCAGATTAGCAGCCGTAGTTTTTTTATTTCCGAGATGATATCAGGAAACCCTTATGATCATATTTTCGAAGACAGAAAATAAACCTGATACAGTAAAATTATGCGCTTTTAATATTATAGAACTTATGTCTAGCTACTTATGCCTCTAATTATTTGTGAATTCTTTAAGTGAATAAACATCCATCCATCCATTAGTCTATAAACTTCCGTCGCTGTACCGCTCGCATAAAGAACGGTTTTTTTAATAATATCACCCTAGGCAAACTACTCACATTGCACTAGTGAGGTTGCTCTCATCTCCAGAGTGGATGGTATTTGGTATTTTCAGGTAAGACACGCAGACATGGAATTCCATGGATCCAGGTAGACCGTGCTTTGTGACATTCCTTGGGGGAGGCCTATGTTCAGTAGTGGACTTGTGAAGGATTGCAATGATGATGATGATGATTCATCATAATAAAGTAAAATATAATAAACATTTTATTAAATGGTGGGCTCTTTTTTTAAATGGTATAATGTTAAACCTAGGATTTTTTTTCTGTATCGTTGGGGCAGTTTACATATATAAATTGCACAAGAACAAACTTCTAGATACGTAACAAGTATTTTAAAGCCATACAATTATTTGTTCCGTGGGGGATTCAAGCCCGCGGCGCTCAGCGCAACTCAATGCTAATAAGCCACCACGCCACGGGCCGTCAAACTTGTCGAATCTAAGCTTGTCGAATCTAAGCTTGTCGTTCAAAACTTTCTTGATTGCTGCTTGTTACAATATTCCTTAGAAATTTCGAATTAATATTTCGCTTCGGTTTTTGTGACTTGTGTTGGTCAGTTTCACCACTGAAATATCTGCAAGTATGGATCTTTCTTTCTAATAATATTAGGATTTTAGGATTATAAAGCGCTATTATAATTCCAAATAATGGAACATCTATGATATACAAAGATATATTTTACTTTAACTACTAATAAGTTGATTTTTTACGAGCCACGCTGCAGTGTACCATGGCCGCAACACAAATGGGCAAATCAGGGATAGAGCAAACTTTTCCAAAATACCAGCGTAAAATAGCAGCATAATGATGCTATGTTCCGATAGTGACTGACGAAAATCAGGGACTGTTTACTCATAACGACGCATTCTATTTTAGTTCTCAGCGATGGTAACGCATTTTGATTTTGATTCTTATTCGAACGTGTCTATAGATCACAAAAACCACTATTAATTTATCGTATGTTACCTATAGAAATAATAAAGTAGATGAGAGCAGGTTAAGTTGTGGACTGTCAAAAATTATATAAATTTAAATAAATTTAAATTATTTTATTATTTCAATTGCGGAATGATGCAGATTGCTCAGGATCGTAATTTGTAGCAATCGATGGGGGAGGCCTATGTTTAGCCGTGCACACGTGATGAGCTGTAACGATGATGTTGGTGGTGATTTAAGACAACTTGAAATTAAAAGTGAAAATTCACATTTAAAAATATATTATTTGTAGTATATAAAATAATGAAAAAATATTATCAAACATATTTACATGTTAACAACAACGTGTTTACAAAAACGATTTCATTATTCTGCGGGACGGAAATATTTAGCACACAACAATATTTTTTGCACAGATGATAGCTTTCAGCAGCAACTGTGAGATTATAGTTGAGTAACGTTCGACGAGTAAAATATTACCGCACCAAAAACATACACATGCGAAAAGGGGGCCAAATTCTGTACAATGAACGACGTTCGGGGTTAAAAGTTATTTAGCTAAACGCGTCGACAACGCAAATCTTAGCTATATTATAAATAAATTTTAACATCTTTAATACCTTGCGGGTATCAAATATACCAGATATTTGATACTTGCGGGTATCAAATATCTGGTATATTTGATATCCGCAAGTGACCACTTATTAAATTAATTATATATATGTTTTGGTGGGATGTTATTAATTTTTGAAAAGTTTTATTGTCATATTAATCTTAATAATTACATGACCTTCAACATTCGTTTTAGGTTAACGGTATAATTTAAATTTAAATTTTTATGGTTTAAATAAAATTTATTTTATTAATAAATGTGGATAAATTATATACCGGTTATATGTATATTGATCAATCTTGATGCCAAATTTCAAGATTCTCTTTTTTTTCCGAACTTGGCAAATATTATACTACTCTAGATAACCACTTTGTTTACGAATTTTGTTTGAGACCGTATGTGTAAAAGGTTTTCATTTTCTAATAGACAGTATAATATCATAGTTATGAATATGGTTTTAAGGCTTGCAAATAATAGTTTTAATTTGTTGTTGTTGTTAGTATTGTTACATGTGGTTAGATTAATACAATGTTGTAATAACTTTACAAGGAAACAAATGTACTAACGGAAATACTTGGAAACTTTGTGACACATGTAGACTACGCTTAGGTCTCTATTATTTTGTCTTAAGGATTGTAAGTGATTCAAAATTTAACATGAAGAGGAATTTCAAGTAATTTAGGTAGCACTGCTACCAAATTTTATAGACCAATAAAAATATCGTAAATACGTAGCAAATTTTATTGAAACGGCTTTCGATTAATCCTTTGGCTTACAATTTAAATTCATAGGCCCACAGAAATATTGTAACAGTAACATTTTACCTAATTGGTTTTTTTGCTGTATATGAGGTGAGATGGTATTATTTATACTTGTAGTAGAACAACAATATAAGCCGAGCATAATTTTAGTAAATGTATTTATTTATCAAACTGAAACGAGAGATGTGCATCAGCCCACTCAATGTCCACTGCTGTTCATCTCCCTGATAACAATTAAAATAATAAGAAACTGCGGTTGCTAAAACGCCTGCCAAGCGTGACAGCTTTGGCAAATATTCCTCCTAAGAGGCAAACTATTAGGAAGCTTATGTTCCGAAATGGACTTTGATAGGCTGTAATGATAATGATGATGATGAACAGTGATTGGTTTTACGCCATCAATACACTCGTAGGTAGGTAGCTCTTCAAGAAGGCAGACTACATTTCTTCTCTGTTTAAATATTTTTTTGATAAACATTTTTCAAAGTATTTATAAGGGGGAAATCCCTTCAATCTATTCAAAAATACTTGTTACATAATTATGTTACGTATCGTGGATGTAATCGTCTGGACGTTTAACCAGTGTTTCCTACGAGTATACCGTAAATATCCGCGACCCGAGTTTTGCGTGCTATAAATCATTATAATCTTACGTAGGGATGGAAGCTGTGTACAGGCTTTGTTATTTATAGTTCAACTTTTAGAGCGAATATTTGCTGCTGTAATGTTCAAACCAACCAACAAATAGTTAAACTAAATGAATATTGTAAAGTAGCTTACTTAAACTATCTTTTTCATGCGGTATCCCTAGGTATCCTTTTTTTCTACCTATATATATATATATAAAAGGCAAACCTGACTGACACATCTATCAACGCACAGCCGAAACTACTGAACGAATTTCGCTGAAATTCGGCAAACAGGCAGTTGTAATGACGTAGGTATCCGCTAAGAATTTTTTTTGGTGCTAGAAGCCTGAAACTTTGTTTTTAGGTTAACGATTAGAAATAAACAATTACGTGTCCTAGGGTCTATGAAAATTCAACCCCTAAGGGGGTGAAAAAGGGGTTGAAAATTTGTATGGGGAAACATGATTAGTTAAACTATTTTATTCGAAACTTCACAGGAGTACTTCTATCAATAAATGAGTAAGCAAGTGTTTCAGGTTCTTTCAGAATTAAACCCCTAAAAGGTGGAAAAGGGGTGACAAAGTCTGAAAATCAACATAGGTATCATTTTTATGGTTTATCGGGTCGCTGATTTTGAAAACAACAACTATTTCAAAATCCAACGTAGCAGACGGGAAATACCTACCATCATCCCCTGTGGGGGTGCGATGTGGTTGAAATGTCAATATGGGTGTCGTTTTATGGTTTTTTGGACGTTTATTACGAAAATGGCATCGATTATGGTTTGAAATCAACATTGATGGAAGGATGGATGGATGTATGTTTGTGTGTAAAAATCATCAATAATTGGGTGACTTGGGTGTCATTTTTAAGGTTTTTGGGTCGAAAATAACGTAAATTATATTGATAAATATTTAAAACTTAATTTATTAGAATGGAATAGTTTAGAGTACTTTTAATGCACAAGAACATAAAGCAAAATAGACAAGAAGATTTGTACAAAAAATTTGCACAAAATTACACCTGAACAAAAAAAAATAATTTAGAATTAAAAAACAATGAAAATAAACAACCAAACCAAATATATTTTTTTACAAATTAATAAAATGGCAAAACCAAAAGAAATACTTAGGTACCTACCTATTTTGTATTGATCTTCCAGTTCCCACCCCTACCAATAGATAGCGTTGGTATCGTTTTAGAACGCGGTAACGTTGTGTTTCTTCGAACTAATATAAAGTAAATGGTGAATGAGCGTTTCAACCTGTACCACATACGGTACTTATTCACTGTTAACGGATATTTGACTAGACTTCGACTTTGTTTGCTTGCTTACGGTTTAAGATTTGCTGCGTGTTTTGGATTAGTTGCTTGATTTTGTCTTTCTTACAATCACTGTTCAAACTTGGAATTCGATTTGCTTTGTGATTAGGTATTGTTGATTGAAGTATTTTTTATCACTTAGAAAATGACTACAGAAACTCCTAATATTAAAGGAAAAATGGAAGAACATACTGTCGTATCCATTATAGGTGACGGCGCCTGTTTGTTTCGTGCTCTTTCATTTTTAATGTACGGAACCCAAGAAAATGCGATGGTGGTGCGTTCACAAATTGTTAGATTTGTGGTAAATGATTGACCGAGGTTTTCAGTTATGACCCATGACAGAAATGGCGATAATTATTCAACAGCAAATGAATATTTAGCCGATATGTTAATAAATGAAACTTACAGTGGACTTTGTGAATTGGTAGCTGCAGGATTAATATTTCCGTTTCGGATTGAAGTATATCGAAACAGTCTGCTATACACAGAGTCCGGAACAGATATCTGTCCAGTAAGACGATTACGATATAGCCATGATTTATCTAATGGACATTTTGACGCCTATCTGCCTATTGTTGCGACGAAAATTCCACAGTGTACCTGTCGAAGAGCGTGATGCTTTTTCAGAGCTTGACCATTTAACTGTTACATCTTTTGTAAACAGTGAATTTCATCTCCAACCAGCGGAACAGATCAATCTGTATCGTCGACATTAAAATATGAAAAAAAGAAAAGTAAACGAAGGTCGAGATTTACTAATTACACAAGAAAAAGTCAATTAAAAAGTGCACAAGAAAGATATAGGCAGAACAAGCCAGATTCAAATCGTAAAGCTGTGTCCGCTTATCAGAAAAAAAATCCCGATGTACACAGGCAAGCTGTTGCAAATTACCAAACTGCGAATCCACAAGTGCATAGAGCAATTCAGTCACGGTATGAGGAAAACATTACACTGCGTTTATGGAAAAACAAGGTCCATTCCGCTATGGAGTATGACCCTGATATTGCTTATAGGTTCGACAAAAAATGAGATTGACTTCATTATGACGACCAGACGGCAACTGTTCAGTGATGTCTCAGTGATCGCGAGGGTGAAAACAAGTAGCGATCACCGAATGGTTAGAGGCAAACTGAACCTAAACGTTAAGTTTAAGAGGTGTCGTTTAATGAATTCAATGCTCTGTCCCCCTCGTGCTCTAACCCAAAGCCCCGAAACCTTTCAGCTCGAGTTACAAAACCGTTTTCAGTGCCTAGAAGATTGCAATGCAGTGGACGATATGAATGACAAGCTCGTGGAAACTGTCCATGCGGTCGGAGCTATGTTTTGCAAGACCCGCCGCAGAAGAACACAAAAACTCTCCGATCACACTTTTAATCTCATGGCAGTTACACGGGTAATGAAGCTGCAGTCAGTCTTCAGTATATTTGATAGTATACAGGCAACTGAACAGACAGATCTCAAAAAGCATGCGGCGGGACTTACGCAACTTTAATACTGCTCATATTGAAGAAGCGATCGAGCGGAGCCAGGGCTCCAAAGTCTTTGCTAGAAATCTGTCTGCCAGAAAGAGCCAACTGTCGAGGCTGAAGACCGAGTGTGGCAGCGTCGTTTCGGGGACACTTGAGATTTTGAGTGAGATTGAGAGGTTCTATGGGCAGCTGTACACATCATCGTTGGAGCCACACGCAAGTGTGAGTGACGATCCACGAGCAAGTCTTATCCGACACTATTCCGATGATATTCCGGACGTCAGTCTGAGCGAGATTAGAATGGCTCTCCAGCACCTTAAAGCAAGGCCCGAGGCGAGGATGGAATTACAGCGGAGCTTCTGAAAGCAGTTGGAAAATCGGTACTTGTAGTCCTTCAGAAGCTCTTTAATTTCGTCCTCCATAGTGGCACTACACCGGAAGCGTGGAGCAGAAGTGCGGTGGTCTTGTTCTTCAAGAAAGGCGGCAATGCTCTCTTGAAGAACTACAGACCCATTTCCCGTCTGAGCCGTGTCTACGTGCTGTTTTCGAGAGTCATTACGAATCGTCTCGCATGCAGACTCGACGACTTCCAGCCTTCCCAACAAGCCGGTTTCCGAAAAGGCTTTAGCACCATAGACCATATATATACCCTTCGGCAAATTGTACAGAAATCCGAGGAGTACAATTTGCCACTATGTCTGTCGTTCCGTCGAAATTTGGGCGGTGCTGCAGTCCCTTCAGCGGTGTCAAGTTGACTGTCGGTATATCGAAGTGCTGAAGTGTTTGTACAGTAGGGCTATGGTGGCTATCCGAGTACAGAACAGAGTACGAAACCTATCCAACTGCAGAGAGGTGTAAAACAGGGTGACGTTATATCCCCGAAACTCTTCACCGCTGCATTGGAAGACTTTTTCAAGCTACTGGACCGGAAAGGATACGGTATTAACATCAACGGCGAGTACATTACTCACCTTCGATTTGCGATGATATAGCCCTTATGGCAGAATCGCTGGAGGACCTAAGCACTATGCTCAATGACCTCAATAGTGCCTCCCAACGGATAGGTCTTAAGATGAACATGGACAAAACGAAGATCATGTATAACGTCCATGTCACACCTATGCCTGTAGTTGTTGGGAGCACAAAGCTCGAAGTTGTTGACGAGTATGTTTACCTGGGACAAATAGTCCGACTAGGTAAGTTCAACTTCGACCGAGAGGTCAATCAACGAATTCAACTCAGCTGGGCAGCGTTCGGGAAATTACGGCACATCTTCTCGTCAGGTATACCTCAAAACTTGAAAACTGGACTTTACAACCAGTGCGTGTTGCCAGTGATGACCTATGGAACTGAGACGTGGTCCTTCACTGCTGGCCGTATGAAGAAGCTCAAGGTCGCTCATCGAGCTATGGAGAGGGCTATGCTCGGTGTTTCCCCAGAGGGGTAGAACCAGAGTGACCGACATAGCCCAACGGATTAGTAAGCTGAAGTGGCAATGGGCCGTCCATATAGCTCGAAGAACCGACAATCGATGGGGAAAAAAGGTTCTGGAGTGGTGGCCTCGTACCGGCGGACGAAGTGTAGGGCATCCCCCCACTAGATGGAGTGACGACCTGGTAAGACATGCAGGAAGTCGATGGATACAGGTGGCTCAGGACCGTGCTTTGTGGGATTCCTTGGGGGAGGCCTATGTTTACCAGTGGACTTGTGATGGAATTATGGTTGCTTATGGAACTGACAGCAGTGTAGCCTTGGGTTCTATGACATACAAGTGTCAGTGGTGCAAAGCGCCGAAATGGAAGGATGAGACACCTGGTATGTGTTGCAGCGCTGGAAAAGTGCAACTTGATCGGTTCAAACAACTGCCTGAACCACTCTTTAGTTTGATTAATGATCTACACCCAGATCATGACCATTTTATGGGTAATATTCGTAAATATAATACCTGTTTCCCGGTGACTTCCTTTGGTGGTAAACAGGTAACAGCAGATGGTTTTTCACCGACTTTTAAAGTACAAGGCCAGGTCTACCATTTAATTGGAAGTATATTCAAATATATTTTGTAGGTGAAGATGATCGAGAAGCAAAGATTCGATGTTCTAAATTTCCTAACTTAAAGCCAAATTTAATCAAACAATTGCAGAATATGCTGCATCAAGTGAATCCGTATATAAAAGATCTGAAAAGTGCCATTGATAAAGCCCCTCCTTCAGAGTCATACAAAGTTGTCATACATGCTGATGAAAAACCACCAGAAGAATATAGAGGTAGGTATAATGCACCAACTACAAATGAAGTTGCTTTATTGTTAGTGGATCAAAAATTGATCGAAGGGACATCATCCTCGAGAGCCGAAGTAATTCACTTCAGCGTATTAGTGAGATACATCGAGCATATGATGCGCTACATTATCCATTGATGTTTTGCTGGGGATGATGGGTATTCAATCAACATACCACAACGCGATCCCACAACTAAGTTGCCGCTTAATAATACTGTCTCTTCTGCAAGATTCTATTCGTATAGAATAATGAATAAAGAAGGAGAAGATAACTATTTAGTCAAATATCGTGCCCTTTTTAGTCAATATTTGGTGGATGAATACGCCAATATAGAAACAGCGAGATTAAATTATATCAAAAATAATCAAGCCAAATTACGTGCTGATAGTTACAGCCATTTAAAAGATGCTATTGGACGACAATAGCCAACCAACTAGGACAAATGGTTGTCCTTCCATCATCTTTTACGGGGGGACCTAGGTATATGCATGAAATAACACAGGACGCTATGGCCTATCTTAGGAATTACGGCCGGCCTGATCTTTATATCACTTTCACATGCAATCCTCGCTGGGACGAAATAAAATAGCAATTGCTTCAAGGACAACAATCTCATGATAGACACGATATAATTTCGAGGGTGTTTCGACTTAAGGTGAAAAAGATCATGAACTTATTGAAAAAGGGCAAAATATTTGGTGAAGTGCGATGCTATATGTACTCAACGGAATGGCAAAAGAGAGGTCTTCCACATATTCATATTCTTTTATGGCTTCACAAACGTATTACTCCGGATCAAATGTACAATATAATTTGTGCTGAAATATCGGATCCCAATGTGCAGTAAACGATACCCCAGGGCTCTCATAAGGGAAACTCAAACTGGTGAAGACGGTTATCCGCAGTACAAGAGACGTTTACTAGATGACGGTGGGTTCTCTGTTGATATCAAAGGCACAACCATAGATAATCGCTGGGTAGTCCCTTATAATCCAGTATTATTAAAAACATTTAACGCTCACTTAAATGTGGAATATTATCATTCGGTGAAATCAATAAAATACGTATGTAAATACATTAATAAAGGTTCAGACCAGGCATCGTTTGCTTTAGAGAATGAGAAGGATGAAGTTAAAACCTACACAAGTGGAAAATATATAAGTTCATCAGAGGCAGTATGGCGAATCCTTGAATTTCCCATTCATGAGCGTTTCTCCCGTAGTCCACCTAGCTGTTCATTTGGAAAATGGGCAAAGGGTTTATTTTAATGAGTAAAATCTGAGTGAAAGAGTGAATAGTCCTCCAACAACCACACTCCTATCCTTTTTCGATTTGTGTAAAGTGGATAACTTTGCAAAAACATTGCTCTACCTAGAAGTACCTGCATACTACGTTTGGGATAAAAGAAAGTTCCAAAGGAGAAAGAGAGGAGCAAACGTTGAAGGCTGGCCAGGGGTCAAAAAGAGCACGTTCTGGGCAGGGTTTATACTGTGCATCTGAAAAATACAGAATGCCTTCGCATGCTTCTTCATGAGATCCGGGGCCCAATTTCGTTTGAAGCGTTAAAAACTGTAGATGGTCATGTATATTCCACGTTCCAATCAGCGTGCAAAGCTCTTGGCTTCCTTGAATATGATCAGCATTTGTTCGCAGCAATGGAAGAGGCAGCACTTTGCCAATCACCGCAAATGATTCGGGATCTTTTTACGATTATTTTAGTGTTCTGCAAGTATCAGACCCTTTAAGCCTTTGGTAGATATTCAAAGAATACTATTTGAAGATTTTAAAAGGTAATTAGAAAGACAGGGAGATGTGGATGTAGAGCACATAACAGATGTGGTATTTAAAAGATGCCTTTTGGTAATGGAAGATGCCGTATTAGCGTTGGGTGGTCTGCTACTAAAAGAGTATGGGTTACCTCAGCCAAGCAAAGAAGAACAATTTGATAATAGAGAGTTTCTTAAAGAGACAAGTTACGACTTAGCATCATTAGAAAACACAGTTAAAAATAATGAAGGATTACTGAATGATGAACAAAAAGCAGTTTATAATCAAATGAACACAAAAATTGAATCAAATGAGGGTGGAATATTTTTTTTAGATGCTTCCAGTGGAACAGGCAAAACATTCCTCATAAATTTGCTATTAGCAAAAGTTATAAGTACTCGCGGAATTGCTTTGGCTGTGGCTTCTTCTGGGATCGCAGCTACACTGCTTGAGGGTGGACGAACTGCTCATGCTACCTTCAAGTTACCACTCAATTTAATAACAGCTGATACTCTCATTTGTAATATATCGAAACAAAGTAATTATGCTGAAGTATTGAAACATACGAAAATAATAGTGTGGGATGAAATAACCATGGCTCATAAGGGTGGAGCAGAGGCTTTAAACAGAACTCTACAAGATATAAGAGGAAATAAGAAGTTAATGGGTGGTGTAACGGTTTTGCTGGCTGGAGATTTTAGACAGACTCTACCAGTAGTGCCAAAAGGAACTAGAGCAGATGAAGTTAAGGCGTGTCTTAAGAGATCTACTTTATGGCCTCTAATTAAAATCCTCAATCTCTCGAAAAATATGCGGTTACACTTAGGAGAAAAAGAGTCTGCTGGTGGATTTGCGAATCTCCTACTTGAAATCGGCAACGGTGATTACCCGATAAATGACGGAATGATAACCATCCCTGAAAATTTGTGTACAGTTGTATTTACGTTACAGGAGTTAATATCCAAAATTTACCCAGATATTGCTCATATCCACGATAAGCCAATGGAATGGTTGTGTGAACGTGCCATACTAACCCCGAAAAACGACCAAGCAGCAGCAATTAGCGATATACTGTTAATATCTTTTGAGGGGGAAGAAATGGTGTACACATCCATAGACTCTGTGGTCAACACAGATAACGCAATTAACTACCCTGTCGAATTTCTTAATTCACTGTAACTATCGGGTCTTCCACATCATAAGCTTATTCTGCGCGTGGACACTCCTGTTATGTTGTTGCGAAATTTAAAACCTCCTCAACTGTGCAACGGAACCAGACTAAAAATAAAAACGTTACATCGCAATGTAGTGGAAGCCTTAATTATAACTGGATGTGCGCAAGGGGAAACAGAAGAATTCCCTTGATCCCGAATGATCTTCCCTTTGAATTCAAACAAATACAGTTTCCCCTCAAAGTCTGCTTTGCAATGACCATAAACAAATCACAAGGACAGACATTAAAATTTGCGGGTATAGATTTGAGAGAAAATTGTTTTTCACACGGGCAATTCTATGTGGCTTGCTCACGCGTAAGCTCGCCCAGTAGTCTGATAATTTTGGCACACAGTAATAGATTAGCAAAAAATGTGGTGTACAAAGATGTTTTGTAGTTTACTAGCTTTTGCCCGCGACATCCAGTTATAATTGTGGCTTGTACCAGCAGACTATTTTTCACACATGGGCGCGATATAACCGAACTCCACGCGGACGAAGTCGCGGGCAAAAGCTAGTTATTTAACATTAGTTACAAACTTATTTCATGGCTCTGATTATATTTGTAGCTTAGAACACAATAATGTCTATAGTTATAAGTAGTTCGGTTGTAATAACTTTTTTATTGTTTTTTTTTTTTAAGTTCTTTTTTGTATTATAAACTCCTTTGGAATGTTTGTCCTTGTAAATCTTCTTAGTTTTCTTTTTAGTTTCTTAGTAGAGTAGTCTTAGTAATTTAATCTATGCTATTCATGTTAATGGTAATAATCTAATTGTACTCATCTTTATAATTTGTGCTAACAATACTTATGTTTTTTTTTACTTTTATAAACGTACCTTAAAAACTACTTAATATTTTCCATTTGATTTTTAATTAAGAATTACTCTTTTAGCCCTTGATAGACAAAGAACAAATGTACCATACAGCCAATATCGATTTTGTACTTTAATTTTGTAATCGATTTATTTTGGTAAACATTTCCTTTTATTATTTTGTGTGATACCTATTTAGCAGCATTAATATTATTATTAGACAAAAATATTTTGCCTCTTTAGATATTGCGGATTTTACTTAAGTTTGCACATAAAATTTAATAATACATACTTTGTATAGGGTTAACTGATGGGATAGTGATGTTTATGTTTACTAAGTTTTAATTTATAAATCAGTCTTATAGTTTACATACCTTATTTTTATATTTTATATATATATATACATTTTTTTCACTTAGTTTTTTTTACTGATTTTTTATATTTATTTAATTTATGTTATCTTAGTCATTAATTATGTCTGATGTTGAGTCGTTTAGCTCTGCAAATGATTCTTCTGCCTTGTCATTTTACTCTTGTGATGATTCTGTCAACGACAGCGCGCTTGATTTACATCAACTACTCAAAGGAGTTTTTACGTCTTTTAACAACTCTCTGAACATACGTCATATAAACGCTCAGAGTATTCCGAGCCACTATACCGAACTCGAAGCTTCATTTTCGCCCGAGCATATTCATGCCATATTAGTGTCGGAAAGTTGGCTGAAGCCCTTTTTACCGTCAACTTTATATCCACTTCCCGGCTTTGTACTTGTTAGGAATGATCGGGTTATAAAAGGTAGAGGTGGTGTAGCCATTTACCTACATGCATCAATTTCTCATAAAATTGTTTTAGCATCTCCTTCCTGTTATTCTGCCTCTTCTGAGTTTTTATTTGTGGAACTCGATGTCAAAGCTTAAAAATGCTTCTAGGGATAGTGTATTGCCCCCCTCCGTCAGACTACTTCGCCACTTTAGATATGGCTCTATGATATTTGTTCTAAGTACGCACACTGTATAATCATGGGTGACTTGTTGAAAAACTCTTCTCGTTCCAAAAAGCTTCTTTCAATTGTTGAGTCGATTAATCTTTCTATTCTCCCTTTAAAGGCTTCTCATCACAATATTGGAAGCGATGACTCATTGATTTGTGTGATGATGCACGGACAGTTACATGCTTTGGGCATCTCACGTCGTGACTTGATTTATGCTTCGTATAAGCTTAAACTCCCGAATATTCCCTTTCTGTACTGCATCTGCGCAGTTTTTCTAAAATAGACTTTGTCAAGCTAAAGAATGACGCTCTTAATCTTGATCTAGACTCATTTATAGCAGCACCTACTGATGACTAAGTTGATAAAGTTGATAAAGTCTCTATTCTTAACCAAAATATTCTCAGCCTTTATGATGCTCATACTCCAGTTCACAAGTATAGATTGAAGCGTCCCCCAACCCCATGGATGACAGAGAGTGTAAAGCTGCAATGTCTAGACGAAATTGAACTTTTCTTCGTGTTAAGAGAGAACGTACTGAAGAAAATTGGTTATCTTTTAAAGCAGCCAGGAATAGGTGCAATCAAATGGTACGGGCAGTTAAACGCCGATATTTCCATAATTGTATTAATAACTCTTCTCCCACTGAAGTGTGGAAATTTCTTAGATCTTTTGGTCTTTGCAGGCCAGCTACATTGGATTGTGGTCCTTCTCTATCACTTGATGAAATCAACCATCATTTCGCTCCTGTCAAAGCAAAGGACCCTACAATTCGATCCCAAATTGTGGCTTCCATTGCTTCTGTGTAAATTCCTAACATACCTTTAATTTCTCTCCTGTTTCTCAGGATGAAGCCAAAAAGTCTATTTTAGTAATTCAGTCCAAGGCCATGGGTTATGATGAGATTTGTAGACACATGGTAGTATTTATACTAGAGCACCTTCTTTCGGCAATTTCCCAAATTATAAATTTTTCCCTTGATTCAGCCCCTCCCAAAAGTTCTTACTCCCATTCTTCCCAATAATTTACGCCCTATATCCATTCTAACCTTTCTTTCCAAAATTTTAGAATCCTGTGTTTACAAGCAAATTACTGGGTTTCGCCCTGGTTATAGCACTACTATTGCTTTAATTAACGTCACAGACGATATTAGACAAAGTATTGAAGAAAAAAGTGACAATACTGGTACTAGTTGATTTCTCAAATGCTTTCAACACAGTTGATCATGAAATCCTTCTTTCCATACTGTCTCATCTAAATTTTGGCCCTACAGCATTGGAATGGTTTGCATCTTATCTTCGCGGTCGATAACAGTCAGTCTGTGTGGGGCAAATGACCTCAACTTGGGCTGATGTGGAAGCTGGTGCGCCACAAGGCGGTATTCATTCTCCTATAATTTTTAAAATTTTGTAAACTTTATTACCCCCATTTTCGATTGCTCGTACCATCTGTATGCCGATTACCTTCAGCTATACGTGCAAGCTGAAATTGAGGATATCCATAATTGGATTAAAAAATTAAACGACAAATTATCATCTATCAAAGATTGGTCTATTCGTTATGGAGTGTTGGTCAATCCTTGAAATGTTATACTGTTGGGAAGTTCAAAGATGCCAGCCAAGATTAATCTTGCAGACTTACCTCCTATTTATTGCAATGGGATTACAATTCCGTTCAGTAAGTCTGTAAAAAAATTTGGCCTACACATTGACAGCACGCTGAGTTGGAGAACTCAGGATTCAGAAGTGAGTCGTAAAGTCATACCACGTTACGTTCTCTGTATTGTTTAAGACATTTTCTTCCCACAAAGTCTAAGATCATGCTTGTCCAATCGTTCATATTACCCATAATTGATTATGCAGATGTGTGTTACCCGGATCTGTCCCAGGACCTTCTGAATAAGCTGGAACGCCTTCTCAATAACTGTATAAGATTTATTTTCGGGCTTCGTAAGTATGACCATATTTCGCAATATAGATCTTAGCTTAATTGGCTTACAATCAAGCAGAGCCGTATTTCCAGAATATTACTTGTTCTTTTTTCCATATTATATCACCCATTTTCGCCTTCTTATCGTAAGAGTAAATTTCACTATCTCCCGTTATCTCATGATAAGGTTTTACGTTCTTCTTCTAACAACAAAATATGCATTCCTGTTTACTTCACCGAGTTCTATGGTAACTCCTTTTGCAGTTCAGGCTACACGCCTTTGGAACTCCTTGCCCGATGACATCAGAAAAGCTCCCAATAAGTTTGCTTTTAAAAAGTTAGTGCGTAATCATCTATTAAAGACAACGCTTCTTACATGAATCATCCATGTCATTTATATTGTTAACAGACGTATATATTCATAGTTATTTATATGTACCATTTATATATGCATTTAGATATGTATATATGCATGTATATGTATGTATGTATATATTTGTATATATGTATAATTAGGAGATATTTCTACAGTTTATTTATTTTATGTATTAGTAAAATGTATATATTACGTAGTTAATTATCATTTTTATTTTGTTTTTATTCTATATTGCTACATCTACGTCAAATTCCCTCCATGGGTTAACTGGTAGAGAATGCCTCAAGGCATTAAGTCTGCACTTTGTATTCTTTTATATTAAGGAATGCATTATAGAATAAATAAATGTTGGCAACTAGTTCAATTGTTCTCATTTTCCCGTCGTCTTTAATCTTTGTAGGATACTGCTGCCTTTCAAAAAAGGAACGGACGCATTTATTAAAAATGTGCTCAATATTTGCATGCTAAGCAGAAATAACTCAATTATTTTGTATATAAACGTTCCTGTGCCCGGCATATGTGCAATGCATCTTTTTTGTCAGAACCTACAACAAATTCGAAGACGAAAAATCAAATAAATATTATATTTTATATTTTTTTTAATTGACTATGCATACATATTGTTTCGAATATGAAGAAAATTTTTGTTTACATAGTCAAGAACTCTCATAAGTAAATGAAGTTCTCATTAAATCTTACAGTTAGCCAAGCAAATGTAGTCAGCTCTCAGAGCCTATAATTGCGAGAAACACTCTTCTGCTATAATTAGAAACTTCGTACTATAATTAGAAAATGGTAAAATAATTTTTTATGTATTTTAGACTATATTATTAGTTCGAGGAAAAAGTTTCTTCGTATTTTGTTAGTATAACATTGAAGAAAAATCTCTTTGGTTGCACTGTTTGTATCTGGCTGGTTTTAATATCAACACATATAGGACATTAAGAAAAAGAAAAATAAAAAGTTAAAAACCACTTTCCCGCCATTTTCAATTATTTTTCTGTTTGCCAAAATGAGTGAATCTAACGAAGAAATTCGATAAATTCTGAAGTTTTATTACAAAAACGGGAAAAATGCGACTAAAGCCGCGAAAAAAAATTGTGAAGTTTATGGACCTAATGCAGTGTCAGTAAGAGTAGTACAATGTTGGTTCAAGCGTTTGGGAATTTTGATGTCAAAGATGCAGCTCGCTCTGGTCGCCCTTATACGGATAAATCGATGCCATTTTTGAAAAAGTGGAGCAAGATCGGCATATTAGTTGTTACGATATAGCCGAGGAATTGAGGATTGACCACAAAACAGTTTTGACCCATTTGAAAAAGTCTGGCTATACATTAAAGCTCGATATTTGGGTACCACACGAGCTCAATGAAAGAAACCTAATGAATCGTGTACTCATTTGAATTCTCTATAGAAACTCAATGAAACCGAACCATTTTTGAAAAGATTGGTCACTAGTGATGAAAAATGGATCACCTACAACAAGAACGTGCGAAAAAGATCATGGTCAAAGGGTGGTCAAGCTCCACAGACTGTAGCGAAACCCGGATTAACACGCAAGAAGGTGATGCTGTGTGTATGGTGGGATTGGAAAGGCATCGTTTATTATGAACTTTTACCTCCGGGCAAAATCATCGATTCGGATCTCTACTGCCAACAACTAATGAGGCTCAAGCAAGAAATTTAGAAAAAATGGCCGCAATTTATCAAATGAAACGGAGTGGTCTTTCATCATGATAACGCCAGACCACACACATCTTTGGGCACTCAGCAAAAATTGAGAGAGCTTGGTTGCGAAGTGTTAATGCATCCACCATATAGTCCTGATCTTGCACGCTCAGATTTTCACCTGTTTCGGTCTCTTTAATAATTTTTTGGGTAGTGTTAGGTTAACATTAAGAGAGGACTGTCAAAACTACTTGTCGCATTTTTTTAACCAAAAATCCCAAGATTTCTACAGCAACGGGATTATGTCACTACCTACAAGATTGCAACAAGTTATCTAACAAAATGGCACATATATATTATAATTAAATGTATTTAAAGTTAAAAAAAAATATATCTTGAATTTCGATAGATAGATAGAAAATTCTTTATTGCACTCTAACAAACAAATTTAATGCCGACAAGGCATTCTCTGCTAGCTAACCTTTGGTAGTGTGGTGAGAGCTATGGGTAGAGCCGCAACAGAGAAAACTAACTTATTTTCACATATTATTCAAAAATATAATATAATATAAATATGTTACTTTATACATATATACACTTATACACACATATACATACATATATACAAATTTATATATACATATAAATAAAAATACATACCAATAAAATACATACAATCTAGTATAGGAAATTATAATATTATATAAACAAAAAAATTAATCAAGTAATTTTAAATAATGTGTCTTACGTTTAAATGTATTTATTGAGGGAGCATCTTTTAAATCTCGTGAAAGGTTATTCCAAAGTGTAATTGATGATACCGTAAAGGAATCCGAGTAGTATGTAGATTTATGCATCGGGATAGTTAGAGTTTTGTTGGTCATCGAACGGGATAAGCTTAAGTATGAAAAAATGCTCTTTCAGATAAGCTGGGGAACAAGGATTGTGAAGAATACCATACAAAGTGGTTAGAAGGTGTGTGTTCCGGCGAAAACGGATGTCGAGCCACTTAAGTCTTGAGCGAAATTGTGATATATGATCAAACTTGCGCAGGCCAAAAATATAGCGTATGCACAGATTGAGCAGACGGTAGAGTTTTCTAAGCAGCTCCTCAGTTATATCAGGATAAGCAATATCAGCATAATCTAATATAGGAAGCAACAGAGAGTTGACTAGCATAACTTTGGCCGTCTGAGGGAAAAAAATTTGCCAGAGCTTTAATGAATGCATTGTGCTAAAAATACGTTTCCGTACCTCATTAACTTGTGACACCCAACTTAGAAATTAAGCTGAGGTTTTTAACCTGCTTAGAATTTGTATATAAAATACGAATAAACTTTATCCCCGACCTTTTATAATGACTAAAGTCACGCTCTTCTGCTACGCTATGTCGAGCGATCAAAACGAATATCTTATAGATATATTATGTTTGTTGATTTATAGTCAGGGTTTCGAGAAAATAACGGGCTTAAATCATTATAACTGACTTAAATACATTTTTGTATAAAACTTTATATGAAAGTAATTGCTTTCACATTTTATACAAACGAATATGCTGCTTATCTGAACGCAAGTGTCGACTGCCACCCATGAACAACTGCAACACCAGGGAAATTGCTGGTGCGTTGCCGGCCTTTTAAAAATGAGTAAGCGCGTTTCTTGAAAGTCCCTTAAGCGTATCGGTCCGGAAAAATCTGCTGGTAAACGCTGGTGGTAAGCGATCCCACAAAGAAGTCGTGCTAGGAAGAAAACTCACAGTACACTTAGTCATACTTAATCACACAGTGGTGGACCGCCAAGCATCCGAGTGCAGGTGCATCCGAGATGGCTATTCGAGTACAGGATCAGAGTATGAAACTTTGCCAACTGAGTTGTTTAACTGAAACTCTTCACCACTGCATTGGATGACGTTTTCAAGCTACGGAACCGAAAATGGTACTATATCAACATCAATGACGAATACATCACTCACCTTCGATTTTTACCCGCATTATTATTTCCATGCTGGCCTACCTTTCCGGTGATCCTGTTATGGAATACGGGTACGCGACCCCTGGCTCCCCAGGCTACTGTTATTCTCATACCTTTCCTGCCGAGATAACAGTATCCTTACACCTATGCTCCTACCCCAAACTTCTTTTCCTTTTCCCAAAATGGTAGCTTCCTCTACCAACAATAGCATACCCAAAGAGGGTTGGTGTCAGGCAGGCGGCCGACTGTAAAACTTCTGCCAAATCCCATGCAGTAAATGAATAGTACGAGTTGTGGGATATGTGACAGGGCTAGGGCGTACCCGCAGGCGACGCGCAGGGGCAGCACCCGGCTCCTGTGGGAGTGGGCAGGGTTGTCGCACCTTACGGGCAGGTGCGACGTAAGAGGCAAGCCCGGAGAGAGAAGAGTGAGGTTTGCAAGCTGGAATATAGGTACGATGACTGGAAGAGGAAGAGTTAGCAGATGTTTTGAAACGACGAAGAGTGAATGTTGCCTGTTTGCAGGAAACAAAATGGAAGGGCAATAAAGCAAGAGATTGGGGAGGGATACAAGTTTTATTATTGTGGAAGTGATGGGAAGCGAAATGGAGTAGGAGTTGTGTTAGATAGTGGAATGAAAGAACGAGTGACAGATGTGAAAAGAGTAAATGACAGAATGATAGTTGTTAAATTAATGATTGAAAACAAAGTAGTGAATGTTGTGGTGTGTATGCTCCGCAAACAGGCTGTGAAGAGAGTGTGAAAGAGAAGTTTTGGGAGGAATTTGATTGTATGATGATGGGAATACCTGAGCGTGAGGATGTTTATATGGGAGGAGATTTTAATGGACATGTAGGGAGAGTGAATGACAGGTATGAAAAAGTACACGGTGGATGGGGGTACGGAATGCGGAACCGTGAGGGGAAGTTCTTCTGCAAGCAGCATGTGCTTTCGACCTGGCTGTAGTAAACACGTGGTTCCAAAACGAGATCAGCATCTTGTTACTTATAAAAGTGGCCACCACGCGACACAGATCGACTATCTTCTGATAAGACGGAACCAAATCAAAGTGTAAAAACTGCAAAGTGCTTCCAGGTGAAGACTTAGTATCCCAGCACCGAATTCTGCTGGCTGACATCTGCTTAACTGTTCGCCTCAACAAACATAAGGATCGTCCCCACCCAAAATAAAGTGGCATTTGTTGCATAAGGAGGGTATGCAAGTGAATTTAGAAACTAGTTGTAAACAAGATGATAGAGATGGGTGATATGGAAGGAATGAGTGTGAATGAGTGCTGGAAGGAAATGGCTGATTGTCCGAAGTGTGGCAAGGAAGGTGTTAGGAGAATCAAAGGAAGCGTATGATAGATAAGGATGGGTGGTGGTGGGTGAAAGTATTAGAAAGTTTTGAGAGAAAAGAAAATGCCTTTAAAGAATGGCAGAGCGTAGAAGACCAGAATGAATCCATAAAAGAAAGTAAGAGAGGAGCGTATAAAGAATGTAAGAAGAGCGAAGAAGGAAGTTGCTATTTGTAGGGCAGAGGCGCAAGATAAATTATATCGGTCCCTTGAAAGCCTCGAAGGCAAAAACGACTTTTCAAATTGCAGAGCGAGAGAAAGGAATGGAAGATGTTTCACATGTAAAATGTAAAAGATGATTTTGGAAGGATTTTGACTGACGATGAAAGTATAAAGAAGCGATGGAAGGAGTATTTTGAGAAATTGATGAATGAGGAGAATGAATGGAATGGTATGCTTGAAAACCCACCAGTGAATATGGGCTTAGTGAGAGAAATTAGTGTGGAAGAAGTAAAATGGCTGTTAGAATATGAAGAATGGGAAGGCGGTCGGCCCAGATGGAATACCAGTAGAAGTGTGGAAGTTGCTGAGGGCGGATGGATGGAAGTGGTTGAGTTTATTTTCGGTAAATTGTTGCAGGAAGAACAAATACCTGAGGAATGGTGCAGCAGTATACTGGTCCCCATTTTTAAAAACAAAGGAGACGTCCAAAACTGCAGCAGTTACCGGGGAATAAAACTCATGTCACATACGATGAAAGTCTGGGAAAGAATAATAGAGAGAAGAATGAGAGAAGAGTGTGAGATAACACAAAACCAGTTCAGTTCATGCCCGGTCGAGGTACGACAGATGCCATTTCGCATTACGCCAATTGTGCGAAAAGTACAAGCGCGTGCATAAAGATCTGCACATGGTTTTGTCGACCTTGAAAGGCGTATGATCAGGTTCCCGTGAGGTTTTGTGGTGGGCGTTAAAGATGAAAGGTATGCCTGGGAAGTATGTGAGGTTGGTCCGTGCTATGTACAGAGCATCCCGTACATGTGTACGATCTGCCGCGGGAACTACGGGCAGTATCGATGTGGCGGTAGGGCTGCACCAAGGGTCGGCATTGAGCACCTCTTCCTACTGATTATGGACGCTTTGACGTCGGACCTGCAGGATGAGGCACCCTGGTGCATGCTCTGCCGATGACATCGTGCTTGTCGGGAAGAAGGCATCGAGGTACAGAGCAGACTGACAGGGTGGCAACGGAGGCTGGAAAGTGTTGGCTTGAAGATCAGCAGATCTAAAACCGAATATCTGTGCTGTGATTTCGGCGGCCTTTCCAGTCCTGTACCCATGTCGTTGGATGGCGCTATACTGCCTATCTGCTCAGATGTCAAGTACCTCAGTTCCCTCATTCAAGGCGACGGCGGAATAGATAGAGCTGTGCAGCATAGGATTAACGCAGGGTGGATGAAATGGCGACAGGTCACAGCCACAACGTGCGACCCCGATGCCAATAAGGCTGAAGGAAAATTTACAATCGATCATCCGACCTGTCGTCATGTATGGAAGTGAATGCTGGGCCGTCAAGAAGAAGGATGAAAATAGACTGCATGCGAATGAAATGAGAATGTTACGATGGATGTGGTGTGACAAGGATGGATAAGATAAGGAATGAGTATATAAGAGGAAGCCTGAAAGTAGCGCCAGTGGTAGAAAAGGTGAGAGGAAGCAGATTGGCATGGTTTGGGCATGTGATGCGGAGGAATGAAAGTCATGTCACAAAACGAGTGTTGAATATGAATGTGGAGGACACACGGGCAGAGGAAGGCCGAATAAAAGATGGATCGATTGTGTGAAGAGTGATATGAGAATGAAAGGGTAAGTATGGAAATGACGGCTGATAGAGAGGAATGGAACAAAAGATTTACTGCCGACCCCAGATAATGGGAAATGGTTTGAGAATGATGATATTATTTTAGGCCATACAAACTCTTGTTCCGTGCGGGATTTGAACCTTAGCGTTGCAACTCATTGCTTATTGTTTAGCAGTGGACTTGTGAAGGCCTGTAATGAGGATTATACTCGTAGTGATACATAATATATGAAATTATATCTCCACTTACTAAGGTACGTAAGGGTAATATGGTCAAATTAAGCTTTGCCGCCCTATAAAACCAAAACTAGGAGGAGAACAGAGACAAAAACAAAATGTCGTATACTATAATTATAGTCTTTGCTTTATAGCATGGCGCGGGTGACAGGTTGACAGGTAACTAGAACGTAACTTGCGTGCGTTTGCAAGATTATGACAACATTTTTAACTATGAGAAAATAACACTGAATTTGTTTTTATTATTTTTTTCAATTCTGCTATGACTATTAAATTAATATTAACTTAAAAAACCTCACCTAATATAGTTTTTTTACTAAAAAAATTATAAAAGTTTCATTTATTTCACTTGCGTACGCAGTTACATATTATGCATACTAGCCGTTTTTTTTAATTGCTCGAGAGGTGCCTAATAATCGGACGTAAAAACTGTCAAGAGAATATAATCGTTAAAAATAAGTATGGTAATTCTATTTTATGTGTGGTGCAATACCGTCATATTCATGCATACTAAATTTAAGTGACTTACGATTCATGTTCTACAATAAACAAATAAATAGAGAAAGTGGTAAAATTAAGAAAAAGGAATTAAATAATTTTAAATTTATTCCGCCATTTTATGGATCTCACTTAAAGTGATCTCGAAGGCGAATGACTAACCCCCCCGCTTGACTCGCCTTAACGATTTTGTTCGTTTTGGAATTTTAAATAAACAAACTCAAGAAATAGCAAAAATTTACTTTACAAAACACTATAATAAACTCAATAATCGAAAGTAAAAGCAATATAAACTAAAATGGAAATTACAAAACGGCCGGTAGGTACTTCATATAAAGCGCTAGGCGCTAGCATAGATTATACACAATACACATTTATAGCGAAATGCGCTAGCACTCGTATCTTGAAAAGCTGCAGGTGTAGTCAACGCCTTACTAGAAAGCACAGGTGCTGGCAGTCATTTTATTTCTTTTAATATTAAGAAATATGTTCCAATTACCATAAAATAAAAGTTCATTTTTATTTTCAAATTAATACATAGTATAATTTGTAACTATAATGACATAATTTGTATTAAACTGTAACTAAAATTTACATGCATTGTAATTTATTCACATAGAAATATATATTTCGGTTATAATTTTTTTATCGATAACTAATCGATAATTTTTGCTTTGCTTTGTGTATCGTTAATAGCCTTTTTTAAATCGATTTAACACTTCCATCTTTAGACACGCTAAACTGTAAGCTATCACCCGCACCATGCTATAACGCAAAGACTATAATATATTAAGAAAAAACTGGCCAAGTGCGTGTCGGGCCACGCACAATGTAGAGGTAGGGTTCCTTGTTGCTCGTCACAATACGTGGGCTTCCTTGATAATGAGCATAATACGTGAATTCGCGGTTTGACCGCTATAGTGATTAAAATGGACCCAAGTAGAAAGATCGTAACTGAAAGACTTATTTTCATATCAGCCTTATAGGGAGTGGTATTCAAAATATTAAAAAAAAACTTTTCAATTTATGTAATAACTCTATCCCGCAAATAAAAAAGTAAAGATAATAGTAGTAATGCATATAAGTAGTTTTCTTCATAAAATGTTTATTTTTAACAGTTTACAATAACATTACAAAGTTATTAATGCAGCTAGTTTTAGATCTTTTTCTATAGAGTTGTAACAAAATTTTAACTAATCTAAGCGCATTATATAAGTTGGTCGACTATAACACATTAACTTATTAATTCTACTTAGCCGTGATAGTTTTCCTTTTAAATTCATTATATATACTACTATTGTGTATACTTTCCACATTTCCAAACACAGCGGTTTAGTTGGTAGAGGGGGGAGGGGGGGGGACATGACTCTTATGAAAAATACCAATTTACAGCTAAATATTTCGCAAACAGTCCCCTGAATCTAAAATGTGTGTTCAATCCCCGAATGTTTTTAAAAGACCTATCCAACGATACCCCACATGATAGAATAGACGGGTAAAAAAAATCATCCTCCATTAACTTGTATGGGAAGTACCCAAAATAAGAATGTTTTTTAAGATTTTATTTCACAGTTTTCAAAGCGTGATAAACATCTATAACTATGCCAAATTACAGATTTGTAGCACCTAGGGTCTCTGAGCAAAACCGATGACGAACGGACGGACGGACGGACATGGCGAAACTATAAGGGTTCCTTATTGTTAACTACGGAACCCTAATTACGGAACCCTCGGACCATATTCACTACTGAATAAAAAATAATCACTGATTGTGTACCTATTAAGGATATATATGTAAAATCACAATAATCCAATAATTTTGTTATTTCTTTTTAAATCGTTAGGGAACTTCTAGAAAATAAAGTTAATATATATTTCTAGTATGTCTTAGTATTTCTGTAGGAAATAAAGAAAACGTAATAATATTGCCAAAACATCTCTCTTTTTTAAGCGTAGTTATAATCTGGTCGTAACGATGTTTTGAAATTCACTTAAGGCGACTTTACTTGAACCTCTGTAAATTTACTAAAACGACAACATTTTATAAAAAATGAACACATACATCACATTCATGGACAAGGGTTGTGTTAATACAAAAACGCGAATCATTAAAGTTATTTCAAATGAAAAGGCTTATTATTTTTAGGTCATGTTAAGAAAACATTTTGTAAATTCGTTTACATTTCTAGCGCTGAGTTGGCTTAATCTCTCCCTAGCTGCGACAGGCGCGAGAATCTTTGAGGTAGGACGTACGTTGTTTATTCTAAAATTCTCCCCGCTTCAATACTAATTCGCTCGACAAATGCGGGGAGTGACGCTTTCATACAAGGCGGCCTTAATACTTCGTCCTGTGCCTCCGAGATAATCTATTTATTTCAGGAAATGAAGCAAAAGAGCGAGACATTTAATTGGATTTATTATCCGAAATCTGTTTAAGAAAATCAGTTTTAAATTATGTACAAAAGTTAAGTAGGAAAATAAACCCTGACATCGAAACAAGAAGGTAGTGGGATATGCTTTGAAGTTAGTAATAATGTTATAAGATAAAATTATAATGACTTCTATAGAAGTTTTTTTTATAGAATAGGGGTGACAAACGAGCACACAGTCTACCTGATGGTAAGTGGTTGCTGTGGCCCATAGACATCTACATCTATCGTCGATTACGAATCAAAATGCAGATGTGTTGTTACCCGTGAGGACTAAGATGGAATGCCTTGTTTTCAGTAAAAAAGGGTCTCTGGTTCTCTACACTCCCCATACGAAACACAGCAGCGTTATGCTGCTATTTTTCGCTGGTATTCTGTGAGAACGTGGTCCTCCACCGTTCGAGCCGACCCATTCGTGCTACAACTATACAACTAATATACGTTTTTAAAACCTTGAGACATTCACTTGGATTGTTTTCTTGTTCGGTTTCTAGAGCATTGGAATCGGGTTAATTGTAAACCAAATTACTATCTTGATGATTAATGAGTAGAATTATAACTCAGACACTATATTTTCATTTTAATTAGATTCTCTTGTATAAAAATTAATATTAAAAAATTATAATAAAAAAAATTATATTTTGTTTATATATATATATACCTACATTTTTAATATAAATATTGGGTTGTAAAATGAATGTAACAATTTGGCCGATTAAGTAACAAAAAAGGCCAATTGGAAGAAAGGCCAAATGAAACATTAAATATAATTTACTTCCAATAAAGTAAAGTAAAGTCACAGCCTATATACGTCCCACTGCTGGGCACAGGCCTCCTCTCATTTCTGAGATGGTTTTAGGGCAAGGAAATGTCCGCCGCGCTGCTCCAATGCGTGTTGGCGTACTTCACATGTCTTCGAAATATTTTTTTGATTTCTCAGACATGCAGGTTTCCTCACGATGTTTTCCTTCACCGCCAAGCACGTGGTAAATCAGCACTTAAAATTGCAATTAACAATTTCATTGGTGCCGGCGGGGATCGAACCCGGGTTGCTCGCGTACTGTGAAACTTACAGCGAGCGCTAACCATCTGAGCTACCACGGCTCTACTTCCAATAGCTCTAAAACAATTATGTCACTTAGAGTGAGGGTGAATCTCGTTATCGGTAAGCCTCCATGGTAGTCATTCTGTCTGCACGGCATGGTGAGCATAGAAATATCTTCTTAAATATCAGCCACATTCTTCGAACTCTTCCAGCTATGGAATTGACAAGGTGGATGTGATTATATAAGTGGAAAATCCAAATGTGCACATAGTATCACGCAGAAGTTGAGTGAAAACATTTGGTAAGATAGCTTTGTTGATTAATTGCTTCAGTGATTTGTAATAATTTTAACTAAGTAATAAGACACACTACAATTACACTAATTTAGAATAATCGTGTAGTGGCAGTGCAAGTATATCCACAATCCCATATCGTCCCGTGGGTGTCGAAGGAAACAAACTAAAAGATGTCCCAGCGTCTTCCAAATAACAACTGGAATAAAACTGCGGTAGCACGAATTGGTCGACTTGACAGAAGAAAGACCACTCTTTCACAGAATAACGGCGAAAATAACAGTTTAATGCTGCTCTTTTCATATGGTAAGATGTAGAGAACCGGAGACCCTTTTCATTAGAAACGAGGCATTCCATCTTAGTACTCAGGGGTGACAACGCATATGCATTTTGATTCTTAATGGAAGATAGATATGAGATGTCTTTGGGGCACAGCAGCTACTTACCATCAGGTGGCTTGTGTACTCGTTTGTTACCCATGTTCTATAAAAAAAGTGAATTTCTGAACTCCGTATGAAAGAAACGTGACAACGACTCACTACGTATATAGACTAGTACATTACATTTTGGTTTTTAGTAAGCCACCAGTCGTAGTTTGTGGCATCCCTTGGAGGAGGTCTATGTTCAGCAGTGGACTTGTGAAGGGCTGTAATGATGATGATGAATGACCAGTCGTAATGGTAAAATATATATATATATATATATATATGTATATATATATATATAACTCCACCGCGGTACCTAGGTCGTAATCCCTATGCTTATATAAAACCTAGATTGTGGTTTCCAGTTTTTTTTTTGATGTGCGACGTGTCTTTTATACGTCTTGACACGGGTAGGTTAGGGCGAGTGGGTTAGTTTGTTTAGATATTTTTTTGAAAATTTTACAGTTTCAGTATTATTTCCAAAAAAGTGCCGTAATTTAATATCAGCCTGGCAAGTGTCGTTAGCATACGAAATAATTATGTTACCCATGTTCTATAAAAAAGTGAATTTCTAAACTCCGTATAGAAGAAACGTGGCAACGACTCATTGCTTTTTAGTTTTTAGTAAGCCACCAGTCGTAAAAATTTAACGATTACATTTTGCGGTTATAAATTGGCACCGTAGTCGAAATCGATCACCAGGAAATCATCATTATCATTATCATTGCCATTATCATTAACAACTATATCATCATTATGCTTAGCTTCTATCATATTGTTGCGCGCCACTATTAATTGTTTATACATGGCAACACTAGTTACCACTAGCGCCCTCTAGTATCGAGTAGCAGAACTAGGAGAGTCAAGATCCTTCTAGAAATTTCGGGACCGATATGTACTCGAACATTCTAGATGTTTCTACAGTAGAAGGTTCTGGAAACTATCTGAGGCCCTATAAAAGGCCGGTATAGACCGCGACCGGGGGAGTATTGAATTGGCGATACAAGCGAAGACTTCGAAGCGATACAACTACGAACTTAAGCGATCTGTTGTAAAATTGTGTTTTGTTATTAGTGTGGTTTAAAGTGTAATTAGTGTTGTGTAATTAAAGAGTCAATTTTGGTAATTCAATCGGCAGTTTTTAATTGTCTCGAACCCCAAGCTCGTAACAATATGAATACCAGCGTCTACTTTAACAGAGTGTTTGTTACATGTTTTCAACATTAACGACAAAAATATTTTACTCTATAAAGATACACCTAAGTAATTTCATACATTAATGTATTAAAACTTTCTAAAGAGCTCTTTAAAAATGTTATGCGGTGTAGTTTACTATGTTATGAATAATTTACTTTTACTACATTTTAATGGTTCGTACCGTAACAAGGGCTGTGACGCGTTTTCCACTGCAGTAATTTAATACGGTTGATATCATACAATTATATTTTCTGATATTTAATAAAATCCAATTAATGTTTTTATCCATGCTTTATCTACTGGTATTTAAAATACAAAACGTATTATCATATCATAGCACTAAAGGCCGACCATAGTAGTATTGTTTACGCATAAAAACATTAAGGAATAGCAATAAAATAATTACTTACTGACAGCATGATGGTATTCGTCACTAATCTTGTCTTGGGAGACTCAAAAAAAGCATAAAATAGACGCTTAAAATTATCATCGTTATCATCCTTACAGCCTATCAAAAGTGCACTACTGAACATAAGCGGAGGCTTAGGCGCAGATTGCCTTATATACTTATGCCTCTTTGTGAATTCTTTAAGTGAATAAACATCCATCCATCCATTAGTCTATAAACTTCCGTCGCTGTACCGCTCACATAAAGAACGGTTTTTTTTATAATATCACCCTAGGAAAACTACTCACATTGCACTAGTGAGGTTGCTCTCATCTCCAGAGTGGATGGTATTTGGTATTTTCAAATGAATATAACGTGATTAGCAGGTAAGGCGTGTTGCTGAGCTTTGCGTTCAGAGAACATGTTGTTACATCACACATCACCCCTTGCTCTTGGCTTCTTCTTCATCAGCTCGTTGGATTCTACTTCAAGCCTCTTCCGTTATTGAAAGAATTTACCTTAATCGTTACGCTTCGCAGGCGGATTAGCGATCGCGATACCAAACTTTTCTTATTCTTATGATTCTTTGACGCTTATTTTGGGTATTTTAGCATGGCGTAAAGAGATTGTTCTCCTGCTATCTATAATCTTACTGACATGTACCAAAGTCACCACTAACAACATCAACGGAACGAAAGGAATGATGGATTTTTTATACCGTCATCACACCATTGAATAACTAAATAACTAGAAGATGCTTTAGTTGTCCTGACTCCAACGCCCTTCTTTGATGTTTGAACATCACGAGAGATAAAAAGCAAAATTAAAAAGATTGTGTAACCGATGTAATCAAAAAATATTAAACTAGACTCGTCAAAATCTGAAGCACTTCACAAAATACTGCATCTAAATCGGTCAGGCCATCTCGGGGAAAAATACGCTAAAACTCATTTTAACGATTAAAAATGTTTATTGCAGCACCCTTTAGTGAGTAAGCACCATGATCCCTATCTAAGAACCATTGCTGACGAATAGAATAGAATAATTTTTATTCAATATAGATTATTACATAATACTTATTGAACTTCATTTTTTATCTAGCACTGGATCGGAAAATACCTCTATCCTGGGAAGAACCAACAAGAAACCCAACGGGATTTTATTTTTAAACAATAATTTTAAAAAAATCCCGTTGGGTTTTTATTACATAAAAAATTGTAATAAAATTTGTACAAACAAAATTATTGTAATAATTTTGTTTGTACAAATTTTAATCGTGTTTTAATAGAACCAGCATGGTGACGATTACCTCATTCCCAGGGGTTTTTTCATTTATGTATTCTTTGATATTATAATAACACTATTTGTACAATTTTTCTTGAATAAATTATTTAAATTTGTTTATTGACAAATTTTGTACATTTTCTGGGATTTTGTTGTAAAAGCGTATACATTGCTCCATAAATGAATTACTAATTCTGTGGAGTCTAGTAACTGGTATTACAAGCTTATGTTTGTTCCTAGTGTTTAAAGTATGAACATCTTTATTCTTATCAAAGCTGTTTATGTTTTTATGTACATACGAGGGGACATTTTAAAGTTCGAAATAAGAAATAAAAATCCAAATTTATTTTTCCTTTTCAATATATTCATATGCTACTCTAATACATTTTTCTGATCTTTCAAATAACTTATGAATACCCTCAAAAAAAATATGATTTGTCTTTGTCTAAAAATACGCCGAAATTGCTTCCCTCACTTCTTAATCACTTAAAAACTTTTTCCTACGAAGTTTTTTTTTTAAGTTTGGAAATAGATAATAATCACTGGGGGGGGGGGGGTCAGGACTATAGGGTGGGTGTGGCAAAATTTCGAACAAGATAAATTTATGCACATTTAAGTTATTAAGATATTCAATATAATAATTGATTTTTGTTCATATTGCCTCTTCTCCCAACAAAAATTATTAATATACTATTAGGGCTAAATTTATTAGTTACAATTTTATTCGTAATATCACTCAATGATGCTCTAGGCATGCAGTAATTACTTATCTGTTGCCCTTTTAAACAGTTATTTAATGATATTCCCAAGTTTTTGCCCATGTCATCACTATACACAATAACATAATTTTTTTCGTTATATGAATTTATTTTTAAACTCATCTGCTTTGTTATGGTACTGTCATAGAGTGTAGGTGAAGAAAATGAAGTATTACTGCTTGTCATATTATTAACACACACTGTCCCGAAAGAACCTGGCATTGAACGCTGATATTCATTTTGATATTTTAATAAGGAGTCAAAACGTTCCTCGTTATATTTAGATGACTTTACCAGATTATCCATGGCCAGTATGTGTTCATTTATCTCATTCTCTGCTGATTTATATTCATTTGATATAATTTATAATAAGGTTTGAAGTGATAAAAATGAAAGTGATAAAAAATTTCTGAATTAAGACACTCTATTTCTGTCTCATAACAAGTTTTCATATTTTCCACCTCAATTGAATATAATTTATGTTTACTAATTAACTCTTGATTTTCCTTACATACATTTGTATAATTTTTAGTAATAATTTTAGTTCAAATACCGCATATTCTGTAAGCATGTTGTTTTCTTCTAGCTTCCTGGTTACAATTGAGATGCAGTCTTCAATAGGTAAGCATGTAAATAGTGACTGAATATCAAAACTGATCATAGTTTCATTGTCAGCGAAATGTAGGTCTTTTATCTCACTAACAAAATGGGAATTTTTGCCAAGTGTTGAGCCAACTTCTAATTTGGTGAATCGATCAGGCTCACTATGGGACGTAGTGGAGCGTATTTTCGATAACCCATACAACCTGGGTGGTTTGGTACACGGTGATATTATCGAATTTACGTCGTGATTTAATTTTTCGGAGTAATTCTTTATTAGATCGCTAGTTGTTTTAAGCACATTGGTTGTAGGGGTCTGTTTTGACCTTTTTGTATGTACGTTCGTCAGATAAAAGTTGTTGTATTTTAAAATTATAATCTGACGTATCCATTACTAACGTAGCATTTATTTTATCTTCGCGAAGAATCGTGAGCTCTGGTATGTTGCGTAAGTTGTATAACGCTTTAATCTCGTCTTTGGGGAGATTTAGTTTCGGCGCTGAACTTCGACGTAACAAGGACGAAATATCTTGACGTATGGCCTCTAAATTTTCCTTCCCCACATTGTTTTTAAACAGACGATCCTCAACGTTACAGATAATAATAATTTTTACTAAATGAATGTGAATGTATATACGGTACCAAAAAATTTTAAATTTTTTTTTCTGTCTGTCTGTCTGTCTGTTTATTCCGGCTAATCTCCGAAATGGCTAAACCGATTTTACGAAACTTTTACTGACAGATAGCTGATATTATAAGGACAAACTTAGGCTACTTTTATTTTTGAACTTTTAATTAAGAAAAAGAATTTGGGTTCCGCACAAATAAATTAAAACCCATGAAATCCAATAGTAATAAATTCCACGCAAAAGAAGTTGCGGGGAACAGCTAATATTTAAATATTAAATGAAAAAAATTGGTAAGGATTATATAATAATTATATCTTAGGTATGGTCGCCCGAGGCAAGTGTGACAGTGAAAAACGCAGGAACTTTTACGCTATTCACTATACCGACAGTTAAGTATATCGCTTCAACTATTTTATCGACAGACGTCATTTTAATAAAACTACTCAGTAAACTTTCCCCATGTGGGGAAAAGCTCATTGTAACACAAAAATGGACGCTCTAATCGTTTATAGATCTTAAAATATTTTGACATTAGTATCATCTCTTCAATTTTGTCGAAAACCACAGATAATAATAAAGTACCAACGAAAAGAAGTGTACTGTCACACTTGCCTCATTGACGGGGTAAGTGTGATAGTCTTCCACCTCAATAAGTTTTAACTACCTTAAATTACAAAATGCTACTTGTAGATACTAAGATGCTTGATCAAACAAACAATCACTTAATAATTGATTTTATGAAAGTGAACTCTCTATGTTAAATCCTTACAGAGTAGAAGTATCTAAATGTCCATTAAAGTTTTAATTAATTTATGTCACACTTGCCTGGGGTGACCATATAAAATTATTAGGGGGCCTGTGTTTAGTAGTGAAATATAAAATGATAATATATATATGAACATTACTACAGTGTTCTCCACAATTTATTCTATGATTAAAAATTTATTAATTAACTTATTTTTAATCTTTATTGCATTCCCTATATTAAAATATACAAAGGGCGGACTTAAAGCGAATAGGCATTTCCTACCAGTCAACCTTTGGAGTGATGAGAATTGGACGTAGGTGTAGAATTAAAATAAAAAGGAAGTTTTGAAAATTATGGCAATAATTAATTGAAGTTTTCTTTCCACAAATCATTTATCGTACTTTTCGTCAATAACCAACCAACCGACGTAGTTTCAGGCTTTCTGTTCCGATATGATTGCGTTACTTCAAGTTTTGCATGAATAGGCTTCTCATAGTGTACTTATCACCATGGCCTCAACGCTACTTTCTAATAAGCAATGTTATAAGCAGGTGCAAGCTTGATATTCTCAATGAAAATATTTTCTTTACAAAATGCAGTATCAGGTTGCAAGGTTTCCGATAATATGTTTAGAGCCCTTTAAAGGACTCTATTTGCAACAGTGGACCGCTGTTAACTAACGACAAAATGTTTTAGAGTTAATAGTGAGTTTATATAATAATGTAATAGTTTATATTAATATTGCACAAAATATATATTTCTTAAATATGTTGTTGTTCAAATAACTAGATTTTCTCTTTGAGAAATTATCATTTCATAATAATACAACGTAGACGTAACGTAACTAATAAGTAAGTATCGTTTGTCTTTTACGTTGAATGTTTATTTCGATTTATTATTAAATAATAAAATTAAACTTCAGTTATAAATAACTGTTTTTTAATTATCAATAATAATTATGCTCATTTAAAAAAATCAACATTATAACGAGAGTAAATAAAGTCAAGAATTTTATTTTCATTTTACATTTTATTTGGAAATATTTATAACTTATCGCTTTATATCTATACAGATATATCTTAATTTACACGGTTTAGCAGTTTTTTTTGTCAATAAAAGTACTAAGGTATATATATGTTTTAAAATTCACAAGAAAGTTCATGAACCATATCGTACGCTGTATATTATGTAACATTCTAAGGCAATCGTCTTATGAAGGTATAAGGTATGAGGCTTAAAAGGTGTCGGTTCACTTTATACTAAGTTCACTCGACCTACACAAAATTTATTTAAGGTGCGATTGATTTGTTAAGAGTTAAGAAAACTAATATTTGTCTTATATAACAAGCCTAGAATGTTGTAATTTATAGATTCATCTAGGTTGACTAAAAATAGATGTATTATTGACCATTCATCATCCATATCAATGCAAATTGTCAAGTGGCTAAAAGAACAATAAGAACTTGCAATGACAACATCTCAATGCATGTTGTGTAGCAATATAATTCTAGGTGGTACGTCTCCTTCCATCTAGTAGCAATAAGCACCTAGTTACAATTCCTCTTTCTGCCTAGGATCCAACTCGGGTAGGTGCCATCCTCTTACCTATTTCTGTCCTCAAATAGTAGTGCTTCCATTAGTGTATGTTCTGGTCTGGAGAGCATCGAGAGCCAGTATAATTACAGGCTGTGGGGCATTCCGTCTTAGTCCTCAGAGATGACAGGTTATGGTTAGGGCTACCTACACTATTGGATTTGATTAGAGCAAATATCTTTCAACAACTGTGCTATTGTGTGCATATCCATAGATACCGGTAATAAGCAGGTTGTTAACATGCAGCAGCAAGGGATTTACGAAGAGAACGGGACTGTAAGGATCTCTAGTGTAAGTCATCATGGCACGGTCGAGCAACATTCATCCACTCTGAAAGTGCTTTGTTCCCAGCCCCGTCAAAGGCTTTCAAGTCTAGGATGCATGTGAATAGTATATACCTGAAGGCCCCCGGTCTTGGTACTTGAAACTGTTATGTAAACGATATATATATATCACAAACTATCGGAAGCCATAAGATTTTTCTTTTAGTACGCAAATTCGCCTCTTACAATATTCACGAAATCAAATGGGGTGATGGAATCTCTTACGCCACCATCACACGTCTAAACACCATCATATGCAACTAAACTAAAGAGTGTCTTTGCATCTTTTTATACTACTATATAAAGTTTCAAGCAGTTTATAAGGAGAACGTTTTAAGTTAACAAAGTTTCTTATCTCGAAGGTTTCAAATCTGAGAAACGTGTCCAGCATCAAATCGTGAATTCAATATTTAAATGATATACTGGTTGCAAACTCAACACTATAAATTCACACACACACACACACATATATATAGTTTATTACTTCTTTACATTAATTAATATTGCTTTCAAATAAATAAACCTCCTTCTCTTTATTATATAGAAAAACACATGATTTCTTTTATATTATGCTAGTAGGTATTACATTTTATAAGCTAGTGCTTAACTTATATTCGTGATGATATGTAAATATAAGTAGTAATGTTGCTGTAGGTGATAACATAAGTCTGGCTCTAATAAGTGGATTCTATGGTATCATTTTGATTGAATTATGGATATTAGGTAAGTACTACATTCTTAATACTCATCAGACAGATTTACTGTCGCTTAAGTGTTTATATAGCTTTGATTTAATATCTATGTTGATTTAAAAAAGAATCCATTTTCTATTCTGATTGATTCCGCAACGTTACATTTTTCAATCAGATAAAAGTTATCCATCGAATAAATCATAAAACTGGCGGATATAAACAATTTATCTTATGAATAAATTTTATCTGAGGTATGGAACCAGAAATAGGCAGGAGGGAGCTCTTAGAGACATAGGACAACTAGAACAAGATAACAAAGTATACTTAGCTTTTTTAACACGTTTTTATTAGCTTGGTAGGTATCTATGTAACAGAATTTTTGAATGTGATTTTCATCCCCTTCCAAAAGTCCGATTGATTTGAAACTCCGCACACTTATCAAGGACCGATGACAATGCAACAATTAAAATAGTTTGTCCCCATTATCCTTGCCGGGATCCTCAGAATTTGCGAATAATTCATAAAACAACTACAATTTCTGCCAGTTCAATCTACTGTAAGCCGCGTAAAAGAACTTCGTTCGAAAAAAAAGCAAAAAAAAAATCACGCTTTTGTAGTTAGCTGCACTAAAAATATAAAATAAATAATAGTTTAAAAAAACAAAAAAAAACACGCTTTTGTAGATAACAAAACTAGAAAGTAGAAAACAATATTCAATAAGACGTGACTTTATATATATATATATATATATATATATATATATATATATATATATAAAGTCACGTCTAGATTATCGTAATATATTGTATTCGAGGATCTACACTTTTTATCATAACATCTTGGTTTATTCTTGCAAGTTCTCTTATAATAATTATATTAATTAATATTGACTGATTCGTAAATACGGTAAAAATTGTAAATTTTAAACTTGCGCTGCAGATCAATTGTAATTATAGCCTACACATAGCTAGTGTACTCAGCCAAAATTTAAAAGAAATTTCTTAGCAACCGCAACGCATCATTTAACATGAAATAAAGAGGTTGTTTGAGAGTTTGGCTAATTTTATTACACTGGCAAAATGTATTATTCATAACTTGAACTCTGAACAACTTGTGTTAGTACCTATTCATAATTAACATGTATAGATATGATGGCGAAATAAAATGGGGTATTATAAGGAAATTGCTAAATGTAAGGAAATCAAAAAAATTATTTAAAAAATTTAAACACTATAAAAGAAAATTTAAGATTTTACAAAAAAGGGCTCATTTGAGACGTAAATCGACTTTGACTGTTTTGCTAGAAAAAAAATTCACACGTGGTAGAGCCATGCTGCAGCTATATCTTGCCTGTAGCACGAATGGGTCAGCTCGATCGGGGAAGAACCATGCCCTCACAGAATACCAGCATCAAATAGCAACTTAATGCTGCTGTGTTTCGGTATGGTGAGTATAGACAACCGGAGACCCTTTCTACTGGATATGAGGCAACCCATCTTAATCCTCAGGGGTGACAAGGCATCTGCATTTTAATTCTCAATCGAAGACAGATGTAGATGTCTATGGACCATAGCATCTACTTACCATGAGGTAGACTGTGTGCTCGTTTGTCACTTTAAAATAAGAAAAAACTGGCAAAGGGCATGTCAAGCCACGCACAATGTAGAGGTAGGGTTCCGTAGTTGCCCGTCACAATACGTGGGCTTTCGTGATAATGAGCATAATAAGTGAGTCCGCGGTTCAACCGCTATAACGACTAAAAATGGGCCCAATTAGAAAGATCGTAAATGAAGGACTTATTTTCAAATCAGACTTATATAGAATTAAAAAACCTTTTCAATTTTGAAAATGATACAATTTACATCAAATCATTCACATGCCAAGGTACAAAGATGATCATTGTTGACTATCTATCTATATATTCGCGGCAGTGCAACCCTAAGATATACATATGTGACCGTAACGATCCTTCACGTAAACCACCACTGCCCTAAATTATCCTCAGGTAAGAGTGTGACCAATGATACTGTATGAGAATATATGATTGTATGAATACTAAAAAATAAGTGAAAGTAGTAAGTAAGTAAGAAAGATATCTGCCTATACCGCAAATGAAAAAGTAAAGCTATAGTATTAATGCATATAAGTCGTTTACTTCATAATTTTTTTATTTTTAAAAGTTTAAAATAAAATTTCAAAGTTATAATGCAGCTAGTTTTAGGTCATTTTCTATGGAGTTGTAACTAAATTTTTACTAATCCAAGTGCATTTAATAAGTTGGTCGACTATTACTCGTTTACCTCTTCATTCTACTTAGCTGTGATAGTTTTCCTTTTAACTTCATTATATATACTATTATCGTGTATACTTTTCACATTTCCAGAAACAGCGGTTTAGTTGGTAGAGGTGGGTTACATGACGCTAATGAAAACTACCACTTTAAAGCTAAATATTTCGCAAACGGACGTCTGAATCGAAAATATGTTGTTCCACACCCCCAGTGTTTTTGAAAGAGCTATCCAACGGTACCGCACATGATGGAATAGACGGGTAAAAAAAATCATCCTCCAATTACCTGTATGGGTGGTACACAAAAAAAAGTTTTTTAAGACTTTATTTCACAGTTTTCTAGGCGTGATTAATATCTATAACTGTGCCAAATTACAGATTTGTAGCACCTACGGTCTCCGAGCAAACCCGCGGACGGACGTGCAGACGGACGGACGAAAGGACGGACGGACGGCCGGACGGACGGACGGACTGACGGACGGACGGACATGGCGAAACTATAAGGGTTCCTTGTTGTGTACTTGACCCTAAAAATGACAGTCGTATTTTTCATTATAATTATAAATAAGCAAGAATCACTTGAAAACCAAAATATCATTTGAATAAATTTCTCTATCTCTTATTTTTTTACTAAGCTTAAGTGAGAAACTAGCTAAAAGCCTACGTAATGGTAAGTGGCTACTGCAGTCCATGGATACCTGCAACTAACTCCAAATAAAATAGGAGGATACAGATGCCAGCTCCGAGGACTAAGATGGAATGTCCCGTCTGTAATTATCCTGGCTTTTTACCCTTCAGACCGGAACACAGCAGTATTCTGTGAGAGCGTGGTCCTTCCACGGTCGCGTCGACCCATTCGTGCTACAACTATAATATGGCTACAGCATGGCTCTACCATGTATAAAAAATATTGTTATAATAATATGGCCTTTTTTAGAAGAATGTGCAAACGAGCATGGGGCTCACCTGATGGTAAGTGACTACCGCCGCCCATCAAAAACCGCAACACCAAGGGAATAGCAGGTGCATTGCCGGCCTTTTAGAAAGGTGTAAGCTCTTTTTTTGAAGGTCCCTAAGTCGTATCGGTCTGGAAAAATTGCCGGTGGAAACAATTCCACAGAGAAGTTGTACGAGGAAGAAAACTCCTAGTAAAACGCACAGTGGTGGATCGCCAAGCATCCAGATGGTGAGGATATCGTGAATTTTGACGCGATGTGCGTTCGTGAAATTTGGCGGCTGGAGTTATCCGAACAATTCCTCAGAGCACTCCCCGTGGTAGATGCGATAGAAAATGCAAAGGGATGCAACATTCCTACGCAGCGCCAGTGAATCAAGCCGATCAGAAAGAACTCTGTCGTCGACGATTCGAACCGCTCTGCGCTGGATGCGTTCAAGTGGAAAGAGCTGGCACTGGGTTGCCCCGGCCCAAAGATGAGAACAGTATTCCGTGTGAGGCCGAACGCGCTTTGTAAAGTTGCAAGCGATGTGCCGGCATGAAATACTGTCTCACTCTGCTGAGCACGCCATTACGCTTATTAGAGGCCTTATTTATTATTTATTAGCTTATTAATTTGGCCTTCCTTTCCAAGTGACCACGAAACTGCACACTATTTAATATGTCGACGCCGAGGATTCCGATGTTAGCTGAGGCAGCAAGGGAAGTGCGTTGAAATTGAGGAGATACGACAAAGGGGTTCTTTTAAACACGCAAACTTGTGTCTTCTGGAGATTGAACTGGACTAGATTTAGTCGCCCCCAATCTGAGACTTTGTTCAGCAAAGACTCGACTTCAGACACAAGTTTGTCCCGGTACTCGGCGACATTTTCCCGAGAAATATTGGCACGGCTGGTGTATAAGGCATCACCTGTGCTGTCGTCTGCATAGCAATGAATGTTACCTGATTGCAACATGTCATTAATATGCAGAAGAAACAGCGTTGGTGATAGCACGTAGCCTTGTGGAACACTAGCGTTAATAGGCTTGTAATCAGAGCGTGCACCGTCTACTACGACCTTGATGCTCCGATCAGCAAGGAAACTGGTGATCCAATTACACAATTTATTGGGAAGCCCATAGGAAGAGAGCTTCGAAAGAAGCGCTTTGTGCCTTCGCTATGTCCAAACTAACGGCCAATGCCTCCCCCTTGGACTCTACTGCCTCCGCCCGTCTATGAGCCACGTCGGGGTGGATAACCAGCTTATCTACCCCGACAAAAACCGTATTGGCGGTCACTAATAGAATAGAATAGAATAATTTTTATTAAATATAGATTATTACATAATACTTATTGAAAGTCATTTTTTTATTTACCACTGGTTCGGAAAATACCTCCGTCCTGGGAAGAACCAGCAAGAAACCCAGACTTTTTAAAAAAATATTCACTTTACAATAAATTTTTTTTTGTACAAATTTTAAATGAGTTTTAATAGAACCAACATGGTGGCGATCACCTCATTCCCAGGGGTTTATTCACTTATATGTATTCTTTGATATTATAATAACCCTTTTTGTACAATTTTTCTTTAATAAAACATTTATACTTTTGTTATTGACAAATTTTGTACATTTTCTGGGATTTTGTTGTAAAAGCGAATACATTGCCCCATAAATGAATAACTAATTCTGTGGAGTCTAGTAACTGGTATTACAAGCTTATGTTTGTTCCTAGTGTTTAAAGTATATGACCATCTTTATTCTTATCAAAGCTATTTATGTTTTTATGTACATACATTACATTTTTTAAATATATTGCGATGCAAAAGTTAATATATTTATTTCTCTAAGGGACTCATTACAATTTAAGTTATAAATCGATCGTACGGCTCTCTTTTACAAAAGAAATAAATCTTTGACGTCAGTCGCATTACCCCATAGCAAAATTCCATAAGACATCACGCTATGAAAGTAACTAAAATAAACTAATCTAGATGTCTCAACATTGGTGAGACTTCTAATCTTTCTTATAGCATATGCTACAGAACTAAGTCTGCTTGCTAATTTAGATATATGGGGGCCCCATTGAAGCTTCTCTTCAATAGTAATACCAAGAAAACAGTGGTATCCACAAGACTCAGCTACTCCCCATAATCTGCTAGTGATCCTCAAGGTTCCTTATGAGCTGGTAGTTTGATGCGGATGGGATCTGCTGTAGCAAGGAATCTGTAGCCATTTGGACGTGGTCGATGAGTCGGTCTGTTTCGGAATTACCGCTATGGGACCTATAGAGGCACCCGTAGACGCGGGGATGGTTGTCGCTGTCTACGCGCAGCCATAGGATAAACAGGTCCGTAGCTTCAAGACTGCACAGGCGTCGAGAACAGAGAAGAATAGGATAGCTTGGCTGTGGATGCTCGGCGAGGGATTCTCCGTCACCAGGGGTGCTGGTACCCTCCTGGGGTAGTTTTCTACCTGATTCCGCTACCATGTCAAGGGGGGGGGGAATTGGGCCCCCGGCCACCTGCCCTTACCAAGCGAAACGCAGAAGTAAACCACTACTTCACTCTTGTCTTGTCTTGACTCTTGATTAATGGACATTTTGAATGTGATCGTTTTAATTTACAGCACGTATTAACTTGGCTGCCACAGCTCCAGCTTAGCAATGAAAACTTTATGTGTAATTGCTAAGCAGTGAAAGAAAACATCGTGAGTGAAATATTGCGAAGAAATTTAGTCCCGCCAACATGTATTGGAGCATGACAGCGAACTGATTGCTCTCAGAAATAGAATGAGGCCCATACGAATTATATAGGCTGTAACTTCACTTATTTTATTAGCTAAGCAAATTTTTGGTAAGTGTAGGGTTAAAAAATATTTTTTAATATATTAAGTAACGCATTAATTTTATCCGCCAAATTAAAATTATCGCACAACATCGCGACAAAACTTATAAAACCATCCACATACTTGGCGGTCCATCACTGTGTGATTTAGTATGACTGTGTATGACTTTCAATAAACGAGCTTACTCATTTTTAAAAGGCCGGCAACGTACTTGCAATTCCCTTGGTGTTACAGTTGTTCGTGGGCGGCGGTCGACACTTGCGTTCACATGAACATATTCGTTTGTATAAAATGTGAAAGCAATTACTTTCATATAAAGTTTTATACAAAAATATATTTAAGTCCGTTATAATGATTTAAGTCCGTTATTTTCTAGAAACTCTGACTATAAATCAACAAACACATATCTAAAAAATATTCGTATTGATCGCCCTTGTGACTTTATTCATTATTTTAGTCTAAAATACATAAAAATATACTTTACCATTTTCTAATTATAGTACGAGCAATGAGAGGTTCTGAGCGCGGTCCATATTTGCTTGGCAAACTGTAAGATTTAATGAGGACTTCATTTACTTATGAGAGTTCCTGACTATGTAAAAAAATTTGCTTCAAATTCGGAAGAAAATGTATGCAAAAAAAAATATTCAAAAATATTTAATATATTATAAAAAAAATGTTTGTTTGCTCGTATTCTATGCGTCCTACTGTTCATACGATTACGAGAAAATTTTGATAAGTTGTTGTGTGCGCTTCCGCGAAGGTTTCTGTCAAAAAAATCCATTGCACATATGCCGCTCATAGATATGAATAGTTATATCTAAATAATTGAGTTTTTCCTTTACCTGATTTGACCGGCGCAGACTTAGGAATACTGTTAAAAGTTATCAAACTACGCAATACATACTTTGCAGTATCACTTTACTGCTTAAGATACATGTTTTTTTACTCTTCGCTACTCATGCTGCTTACCATGCAAATATAGAGCACACTTTTATTAAAAACGTCCTCTCTTTTTTTTAAAGGCAGCAGTACCCTAAAAATACGGACGATGACGGGAAAATGAGAACAGTTGAACTAGTTGCCAACATTTGTTTAGTTTAAACTTTTGTTGGTTGCTTTAAACAATAGAGCAGTAAATATTCGCTCCAAAAGTTGAACTATAAATAATAAAACCTGTACACATCTTCCATCCCTACGTAGGATTATCATGATATATAGCACGCAAAACTCGGGTCGCGGATATTTACGGTATACTCGTAGGAAACACTGGTTAAATGTCCAGACGATTACATTCATGATACGTAATATATTATGTAACAAATATTTTTTAATAGATTAACGGCATTTTCCCCCTTATATATACTTTGAAAAATATTTATCAAAAAAAATATAAATAGAGAAGAAATGTAGTGTGCCTTCTTTATACCTACGAGTATATTGATGGCGTAAAAATAATTACTGTTCATCGTCATCATTATCATTACACTCTATCAAAGTCCATTTAGGAAGTAAGCTTCATAATAGTTTGCCTCATAGGGGGAATATTTAACATAGCTGCCACGCTTGGCAGGTGTTTTAGCAACCGTAGTTTTTTATTATTTAAATTGTAATCAGGACGATGAACAGCAGTGGACATTCAGTGGGCTGATGCACATCTCTCATTTCAGTTTGATAAATAAATACATTTACTGAAATTATGCTGGGTTTATATTGTTGTTCTACTACAAGTATAAAGAATACCATCACACCTCAAATACAGCAAAAAAAATCAATTACGTAAAATGTTACTGTAACTATATTTCTGTAGGCCTATGAATTTAAATTATAAGCCAAAGGAATAATCGAAAGCCGTTTGAATAAAATTTGCTACGTATTTACAATATTATTTATTGGTCTAATATTTGGTAGCAGTGCTACCGAAATTATTCGAGATTCCTCTTCATGTTAAATGTTGAATAATTTACAATCCTTATAGAGCAAGATCCCAGGGCCACCAGACGTCACTTATTTTCTGACGAACGAAATGTGTAAGATTGAGTAGTGTTAGTATGTACTATGATCGCATGCCTACCTGCTAGCTTGGCCAGACGGCCATTTTCCAGGTATCAGGTAATCAAGTTACGTAAAGACATTACTCACCTCACGTTAATTCTCTCAGCTGATTTTTACGTATATGTTAGACAATATCGTTAAAAATAAGTCATCAATACACTTTCCGTCGGCAGTATCGCTTTGCAGACGCTTTAAATTTCTCAAAAAAATTACTCAATGTCACTTACATTCTGAAGCTCCATTTTTATATATGTTAGCCAGACTACTATTTTAAAACGTTTTACAAGAAGGCAGACCAATCCAAGGGGTCATTAATCCCCTAGACCCAATTTTAATGCCTCGCATGAGCGTGAGTGAGACATGTATTAGTATTATATTGACCTCTCTCTCTCTCTTTCTCTCTCTCTCTTACAGTTTACTTATATCAATTAGTTATTAATAGTTAAAAAATCAGCTAAAAATTAAAAAATCAGCAAAATAATTAAAGATGAACTTTTAAACGATGAACCTGGCGTGTTTCCTGATTTAATGAAACACAGTAAAGTAGTATGCAATGTACTGCCAGATTTAAATACCTTTATTTAAATCTGGCAGTACATTGGAGCCCATTAATTTTAGACCTTTTTCTGTACTCCCAACGCTCAGTAAAATTTTTGAAAAAATTATTCTAGGACATATGTTAAGTATTTTTAATGTAAATAAATTACTCCATAAAAATCAGTTTGGATTTACAAGGGGTCGCTCGACAACTGATTCCGATGATGAGCTGATCAAACACATTTTCTGTGCATGGGAGAATTCAAAAGATACTTTGGGTATATTTTGTGATCTTTCCAAGGTTTTCGACGGTGAACTGGAAGCTACATCATTATGGTGTAAAAAGCATAGCGCTTAAACTTATTATGTTATATCTAAATAATAGAACGCAAACAGTTGTTTTTAATGGGAGCAGTTCTTCCGGATCGGTAGTATCTATGGGTGTTCCTCAGGGCTCAGTTCTTGGCCACTTTCTGTTCTTAGATTATATTAATGACTTACCTTACTTATTAGGGAATAACCATGATATAGTATTATTTGCTAATAATAGTTCGTTGATTTTCCGACTTAAAAGGCAATTATTTAAATATAACGAAGTGAATAATGCTATGTCAACACTGGTTGAACGTCAATAATTTGCTTTAAAACAGGAATAAAACGAAATGTATTAAATTAACCACACCTAATGTTAAACGGGTAAATACCAGAGTGCTTTTAAATGGGGAGCTGAGCCTTGTTGAGTCCACTGTTTTTCTCGGAATAACAGTTGACGCAAAGCTTCAATGGGGCCCTCATATATCTAAACTAGCTAGCAAACTTAGTTCTGCAGCATATGCTGTAAAAAAGATTAGAGACCTTACATGTGTTGAAATAGCTACATTAGTATATTTTAGTTATTTCCATAGCATAGCATTTACGTGGTAGAGTCATGCTGCAGCTATATTAGTAGTATAGTTGTAGTACGAATGGGTTGGCTCGACCGGGGAAGGACCACGCTCTCACAGAATACCAGCGTAAAATAGCAGCTTAACACTGCTGTGTTTCGTATGGTGAGTGTAGAGAACCGGAGACCCTTTTTACTGGAAAAGAGGCAATCCATCTTAGTCCTTACGGGTGACAACGCATCTGCATTTTGATTCTTTATTGAAGATAGATGTAGATGTCTATGGGTCACAGAAAACACTCACCATCAGGTGGACTGTGTGCTCGTTTGTCACCCTATCCAAAAAAAAAAAAGCATTATGTCATATGGAATTTTGCTATGGGTAATGCGACTGATATTTAAACTATCTTTGTTTTGCAAAAGAGAGCCATAAGAGCAATTTATAACCTAGGTCCGAAGGAATCCCTGAGAGAAAAATGTAAAGAAATACATATATCAACTTTGGCCTCTAAATATAAAAGTAAATTAAAGTTACAGCCCATATACGTCCCACTGCTGGGCACAGGCCTCCTCTCATTTCTGGGAGTATTTTAGGGCAAGGAAATGTCCGCCGCACTGCCCCAATGCGTGTTGGCAAAGTTCACATGTCTTCGAAATATTTTTTTTTTGATTCCTCAGACATGCAGGTTTCCTCACGATGTTTTCCTTCACCGCCGAGCACGTGGTAAATCAGCACTTAAAATTGCAATTAACAATTTCATTGGTGCCGGTGGGGATCAACCCCGGGTTGTGAAACTTACAGCGAGCGCTAACCATCTGAGCCACCACGGCGCTAAATATATTTACTAGGATTTAATGTATGTACACAAAATCAAAAATAGTTTCATTAAAAATAGTGATGTACATTCTGTAAATACTAGGAACGCCACGTAGAAGCACAAGTTAATTATACCAGTTGCTCGACTTCAAAGAGTCAATTATTCATTCATGGAGCAATGTACACGCTTTTACAACAGAGTTCCAGAAAATATGTAGACCTTATCTATCAAAAGTTTTAAGATATATATTAATTGGGCCTCTGTCAAATTATGAGGTATCCACCGGGCACAAAGCTTCCTGACCGCTAAATGTTCATGGAGGATTTTTTGCACTTGACTCATACCGATGCCTATGCTTGTCCGAATCTGCTGATAAGTCACTCTTTTGTCAGTCTCTATCATACGCCGCACAACACTGATGTTATCTTCAGTCGTCGCCGTAGAAGGCCGTCCCTCACGCAGATCATCGGTGAGATTAGTGCGACCATGTTTAAACTCATTAAACCAGTTGTGAACAATGGCACGAAATGGGGCTTCATCGTGAAAGGCCAATCGAAGTCTATCATAACTTTCTTGTTGACTTAAATGACATCGAAAGTCATAAAAAACCATTGTACGAAAATTTTCTCGCGTTAAATTCATGCTGACGTGACACAGACAATTTTCAATTTGCCGACAAATTGTAAACAAATGACACATTAATAAAATACATACACAATAATATTGGCAAAGGGTTCCATTTTCAAAATTTGAACTTATTTTTTTATTATATCGTTTACAAGTGGCCAGTTCTAAAAACTTTCAGTGTCGCCCTCGTATTTGAATTATACTCCAAATTAAAATTATTATTAAGTTTTTTAATTTTAGTAGTATTTTAACTTTTTGGCTACTTGAAAATAGAATAAATAAAGATCTATTAAATTCATCCATATATCCATTACCTACAGCCTCTCAGAAGTCCACAACTTAACAAAGGCCTCCACATAGAATGTCTGATGGAGTTCGAGTAAATAGTGTCGGTATTTGTATTTTTATTCCTTAACGAAAAATCAATAAAAATACACAGATTTAATCTCTCAAACTACCATTAGCTTATCTCTTTCCACGTGCACAAGCTACTTAAGCCATATAGCGCACAACTTGTTTCAAACGAATTTGGTGTAATGAGGGTGGTTCCAACAACGGATGCTCGTAATGTCCGGCATGTGCTGGAACACATTTTCATTTTTCTATATTTTAAAAAGCTCGCTGACGATTACTTAACTTAATAAAACGTCTATTATTAAAAAAAAATGTTAATTTGCGTTGCATAGTTATACGAAAACTTATGTAAAAAAAATGTATCGTTTAAGTTACAATCGAAATTTTCCATTCGATCCCGACCCGACCGAGCGCCGGACTTAGTTCCGAAAAATTTATTTCTATACTAATGTACATCAAGACGTCATCATCATCATCATCATAACAGATTTTAAAAGTCCACTGCTGAACATTGGCTCTAACCATTACCTCATAAGGGGATATTTGCCATAGTTGCCAAGCTTGGAAGGCGGCTTGGCAACCGCAGTTTTTTTATGTTCTTGTTGTTATAAGGAAAACGCTGCTGCTCATCCCTGTTTGTTTCCCTCCGTCGCCTCTTAAGACACACATGGGATGCCATATGGTTACATTATGTATGGTGACATTGAGACGTAAAACATGCCTAAAATCACTGACCTCTATATATGCAAGTACGCCGGACTGGCTATGCCATACAAAATGCTTATGCCGATTTGAAGCGCCCTCATTGTCCTTACCGGGAACTAAAATTGACATAATATGCCAAAGTCTGTTGTATTATTGAAATTTTGAATTTTAAACTAAAAAATTAAAGTATTTTATGTGGTTTGATTATGTTTGATTTTAGTCACGTAATAAGAATTATTTTTAGTAATAACGAGAGTGTGCGTAATATGTAAAACTCGTTATCAAAAGGAAAGTGGGATAACATTCAACAAGTAAGTGAATTTGCAGCTAATATTAAGCAAATTAAAACTATTTGATAATATAGGTACTTAAAAATTAGTTACTAACTAATAACTTAACTTAATATCGTAATTATCAACATGTTTGTCTTTATATTACTAAGTTTTGATAAACAATAAATTTCAAAAGGGTTGTCGAGATTCTTGTCTATAGTACTTATCGATGTTCTTTTCTACACATATCTGTTCACAACCAAAGTTGCCGACAACAGTTAATTATCAAATGTTTATTAGTTAACAGGTTTCCAACTGAACCTAGACTTATGGCTAAAAAGCAAAAAAATTGTGAATTGGCGCCAAAAACAAAATATTATCTTTGTTCTAAACACTTCACAGACGACTGTTTTATTGGATATGAGAAACACACCACTTTGAGAAAGTGCAGTATACCCATAATATTTTCTGGTAGTACCAGTACCAGTAAGTATAAAAGTATTAGATTATTATTTCGAATGTTTTTTATTTCTTCTCTCCTTATTTTCCCCCAGACTCAAGGACCATAGCCAAGTGTAGAAAGGTCCCCTGATGATGACTTTGTGTTTACAAGACGTAAGTTTGTTAAATCTGTATAATTATTATGACCAATTTATTGTATCAAGGGAATAAATTTATATTGGAACTGCAAAATTATTAATGTCCTTAGTGAGTTTGCGTGAGTTTAGGTGAGAAATAACTCCTCCCTTAACGGGTTCCCGCCTTGTCGTGGTGGGGGACCCATTTTAAACATAGGGCGACTTACATAGCTGACCCGAAGTGAAGGGCTGGCCCAATGTGGCCACTCTAAATGGGCTTGTCGAGCCCTTGGATGTGTGTCAGTGAGCTGCGGCTAGAGGAGTGTCCTCTCTCTATATCGCTGCAGCCGAGGTGGAGTCGCAAGGGAAGAGGATTGTTGGTATGGTAATGCGCCACTCGACTATCCGCGATCCGCGACTTTGGCGGGACTGTACTACTTCGTGCTTCCGAGTGCTCGTTTTTCCTTAGCTCCATGGCCTCCACATATCGGGCTTGGGAAGTCAGGGAGGGAAGTCCTCAACTAAGGGGGCGTCCTCGCTGGTGGGGCCGCGGATGTGCTTGAAAGCGTTTCCGTGGCCCTGTCAATGTGTGGTGAAGGTGGAACATCATGGGGTTTTAGTAGGTGCAAGTGCAACATAATCCGTTCTTGCCCCCGCAATGCAGGTATGCGTAGGCATTTTCTCATTTGAAACCTGGAACAAAGTCCGTTCTGTAGTTACGAATAAAAACATAGATAGATCAAAGCAGCGTCGATTCTTGTTTTATATGAGGTATAAAGCTTGCGTCTAAGGCCTAGGTATTAATTGATACATTTATTTATTGTATGGCATTATATTAGGTCCTAACATATTGAATAAAACTATTTTTATCAATTTTATCGCGTGTAATTTTACTATTTTGATTCCCTACGTTTCGGGTGCTTTACAGCACCCATGATCACGGGGGGGACCTTACATATGTTATTAGCGTTTTGTCGTACTGACCACTTTGATTTGAAATATCTCCACTTTGGTTAAGAGTTCCAAATTCAAATTTATAAATTCATTTAGCTGGTACAATTGAGTTTTGAAAACAGTCATTCATTTGTTTTTTCCTCATTATTTTATTCTTTGGCGTCGCTTATTACCGCACATTGGAAAACATGAAATATCGGTATATTTACGTACGAGTTCTACCGTGGCACCAGTGCTGCAGAAACAGCTCGAAGGATTAATGATGTGTACAGCGCTGGTGTCGCAAAAGAAAGCACGGTACGTTTTTGGTTTCAACGTTTTCGTTCTGGAAATTTCGACCTTTTGAACCAACCCCGTGGACGGCCGGAGACCAATGTGGAAAATGAAGAATTAAAGGCTTTTGTGGAAGCGGATCCATCACAAAGCACTTCAGAGATAGCTGCAGGCTTCGGGTAAGTAACACGCGTCGACTGCTGTGTTACTTTGCTCAACCGACACAATAATGAAGGGATTTTAAATCGAATCATTACTTGTGATGAAAAGTGGATACTGTACGATAATCGGAAGCGTTCGTCGCAATGGCTGAACCCTGGAGACCAAGCCAAATCCTGCCCTAAACGGAAATTGACTCAGAAAAAGTTACTTGTGAGTGTTTGGTGAACTAGCGCAAGTGTCGTTCACTACAGCTTTCTAAAATCTGGCCAAACAATTACTTCAGGTATCTATTGTCAACAACTGCAAACCATGAAGGAAGAACTATCTGCTAAACAACCGAGATTGGTCAATCGCTCTAGGCCACTGCAGCTTCACGACAACGCAAGACCACACACTGCACAACAAACAACCACTAAGTTAGATGAGCTACAATTGGAATGTCTGCGACATCCAACGTACTCCACGGACCTTGCTCCAATAGATTACCATTTTTTCCGGAATTTGGACAACTTCTTACAAGGAAAAAAATTCAACTCCGATGCGGCAGTCCAAACCGCCTTCAAAGAGTTTATTCATTCTCACCCCCATGGTTTTTTTTAGTAAAGGGATCAATGAACTACCTATGAGATGGCAAAAGTGCATAGACAACAACGGTGCATACTTTGATTAATTAAATATATTTTACAAAAAAAAAATTGACTTTATATTCCTCTCGTACAAAACGCCAATTTCATATGTAAGGACCTAATATTAATATGATACATAAATAGAATGGACGTTACGGGTAAGCCTGGGTATAGAAATCTTATTGATATATTTTCTCACATTGTCTTCTATCTATTATTAGTTCCGTGGACGTTTACTTCTGCTGTCAGCGCCAAAATGGCGAAAATCAAAACGCCTCATTATGTCACGGTGTATAGCCAGTCCATATATAGAGGTCAGGGCCTAAAATACAATATTAAAATGCAGTTTATTTTCTGCATATTTTTTGAAATACTAAAGCTAAGGTGTTTAAGTTTTTGAGTAGTTTTATATTTTGCAACTTAAAATAACGCAGATTGAATAGTTCCAGAAATAGTATGACTATTACTACAAAAAAAAAAGTTGTAACTGAAAAGTTTGTAAGTCATTAAATCGTGATGGACATAATATTGTGGAAGTGTGTATACATTTTATTATCTGGTGAGACACGTGTACGTCGTTATCCATTTTCTTTTATCGACGTCAATTTTTTGTAACTGGCTTTAACAACAAATTTTTCAAACTTTATAACTGCAGATTTTGTTGTTTAAGGCGTGAACAATGGTTTTATGAATGGGGATTTTGTATTAAAAGACGAATGTTATCAAAAGTAAGTGTAATTTACTTTAGTAATTGCATACACAAAATTTATTTTAGAAATAAACATGTTATTTAAAAGGCTTAATTAATTAACACGAACACTACTTACTAATTACTTTTTTAACATATTTTGGTTAAAATAACAATAAAAAATTAACCTCGAAATGATGCACATATATTCAGTAAAATTGCTCTTTAAATGAAACTGACTTGTTCACTGCGGCATCATGGTTTGTCAATGTTAGGCTGTCAAAATCTAGTCGGGTAAAAGGAAGATGGAGATGATCATCGGTCACTAAATTGTGTGCAGACGCATGTGAGCGGTAGGCCGGTGCGATGTTGCGCTGACATACTTTGATTTTGGCGCTGGAAAATCTGGGGTTAGCGTCGTTCAATACAACATGCGCAGAGACAGATCACTGGTCGGACAGTGTTAAGCTATCAAATTCAGGCTTGGTGCTAAAACGATGGGTGGGTGGCGGTGAGTACCTATCGTTCACTACAGCGTGTGCAGAGACAGGTAAGTGTTGAGTGTTGCTATGCTCTCAACTTCGGAATCGGTACTGGAAAATCGGCGGTGAACGACGTCCACTGCTATGGCGTGTACAGAGGCTTGTAAGTGTAAAATTAAATTTGCCACGATTGATTTAGGAGTTGAGGTAGTGTAGTAGGTAATTTAGTAAAAAAATAAGCAATCATTTATTTTAGAAAGAGTTGCATCCGGACTGCCGAAGAAGTCCTTAAATCGTGATGGACATAATATTGTGGAAGTGTGTATACATTTTATTATCTGGTGAGACACGTGTACGTCGTTATCCATTGTCTTTTATCGACGTCATTGTTTTTCTATAACATCCACGTAAACTTATACTTTTGACAGGTGTTTTAGTCAGGGATGTTTTTAATGTGTTTTCTTAATAGTTTCCTCCACTATGTCATTAAAAGATGGCCTGTAAAATTAAACACAAAATGTTTAGCTATTTTTGTGACATAATCATACGGAATACATAATTTGAAACGCCACATTACATTACAACTTGTAAGACGTGCTTTTACTATAAAATTTCATTTTACAGGTGTGATATTATTTCGCGTTAACTACCAAATACGTCCTAAATATAGTTATATTATATATAAATATAACTATATTTAGGACGTATTTGACGTATATTATATATAAATATAACTATATTTAGGACGTATTTGGTAGTTAACGCGAAATAATATCACACCTGTAAAATGAAATTTTATAGTAAAAGCACGTCTTTGCAAATACAATTTCTGCTGCTGCACTATTATACTGCATGCAAAGCAATCGGCATGTTGTGTAAGTAATTATAAAAATAAAATATGTTTAACGCTTACTTTTTTGTAGTAAATGTGCCAAAAGCCGTTAACTTACATTGAATCAAAGAACGAACATTAAATACTGTATTTTGTATTATTATTTATTTTGCAGCACTTAGTATAATTGTGATATTTTGTTGTAAAACCGAAATGCGTACTGTTTTAAATTAATTAATTGAAGTAAAAACCGATTTATACTATAATAGCAGTAGATAACCGTTTGTAGTAAAAGCCAGTTGATACCCTCGCAATAAATGGCTACTATATGATATTCTAACAGGAGGTGGTTAGATTAATCTTATCGTTTATTTGAAGAGAACAGAAATTTAGATAGGTAATATAAAACATAATTTTACCTACCTTTTGCTATCCTGACATTTTTTGTGGTATAACATAAATTTCAATGCTTTTTTTCTTCTTGAAACATCCATGCTTTTTAATAAGCTAATTGCATCATTAGCTTATCAATGGCAGAGACGCTGAGGGCGGGGAATAAGTACACAGTTGGTGCGGGAAGTTACCACTCAATCCACCGTGCCAGTTTCTATATCATTTTAGATGACAATTAATGCAGTAAAAGCCCTAATTTTAAGCATAGTGTTATACACTGTAATGAGCTTAGGGTGTAAATACTATATTTTAAAAGGAAGTGGCTTTCACGACATAAATAGGCATTGCGCTTTTGAAATTTTCGTTTAAAAAAATCATAATAACCATATTTGATAATATCCTTGATTTTACGACAAAATGCTCAAGGATAATTTTATATGATTCTATCAGATTATGTAGTATAAGCCATGCAAAGAAAAAATATGTCTGTTACAACTTTAATTATAAAAATTCCCTCTCTAAATTGACCATTACGACATATTGTAAAAACATACTAGATTCTTAACCTTAATTAGATAATTAGATATTACACTCCTTCGCAGTACTTCATTTTATGATGATATTTATTTTTATAAGTTATATATAAACAATTGAAATTAATTATCATTTACAAGGAATCTTAAGAGCGCTCAGTCGCTCGGTCGAACTATGGAGAGAATAATGATCTGGAATGAATTGAAATGCTCCACGTGGAAGCTGAGTGACCGACATAGCCCGCAGATCAGCAAACTTAAGTGGCATCAGGCCGGCCATATAACTGGAAGAACCGACACCCGATAGGTAAGAAAAATTCTCGAGTGGCAGCCTCGTACCGGTTAGCGAAGTGTAGGGCGGCCCCTCACTAGATGAAGTGACGACCTGGTAAGACATGCAGGAAGTCTACTAATGCCTTAAGAGAAAGCCTACGTTCAACAGTGGACTTGTAAATGGTTGTAATGATGGTTACAATTACAATAATTTAAATGTTTAAGGAAATAAATCTAAATTTTTTAAATTAATTTATATGTGCGATAAAACTACTTATACAGCACAAGTTTAAGCTATTAGCAATATTAAAGCAATTATATTTTACTTTAGACTGCAACTGAGCTGCAGCGTAAGTGGTTTTCTGTGGAGTTTTTAATATTTGATCAGGCCGGTTTTAACTACATTACTAAATTAGTTTTTTCTAGTTTCATATGTATTTTTAAATTCATGTTTAAATTGAAAACGCAATGTTATGTTTTTATGGTGATATGCATACAAATATGTCATATTTTTATGTTTCAGTGTAATGTATTGTAGCTACTTTTACTCCATAGAATCAACATCATCATCATCATCAGCATGTGGCAGTCCACTGCTAGACATATGCCTATCAAGCGGGCCAAACGTCACTTGGCTCTATCTTCGGCTCCACGCAACCAGTTGCTGCAAGCCGCCATAGAATACCGAATATTAAATTTATCAAAACTTGCTTTTATTTACTTTATGTGGAGAATACCAAAACCAAGTAAACGAAAGTGCATTTCCCGGACGATTTTTTATACAAGTAAGGTCACCGGTTCTCGTCTCTCGTCATACGAAACACAGCCACATACTGCTATTTTACGCGGGTTTTCTGTGCCAGCGTGGTTCTTCCCCGGTCGAGACGACCCATTTATGCTGCAGCCTTAATACGCTGCAGTGTGACACTACTGTAGTTTTCAACTACGGCCACAAACAGGCAATATTTACATTTTCATAAATAAATCGTTAAAGGCAATAAACTGTCAGTTTATTCTGCAGGTGCACTAGAAATTGAATTGCCCTCTACCGGACTGTAACAATTAAGTCAATTAATGGCCGTAGCAGTTATATAAGCTGCGCGCAAAGTCAGTCGTTTAAACCATAGACTTTACGCCAGTATATTCTAAGTCTATGGTTTAAACTAATAGCATTAGAACTAAAATACAATCGCCTTAGTATACTTACAAAACCATGCATTTGTTTCATTTCTTATAATTTTGTACTCATTATATATTTTAAACGAAGGAACAATTTTTCGGACAGTATTCACTACTAAATAAAAAATAATAATTGATTGCGTACCCGTCAAAGATTTATATGTAAAATCAAAATAATCCAATAATTTCGTTACTTCTTTTTAAATCGTTAGGGGATTTCTAGAAAATACAGTTAATATTTATTTCTAGTATGTCTTAGTATTTCTGTAGGAAATAAAGAAAACGTAATAGTATAGCCAAAACATCAACCTCTCTCCCCCACGTCTTTCTTTTTAAGCGTTGTCATAATCTGGTCGTAACGTTTTGAAATTCATTTAAGGCGACTTGACTTGAACCTCTGTAAATTTACTAAAACAACAACATTTTATAAAAAATGAACACATACATCACATTCATGGACAAGGTTTGTGTGAAAACAAAAACGCGAATCATTAAAGTTTTTTCAAATGAAAAGGCTTATTGTTTTTAGGTCATGTTAAGAAAACATTTTGTAACTTCGTTTATATTTTTAGCGTTCGGTGCAAGGCCCGGAACCGGTTTGAAAAATAACGGTTAATAAAGGTTAATAACGGTTTTGTGTTAACGTTATGTTCAGAACAAAACCGGAATTCATTTTGTTCTGTAAACAAAATAAACCGGTTTTGAATCACGATCCGCGGTGCTTGATATCGGCGGAAACTCGCTAATATAATTGTCTGTGCGACGTGATTTTTGTAGCTATCTGCCGCTGCCACTGGCGTGTGTGGCGCGGTGGCGCGCGGTCGGTGGATTCCCTATCCTCGCCTTGCCTTAAATCTAAAGAACGTAAAATAGTGTTCAATAACGGTTAATGAACACTAACCACAATGGGAACTTTATTTGAAAATACCGGTTAAATTAGGTTACGTTGGAACGAAACCTTAATATTTCGTTCACATGTACTTGCAAGCCAAACCGGTTTGAAAATTTTACCGGTTTCCGACCCTTGGTTCGGTGGGCTCTAGCCTCGACAGGCGCGAGACTCTTCGAGGTAGGACGTACGTTGTTTGTTCTAAAATTCTCCCCGCTTCAATACTAATTCGCTCGACAAATGCGGGGAGTGACGTTTTCACACAAGGTGGCCTTAATACTTCGTCCTGTACCTCCGAGATAATCTATTTATTTCAGGAAATGAAGCAAAAGAGAGCGACATTTAATTGGATTTATTATCCGAAATCTGTTTAATAAAATCAGTTTTAAGATATGTACAAAAATTAAGAAGGAAATTAAACCCTGATAGCGAAACAAGAAGGTAATGCGATATACTTTGAAGTTAGTAATAATGTTATAAGCTAAAATTCTAATGACTTCTATAGAAGTGTAATTTGTAGTTGCTTCAGGAAATACGTATTTAATATTTACAGCTACAATAATTGTAATTATTACTTATAAATAAGTCAGTCTCCTACTCTGTAGGTACTAGTCGAGTTTTAGAAAACGATAGAAGTTTTCTTTTTGACGTTTTGATGGTCTTACCTTGATATGTCTCACTTGGAGTTGTTTTCTTGTTCGGTTTCTAGAGCATTGGAATCGATTTAATTCTTAACCAAATTACTATCTTGATGACTAATGAGTAGAATTATAACTCAGACACTATATTTTCGTTTCAAGTAGATTCTATTGTATAAAAGTTAATATTAAATCAACTTTTATACAATAGAAATATTAAATATTTAAAAAGATAAAAAATATATATAAAAATATTTTTTTTAGTATACCTACATTTTATAATATAAAAAAATTGGGTTTTAAAATGAATGTATCAATTTGGCCGATTAAGTAACAAAAAAGGCCAATTTGAAGAAAGGCTAAATGAAACATTAAATATAACTTACTTCCAATAGCCCTAAAACAATTACATATGTCACTAAGAGTGAGGGTGAATCTCGATATCGGTAAGCCTCCATGGTAGTCAACCTGTCTGCACGTCATAGTGAGCATAGAAATATCTTCTTAAAGATCAGCCACATTCTTCGAACTCTTCCAGCTATGGACTTGACAAGGTCGATGTGATTATATAAGTTTAAAAATGGAAAATCCAAATGTGCACATCTCGTTAAATTAAAACAAATGAAAATTATCTCTCTTTTAATTTTTGTCACAATTATGACGACATAAAGTCCAGAAGATCATTTGCCAAAAAGTTCATCGTCTCTCGTTAAAATATCTTAAGCAATAAATATTTCATTAATGAATTTCAAAATTTTAAAAGGGATCAGCCAGAAGTTTAATGAAAACTTTAAGTAAGATAGCTTAGTTGATTAATTGCTTCAGTTATTTGTAATAATTTTAAGTAAGTAATAAGTCACACTACACTTACACTAATTTAGAAAAACCGTATAGTGGCGGTGCAAGTATATCCACAACCCCATATCGTCCCGTGGGTGTCTTAAGGGGCGACAGAAGGAAACAAACTAAGTGATGAGAGCTGGGCCATCTCTTAGTTTGTTTCCTGTTTGTGTCTTCCAAATAACAACTGGAAAAAACTGCGGTAGCACGAATGAGTCGACCGGACCGGGGAAGGACCACTCTCCAACAGAATAACAGCGTAAAATAAAAGTTTAATGCTGCTTTTTTCATATAGTGAGTGTAGAGAACCGGAGACCTTCTTCACAAGAAACGAGGCATTCCATCTTAGTCCTCAGGGGTGACAACGCATATGCATTTTGATTCTTAATCAAAGATAGATATGAGATGTCTTTGGGGCACAGCATCTATTTACTATTAGGTGGACTATGAGCTCGTTTGTTACCCATGTTCTAAAAAAAGTCAATTTTTTACTCCGTATAGAAGAAGCGTGGCAACGACTTGCTACGTATATAAACTAGTACTATTACTTTTTGGTTTTAGTAAGCTATCAGGCTTAGTGGTAAAAATACCTTACTTTTCCACCGCGGTACCTATGTCTTAATCCCAATGCTTATATAAAACCTAGATTGTGGTTTTCCAGTTTGTTTGTTTTTGTAAGTGACGTGTCTATAATACGGCCTTTTAGCCTATTATCAATCTTATCATATAGGTGTTTCATTGGGCATGGGTAGGTTAGGGCGAGTGGGTTAGTTTGTTTGAATATTTTCTGAAAATTTTACAGCTTCAGTATTATTTACAAAAAAATGCCGTTATCTAATATCAGCCTGACAAGTGTCGTTAGCATACGAAATCATTATGTTATTGGAAGACAAAATAACATTTCAGACAATCAAAATGTCTACGATATTTTTATTTTCTAAATAGACGATCTCGAGCCATCTTGCACGGTCTGGCTGTAGTGACCGAAATTTCACTCGTTATAAATCACATTTATACTGACCGTTTTTATTTATTGTCTGACAGGCGTTACGATCACGTTATTTGAGAAACAAAAGGCTCCTTGCTGAAAAAGTAATATCAAACCAATAACTTTGAAGAAAAGTATATGTATTTTTTCGAGTAGTCTTTGTCTATACCTATAAAATAACATAAAAACTATTAAAAACTTGAAACGTTATATTACAGGTTACATTAATTTCAACTATAACAATTAACTTTGTACCTTCAATCATGGTGTTATATAGCTAAATTTGCCAGGCTTGACAAGCAGGTTGACAGCCTCGGTTAATTTGTTATTACTTAGCTGTTATCAAATGCTGCTGCTTGTCTGCTGGCTTGTATCCCTCTGTGGCCTCTCAAGGCACTCAAGGGACGACATGGGGTGGAGTATATTCTTACACTGCCACTACTCGGTTTAACCCACTAGATAGAATGACGTCCCCATAATAGACGCAGAAAGTCGATGGATGCATGTGGCTCAGTACCGTGCTTTGTGGTATTCTTTGGGAAAAGGTCCATGTTCAGCAGTGGCGTTGTGATGGGCGGTGATGATAATAATAACAATAAACTAAAGTTTCTTTTCTCATTAAGGTAGATTTACCTATTCTGAATGTTATGTTATAAATATGTATACTTGTGATCGAGATACATAATATTAACGAGTTCTAGGTGTGCAAGTCAGGTAACGCTTTCAACTATCGTCCTTCCTTCAGGTATTAAAGATTTACATAATTTATTTTTTCCTGGAAGGAAACTATCCCTCAAAGAGATTTATTGTAATCGCCATGCTTGCAATCCCAGGTGGATTGGCTTCTTTCAGTACATATTAGATTTCTCGTAACTTTGCGCTGCTTTCCTTCGTTACATCTGCTAAAGCCCTAACTTCATTTCGATTCGTTAAGTGGAATATCGAAAGAAAGTTACAACTAGGTTTCCCTGCATAAATTCGACGATTACATTTTATGGTAATAAATTGGCTCCGTAGTCGAAATCAATCACCAGGAAATCATCATTATCATTATCGTTGCCACTACCATTAACAACTATATCATCATTATGCTTAGCTTCTGTCATATGAATACCAGCGTCTACTTTAACACAGACATTTATGTTACATGTTTTCAACATCAACGACAAAAATATTTTATTCTATAAAGACACACCTAAGTACTTTCATACATTAACGTATTTAAACTTTCTAAAGAGCTCTTTAAAAATGTTATGCGGTGTAGTTTATTATGTAGTGAATAATATACTTTAACTACAATTTAATGGTTCGTACCGTAACAAGGGCTGTGACGCGTTTTCCACAGCAGTAATTTAATACGGTTGATATCATACAATTGTATTTTTCGATGTTTTAAATGAATTGGATAAAATCCAATTACAGTTTTATCCATAGTGTATTTACTAGTATTTGAAATACAAAACGTATTATCATAACATCTGTACATCATAGCACTAAAAGCCGACCATATTAGTATTGTTTACGCATAAAAATATTGAGAAGAAGTAATAAAATAATTATGAAATTTTATGGGAAATATTCAGGCCACAGAACTACTTACTGACAGCATGATGGTATTTGTCACTTATCTTGTCTTGGGAGACTCTAAAACTCATTCCACTCCTAACCTCTTCCTTTATAGAAAGAATTTGCCTTAATCGTCACGCTTGGCAGGCGGATTAGCGATCGCGATACCAAACGTTTCGTACTCTTACGATTCTTTGACGCTGCTCCCCGTCACTTGTTTTGGGTATTTTAGCTTGGCGTAAAGAGATTATTCCTCTTCCATCTATAGAAAATCATAAGATCTTACTGACATGTACCAAATTCGCCACCAACAACACCAACGGAACGAAAGGATTGATGGATTTTCTTATACCGTCTGCACACCATTGACTTTCGTATAATAAATAACTAGAAGTTGCTTCAATTATCCTGACTCCAATGCCTTTCTTTAATGTTTGAACATCACGAGAGATAAAAAGCAAAATTGAAAATTTTGTGTAATCCATGTAATCGAAAAAGGATTAAACTAGCCCTATCAAAATCTCAAACATTTCACAAAAACCTCATCTAAATCGGTCAAGCTGTCTCGGGGAAAAATAAGCTAAAACTCATTTTAACGATCGAGAAATATTTATTGCAGCACCCTCTAGTAAGTAAGTACCATGACCCCTATCTAAGAACCATTGCCGATGAATTACAAACCCTTCACAGAAAACCGTAGCGATCTCGGTCAAATTTAATTAATAATTAATTTTATTAATTCTATAAAAAACAGTTTTGTAGATAAAATGGGAGGGAACATTCGTTTTAACACACAAGCAACCTCTCACCCTAAACCATAGTTGGCGGTGTTTCACCCTCATGCCCGAAGAGCACGTAAAGCCGTAAATTCACAGAAATCACAATATAATGATGGTTTATTGTCTAAAAAGAAAAGCACAAAATCTGTATCCAAAAAGTCCACAGTGAATTCAGAGTGAAACTTATTGCGCCACTTACGGGAAAAGGCAGAACAATGCTTGTTGCGGTTCAGTTACTTTCCTATATTGATTATTAATTGATTCGAGCGAGAGTGAATTCAGAGTGAAACTCATCGTGCCACTTACCGGAAAAGGCAGAACGTCTACCCGGTCAGCTACTTTACTATATTGCTTGTAAATGGACTTCGAGCTGCAACGGTTTCTTTGTTAGTTTTTTAAAATTATTTGTCACATGGATTTGTTTTAAGATTAGTCACGTTTAAACTATTCTGAATAGGCTGTTATAGGATAGAAGTATAGGCAAGTTTTTAATTGATTTAATAAAAAAGCTTTGAATTATTTTCATAATATATTTTGTTGTTTGCCTCTCGTGTTTGTGAATAATATAAATGAATTAAGATTTTCAAGGCAATGACAAATTTTTAACTGAAAACTGAAAATATAAATCAACAGAACATATGTATAAAAATTAGAGATGGGCCGACTATGGTATTTGCCGACTAGCCGACTAGCCTACTAATCGGTTTTCAAATTGCCGATCAGTCGGCCATTCGGAGGTATTCAGGCTATGTCGTCATCACTCGGCTCGCTCGCGCATGCGATGAGCAATTAATGGAAATGAAAACTGTATTGCAAAAGGGCTTGAAAACTAGATGCAGAAATTTGGAACAGAATAAATTATTTTCACTTGCAACTTTGCTCGATCTAAGGCACAAACTACAGTTTTTGATAATGAAAATATAGTATCAGTAAGATCACAGTTTTGCTGAAAGCCTTAAAGAACAGTATGAGTGATGATGATGACAGCAACCCAAATAACGTCGAGACCAATATCCAAAATCCTAATTCCGAAATGACAGCTCATCGCAACTTTTGGAGAGTTTACCAAGAAATGGTTACGTGAAAAGTGCACAATATTGACGACGAAACATCTAGTTCAGCTCACGAACTTCATTCTTACTGCACATTGCCAGCTTAAAGCGAAATGAAGATCCATTTAAGTGGTGACATGACAACAGCTCTAGATATTCTGAAATGGCTCGTATAGCCAAAGTATATCTGTGTTGTCCCGCCAGCACAGTCTCTTTTCAGAAGCTGGTAATGTATATGAGACAAAAAGGAACCACTTACTTCCAGATTGCACCGAAATATAACTTTTTTTCTTATTCTTTATTTTTGCATCATAACTTGCCACAAATTAAAAACAAAGATATTTAAGTACTTTTTAAGCATTCATTAGCACTTAACATCTTGTTGCCAATTTATTTTAATATTGTATAATGATTCCATCACACTATTTTTTATATTTTATTATTCTTGAATAAAGACTAAGTAAAGAACAATGGCAGACTTTCATACATAAAATTAGTTGGGAAGGAATGGTAGCGTCTATATATCAAAAATATCTTAAAATGTTAAGCGTCAGTCCCTGAATAACTATCAAAGAATTTTGTCCTGAGAAGGCGTCAAAAAAAGATGTTTAGATTTGAACCTTATATGGTTATGTCTTATGTTACTTGGAAAAATTCATGCGTCCTGTGGTTGTTTGGTGTTAGTTTAATACATTCTCAACATAATGTACCTACCTACGTAATTAAAAAGTTTTTAGATTATTGTATCTCTATTATATATTTGAATACTATAAATCTATATTTCTGACATGGCTCCAGGGCCTTTGTGTCATAAAGTGACATTCTCAGAAGGGCTAGAACCCAGAGCCGTAAAGCCAGTTAAAAAAAACCAGTGATATTTTGTTTTAGCTAGTGTTGCCATAACATTAAATGGAATTGTTACATGGTACTATGATTGAGATAATGTATTATTGTAGGAAGTTCTTTGTAAGAGACTTATTTGCAACCATATTACTTTTATTTTTATTATTACTGATAGTATAGTTATTACTAATAATAACTTAATATAAAAAAGTAAAGTAAAGTTACAGCCTATATACGTCCCACTGCTGGCACAGGCCTCCTCTCATTTCTGAGAGGGTTTTAGGCAAGGAAATGTCCGCCGCGCTGCCCCAATGCGTGTTGGCGAACTTCACATGTCTTCGAAATATTTATGTTTTTGATTTCTCTGACATGCAGGTTTCTTCACGATGTTTTCCTTCACCGCCGAGTACGTGGTAAATCAGCACTTAAAATTGCAATTAACAATTTCATTGGTGCCGGGGATCGAACCCGGTTGCTCGCGTACTGTGTAACTTACAGCGAGCGCTAACCATCTGAGCTACCACGGCTCATTAACTTAACTTAATATAAAAATATAAAAATAGTCAAAATGCTACAAATTTGACCCCCCATATGTATGGCCGAAAATGAACAGGTCTTGAGATATACGGATTTTAAAGATTTTTCAATAACCACCCAGAATTTCGTATTAAATTCTAAATAAAAATAAAACATTTAATTTGTATGCTTTCTTTTAAATTTATTTATTTTGTCGAAGCTTCACCAAAGTGAATATTATCATAAAACGTACAAAAGTATTCACAATAGAAAACTTATATAGTACTTAATAAATTATTTTTTCTTTTTTTTACACTTTATGTTATTATATAAAATATTACGTACTTCAAAAAATTACCATGACATGAGACATAAATATTTCAAAAAATATGCCCATTGAATCAGCTATCAAAAAAAGTAATAATATCCCGGTGAATTCAATGAATAATAATAATAGAGGAGTCTTTTACTTAACGCAGGTAGAGAACGGCAGGAACAACGGTGCACAACATTGTTGCACAAGAGACAACGGTGAGCTGAAGGTAGGGAAATACGGAATAGAGCAACAAATCCTAAGGGCTCAACAGCTTGTCGACTTCATGGAGAAAGAGGGACTCTACATGATGAATTCTTTCTTCCAGAAGTGGCCCCAAAGAAAGTGGACCTGGGCAAACACCGATAGTTCTACAAAAATTGAGATTGACTTCCTTAGGGTGATCAGATTGCAACTTTTCAGTGATATCTCAGTGATCGCGAGGGTGAAAACTGGTAGCGGCAACCGAATGGTAAGAGGCACACTGAACCTTAATGTTAATATTCTTTTATTCCTCAAACAATACCTATTAATTGATTATTATCTTTTTTTATTATAATTTTTATTTTATTTAATATTATAAATTATTATATTAATAATTTGAAAAAAATATTTTAATTTAATAAAAAAATATTTTAAAATATAAACTGAAAATGATAAGTAATTTATTTTCGATTTTTGATCCTACAACAAATTTATTTAATTTACTATTAAATTGAATTAGAACTTTTATTAGATTAATATTTATTCCATATTCTTTTTGATTAATTCCTAATCGACATTATATCTTTTGAAATTTTATTACAAATAAACTTCATAATTAATTTAAAATATTATTAGGAATTAATAGATTTAATGGATCAACTTTAATTTTTATTTCATCATTCTCTTTTATCTTATTTAATAATTTTTTGGGGTTATTTCCCTATATTTTTACTAGTACAAGTCATTTAACTATTTCTTTATTAATCCCCCTCCATCCCCCTCGTGTTCTAATCCAAAACACCGAATACTTTCAGCTCATATCATAAAACTGTTTTCAGTGCCTAGAAGACAGTAATACAGTGGACGACATGAATGAAAGCTCTTGGAAACTGTCCATGCGATCGGAGCTACATTATGCACGATCCGACGCAGAATGCTCCAAATACTCTCCGATCTCATTCTGAATTTTATGGATGTTAGACGGGAAATAAAGCTGCAGTATTCGAAGGATATGACAGAATACAGGCAAATGAACATACAGATCTCCATATGCATGCGGAGAGACATACGCAACTTCAATACAGCTCGTAATGAATTACCGATTGAGCGGAATCAAGGCTCCAAAGTCTTTGCCAGAGATCTGTCTGCCGATAAAAGCCAACAGTTGAATTTGGAGACCGGCTGTGGCAGCGTCATTTCCGGGCAACTTGTGATTTTGGGTGAGATTGAGAAGTTCTACGGACAGCTGTACACAACGTCGATGAAGCCAAATGCAAGTGTGAGTAACGATCCAAGAGCAAGTCTTATCCGACACTATTCCTATGATATCCCGGACGTCAGTCTGAGCGAGGTTAGAATGACTATCGAGCACCTTAAAAACGGCAAAACCCCGGGTAGGGATATAATTAATGTAAGCGGGCGGAAAACCAGTACTTGCAGTCCTTCAGAAGCTCTTCAATTCCGACTTCCGTGATGGCGCTAGTCAGAGGCTTGGAGTAGGAGTGCGGTGGTCTTGTTTTTCAAGAAAGGCGACAATGCTCTATTGAAGAACTACAGATCAATTTTCCTTCTGAACCGTGTCTACGTGCTGTTTTCGAAAGTTATTACAAATCGTCCCACACGCAGATTCGAAAACCTCTAGCCTCCCGAAGAAGCCGGAGTAGAAGTGCAGTGGTCTTGATTTTCAAGAAAGGCGACAATGCTCTATGGAAGAACTACAAATCGATTTTATTTCTGAACTGCGTCTACGTGATATTTTCCAATGTCATTACAAATCATCCCACACACACATTTGACAACCTCCAGTATCCCGAACAAGCCGGTTTCTGAAAAGGCTTAGCACCATAGATCACATACCCTTCGGCAAATTGTACAAAAGACCGAAGAGTTCGATATGATTTGCGTTTGCCGACTATGAGAAAGATTTTGATTCCGTCGAAATTTGAGCGGCTCTACAGTGCCTTCAGCGATGCTAACATGACTGTCGGTATATCGAAGTGGTGAAGTGTTTGTACAGTAGGGCGATGGCTATCCGAGTGCAGAACCAGAGTATAAAACCTATCCAACTGCATAGAGGTAAAAGACAGGGTGATGTAATTTTTTTAAGATCATAGATTATACAATAAGGATGACGAAAGAGCACACAGTCAACCTGATGGGAAGTGGAGGCTGAGGCCTATAGACATCTACATTTATCCTCGATTAAGAATCAAAATACAGATGCGTATCACCCATGAGGACTAAGATGGAACGCCTCGTTTCCAGTAAAAAGGGTCTCCGGTTCTCTACGCTCACCATACGAAACACAGCAGCATTAAGCTGCTATTTTACGCTGATATTCTGTGAGAGCGTAGTCCTACCCCAGTAGAGCCAACCTATTCGCGCTACAACCATAATATAGCTGCAGCGTGGCTCTACTACGTTAAAAACAAAATTGCAATGGAAGACGTTTCCAAGCTACTGGCAAAGACACGGTATAAACATGAATGGCGAGTACATCACTCACTATTACTACCTCAGTACTATGCTCAATGATCTCAAGATATTCTCCCAACGGATAGGTCTTAAAATAAGAAATTGGACAAAACAAAAGTCATGTGTAACGTCCATGTCATACCTATGCCGGTAGTCGTTGGGAGCAGTACGCTCGAAGTTGTCGACTAGTATGTTTACCAAGGACAAATAGTCAGACTAGGTAAGTCTAACTTAAATACTAATATAGTTAACAGTTTTTATAAAATGTATTTTCGGAATGTCAAGAACATTATGAATTACACCTTTTATTGGATACCAGACACGATATTTCAATATTTATTTCATTTTTGGGAGTACTCATATTATGTCCTTAGGCACAATGCTTTTAAAGATATCTAATTGGTCAAAATACGATGAGTAGTTTAGAAGATCTAAGGGAACAGATGAACATACATACATACACAGCTTGCCTAATATACAAACTCGAAAATTATACGAATTACGGCCGAATTTCGACCAATGAACAAACACTAGTTAACTTCACAATATGCCTACGAGTAATTTAATCAAAAGCTTAGTCGAGACAATTCATGATAAACATGTTGTAAAATTATGGCTACTTGCAAATATCAGACGCTTAGTCAAGACAATTTGGGACCATTAGTTTTTTGTGATATTACAGCTACTTTTAGAATGTATAATTTTTAACAAGAATAACAGTTTTATTTTTCCTGCAGCAATTATAGCAATATTATTTTATATATTATATTCTTATTATACTTGTATTTGGTACTTCATTCTAACCTTAACACCGTCCACAACCATCTCGAGACGGCTAAGCTGGCCTTGCTCTTGCTCACCCTGACGCAGTTGTCCTCTCTGGCTAATACATCACAATATAGTACCCAGGTTATAAACTGGAACACTCCTTTTTGCCTCGGACCGGAGTTTGTGTGTACGTCAGAGAGGATATCTGTTCTCGGCGCCTTGGTAGTGTTGAAGGCAGGGAACTGTCCATCCTGTGGCGACGCATAGACGGCTGCCTTTATAGGTCCCACAGTGGTAATGCCGAGACCGACTCATTGACCACGTCCAAATGGCTACAGATTCCGTGCTACAACAGATTCCATCTGCAGAGATTGTGCTCCTTGACGAATTCAACGCCCACCACGCCAAATATGGTACTACCGATCATGCGGGGAAATCTGTTTAAGACTTTGTCTTGCCATATGATCTAACACAACTGGTTACTTCGCCCACGCGGATTCCAGGTGTGGAGGATCCCACACCTTCCCTGTTGGACCTTCTGCTGACCTCTCATCCGGACGCCTACCAGGTTTCCGTCTATCCCTATCTCTTGGCTCTTCGGATCACTGCTTTATCCGGAGTACGGTGGCCATCACATGCTCATTGCAGGCACGATATGTAGGTTGCCGCCGTGTGTGGAACTATAGGTCAGTGGATTGGGATGGGATGCGAGCTTTTTTTGCATCCTACCCATGGATGATCTCAACATTGTTGCTAAGTCTGTCGCCGATGTGGTGCTTCAGAGGATGGAACTTTTCATCACGTCATGTGTGGTGCCTATTGGTGGCAGATTCCAGCCTTGGTTTGTAGCTAAGTACAACTCTGCCTCCAGGTTCTTCAAAAGAGTTATCGCTAAGGCAAAGTCGGAGCACATTGGGAGAATTGGCGAGAAACTAGTTCACCTCCCTTCGGGAACTCGTGCGTTCTGCTCCCTTGCCAAGGCTGTCTAATGGAATTTATGTAAGCCATCATCACCGTCTTTGCGCAGGGAGGATGACTCGCTGGCCCACGCCGCAAAGGAGAAAGCCGATCTTTTAGGTTCTCTTTTTGCGTCCAACTCGACTCTCGTCGACGGGGGGAACACACTATTCCGCGGTTAGAGTGCTCCAGGCCAGATGTGCTGTTTACACAGCGCTCAGTTCTCAAAGTACTCCTGTCCCTGGACGTCAATAGGTCGAGTGAGCCTGATGGATTCCCCCCCCAATTGTGCTGAAGACGTGTACTCCAGAGTTGGCACCGGTTCTTACGCGTCTTTTCCGGCTATCTTACTCTTTAGGCGTCGTTCCAGGCTCATGGAAGACAGTCTTAGTGCACCCGATCCCTAAAAAGGCGACCGCTCGGACCCGTCAAACTACTGGCCTATCGCCATCACCTCTTTGTTTTCCAAAATAATGGAACTCATTATTAACTGCTAGCTCATATGCTATCTTGAAGAGCATTAGATCATTAGTGACCGTTAATACCGTTTCCGTCGAGGTTGCTCAGCTGGTGATCTTCTTGTCTATCTGATTTACCGATAAGCGGAGGCAGTTGAGACCAAGGGGGAGGCCCTGGCGGTTAGTTTGGACATAGCGAAGGCCTTCGCTCGGGTTTGGCACATAGCGCTTCTTTCGAAGCTTCCCTCTTATGGGCTTCCCGAAAAATTATGCAATTGGTTCACCAGTTCTCTTACAGATTGTAGTATTAAGGTCGTAGTCGACGGTGCATGCTCCGCCTCCAAGCCTGTGAATGCTGGTGTTACACAAGGCTGCGTACTATCGCCTACCCTGTTCCTTCTACACAACAATGATATGTTGCATACTAGTAACATTCATTGTTATGCAGACGATAGCACTGGCGATGCTTTATACACCGGCCGTGCTAACTGCGACAGAACACAAAATTCCATCGTCATTACCTCGAAGGCTGGCGGTCCACTACTGTGCAATTTATGCGGAATTTTCTGCCTCGCACAACCAAACTGTGGAATATACTGTAGCCAGCGGTTTTTTCGGACCGATACGACTTAGGGACCTTCAAGAAAGGAGCATACACCTTTGTGAAATGTCGGCAACGCACCTGCAATTCCCCTGGTTCATGGGCGGTGGCCGCAGGTGAGCCGCATGCTCGTTTGCCCCCGCTTCTATAAAAAAAATACAATAAAACACATTAATGACAAACATGGGTGGTGTAAGGTTTCCACTTCTTTACACGTCCTAAGCCTGCCTGTTTACCTCGGTAAGCGCTTAGTACACTCATCATAATTGCTGGCATTTACGTTGAACCCAACCTTGATGAAAACTCATTTGTAACTGGGGCTCCCCAGTGCTAGCTCCTTCCACTTGACCGCATCCAGCGCAGAGCAGTTCGAATCATCGGTGACCGAGTTCTTTCTGATCGGCTCGATTCACTGGCGCTGCGTAGGAATGTTGCATCCCTTTGCATTTTCTATCGCATCTACCACGGAGAGTGCTCTGAGGAATTGTTCGGATTAATTCCAGCCGCCAAATTTCACGAGCGCACATCGCGTTAAAGTTCACGATACTATCATCACCATCTGGATACTTGGCGGTTCACCACTGTGCGTTTTACTAGGAGTTTTCTTCCTTGTACAACTTTTCTGTGGGATTGTTTACCACCGGTGATTTTCCCGCACCAATACGACTTAGGGACCTTCAAGAAAAGAGCTTACTCCTTTCTAAAAGGTCGGCAACGCACCTGCAATTCCCCTGGTGTTGCGGATGTTCATGGGCGACAGTGATCACTTACCATCAGGCTCTTCCATAAAAAAAATCTATTAATTAAAGTAATTTGAACCACAAACAGTGTATTAATTGTTAAACTTTTGTGGAAAGTGTTATAAATGATTAAATTAATACTAAGATACCATTAAGACGACTGACAAAAGGGACTGACCTTAGTGGTTTTGACAAGACATTTATTGTTAATTACATTACATTAAGCTTCAGCTTAGTCACATAAAAGATAAAGGAAATTTCAACGAATGGTCATAAAATGCATCGTTTCTAATGCGATAACACGCATTATCTATATATATATATATACAGTTGTTTTCTGTTACAGTTATAAACTCCATAGAGTTTTAGCAACTTTCGCTTTGTTGTCTAAAAAATCATAATACAAAAGCGCATCAGATGTTAGAGGCTTACAGCCCTGCAGAAAGTTATTTTTAAAATGAAAGATTTTTTAATATTCGTCTGTGTTTGGGTTTTCACAAATGTTACTACTAAGGCGTAGTTTTTTAAAAATTTTCATTTAATTTCACTTCTTTAATGCCAAATTCTATTATCAAATTATTACGCTATTAAAATATTTTAATGGGATTAAACGTGCATGCGGCCCACCTGATAGTAAGTGGCTATCGCCGTCCTATTAAAAAAGGAGTAAGAAAATGTAGGTTTACGAAAATTTAATGTATGCACACAAAAACAAAAATAGTTTTATTAAAAATAGTGATGTATATTCTGTAAATAATAGGAACAAGCACAAGTTAGATATACCAGTTCCTCGGCTCCAAAGAGTCAGTAATTTTTCATAGGGCTAATTATACACTTTTACAAATGTACAACAAAGTAAATTTTTATTAAGCAAAAACTGTTTAATAAGGATTATTATACTAAAAAATAGTACACTGACAATAACCCCTGGGAATGAGGTGATCGCTACCATGCCGTTTCTAAATGTTTTCATATTTAATTGTACGACAAATTATTATATTGTAAATTACTGTTTAAAAAAAAGAGTCCCGCTGGGTTTCTTGCTGGTCCTTCCCAGGACGAGGTTTGTTTACGAAACAGTGGTACAAAAAATTTAAATAATTATTCTTTATTGAATAACAAATGATAAAATTAAAAATTTTGTACAATTTACTTCATTTAAATAAAACGAGAACATCATTAATGTAGTCGAAATCAATTAAATACGCATTATTAAGGATAACGCACATACTTCTGGTCAGATCTTGATCAAATATATGGGACATGAGAAGCGCCAGCCAGCTTTCAAATAAAAAAATAATCATTAAAAACGGTTCATCAAAAAGTTCCGAGGTAACACACATAATAAAATACAGTCGAATTGGGTACCTCCTCCTTTTTGTGAAGTCGGTTAAAAATTATTCTACGCTAGGCTCTTTTCTTAATGGTCACTTAGTCGTATCTGTCCGAAAAATCATTGTTGGTATCCGATTCTACAAAGAAGTCGTGCGAGAAAGAAAACTTCTGATAAATACGCAGTGGTGGACTGCCAAGCATCCAAATGGTATTGATGGCATCGCAAATTTTGTCGCGTTGTGAGATGGTGAAATTAGTCCTCACAATTCCTCTGAGCACTCCCCGTGATAAATGCCACTGACGCTGCGAAGAGATGTCTGAGAGAGAGAGAGAGAGAGAGAGAGAGAGAGAGAGAGAGAGAGAGATGATGAGATATTTTCGCTAAAACGATGTAACATGTCTTCACAGTGCCAGTTGGTCAAGCCGAACAAAAGTAACTTATTCGTCTACTATTCGGTCCGCTCTTTGCTGGATGCGGTCAAGTGGAAGAAGTTGGTACTGGGGGTTCCCCACCCCAGAGATGATGATGGTGATGATATTAAAATAATTAATTAATGGGAAAAACAAACATAGGAACACGACAGTGGCAGATATAGATTTTATCGTAAAAAATAGTTGATGTTAAACATCACTATCCAGGGTGAAAACAAAAAATTTCATAGCGAAAGACCTAACAATTAACCTAGTAATCATTAAATACATTATTAAATTAGGTCTCAAACGACTTCGTGAGCTTGATTTCAGAATCATTCCAGATAGTAAGTCAGACAGTCAAGAAAGAAAGAAAGAAAGAAAGAAAGAAAGAAAGAAAGAAAACTTTATTTATTTTATTTATTTGATATCACACAGAAAAATAAAATAACACGAGATATAAAAAAAACATAGGACTTGTGTGAAGTCAAATTAGATCCCTCTTTCAGCTAACAGCTACTGAACTAAATGACAGCAGCGCTAATTTTCAAATAAATCCTTCTTAACGGACGAACATATATTACCTAAAGCTAAAACTTAAAGAAAAACATTCAGAGAAGTGAGTGAGGAAGGAATCGGTATAATAAGAGTTATTATTTGGAAATAATAATACATTGTTTAAGCAAACGTAAACATACACTTACATATATACCCATATATATCTATACATCCATACACATTGATACGTACATATACATGATAAAGTGCTCAACAGCTCTACAACATGAATTATCGTCTAATTTTATTAAAATAAACATTTGAATTTAATTGAAGACCACACCATCAACGAAAAGAAACGAAACAGTGAGTGAACTGAAAATTAGTGTGGAGATAAAAAAAAAATATTTAGCAATCTTTTTATCATTAAATGGAGGCCCTTTAAATTGTGCATGTACAATAAAAAAAAAATTAATTACGAGGGATTACGAGGTTTTTGGTCTTGTTTCAAAATTATTACAGTTTTTTTTAAAAATATTCCTATAGTTTTTATAGTACGCATTGGAACCGGCAGAACGTTCCAGCAGCGAGAAGCTGCGTACCTGAAGTACCCTCTAAATGCCATTGTTCTATGTTTCGGAATAACAAAGACGTTAGTACATTTACGTTTCGGATATTTTGATTGTTCGCTAACCCACACTAATTTGTCATATAAGTAACGAGGAGTTTTTGATGCAATTATTCCAAATAATAGGGTAGCAAGGTGTAATTTTCGACGCGATGACATTTTTAATAGGCCTGCATTATTTAGAAAAGGAGTAACATGCGTACGAGGTGGTATGTGGAAGCAGAACCTCGCACATGCATTCTGTACACGCTGTATGAGCTTCTGAGTCCTACTTAATAGACAAGGTCCAAATACCACGTCGCAGTAATTTAATTTGGACAAAATTAAAGACTCGCATAGTCTTATCCTCATTTGTTCTGTTAAGAATGGTCTGATTTTATATAAGATTTTTAATCTATAAAAACAGTTTCATACACTTCATGTCAGAATATCTAAACTCTTTATTACAGGTTCTATGTTTGAATACTAGCGACTTTTTATCCCCAGAAGACATAATTTAGCGCGTTTACCGCCAAAAAGAACCCCTTTGTTGTATCTCCTGTGTTTCAGGGCACTCCCCTTATTGCCTCAGCCAGTATCGGAATCCACGGCGTCAACATATCAAATTATGTGCAGTTTCGTGTTTACCTGGAAGAGAAAGCCAAATTGGCCTCTAAAAAGATTGGCGTGCTCAACAGAGCGGGACAGTAGTTTATACCGGCACCCCGCTTGCAACTTTACAAGGTGCAGGTTCGACCTCACATGGAATACTGTTCCCATCTCAGGACAGGGTCTCCCCAGTGCCAGCTCCTTCCAGTTGACCGCATCGTCGACGACAGAGTTCTTTCTGATCGGCTCGATTCACTGGCGCTGCGAAGTGATGTTGCATCAGTGTAGGTGCAGAGCGCGAGAGATTCCTCTTGAGTTATTCTACGAGTGAAGTCATTCTACACGTGCTAAGATAATAAGTGTAGAGTAAACGTTTAAAGTGAAATGTTAAAAGGCAAAACTTAATTCTCTTTGTTCGATTTATATTAAAGGTACCCGCAAGTACTTTTATAATTTCTTAATGTACCCAAAAATGTTAACAAATGTTGAAGGTACCTAGATGAGTTATAGTTTTGCATTCAGTGGAAATTTCAACTGCTCGAGTTATATTATAATTTGATATCTCATGCGAAATATTATTTAATTCCGACATACTTATCTATCTTTGTTTTTTGTTGTCATTACCCTCGAAACAGTCGATAGCATTTTTCATCGTTTGAAACTACCTTTATAGACTTTATATAAGTAGAAAAATATGACTTACGTTTTTACAATTTTTTTTACTATTTGAATATTATATATTTTACATTAAGAGCGGGCAATAAATTTTGAACGTGGATCCATTTTTATACATTTCATATTTTAACTAATTTCGTCTTTAGATTCCATTCACTTTAAAGGATTTTATTCGTATTATACTCTCCTATATGAACGTAATACTCTTAGAACTTTAAAGTACATTATAAGTTTCCTTATAAAGCTCTTTAAATATAAAAGTTACTATGCTTAACGGAGCATTGATTGCCTTTAGTTCTGCGCCTGATCTGCCTCAGCGCGTGTCGGATTGCCGTCACAATAGTCTATGAGAGTGAGGGAATAGAGAGTGCACCTGTGCTTGCGCACATAAACCCATGCACAATCCTGTCTTGCGCAGATGGCTAGTCTTCGTTGAAGCCAGCTGTCGTGGACGATTATATTAGTTAAAAATAAAAGGAGCATTACCAAAGTCATTTGTTATCTATATAGCTTATCTTATAAAAAGATCTCACCAGAGTATTAGTACATTTTCAAGTTGTGCATCCCACTTAGCGAATTCTTAAAAAGGCCCATATTTAGCAAACTAAAAAACTGATAAAAGAAAAGAAGAAAAAAACAAATCGATGAAAGACAATTTTATGTCACACAAATTTTGTGTATGTGTAACATAGTCTCAAAATATAGTCTAGACGTGTACTTGTATATATATATAGAGGTCAGTGGCTAGACCCAAATTGTGACATTGTGAAATTTGAATTTAAGCTCGTGTTTGCCTCTGAAAAAATTTTGTTAGACTTCTAATTAAAAGTAAAAGCTCACTTAAAAGAAATAAAAAATGGTGTTAAGACATATCGTGCAGAATTTAAGCCCCGACTTCTAAAGCTATTATGTAGAAATTATTTTATTATTTTCAGTTCTTTGAAGTCGTCATTTACTTTTTATTATAAGCTTATTTTTTTACCGTTTGAGTGGACCAAAGAATATTAGAATGTCGTTTTAACAATAAAAACTTCCTTACCCATGTTCCCACCCACCAAGGAGGGATTTTTAAACCAAATTTAAATGGGATCACCCCCGAAATATAACCTTAAAAAAGAATGACTAAAATCGGTTGAGAAAGATATCAAGTAACATACATACAAAAAAGAACATAAGAGTCGAAATGAGAATCTTTTTTGAAATCGGTTAAAAAAAGTTAAGTCTATAAAATACAATAAAGTTACCCGAAACCTGTGAAACAAGATTACTATTACATTTCAATAGTAATATTAAATCCAAGAATATTTTCGATATTCTCCATTACGCTCTCAAGTAAACTCGTTTTGATTTTTATAGTAAAATAATCTCAGAATTTAAACTATTTGTAATATGCGTACTTCTCCGTGTCGTCCATATTAACAGTGGTAGATCCACGCGGCAGCTTTTGCTGTTGGACGTATGGGCCGGCTCAAGCCGGGGTGGTACCACGACCTCACAGAATACCGGCGTGAAGTGGAAGCTCTGCTTCTTTGTTTCGTCTGGTGAGTGTAGGTGGCCGGAGGCCCCCCTTCTAACTACAGGCCTATCGCTGTCACCTTCTTGTTCTCCAAAATAATGGAATCCATTATAAACTGCCAGCTCATGCGATACCTTGCGGATCACCAGCTGATTAGTGACCGCCAATACGGTTTTCGTCAGGTTCGATCGGTGATCTTCTGGTCTACCTGACTCATAGATGGGCGGTGGGAGTAGAGTCCAAGAGGGAGGCATTGGCCGTTAGTTTGAACATTGCGAAGGCCTTCGATCGGGTTTGGCACAAAGCGCTTCTTTCGAAGCTCCCTTCTTATGGGTTTCCCGCGAAATTGTGCAATTAGATCAACAACTTTCTTGCAGATCGGAGTTTCAAGGTCGTAGTAGACGGTGCATGCTCCAATTACAAACCTATTAATGCTGTTGGTCCACAAGCCTGCGTGCTATCACCAACGCTGTTTCTTCTGCATATCAATGATATGTTGCAAAGCGGTTACATTCATTGCTATGCGGATAACAGCACTGGTGATGCTCTATACACAAGCCGTGCCAATATTTCTCGGGAAAACGTCGCCGAGAACGGGAACAAACTTATGTCTGAAGTCGAGTATTTGCTGAAAAAAGTCACGGATTGAGGGCGACTAAATCTAGTCCAGTTTAATCCTCAGAAGACATAAGCTTGACGTGCACAGCAGAGTGGGGCAGGATTTCATGTCGGCACACCGCCTGCAGCTTTACAAGGCGCGGGTTCAGCCTCACATGGAATACTGTTCCCGTCTCTGAATCGGGTACGTGTGAGTGCGGTGCGGCCTACGAGGATAGGCACCATGTCCTGTGGGAATGTATGCTGTATGATGACCTGCGCTGTAAGATGATGAATAGAATAGTACGCGAAAGTGTTGGCCCGGTGTACTACTTGGAACTCGTGGACGGTAAGGAAAACTTTGACCAATTGCGCGAGTTTGCGCATGGATGGCACGCACGGAGGACTGCCATGGAGAGAACACACAAGCAAATAGTCGAAAACCAGCCCAGAACCGAAGGCATTATGTGCACGTCATGCCTAGAAAGGGAGAGTAACTATTCGGGACAGGGAATATATTAAATAACTTGTAGAGAGTCAAGAAATTGCACGCAGGAAAGAGCCCAGTGCAAGTACCGCGTGCATCTCTCGAGATTCGGACCGTTAGTTCGGAAGGTTGGTGGGGCCATGAGAGGTGGAGGGTGTTCCTGTTTCTGGGCTGGGACTCCCCAGTGCCAGCTTCTTCCACTTGACCGCATCCAGCGCAGAGCGGCTCGAATCGTCAACGACCGTGTTCTTTTCGATCGGTTCGATTCACTGGCGCTACGAAGAGATGTTGCATCCCATTGCATTTTCTTTTGCATATACCACGGGGAGTGCTCTGAGGAATTGTTCGGATTAATCCCAGACGCCAAATTTCACGAACGCACATCGCGGCAAAACTCCCAATACCATCTACACCATCTGGATGCTTGGTGATCCACCACTGTACGTTTCATTTGGAGTTTTCTTCCGCGTACGACCTCTCTGTGGAATAGTTTACCACCGGCGATTTTTCCGGACCGATACGACCTTTTAGGGACCTTCAAGAAAAGAGCTTACTCCTTTCTAAAAGGCCGGCAACGCACCTGCAATTCCCCTGGTGTTGCAGTTGTTCATGGGCGGCGGTAGTCACTTACCATTAGGTGAGCCGGTATGCTCGTTTGCCCCTCTCCTATAAAAAAATATTACGAATAGTATGTATCCTCTAACCAACACCTCTATCATCCCGGGAGTAGTTAGCAGCATTTCTCTGATAAAAACTCGAAAAAATAAAAGTCTGTGGTTGCCAACCCGCCTGCCAAGCGTAACAACTATAGCAAATATCCCTCCTATATGGGCTATCCCAAACTATGAGGCAGGCCTATGTTCGAAAGGCTGTAATTAATGAATGAATGAAATGTATCCTAAATGTTGCAGTAAAAATTATCATAGATGCGCGATAACTTTTTTGTCAATTATTTTTTTGATTTTGTCTTGCGAGATACTTATGGCGGCGCTGTCGTCGCGCCACAAGCGAAAATACATCGAAGCCTAAATCGCGCTACCAAAGTTCCGAAACAAAAACATTATATATAGAATAGCTCCGAACTACCACTAGGAGCGTTGGCCGCTCCCTGGGCAGAACACCTTGCCCGGCGGGAGATCTCCCCTTTTCCTTTCACGGCCATAGTGGTGACCAACCGACGTGATATGAACACGCAACTAACAGCCTTCGGAAAACTACCTTCAAATCTTCATCATCGTCCTCAAGTACCCCATTCATTCGCTCCCGAGCAGATATTGTCTGCAGTCTTCATAATCTGCAAGCCATCTAGCTTTACAAAGGTTCATCGCAGCACTGGAATAATAATGCTTCCTGTTCCTTCAAGCTACTCTCTGCGCTACAGTGTTTGGCACGGCTCTGAGCCTTACTGCTCGTCTCTGCTTCACGGCACTCTCGCAGATTATTGGCCTTCTTCTCGACTCACCGCGGACTACAAGGCGATTCCTTGGCACTTGCACATTCGTCGACATCTAGACTGCGCTATCGACCTCCGGTCTGAGCAGGGGTGATGTGGCGGCGCTGTCGTCGCGCCACAAGCGAAAATACATCGAAGCCTAAATCGCGCTACCAAAGTTCCGAAACAAAAACATTATATATAGAATAGCTCCGAACTACCACTAGGAGCGTTGGCCGCTCCTCGGGCAGAACACCTTGCCCGACGGGAGATCTCCCCTTTTCATTTCACGGCCACAGTGGTGACCAACCAACTTGATATGAAAACGCAACTAACAGCCTTCGGAAAACTACTTCAAATCTTCATCATCGTCCTCAAGTACCCCATTCATTCGCTCCCGAGCAGATATTGTCTGCAGTCTTCATATTCTGCAAGCCATCTAGCTTTACAAAGGTTCATCGCAGCACTGAAATAATAGTGCTTCCTGTTCCTTCAAGCTACTCTCTGCGCTACAGTGTTTGGCACGGCTCTGAGCCTTACTGCTCGCCTCTGCTTCACGGCACTCTCGCAGATTATTGGCCTTCTTCTCGACTCACCGCGGACTACAAGGCAATTCCTTGGCACTTGCACATTCGTCGACATCTAGACTGCGCTATCGACCTCCGGTCTGAGCAGGGGGGTGATGTGACGGCGTTGTCGTCGCTCCACAAGCGAAAATACATCGAAGCCTAAATCGCACTATCAAAGTTCCGAAGCAAAAACAGTATATGTAGAATAGCTCCGAACTACCACTAGGAGCTTTGGCCGCTCCCCGAGCAGAACACTTTGCCCGGCGGGAGATCTCCCCTTTTCCTTGCACGGCCACATACTTATTTACAAAATTCGTTACAAGTAACGTATCTATAGTAAAAGATAAATTTCCTGAGCACTTAAGTGTACGCCACAGTGGTTTTTTCCACTTAACCGCTATGCCCAATGAAGGTTGTGGATATGATGCGCACTAGAATACTAAAATATATGGTCTAGTGCGGACCACAAATATTAACTATAAAGTGCTATTAACATTTTACATTGATTTTACAAAAGCAACATTTTTTTTTAAATAAACCTGCAATGTTTTTCCAAGTACGCATAAAGTGAAAAATTTCCTAGATTTAATTTAATCTAGATAAGGCATCCAGCTTCTTTATCAGCATTAAGAATCCAATTCAGGACAGCCCTTCCCAAAACGCGAATGACGCATTTGTCGAAGGATTTACGCAGAGCCGGGATCTTCGCATCTTCGCAATAGTAATACTGCTCTCTTTGGATGAAGTTTTCGCTATTATTCATCAGAGCTTTGCTTTTCAGTTAAGAAATTCTACTATTAGTCTTGGATCCTTTTACTTATTACTCACAATGACCTTGGCCTTCTTTGTAAAAGTGATATAATGATATAAAAGTGAAATAACAGACACTCAGTGGAAAAGAAAAGTTCTTAAATACAAACAAACGCAGTGTTAGGCAGCCCCCTAGATGAACTGGTAAAACATGCGATTATCGACGGACACAACTGACTCAGATCCATGTTTTGTGGCAACCTTAGGGAGGTCCATGTACAGCAGTAGAATTTTTAGGAGGTATAATGATAAATGATCATGATGGAAATAACAAGTAATGTAATCTAAAAGGTTTGATTGAGATATATAATGTATCATAAATATGACCAAAATGCAAGCACAATTATAACAAAATATGAATTAAAATACACAACATAGATATATTACGTAACATACGTGTATTTTACATATTGCATAAGTAAAATACTTCCCACAAATAGGATTGCGCAACAGACGGAAACTGAACGCTTCAAGAGTCTCACAATGAATCATTTTCAATTTTCATTTCAGATCTCACATATATTTTATAGTATTTTTAAATTTAAAGATGTGTAATATTTGTGACTGTGTTTTAAAAATTATTATATTATTTTTATACTTATATTTTTTTTAAAGTTAGTTAGTCAGTGTATTAATTAAAACGTTCTCACAACGTGGTAGAGCCACGTTGCAACTATATTATGATTGTAGCACAAATGGGTTGGCTCGACCGTCGAAGGACCACGCTCTCACAAAATACCAGAATAAAATAGCAGATTAATGCTCCTGTATTTTGTATGGTGAGTATACAGAACCGGATACCCTTTTCACTGGAAACAAGGCATTCCAGTTTAGACCTCAGGGGTCTCATAGATGTCTATGGCTACAGCATCCACTTCCCATCAGGTGGACTGTGTGCTCGTTTGTCACTCTTTTTCTACTTATAAAAATATATTATATAACTATTTCACTTGCTAATGGTATCAATGATATTGAGGTTCTGATGGTAATGATGTTGTGCAATAGATGGTACTGCTCCTAAAATATTATATTATCCATACAATTTTATTTGGAATTTAGATCTATTTTGCTGTGCATTGCAGCATCCATGGTGCTATGTGAGACTATCTGTGACGTTTAAATTATAAGCGTTAAAATATTTTATATTTATTATGTATGCGGAAAAATAAAGTGTGTCATTAAGCAAATAAATTTATCAGATATAGCAATGTAAGAACAAATGTATTTTTCTTTATAACACAATAATCCTACAAAGGTAACAGCTTATGATTGCCCGACCGGAAGATTTCACCACTGTCGAAATCCCTTCTGGCTGATTAATCACATGTCGGTATTTGTCACTAACTGCTTAAATTTCTTCCGGATCAGAGTCCCTATTCTGCTATAACCTTTATATGATATCAATAACCAATTCACTTTTACCACATCCCTTTTCGATTATTTTTAATATTTTAACTATTTATTTATTCATTTATACAAATAGTTAAAATATTAAAAATTAGGTAATATATATCTTGTAAAAGTATTTACCCATGCTATGAGCAACAATGCAAACGTAAAAGTAAAGTGGCAGCTTATGAATGACCCACTGGACACTTGGGCACAGGTCTCATTTTTGGGAGGATTTTTAGGGCAGAAAAGAATTTGCCACGCTACTCCAAAGTGTCATTGCTAACTTTTGTCCGTGTATGTAAAGTATGTCTTCGAAACATTGATAATTTGTCACAAGTAAGCTTCCTCGCCATATTTTACTAAACACCCGAGCACGTGGTAAATCACCGCTTAAAATTGCAATTGACAATTTTATTGATGCCAGTGAAATTGAAGTAAAGTAGTAGTATTAGTAAATTATTAAGGATTTAAAAATAACTAGCTCTCTGTTTATCAACTGGCGTACTAGTTATGGTGATTTTGGGTAAAACCCTTTTTATGGGACGAGCCTAGGTCCAGACTGAAGGATGGCGTGATTAATAGACTAGATTTTGAATTACTACCCAAATGCACATATGTTTTTCACGTGAATGATTTTATTGCTGCCATTATTCAAACTGCTGGAACTCTTTATAGGTCCTTCCTTGAAATTTAGTTTAATGTAGAAAATCTTGAACTTTTAAATTATTTAATAGTTTATATTATCTAGGTACTTTTGCCATTTTAATTAAAATCAGTGCATCTGTATTAGTGATTTTCTGTTTTTTTATACTTATATTTGGATACAGAAACAGTGTCACGATTTAAAACATAAAGACATAGACATAAACATAAACTACTATCATAATTACATAAAATAATAATTGTGACACCTTTTGACCACAGGTCAAACTATAAAAGTGAGTGTTAGTTGTAGGCGAATGGAACTTCTTAATCATAAAAAGGGAAATATAAAAAGTAAAAGTGATAAATAAGAAGAATCGTATAATTAACTTACTCTACTTACCGTTATTGCCACAACGCATGGTTTTCGATTTCATTCAGTTTGAACTAGACATCAATATGAATGAAATAGTTATCGTAAATGTAAGTCATACGATAAACGTGTGACCGTTTGCCTAAGTTTGTTCCAGGTGCAGGAGTAGTGAAAAGTTTAGACACATAGTTACATCTCATGTGTGATCTGGTCGGCACTAGGTATTGTATTACATTAACAGTATCAATACAATCATATTTGTTTTTCTTTAGTTGTATGGTTAGAGACAAGCGTCGTCATAGAGAAGGAGATGAAGCTACTATTGGTGTGGTTTGAGATGAATATGTTTCCTCTAAAACTTTCAATAAATTCCAATACTTGTTGAGAAATCATCAATCATCTCATCGAGAAAAACTTGTTGCACCCAATCCACACGTTCTGTTTTATTAGTGGTAAGGCAAAAATCCAATTTTTTCATGTTTGCGGGCAAAGAAAAATGTACGATGGGAAAACAATTGAACAATTGTTTATTTTTATAATATAAGTTTATTTTATCAATTTCATAGCTTTCACATGATCCTAGTAATGTAGACTTTTTAATCCACATCTGGGCATTATTGCACGCCTCATAACGCGAAGCGTTATTAAGTATGTAGTACTCTCGACACGTCAAGGTCAAGCAATTTTGGGCTCTTAAATGCCTCTATCATAATCATATTGCACTTATCTATACAAATAAATAAAATTTAACTGTCTGTTTGTAATATCAAAATAACAGCTTTTTACTAAATGCATATGAAAGTATACATGGTACTTATAACAAAAACACAATTTTTAAATGTTTGTCTGTCTTTCTGTCTGTCTGTCTGTCTGTCTGTTTGTTCCGACTAATCTCTAAAATGGCTGTAACGATTTTGATGGGACTTTCAATGGCAAATAGCTGATGTTATAAGGAGTAACTTAGGCTACTTATATTTTAGAAAAAGAGTTAGGTTCCGCACAACATAATTAAAACCCTAATTTACATGCGGGCGAAGTCGCGGGGAACAGCTACTACAATAATATGAGTAGCCGTATATCAAGAAAACACTCTAATTAATCCATCTTATATTTTCTAAAAAATCGTTTAATATTGCTACTATGATAAAAACGGTTTGAAAAAAAACATGCGTGAGTGTCGTGGAACACTCGGTTGGAATGAAGTTCCTTTTGTAGTATATTATTATTGATAAACGTATTACATTATTGATTAACAAATACAAATAAATGAATTACTTGCATCTATTAAAATGAAGCGTCATTTCAAATAATATTTCTTTCATGGCAAGATAAGAAAAAGCGCGTGGGAGATGGATATTATTCCATCTCGCTTGCACTATAGGAAGGGGGTCATGACGGAAAAATCTTACAGTTTTTCTCGCCTAGCCCCCATCCGTCAAATTCGTACCGTGCGATAAGGAACTTCGTTCCAAAATTTTTACGTGGACGTCCAGATGTTTTGTATGTGGTCACGATAACTCCCGAAAAATTGACGTATCAAGGTCGGATTTTTTTAAATTGCTTCAAAATTACATCAACTGGTTCCCTATTTCATATCAATAGCCTAGTACGCGTCGTTTGTTAATAAAATGATTTTCAAATTTTATTGCTATAAAAAAATTAAAGGCGCTTTCATTTTTTTCTTTAGCCCTTTATAAACAAAGGACAAATGTACCATACAGCCTATATCGATTTTATACTTTGTGTAATCAATTTATTTTGAGATTTATTTTTTCATCAAATCTAAATGAAACGCTCATGAGGCGTGCACTTTTGGATTTTCCAAACTATTATTATTAATGCGCCAGCTGATATGCATTACTTCTAAAAAATTCTTTATTAGTGAATGCAGAGTCGACACCCTCGTACAGGTTGCACTGCTTCCCACCCAGTGTTTGGATTCAGTATTCCTAGATGGATGTTTTCATCCGTCTATCAGCAGAATCCAGCGTGCAGGTGTGGTATTAAAAGCGAAATTTGCCCCTTTACATCGTCTCATATTTATATGAGAGAAACCAAATTCATAGATTTAATGTTGAATTCAAAGTAAATACAAAATATCGAACTTCAAACTAGTCAACATTATCAAACGGCAATTTCATAGGCAACACGTAATAATAATATCTGTAGATTTGAAAGAAATTCGTTCGCAGAATTTTCTTGTCTTTAAAGCAAAATATATATCTACTTTCAAAGCTTTTAAGTACTTTGAAACAATCCTTGCACTAGTCTACTTAAAATTAAAAGCGTACGTTTTATATGTAGAAATGTATATTCAGACTGCCTTCTCGAATTATTTTTTCTATTGTATTTAGCGAGATTACTTAAAAACATTAAGCAAAACGTCAATAGAAAAACGTGTAAATATACATATTTTTTAAAGTTAAAAACGAGTATAAACTCGTTTTTATTTTAATGTTAAAGAAGTAATTATAAGAAAACTGCAACCCTTTTTTGTAAATAATGAAAACAACGCGAGGTGTGCTTCACTCACTACACTATTAGCTGCTTTCTAAACAGCAAGAAAGTCTTATCTGAAATCTAAATTACATACTTACGTTTTTTTATCTATTTAATATCTATTTAATATTTTAATATCTATTTTATAGATTTAGTTTTATTAATAAACAAAATAGGAATGTTAGAAAATAAGTAATTGATGATATTTTTGCTAAATTTAATTGTGTTAAGTAAAAGCTACTTCAACACATCAGTTTGTGAAGTCAATATCCCGTGAAATGCCTCTTTGGTCTAGTGGTGGTAAGCGCGACTGCTCATCATGTGGTCCCGGGTTCGGATCCCAGGTCTTTCTCTCAAGAAATTCTCAGTAGCAGCCCGGAGTTGGCGCTGTTTCATCCAACAAGGCAGCTTCAGTCAAGAAATTTCTAAACTAAAATTTCAGAATTGCCTACTTAAATACTTACAAAAGTTATCTCCTTTTATTGACTACTAAGGACTCTTGTGAATAGGTGGACAACTTAATGATTTTAACATACCTAATCATACAAAACATCTGTATTTATTATCGAAACAATCAATGTGCGAGGTCCGCAGTGCAAATCTATACAAAATAAATATAATTGAAGTATCTGTTTGTAATGTCAAAATAACAGCTTTTTACTAAATGCATATGAAACCATTTAATAAAGCTAAGCAAAGAGTCAGATGCTCAGATCACGCATCTCGCATAAGCTTGGTTCTTTGCGCGAATTAGAATTGAACTGATATACCCATGCCAATACTTCCCGTAACTGCAATACAGATGCATAACGATTTAGCAATACATTTATGACGTCATCAGGAACTGGATTCCTGTGATTGAGTATTATGGATGCACGTTTTCAGCTCGGGTAACTCGTCCTGGGGTCCTCACACTTCTAATGAAACCAGCCCGGCTTCGATATCAATATTTGTTCTCGAAATGTGCGCGACTAAAATAAACCACAGACATACATACGAACATACACAAAACACGCGTTCTGTTCGGCATTAAAAATTGTTATATAAAAACTAAAATTTAAACAAAAAATATTTTTTTCATAATAAAATATAGTTTAAGTTAAGAAAATAAAAACATGCGTGAGTGTCGTGGAAGTTTATTTCGGAGTATATAATAAAATAATACGTTTATCAATAATAATTGATAAACGTATTATGTTATTCATTAACAAATACAAATAAATGAATTACTAGCATCTATTAAAAAAGTGCGAGGGAGATAGATATTACTCCATCTCGCTTCCTTATAGCCGCCAAGGCCGTCTACATGGTCTACACTACGTCGGAAGGGGTCGTGACGGGAAAATCTTACATTTTTTGTCGCCTAGCCCCCATCCGTCAAATCCGTACCGTCCGATAAAGAACTTCGTTCAAAAAACCTCTAAATAAGAAAATATCACACAACTTTTTTGCACAAATAAGTTAATTCTTAGAATACAAAACGCGGAGACGGAAATATTCTTAAAACATTCCTACTGCGAAATAAAAATCTCGGTTCAAATATCAAAACAAATAGTAAAACAAAAAGTAGTTTCAATTACGCTTGCTCACTACGCTCGCCTAACGAATTCAAATCGTTTAGAGTGCCGTTTTTCTCCGACTAGTATTGGGTTTATATTGGATAAAGGATCGTTTTAATGATGTCTCTAAAGAAAGTTAAATAGGAATGTTTATTGAGTTCATTATAATTAAAACTGTCACATCTTTTAGCTAAAATAAAGTACATATTGTGTTTAATTCAAATTACATATCATACAAATAAGTAAAGTTAAAATATATATCAGTTTTTATTTAAAACAATTATTAATTTTTAATCATGTGTAAAATTTCAAAGTTTTTATTTAAAAGTTAAATATAACTTTAATAAGTTAAATTTCAGTTTATAATATTATGTATAATTAATTATATTCCTTAGTGAAATAATACATAAACATAAAATAAGTAGTTTTTCTATCGTTGCCTATTATATGAAATGCCCTTGACAAGTCAACATCATAGGTCTCTTCCAAGGTGTGCTACAAAAATGAAAAGGCAGTTTATCATTTATAAAATCTGTGCCATACGAATATAAAAAAAATGAAGTTTCTGTCTGTAATATCGAAATAACTATCTACTATTGATCTTAGTGTTATTAACAATTTTTAAAAACCTGTCTGTACTGGCTAATCTTCGGAATTCTTCTAATTAAATTGTCGGGGTAATTTCTGAACCGATTATAATAAAACTTTACGAACCGATAGTGAGCAATTCCAGGAATGATCTGGGCTATAATTTATCTGAAAAACATAGATTATTCTTTAAGGAATCTAATAACTGATGACATAAATGGTTTTTGAAGATACAAAAAAGTTTCAAAGAAAAGCTTTTGGTTTTAATTTTACGCAATAAAAGGTACTTATACTTCTATCTTGTAAGTTTTGATGTAAAATACAGTCTTACATTAAAAGTCAATACCGTTTTAGATTAAAAGATAAAGTTGATAAAATCTTTTTTACGTAAAACTAAGAATCTTTTAATTTTACTTTTATTATACTTTTTATTATAATTTATATAATACACTTTAAACTTAGTTTTCGAGGTAATCTCAAAAACTATGTTTAAAGTGGTTTTTGATCAAAGTGTATTGTCAGCGAAGATTAACTTAATTATAATGTGCTTTGATTATTGTCCCAGTAAAACAAACAATTTATATAATATACCTACTATTTAAAGAGTAATAGTTCTGCAGGGCTGTTTGTTTAGTTTCTACGCGGACGAAGTCACGGGTAAAAGCTAATAAATATTGAAACTAGTATCGCTTGGGGTTGGAATTCTACCATCTGTCTGGAAACAACGTTAAGTATTTGTTTATATAATGTTTTTGTAACATTTTCTCTTGCGGGGAATGAAAGCCATGAACTTGATCTAAACGCTTCATATCAATAAAATTAAATCAATAAAAATCATGCGAGGTTTATTTTACCTGCCTTAACGCCAATATTATACATAAAAGCTATTTTTTTTCGAATGATTTAAGTTTCATCTCCTTTTCATTAAACACTAAAAAGTGCTAAAATATTAGATTTTCAAATATTTCATATAATTATGTACTTTAAACGCTATCAAATATTATTTTTACAAGTGGTTCGTAAGCTTAAAGCTGTATTATAAATGGTACAAATGCATGCGCAAACACAGACAATCAGTCCAATTGTAACGCTTAAATAATAGGACTAGGTTTACCAACCAAAGTGTATAGTCTAAATACAAATATACTAAGAGCCTTGTAGGCTACTAGAGACCTAGTGCAATAATTTAAATTGCCCGGTACCGGTATATAGTTCAGTAAAGCACTATTTTCTCATAAAAAGGATATTTTATGCACCGATGCTACATGGGATTTAGTAAAAGAAAGTTAGCTGGGAATTAACAGACAGTCGATTCCACGTGCCTTCTACGCGGGCAGAGCTGCGGACAGAAACCAGTAGAAATAAAAGTTAATGTTTGAAACTACTATAAATTTTAATTATTCGCGATTTACTATTCCTTGTGAGATGCGGCCTTCAAAAGTACATTTAGTATTGTATCCTAAATATTGATTAATTTACAAATTTTTTGTCATGTCTAAACTTTTCTCTGCAACATTTATGGCGTTGAAATAAATTTCGGCAAAACTTGTCTTCTTATACGACATTGAAGATGCGAGTGATATTTGGCACCAGATGTACAGGACGCTTATCGAATAATTATTGATTAGGATTGGGTTATGTTCAAAGTTTTCGTGGAACATACGTTTTATATGAAGATAATAAATTTCGGAGTAATTGTGCATGGCTCAAAAGCCTATAGCAGTTCAACATATTCTTTAATATTTATATTTATATGCTTATAGTGATATAAATATTAATATTGAACTTCAATAATAGTTTTTAAATAAAACTGGTTTTATGGATTTTTTATTGTCTATTTGAAATTAAACTCATAAAAGTATAATTATGTATAGTATTTGTAAAAAAGTTTAATTCGATATGTTGTATTCGTGTAAATAGAAGAATTTTGCTTATTATTTTATTGGTCAAAATATCTTTGACAATCGCATTAGAAAATCTAGCGCCATCTATTTCAGAATTAAATTGAATTACGATGATCAGCGTGATAGGTATAGGCAGTCTAAATGACACAACATATCACTTCGTCTTTGCCAAACGTTAAGACAATTCAGAAATAAAATTGTTTTAATAACGTAAGCAAGTTTTTTTAATTATATATTTTTGATTCACCGGTGATATATTTCGTATCGAAAAAAAAAATCACGACTCTTCTTGGCATTTATGACAGTTCCTGCGACAACCGACTGTGCGATTACTCATTGGGTGTAAAAAAGACCTGATTATAAAATAATTTTAGTGGCGCTATTTCAAACGCGCGGTCCGCCCTGTTCTAATGCTATTCAAGTCAATGTATGAATTGTAGTAATTTACTAATGATAGTGTCAGCTACCCACTCCGATTCGCCTTCTGATGGTGGCACAAGTGAATCATCTTATCTCATCTTATGTAAGAGTCAATTTAAACGAGGTGGTAATCGCAGTTTATTTTATTTTTTAGTTGTTTTTAAGAAGGCACTGCCCATCTTTTGGTTTGTTTTTGTCACCTCTACCAAAATCAAAGAGTATAATGTAAGATAACAGTTTAATGCTGGCGAGTGTAGAGAACCGGAGACTCTTTTTACTGGAACCGAGGCATTCCATCTTAGTCCTCAGAAGTGACAACCCATCCGCATTTAGATTCCTAATTGAGGATAAATTTAAATTTCTATGTCCACTTACCATCAGGTGGACTGTGTGCTCGTTTGTCACCCTTATTCTATAGAAAAGGACTTTTTACACAGGAAATATGGTATGTTTCTTTAATTTATTCTTTCATTATAGACTATCAAAAGTCCACTGCTGAACATAGGCCTTCCACATACATTGATTTATAGAGAAAATATTACTTGCGATAATTGCCACGATTGACAAGTGGATTAGCAACCTCTGATTTGAATTATTTGGATCTGTATCAGGAAGATACGGCTGCCCATCACGCTGCGAAGATAATCCACTTCCTACTACCACGTATAGTACAGAAATAAAATTTTACTCAACTTATCTAAAGAACAGTCAAATATACTGCAAAGTTTTGTTCAAATTACAATTGTGACATGTAATTGATCCTTACTTAGAGATTTGCGAATATAGTCAACTTGGTTCGTATTAGATACTTGTAAAATGTTTAAGCAATTTGAGTGAGCTTTAGGCTTGAATATATAAATTATATTTAAACTTATTCAAAAGAGACATACAGTCTACACAAATGTTAAGACTGTAAAATTAATTTTTACAGTCTTAACATTTGTGTAGACTGTAATGTCCAATAACAAATATTACTCTCATATTATTATGTACAAAAGATAAAATGTCACCAAAAACTATACGTTTTTTAAATAAATCTTGAATAGCAAATTTAAGAAATAATTACTAGAATAAATTTAACCAACTAGGTTTTCTGTTTACTAATAAAGTATTAAGTAAGGTGCTTTGGGGTAAATCCGACATATTTTGCAATTAGTTGATACGATGCATATTCAATATTAATTTTTAAAAAATCTATCCAAGTTTACAACCAACTCATGTCACTTTTATTTATTGAAATGCATATCCTAATTCTTTTGTTATTCATCTTAATAAAATGTCTTTGCGTTGCGTAAATACGATCATTTATAATTTGACATATTTTTCTTCTGGATAAGGTATAATTCCGATATAACGCGGGGTAATTCCGAAAATTCGGTAAAGTGTTCCTTTTTGACTTTCGACAGAAGCTTTGGATTTAGTTTTCGTTCGTCTATACCCCTCTACAAAAAGTATTGATACATACTTGATGTTTCTAATTGAACTATATTATGCTCACTTGAATTTTAACTCTAGTTGATCCGCTTTAATTAATTTCCAGCCGGACTGTCTATGGGTTACTGAATCTGTCTCAATATTCAATACTTCTTTACTTGGAATGTCGCTTTCCTTCGCTGTTGCCAATTGCTTATAGCATGGACTTCACCAGTGGATGAGAGCACAGCTTTCCGTCTCCTTCTGGATCAACAAATGTACTGATTACCAATTTTCTGACTAGAATCGTCTTATGGGCTAGCTTTTTTACTCTATACAAGTACCCGAAGTGGGTTGCCAAATCCCGCGGCATTGGATTACTTGGTATGACGTTATTCTCTTTACACCAATGCAACCATTGTTTCCAGGCTGAAGAATACATCTTCCGCGTGGACTCACTCCACGCTGAAGCGATTGAAATCTTCATCCGCTAGGCCCGATATTAATTGACTCCACCCCGTATCCTCCAAACCTCCAAGTAAAGGTCTTTTGCATTTTGCGGAGGCCGTCCCGTTGTCATGTCCACTAGGCGTTCCTCCAGGTTCCACAGCTGAAGCGGTGCTGCCGTGCTCCTGGCCTTCAGGTCTTCTCTCCAAAAGGTCTTCTCCCACCTGGGCGCTACTAACAAGAAAAGACCTTTTGACGAATTTAGATGTTGCAAGACCTTGGGAATCAACGGCGGCGGCGGGACTACCCACGCCAGATCTACTAACCATGACCTGCTGAAAACATTTATGAAGCATGCTTCCTGGTCTTCGGCTTCTATCGTCACATACTGCTGTACCACTTTGGGTCTGCTCGTGGCAAACAAGTCTATCTGGGGCATTCCCTATTTCTTGAAGATCACTTTGGTCAGGCTGGGCTTCAGGTGCCAATCTGTTAAAGGTAATCCCCTGGACAATCTGTCTGCTAGGCAATTGTATTGGCCTGGCAAGTGAAAAGGAATAAGTTGAATCTGGAAACGATGCGTTATTAATAGTAGTTGTTTGACAAGTGCATGCAGTGTTCGAGACCGAGTTCCTCCCCGTTTGCGAATATAAGCCACCACTGTCTTGTTGTCCGATTGTACCAACACTGCTTTGTTTTTCAATCTGTACTTGAATTTCTTTATTGCAATCAAGACCGTGAATAGTTCCTTACGGTTCACATGCCATTTCTTTTGTTCTGGATCCCAAAGACCTGCTTCCGTGGCATTGTCCAGGTGGAAATCCCAGCCCAGTCCAGATGCATCCGTTGTCAAGAAGATGTCTGGATCGTTCACGAATATCAGATTGGTGCAGTTGATATTCTTCTGCCACCATCCACAATCCTCCAGTGGTGTGTGTTATTCGCGAGAATAAACGACCCAATGGAGTGACCAGGGCTGCAAAGTTTAACTGGCCCAGTAGAGACGCAGCTATTGTCCAATTCCATGTTCCCGAAGCCTTTATTCGACCGATTATCTCTAGAATGCAATTTTTTTTCTTGTATGGCAACCCCATCACATTCTGGTCTGTATTCCAACTGATACCCAGAAATTCCAGTTCTTTCATTGGTTTTGTTATCGATTTTTTCAGATTTATTACCCAACCAAGGCTTTGAAGGTAATAAATTGCTTTGTTGACTTGTCCTTGCAAAAAAATCTTGTCCTGGTGCGCAAACAGGAAGTCGTCCAAATAAACCAACACTCTCATCCCCAACTGACAAAAGAAACTGGCTATCCAGTGGCTTATCTTGGAAAATTCCAATGGAGCGGTGGCCAGACCGAATGGAAGGCAAGTGAAGTGGTAAACCCGACCTTTGTATGATAGACTTAGAAATCTTCGGTGGCTCTTTTTCACTTGAATGTGGAAATACGCTTGAGCCAAGTTCACCTTGACCATGAAATCGCCCTTCTGTAAGAATTGCGGAACCTTTGATTGGTTGATCAGACGGAATTTCTTTGGATTCAGAAACTGATTCAGCTGATGTAAGTTGAAAATCTGACGAAAACTTCCATCTGATTTCGAGATTAAAAACATTGGAGAAAGAAAGCCTGTGGGCCACTTGGACTTTTCTAGGATTCCCATCTCCAACAGTTTTTGTAGCTCTTGCGACATCTGACGGGATATTTTTGTCTTGAATTTCTCTATTCTTGGAAAAAGGAACTGAAGTCGGTTTTTTTACAAATGGTATCGAAGAACCTCCAATTGTTTTCAAAATATGATCTGGGGCGCCCAGCTTGCGCCATTGGGGAATATAATAAAACTTTAGCTGGCCCGCTTGAAACCTGCAGTCATGGCCTACTCGAATTCCGGTCTTTTTACCGGAGTCGCTTCTTTTGTAGCCCTTTCTTGTTTCCTTGGCGTTATGCTTACGAAAGGAAGCACGAGACGATGACTGTAATTTTACTTTCTGTTAGGAAGAATTCCCTGAACTACTCATCCTCTGAGCAGGATTATCTATAGATCCATAAGAAAACTTCTCCTTAAGCGGTCTTCGATTTTGCGGAAAAACTTTACTCAGGCCACCTCGCTCATCGAGAAATTTGAGAGTAGATCTTCATCGAATAAATGAGTCTCCTATGGAGGGATTTCCGTCAGCTTTGCCGCGTGGTGCTGTTCCTTGGGTTTGAAGCCTTTTCTTCGCATTTCAATGATCTCCGCTCTTCTGGCACATGTGAACTGCAATAAATCATCTGACACCTCTTTGAACTGGGATTCTCCTAAGAACACTTGCTTGATGTCTTCATAAGCTCCCGGGTGTTTGGTGGCCAAATATTTTATACCGTTCATCAGTTTCTGTCTTTGTTTCAATAAGCCATGAGTTAAAGTCCCCGTTAACTCATCCGCTTGCTCCAAAAGCGTTTGATTGTAAGATTTTGAAACTAAGCCTTCCAACTACGTATTAAGCTTCAGCGTGTCGAAAACTGGTGACGCGTGAAGCTTCTTCTGGACTTCCTTGTATCCTGATCCTATTCCAGCCTGAGGAACTAAACTTCTGGCAGGAAATTCCTTGCGCCTTGATATCTGCTTTTGGAGGAGGGATTGAAGGCTCCTTTTCTTTCATCTGAGGTGCAAACGACAGAGCCTCAAGGTCATTCACCGGTTCCTTTGGTAAGTCTTCCATCACTGGCGGAGTCCAGTTCTCTGGTCCTGCCAAACAAGAGTCATCACTAGAGCACTCTGATTGACTATTTGACTGTTCCCCGTCTTCACTTGATTCTCCTCCCTCCTTTCTCTTACTCTGCTGTTCAATCTTCTGGATCTTATTCAAGACGATTTCAAACATATGTTTCATCTCATCTTGCAGTACAGCTACTTTGGATCTCTTTGCCACAAGACTCTTATTACCCGAATTGTTACTCGGTCTTTTTAAGCCCGGATGTACATTTTCTAGGTCCGACTCTGGATCTGAAACTTGAGTTTTTCTGCTGCTTGCTTGCGCGAGATACAAAACAGCTTAACCGGTTCAATCGCATGCAGAAAAATCTCCGCCTGCCCAACCGACTCCTTAAGTTTACTAACTAAGCTCGGAGGGCTCATGAAGACTCATCATGAGCCCTCCGAGCTACAAAAGGGCCAGTTCAACATAGCTATCTTAAGATCACGATATTGTTTCTCTGGTAAATCCACCGCCAGTGGATTAAAGGCTTGAGCCAAGCCTACTGTTGGCAAGGCAAAACGCAGTTTATTCATTATCTGTGAGTTCACATTCGGCTCACTCCCAAACAGAGCTTCTTTGTAAAGATCCAACGACTTCCAGTTTAACCAGCCAACCGGTAACGATCCCTGCGTCAACAGCTTAATCCGGTCGAAAATTCTGTCATCCTCTGCCGTTTCCGCTGATATCTCCAACAATTCCTCCAATGTTATCCAGCTTGGTTGTCCACCCATCTGAAACATTCCAGGACTTCATTAAGAGATGTTCTCTACCCAAATTTGAGTATTTTGTTCGAGATAGAATATCTGCGAGCGTTTTATTCATACTTGCGCCTGTATTGAGGCTCAGATATTCGGAAATCTTGGCGAACATTTGCGTTGCGTAAAAATTAATTCGAGCCGTTGCTGCTTTTCGGCTAAAGGGACGCCTCAGTTGCGCTTCGGCTGCTGCTACGCCTCAGCTGCCGTTGCGCCTCGGCTGCCGTTACGCCTCGGCTACGGCTGCGGCTGCTATCGCCTCACCTCGGCTGATAAGGAGTCCCGTGGGAGCTGCCTTTCTTTGCCAGATGAGCCTTAACGGCTGCGTCTCGCGAGCCTTGACGGCTGCGCCTCGCGAGCCTTTACGGCTGCTGCTGCGGCTGGTGAGGCGAAACAAACGCCACTCGACGACATAAATGAATAAAGCGTCCTAGCATATACTGAAACATAAAACATTATCGTTCTTACCTTTCCTTAATATCCTGCCTCCTTAATATTCTGCTACCAATTTTATTGTCACAACTAATTAAATACTTTTTCGAACGTTACACGTTATAGACTTGTACACACTACTCAGAAAACGACAGCTTACTGAGGAATGCATCCGCGAGCCGGTTGCGCTAGCCATAACAACCTTTAAGGGGGGCCGTAAGTGGATGAAGCCCCTTTTGGAGCCCTCTACTGGTAAATTTGGGCAAGTACACATGAAAGGATAACGGTGGGTAATCTCCGAGAGGTCAAGCTAAAGACACAGACCTGAAATATTTAGTTTTGATGTTTTTGTATAGAATCACGTTTAAAGTTGTGCATCTAAAATTAACCTTTTTCCTCGCTACAATCAACTGTTCATGTCAGTTTTATATTTATTACATATTTTCAAATGCTGCCTTCCATAACATTATGTTGTTTACTACGAAATTTTTTTATTGTTAAAATATATCCCCAGTTTTAGTTTTGTTGCTTTATTTTTCCAATTTCTTCCGTATTGTGAGGCTGAACTTTTACAGTATGTTTGCAGTATTGCTTTGGTTTATTTGTTCTGTGTTGGTATTATTTTAGTATAGCAAAAAGAAATAATCAGCGTTATTGGAAGGAATCGCGGGGAACGTTTTTCGGAGTAAAAGCAAAACCATTATATCTCTGCCCTAGCTTATTTATTCTCTTCGCTTCTTACAACTCGACATAACGTTAGGGTCTCTTTTATGTTGCTATCATAAAAAATAGCAGATTTGTTTATTTTATTACAAGCACAATTTCCACAACAGCTTTGTCAGCCCTCAATTAATCCAATTCTAAACATGTTGTCAGAATTACGCACTGGTAATTGATCCATAACCCAATCAGAAATGAGAATAGGCCTGTACCAAGCAAGGGCACGTTAGGCTGTAACTTTAACTTTACCAGAATCACCTTTTAAAATAATTCGAGAAATCTACAGCCTGTGATAGTCTTTCAACTCCGGTTACTACAGATCTTTATTTATTTATTTTAAATTTTATTTTTATTTTGAATGTCACTTTTAGCCCAACTAAGTATTCAAAGTTAATACTTCGCCCAATTTTAACTGACTGTACTGAAAAAATTGTACTACTCTAGTTTGGCTAGTAACTTTAAAAGTTAGCGCATTTGATAAGGATTTCAAAATGGTATAACACTTGTTAAATTATTTATTGCTAACTCAGTTTTGAACAAATTCTATTACTTAAATGATTCTACTGTACCTAAGGCTTTCCACAAGACCGTAAATTTAAGATTTTGAGTGAGATTGAGAAGTGTGAATGAGGCAGAAATCCTATTTCCAGATAGCCCAAGGGCACCAAGGGCATAATTTTATTAATTACAGGATCCCAATAGAGAGGGAGGCTGGTATTACCACCTGCTTGGGATCCTGTAATTAATAAAATTAAAACTAAACCCAAGCATACCACTGCTAGACTTCAAGACAGTTAGTTCATTCTGCGTAGATCGGACCAAAATTAATAATTAAAAAGCTGAAGGTACTCCGGATTAACTTTGACATTGGGACACATCACCCAGTCCCTCAGTGACCATGGGTGCTGTAAAGCACCGAAACGTCGGGAATTAATAAAATAAGTTAATTAAACGCGATATAATCCGTAAAAGTAGTTTAATTCAATCAATTATTGATTCTAAGATTTACTACGACAAATGAAACGTAATAAAACCACACCATTTTTGAAAAGATTGATCACTGGTGCCGAAAAATGGATCACCTACGACAAGAACGTGCGAAAAAGATCATGCATGGTCGAAGGGTAGCTAAGCTCTACAGACAGCAGCGAAAGCCAGATTAACACGCAATAAGATGATGCTATGTGTAAGGTGGAATGGGAAGAGTATCCTTAATTATGAGCTTTTACCGCCGGGCAAAACCATCGATTCGGATCTCTAGTGCCAACAATGATGACACTCAAGCAAGAAATTGAGAAAAAACGACCGGAATTGATTAACAGAAAAGGTCTTTCATCATGATAACGCCAGACCACACACATATATGGCCACTCAGCAAAAATTGAGAGAGCTTGGTTGGGAAGTGTTAATGCATCCACCGTATAGTCCCGAACTTGCACCCTCAGATTTTTACCTGATTTAGTCTCTTGAGAAATATTTGGGTAGTGACAGGTTAACATCAAGAGAGGACTGTCAAATATATAAATATATATTATAATTAAATGTAATTAAAGTTTGAAAAAAAATGTCTTGAATTTGTATATAAAATACGAAGAAACTTTTCCCCCGACCTTTTATATCAAAAAATTATTTAATATTATGTTTCTCAATTTTAGATAAAATTAATAGAATAATAAATATTTACAAAAACAGTTTGTAATTTCTCTTATTATGTATACGTAGTGTGTGGTATTTAAATGAAAATAAAAGATAGTAATAGACTCATCTGATTTTTTTATACAAATTTATACAAGACAAACGATCGCACAGTCCACGTTATGCTAAGTATGTAGATACTTTGGCCCATAGACACCTTTCTCGATAAACAATAAAAATTCAGATGCGTTTTCATCACTGAGGACTAAGATTGAACGCATCGTTACCAGTGCAAAGGGTCTTTGTTTAGCATTACTAAATAAACCAAACACGGCAGCAACATTATACTGGTATTATGAACGAGCGTGGTCTTCCCTTGACCAATCCGTCCGTGCTGCTACTATAACACGCTAAAGAGTGGCCACGTAGACTTACATTATTTTATTCCTAAACCTTGTAACGCTCAACACTTGCGACCGTAACGACCACACTGACAACTCCTATATTTTGCAGCATATATCCTTCACGCAAATTCTTCTAGAAGAGTATTGAAATACTAAATTTACTGCGAAAATATCAGCCCCGATTATTTTTGTGTGTTTTGGCGGTCTACACAAAAATAAAATGATTATTAAGTATATTTAATATTTCATGTATATTTATTATCATATAAATTAAAAACATATTAAGGCCCTAAGAGCGGGTGAAATGCCCAAATTCTTGGATATTTAAGTTAAAAAATCACAATAACTGTTCATTTTATACGTAAAGAAAAAATACAGGGTGACAGAAGAGGATTTAATAAGTGTTTTTAATTGAATAAAATTGTGTTTTTGTCAATCCCTTACTAGAAAAAAAAACCCCAAAACCTTTGTCATATTTTGGAAAATTATCCAAAACGACACAAGCTCTTTAAATAGTTTTTACACTAAAAAAAGTTCTTAAAAATATTAATATTTTTAATTGAGAGTTTTATTTTTATTCCCCGTTTTACTCGAGAAAATATAATTTTTCCCCCATATTGAATATATTCGCGCGAGCGTGCCTGCTCCGTCGCCCTGTAATCCCCCGCGAGATCTGTCGCAGTCCGTTTTCGGACATCGTCGAGGGTGGACCGCGCGTCGGTGTTGGAGCGACATTGTTCAAATATATTTTAGTTTTTTAAGAGTTCATACTTAATTATAAATATTTTATGAATAGTGTAGCAGCCAGGCTAATCAACCTAAACGGTAGTAAATAATGTTACCCTGCTGCTACCATAACGCAGGAGGTGAAGGTCTAAGAAAACATTATTTCCTAATTACCTCCGGCTACTGAGATACTGCGGACCGCATATCGATGCGAGATAATTTGACGTTCTAATATAGAAACAAGAACAGCCGCAATATTATCAGCGCCGCATCGTCTTCACACGCTGGCTATCTTCATGCATCCGTCGACCATTTTCGAGCCGTCTCTTCAACGCCGCAGCCGCTTCTTCTGCTGTTCCGGAGATGTGTCCCACGCCGCCGCCGCTCGCCGACGCGCGCGCGTCGGTCTGCGTCACTTTTATAGGCCTGTCCAGCAACGCAGCTACGAGAAGCTAACCATGAGTCTTACGCCGGCAAATGGAGCGCGACATATAATAGTTGTACATAATATTTTATTGATTAATTTTCATTGATCAAAATGTATAAATTCTAATTGGCAAAAAAAAGATATTACTATTGGTTAACTAAAGATGCAGCCGGAATATAAATATAGGCAGGATTCATAAATAAACACCTTCATCTGCCTGCACATAGTAAGGCATATCAAGAAAAATAGTTTCAATCCTCCGCTCCAGACCACTGAGTCTGTTAATAGTGGACCCATTCACCACTATTACATTGGTGACCTGTTACGAACACCGATAAGGAAGATCCCTGCAAGAATAGTAGGAAAATATCAAGGAGGACTTCAGTATATAAAATCAGTAATCAAGACGTCATTATGGAGCGAGAAGCGAAAACCGACGCATATACATCAAACCCGCCAAGGAACAAGAAATCGCCGGTATATCTCTATCGTTGAGAATACCACCGTTTTGGAGAGATAAACCTCGACTTTGGTTCGTCAGTTTTGAAGCCGCAACGAATGATTTAAAGAAGAGTCAAGCAACCAGTAACACAGATGGTGATCGCCCAACTGAGAAACAAGACATCGAACATATTTGGACCTGTTGCAAACCCACCGGCATCCGACCAGTATAATTCGCTGAAGGATCGTCTGATCTCTGCATATGAAGAATCCGACAGTCGTCACAGAAACCCTATTAGAAATAGAACTTGACCAGAAGCCCACACAACTCCTACGCAGAATGCGTACTTTGAGAGATAAAGTCCCAGATTCGACACTACGGCTAATGTGGGTAAACCACCCAATCCCACATGTTCGATCGGTACTAGCAGTGAGTGAAACATTCAGCACGCAGACGAAGCTCGACGAACTGGCACTCTGGCGACAAGATGATCGAAAAAGCAGTAGCACACATATCGATGATCGAAGGCACTTCAACCAACCAATAATACCCAGTTTCTTCTGAAGAAATTCGGAAGCTAACATCGAAGTCGCCGCGCTCAAAGCTTCCCAGCATCAAACCTGTTACCAGCAACAGTACAACCAGCGCAATCAGCAACATCGAAGATCACTTTTCGTCGCAACCGCTCTGCAAGTAGAAGTCAAACAAGCTCAAGAACAAGATCCCTTACTGCTACTATCATCGATGTTTCGGTTCTGAGGCAAGAAAATGCACAACACCGTGTACATTCAAAATGGAAAATGAAGTCGGAAAAAATTAATACGCTTGATGCGACGGGATCCAGCGTAACAGAAAGTCCTACCGTCTTTTGTCACCGATAAAAAAGGTTACCTAAGCTCCTTATCGACACCGGAGCGAATATCTCAGTTTTACCGCCGAGTCAAAGACAGAAGATGAAGCCACTGGATTTTCAACTCACGCAGCAAACAATACGGTAATTCCTACATATGGAGAAAAACAATGGAACTAGATTTAAACCTACGCCGACCATTCAAATGGAGATTTATCGTCGCTAAAGTCAGCAAACCAATCATCGGTGCTGATTTTCTTCAACATCACCAGTTGATCGTCGACATCAAAATAGAAGAATCATCGACGGAAAACCAATCTTACATCTCTCAGTCTTTCGTCCAAGCAACCAATCAGCCCACAATAAGAAGCATAGACGTTCAACAATCGTATCACAAGATCCTTAAAGAATATCCTGAATCACAAGAATAACTTCAATGAAATTAACACCGAAGCACAACGTTGAGCATTTCATCGAAACCAATGGACCACCACTTCATTGCCGTGCACGTCCAATCGCACCACACCGATACGAGCAAGTTCAAAAGGAATTCGAAAACATGATTGAGCAAGGAATATGCCGTCCAAGCAAAAAGCCCTTGGTCATCACCACTTCACGTTGTACCGAAGAAGAATGGAGAACATGAGTTTGTGGAGATTACAGAAGACTGAATTCTACTACCCTGACCGCTACCCAATACCGCGAGTCAAGATTTCACTCATCAACTGTCAGACAAGACTATATTCTCCACCATCGATCTCAACCGAGCTTACCAACAAATAAAAGTACGCGATGAAGACATAGAGAAGACAGCAATAATTACCCAATGGGATTATTCGAATTCCCAAGAATGACTCCAGGACTGAAGAACGCTGGTCAAACCTTTCAAAGATTCATACACGAAGTACTTCATGGACTGGATTTCGTTTTCGCATTCATTGATGATCTCCTTGTTGCAAGCCCTGATAAAGAACGCACGAAACCCACCTACGCATCGTGCTACAGCGATTAGAAGACAATGGAACAACAATCAACCCTTCGAAATGCAAATTTGGACAACAAGAAGTTCAATTCTTGGTTTCACCGTCAGCAAGGAAGGAATCAAACCGCCTACTGAAAAGTCAGAGCAATCATCGATTATGAAACCTAAAACAATCGAAGAACCAAGGCGTTTTCTTGGGATGATTAATTTTACAGATAACACATTCCTAAAGCCGCTGAAATCCAAGCACCACTTCGCGCTTACCTTCACAACACGAAGAAAAAGATAAAACGGCAATCGGATGGAACGATGAAGCCACGAAGGCATTTGAAGCTTGTAAAGTTGCGATCCAATGCAGCTTTGCTCGCTCACCCATCACACGAAGCAACCCTTGCTATCTTCAGCGACGCGTCCGATCTCAGCAGGAGCTGTACTCCAACAATATATCAATGGAAATGGCAACCATGGCTATTTTTCGAAGAAATTCCGATACTCAACGTAACTACAGTACATTCGACCGAGTTATCGCTATCTACATGGCTATCAAGCACTTCAAAAACGTTCGAGGGTCGAAACCTGATCGTTTTACCGACCACAAGCCATTAACATATGCTTCAGAAGAAACCATCATCATCGGAAACACCACGACGAGCAAGACAAATCATTTTTACGTCACATCAGTGGAAGGACAACATAGTCGCCGACGCACTCAGTCGCATACCAATCGACAGTGTAACGTGCCCCACCATCAATCGACTATCACAAGATCGCCGAAGCACAAGACAGAGATAGCGACAACATCAAACATCTATCGAAGCAAAGTAACTTGACCATCAAGCGTTACAATGCCAATGACGCATCTACTCATCTACTGCGAAGCATCAACGTCAACCATGCGACCATACCTGCCAGAAGAATGTCGTCGCGAAGTCTTCAATGCACTGCACAACATCAGTCATCCAGGTGTTAGAGCAACCAGAAAACTCATCACTGGAAAATTCTTTTGGCCTTCAATAAGTGGAACATCCACAGCAACTGAAGGAAGCAATGCATTCAATGTCAAAATGCAAAGTACAAAGGCATACATCAAGCAGCCTAGACTCATTTCCACCTACGGAGAGATTCGAACACCTGCACGTAGACATCGTTGGACCATTACCTACTTCACCGCAAGGACATCGTTACCTCGTAACAATGATCGACAGAACAACAAGATGGCCAGAAGCAATACCTACCGATACATCAGCTGAATCCGTCGCGAAGATAATTTATGAAAATTGGATTACCTCATATGAAAATTGGATTATTACTCAACCTATTCCTCAAACTTCTTCAAACTATAATACAGAAGACACGTACAACGGCATACCATCCTCAATCAAACGGAATAGTCGAACGATGGCATCGTACATTGAAGACCGCACCTAAAACCTGTTTATCTCAACATACAAAGTGGATTGATGAGCTACCTACAGTGCTACTTGGACTACGAGCAACACCGCGCAGACACTAGTCTTAGCGCCGCTCAGCTAACCTACGGCTGCAGCATAAGATCACCGTGTGACTTCTTCACTTCAACATCGTCAAATAATCAAGAAATGAATTACGATTTTGTAACTCAACTTCGTGAATCAATCAACAAAGTCTTATCGCCGAAACGCACATCATCACACGGAAATAATAAATCAGTATTCATTCATCAAGATTTGAAAACATGCAAGCAAGTTTTTGTAAGAAACGACAAAAGAAACAATTTCAACCTACCTACGAGGGACCGTATAAAGTATTAGAGCGAAATAGCAAGACTTTAAATTACAAATACCGGAAGGAAATCTACAATTATTTCGATCGACCGACTAAAGCCTGCCTATATTATTAACGAGGATACTTCAGAGGATTCATCATCATCATCATCATCATCTCAACCACCAGCGAGGAATCTTGAAAACCCATCACCTACATCAAACCAGATAAAACCTATTTAAAAATTACGAGCCATGGGCGAGTCGTCTGCCTCCACGCTTTCGCTGGGGAGAGTGATGAAGCAGCCAGGCTAATCAACCCAAACGGTAGTAAATAATGTTACCCTGCTGCTACCATAACGCAGAAGTTGAAGGTCTGAAGAAAACATTTATTTCCTAATTACCCCGGCTATGAGATACTGCGGACTGCATATCGATGAGATAATTTGACGTTCTATAGAAACAAGAAACAGCCGCATTATCAGCGCCGCATCGTCTTCACACGCCGGCTATCTTCATGCATCCGTCGACCATTTTCGAGCCGTTTCTTCGACGCCGCAGCTTCGCTTCTTCTTGCTGTTCCGGAGATGTGTCCCACGCCGCCGCCGCTCGCCGATTACGCGCGCGCGTTTTTTTTTTTTGCGCCCAATGCAAAGGCACCCTCCGGAAGCGGGGGAGGGAGGTGGTGAATGCTCTGGCATACCACGCAGCCGGCTGCGTGGTTATGTGGGACTCACTGACCAACCTAACTAACCTAAGTGCCTACCCACTAAACACCACCTTGGGACGGCTTTGGCCATAGTGGCCTTACTGTTGCGTCGGACGCGACCCTCTTTAGGGAAAAGAGGGCGCAGGCGGCGAGTTGCCGCTGAGAGACTTGCCTACTAAGGCATATTAAATATTGGGTTAGCTGCCTGAGCCGCCAAGAGGCAGTCCAGGTCGGCCGAAAGCTTGTTGGGGGTCCGAGAGAGCGTTTCTCGGTCTGCGGACTCGATAGAGGGAAGGGGCTGCATAGGAAGCGCCTCACGAATGAAATGATTAGAGTGGGACTTGAAGCTTTAATGAAGTTTTCAGAGAGTTTTAGAAATTGCTGGACTGTGGGGAGCTCTAAGTCTCGGTGGAGGTCGGCGTTACGGACGTACCAGGGTGCGTTCGTAGCCCGACGACAAAAAGGTTTTGAACAACTTGAAGTTTGTTCAGAGTTTTGGGCTTAGCGTGAGCAAAATGGGGCCGCAAGACATTACGGGTCGTATACAGACCTTATAGAGGGTCCGTTTATTACGGAGGGACATTTTACTGTGTCGGCCCAACATACTGTTGAGCCTACCCAGATAAAATCGTGTCGCGCGCGTGTCGGTCTGCGTCACTTTTATAGGCCCGTCCAGCAACGCAGCTACGAGAAGCTAACCACGAGTCTTACGCCGGCAAATGGAGCGCGACATATAATAGTTGTACATAATATTTTATTGATTAATTTTCATTGGTCAAAATGTATAAATTTAATTGGCTAAGTAAATAAAAGATATTACTATTGGTTAACTAAGGATGCAGCCGGAATATAAATATAGGCAGGGTTCACTAAATAAACACCTTCATTCGCCTGCACATAGTAAGGCATATCAAGAAAAATTGTTTCAATCCTCCGCCCTAGACCACTGGAGTCTGTTAGTGTCTAATAGTGGACCCATTCACCACTATTACAATAGAAATACTTAATTTAGTTAATATCTGTACATTGGTAACTGGTAATATTATTTTCTAAATAAATTAATTTTTAAAGTGCCCAAAGAAGAAATTTTCGCGGCGACGTTGATTAGTGAAATTGAAAAATGCATTTTTATATAATTTAGATGTGGAACGACCAACATGCTCTCATTACTTAGTAGTCGCGCCGAATATGTACTCGAATTAATCTCCCAGTATTTACCATAGATGGCGGTAGTGTGAGTAAAATTGTCACTTCACTTCACCTTCAAAAGGAAAGGGTGAGTAGTTCAATATAAGTCTTCGCTAATCCACGCCCGCTGTTGCACCCGCTGTTGTGCTCTTACCGCATTATTAATTTAGTTAGTTTTAAAGTTTATAATCGTTAGTGTTTTTCAGCTATACACTATGATAGACATACAATAACACATACAACATTACACACCACAGTATTTAGAATGAATGCCGATTAGTGATTGTGAGTACGAGCTTCACGGTAAGTAAATTTAATTCCTCTTATTTAAGATATATATATTCTCCCGGGCAATCAAGTATTTAACGGCCAAAAGGTGATAGTTCGTGCCTCGCTTGATTATTTTTCTGGTGCCTCCTGTGAGGAATTCGATTTCTTAACGAAATATATTTCTCACATAGCGTCGGTTAATTTCTTCGCTTACCGCCCGCCATTGTTTTTATTTCCCGCAATTATTATTTATGTATTCTGGATGGCGTTGATCATTTTATAGTGAGTGTGACTTGTTAAAATATTGCATTTTATTATTAGTTATTTGTGCGGAACTGATATAAATACTTTGTATGATTTGTAATTTTACATAATTAATTTGCATTTCGTTTTCATTAGTTCGAAATATGGCAGCCACTCGCAAAACTCTGACTAAGGAATTACTTATTAAGGAAACATGTCATGATGGTTATTTTACTCGCATGCAACGTATTTTCGATCTTTCAAAAACAATAAACGATGCCGCTATTCAGGATATGTTTATATCACAGTGCGAAACCATTGATGATATCAGGAGTGAATATCACAAGTGCATCCATGACATTAATTCTATAAATATGAAACTAGATCCCTAATTTACTCCTGAGTTCAACGCCTGGTGTAGTTTTGAAGACCTGTACTGCCATGTTAGACGTATAAAGAACAAAATATGCAAACCGCAAACGATCAATGCTCTCAAGCCTAAGATCGCGTTTCCTAAGTTACCTCCCATAGAAATACCGGAATTTCACGGAGACCCTTCCAAATGGAGCCTCTTTTATGAAACATTTAATTCGATGATTAATTATAATACTGAGTTAACGAACTCGGAAAAAAATTATTATTTGGTTAGCAAACTTAAAGGCTAAGCGCAACATGTTTTTTCGGGTATTAACCTCACCGCTGATAATTACGATGCTATATGGGATGCCTTATTAAAAAAATATCAGGACAAGCGTTACCTCGCGAGTACTTTTCTCGACTCAATATTACTGAAAGCTTTACCTAATTCCGCAACTTCAACTCAATTGGAGGCATTCATTGATTATTCATTTTGCGCTCAAGCGCTTAGATCGCGACACTTCAAAGGTATTTGAAATGTCTGTCCGAGACGTGGATATACCTACTTATGACAGCTTTATTAATTTCGTAAAAGGTCAAGTTAAAATAATGCAACGCGTAAACGCACCCGCATACAAAGTGTCAACGAAAGAAAGTAATAAACATAAGTAGCCTGCCGTTCCAAAGATCTCGCATTCTTATACTACATCGAATTCTAATGACGTTACATCGACAACATGTAGACTTTGTAATAAATCGCACGACCATATTTATAACTGTCGTGAATTCATGAATTTTCACCTGAACAACGCCATAAATTTGTGAAAGAAAATCGTTTATGCACAAATTGTCTCAGTTTTAAGCATATTTGGAATGCATGCAAAAGCACTAATGTTTGTCGTGTATGTGGGTCACGCCATAATTATTTAATTCATTTGAAAACCTTGAATTATATCAATAAGCGAGATAAGGATTCTCAAATTATTACCAATCCCGATATGATTGCAATGCGCCCGCGCTCCAGCTCGTCAGCCAGAGCTTATTGATTCATCCGGCAGTGTAGCCTTTCTGTCGGCTTGTAGCGCAGACGACAAACTATGTCTTATTTCAAAGCTACAAAATATTAACACATTATTAGGTACCGCGCAAGTTAATGTGCTAGACCGCCATAATAACACGGTTACTTGTAGGTGCATCATCGATCCAGGTTTGCAAATTTTAATTAGTCATCACACACTGTCCGTAGTTCTGCATCATATCTCTCTATTTTAGATATTATATATATATATATATTTCATTTATGTGATGAATAATAAGTTACTCTTAAAATATTTTGAAAGGAAACCTTTCAAAGGCCGGGAGTATAGTCGCGCCGAACATGCACTCGAATTAATCACCCAGTATTTACCATAGATGGCGGTGGTGTGAGTAAAATTGTCACTTCACTTCACCTTCAAAAGGAAAGGGTGAGTAGTTCAATATAAGTCTTCGCTAATCCGCGCCCGCTGTTGCACCCGCTGTTGTGCTCTTACCACATTATTAATTTAATTAGTTATAAAGTTTATAATGGCTAGTGTTTTTCGTCTATACACTATCATAGACATACAATAACACATACAACATTACACACCACAATATTTAGAATGAATGCCGATTAGTGATTGTGAGTACGAGCTTCTCGGTAAGTAAATTTAATTCCTCTAATTTAAGAGGTCCTTACATATGAAATTAGCGTTTTGTCGTACTGACCACTTTGATCTGAAATATCTCCTCTTTGGTTAAGAATTCCAAATTCAAATTTATAAATTCATTTAGCTGGTACATTTGAGTTTTGAAAATAATCATTCATTTGTTTTTTCCTTATTATTTTATTCTTTGGCGTCGCTTATTACCGCACAATGGAAAACATGAAATATCGGTATATTTACGAGTACGAGTTTTACCGTGGCACCAGTGCTGCAGAAACAGCTCGAAGGATTAATGATGTGTACGGCGCTGGTGACGCAAAAGAAAGCACGGTACGTTTTTGGTTTCAACGTTTTCGTTCTGGAAATTTCGACCTTTAGAACCAACCCCGTGGACGGCCGGAGACCAAAGTGGAAAATGAAGAATTAAAGGCTATTGTGGAAGCGGATCCATCACAAAGCACTTTAGAGATAGCTGCAGGTTTTGGGGTAAGTGATAAATAATGATAATCGGAAGCGCTCGTCGCAATGGCTGAACCCTGGAAACCCAGGCAAATCCTGCCCTAACCGAAAATTGACTCAGAAAAAGTTACTTGTGAGTGTATGGTGGACTAGCGCCGGTGTCGTTCACTACAGCTTTCTAACATCTGTCCAAACGATTACGGCAGATATCTATTGTCAGCAACTGCAAACCATGAAGGAAGAACTAGCTGCTAAACAACCGAGATTGGTCAATCGCTCTAGGCCACTGCTGCTTCACGACAACGTAAGATCACACACTGCACAACAAACAACCACTAAGTTAGATGAGCTACAATTGAATGTCTGCGACATCCACCGTAACTTCTGACCTTGCTTCAACAGATCACCATTTTTTCGGAATTTGGACAACTTCTTACAAGGAAAAAATTCAACCCGATGCGGCAGTCCAAACCGCCTTCAAAGAGTTTATTGATTCTCGCCCCCATGTTTTTTTAGTAAAGAGATCAATGAACTACCTATGAGATGGCAAAAGTGCATAGATAACAACGGTGCATACTTTGATTAATTAAATATATTTAAAAAAAAAAATTGACTTGATATTCCTCCCGTGTAAAACGCCAATTTCATATGTAAGGACCTAATATATATATATATATATATATATATATATATATATATATATATATATATATATTCTCCCATAATCATATTTGCGGCCACAAGGTGATAGCTAGTGCCCGGCTTGATTACTTAGATTTCGATAGTTTTTAATACCTTTGTAATTTTATACTTGCATATTTTTAGATACTGAATTTTATAATTATGTATTACAATAAAACGCTGTTTTAATAAGTATGACTTTAGTAGAATATTATTGGGGTGGGAAATCTAGGTACAGATACTTATATTTAGGTACACTATTATAAAATTAAAATTAAGTGCTAAATATAAAGACATTTTTGGGTTTATGTTTTCTTTAAATGTTAGACAAACCATCATCCGAAAAATGTAAAAATAAAAAATTGGAGAGGGGTTTCTCTGCGTGATAAAATTAGAAATGAGGATATCCGCAGTAGAACTAGATTAACTGACATAGCCCAACGGATTATTAAAGTGAAATGGCAATGGGCTGGCCATATAACTTGGAAAGCCGATAAACAATAGGAAGAAAGGTTCTTGAGCGGCAACCTCGTACCGGTAAGCGAAGTGCAGGGCAGCCTCCCACTATATGGAGGGACTACATGGTAAGATATACAGGAAGTCTATAGATGCAGGTGTCTTAGGATCATGCTTTGTAAAGGGCTGTAATGATGATGATAATGAAGCCAATTGTACTTACTACGAATACTCAATCTTTATTCCTCTTCACGTATTCTCATACGCTTTTCATCACACATATACACACACATACACACACACACACACACAAATAGGTCGCAAATAATACTTACCTACTACTACTAGGCAAGAGTGAATAGACTTAACAGTCAGTGCGCTTTATCATCTTAGACTATATAACATATTTACCATCAGGTGGGGTTATAGTTGCTTAACTACTTGCTGGGTAAGAATAGTAAAAAAAAAGAAATTTACCCTGTGAATGTTTGCATGTAGATATAATTTTTCTAACCAACTATAAAAATGTATTACGTGTGATGGGAATATGTATATAAGAATAAAGGTTGTCTCACACGGAACAGTAATAGTATAATATTATATCTTCCAGTATCTGCGCACGAAAACTTTTAAAATTCCTGAATCCCGAAGTATGTCCATATTAAGAGTCTAAATAGAGCCACATTGATCTGCATGGGGATCGTTTTGTGATTTCACATCGTTATCGAAAAAAAATGTACTTAAAATTGAGCCTATTTCAGGTAGCGGTTTGTTAAACATGATTCCACAAAATTCACTCAATAAAAAATAGTTGAAAAGTAGCTTCTGAAAATACTTAAATTTTCAACTTTCTCTGATTTATATAAAATAATGTTGAGTATAATAAGTACAATTCGTCGTTGTCGCCGCAAAGGGGCGAACCTCAATTTTTCAAAAAATTACAGGAGAGCAAGAAAACATTTATTATTCTCCGATTACTAGCTTTTTTTCATCAGAAAATCAATCGTATTTGTAGTTTTCCATTAAGTCTAATATATTTAATTTTCTTTGAACATATAGCTGACGTGAAGCACCGACGTTCCGGGAAGTCTGCAGTGTGTGAATATTTTCAAGATCGTCCCCGCCACTACATCAGGTTTGATAGACCACAAATCCTCGCAAAAGAACACCGATTCCTACCAAGGATGATACGCGAGGATATTGAGATTAAAAAACATCCTAATTTCAATAGAGAAGATGGATGGATGCTGCCATCTGCTTGGGATCCTATAATTAACAAAATTTAATCCAAACCCAAGCATACCACTGCAAGACTTCAAGATACTGTAAGCTCATTCTGCGTAGATCGGACCAAAAATTAATATTCAAAAAACTGTAGGTAGCCGGGCTAACTATGACATTGGGACGTCAAACACCTCAGTCCCCCCCCCCCCCGTGACCATGGGTGCTGTAAAGCACCCGAAACGTCGGGAATTAAAATAGTAAATTAAACGCGATAAAATCCGTAAAAATAGTTTTATTCAAAGTGATTTTACTTTAATTTAAATAATTTATTTTGCCCTTCTATATCAAAAAGCGTTTTTTCTGTCACTCCTATTGAATTTGATAGTACTCGCTGAAATTTAGCGTCTCTAGACGGATCTGAATTGCTCGCCGACCCGGCTGTTAAGATATTGCAAAAATAATCGAAAATATTTATTTGTACTTTCATGCCGAAGACTATTTTGTTCTATTTTATTACGGTCAAATAAGATTTTATACAGTTGTAAAGCAAGTATTTACTAATGTTTTCATTATTTTGTTATTCAATTGTTTACAATTATTATCACATCTTAGCTTACATTAGAAATTCTTGGTGGGATGCGATGTATAAATAGGTACCTTATTTTCGTCAACGATTATAATATATATATTTGTTTTTTTTTTTTTACCAGTGGAGCTTCAACACAATCTCAAAAATGTTCAATGAATTAAAAAAAATAACTACCAATAATTATTTGATTTTCAGTCAGTGTTTTTTTACATTTGTAGATCAGTTATAAAGAGCCATTAATGGGACATTTTGCAAAAGCAAAACCTATCCTAACTAATTTTTACGATGTTTCAGCAGCACCTTTCTTAGTTTTAGATAAAACGAACCTGAACTGAAAGAAATGCACGTCATTACAAGATTTCTATGTAAAACGAAGGCTATTTTGATGGGACTTATTAAACAGTTCAAATTTTTATTTTTATTTAATTCGAGACTAAAATAAATGTGAAATTTTTGTCTGCTATAATAATTTTCATCAAAAATAGCATATACTTATAAAAGTCATACACACGGCCCATCATACCGAAGATGATCAATTGTACTATAAAATATTTAATAGACTATTTCCAGTATAATGACCCAAATTTCATCATTGATGTATGATTGGCTCACTTAAAAGTTTTATCAGATGGCTAAACGATTAACTATCATATTATGATAAGATCATGTTTTTCTATAAAAATCTGCAAGAAATTTTAAATCACGGACCTCTTGGTTTGTTTTACTATTCACTTAATTAGCGAAAAACAAGATGGACTGATCTCAAAGTTTACTTTCTTGTGTAAAAAATGCTATTTAGAATTTTATGCAGATGATAATTAAAGTTTCTATGTAAATAAGTGTAACATAGCAGGTATTATATTCATTGATAGCGGCCATCCATATTTGGAACAGTTTTCTATAGCACTACGCCTACGAATTATTTCAAATAAGAAATAGAAAAGCCAGCATCATTTTCTGCAAAGTGTTGCTCAAGGCACTATGAATAAAGCAGCTGATAAAAATGTTACACTCATAACCGTTAACAAAAATTGTTACTGCAAATGGTCTTATAGAAAACAACTATTCCGCCGTGTCAGTGCAGGAGCTATTATTAGAAGGAAAAGAGGTAAAATTTTGTTTTAGAGATGCGCAATCAATATTGTAATATTGTGTGTAGATAACTTTTGTATCGTATACATATGCAATATTCATTATTGCATATGTATACGATACAAAAGTAAAGTAAGAGTATATACATATATATAAAGTAAGTCACTCTGCTGGGCAGAGGACTCTTCTTATTTCTGAGGGTTTTAGGGCAAGGAAATGTTCGCCGCAATGCCCCAATGTGTGTTGGTGAATTTCACATGTCTTCGAATTTTTTTTCTTATTCCTCAGACAGTTTTCTTTCACCGCTGAGCAAGTGCTAAATCATCACTTAAAATTGCAATTAAATTTTTTATTGGTGCTGCCGGGGATCAAACCCAGGCGAAATTTATAGCGAGCGCTTAGACCCAGTGTTAAATACGATTCAACAAATATAATAAAAACTCTCACGTACTTAAAACTTAAACACTTGATAGCTCGTGATGCCTTGAAGTTTCTATATTGTATATCCTCCCTTTTATTTTATAGAATAAGGGTGACAAACGAGCACACAGTCCACCTGTGCCCATAGACATCTCCATCTTCCTTCGTTAGCGAATTTAAATACAGATGCGCTGTCAGCCGTGAGGACTAAGATAGAATGCCTCTTTTCCAGTAAAAAGGGTCTCCAGTTCTTTACACTCCATACGAAACACAGCAGCATTAAGCTGCTATTTTTTTATCTCCCTGCTGCTGAGATAGACACAAAACTATTATTCGTTTTAAGAAACTAAAAAGGCATTACGCTCGCTATAAATGCATAATCCACGTTTAACCCAAGTTCGTTGTCGTTTCAAATACTGATCTCCTACGTACTCCACGGTGCAAAAAACAGAGAAAACTTACATTTCTAAAAATAATATATTTCAACGACGTTATTTGAAGTGCGTCAATAGTCGCTGGCTGGCGGACTATATATTTAATAACACTCTCAGAAGATGGAGGTCAGTGTCCAACAGTGCAATATATCATCATCGTCATTACAGCCTTACACAAGTCCACTGCTGAACATAGGCCTGCCCGAAGGAATGCCACAAAGCACGCTCCCGAGCTACGTGCATACATCGACTTTCTAAGACAATTGATGATATTTCTCTCTAGCCAATTGCAACTACGGCGCTCCTTTAGAAATTCTTAAATTATGAGAAGAAGTCAACTGCACAAGACCAAGCGTTTAGTATAAAAAGAGAGGCACACATATAATATTCTAACCTCCTCGTATACGCAATAAATTAGAGATTTTCTTTCCATATCTTTTAAACCGATAAACAGTAGTAAATGCATTGGTGCTTGGCGGTAGAAAGTTAAGAAGGTATACATATACTCCGACAGATATTGGAGAATGGAGTGTGTGAGTGCGTTTGTATTGCGTGATATAAGATTTCTATTGAAATAACAAAGATATTATTAGAAAAGTGTCTTGAAATTTCAAAACCTCGTCGTTCTCTAAATAAAATTAACGATAGTACCACAAAAGCAATTAAAATCACGTTTCTATCAAAACAGTGACAACAATAAAGTTAAGACAGCGTGAACAGTACGGTATGTAATCTGTATATGAATTGTTTTAATGCTAATCGGGAGCTGATGTACAGAACAATATCTTTATAAATTTCACGTTATTTTTTTTAAAGACAGTGTCGTTTGGTGTCCTAAATTTGATTGTTAGTGTTATAAAAGTTACTTGTTACGATTCTCAGTTATAAAGGGATTGCTGACTTTAACTCCAGAGAAAACTTTTAGTACATATTGAATAGAAATGACTATAATAGTAATGGATAGAAAAACGAAATTAAAATACATGTAAGAAATAAATATTTCGAAGTAAGATCACGCTCACATTGGCAGTTTTTTTCTTCGTTAACCCGTAAAAGCCCACAGCTGGGCATAAGCCTTCCTGTCGTAAAGAGGGTTTTCCACGATCACCACGCCTGGCAGATGGATTGCTAATCACAGTACCGATGTACTACGATGTACTTATAATGTTAACGACATGTTTATAGCGCCATCTATCGGAAGGCTTAAGATCTTTTTGGCATTTCCCGTAGTCTCCTCTTACGATACACAAGGGATGAAATGGCGGATGGATTCTCTTACGCCGCCACCGCAAGGCATCGGCAGTAATTTTTCCTTTTGCGATAACTTTTCTGATTGCGATTGCGATTACCTACGCTCATTCAGGTTTTTTTTTCTTCATTTATATGTAATATTTAAACACCATCAGCCTTTAGCAATCTACTACAGAATAAGGAAGGGCACTTGATCTAATTCGTTTGTTTTAATTCCTCTAACTAAAGAGCGTCTAACACAATATTATACTTAGTGCGGTTTTCATTCTGAAACACTTCCACTTCAATCTTTATTACTTCAGACAATTGTCACCAGCCCTTAGTTTTATCACTTAGCTGACAAGGAAAGCTATACATATATAGGAGACTATGGTACTCCAATAAGTACATTATTCTTCAATGTACTCCAATGTATTACTTTATTATGAATCTTGCCCACCAGAGAAGTCCTAAGCCCTACCTTTTGCTCGCTAAGCATTTTTTTTACTGGTACTCCTAAATTAAACATTTTGATGGTAGATAGTATACATAAATAGGAATCCCAATTCCTGATTATATTTAGACTCATTTTGCAGATTGTGCTATAAATAAGAATGATAAATGGATTCCATATCTACTGAATGAGCCATTACCTTGATTGGTTCCTACTCTGTTAAAGCTTTTAAGAGTCTAGACTTTGTGTGGTAAATACTTAAACGGAATTTTATTGATGACATTTTGCAAATGCTTATTTTCTTAAAAGCTACTTATTTGTCTTAATTAACAAAATAAAAAATTAAATGTCTTAATATTTTATTTTGTTAAATGTAACAAAATGTTTGTTAGATTTAATTAAAACTTATTTTAAATGAAACTAAAGAGTGTACCGAAATATTTTAAATTACTCCGCGTCAATGTATATTATTAAATAATTATAAATGTTTATAATCACCTAATTTATAATGTCCGTTCTTCATAATAATGCTTTTTACATTTGCCTTAAATTTATATAACGGAAAAACAAATATTACATGGAATCTTGTTATACAGACTAATCTATCTATATCTAAAACTAAACCGCCGCCAGTTTTATGAAGTCTGGCAAGTTTAGATTTATTACGCGTGTTAAAGTTTTATACATCACTCAATTTTTTTAAATGTGTGAAAATATTTTTTCATAAATAATATTATCCTAAATAAATTGTGATGCAACAATTAACTTGATAATTTATCATAAGTTCTCTAACTGAGTCCCTTGTTCTAAAAATGTAAATGGAATACACTCTTTTTACTGGTTCATAATGGTACACTCTGTTGTAAAGCATATCTGCATAATATGACCGTAATAAAAACCAGCTAAATGCGATTTAGGCCTATACATATTTATGTACACTAAAAGTTCTGCACTCCTGGCCGCTCATGAATATTTTAATTTCGAATGTTATTTTTTTAAACATTAGAAACTCATATATTGATTAATATTTTTGGCGGGAAGTCGCGTGTCATTTGATATATTATCTTAATTTGAAGTTCGTCATCCGTAGCAAAAAGAAAAAAGTGAGTGAAAACTTTGTTGCCATCCAGCTGCCTCCTCATGAATTTAGCCCAGAATAAAAACGGGTTCGAGTTGATTGGTTTTAAAAAAAAATTGTTAAAGTGTGATCACGGACATCCTATCTATGACATTGTGACAGGACATGAGACATAGATGTATTATTACATTCCGGAAAGTAAGTAACAGTCTTCTGTATTGGTGTTCAGCAAAGCAACAAAATTGAGGCAGGCAAGAAGAGTGGGCAAAAAAATTACTGCATTTCTATCATACGGGTCCTGTCTGCACGATCCCACTTGATGAGCAAAAAAGACAGTTAATGCTGAGTGGTACACACCATTTGTTTGCAAAGTCTATTTGAAAAAGTAAGGGGAAAATGACCAGGAAGTCGCATCCTATTGTAGCATGACAATGACAAGGCAAAATCATTTTTGGCTTCTGAATTCCTGCACACAGTCCTGGCTTCGCAACATGCGATTTCTTTATTTTCCCAAAAATTAATCACGTATAAAACATGCCCTCAGACCAATGGTCCTTATGTTGTCAAAAATAGTTTTAAATGAATGAAAAGTGTTTAAAATATTAATGGCGAATACTTTGCAAATATATTAAATTGTTTTACTTATGAGTTACGCAAAACTTTCAGTGTACCCCACGTATAATACCTATGCAAAAATAGCGTTTTTCAACATTTTATATTTAGTGTGTGTTTAAAACATTGTAATGGAAAATACTTTAATAAACAGTAAATATATTAGTTTACATATAAATTGTTTTATTTACGAGTTACGCAAAACTTTCAGTGTTCCCCACTTATTATGATCCATTAACTTTTTTTAAACTAGATATTTAATTGAGTAATGCTTTCTTCTGTCATAGATCTTAGTGAAAAACTACATTATGAATCGATATTTTCAGCTCTTGTTGTTTAAATATAATATTTGGTACGTAATATACATAAATTTCAGATTCTTATCTAGTTTAGATTTTGAGATACACCTACCTTTACTTTGAGTGTCGTCTATTTGTTTAATTTTGCAAACAAGAAAATTTATAAATTTTTTAATATTATTCGGTATTCGGTTTTAGGTGAATATGCTAAACTAAATAGCTAAATTTCAAGTCTCTAGCTCATTCCGTCTACGAGCAAGAGATTCGTGACATACGGTCGGACAGACAGACAGAAAACAGACAAACAGATAGATAGTCAGACAGACAACAGAGCGACAATAATAGGGCTCCGTTTTGCTCTTTGTGTATGTAAATACTAAAAACTCATATAATATAATACACATATATTGTAGTATTTTCAATTCCAATGGTTGCATTGTGCCCAGATAGTCTGAAATAAAAGCCTTATTCATTATTTTACTATAAATACGAGTACAGTGCGACAAAAATCCAACAAAGGCGTAGAATTGAATTCAAACAATTTCCGAGTAAATTGAAAATTGAAAACACTTTAAAATTTCGAACATTTTAATCTTATCAAGTAAAAATAAAGCTCACTTTTACACAACATTTATGAAATAGAAATATACTTTGGAGAACACCTTGCATTTTCCGTACAACGCAAGTCATTAAAATGTAGTTAGAATAAATTATTCATACATTACTGAGCTACACCGCAGACTGCTTGTAACTTTTCCGCATCTTTCCTCAATCTAAAAAGCAATAAAATAGGAGTAAATTTCCAACACAAATATGTTTTGACTTTCTTGTTCAAAAAGATCATAGTAGGTGATAAAATTATGTAACCAACAAAACTAGCGTTCGCGTTTTTTTGAAAGAAAGAATGCTGGCAATTATTTCAATTAATATTTACTTTAAATATTTACGTTCACCACTCCAACTAAGCTTAAAATATTTGTGAGACGGCTGGTTTGCAACCCCAATACATTCTCCCTAACATCCGCGACCACCATCTTCACAACGAAAAGCCACGCGTAGGACTTGGGACGAGGAAAATGAGGAAGCACCAACTGGGCTGGGGAAACTGAAACTAGGAATCCCCAGTGGTGGACTGGTCTTTTACTGTCAACTGCCTTTTACCGCTGTTTGTCACAGCACTTCGTAATAGCGACGCTGCTGCCACTGTATCAGCGCTGCAAACCAGAAAAAAAATTATAAAAGTAAATAAAAAATAAATTAAAAGTGTAAGAATAACTAATGATTACAGAAAAAATAGGTATACCATAACGTACATATTTATACGTCGAATGAAAACTAATTTTCTTAGATGAGTAAACTTAATTAGGCCATAGCGGATTCTTTACTGTACTCACTACTAAAGCTCTTAACGTAAGTGAGGCGGTACGTGAGGTCAGAATTTCTGTTATATGTTTTCTATTTAATCTCTTTATATATTCTTTTTTAATTTAGTTTCCGGTCTTGGTTGAATTGGCAGTAACTCATTAAATTCTTTATTAGCAAAGTCAGCTTAAAAAAAAGCCAGTAATGTAAAACTTACTAAAAAGCTAGTAATGTAAAACTTAACTTAGTTTTATGTCAAGGACATACAACATTTCTACACGTCGACTATATTTAATCTATATAACTACTGGTCCAACTTTACCAAACATAAATGAGTAATAGAGGCCAAGTTCGGTACAAACGACGATCAGGGATGCTCCATGATCTCAACATACATTGTTATGACAGGGATCATGTGTAACTTCTATATCACACCTATGCTAGTAGTTTTTTTACTATTATAAGCCAGTGTTGGAGTACTATCCCACCTGAGGGTAAATGGAGATGCAGCTGCAGATGGCAATGCACACTGACTTTGCTTAATAAAAGCCTATTCACCAAGAAGACACCCACATTGTAATCGGATGGAAAGACAGATGTTGGCAAATTATTTTACTTATTTTCTGTATACACATTACGAAAACCATTCCATTATATCCAATAAAAGTCCACTGCTGAACATAGGCTCTCCCATAGATTGCGTCATAGCGAGGATTTTGCCATAGTTGCCACGCTTGGCAGGCGGGTTGGCAACCGCAGTTTTATTATTTTGAGTTGTTATCAGGAAGATGCTGCTGCCCATCTGTTTTAGTTTCCCTCTGTTGCCTCTTAGGACACCTACGGGACGATATGGGTTAGTGGATATTCTTACACCGCCACTACACGGTTACGTAAACTGTTTAGTTTGAATGCAAGGTATGTCGAAAACAAATTGCTGGAGACCAGTCGTGCGTCTGGTTCTCCGATGGTGTAAAATTGGAGGGTGGAATTAACCCTTTCGCTGTCCTACATGTAGGTAATTGCTATTGTCTTACTATAGTGAAAGTGTTAAGGCGTGTAATTCTGAGAGGCTGACTACCCTGCGCCTGTATTCGAGACTGACAAGATTAGTTTCAACCAAATTAAGGTCAGCCTCTTAGCACACCTCTTGTCTGAGTCCAAAGTTGCTAGGTAGCTTTTTGCAGCATCAGCCCATGGCAGCAATACGGGATCCATACCGGACTTACGCTTTATATAGTTAAATGTTCTGGCTTGAAGTATCACCCACCTAACTTCCTTTTAGCTGCTTTGACCGTAGACTTAATAAACTAACCACTGTTCAGGTTTTTTTTATAGAATAAGGGGGAAAAGCAAGCAGACAGCCTACCTGATGGTAGTGAATGCTGAATGGATGGATGAAGTGGATGCTGTGGCCCATAGACGTCTATATCTATCCTTAATGAGAAATCAAAATGCAAATGCGTTGTCACCCCTGAGGACTAAGATGAAATGCCTCGTTTCCAGTAGAAAGGGGTCTCCCTTTCTCTACTCTCACCATACAAGACACAGCAGCATTGAGCTGCTATTTTACGCTGGTATTCTGTGAGAGCGTGGTCCTTCCCTGGTTGAGCCGACCCATTCACGCTACAACCATTTATAGCTGCAGCATGACTCTACCACGTGCAAAAACACCTCAAACTGAGGTCCAAGGAAACCGAAAGCGATCGGTGCATTCCAATAATACATTTTGGAAAGAAGGAGCTAAGGTGAACTGATTTCTTTTTGCGGTGAAGAGAGACGCCTATGTTTAGGAGGCGACGAATATCACATAATTGGCATCGCTTCATTCTAAGACTACCTACATTAAGAGATTCACACGCTCAACAATAACTTCTGTTTCAGAAGGAATCCATTCCGAAAGAGAAAGTTCAATTTCGTGGATTTAATATCCGTCCTAGCAAAATACATCAAGGTGTGTCCCTTTACGCTCTTAGTGGTCGACGAAACTAAATATTTTCATATTCAATTACCAAAAAGCTGCAAACGTTCCTTGAATATTTTTTAATAAAACGTTACGCGCCTAACCACATGGACAGAAAAGAACGCAATTAAAATAAGGAACTTGATGATATTTCATTAAGAGGATAAGAAAAGTAAAGTGTATTTCTTAGAAAAGGATGATGCAAATAAGACATAATAATCAATGTTGAATTAGGAGCCCCTTGTAATTCTCGCAAAACTGTACGTCATTTACGGTTCGGTCAAATTTCTTGAGACAAACAAAGATGATACAAATAGACAGATTTTGTAAACGCTCAAGCTTATTCGAGAGCTTTTCTTAAGCATCCAAATAACAAGCGTCAGCAGTCTCAAGTAGGGACTAAATGAAAGAGTAAGCATAAGTGGGAGTTTGGTTTTAATGGCAAGATATTTTGAAAATGATTCAATAAATGCAAGGTAAAGTATAATATATACGTAATGTATTTATATACAGTTAGTCCAATTGTGTCGGTTTGTTTGCTCAGTATATACACGAGTACATTACCTAGCTTATATTACATTACACACTTTTACTATTAAAACACTGTTATTCTCATAGCCGGTTTTAAAGACAAAATAAAAAATGAATTTTAACGTGCATATAATAAAATTATCAGACCGTTAATGTTTCAGAAAATACACAGTCATTCGAACATGACAGCCGCGGACTCCTAAACACTTCCCAGCAATGAAAAGCCTTTGTCCGGAATCAAAACGCTGGAAGGCAATTTTTTTTACGTTGTACAAACATTATCCTTCTAGCATGTTCCTATGCTAAAACCAACTATGCTCTAACCATAAATATTTCGAGTAATATAGTTATTAACATACCTTAACAAAACCTTTTTAAATACTTTATTTTTTGTTTTACTACTGGTACAGGAAATAATTCTAGTTTACTATACTTAGTATTTCTTGAAGAAAGATTTACGTTTATACATAATGTAGCATAAATAACTTGGAATTGAATTGAATTTTTATCAAACTAAAATTTTTCATAATATATTGAAATAACAATTTTAAGTAGCTTGGTTTTAATTAAAAAAAAAAAAACTTTTCCATTTTATCTCTTAAAACAATAAAAAAATAAATTTATTTTCAATTATGTCATCATTAATATCCCTCGTATTTAACCACATAAATTGATGTTGTACACCATACATTTATGTAACAATTATGATGATTTTACTAGGTGGTAGAACTCCTCAATTTGCTTATGTGTCCGTCTGGTAGGAACCACCCTCATACCTATTTCTATCAGAATGCCAAATAGCACTATGTCACTGTTTTATTCTGGTATGAAGGGTATAGAGTGCCAATATATTTACATGATGTGAGGCATACCATCTTGGTCATCGGGTGTAACAACGCATTTGTAGCCTTCTATATTTTAATTTGGTTGTAGTAGCCACTAACCAGCAGGCGGACTATTCGATTGTTACTTCAATTTTATAAAACAATTTTTCTTTTTACGTTTCTTTCTTAATTTAGTTTTTACAATTTAAACCCACATTTAATGGAGACAACTTTATATAATAAGAACTACTCATCTGAGACTGGAATTGGCAATGTTAGGACTTCAATAAAACTTCAAACTCGATAGAATGGTAATACATAGGGAACACTGAAATTTCTGGCGCTCTTAGCCGCTCATTAATGTTTGAATTTCGAATAGAATTTTGAATAGATCAAAATAATTTTTGGCAGTAAGTCGCGTGACAATTAGTCCAGGAGGACTCGGCGCGTGAGTACCGAAAACTATTCCACCTCAATTTTTTACGATTTTCTTCAAATTGTCCTGCTGATGATATAAATGCATGTTGCCATGGGGCAACTCGGTGCCATATTGTTAAAACCGATTTTTGATCAATTGCAAGAAATTGTTATTTTCCAGCGGGACATTTTTTTATATTTTTGATGAAATACAAATAAAAAGTTACGATAAAGTTAATATTTTCGGAGTTATTAATTTTAAATGTTCTAAAAATCCCGAATTCGGATACTTTTGACTCATTAAAATATATAAACTCCGCAAATTCAATACCCGAGAGGCAGTACAGAAATCAGGAATCAGAAATGTATATTAGCTTTAAACATGGTAGTACAAAGATGGTAACATAGTGGTATGTCCTCATGTTTGACTTATAATTGTCATGCAAATTTAAAAGTAGTTACATTTTTATCTACTTAGAGATAAAAATAAGTTAATAGACTAAACAGACAACTAATGGTAGACATGAGTCACAGACGGAACATTACATGTCATCATTTATAAATTGTATAATATTTTATGTCAAATTATTCAAGTCATAAATAAAGTAAAAAGAAAAGCAATAAACACAATTAAAATTCAAAAATCTCTTGGTCATCTAAGTATTCTTGGTCTGAATAAAAGCACCTAGTGAAAAGCCAGGAATGTAACTTTCTTTTAAACAATGGTAATGGCAGAGCTTTGAAACTTGGATGAAACTTATTATAAATTTTGATAGCCATACAATAACAGCTTTGTCTGTATACTTGAAGTCTTATTCTAGGTTGTATGATCCTTTCTCGATGTCTGGTAGGTTTATTTTTGTATTGCGCTTTAGTGACAAAATAATGAGAGTGTTGTCGTACAAAAATACACATTTGTTTTATATACAGGCACGGTAGTGGCAGGATTCCAAGTTTCTTGAAAGGGTTTACAGCCAAGAAAATGTACTGCAAATAGCCCTAATACATTTTGCTATGAAAGCCCGGTTTACATCCACTGAACCTCCCCACAATATAATGCCGTAACTTAATAGTGATGACACATAGCCATGGTATGCCGATAGAGCAGTTTCAATGGATGATACATTACTGAGTCGTAGTAGCGCGTATACAAATTTATTTATTCTCGTACATAGATTGTTTATATGTGCTTTCCAGTCACAGTGATTATCTAAAGTAAATCCAAGAAATATAGCTTCATTAACAATTTCAACAGTATTACTGCAATAATCGACTAGCACATCCATTGACCTTGCTCCTTAAGTAGTAAACAGAATGCCCTTTGTTTTTTTGTATGTTTATTTTGAGATTGTTTGAATATAGCCAATTGATTAGGTTGTGTAAAGTCTCATTAATAATGACATTAGATTTTTCTATTTCGTCATATTTTATTACCACTGTGGTGTCGTTGCGAACATGAAACATTTATGTTGAGTTACATTTGGTAAGTCGTTAATAAATATCAAAAACAACAGGGGCCCCAAGATACTGCCCTGTGGAACTCCACATGGGTTGACGCGATATTTTGACCGGAAAGTACACTGTCTTGATTCAACGACTGTTGCTATCTCAATACATTGCTGTCTATTATACAGATAACTTTCCAACCAATCATAAGCGTTACATCTGATACCATATCTATATAGTTTATCCAGTAATCTTTTATGTGGAACAAAGTCAAAAGCTTTGGTCATGTCTACGAATAAAGCAATAAGTGGTATCTTTTGATTAATACATTCTGTGACATAATGTACCAGATTTTAGTAGGCCAACGTAGTAGAGTGACCTTTGCGAAAACTGTACTGTTCTTTCATCAGTATATTATTTGAGGAAATAAAGCTATCAATGCGCTTTAAGATGACTTTTTCATAGATTTTAGATAGTATTGGAATAAGAGTTATCGGTCTATAGTTATTCATATTACATTTATCGCCCTTCTTGTATATTGGTTTAACAATACATAACTTAAGGATATCGGGGAATGATCCCTGTTCCATTGAATTAATTAATTACATGGGCAAGATAACTATATTACATCAGTACACGTGTGTTTATGCCATCATGTCCAACTGCATTGTTATTCTTAAGCGATAAAATAATAGAAGCTATTTCAATTTCATTGGTTGGGGTTAGGAATATTGAATTTATATTTTCTAAAATATTATATATATATATATATATATATATATTATATCATATAATATTATTTTCTATTGAATGGAATGTTAATTTTATCAGAATTTAAATTGTCCTGATCTAGGTTTGTCATGTCTATAAAATAGTTACTAAACAATTCACATATTACATTAGGATTTCTATATTTTATGTCATTTATACTTATTATGTCAATATTATTATATTCTTTATCATTAATACTAGATGCTTTTGAAGAATTTATTGCCTTCCGTCCAGCTGATTTCTTCAAGAAGGGCATCAATATATTGCCACGGCGTTGGTAAAGATGCATCGATTGCATGGGTACTTTAATTAATAGAAATAAAAAATATTGAAAAAAAATTACGTTAACTTATTTCATAAAAAATGGCAATTTCATAGGTAAAGACCAATAAAAGTTAAACAAAAAATATAGTATTATTTTTATTTTGTATATTTTACAATTACGAATAAAAAAATTTACAGTAAACTATGTGTAATGACCATAAATTTAAGTTCGTAACTTTTCATACCAACTAAAATAAACTCCTGTGTTCATAACAAATTACTGTAGTGGATAACACCCTTTTTTTTTTTTTTTTTTGCGGATGGAAAATCATCTAATGACGCCTTCGCTGTGGGTGGAGCGGAAGGAGTGCCAGACTTTTACTGACTAAAACCATCCGTGTTCCTTCAGTGCTCTTACGTTCCGGAGCCGCGGTATCTCTTTCGAACAGCCCGCAGCCCCGGCAGGCGTCGGCCCTTGCGGGCCCCTTCACGCTGCTGACAGCTCTGAGGCGCGCGTGGAACAAAACGCGCCGTCGACACGGCCTGTCGTCGTTAGACGGATGGACGGCGAGTTCCATTGCTCGCCGTCCACAGGTCCGCGCTCACGGTGGTCAGGCCACGACGTAGCCCCCGACGCCTGCGTCTCCCGCGGCGGCGGGAAGGAAAGCTGTTGCTCTTTCCTTCTCCCGCTCCGCCACCCTTCGTTAGCATCACTGCTTCGCAGAAGGTGGTGACGGCATCCCATTCCGTCTCGCCCGGACCATGGCTTGACCAGGCCGGACGCGAGGTCGCCGCCCATCGCCGCTACGAGTACACGGCGGTGCTCCGCCCAAGCAGGGCACACCTCCACGGTGTGCTCCACCGTGTCCTCCGGTCGATCCTCGCAGTGGGAGCACCTGGCGTTTCCTCCCGCCCGATTCGGTGCAGGAACCTCCCGAACACACCGTGTCCGGTGAGGACCTGCGTCAGGCGGAAGGTGAGGACACCGTGGCGTCTCTCAAGCCACTCCTCAAAGAGGGTCTTATCGCCGCTATAGTGGCGTGCCCAGCACGGGGTTGCGACAGTCGCCTTCCATGTCGCCATGAGATCATGCCGGAGTCTGTCGCTGCGCGACAACTTGCCGCGGCAGCGGGTTTCATAGTGCGCCCGCGCGCCATTCGTGCAGGCGCGAGGACTATCGCCTCCAGATCCCATGGCGGCAATCCAGCAGGAGGCTCGCCGCCTGCGGGAGATCGTGCAGCCGCGAACCATCTTTACGGCAACCACCTTTGGGGCGCGTTTAGGTGGTGGACGGCAAGCCGCGCCAAACCACGCGCCCACACCGGGGCCCTGTAGCGGGCCATGGACCTCACGATCCCGCGTAGAGCCTCCGGCGGAGGCGTTTGGCCCCCAGGTTCGGCAGGAGCCGCCTGAAGGCAGCCCGGTCCGTTCCAGTTTGGGAGCCAAACGTCGGAAGTGCTCAACGAAGTTCCATCGGCCGTCGAGGACGAGTCCTAGGTGCTTCAACGTCGACTCGACGCCGACGGATACCCTCCTACCATCACTGAGGATCCCAGTGGCCTGTCTGAGGACCATGGAAGTGCATGGCCCGGACTTGTGCAGAGCCACCCGAGACCCAGTTGCCGGATCCTCAACGACTATCGCAGCCCCGCGTGTCATAGTTTCCGCCGCCCGTACGACCCCCGTGCCAGTACCAGCGTATCGTCAGCGTAGCAAACTACGCTGACGCCGGTAGGAGGTCGGCGCGCAGCACCCAGTCGTAACCGATGTTCCACAGGGGCGGCCCCAGAACCGAACCCTGTGGGACACCGCACGACATCTCTCGCCGGTTCCACTCACCGTTTCGACTGGGGTAGATGACGGCCCTGTCCGTCAGATAGTCCCCGACTATACGACGGAGATAGGTCGGCACCGGTGATACCGGAGGTTTCCCTAATGCAGCCCAGGGCATGGAGTTGAAGGCGTTGGCGATGTCGAGACACCGCCATACAACCCCCTGGCCACTGCATCCCCGTCGTGAGGGCTCACGCGCATGATGGCGTCCACCGTAGAGCGCCTCTTGCGGAAACCAAACTGGTGTTCCGCAAGATCCGGCCCTGTCCTCGCAAGGTGCTCGGCGAGGCGGTTTGCAATTACTTTCAAAGAGCTTGCACCTCGTCGAGCAGCACCACGGGCCGGTGCGGACGGAGAGTCCGCAGGGCGCCCTGGCCCGAATGAGGACCAGCCTCCGTCTTCCAACGAAGCGGGATTGGCCTCCTCTCCAAGCATGCGCTTAGGAGCCCTCCAGTCGGGGCCTGAGAGTTCCGAGGCCAGGACCCAGGCTTTGCCAGGCAAGCCATCGGGTCCTGGGGCGGTATTCCTGGCCTTGAGCCTACGTACCGCCACCTCAGGTTCACCCCGGTCCCTTCCGGGATGTCGTCGTCGTCGTCCTGGTGGTCCGCTTCGGCACTGCAGGTGGCGGAGCCACAGGCGGGGCGGATGTTCCTCGCGCAGGGAACAGAGCGCTCACCACATCCTCCACGAGCTGAGGCCGGAGACTCTGCGTCAGGGGCCCAGGTGCGGAGTTTATCCGCACCATCTTGTAAGGGCGCCCCACGGATCTCTATCGAGAGTCTCCAGCATCTCCTCACGGGCCCGATCCCGCCCGCAGGACAGCCTCCGGAGGGCGGTCTCGCCTCTGTATCCTCCGCAGCCCCGCCTCATGGCTGCCGCATTCGGTGGACGAATGCGAGCCTGCGATGCCTGGCGTACAGGTGCCGCGCGGCGACACACGCCTCGCGCAGAGACGTCAGCTCACGCGACCACCAATACATTTGACGCCGCACTTCCTGGCCGGACGCGGGCATTGCCACGTCACATATCTCGGACATGGCCTCCTGGAACCACCCTGCCTCATCATTGACGTCGGCAGGCCTGTCCGGTGATGACACCCAGGCCTGCACGATCGAGGCTTCCAGGAGGAGCTCCCGGTCCAGCTGCTTCAGCGCCCAACGCGGACCACTGGGCCTGTAGGACTGGCGCGCTCGAGGGCGGTGGAGACGTCAAACCGGATGTACCGGTGGTCGGAGTAGGTCTCCACCCTCCATGACACGCCAGTCAATGGCACGCGGCGACAGAGCGGGGCTAGCGAACGAAATGTCCACCACCGACTCGCCCCGCATCCGCACACACGTGGGGACAGAACCCTGATTTAGACGACCAGGCCTGTCTCCAGAGCCCAGTCTTCCACCATCCTACCCGCACATCTGTACGACGAGAACCCCAAGCCAAGTTCTTGGCATTGAAGTCCCGAGGAAAGCAGGGAGGATAGCCTGACGACGACTGCTCTCAGCTCTGCAAGAGTTGTGAACTGGCGAGAGATCGGTTCGGGAGAAGTACACCCCACAATGACGAACTCCTGAACCGTGCTGTTACGCACCCCTGACCCCTCCTGACACCTTCAGGGGTCGGGGTACCGGCGGCGGCTGAAGAAATGATGGCCACTGAGCCGTTAAGGTCCGCCACCCAGTCCTCCCTAGGCCAGACAAAATACGGCTCAGCGACACAGCGATAGCATCGACCACTGCGCCATGCTCTGGAGCAACAGATCCTGAGCACAGGCGCAGTGGTTGAGATTTTCGCCCGGAGGAAGCTTAATGGCCGTTATAGGCATTCCATTTCAGCTTCCTCCACGGGGCGCCTCTGCGGGCGTCGGTGTCGCGGCGGCGGCGGCGACAGCGACAGCGGCGGCGGCGGCAGTCGCGACTGCGGCGGTGGCCACAGAGGCGGTGGCGGCGGAGGCCCTCCCTACCCGCGGCCTTGGCCTTGGCGGGTGGCACGCAGGCCTGCTTCGGCCCGGTGATCGGCTGCTGCCGGTCGCCGCACATGCATCACAGTGCGGCGTGGCGCAGCAGGTCGCCGATATGTGTCCGCTGACAGCAGCGGAAGCAAAGGCCACTGCGGTCAACCTCCGAGGCGCATTTCACCGATACGTGGTGCCCCACGAGACAGCGGTAGCACCAGAGGTCTGGGCTCCAGCAGCTTAACCTGCGCTGAGACCCAGCCCACCAGAAGCCTTCGGCCTCCACTGGTTTGGCCGCCGTAACAGGGCAGCACACCGTGGCGGCATGCATACCCTGTTGGACCGGGCGTATGGCGCCTGACCTGATCTGGTCAGTAGTGCACCCCCGGACCCGGCGACGGCGGCCACCAACTCCTCCTCCGATACCGAGTCGTCCAGACCCATGATGCGCAGGTCTGCGCATCTGACGGCCTGGACACTGGCCTCGTCGCGTCCAGGGACGCTCTGAGCTTCGCAGCCAGAGCGTCCGCGGTCGCCACTGGATTCCCTGGGATCTCCAGCATACGGGCCCCGTCGGTGACTTTGAGCTGGAGGCCCTGTGATCCTGAGCCCCTGAGATCCACCGCCTTTTCGCCTTTGCGAGCAGATCGCGGTAGGTAACGCCCTTCTTTTCCGCGTCCGGCTGTAGTGTAATCACTACAGCTGCGGGTCTCGGGCGCGGAGCCCAGCCGCGATCTTGCGCGCCCTGAACTGGCGCTGCTGCTCCTGCTCTTGGCCTTTTGGCTGCCTTCTTCCCTTATTTTTTCCCGACCACCTGCCAACCGGCTTCAGCCGCGGGAGGTAGGGAGCTGAGGGGCGGTGGCGGCGGCAGCTGGCTTGCCGCTGGCGCTGGCACATTCGCCGCAGGCACTGGGGCTGGCGCAGCCACCGCCTGTGCTGCTGCTTTGCCCTTTTTGCCTTCGCCTTGCCTCTCCTTCCCGTTGCCGGCTTAGCTGGAGCCGGTTCAGCCGGTACCGGTTTTGGGAGCCGGCTTTCAGGGGAGGAGGGCAACTGCAGCCCCGCCCGAAGGCTGGCTGGACGGCCCCGGCTTGATGCGGCAGCTGTGGCCGCACGAGACCGTTGCCGGCCTCGCCGCCGTCTTGTTTGCCCCTAGGGGGCCGCAGGACGATGCCTCCAGCACGGAGAACCGGTGCTGGAAGGCAGCCAGCTCCTGCCGGACCAGGTTCAGAACCTGGTTCTCCATCGGCACGGGCTGGCTTGGTCGCTGCGTCTGGGGCGCCGCGCGAGAGGCAGGCTCACGTAGACTGGCCAGGTCTGCGCGGAGCTTCTCGTTCTCCTTCTGGAGAGTCTCCATGGCGGACGTCAGGCGGGCCATATCCGCCCGCAGCTCCGCTACCAGTTGGCCTCCGCAGCCGCCATGATGGAGGCGGAGGCCGCGGAATGGCCTTAACTTTGAGGAGGCCTTTGCTTGTGGGCCACGACCTGATCGCGGCCTCCACCTCCTTTGCGAATCTGGCCTTACGCTCCACCTCGGAGCCGCCAGTCGCATCCGTCTCTTCGCCTGATACCCGAGCCGTATCGCCCGGGTGGCGCCCTCCTCGGCATGCTTTGCCGCTTGTTCGGCCCTCTGATTGTCAGAGGCCCTCCCCTGCCTCTCAGCCCGCCCCGCCTGTTGGTGGGGATTTTCCGCCGAAGCCTCCTCTTCATCGGCTGACGACCCTGGTCGCCATCCCGCCTGGACCGCTTGCGGAAGAACTTACTGGTCTCCGCGGTCCCAGGCTCCACGCGTCGGGAGCTCTCTGAGCCTCACGCTGCTCGATGCGGCGTCGGACTCTGTCCCCGCATCGTTCCTCCTCTCTCTATGTTGCCGTTGTCGGCGGTTTTGGCTTTTATTTCCATATGTACCCACGAGTATGGGAGTAATTAAAGGTCCACCTTGGCAGTGACCCTTACCAAGGTAAGCAGATTTAGAGGATTTATTACTCGCCAGGGGTCTGCAGGTACCCTGGCGAGGAGCGCACCATCGACTGATTTGTTCGTAGAACCCGTCAGCCATCCATCTCGCCGCGGTGCGTCGCCGCTTGAGATCTGGGGTAACTTTTATAGAGGTTTTCTCCCGCGGTCCGGGCGGTTAAGCCAAGACCCTCGGTCCCAATCAAAGCCGCGACATGATCCACGACACTGATACTGGGATTACGAGACGGCGGTGACAGCAAAGGATGAATCTTCACTTCGCCCGAGGCAGGGTAAGTGCACACCGAGCCTGCCCTCACTCCTTCGCTGCGCCCTCTGCTGATCAGAGGGTCACGCAGTGGAACGCGCCGTTGGTCCGGGACGGACCCCACCCATGTCAGAATATTAGCCGCGGCAGTAACCTTCCCATGAGTAAGAATTTCTTCTCATTTCTCGAGGAAGATTACTGCCGCGCCCAGGGTGCACGGCCCAGTAGCTGCTCTTCCTCCAGACTTATCGAGAGGACCGCAACTACCAGGCACACGTGGAGGACTTCTGACTTCGCACCCCAGTGGATAACACCCTGTAGTTCCTTTTGCGATGAAAGTCATTAAAATGTAATTAGAGGAAAATATTCATAAATTTGTGTGTCGGACCACAAACACTTGTAATTATCCACAACTATCCTATAAAATTAAAATATTTTAATTAAAATTTCATATAAAATATACTTTTACAGCCCATCAAAACCCACTGCAGTACATAGGGCATAGGCCTAATAATAAATATACCTGCCCATATGTATATTTATTTAGACACTTAATTTTATTCCCAGTGGTACTATTACTAAACATGTAGTGGCGGTTTAAGAATAGCCACTACCCCATATCGTCCCGTGGGTGTCTTAAGAGGCGACAGAGGATAACTGACACACGAGATGGGCAGCAGCATCTTCCTAACAACAATACAAAATTATAAAAAACTAAGATTGTCAACCCGCCTGCCAAGTGCTAAGTAGTTATGTATACTAATGAGTTGAGCAGTATCTACAAATATATTTAGTTCAAAAAACAAATAAACGTGTACGCAAAGAAGATGAAAAAAGAAGCGAGAAGGAATAATATGATCAATCGAAGATGTGAACAATCTTAAATAGTTACCAACTAATATACAGGAAACATTTTCTCGTAATTTTTACTAAATCTCGAAAGGAAATCAAAAATTAAGCATTTACTGTACCCTTTTGAAGGATTGGCTATTTTTATCAGAACCATTCTGAATTATTCCAAATTATTGTCTATTGCATCTTGATTTGTATTCGAAATTAATTAAATATGAAAAGAAGTCGCAAGCACTTATTCCAAGGATTCTAAAATTGGCACCATATTCCGAGGTATTTAGAAAAACTTTTTTACTGCAAGATGAATTTTGCGTAGAGATACCATCAAAGGTGTGGAGTGATGAATGTACGTTTTAAAATAATTGGTTAGTTTTGCGTCAGAAGCTGGTCCGAACCCACGCTTCGTACTTTTGGACCCTGTGCACGTGAGTACCATGTTTTTTATTAATAGTTTTTTTTTTTGGTTATTTTTGTACCGTGTGAGTAATTTGAGTTTAACTATTTCAAAGATTATGTTTTTAATCGAAAACACTTCCTTTTGTATGTTTTTCTGATTATATAAAGTTGAAAATACGTCTTGAAAATATCAATATATCATAATAAATACGGAATTAGGTGCCAAATATTTCAGCTGGTTCCTTACTCCGATGTATACCGCGAAATATCGATTTCAGATACTTGATTTATTTTTTTATTTTTCATGGTTGTTTTTATGATAAGGACTTTACCTAAATAACTAACAAAACCTTATTAATTATATACCTGCTAGATTAAACATTTTATGTATTTATCTATATGGAATTCGGCGGTAGGTGTAAAATAATGTGCACATTGCTCTAAATAATAAAATTAGTATTTATTGATATTTTAAAGTAATTTACAGTTTACTAGTTTACAGTTTTTATTATTTTTGTGTATTTAATTACATACATTGTGGGTTTAACTCACCTTAATGGTTAAACTGTGATAAAGTTACATCACCCTACCACCGCTCTTTTGTTTTTCACAACACACCAGAAGATAAGTTTTCAAGACAATGTCCTCTATTGCTGAGTTGGCAAATATCCAAAAAGCTGCTTTAGCTTCTCTCAATCAACGTATGGCAGAATTTGAAGAACTCATAAAAAATCTGCCATTCCTGTTTCTGACTTGAAGTCTCTCTCAAGCCACTTTCAAGCGTTTAAGTATACTGTTTGGCAAATCAGGTCACTACTACATCAGAAGATCAATGAGGTTAGTCAAACTGTTGACAATATTGAGATGCGGCATCGGAGAAAATATTTGCTGCTAAATGTAGTACCGGAATCATCTGATGAAAACATCTTAGATAAAGTGGTAACTGTCCTGCAGGATAAGGTTCAACCACAGGAATTTTCTTCAAGCTCCATTGTGGCTTGCCATCGTCTGGGTGCAGTTTCAGAAGCTCGTGCAAGACCAGTCCTGATACGGTTTAGTGATCAGTCCATTAAGTCAACTATTTGGGCCAAGAAGACACAGTTGAAAGGTACTTCATATGTGCTTTCCGAGTTCCTTAATCGTCAGCGTCAAATTTGATTAATTGCTGCACGAAAGCACTTTGGTTTCAGACAAGTTTGGTCACTTGATGGTAATATGCGTCAAGTTGCCTAGTGGTAAGCGCCATCGACTGACGGACACCAAGGACCTCGATGAGCTCATTGCGTAGTATGAACAGTCTGGTGCATCGGATCGACCATATGATTCTACGACCAAGAAAGTCCCATCGAATGTTAATATGCGCTATCACACCAAAGTTGACGACGAGGCCCAAGCGCATAATTCGCAACAAGTAACTTGCATTGACTTTGCTTATTCTCATGCTTGATTTAACTTGTAAGCTGTTATTTGTTTTTGTTATTTGTCCTATTATTATTGATAACAAGTAGGTATAATTGCAATGATACTGGAATGGTAACATATTAAATTTAATTACCTACATGCTAATACTAATGTAATATTTTGCAGAACTAAAACATGATATTCACAGATGTCAGATGAAATTCAGCTTGCTATTTTTGCTTTTGGTTACATGGCCTTTTGCCATACTTCACTATATTGTTATTGATAGCACATGTTTTTATATGTGATATAACTTATTTTAGCTACAAGTAATATTCTAGTGTAATAATTATTTAGTACTTGTGTTTTTTTTTCTTTCTTTGCTTTTAATTGCTTTGCAAGTTTATTGTTTTTTGTTTTTATTTTTTCTTCTATTTTGTTGTAACTTTGTATTTGTTTTTTTTTCCTGGTGTTACTATTAATATTGTGAACAGTTAGCCGGAGGGTGATGTATGGAGATAAACATATTTTTTTATAGCCTGACTATGAAATCTATTATTATATCATATTTTTTTATATCCTGAATATGACCTATGAAGAATGTTAAAAATTGTTAAACTGTTTTCACATTTGCCATTTAAATGCACAAAGTATTTCTCAACACCATACGGAGCTCCTGGATACTTTCTCTAGTAGTTCATCCATACTCATATCGGAAAGCTGGCTTAAACCTGAACTCTCGTCCACGTCTTATAGTCTTCCAGGTTATATTTTACTCTGTAACGACCGCACTGGTAAAAGGGGCGGAGGTGTCGCTATATATTTTCTCTATATTCCGGTTGAATGGAATACATTTTTGTCGAAGTTAATGTCAAGAGTGTTAAAGATTTTTTTGGAGTTGTCTACTGTCCACCTCAAGTGGACTACTTCTCCGATTTGGAAGAAAATTTGTTGCCTTTCAGCTCTGCCTACAAACATCACATTATCATGACAGACCTATTAGGGGTTTCTCTCAAATCTTTTAAATTGAGGTCGATCATGATGTCGCATAATTTAACTATTTTGTCTATAAATGCAACATATCACAACTTCTACTCTGCTGACACCTGGATCGACCTTATAGCCGTCTCCTCCGTTGAACACGTTGTCAAATATAGACAATTACCTGCTTCTGGATTTTCACGGTATGACCTGCTTTTCCTGTCATATAAATTAAAGTCTCCCAAGCCTTTTCCGTGTCTATCGCTATTCGAAGTCTTGCTAGACTAGATATAGACAAGCTTAAGTGTGATGCGGATGCTATTAACTGGTCATCTGTATATACTGCTTTTACAGTTGATGAAAAAGTCGACTTCTTTAACAGCAACATATTAGGACTGTATAATGAACATGCTCCTAAGCGTGTCGTTCGACTTAAGCGTCCTCCTGTTCCATGGATCACGACTGGGGTAAGAATGGCTATGGCAAAACGCGACAGAATGTTTCGTCTTTTAAGAAGAATCGCACTGATATAAAGTGGCAGGCATTTAAAGCTGCGAGAAATCGATGTAATCAGATGGTGAGAGCTGCTAAACACCGATATATCCACGAACAAGTACTTAATTCATCTTCGGCTGATATATGGAAGTTTCTCAAAACGCTTGGATACGGAAAATCGCAATTTGACTATAATAGCATCACCTTTTCTCCCGACGATTTTAATCGTCATTTTCTGTCTTCTCAAATAGTTTCTGATAATTCTAGAGCTAATGCTATCTCATTTATATCTTCCATGCCTCCTTATTCTCACGAAACTTTCACTTTTTCTCCTGTAGACGAAGGCGAGATACGCAAAGCACTTTCTTCTATTAAATCGAATGCCATTGGTTGTGATGATGTGAGTAGGGTAATGGTTATGCACGTGTTGGATGCTGTTTTACCCGCGATAACTCATACCATTAACTTTTCGCTGACGAATGGTGCTTTTCCAACTCTCTGGCGTAAAGCCTTTATTATTCCCATTCCTAAATCCAGCGATTGCAGCGCTATATCCATTTTCAGACCAATTTCTATCCTGCCTTTTCTCTCTAAGGTTCTGGAAGCTGTTGCTCATAAACAGATTTCTTCTTTTGTTTTCTCAAATAATATTCTTTCCCCTTATCAGTCGGGCTTCCACCCTGGTTATTCTACAACTACTGCTCTTCTCAAGGTGACGGAAGATATCCGAGAGGGGATGGAAAAATCAAAACTGACCGTCCTCATCTTAATTGATTTTTCTAACGCATTTAATTCTGTTGATCATGATATCTTGTTAGCTGTTCTTTCTCATTTGACTATCTCGTCTTCTGCTCAGGAATGGTTATCATCATAACTTCGAGGGTGCCAACAGGCCGTGCGCACTGGACATATATTATCTGACTGGTGTGATATGTCTACTGGCGTCCCTCAAGGCGGTATAGTCTCTTCTGTTCTGTTTTCAATTTTTATCAATCTCATCACAAGTGCTCTTACCATCTGTATGCCGATGATCTGCAGTTATATGTGCAAGTGGAACCCTCAAATATCTCTAATGCTATCTCATTATTAAATGATGACTTGAAATATATCTCCGAATGGTCCACTGTGTATGGCATAAACGTGAATCCATCTAAATGCCAAACCATAATCTTAGGTAGCCCACGATTATTATTGAAACAAGGTTTTCGGCACTGACTATATTTGAATTATCTTTCTGTTTTTTTAACAAGAACTGTTGAGTTGAGACTTTAGTTTCTACAAAAATATACGTACAATAATTACATTTTTATGAAACAATGATACATATGTATGTATAATATATTGCCTTCCGTGTGTTGGTTGGTTAAGTGCAAACTCCACCCCTTTTTCGTTTCTCGAATATTGTAAGAGGTGGCTTTGGTAAATATCAGAAAAATCTCCATCAGATGGCGGTGTTACCATCACCTGGAACATGCCTGACGGTCACTGTTATAGGTTTATAGCAGCGACCGTCAGGCATTTCCGCGTCCAATATGTACTGTATGTACATACAGCCGGACGCGGCGGGGGACTGAGGACTATTCACTAAATGTTCGGGCTAATCTTCGAAATTACTGTGGGGATTTTATTTGGGTTTCACGAATATAAAGACAGATTTATGAGTAAATTTTTGCTAATTTGAAGAAGAAGCTTTAAGACCTAATTTTAAGATGATATTTTTCAATTAAGTCGGAATAAATCGAGCCACTTGAGAGGTTTCATGCTACGCTACGCTACGTAAATCAATAAAATTATATGAAAAAAAAATGCATGTTGGAATTGTTCTTCTCAAAGAGATCTAAAGAAAAGTCCCTGATACTACAGAGCGGGCACGCGGTAAGCGCGTCGTGTCTCACGGCTAAAGCACTGCGAAACATAACGAGACGTGCTCATGACTGTCTGCTCGTCAAAACCCACCCGGTATATCAAATTGAATCTCCACACAAGATATAGTGAGTGAGTTTTGACGAGCAATCGGTTACGAGTACACGTGATAACGAGGTACTCCTAGTTTTGAATACGTTGGCAACATGCATTAATGGTCTAAGTGTCTTGGCATAAATGTTGACTGTGATTGGGATTCAAATACGGGGCCAGTATATACAAATCAGTAGTCTTGTTATCTGACTACTAAACCACGCAGGCCATGGTTAATATTTAAACACAAAGGACATGTATATTCATAAAAAAGTGTCAAAGTTCGTTGATATGAGCTCATGTGATATGAGTGAGTACGGGAGATATTTGAAAACTTTTTCCTGTACTTTAGCGTGATCTTATATGTTAAGTTTTGGTAAATACAGTATTATTTTATGAGATAAGCTAAGTTAAATCTTTTTAATTATTTTTAATCTTGTATATTTAAAATATTTTAGTGGCGAAAATTTTCTGTTATAGACTAACTCTCTGGAAAGAAAGTAATAAATCGAATGAGTTTCATGAAAAAGTAACATCGGCTGTCGTTGAATGTACCAGATGTTGTTCCTTATTGCGTGCGTTCACTTCTGATGCAGCGGATATTAATCGTGAGATCTCTTCTTATTTGCCAGCAGTGAAACATGTTTTTTCAGATACTTCTATATTCGACATAAGGAAAATGAAATATTTTAGCGTAGAAATCGGAATAACATCTTCTATTTACCAATTTTTTTTTTATTAAAGAGATGCCCGAAATGAATAGATTGCTGTGCTTGAAATTAATTTAAAAAAAAAATTCTTTACGTGGTAGAGCCATGCTGCAGCTATATTAATAGTATAGTTGTAGCACGAATGGGTCGGCTCGACCGGGGAAGGATCACGCTCTCACAGAATACCAGCGTAAAATAGCAGCTTAATGCTGCTGTGTTTCGTATGGTGAGTGTAGAGAACCGGAGACCGTTTTTACTGGAAAAGTGGCATACTATCTTAGTCCTCACGGCTGACATCATCATCATCATCATCATTACAGCCCTTCACAAGTCCACTGCTGAACATAGGCCTCCCCCAAGGAATGCCACAAAGCACGGTCCCGAGCCACCTGCATCCATTGACTTCCTGCATGTCTTACCAGGTCGTCACTCCATCTAGTGGGGAGGACGCCCTACACTTCGCTTGCCGGTACGAGGCTGCCACTCGAGAACCTTTCTTCCCCATCGGTTGTCGGTTCTTCGAGCTATATGGCCGGCCCATTGCCACTTCAGCATACTAATTCTTTGGGCTATATCGGTCACTCTGGTTCTACTGCGGATATCCTCGTTTTTAAGTGTATCACGCAGAGAGACGCTGAGTATAGCCCTCTTCATAGCTCGCTGAGCGATTTTGAGCTTCCTCATACGGCTAGCAGTGAAGGACCACGTCTTAGATCCATAGGTCATCACTGGCAACACGCACTGGTTGTATAATCTAGTTTTAAGGTTTTGAGGTATGTCTGACGAGAAGATGTGTCGTAATCTCCCGAACGCTGCCCAGCCGAGTTCAATCCGTCGATTGACCTCTCGGTCAAAGTTGGACTTACCTAGTCAGACTAGTTGTCCCAGGTAAACATATTCGTCAACAACTTCGAGCTTACTGCTCCCAACAACTACCGGCATAGGTGTGACATGGACGTTAAACATGATTTTTGTTTTGTCCATGTTCATCTTAAGACCTATCCGTTGGGAGACACTATTGAGGTCATTGAGCATAGAGCTTAGGTCCTCCAGCGATTCTGCTATAAGGACTATATCGCCGGCAATTCGAAGGTGAGTGATGTACTCGCCATTGACGTTAATACCGTATCCTTTCTAGTCCAGTAGCTTGAAAACGTCTTCCAACGCAGCGGTGAAGAGTTTCGGGGATATTACGTCACCCTGTCTTACACCTCTCTGCAGTTGGATAGGTTTCGTACTCTGTTTCTGTACTCGGATAGCCATCGTAGCCCTACTGTACAAACACTTCTGCACTTCGATATTCCGACAGTCCACTTGGCACCGCTGAAGGGACTGCAGCACCGCCCAAATTTCGACGGAATCAAAGGCTTTCTCATAGTCCTCATAGGCAAGACAAAGTGGTAGATTGTACTCTTCGGTCTTCTGTACAATTTGCCGAAGGGTATGTATGTGGTCTATTGTGCTAAAGCCTTTTCGACAACGCATCTGCATTTAAATTCGCAAACGAAGATAGATGTAGATGTCTATGGGCCACAGCAACCACTTACCATCAGGTGGACTGTGTGCTCGTTTGTCACCCTTATTCTATAAAAAAAAGTTAGCGATTTAATTTTACCTTAATATTTATTATAAGATACTGAAAGTACTTCGCTTATGTTGACAAAAGTGTGAGAGATGTTCATTGCTATCGAAGGCGTTGATTTTAATCCTTAACGCTCGCTCTGACCCTCGTCTATGTCGTACAGAAAATCCTAATAAATAAAGTATAAGACGCCCCTTAAATAATTCCCTAGATACCTAATTTGGTCGTTTGTCATGTAGGTTGCGTGAGGTTGCGTGTGCCTTGAATTACTAAGAGATTTTCTGCACACAAAAGATTTGATTCATACTAGTGACTAAGTAAGATTTTATAATGATTACAAATATATTTTTGAGTTTTATAATGTATATAATGTTATTTATATAGTGTTCGTGATGTTGAAAAACAGTTAATATGTTTTAGTCCACTAATCTAATTGATAAGTATAAAAAAACCACTAAGTGACGGTGTAACAATATTCACTACCATATATCGTTTCATGGGTAACTAAAGAGTCGACAGAGGCAACCTGATACCGAATATGGAAACCGAGCATCTTCCTGATAACAACTCAAAAACTGCGGTTGCCAACCTGTTTATCAAGCGTGGCCACTATAGCAAAATTCTTCCTATGAGGAAATCTATGAGAGAGACCTATGTTGAGCAGTAGACTTTTATTGGCCGTAATGGATGAATGGACCACACGCAATAAAATATCTTCCTATACAACGTAAAAAGGCTTCACCAATGGCTTCTTAAAAATAAATTTTATTCAATGAACAATCTTTTAATTTATAGAGGAGAGTATTATTCTCGTTTGGTTGGGATATGGAAATACATATAAATATATAATAAAGATAAATACTAATTTATTTTGCCATGATACTATATATCGCCTTATAAGGTTTCATGCTAAAGACACGCTGTAGGTGTAATATGACTGTTGAACGGTTTTCAGAATACCAATATAAAAAGTAGCGATTAGCTGCTGTGTTCCGTATGGTAAGTGTTGAGAACCCGAAACTCTCTTTACTGGAAACAAGGCATTCGATTGTAGTTCCCAAGGATAAAAATGCATCATTAATTTGATTTTTAATCGAGGATAGATGTAGGTGACTTTCTAGACTGGTCTAGGCCACAACATCCACTTACCACCAGATGGACTGTGCGCTTGTTTGTCACCTTTACTTGTTTGAAAAGTTTAGAATTATTTTTAACAATTGTAAAGTATTTGATGATAAGCGGTGATGTAGCCGAAAATGGAAATGTGCACTTACTTAGCCAAACAAATTATTCACTCTTGCCTTGAAGACACCAACATTGTAGTCGAATGGAAAGACAGATCCTGGAAAATTATTTCTTTTTTTTGCTGTACGCATTTTGAACGACGAAGCAAACCGTTAGGTTCCTATTCGTGATATGTCGACAACAATGGAATGGAAATCAGCCAAGCCGCTGATGTTCCGATGATGAAATGGAGAGGGAGGAATTAAGATATGCAATTCCTTCGCACACTCTCCGAAATGTATTCTGTAAAACACCAAAAGGCTGGCTACTTTGCGCATGTGTACGAGATTGGAAATAGTAGTTCTAACCATATTGGTATGACCAATAATAACTTCTTACCACGCCTTTCCATTGAGTCCAAAGCCGCTAAAGCATTTTGCAGCGCAAGCCCATACTTGAAGACCTTTGAAGAGGCTGTGAACAAAGCACTTTCAGAGTGGATGAGGGGTGCTCGACGGTGCCATGATGACTAACACCAGAGATCCTTAGAGTTACGTTCTCTTCGTAAATCTCTTGCTTCATATTAATGACCTGCATATTCAATAGCACAGTTGTTGAAAGATACTAACTCGAATCAAATCCAACAGTGTAGGTAGCCGTAACCATAACCTGTCATCTCTAAGGACTAAGATGGAATGCGTCACAGCATGTAATTATAATGGTTCTCGATGCTCACCAGACTGGACCACACACTAATGCAAGCTCTGCTATTTGGGGGCAGAAATAGGTATGAGGGAGGCACCTACCCGGGGATCCTTGGCAGAAAGTAGAATTGTAGCCATGCTTCTTGGTGAAAGGAGCCTTACCACCTAGAAGTATTGCTACACAACATGCATTGAGATGTTATCATTGCAAGTTTTTATTGTTCTTTTAGCCACTTTAAACCATTCGACAATTTGCGTTGATATGTATGATGAATGGTCTATAATACATTTATTTTTAGTCAACCTAGACAAACCTACAAATCACAAAGTTCTAGGCTTGTTGTATAAGACAAATATTAGTTCAAATCAAGATTTTTCTGACAGTTCATAGCTCACATGAGATATGTAAATGAACAGGCTGTTGCGAAAAAATACTCTAAATATCAAAGATAGCAGATTTTACTTAAACAAAAGTTTATTTTATTTTACTTGTCAAAGACGGTAATCAAACTAATCCAAACGTTAATTTCATAGTACATAAGCATTATTATTTATTTTTACATATAATATGTTAATTGAAATTTGAAGTGTCGATTTACCACGTTCTCGGCGTTGAAAGAAAACCTGCATATCTGAGAAGTTCCCTAGTTAAGGTGATCGCGCGGTGGCACTTTTTTTGGCCAAAAGCTCTGTGGCCTGTGCCCAGTAATGACATGTATGTAGGCTGCTACTTTTTTAGTTTTAATGAGGCAATTATGCTGTTTTTATTTCATTTATATTATTGGAGATGCTACTTTTTGTTTTCACACTACCGTAAATATTAACGGTAACAAAGATTCGAAAGAATAGAACTCATGATCGTTATCATTACAACCTATCAAAGGTTTGTTTTCCTCTATCGCCTCTTAGGACACACACGGATCGATATGAGGTGGCGGATTCTCTTTCGCCGCCACAACAAGGCGAACATAATTCTGCTTCCGATCATGAGTGTAGTTCTACCCACGTTCAGTGCGAATAGAACTTCATTTGCAATAAAAGTAATCTTAAGGATTTTATCATGTTTAATTTTAACTTTTTTAATTCCTCACGTGTCGGGCACTTTAAAGAATCCATGGAGACGGGGGGTGGGGGGTGGGGTGTGGAGGCTGAGTTGTTTAACGTCCTGATGTCATAGTTTACGAAGACTACAATCAACTTTTAACTAATAATGTTTGGTCCGATCTACGCAGGACGAGCTTACAGTATAGACATATATATACAGTATAGAGTCTTGCAGTAGTATGCTTGTGTTTGGATTTAATTTTATTAATTATGGGATCCCAAGTACGATGGTAGCACCCAGCCATCTTCTCTATTGAAGTTAAGATGTTTTTAATTTTAATAGCTCCGCGAATTTATTAGCAATATGTTTTTTTTACGCAAATTTTTATGGAACTTTCTTCTAAAGATGTGTTTTGTACAACCCTCTTAAAGAAAAGTTAAAATGTAACGTGATTTATTAAAATTTGTTTTATTACATGTGTGTAGTATTCATCATTACAGAACTGCATTTATGAAATTTTGAAATCTACCCGAACGTAGAAAAAATATCAGAATCTATTTTATGGTGCCAATCAATATTAAATGGGAACAATGATATGAATCAAATATCGCATATAAGACCATGAAATCATCATTATTTTATTAAAACTAAATTAACTGTAATTATGAATGAATGTAAAGAGTAAATAATGATAGTAAATTTTGATTCCAAAACAATTTATCTTTCTTATGGATACATCGGAAGACACGTCCAATATAAAAATTTTTAGATGTTTCTAGACATATGATATTAATGCAATTCTGAAAAACTTATTTATTCACGTGTTCCTGTAGCATATTATATATACGCCAATTATCAATCATCTAGGTCCAATAGTCCAAAGGTCCAAAGAAATTTCTATTAACACATTTTGGATACTGTAAAAATAATAAGGTTAAATTAATAAGATGTGACGTGTAATTTAAAATTAAATTCTATAAACTGTTAGTATTTTTTTAATAAAACAAGTGATAAACGAACTTAAACTCTGATGGTAAGAGCTGAAGCCCACGGACACCTGCAACCAACTTTAAGCAGAAGGCTATAGTTGCAGGATATAGGAATGCGCGCACTACTATTTTGGCGGTTTAAATATGTAAGAGGGTGGTAGTTACCCAGACGGATTCCTAGGTAGAAAGAAAGTCCAAATAGTGAAACTTTTAAATACTAAAATGCAAAATGAATGAATGAATGAACAAATATAATTTTATTGTACACCACAAAATAAAAAGATACAGAAAACATTGAAAAGCAAGTTAAGTATACAATTTGGCGACCTTATCGCTATACAGCGTTCGCTTTCAGGCAACCAAAAAGCGTAAAAAATATAGCTACAGATACGAGGCAATATAAATATACATACATACTTTACAAAATTGTTCATAAAGGAAGTATGTTGTAGTTTTTACTGTGGAATGTCCCCCGTTTTTAAAAAATGCAACAGAAATAACATAATATTATCTTAATATATTAAGCTCATGCAAAAATAAATATATTCTTCGCGATAAAATATACATTTTGAACGAAAAATCTGTACAATTTAAGAATTTAAGAATATTTTAATGGAAAAAGTAAAATTGATATCGTTTATCGAAGCTCCTAATGGAGTCTCAACTTCCGCAAAGAACATTTTCAGGATAGGTGTGAAATACAATACTAGTTTTATCGATAACTTTTATAACAAATTCAATAAGTTTTTGTCCATCAAGTTTCGAATGAATGCACAGTTAAAATTTCAATGAAAATTGCTTATTGAACATTTAGCATAACTATCAAACTTTCTGAATTAATATTCCATTCGTGTGAAAACGCTAAAAATATTAAATTAAATCAATGACTACTTTTAGAAAATGATTATTCTATTATATCAACAGTCTGAAAAGACACTAGTTAAACAATCGAAATGTTCATATTTATGACTAACGTAGCGTATCGTAGCGTTTGGGGAAGCCTTCGCAGAGTCTATTTTTCCTGATGATTACTTATTTAGAGGCGAAACACGTGTCTTATTATCGACGGCGGTGTGAGTTTCCTTCTGTAGTGGTTACAGTGGAGTCGGGAGTACTGATGGTATTTTAGTGATGGCAGTGATAAGGCACGTAAATGTGGAAGGAATGTATAGGTTCTCTGCAAACTAGTTAATACGTGCATTTTATTTTCCACGCGAATCTTAGGTAATTAAATTTCACGGATTTAATTAAAGTTGTAAGATTAAATTTTTATAGTAGTTGGCCGTGTTTACGCAAAAATTATCCAACCCACGGTTAGATCCACGTCGTTAAGCAACAAAACTAACAAAATTTATCTGTATGAGGTCTGTGTATTCTTTCACGTAAAATAAATTATGTCTTATTTCTACTTTAAGTCTTAAATTACTACAATTATGATTAAAAAATTCTAGGGGGGTAACGTTTTTTTTCTTACTAAGAAATCTATAAGGAGGAATTCTTTAAGTATTAACATAACAACATTTAAGTTGTTGAAAATTAACTAGCTAAGATTTCTGTTAATAAATAAAATAAAATTATGCCCTTTTACTGAAAAGAGGCATTCTATCTCATCCTATAAATCTGCATTTAAATTCGTAAACGAAGATAGATGTAGATGTCTATGAACCACAGCAACCACTTACCATCAGATGGACTGTGCTCGTTTGTCACCTTATTCTATAAATAAAATAAAAATTATGCGTCGTATCTACTTTGAAGATTTCTTTTACAAAAAAAGACACATCATATTACACATCTTTAGGAGTTGCGCCTGATTCTCTTAATAATATTACAACACTTCATTATAACATATGCATTATTATGTGATTGTATATCTCTAAGACTACTTTTTATATATTATTTACTTAAATGTAAACTATTCATCATAATATGCATATAATGTGTGTGGTTAGGTAATTTTAGTCTTTTAGTTATCTTTAAGACATAGCCGGCCTAATACATATCGCATAAAAACACAAAACGTTTATTTTGTGTCTATGATACCCGAGCCTATTTCGGAAAAAATATATCTGTGAGAGCGATATATAGAGAGATATTCACATATCGCTTTCACAGATATTTTGTTTTTGATTTAGTCAACACTACACTTCAGAAAAATTTAATAAGTATTCGAAGGGTATTGTCAAATCCAATGCAAGTAAACAAAAAGCATAAAGGGATAAAAGTGATATTGTTTTCAGGACGTTACTCTAATATATAGGGTTATTTTGTAACAACCGGCAAATGGTGAAGAAAAATAATTTAAAAAAAATCTCAAACATTCTGTCCTTTTTTTCCTTAAAATTCAAAATGCGTGGTAATGCATTATTTAACCTGATTTTACTGCGCACGCACACATTCGTAAGCGTCGATGGGTATGCAAAAACGTTGTTGCCTATAAATCACATTAAATTTGGAATAATTTCAAATAATTATCCCATAGCCTTATTTACTCGTATTTTCAAAAACTGCAATAACGGTATATCATTATTTATATATTTGAATTTAAGTTTAAAATTTGGCTACTCTTTGAAAAATAACCCTGTACATACATTTTTTATGAAAAAGTTTGTCGAGTGTTAAAAAGTTCTAAAACTTGGTTACGAATCTGCAATACAGATGAAATTAAACAAATGATTTAGAGAATTCGTGCTGAAATTATATACTACAAAGATTCAAAAATGAACGCTTCGGTTTTGGTAAGGACTCTTCAGCGCTTAATTTGCCTTTCGATGCACGATGAACGACACTTGACAACGCCACTCAGACTCAATTGAAATTTCTGATCTACGCATAGTTTTATAAAGTTCGTAATTGTTGTTTTTTTTTTGTTAAGAAAAGTGATAAAGATTCTTTAAATATTTTTACGAATATGTTCTGTTGATTTATATTTTCAAAGATTTCACTTGAAAAATTGTAATTGCTTTGCATACCTATCATAATGCATTCATATTCAAATAGAGGCACTCAACAAAATATATTATGAAAAAGAAGTCAAAGCTTTTTTAGTAAATCAATTAAAAACAGACATGTGCTTCTATCCTATCACGGCCCATTCAGAATAGTTTAAATGTGACTAATTTTGAAACAAATCTACGTGAAAAAAAATTAAAAATAAACTAACAAAGAAACCATTGCAGCTTGAATTCGATTTACAAGCAATATAGTAAAGTAGCTGACCGGGCAGACGTTCTGCCTATTCCGGTAAGTGGTGCGATGAGTTTCACTCTGAATTCACTCTTGCTCAAATTAAAGTAACAATCAATATAGTAAAGTAACTGATCCAGCAGACATTGATCTGCCTTTTCCCGTGAGTGGCGCGATAAGTTTCATTCTGAATTCACTGGGAACTTTTTGGGTCCAGATTATGTGTTTTTCTTTTTTAACAATAAACCAACATTATATAGTGATTTCTGTGAATTTACGGCTTCAGGTGCTCTTCGTGCACGAGGGTAAAGCACCGCCAACTATACGTGGCTTAAGGCGAGAGGTTGCTTGTGTGTTAAAACCAATGTTCACATTTTATCTCCAAAACAGTATGACCGAGATAGATATGGTTTTCTGTGAAGAGTTTGTAATTCATCGGCAGTGGTTCTTAGATAGGGGTCATGGTGCTTACTCACTAGAAGGCGCTGCAATAAACATTTTTCGATCGTTAAAATGAGTTTTAGCGTCTTTTTATCCCAGACAGCTTGATCGATTTTGATGTGGTTTTTTGTGAAATGTTTGAGATTTTGATAGGGATAGTTTAATCTTTTTTCGATTACATGGATTACACAAAATTAAAAATTTTGCTTTTTATCTCTCGTGATATTCAAATATTAAAGATAGGCATTGGAGTCAGGACAACTAAAGCAACTTCCAGTTATTTATTATACGGAAGTAAAAGGTGTGCAGATGGCATAAGAAAATCAATCACTCCTTTCCTTCCGTTGGTGTTGTTAGTGGCGACTTTGGTACATATCAATAAGATCTTGTGGTTTTCTATAGATGTCAGAAGAACAATTTCACTACGCCAGGTTAAACACCCAAACCAAGCGACGGCGATCAGCGTCAAAGAATCGTAAGAGTACGAAACGTTTGGTATCGCCATCGCTAATCCACCTGCCAAGCGTGACGGTTAAGGCAAATTCTTTCTATAACGGAAGAGGCCAGAAGTGGAGTTCAACCGGGCTGATGAAGAAGAAGTTAAGAACAAGGGGTGAAGAGTGATGTTACAACTTGTTCTCCGAATGCAAAGCTCAAAAACACGCGTTACCTGCTAATCACGTTATATTCATTTGAAAATACCAAATACATCCACTCTGGAGATGAGGGCAACATCCCCAGTGCAATGTGAGTAGTTTGCCTAGTGTGATATTATAGCAAAACCGTTTTTTATCCAGCGGTACAGCAACGGACTTTTATAGGTACTAATGGATGGATGGATATTCACTTAAAGAATTCACAAATAATTAGAAGCATAAGTAGCTAGACATAAGATCTAGGTATAATATTGAGAGCGCATAATTTTACTGCATCAGGTTTATTTTTTGTCTTCTTGATAATATCATCTAGGAAATAAAAAAACTGCGGTTGCTAATCTACCTGCCAAGAGTGGCAGCTATTGCAAATATCCCCCCTATAAGGCAATCTATGCCTAAGCCTCCTCTTATGTTCAGTAGTACACTTTTGATAGGCTGTAAGGATGATGACGATGATAATTATAAGCGTCTATTTTATACTTTAGGTGATAACATATACGATTGAGTTTTTTGGGTCTTCCCGAGACAGGATAACTGACGAATACCATCAAGCTGTCAGTAAATAGTTCTGTATTCTGAATATTTGCCAATAAACATTTCAAATTATTTTATTGCTTCTATTTATCTTCTATTATTTTATCTTCTATATTTTTATGCGTAAACAATACTATTATGGTCGGCCTTTAGTGCTATGATGTATAGGTGTTATGATAATACGTTTCGTATTTCAAATAGTAGTATAGTAGATACAGCGTGGATAAAAACAATAATTTGATTTTATCCAATTCATTTTAAACATCAGAAAATATAATTGCATGATATCAACCGTAGTGGAAAACGCGACGCAGCCCTTGTTACGGTACGAACCATTAAAATGTAGTTAAAGTGAAATATCATAATATAGTAAACTACATTTACTATCATTTTGAAGAGCTCTTTAGAAAGATGAAATACGTTAATGTATTAAATTACTTAGGTGTGTCTTTATAGAGTAAAATATTTTTGTCGTTAATGTTGGAAACATATGACAAAAATTTCTGTTTTAAAGTAGATGCTGATATTCCTAAGACAGAAGCTAAGTATAATGATGATATAGTTGTTAATGATAATGGCAATGATTATGATAATGATGATTTCTTGGTGATTGATTTCGACTACGGTGCCAATTTATTACCATAAAATGTAATCGTCGAATTTATGCAGGAAAACTTACTTCTAAGTTTCTTTCAATATTCCATTTAAGCAATCATTTTAATTTAAATGATGCTCTAGAACAGATTTTTAATAGGCGAGGTGAGGACTTTATCAGATGTACAATATCAAAAATATGATGGAAAGCAGCGCAAAGTTATGAGAAATCTGATACTGAAAATAACCAATCCACCTGGGATTGCAATCATGTCGATTACAATAAATCCTTTTTAGGAATAGTCCTCTTCCAGCAACAACTAAATGATGTAAATCTTTAAGACCTGAAGGAAGGACGATAGTGAAAATTTGCGTTACCTGACTTGCACACCCAGAACTCGTGATTCAGTAGTTAAATACTACGCCAATATGTCACTCGGTCATAATTAAAACATATTTATTATAGCATCCAGAATAGGTAAACCTACCTTAATGAGAAAAGAAACGTTAGATTATTGTTATAATTATCATTACCGCCCATCACAACTCCATGCTGAACATAGACCTTTTCCCAAAGAATACCACAAAGCACGGTCTGAGCCACATGCATCCATCGACTTTCTGCATCTATTACGTGGCAATATAAGAATATCGCCACGTAATAGTCGCTTGGGTACCTTGAGAGGCGACAGAGGTATACAAGCCAGCAGATAGGCAGCAGCATTTTACAGATAACAACTAAGTAATAACAAAAAAACTGAGGCTGTCAACCTGCTTGTCAAGCCTGGCAAATATAGCAATATAATCCCATGATGAAGGAACAAATTTTATTGTTATAGTTGAAATTAATATAACCTGTAATATAACGTTTCAAGATTTGAATAATTTTTTATGTTATTTTATAGATATGGACAAGGACTATTCGAAGAAATAGATACACTTTTCTTCAAAGTTATTGGCTTGATATTACTTTTTCAGTAAGGGAGACAGCCTTTTGTTTCTCAAATAACGTGATCGTAACGTCTGTCAGACATTAAATAAAAACGGCCAGGATAAATGTGATATATAACGAGTGAAATTTAGGTCACTACAGCTAGAGCGTGCAAGATGGCACGAGATCGTCCATTTAGAAAATAAGAATATCGTAAACATTTTGATTGCCTGAATTGTTATTTTGTCTTCTAATAACATGATGATTTTGTATGCTAACGACACTTTTCAGGCTGATATTGGACTACGGCATTTTTTTTGAAATAATACTGAAGCTGTAAAATTTTCAGAAAATATCTAAACAAAACTAACCCACTCGCCCTAACCTACCCGTGCCCAATGAAACACATATATGATAAGATTGATGATAGGCTAAGGAGCCGTTTTATAGACAGGTCGACAATCACAACAAAAACAAAATGGAAAACCACAGTCTAGGTTTTATATAAGCATTGGGATTAAGACCTAGGTACCGCGGTGGTAAAGTAAGGTATTTTTACCACTAAACCTGATAGCTTACTAAAAACCAAAAGTAAAGTACTAATCTATATACGTAGTGAGTCGTTGCCACGCTTCTTCTATACTTCTATATCTAGAGTAAAGAAATTGATCTTTTTTTAGAACATGGGTAACAAACGAGCCCACAGTCCACCTGATGTAGTACTGAGTAAGTAGATGCTGTACCCCAAAGACATCTCATATCTATCTTCGATTAAGAATCAAAATGCATATGTGTTGTCACCCCTGAGGACTAAGATGGAATGCCTCGTTTCTAGTGAAAAGGGTCTTCTCGTCTTTCTCTACACTCACTATATTGAAAAAGCAGCATTAAACTTTTATTTTACGCTGTTATTCTGTCTGAGAGTGGTCCTTCCCCGGACCAGTCGACTCATTCGTGCTACCGCTGTTTTTTCCAGTTGTTATTTGGAAGACACAAACAGGAAACAAACTAAAAGATGTCCCAGCTCATCGCTTAGTTTGTTTCATTCTGTCACCCCTTAAGACACACACGCGACGATATGGGGGTGTGGATATATGTACTTGCACCGCCACTACACGGTTTTTCTAAATTAGAGTAAGAGTAGTGTGACTTATTACTTACTTAAAATTATTACAAATAACTGAAGCAATTAATGAACTAATCTAAAAGTTTTCACTCGACTTCTGGATGATGAATTGTTTTAGGGCTATTGGATTTAAGTTATAATATAAATATTTCATTTGGCCTTTCCTCAAATTGGCCTTTTTTGTTACTTAATCGGCCAAATTGATAGATTCATTTTACAACCCAGTTTTTTGTATTAAAATATTTATATATAAAAAAATTATAATAAATTTAATTATAATTTTTAATGTTAATTATTATACAAGAGAATCTACCTGAAACGAAAATATAGTGTCTGAGTTATAATTCTACTCATTAATCGTCAAAATAGTCATTTGGTTTAGAATTAACCCGATTCCAATGCTATAGAAACCGAACAAGAAAAAAACTCCAAGTGAGACATATTATCAGGGTCTTAAAAAGTCAAAAAGAAAACTTCTATCCTTTTCTTAAACTCGAATAGTACCTACAGAGTGGGTGACTGACTTACTTCTAAGTAAAAATTACAATTATTATTACTATTATTGTAGTTTTAAATGTTAAATACGTATTTTCTGAAGCAACTTGAAAATACACTTCTATAGACGTCATTATAATTTTAGCTTATAACATTATTACTAACTTCAAAGCATATCGCATTACCTTCTTGTTTCGATGTCATGGTTTATTTTTCTTCGTAACTTTTGTACACAATTTAAAACAGATTTTCTTAAACAGACTTCCGATAGTAAATCCAATTAAATGTTTAGCTCTTTTGCTTCATTTCTTGAAATAAATAGATTATCTCGGAGGCACAGCACGAAGTATTAAGGCCGCCGTGTATGATAACGTCACTCCGGAATTAGTTTTAAAGTGGGGAGAATTTTAGGACAAACAACGTACGTCCTACCTCCAAGAGGCTCCGCCTATCGCGGCTAGAGCCCACCGAGCGCTAAAGATATAAACAAATTTAAAAAACGTTTTCTTAACATGACGTAAAAATAATAGGCATTTTCATTTGAAATAACTTTAATGATTCGTGTTTTTGTTTTAACACAACCCTTGTACATGAATGTGATGTATGTGTTCATTTTTTATAAATTTACGGAGGTTCAAGTCAAGTCGCCTTAAGTGAATTTCAAAACATCGTTACGAACAGATTATGACAACGCTTAAAAAAGAGATAGGTGGGGGAGAGAGGTTGATGTTTTGGCAATACTATTACGTTTTCTTTATTTCCTACAGAAATACCAAAACATACTAGAAATATATATTAACTTTATTTTGTAGCCGTCGCCTAACGATTTATAAAAAGAAACGAAATTATTGAATTATTGTGATTTTACATATAAATCTAGAAGGTACACAATCAGTTATTATTTTTTATTTAGTCGTGAAAACTGTCCGAAAAAATAGGTCCTTCGTTTAAAATACGAAATAACTACAAAATTATAAGAAATGAAACAAATGCATGCTTTTGTAAGTATACTAACGTGATTGTATTTTAGTTCTAATCCTATTAGTTTAAACGACTGACTTTGGTGCAGCTTATAGATTTACTACGCCCATTAATTGACTTGTTACAGTCCGGTAGAGGGCAATTCAATTTCTAGTGCACCTGCAGAATAAACTGACAGTTTATTCTGCAGGTGCAGCCTTTAACGATTTATTTATGAAAATGTAAATATTGCCTGTTTGTCGCCGTAGTTGAAAACTACAGTAGTGTCACACTGCAGCGTATTAAGGCTGCAGCAAAAATGGGTCGGCTTAACCGGGGCAGAACCACGCTGGCACAGAATACCTGCGTAAAATAGCAGCATGTGACTGTGTTACATATGACGAGAGACGAGAACTGGAGACCTTACTTGTATAAAAAATCGTCCGGGAAATGCACTTTCGTTGGTTGCTTTTGGTGCAGTGTATTCTCCACATAAAGTAAATAAAAGGCAAGTTTTGATAAATTTAATACTCGGTAATCTATGGCGGCTAGCAGCAACTGGTTGCGTGAAGCCGAAGATAGAGCCAAATGACGCTTGGCCTACTTGATAGGCATATGTCCAGCAGTGGACTGCCGCAGGCTAATGATGATGATGATGTTGATTCTATGGAGTAAGTAGCTACAATACATTGCACTGAGACATAAAAATATGACTTATTTGTATGCATATCACCATGAAAATATAACATTGCGTTTTCAATTTAAACATGAATTTAAAAATACATATGAAACTAGAGAAAACTAATTTAGTAATTTAGTTAAAACCGGCCTGATCAATAATTAAAACCTCCACAGAAAACCACTTACGCTGCAGCTCGGTTGCAGTCTAAAGTAAAATCCAATTGCTTTAATATCGCTAATAGCTTAAAATTGTGCTGTATAAGCTACTAACTAGTTTTATAGTCCATTTAAAATTAATTTAAAAATTTTAGATTTATTTCCTTAAACATTTAAATTATTGTAATTGTAACCATCATTACAACCATTCACAAGTCCACTGTTGAATGTAGGCCTTCCCCAAGAAATGCCATAAAATACGGGCCTTGCCACCTGCATCCGTCGACTTCCTGCATGTCTTACCAGGTCGTCACTTCATCTAATGAAGGGCCGCCCCACAATTCACTAACCGGTACGAGCTGCCACTCGAGAATCTTTCTTACCTATCGGGTGTCGGTTCTTCCAGTTATATGGCCGACCAGATGCCGCTTCAGTTTGCTTATCTGTGGGCTATGTTGGTCACTCAGCTTAAACGTGGAGCATTTCAATTCACTCCAGATCATTATTTTCTGCATAGCTCGACCGAGCGACTGAGCGACCTTAAGATTTAATTGTTTAGATATAACTTTTATAAAATAAATATCATCATAATATGATGTACTGCGAAGAAGTATAATATGACAATATCATGCTGCAGTTTAATAATGTGTTTTAGGCATGTTTTACGTCTCAATGTCACTATCCGTAATGTAACCATATGACATCCCGTGTGTGCCTTAAGAGGCAACGGTAGGAAACAAACAGGGATGAGCAGCAGCGTATTCCTTTTTCTGTTATAGAATAAGCGTGACAAACGAGCACACAGTCCACTTGATTGTAAGTGGTTGCTGTGGTCCAATGACATCTACATCTATCCTCGATTAGGAATCAAAATGCAGATGCGTGGTCACCCGTGAGGGCTACACTCACCATACGAAAAACAGCAGCGTTAAGCTTTCGTATGGTGAGTGTAGTCCTTCCCCAGTCGATTCAACCCATTCGTGCTATAACTATACCAATAATATATGGTAGTATGGCTCTACCACGTGAAAAAGACAACAAGAACATAAAAAAATCTGTGGTTGCCAAGCTGCCTTTCAAGCTTGGCAACTATAGCAAATACTTGCCACGCTTACCCCTTATGAGATAATACTTAGAGCCTATGTTCAGAAGTGGACTTTGACAATCTGTAATGATGATGATGATGATGTCTTGATGTACATTAGTATAGAAATGGCACACGATCGATTGCAAAATTTTAATTGTAGCTTTAGCGATGCTTTTTTTATAAATAAGTTTTCGTTTTACTATGGTATCGCAAATTTACATATTTTTTGAATTATAGATGTTTTATTGAGTTAAGTAATTGTCGGCGAGCTTTGAAAAATATAGCAAAATATAAATGTGTTTCAGCACATGCCGGACATTACGAGCATCCGTTGTTGGAACCACCCTCATTACATTAAATGCGTTTGAAACAAGTTGTGCGCCATATGGCTTAGATAGCTTGTGCACGTGGAAAGAGATACGATAATGATAGTTTGAGAGATTAAATCTGTGTATTTTTATTGATTTTTCGTTAAGGAATAAAATACAAATACCGACACTACTTTACTCGAACTCCATGAGACATTCTATGTGGAGGCCTTTGTTTAGTGGTGGATTTCTAGGGTAATGGATAGTGGATAATTTCATAGATCTTTGTTTATTCTATTTTCAAGTAGCCAATAAGTAAAATTACTGCATACCTAATAATAATGTTTATATTGAGTATAATTCAAATCTCAGTGGATTGATAACATAGATTTGTATAATTATGCACTTCAACAGAATAATTTTCGTGATACGCTATAATTTTCATTAAGTAAAAATGTATTGTCATTGCTTATAAAAGTTTTGTAACTTTAAATCACCTTTATGCATTGAGCATAATATCTTATAATTAACGATTGTAAATTTTTGAACAAGTTTCTGCCAAAATATTTTAACAAATTTTTCGTCATAGTCTTAATTTATAGTTTTACGGCATTAACTCAACAATAATTGCCTCGATGTCTCTAACACTGTATAAATGTCTTTTTACTGAAATATTATTGCAAAAAAATTAAATTTGATAAGTTTAGGTTTTTAAAATTTATATAAATTAATAAACTAAACCGCTATAATAACTCGATATGTCCATAAACAAATTGTAGTGTAGTTTATTCTGCTAAATCCTGGAAAATATGACGAATTAAATTTAATTTTACAGAGTACAGAGGGAAACGTTTTCCTATCTTTCGCTAAAATGTCTATCTATAAAAGTTAAAGTTACAGCCTATATACGTCCCACTGCTGGGCACAAGTCTCCTCTCATCTCTGAGTGGGTTTTAGGGCAAGGAAGTGTCCGCCGCGCTGCCCCAATGTGTGTTGGCGAACTTCACATGTCTTCGAAATATTTTTTTTTTCGTTATTTCTCAGACATGCAGGTTTCCTCACGATGTTTTCCTTCACCGCCGAGCACGTGGTAAATCAGCACTTAAAATTGCAATTAACAATTTCATTGGTGCTGGCGGGGATCTAACCCGGGTTGCTCGCTTACTGTGAGATTTACAGCGAGCGCTAACCATCTGAGCTAACACGGCTCTATCTATACTCTAGAGTAATGAGTGTTTACCTCGTATTACAATTTAAATTGAAGCAAATGAAAAAAATCTAAGTTATTATTTAACTTATGTAGCATATTGTTGTTTTAATTATATTAATTTAGCTGTTATGACGATTCATTATCATAAATTAGACGTTATGATAATGGATGTGGACTAATATAATAAATAAAATAATAATGGAATAAAACAATCAATACTTAATAAAAATAAATTGACTAATAAAATACATTATAATATAATCTGGAATAGTGTGGCACTTACCAGTAGTTGCACACATTTATCGGTACGACATACTCGGCTTTACGTCGAGATTCATCTCCGTAGGGCGTCGAAGTCACCGACCCCTAGGCAGATCCTTCCCTAGGCTGAAGAAAGCAACATTCATTAAGTTGAACTCAGTAGCATCCAGGACCGCGGGAGCCGTATCCACCGCGATGACGCCCGGGTAATGAGGGTAGCCTCGACACCCGCAGACCTCCTGTCCCTAGAAGGGGGACAAGAAGAAAAACATCACCGATGGATGCAAACGGACCGTTATTTCTGGCATTCCTTGGGGGAGGCCTATGTTCAGCAGTGGACTTGTGAAAGGCTGTTATGATGATGATGATGATTCAATATAATACACTATAATATAATGAACATTTTACTAAGTGGTAGGACTCTTTTTTTCTTTAATGGTAAAATGTTAAACCTAGGATTTTCTTCTGCGTCGTGGGGGCTGAGGAAAAATATTATCAAACATATTTACACGTTAACAACAACATGTTTACACAAACTATTTTATTATTCTGTGAGACGGAAATATTCAGCATAATACCCTTAACCGACGAGCGTGTATGCGTAGGTATATGGATGTGGAGGAGGCGAGAGAGGTGTCAGGATCGTGCCAAATGGAAGTCCATAATCTCTGCCTACCCCTCTGGGTGACAGGCGTGAGTGTTTATGTATGTATAATATTTTTGCACAGATGATAGCTTTCAGCAGCAACTGTGAGATTATAGTTGAGTAACGTTCGAGGAGTAAAATATTATCGCACCAAAAACATACACATGTGCAAAGGGGGCCAAATTCGGTACAATAAACGACGTATGGGGTTAAAAGTTATTTAGCTAAACGTGTCGACAACGCAAATTTTAGCTAAATAAATAACTTTTAACATTTTTAATACTCGTATATTGGATTTCCGCAAGGTGTCCCCCGATTATATTAATTATATATGTTTTTGTGGGATTTTATTAATTTTTGAAAAGTTATTGTTTTATTAATCTTAATATTTACATGACCTTCAAAACTCTTATGGCTTAAATAAAAATTATTTTATTAATAAAAGTGGATAAATTATATACCGGTTAATTTGTTGTTTTCAAATTTATTTCTTTATACGCATATGCATCAATCTTGATGCCAAATTTCAAGTTTCTCTTTTCTTTTCCGAACTTGGCAATTATACTACTCTAGATAACGAAATTGTTTACGAATTTTGTTTGAGACCGTATGTGTAAAAGGTTTTCATTTTCTAATAGACAGTATAGCATAGTTATGAATACGGTTTTAAAGCTTGCAAAGACTAGTTTTAATTTGTTATCGTCGTTGTCGTTAGTGTTGTTACATATAGATAGATAAATACAATGATAAAATAACTGTACAAGGAAACAAATATACTAACGGAAATACTTGGAAACTTTGTAACACATGTACATTTAGCATGAAGAGGAATCTCGAATAATTTCGGTGGCACTGCTACCAAATTTTATAGACAAATAAATAATATCGTAAATACGTAGCAAATTTGATTGAACTGGCTTTAAATTAATAGGATAGGCCTACACAAATATTGTTCGTAAGATTTTATCTAATTGGTTTATTTTTGCTATATTTGAGGTGAGATGGTATTCTTTATACTTAAAGTAAATGTAATTTATTATTATTTAGTAAATGTATTTATTTATCAAACTGAAACGAGAGATGTGCATCAGCCCACTCAATGTCCACTGCTGTTCATCTCCCTGATTACAATTTAAATAATAAAAAACTACGGTTGCTAAAACGCCTGCCAAGCGTGGCAGCTATGGCAAATATTCCCCCTATGAGGCAAACTATTAGGAAGCTTACGTTCTGAAATGGACTTTGATAGGCTGTAATGATAATGATGACGATGAACAGTAATTTTTTTTAAGAACGGTTTTGCGTCATCAATTTACTCGTAGGTAGGTAGCTTACAACATTTTCTTCTCTATTTATATATTGTTTTGTTTTGATAAATATTTTTCAAAGTATATATAACGGGAAAATCCCTTTAATCTATTCAAAAATACTTGTTACATATGTTACATATCATGGATGTAATCGTCTGGACGTTTAAGCAGTGTTTCCTACGAGTATACCGTAAATATCCGAAACCCGAGTTTTGCGTGCTATAAATCATTATAATTCTACGTAGGGATGGAAGATGTGTACAGGTTTTGTTATTTATAGTTCAACTTTTGGGGCGACTATTTGCTGCTGCAATATTTAAAGCTAACAACAAATAGTTAAAATAAACGAATGTTAGTACCTAGTTCAATTGTTCTCATTTTCCTGTCATCGTCAGTCTTTTTAGGCTACTGCTGCTATTTCAAAAAGGAGCAGATGCATTTAATAATGCTCAATTTAATATGTGCTCAATATTTTGCATGCTAAGCATTAGTGCGTTAATGAGTGTAGAGCCAAAAAATACATATCTTAAACTAACTTCTACTAACAAACAATTGTTTTTGTAATTTATTAAATATTTTTAACGTTTTTTTTTGCATACAGATCGTTTCGAATTTGAAGAACTCTCATAAGTAAATTAAGTTCTCGACAAACATGTTTTTTTTTAAGTTCGATTAAAACTTTATATGAAAATAATTTCTTTCACATTTTATACAAACGAATATACTGCTCATCCGAGCGCAAGTTTCTACCACCGCCTACGAACAACTGCAACACCAGGGGAATTACAGGTGCGTTGCCGGCCTTTTAAAAATGTGTAAGCTCGTTTCTTGAAAGTCCATAAGTCTTATCGGTCTAGAAAAATCGCTGGTGGTAGACGATCCCACAAAGAAGTTGTGCTAGGAAGAAAACTCACAGTACACACAGTTTTACTAAATTACACAGTGGTGGACCGTCAAGCATCCGGTATCCGCCAAGCATGTGGATGGTTTTATAAGTTTTGTCGCGATGTTGTGCGATAATGGAATTTAGCGGCTATAATTAGTGCTTTACTTAATATTAAAAATATTATTTTTTAACCCTACATCACCAAAAATTTGCTTAGCTAATAAAAGAAGGGAAGTTACAGCCTATATAAGTCCCGTTATTGGCCTCGTTCTAATTTTGAGAGCAATTAGTTCGCCGTGTCGCTCCAATGCGTGTTGGTACGGTACGATTTCTTTACTCATGTGGTGTTAGCGTTGGTATTTCACTCACAAAGTTTGCTTTCACTACCGAGCACGTGGTAAGTCAGCACTTAAAGTTGTAATTGCTAAGCTGGAGCTGTTATAGCCCAGTTAATACGTTCTGTAAATTAAAGCGATCACATTCAAAATTCCCATTAATCAAGAGTCAAGACATAGTAGTCTGATAGATCTAATTTTGTGCAAACAATATACTTTTAATATTACGTTACTTTGATGTAACTGACAGATCTATTCAAGATTTAAAAATCATCACCATTTTTAAAAACTGAGTCACGTCTAGCGTAGTACCACCATCTATCTGAAGTCATTGGATACTTTCAGAATTTCCTAAATGTATTAAATTTATTGAAATTAATTGAATTAGATATCATCATTATTGTAAATTACTAGGACCCTGTCTATAAATGATTTAAACATTTAAGAACAAAACCTGCAGGAATGCCGGTCATAAATCTCAGAAGCCAATTACCGGAATAAAACGATAATTAAATACCGCATTGTTCTCCTCTTTTCAATTTATTACTGCCGTGTTATTGGTTGAGATGATCTTTGATCTTTTAATATAACGTTTTGTAAAAATGTAAGTATTATTTTTTTGTTTCAAAAAAGGTTCATTTGAAAAGTAACTTAAAAAAGGGAGGTTTTATATTTCACTTGTATATTTTTATGTATGTGCACCAATTTTCTCGGAAACGGCTGAACCGAATTTTGAAAATTATTGTCACTCTAAAAATTATTACGATATCATTACGGTACGGTTTCTTTACTCATGGGATATCATGAAGATATTTTATAAGTAGACAATTAAAAAAGGTTATCCCCACTATATACCTATATTGTTTCGAACATCGACTGTTATTTTATGTTCCTTAGTTTTTGTTTAAACTTGAATCAAGGTAAGTATTATCCTCATTTCACGGCCTTACCATGGAATTGGAATAGCATTCGTAGATAAATTGTTGGTTCTACAAAAGAACCAACATGTTAAATGATTCAATTACTGAAAAGATTCCGTAGAGACAGTTAACAAAAGACATTGGTCTTTGTGTTTTATGCGGATTTTGCACTCATGATACCAAATTACATTCAAATTTCTTCTGATTGAATAAGTTATATAATATTATGGTTACGTAGTAACAAATTTTACAATTTATATCTGTTCTCAGGAATCATTCCGAAAACAGAAAAAAATCGCATAGTTAAATTTAAGTGATAGACAAATAAGTCTACACAGCCGTTCTCTCATTTCTGAAATGGTTTTGAACCAGAAAAAAGCGGGCGGAGCGGCGGAGCTCTAGTGTGTGTTGGCGGAATTTAAATGCCTTCGATCTTTTTAGTAAATGGACATTTACTCATGGTGTTTCCCTTCACTGCCAAATAGGCCAACCCGTTAGTCAACCGTGGCAACTATGGCTAAAACATATGAGGCTATCTATAGGGGTATCCTACATTCAGCAAAGGATATTTGGTAGGCTGTAATGAGTGAAAGAATGCTAAAGTTGATTAAAATTAAAATTTATATAATTTAAATTATTTTAGTAAGTTGTTTTTTCACATTCAGAACTAGTACACAACATTTTTTAGAAGGCAGAAATGTTTCACTACAGTACTTATATTGGTAAAATAAGAAAACCGAGATAAACGCAAAAAGGTTTCATTTTGAGCAAAGAAGAAAGGCGTAGAGCATCAGGTGTTCTTGTGTGCTATTTCAACGTCTGAATTTATAAAGCAGTAAATGTTTATTTTTTCGGTATGGAAATTATTTACTTTATTATGAAAAATGAAAGGGATTATTAAATCGATTGTTTCACAATATTCCTGGAAGTTTTATTTTAGTTTATAAGTAAATATAACCAAAACAGGACAGGGATCTAATATGCCACCTTTTCTCTGAAATACTAACTTACTACTCCTACCTGTACCCAGTATATGGACAAGGCTTGGGCGTCCAGCTAATTATGGAAAATTCATTCAAATAAGCTGTACCCAAACTTCATAGACTGGTGATGGGGATCAGCATTACAATAACAAAGCTATCGCCTCTGTGCTCAACAAACCGTTTGCCCAGTTTGGTGAGTATATGATTCCGAGTAATGCTTGCCGGTTTATCACAAACATTATTAATACATTTTAATAACCACCATAATCACCAAATTTAGCTCGTCTTTGTGACGTTGTGTAGAGATGACATAAGCATCCTCCAACTCAACATGTGGGTATCAGAGGTGAAAAGAAATGGAAGCCAGTATTTTATTTAGAAACATTTATGGCCTCCGATAGACAGCGATGGAAGTGCAAGCAGGTGAAATTTAATTATGTAGTAAAGCTATCAATAGGATATTTGTTAATATCGTAAAACCTACTGGAAATTATCTTATTTTGATGTAATTACCAATCACTCATGAAAATGAAAACATATTGTAATATTTTTATAAAATTGAAGAGACAAGCGAGCTAACAGTTTACCTGATGGCAAGTGGCAACTGCAGTCCATGGACACTAGCAAACAATTTTAAACAAAGGAGACCACAGATGCGTTGTCTCTAATATTGCGATGCCATTTGGTCATCAGTGGCTAATGGATTGCCTCTCTGCTTGTAATTAGTCTCTCTCTTTAATCTCTATACCCTTCAGCCGGAACACGAAAGTTCAAGGGAGGCATTGGCCGTTAGTTTGGACATTGCGATGGCCTTCGATCGGGTTTGGCACAAAGCGCTTCTTTCGAAGCTCCTTCCTATGGGCTTCCGCGAAATCGTGAAATTGGATCACCAGCTTTGCTGCATGCTCCGATTACAAGCCTATTAACGCTAGTGTTCCACAATGTTGCGTGCTATCACTAACGCTGTTTCTTCTGCATATCAATGATATATGGCCAATGCCTCCCCTTGAACTCCACTGCCACCGCCTAGCTATGAGTCAGGTAGACCAGAAGATCAGCTGATCGACCTCGACGAAAACCGTATTCGCGGTCACTAATCAGCTGGTGATTCTCAAGGTACCGCATGAGCTGGCAGTTTATAATGGCTTCCATTATTTTGAAGAACACGGAGGTGATGGCGATAGGCCTGTAGTTAGACGGGTCTGAGCGGTCGCCTTTTAGGGATCGGGTGGACGAAAGCCGTCTTCCATGATTTAGAGACTACGCCTAGGAGTAGGAGTACCGGAAAGACGCGTTAGAATCGGTGCAAACTCTGGAGCACACGTCCTCAGCACAATTGGGGATTCCGTCAGGCCCACTAAATTTGTGGATGTCCAGGAGAGGAGTGCTTTGCGAACCGAGCGCTGTGTGATTCACACAGCGCTCGGTTCGCATCCGGCGTGGAGCACTCACACCGCGGGATGGTCGGTGGTGTGTTCCCCGTCATTGAGAGTCGAGTTGGACGCAAAGAAAGAGCCTAGCAGATCGGCTTTCTCCTTTGCGGCATGGGCCAGTGAGTCGTCCTCCTGTGCAGAGATGGAAGAGATGGCTGACAGAAGTTCCTTGGAGAACCTTGGCCAGAGACCAGGATGCACGGGTTCCCGAAGGAAGGCGAACTAGTTTCTCGCCAATTCTGCCTATGTGCTCTGACTTTGCCTTGGCAATGACTCTTTGAAGGACCTGTAGGCAGAATTTTTCTTCTTTTAAGGGCGTTGATGTTTACCCGATGGGCACCACAGAGGAAGGAATAAAATTTCCATACCTAAAGTACCACATCAGCTACAGAATCAGCAACAACGTTGGGATCGTCCGGCGAGAAGCAAACCGGGGCGGGTTTGCTCGCCGGACGATCGAGGTAGGATGCAAAGAAAGACCGCATCCTATCCCAATTGGCCGACCTATAGTGCCAAACACGGTGGCAGCCTGCAGAGTGCAACCGTGATTTCAGCGTGAGTGGCACTACACCGGACTAGACAATGGTCCGAGGAGCCAAGAGGACTTGCCAAGAAGACTTGATATCTGTTGACGCCCCTCTTGGCTCCTGTGAGAGGTCAGCAGAAGGTCCAACAGGAAGATGCATGATCCTCCACATCTGGAATCCGCGTAGCGAAGTAACCAGTTGTGTCAGACCATATGCCATGGCAAAATCATGAACAGATCTCCCGCATGATCGGTCAAACGTGAACCGATTCATTCGGCGTGGCGGGCGTTAAAATCGCCGAGGATCACGATCTCTGCGGATGGGATCTGCTGTAGCAAGGAATCTGTAGCCATTTGGACGTGTTTGATGAGTCGGTCTGTTTCGGCATTACCGCTATGTATGTATGTATGGGACCTAGAGGCACCCATAGACGCGCGGATTGTCGTCGCTGTCACGCATAGCCAAAGGATGGACAGGTCGAAACCTTCAAGACTGCCGAGGCGTCGAGAACAGATGTCCTCTCTGACGTAATTCTCGCCCGAGGCACAAAGGAGTGTTCCAATTTGTACCCCGGGCAGGAGAGATACGAAGTATCAGCCGGAGAGTACACCTGCGTCTCAGTCAGAAAGAGCAAAGCCGGCTTCGCAATCTCGAGATTGTAGTTAAGGTTCGAGTGATGTTGCAGAAGTTCGCCTTGGTCTTGTTGCTCAGCTTCCCGAGCAGTTATTGTCTTGAGCGGAATTTTGCCACCCTGTTTTATACCACCCGGCTCGAGCCGGCCCATTCGTGTAACAGCAAAAGCTGCCGCGTGGTTCTACCATTGTTATAGTAGAACATAAATATTAACAAATTCACGTATAATTCAGTTTATTACAATATATACATACACACCACACACACACACACAATTATTAAGACTAGAAGGAGAAGAACGATAGAAAATTAATAATGATATAATGTTAATAGTCCAGTAATAAAATTAACTTATGGAATAAACAGTCTTACACCACTTAGATTTAAGGATCAAATTTGTGCCAATAGATATAACATTGACATTGCCCTACCTAACCTATACTGCTACGTGAATGATGTTAGTGATGTAGTTACTTTCCTGAAAGTGATTTGGCTTATATCGATATTCAGTATATGATTATTATCATATACTGAGTTCAAGTTCAGTAAGTATATGAAATGTACTGACTGAAGAAACAGAATTGAAAAAAATATAATAAAATGAGTAAAATTCAAAATTTATTGGAAGTTGTCTTGATGTATTACGTATATCCCCGTAATTCATATAGCAACATATAATTAATTGTCTTTAATGGAAATTTATTGATTGTTAGCTAAATTATCATTTATGAAATGGAAACAAGGAAAATAATAAAAACAATAATTTTGCAATATTTTATTTTCATTGAAATAACACATATTTGTTAAAAATTATCGTTTCACACTTTAATATTAAAGTTTAGACGATAATTAATTCAGGTACTAATGTAGATCATGATATTAAGATCACTTTTATTTCAGCTTCTTTCCAAAAGTCGTGAGTATTACTAAACTACTTACTTACTTCTCTGGCTTCTTAGGGTTGCTACCTAACAAAGTTCATTCATAGGTACCACCCTATGAATGTCGTATATTCATTAATGAACAGGACTGTGATAAAATTTTATCGAAAACTTTAATATCGGTGTAGTCACAACACTATCACAGCTATTTTTATTCAAAATGTATTTACAGATAAACCTTAGTATAACGAAATAAGGTTGAATATTACTTGTGATAAAGGCAATTTGATATTTTGTCCAAGCTTAGTCAAGTTTCTATACAAAAGGAAAAATTACGTGCCTTTGGTACAAAACCGCCATTCAAAATATTTTTCTTTTACTTTCGTTTTACACTCCAATATTGCTCAAAACGGCATATTTTCGCATATATCACTTAAGCAGCGATCCGTCAGCTCGCAACAATTTAAGCCTGCGACTGACAGTCAATCACGCTCTACTGTAACTAATTCTGACTCGCCTGCCCCGCCCACTTTGGGCTTCCTCTTGTTTTTATATTCCGTGTGTTAAACTATTCACGGCGGTCGGTCGGCCGACCGAGGAACCAGTTCTACGAGCGCCTTCAATGTACGGGACTTGACAATTTATAATACTAATATAAATTATAATAAATAAGTAAGCAGTGTAGAAATAAATATATATATATATATATATATATAAATACTATAGATTGTGTATGATAAACGTAACTGTATAATGAGTTATTGATATATGTAAATAGATATTTAAATGTGTGTGTAAATAAATAGATACACCACATCACTCCCGAAAATCGTCACTACGGGCGATAAAATCAGGAAATTGTACGTTCGCCTTGACAAGTGTTGGTGCTGGATCGGTTAATTCGGACGGTTTAGGATAGTTGTCCCTTTAGGGAAGGTTGAGGATAAAAAGTAGGGATGGAATTAGGTGAGGGTCTGTCAGTATATAGGCTGGTTTAAGACGGTCTATCGATACTGTTACAGCTTTCCTTTACCCATATTTTAAATGTTTTATCCCGTGTTCGAGCACTTCGTAAGGGCCAAAATATGGAGGTTGCAATGTACCTCTTAAGGCATCGTCTCGTAAAAATACATGTGTCGAAGCTTTTAAATCTTTATGTATAAAAATGTTGTTTTACTGTGACGTGTGGCAGGTGTCAGTGATAGCTTCTGGGTGAGTTGTCGAAGGCGAGTGGTAAAATCTGATACATCGGTGCTATCAGGAGCAACCGGTCGGAAAAATTGCTCTGGGAGATGTAAGGGCTCTCCGTATACCAACTCTGCCGACGAAGCTTGAAGTTCTTCTTTATAAGAGGACCTAATACCCAACAGTACTAAAGGCAATGTCTACCCAGTTACTATCGGCGTGACACATTATTGCAACCTTAACTGCCGGTGAAACCGATCCACCATACCGTTACGCTGGGTGATACGCGGTAGTTTTCGATGTTTGAATCAATCATTTTCCTAGATACTGAAAAGGGTGGATTCAAACTGTCGTCTACAATCAGTTACTAAATCTGTTGGACATCCGAATCTGGATATCCACGATATCAGAGTCTTTCAACAGTCTCAGCTGTCATATTCACCATTGGCGAGACTTCAGGCCAGCGTGTGAAACGGTCCACGATTGTGAGGCAGTACCGATTTCCTATGATGGGCGCAGAGGGCCTATTATGTCCACATGGATAAAAACAACGTGCCTTGGGTAGATCGAACGTGCCGAAGGGATGACGCGTGGCGATGCACCTTTGCACGTTGACACGCCAGACGGTTCCGTTAACGCTCTGGGCAGTCTTTACGCATCCCAGGCCAAACGAAACGCTCCGCTACTAGTTTGGTTGACGCTCTGACGCCTGGGTGGCTGAAATTATGAAGACTATCGAAGATTTGTTTACGGAAGGGCTTTGTCACAAATGGTCTAAATAACGGTGTGCTCATGTCACAATATAGTTCCGAGCTACTGTTCGGAAGCTTAAACTGTTCTATGCGCAGTGAAAGTGATGATTCACTTCTCAAGATATCCGCTAGTTCTGCATCAGAGGCTTGGGATTTGGCAAGTAGTTCTAGATCGATTGGCATCTGCAGTTCGTCGATTCGAGACAGGTGTCAGCCACGACATTATCCTTGCCCGAAATGTGGCGGATGTCGTTCGTGAACTGCGAGATGTAATCGAGGTAGCGGTACTGACGAGGGAACAGTTGGCTTTCCTATTATGAAAGCGTAACTGAGCGGCTTATGGTCAGTATATGCTACAAAGTGCCTGGCCTCTAGCATGAGCCGAAAGTATTTTATGTTTTCATATATCGCCAAAAGCTCACGATCGTATGGTGAGTATTTCATTTGGGAAGGACTAAGCTTGCGCGAAAAGCAAGAGGTTGCCAAAAGCCATCCTTCAACTGCTGCAAAACTGCACTCATTGCCAAAACTGATGCATCTGTTACCGGAGCAAGTTTGGTGTTGCAGTCAGGGTGTGCAGTAGTGCAGCTTGGAAGGCTGTTCTTGCACTCATTGAAGGAAGATAATGCTTCCTCGATGAGATCGATAGGTTGAGACGCCTAACCGAACCGGAAAGTAAATCATTAAGCGGCAGCTTAATCCCAGCCGCATTTGGTAGAAAGCGCCTGTAAAATTAACCATGCCCAGGAATCTCCTTAGCTGGCGTACGGTTTTCGAGGTGGAAAATTTCGTATGGCCTCGACTTTGAGTTCAAAGGCTTAGAACCGGCTTCTGAGATATGGTGTCCTAAAATGACACCTCGCTAGCTCGAACACATTTTGCCGAGTTGATGAGGATACCGTATTCCTTCATTCGGTTAAAGAGCTGGTGAAGGTGGTTTCGATGTTCTGCTTCTGTTTTCGAAAAGACAAGAAATCATCGAGAAAACAGTAGCAGAAATCAAGCATCTGGTCATCTCATCAACAAACCTTTGAAAAGTTTGCCCAGTGTTGCGCAAACCGAACCCCATGAATGGGAACTCATACAGGCCAAAGGGTGTAGTAATAGCTGTTTTGCAACATCTTCCTCAAAAACGGGAATCTGATTGTAGGCTTTAACAAGGTCAATAGTTGAAAAGATCTTACAACCACAAATAGCGTGGGCAAAGTCATGAACATGAAATTAAGTCGTCGGTAATAGCCGCATAGACGCCACCCGTTATACTTTTTAGGCACCAAATGAAGGGGTGACGACCATGAACTTTCCTATGGGCGTGCTGTGCCATTGCTTAATATGATGTCAAACTCTCGTTTGGCAATCAGCAACTTATCAGGTGCCCACGAGGTGAACAAGAGATATGTGGTTCTGGTGTAGTGCGGATGTGGTGCTTAGTGTGATGTGTTGGCGTGCGCGGTGTACCCGCAGGTCTTGTGATCTCCGGATATTCATTTAGGATTGCGTGATACTTAGAATCGCCAGTCAGCACCTTGACAGATTAAGCATCACAAATAAGATTAGCAATTGAAGCTACAGACAAAGAAATAGTATTATCTATTAGGAGTTTGTTGCGAACATCTACAACAAGATTATAATATGAAAGAAAATGAACACCTGTGATAGCTTTTGTGACGTCAGCTATTATAAACTGCCATGGAAAATCTCTACGTAAGCCTAAATTAAGTTTATGATTAATATAACCATATGTGTTAATAATACTTCCATTCGCTGCTGAAAGCTGGTAGTTCGCTTTTGTCGTCCACCAGGAACTCTGTCTTCATCACGTGGTCCTTGACGAAAAGCGACTCATCGAGGCTGGGCAGTCGTCCGTCGCCATTAGCGATTGCCCACATAGTTTCCCGCCGGCTGATAGTCACAAGGCTTAACACACCACCGAGCATTGGCACCATGCTTTGAGTGGTACCAGCATAATGGATACTTCCTATAGTTGGAGTTAGACCATCTGGATCGGTTGCTGCACCTTCGGTTTAAGCGCGTGTGCTCATCTAGCTTTAGCGCGAGACGCTCCACCATTTTCTTATGCTTAGCGATTTCATTGGAAGGTTGAGCCACTGCAGCGCTGGAAGATGCGACCGCTACCTTACAGGATATTGTGATTTCTTGTATGCGGTCTGCAAGGTCAGCCAATTGCTCCAGGGAATGGGTCGGTTGGGATGCTAGTACCGTCTGAATATTGTGTGGGAGACGATTACTCCATATCGTTCTAATAAATTCTTCCGGCACGTAAGGTCCCGCTAGGTCCATCAGATGCCTAAGAAACTGTGACGGTTTCCGATCCCCGAGCTCTTCGTGCGTAAGTAACTGCTTTACCTTCTTCTCGTGAAACGCGGATAGACGCCTGATTAGCTCCGTCTTTATCTTGCTGTGGCGTTTATACGCCGGAGGATTTACGATGATATCTTTCAACGCTTTAGCATATATAATATCTAAATTTATTACTACATTGGTAAATTTTGTAGCGTCGTCACTTATATTAGAGTTCTCAAATTGACTTTCTAGTAGTGCAAACCAGATCTCCGGGTCATCTGAAGAAAATGGAGGCACCTTTATGTTAACTTTACGTGCGTCCGCCATTTTGTTACGCTCGCTTTCTGTAGGGATGCGCACACGTTGAGCACGCCAAATGGTCACTTTATCTCTCTTTTCCGTTGATCCCACGGTTTTTACTGAATCACTGCTATCACTCATTTTAGTGATCCTTAGGGGTCACCAGTGAGCTGATGGTGATAAAATGTTCGTGTAACGACTAGTCCAGGTAAATTAAATAATGTTCACAGATTCACGTATAATTCAGTTTATTACAGTATACACACACACACACACACACAATTATTAAGACTAGAAGAAGAAGAGAACGATAGGAAATTAATAATGATATAATATTGATAGTGTGTTAATAAAATTAACTTATGGCATAAACAGTCTTACACTACTTAGATTTTAAGGATCAAAACTGAGCGTTAACAATGGAGCGGTGGAGCGCAGAGCGATATGCGCTTACGCGTATAAGGTCTCGTTGCTAACTGGCAAGTACTCTGTTGAACTATGCACGGCGGCCGGTCGACCGACCGAGGAACCGATTCTACGGGAGCGCCTTCAACGTACGGGACTTGACAATATAAAATACTAATATAAATTATAATAAATAAGTAAGCAGTGTAGAGTAATATATATATATATATATATATATATATATATATATATATATATATATATATATATATATATATATATATATATATATATACTATAGATTGTGTATGATAAACGAAATTGTATAATGAGTTAATAGATATTTAAAATGTGTGTGTAAATAAATGGATACACCACAGGTTCTATCAAAATAAGTTTTACATAAATTGTTATTGTGGATAGTGACTGCTTATGTTTACGCAAACACTACACATTTAAAAAAAATAGTTTTTACGGATTTTATCGCGTGTATTAACTTATTATATATTGCCGACGTTTCGAGCACTTTACAGCACCCATGGTCACGGCGAGAACTGGATGCTGTAAAGGCTACTTAATATACGCGATAAAATCCGTAAAAACTAGTTTTATTTAATAATTGTTATTGTGGCCTAAAAACATTTATTAACTGGTTTCGGGAAATTTTAAAATCCACGTGGTAGAAGTTGCCGGCAGAAAACTAGACTTTTATAAAATGTAACAATTTTTAATATGATAGATTTGAACAAATTATGATTTTTTTTTTACTGCTGGTCATATGAAGCTCATGAGGAAGATATCCGCAGAAAGAACAAGAGCAACTGACATAGCCAAAGTAAGGAAAGTAAGGAATTAGGAAATAGGCCAATCATGTAGTTCATAAAACGGACAAACGATGGAGAAGAAAGGTCCACGAGTAGCATCCTCATACTAGCACGCGCAGATGCATGTGGTCCTGAACCGTATTTTGATGCAAATTATGTTCAGCACTGGACTTGTGATGGGCTGTAGTGATAGTTTGATAGTGATAAGTGAAAGCTCATGACAGTGGATGTCGTTTAAGGAAAAGCAAAAAATAAAATAAATTTATTTTTTAGTTTAAATAGATATGTATTGACGAGTATCGTTTTACGAGTGTATCGAATATTGTAGAAAGTTAATATTATGACTTCATATTAACCCCGTCTATACATAATAAAAAAGTCATAAAGGAAGAGGAGTTAGGAAAGAATAATGAATATCATATGACCCATATATCTGTAGAGTCAACTCTCGTAGTCGTATAAATGTAGTTATAGTTTAATGGAACAGTTGAAGTTCGGGAAGAAGAATCACCATTAAGTTAATTGAAGAAAGGTTTGCCTTATCACTGTTGCGAGCCAACGGCTGATTAATGGTTCGCCTATGTAATAATTGAATTCCTTATCTGAAAGAGTTAAGATCCGAATATTTTTGCTAGCCTTTCTTACAATTGAAATAAGGAGGTATTTTCTTTTTGGTCAAAGCAATCATTAAAAGACTGATGGTGATCCGCAAGCTGATTTAGGTTACTGTGATAACGCCCGAATATTTCAAAGGTGTTTACTTCGCAAATAGCCAAAAAGTTTATGCACAAGCATATAGGTACGCTTTGACTTATTCTACTCTTATTTAATGCAATGCTTATGATACTATAACGAGGGCTTAAAAATAATGCAAATTGCAATAATCATGATACATTTTGAGCTTAAGCTAGTAACTACTCTAATACCTAGAGTAGTTAGGTCACAGCTACGCGGTTGTATGAAGTCTTTACTAAATATATCTTGTAAGAACACCGAAGATGTCACTGGCTTGATCAATTTTAGATATAGTTAGGAAATCGTCAAGTGATCACAGCTAGATGTTCACTACAAGATACTGCAAGTCACCCCACTTCGGGTATATTAAGTAGAAGCTATATGAAAAAAGGAAGCAGTACTTTATTATACACATTTCAACTACAGTAACTTATTTGGCCGAAAACGGACCGAGTAAAACCAATATCTGTGTATAGACGAAGCCAGCAGGTTCTAAATAGGGCATGCCAGTACCCTTAAAAACAATAATACATCCATTAATTTTATTTTTGGCAAATCGGATTTATTAATATATTCATTTTTGAATTTCATTTCATAACTATAGTCATTTATAAATATTTTTTCATTCATTCATTAATTAATTACAGCTCTTCACAAGTCCACTGCTGAACATGACCTATGTTCACCAGTGGACTCCCAAGGAATGCCACAAATCACGGTCCTCAGCCTCCTGCATCCATCGACTTCCTGCATGTCTTACCAGGTCGTCAGTCCATCTAGTGGGGGGTAGCCCTACACTCAGTCTACCGGTATGAGGCTGCCACTCGAGAACCTAATGAAGCACTACTTAAATTAAGCACTAAAGCACCTAGAGCTTTCAATTAAAGAACTAATCAAATTAAAGAAAGTAAATATTTATGTAAAATAATGTCAACCTTTTATTTATTTTAATATTGTTCAGAAGATTTACAAGTTACGCGTAACACCAGCTTTGTTAAATTATTATCACGGGAAATTATCCCTCTTTTGTTATTACGGCATCTAAGCCCAAAAGAAAGATGAGCAAGCTATTAAGCGACTGCCCTTACAAAATTCACATAAAAAAGAAAAACACAAAGTCTGGAGCATACGTGACATTTGGAGAAGGTTTTAGTAACGACATTGTTTTAACCAATGGTCAGTTTAATTAAGTTGTAATTAAATACAAAAACTGCTACAAGTTTTTTGAAGTGAAACTTCTTTATCGACGTACTGGAGAAATTTAATACGGTATTAAAAAAAATGTCACATTTCCTTGTAACGTTTCACCGCCGGGGCTGCATGAGTAATAAAACAAAAAAGAATGATATGTTAAAAAGAAGTTTCACTTCGTACGTGAGTACGCAATTACACGCACTTTTTTAATATGGAAGAGATGTAAATTCCACCATGTTGTCGTGCTTTGCAGAAAGTTCCTACTAAAATGCTCGGCAGTGGACGGCCAACAATAGAGATGAGCCAACAATAGGAATTTCGAGTTTTGTCGCAGTGTACGATGGTAGAATAAGGAAGATGGAATTAATCTAAACAATTACTCGGGGCACTCTTCATATTATATGCAATAGAAAACTGTTAGAAGGACCTCTAGATCCTTTGCTCCAGCAGAGTTGTACTTTTTTTGAGTGCGCTATGTTTGCACTGGTAACTCTCTTGCTATTGCCGTGATGCAATTTTGCAGGAGCAATCAAACCCAGGCTAGGATTTGCTACACTAGGCACTACAGATGACGGAATGAAGAGTTCCATCCCTGAAGCGTTGTATTGAGATCATCCAGTGAGAAATAAATCCATCCTATGGGTAGGATAAAAAAGTCCGCATCTCATTCCAATCCGCCGACTACCGACACACATGGCAGCAGCTCACAGATCGCGCCCGCAATGACCATGTGAAATGGTACCTTACTCCGGAACAAGAACCGAGTCACTCAGTGAGGTGGGCATTTAAATCACTAAGGAGCACGATCTCTTATGACTTATAAAATAAACAATCTTGTTGAAGAATTGGTGGTTTGTAAAAGATCGTCGATATGAGAATACAACCATAGATTTAAAAAAATAAAGTTAGAAAGTAATAAAGGTACAAATCACAAAGTCTATATACATTTCTGAGAGAGTTTTATTCCCAGCAAGCGATGCGTGCCCTAATGCGTGTTGGTGGACTTCACATGTATTCGTTTTTTTTTTCAATTATGCGGGTTTGTTTTCCTTTATCGCTAACAAATTTGTAAATCAGCATTTATAATTGTATAATTAGAGCTGTTGGGGATCGAACCAAACTGTACTGCGAAATTTACAATTTACGCTGAGCGACCCTGAAGCAAAAAAAAAAAATTTAAAATAATTAAAATTTCAACCAGGAATATCAAAGAAATACATATCGTTTTGACATACGTGTTTGATATTTAAAGGTAACAAATAATTCTGTTTTTTTGCAAAGGAAAAATAAGGACTGATTTTAATATGTGGACTTAAAATTTATATTAATTTTGGAAACAGCAATGCTGTGTTAACATATTCTGTACAGTTTTTTAATCAATTTGCAAGTATCACTGGAACACCAGTTTCGCAAAAGCTAGGGTAGCTTATTTAATTAGCCAGTTTTGCCCAGGAAGTGATTGAACTGCATTTCAAAATTATAAGAAATTGTGTATATATATTTAAGTTTAATTTGTTTTTTTTACTATTATTGGGTGATTAATTTATTTGAAAATTAACTATATAACTACGCAATATTTTCAAAATTTTAATTTAATAAAAGTGCATTAAATTTGCATAAATTTTAATAAAAATCTACAGATATTTATTAATTCTAATCTTTTAATCAAAAGTTGCTGCAAATGTTATTCATATTTATACACTTGTCGTATCATCATCATCATAACAAGCTACATAATCGTAAGTCCGCAGTTTAATACACGCCTGAGTGTTCATCTGTGGGCTGAAAAATTTACTTACAATCAGATAAACTGTGTGCACGATTGGCACCATTACGTCTATAAACAAAAATGATTGCGTGTAACATATACTTGCAGTTGAAGTAAAACTTATTACTATTAATGTTAATATTTTAATATATATAATGTTTTCTTATATTTACGCGAACACTACACATTTAAATAAAACTAGTTTTACGGATTTTATCGCGTATATTAACTTATTTTATATTCCCGACGTTTCGAGTACTTTACAGCACCCATGGTCAGGGGGACTGAGGTAAAACAATCTGTTACGTTTTTTTGTTCATCGCCTTCATAATAATTATTAATACTGCTACCTTTATGAAATTTCGCAAACATAATATCTTAGAAATTCAATTGTTTTAAGCTACGTCTAATTTTGAGGTGATGCAATAAAATCGGTAACAGGTTTGGGTGCAAGATCACAGGGGCACAGCAAAACCCGAATTGTAACAGTTTATGTTTTTGTAAAATGTTGACATCAATAAAATTTGTAGGTAAAGGGTTCGAAGGGGTAGTAAAAACTAATATTTTATTGTATACGTAATCATAAATAAAGTCTATGCATTTAAAAAATGTCAAGCATTTATCACTAAACAAGAAGAAGGGATATTACCTTGTGTTAATAGAACAAAGGGTTGCATACTTAAAATTTAATAGCCGGAAAATTGGATGCGTATAATCCACTGAATCATGCGAAAATATTTTACATTTGCTCAAAGTAAATAAGCTTAAATGATGATTTGGGATGAGGATTTTCAGAGTCAAGAAGATTATGACTTTAAACCGTACAACGGCCGTGCCCTGCATTAATTATTGAAACAAGGTTTTCGGCACTGAATATGTGTGTTGAGACTTTAGTCTCTACAAAAATATACGTAAAATAATTACATTTTTATGAAACAATAAAACATATGTATGTATAAAATATTGCCTTTCGTGTGTTGGTTGGTTAAGTTCAAACTCCCCCTTTTTCGTTTCTCGAGTGTTGTAAGAGGTGGCTTTGGTAAATATCAGAAAAATCTCCATCACATGGCGGTGTTACCACCACCTGGAACATGCCTGACGGCCGCAGTTATAGGTTTATAGCAGCGACCGTCACGCATGTTCCGTGTCCAATATGTACTGTATGTGGCGGTACTGTACTGGTACAGGCGGATGCGGAGGAACTGAGGACTATTCACTGTATGTTCGGGCTAATCTTCGAAATTACTGTGGAGTTATTTGGGTTTCACGAATAGACAGACAGATTTATGTGTAGGTTTTGCTAATTTGAAGAAGAAGCTAGAAAACCTAATTTTGAGATGATATTTTTCAATTAAGTCGGAATAAATCGCGCCACTTGAGTGGTTTCATGGCAAACGCTACGTAAATCAATAAAATTATATGAAAAAAAATGCATCTAATGAAAAGTCCCTGACACTACAGAGCGGGCACGCGGTAAGCGCGTCGTGTCTCACGGCTGAAGCGCTGCTAAACATAACGAAACGTGCTCGTGACTGTCTGCTCGTAAAAACCCAATCGGCATATCAAATTGAATCTCCACACACGATATGGCGAGTGTATTCTTAGTTTGAATACGTTGGCAACATGCATTAATGGACTAAGTGTCTTAGCATAAATGTTCACTCTGAGGATTGGGATTCAAATACGGGGCCAGTATATACAAATCAGTAGTTTTATTATCTGACTACTAAACCACGCAGGCCATGCTTTATATTTATACACAAAGGACATGTACATTCATAAAAAATACATACAAAAGTGTCAAAGTTCGTTGATATGAGCTCATGTGATATGAGTGAGTACGAGAGACATTTGAAAACTTTTTCTTGTACTCTAGCGTGATCTTATATGTTAAGTTTCGGTAAATACAGTATTATTTTATGAGATAAGCTAAGTTAAATATTTTTTGAATTATTTTTAATCTTATATATTTAAATCATTTAAGTGCAGAAATGTTTCTGTTATAAACTAACTCTCTGGAAAGAAAGTAATAAATCAAATGAGTTTCATGAAAAAGTAACATCGGCTGTCGTTGATTCCAAATGTACCAGATGTTTTTCCTTATTGCGTCCGTTCACTTCTGATATAGCGGATATTAATCGTGAGATCTCTTCTTATTTGGCAGTAGTGAAACATGTTTTTGCAGACACGTCTGTATTCGAAATAAAGAAAATGAAATATATAGTGAAGAAGTTTTTGTTAAGCTTAATAAACAAAATAAAAATGTTTTTATATGTGGAGACTTTAATATCAATCTCCTAGAAGCTTCTTCCACCAATATTAAATTTAGATCATTGTTTAATCATATGGTCTTTTTAATTTATTTTTAGAGCCAACGCCTATTACTGAATGTAGTGCAACATGTATAGATAACATTTTTACAAATGTTAAGCCGTTGCATAAATGTATAATTCAAAAATGGAGTTCTGATCACTGTATACAGTTAGTTTTGTAACCTTATGTTCACAAAAAGCAAGTAGATAAAAAAATTGTGTTTGTTGCAGTAAATACATGTCGCTTGGAGAAGTTTAGAAGTAAAATAATCCAAATTTTTTGTATGGAACATTGTTTAAGCTTATTTGTAATGAATTTGATAATATTTTTACTTCTAAAATGTTCTCCTTGAACAGTCGGAAGGCATTCAATGAATGAGTGACAGTAGGAGTCCATAAGAGCAGACAAAGGTTATATGAACTTTACCATGAAAGGTCATATAATCCTAGCGTCAATTTAGGAATATGTAAAAAATATTCAACAATATTTAAAGGAGTGTGCTCCAAAGCCAAGTCTTTACATTTGAGCAACAAAATTAAGAGGGCTTCTAATAAAATTAAAATGACGTGGAGTATAATTAATAGTGAAACTGGTAAAGTCAACTCTCGCAATTCAAACTAACAGTTAAGTTTTAACAACAAATCAACTGAATCAGATCAGGATGTTGCAATGGTTTTTAAAAATATTTTACTGATATTCCGATCTTAACCACTAAGTCACTGAATTCTTCTCCTGCCGTCGCCGAATCATTACTTAAACAAAATGTAAATGCGTGTACAAAGAATTTTACATTTCATAAAATATCATCAAAAGATATTGTAAAATATTTTAAAACTATTGATATTAAGAAAACTGCAGATCTATGGGGGATTTCCGTTAAAGTAATTGCGTCTATAATAGATATAATCGTGCCTCAAACTAGCTATTATTTTTAATACTAGTATCGAATATGGTGTGATTCCTGATTTAATGAAGCATAGCAGATCTAAATAAAGGTATTACATTAATACCTTTAATTAAATCTGGTAGTACATTAGACCCCGCCAATTTTAGATCAATTTCTGTACTGCCAAAACTTAGTAAAATTTTTGAAAAAAAAATATTCTTGATCAAATGTTATTTTTTTTAAATGTAAATACTTTACTTCATAAAAATCAATTCGGTTTCACAAGGGGTCGCTTGACAACTGATACTGGTGTTGAGCTGATTAAATCTATTTTCAATGCATGGGAGAATTCACAGAATGCTTTGGTATATCCTGTGACTTATCCAAAGCTTTCGATTGTGTTCACTATGAAACATTAAGCAGGAAACTACAACACTACAGTGTAAGAAGTAATGCTCTGAAATTAATTGTTTCATATTTAAGTAACAGAACGCAAAAGTTGTCATTAATAGTATGAGCTCTTCCGGGTCGATAGTACAAAAGGGCGTACCTCAAGGCTCAATTCTCGGCCCATTTCTGTTTCTTGTATATATGTAATGACTTACCTTACATAGTAGGGCATAACCATGATATAGAATTATTTGCTGTTATAGGTACCCAGCGGTGTGCATATGTGGATATTGAGGTTTTCAGAGAAAGTTCCAGATCCTACACCTTCATTTGGTTTAGGACCATCGGTGAAAACTCTAAGCCCTTTTGGGTTTAATACTTCCGGCTGGCTGGTTTCATTTAATTGTATCTTGTACTTCTTATCGAATACAAATTGATTAGGGATCTTATCGTACTTGGCTTGTAAGATAGGAATTTTGAGTGAATTCTATCAATTATGCCTGTATGAGGGACATTATTCTTACTGCAAAGTTTTAAGGTCTTGAGTCTGATGGCAGGTAAAGTCGCTTCTTGTTGTATATGTAGATAAAGCGGGGTTAGCCCCAGCATCGCTTCTAAGGCTGCTGTTGGCGTAGTCCTTATGCAGCCTGTGGCAGCCATACATGCCAGTCTCTGGTAGCGCTGAAGCTTCTTTATAGTGGTGGTTTCATTTGTCTTGGTCCACCATACCAGAGCGCCGTATGTGATCATGGGCCGAACAGTATGTTTTTGGCGCCAGACCCCATTTTTGCCAATCATGTTTCTGCATTGCCATAAAGTTATACTAGCTTTATTGATTTTGTTTTCTATGTGTTTATTCCAGTTAAGTTTGCTGTCCAAGGTAAGACCTAAATATTTTACCTCAGAGGATAGCTGAAGTTTTTGCTGAAAAGACTTGGGAGATGATAGTTATTCAGCATTTGTTTTGTGTGAAGATTACTAGAACCGTTTTAATTGGATTAACGGTTAAGTCGTATTCCCTGCACCATCTCTCCACTATACGGAGAGTCACTTGAGTCAGGTCACACACCATGCTTGCTGTTTTTCCAGAGACCAGTATTGTAGAAGTGATTGGCATTTAATTTGCTGATGAGTTCATTAATGACCATATTCCACAGGAGAGGTGAAAGAACCCCACCTTGCAGGCAGCATTTTCTTAATCTAGATTGTTTGAAATTCACCAGCAATCTTTATTGTTCGTTACTGAGTATGTTTACTATACAGTCAATCAGTGCCGGTTCAACTTTATGTCTACTGAGTGCATCTTTTATGCTGGAAGTTCGTTCTGTCAAAAGCACCTTCTATATCTATGAAGAAACCTAGACATATCGGGTGTTTGTGAAACGCTCCCGAAAACGAAGACAAACGATAGCACTAACGATACCTGATGATGGGTCAGAAAGAATATCGATCGAGGAAAAAAAATCGTCTTTGCACAATGTTTTATTAGCTTTATTCACGCTCCATCATGTTAGTACAGCTAAACGAAACGATAGTTCATAAAAAATATCATGAAAATACTTAAACATAAAACCAGCAGTGAAACTTAAAAAAAAATCAGCTGACAATAGGATCAATATTCTCGCGGACGCCGAACTCTTACCTAGCTCGGTACGAAACAATGCATTAGGTATTATTACTCAGTCTACCCTTCCCTTTCACAGACGCGCTGCCGCCGCCCGACCGACTCGTGTCGCCTCGCGCTGTGTAATTTTAACATGTCAGCGTTGCCAATGTGTGGTGAATTCCCCAAATTGCGGGGAATTTAAAGTTGGTTGGGGATTGGTATTATGCGGGGATTTTGAAAATCGATAGCCAGGGCCAAGTCAGAACCTTTTTTCAAGAAATGTAAATACTTATCTTAACATTTTGTTAGGTTACTTATGACTATCGAATGACTCCTTTTTTTAATTATCTTCATTGCTTAATGCTTTTCATTTCTTTATTTTTAATTTAAAAAATGTTAGTTAAAAATAAATCTTATAAAATTAATTTGAAAACTGTTTCATTACTTAAAATAAAATTGAGGGAATTTGTAGGAAATCTGTTGAAGTTTTGTCCTTAAATTGGGGAATTTGACATGAATTTTCGGAATTTGACAAATTAGTGTTGGCAACGCTGCCATATTGCACCGAAATTTACATACTAAGATTTGTTTGCCGGCGACATAATAATTAGAGGCGGCAATCACTATAAAACTTGCAAGTAATTTTAATAGTTTTGACGTACCTCTTTTAAGTTCAAAATATCGGTATGATTAAATAAGGAAAATAAAGTAAAAGAATTATTTTTTATTAATTCTGATAGATTAATTAACTGTCGATCATAATTGCAATTGATTTTAACTATTAAATTATTCAGTACCATTTCATTTCTATTTTCTTGTACAAAATCAAAGATAACGATGAAATAGTGTTTATAATTGTGTGACTACTGACTAGTGAGTACAAAAATGATGTTGAAATTAATCTGTCAATCTCACCGGTCCACATCGGTCTCCCCGTGATAATTTTTAGACCCCGCCAAAGAGTAGTAATATTTAGAACCCGTCAGAACCAAAGAGTATATAATCACTACGTTTACTCAAAACAATAGATAAAGTGCTCAGAACAATTCTTTTTACATGTTATTTATAAGAATTATACATCTAAAGTTCTAAAATTTAATTAGAATTAGTTCCGTTAAAAAGTTAGCGCAAAGCGCGTAGGTATGTTCTACTAGCGCCTAAAAATCAAGATTCAACGTTTTGTCGCATAAAATCGTATCTAACAATCATATTGAACATATAAATTATATAAAAGCACATTATCAGAAAGATCAATGATTGTTGAAGTTATTAATATATTTTAAATCGATTAATTGCTATTTTACATAAAAAGTGGCTTTAGTGGTTTATGGTGTAGATTTATCAAGTCCGCATGGAGTGGTAAACACGATAACTTTTGAAAATATCAATTGTTTAACTCAATCTATTTTTAATCTCTTCATCTATCATGTGGGAAGCCATGTTATGTAAATGGCAGTTTAATTTTATTTTGTTTAGTTATAATTAATTTTTTCGGCCGCGAAATCTCGAAATTTTGGGTGTGTTAGCAGCCATGTATTAATTATTTTACTAAATACACTTTGCTCTGCCTTACTACGCGCTCGGCCGCCGTCGTGAATGGATTGCTGTATCGTTTGCTGACAGCAGCGGTAATAGGCAACAAAAATATCGATCGCTGTAGAAATACAAAATATTCCAAAACCAAATTTGATACATACTTGACCACGGTTATTATTTTATAATCACAGATTTTTATTATAACATATTGTCGCTAAAAGTACGTAAGGTTTATATATAAATATACTTATACGTACCGGCAGGCAAAATGTTGGGCGTCCCCTACTAGATGGAGTGGACGACCTGGTAAGACATGCAGGAAGTCAATGGATGCAGGTGGCTCGTGACCGTGCTTTGTGGCATTCCTTGGGGGAGGCCTATGTTCAGCAGTGGACTTGTGAAGGGCTGTAATGATGATGATGATGATGATACGTCTTGGACTTTATGGAGTAATCTGAAGGTGTACTTCGGTGAATGCTACTGGAACTCCTCGAAGAGTAGAACTAGGTGTGCCGAGTTTGGCCTCGTTTTGTTAGTTATGAATAAACCTTACCTCCGGACTTGATGGAGTGACTTGAAGGTGTACTTCGGTGACTGCTACTGGAACTCTTTGACGAATAGAACTACAATATACTTTTTTTAAATTTTTTCACGATCATGTGAGCATCTTTTTTAAATTATAGAGGAGAGTATTATTCACGTTTGGTTGGGATATGGAAATATATATAAATATAAAATAAAGATAAATACTAATTTATTTTGCCATGATACTATATATCGCCATATAAGGTTTCATGCTAAAGACACCCTGCAGGTGTAATATGACTGTTGAACGGTTTTCAGAATACCAACATAAAAACCAGCAATTAGCTGCTGTGTTTCGTATGGTAAGTGATGAGAACCCGAAACCCTGTTTACTGGAAACAAGGCATTCGATTGTAGTTCCAAAGGATAAAAATGCATCAGAAATTTGATTTTAAATCGAGGATAGATGTAGGTGACTTTCTAGACTGGTCCATGCCACAACATCCACTTACCACCAGATGGACTGTGCGCTTGTTTGTCACCTTTACTTATTTGAAAAGTTTTGAATTATTTTTAAATATTGTAAAGTATTTGATGATAAGTGGTGATGTAGCCGAAGATGGAAAAGTGCACTTACTTAGCCAAACAAATTATTCACTCTTGCCTTGAAGACACCAACATTGTAATGGAATGGAAAGACAGATCCTGGAAAATTATTTCTTTCTTTTGCTGTACATTTTGAATAAAATTCACCATTGCACTCTACCTCTAACGAGTTATTAACTTGCAGTCAACAAAGACCTTTTTGCTTCGTTATTCGACCTATAGTTTCCATTTGGGTAACCCGATATCATCATTCATTTTCATCATTAGAGCCCTTCATAAGTCCACTGCTGAACATAGGCCTCCCCCTAAGATGCCACAAAACGCGGTCCTGAGCTAACTGCATCCAACGACTTCCCACATGTCTTACCAGGTCGTGACTCTATCTAGTAGGGAGTGGTAATCTGCCAAGCGTGGCAAATATGACTAACATGAGCAACGATGCAAAAAAACTGGTAACTCGACATTTTACTGATTTTTCTGCCACATACTGTTCCAATTGTTTTTAGGCCGAACATTGATGGCATTGAACTCACTAATATCGCAGAGCAGACAATATAGAGGGAATACCTAGCTTTTTATACTTTATTGTGGTTTCCTTTCTCCGATTTCTATAGTCTTTTTTACTAGATTTTAGAATTTTATCCTGGTCTTTCTTTTTTACTACTAGTTAGTCCTCCTCCCTTTTAATTAATATACGAGCTTGTGAAACCGTGCAGTTTTTTTCTTTTCTTATAACGGTTTTGTGTGCCTAAGTTGGATAAAATAATTTATTATGCTGAAAATCGCAATCTACATCTGTTATTTAGTATCGCAATATTTAAAGTTAAACGAAGTTAAATAAGAGAAGTGAAAACAGAGCACTAGTGAAATCTTGTTTCGTTATTTAACTTATTTTGGAACAGACAACCGAACTGATTGTATCTCATTGTTCTTCAACTAAACTGACTTTAAAATCCGCTCAAACATAAATTTTGTAAAGGCTTAAATTAAGTAAGTAAGTGAATGTGTATAAAATTATTTAATTAATCTCAGCGAATTTTTCGAAATATTTTAAATGCAAGCCGTAATTAAATTTTTAAGTGTGTAAAATTTTAAAATTTTAAGTGCTTGCGAGGAGTGTAGAGTGACTAACTAGCGTAAGTCGATAGATGCAGGTGGCTCAGGACCGTGTTTTGGGGTTTACTTGTGATGGGCTGTAATGACGATGATGATTCAACAAATTAAAAATAACATAATATGTAATGTAGTTAATAGATATCTTTTATCTGATGATTAAACAACCAGTCCTTAGTAAGGCACATTTAACAGTTAGAGAACGCAGTAACTATATAACTATATATTAAAGAGACTACTACATATCGAATTACTATTTAGTTACTTTATAATTAATATATATTTAATATTAAATATATAGTAAATAATAAAATAATTAGAACTTTCTTCCAATTTCATCATTCAATACTGCAATTTGGCAGCAGGAATGGGTCGATTCGACCACATGGGTGGCAAAGACCATATTCGAAAAAAATACTAGCGTAAAAATAGTAGCTTATTGCTATTGTGTTTCACATGATGTGTGATACAAATCAGAGACCCTATTTACTGATAATGCAGCATTCCATTTTAGTCCCTATGGGCAATAACGCATCCGTAACTTGATTCTTAATCAAGGATAGATGAAAATGTGCATAAGCCACAGCATCTACTTACGATAAGACATTTTGTAATATAGAATATATTATGCTGTAAAAATTGTTTGGAAAAATCTGTAAAAAGTATGTTTGCGGCTTGTATCTAACGACTCCTGATAACTTATTATTTTAAAAATCAACTGCAAAATTTCCGTGAACACTTACAACTACAGGGGTCAGCTTTCAGGTTTCTGTCATGTACAGTGAACATTTGCGATTAATTGAAGATGTTAAAAATTAATAAGCTAAGATCCGCTTAAAAAATAAAAATTAAGTGTATTACCTAGTTTGAAGAGCAACTCACGCTCTCTAGCCCTCCACTCAGAGGGAGGCATTTTTAACATCTTTAATATAATGGATTTTTTCAAAGTAAAGCCTGGTTCTATTAATTACGATCAATGATGAATAATTCAACAGGAAACAGCCTCTTTCAACTGATGTTGAGCACTGTTCCTTTTTTTATTTTATTTTTATACATGGTAGAGCCATGCCGTAGCTATATTATAGTTGTAGCACGAATGGGTTGACGCGACCGTGGAAGGACCACGCTCTTACAGAATACTGCTGTGTTCCGGTCTGAAGAGTAAAGCCAGGATAATTACAGACTGAACATTCCATCTTGGTCCTCAGAGGTGGCATCTGTAGCCTCCAATTTTATTTGGAGTTAGTTGCAAGTGTCCATGGACTGCAGTAGCCACTTACCATCAGGTAGACGTTTAGCTAGTTTGTTACTTCAGATTAATAAAAACATAAGAGATAGTGAAATTTATTCAAATGATATTTTCATTTTCAAGTGATTCTTGATTTTTGTAATTATAATGCAGTTTGAAGAAAAACGGCTGCCTTTTTCTTATTTATAGTATAAAAGTGACTAACAAGCAGATAGTCTACCTGATGGTGAGTAGATACTGTGGTCCATAGACATCTACATCTGTCTTTGATTGAGAAGCAAAATGCAGATCCGTATTCCCCCATGAGGACTAAGATGGATTGCCTCGTTTCCAGTAGAAAGTTTCTCCGGTTGTCTACACTTATCATACGAAACACAGCAGCTTTAAGCTGCTATTTGATGCTGGTACTCTGTGAGTGCATGGTCCTAAGCCTATATAGCTGCAGCATTGCTCTACCACGTGTGAAATTTTTTTTGCTCGATATACGTCTCAAATGAGCCCTTTTTTGAAAAATCTTAAATTTAATTTTATAGTGTTTATATTTTTTTAAATAAAATTTTTGATTTCGTTACATTTTGCATTTTCCTTCCAATACCCAATTTTATTTCGCTATCATATATAGGTACATGTTAATTATGAATAGGTACTCATACAAGTTGTTCAGAGTTCAAGTTATGAATAACACATTTTGCCAGTGTGATAAAATTAGCTAAACTCTCAAACAACTCCTTTATTTCTTGTTAAATGATGCGTTGCGGTTGCTAAGAAATTTCATTTAAATTTTGGCTAAGTCCACAAGCTGTGTGTAGGTTATAATTACAGTTGATCTGCAGTGCAAGTGATTTACACTTTTTTATGTAATATATGTATATAATATAATTAATATAATTTTTATAAGAGAACTTGCAAGGATTAATCAAGATGTTATGATAAAAAGTGAAGATAAGAAGGATGCATGGTCCTCGAATACATTACGATAAACTAGACGTGACTTTATTTATTACATGTATTGCTTTGGTTTTAAAGCTCTAGTAGTGTGAGGGGAAATACAAACTTTTTCTTTTTTTATAGAATAAAATGTGACAAACGGCCACACTGTCCATCTGATGATAAGTTGATGATGGTGCTCATATGCACCTTTTTAAGAACTTAATTAAGAATCAAAATAATGATGCGTTGTCACCCCTGAATACTAAGATAGAATGGTTCGTTATTAATAAAAAAAGGTCTCCGGTTGTCTACATTAACCATACGAAACGCAGCAGCATTGAGCTGCTATTTTACATTGGTTCTGTGAGAGCGTGACATTTCCACTGTCGAGCTGACCCGTTCGTGCTGTAACACACCTGGCTCTGCCACTTTAAAAAGTCACCTGCTGCTAAGCGACAGGAAACGGAAATGACGACGGTATAATGACAGAACATTTTTCAGTTATTGTTTAACAGTTCGTTTAAAGCTTAAGCACTTAAAAGGGTAGATTTGGATTATGTTAGTCATAAGAGAAGATGAATTGCATTTTCCAAATGTTTTCCAGTTGCTTTAGTGGAGTCAACCACATAGCCAAAATCAGAGTTAAATAAAAAAAGTCTAAATTTCCTGTACCTATTTGTTTGTTAGCTTGTTCTAGTTGTCGTATGTCTCTAAGAACTGATTTTTCAAACCTCAGATAAAATTTTTTCATAGTATGAAATACAACATAAACAAATCAAAAATTACAATGGTATGAATAAAATAGTTTAATTGTTTTACTTTTATATTCAGTCAGTTTTATGATTTGTTCGATGGATAACTTTTATATGATAAAAAAATCTAACGTTGCGGAATCAATCAGGATAGAAAATGGAAAAACTTTAAATCGACATAGGTATATAATCGTAGCATTGTCATATAAACACTTAAGCGACAGTAAATCTGTGTGATGAGTATTAAGAATGTAGTACTTACCTAATATCCAAAATATAACTAAAATGAAACCATGGAACCCACTTATTAGAGCCAGACATAGGTTATTATCTACAGCAACATTACCACTTATATTTATACATCATCACGGATATAAGTTAAGCACTAGCTTATAAAATGTAATACTAGCATATATAATTTAAAATTAAAAATTTGTACTACCGACTTCAATATAAATTATTAAGAATAACTTAAAAACTATTTGTCAGACCTTGATCAAATTTATATGGGATCACATGAGAAGCACCAACTTTCAAATAAAGAAAGATTCATCGAAATCGGTTCACCCATAAAAAAGTTATAAGGTAACAAACATATAAAAAAAACATACAGTCAAATTAAGTACCGTCTCCTTTTTGAATTCGGTAGAAAAATAAATCATCTCTTTTTCTTTATAATTAAGAGAAGTAGATTTATTTATTTGAACGCAATATTAATTAATGTAAAGATGTAATAAGCTATACATATGAATTTGTCGTGTTCAGTTTGCAACCAGTATATCATTTAAATATTGAATTCACGATTTGATGCTGAACACGTTTCACAGATTTGAAACTTTCGAGATAACAAACTTTCTTAACGTAAAACTTTCTTCTTATAAACTGCTTGAAAATTTATATAGTAGTATAAAAAGATGTAAAGATACAGTTTTATTCAGTTTCTTAAGATCGTGTGGTGGTGGCGTGAGAGATTTGATGTCGTGAATATTGTGAGAGGCGACTTTGCGACCGATAGATGGTGATAATATATATATGTGTGTATGTGGTGTGTGTGTGTTTGTATAATACATATATAATATATATCTCGTTTACGATAGTGTAAGTACCTAGACCAGCGCAAGGCAGCAGCGTTAAGACCGGGGGCTTGCAAGTATATACCATTCACATGCATCCTAGACTTGAAGGCCTTTGAAGAGGCTGTGAACAAAGCACTTTCAGAGTGGATGAAGGGTACTCGACGGTGCCATGACGACTAACACCAGTTATACTTAGAGTTACGTTCTCTTCATAAATCTTTTGCTTCTTCATTTTGATTACCTGCATATTCAATGGCACAGTTGTTGAAAGATACTAACTCGAATCAAATCCAACAGTGTAGGTAGCCCTAACCATAACCTGTCATCTCTGAGGACTAAGATGGAATGCGTCACAGCATGTAATGATATTGGCCCTCGATGCTCACCAGACCGGACCACACACTAATGCAAGCACTGCTATTTGAGGGCAGAAATAGGTATGATGGAGGCACCTACCCGGGTGGTATCCTTGGCAGAAAGTAGAATTGTAGCCATGCCTTGATGGATGGAGCCCTACCACCTAGAAGTATTGCTACACAACATGCATTGAAACGTTATCATTGCAAGTTTTTGTTGTTCTTTTAGCCACTTAAAACCATCCGACAATTTGCGTTGATATGGATTACAAATGGCCAATAATACATTTATTTTTAGTCAACCTAGACGAACCTTCAAATCACAAAGTTTCTAGGCTTGTTATATAAGACAAATATTAGTTTTCTTAACTCTTAACAAAACAATCGCTCCTTAAATCAAATTTGTGTAGGTCGAGTGAACTTAGGGTAAAGTGAACCGACACCTTTTAAGCCTCTTACCTTATACCTTCATAAGCTGATTTGCCTTAGAGTGTTATATATACTCGTACAGCGTACGATATGGTTCATGAACTTTCTTGTGAATTTTAAAACAACCTTTTTGCTCAAACGTTGTTTAGAAAAAAATAATACCTTAGTTCTTTTATTGACAGAAAATTTTTCTAAACCGTGTAAGATAAGATATATAGATATAAAGCGTATAAAGATATTTATTAAATGATCATAATTATTATTGATAATTAAAAAACAGTTGTTTATGGCTGAAGTTTAATTTTAATATTTAATAATAAATCGAAACAAAAGAGAACATTCCACGTAAATGACAAATTATACTTATTAGTTACGTTACGTCTACGTTGAATTATTATTAAATGATAATTTCTCCAAAAAAAATCTAGTTATTTGATCAACAACATATTATATATATATTTTGTGCAAAATTAATATAAATATTACATTATTATATAAACGAACTAATTATCCCTAAAACATTTTGTCGTTAGTTAAAAGCGGTCCACTGCTGTTAATAGAGTCCTTAGAAGGGCTTTAAATATATTACAAGAAACCTTGCAACCTAATACTGCGTTTTGCAAACAAAATATTTTCATTGGGAATATCAAGCTAGCACCAGCAGCTCATAACATTGCTTATTAGAAAGTAGCATTGAGGTCATGGTGATAAGTACACTATGAGAAGCCTATTCATGCAAAACTTGAAGTAACCCAATCATTTCGGAACAGAAAGCTTGAAACTACGTCAGTTGGTAGGTTATTGACGAAAAGAACGATAGCTGATTTGTGGAAAGAAAACTTCAATTACTTATTGCCATCATTTTCAAGAACTCTTTTTTTAGGGTTTCGTAGTTACACAACAAGAAACCCTTATAATTTCGCCATGTCGGTCCATCCGTCCGCGGTTTTACTCTGAGACCCTAGGTACTACAAATCTGTAATTTAGCATAGTTATAGATATTAATCACGCCTACAAAACTGCGAAATAAAATATTAATAAAACATTTTCATAGTAAATGGAGGATGATTTTTTTTACCCGTCTATTCCATCGTGTGGGGTGTCATTGGATAGGTCTTACAAAAACACTGGGGGTTTGGAACAACAAATTTTCAATTCAAGGGTCCGTTTGCGAAATATTTAGCTTTCAATTGGTATTTTTCATTAGAGTCATGTGTCCGCCTCCCTCTACCAACTAAACCGCTGTTTTTGGAAATGTGAAAAGTATACACAACAGTAGTATATAATATAATGAAGTTAAAAGGAAAACTATCACAGCTATGTATAATTAAGAAGTTAACGATTATTAGTTGACGAACTTATAAAATGCACTTGGATTAGTGAAAATTTCGTTACAACTCCATAGAAAATGACCTAAAACTAGCTGCATTATAACTTTATAATGTTATTGTAAACTTTAAAAAATAAACATTTTATGAAGAAAACGACTTATATGCATTACTACTATAGCTTTACTTTTTCCTATGCGGGATAGACAGGGAGGATCTTTCTTACTTACTTACTACATTCACTTATTTTTTAGTTGGTAGATATTGGAGCCGTGGTAGCTCAGATGGTTAGCGCTCGCTGTAAGTTACACAGTACGCTAGCAACCGGGTTCGATCCCGCCGGCACCAATGAAATTGTTTATTGCAATTTTAAGTGCTGATTTACCACGTGCTCGGCGGTGAAGGAAAACATCGTGACGAAACCTGCATGTCTGAGAAATCAAAAATCATACATCATACATCCATATAGCCTCATACAGAATCTTTCGTGAAAGTTCGTTACGGTCATACATATGTATATCTTAGGGTTGCACTGCCGGGAATATATAAATGGATAGTCAAGTATGATCATCTTTGTACTTATTTGGCATGTGAATGATTTGATGTAAATTGTATTATTTTCAAAATCAAAAAGTTTTTGGAACGAAGTTCCTTATCGCACGATACGAATTTGACGGATGAGGGCTAGGCGAGAAAAAGTGAAAGATTTTTCCGTCACGACCCCTTTCTATAGTGCAAGTGAGATGGAATAACATCCATCTCCCTTGCACTTTTTCTTATTTAGCCATGAAAGAAATATTATTTTAAATGACGCTTCATTTTAGTAGACGCTAGTAATTAATTTATTTGTATTTGTTAATCAATTATATAATACGTTTATCAATAATAATATACTACGAAAGGAACTTTGTTCCAAACGAGTGTTCCACGACACTCACACATGTTTTTTAACCTTTTTTTGAATGCCACTCCCTATAAGTCTGATTTGAAAATAAGTTCTTAGGAATACAATAAAAATTGTGGAGAACAATGTAGCAATGTTCATATATATTATCATTTTATATTTCACTACTAAACAACCTTTTATTTTATAGCTAAGATATTATTATTATTCTATCATATAATTAAATAAAATTAATAAGGATTACCCAATTTGTTTTATTTTATATTTAAATACTAGCTGTTTTCCGCAACTTCTTTCGCGTGGAATTTATTACGATTGGATTTCATGGGTTTTAATTTATTTGAACGGAACCCTAATTCTTTTTCTTAATTAAAAGTTCAAAACTAAAGTAGCCTAAGTCCCTATAATATCAGCTATCTGCCAGTGAAAGTTTTGTCAAAATCGGTTCAGCAATTTCGGAGTTTAGCCGGAACAAACCGACAGACAGACAAAAATGTTAAAAATTGTTTTTTTTTTATAAGTACCGTATATACTTTCATATTATGCATTTAGTAAAGTCACTTTAATTTTATTTATTTCTATAGATTTTGAAGCTATTTGAAAAGTTTATTGTCTTTGTTTTTAATAATACTAGATTTAGAACTAGGGCTCTTATTGTTATTTGGGAACTGAAGTGTATATTGGGAATATATAATAACTAAGAATGGTCTCGACATTTTGTATCAAAATAAAATGTTATCTATACATATAATAAATCTGTAGAAAAGTCGTGTCTGTAATTCTAATATACTCTTGAAAAAACAAGTCCAGGGGACTAAATAAAGGGTACTGGAGCCTAATTAGTGGTTTTTAGAATTTTTGTCTGTCTGTGTATTATCGATTCACGCAAAAACTACTAGACTTATTTCCATTAAATTTTAAATGTAGGTAGTTAGTAACCCGGGGCAACTTATAGGCTACTTTTTATCCTATTACGGAACTTAAAAAAGAAGGTTAAGTATTTTTCTTACTTTAGATGTAAATTTTCTATTATATATGATTATGTTAGTTAATAGGCGGGATAACGGGTGTTTTTTCAAATAAATATCATATTTGTAAATAAAGTTAAAAATTTGTTTTAACCTTGCATATCAATTTTAAACTCCGCTGACGATATGGGATTTAATTATCAAAACAGCGCCATCTATCATCAAATGAATAAAGCCTACATTTTGCATTTAGTAACTAATAAATTAAATAATACACATAAATTACATTTATATGTTTAAATAATTAGATTTATAAAATTATTTAAAAATTCTAACGTTTAATTTAATCGTTATTTCATTTTAAAAGTGTAATAATTAAAATTTAAAAAATAATAGCTAATAGTGACATCTATCAAACGTATGAAAATTGATATTTTTTTGAACTAAAAACATATCAATTTTCATACGGCATAGGTTTCAATTTACCAACTTCATATGTTATCTGATGTAAATAATTGAAAATTAAGTGCACTGTGAGATTTTATCTCTATTTGATGGAATAGCTTGTGGCATCGTTGGGTTTCTAATTACTAGGTAGATATGGTCAACAATCGTACAAAAGCTTTTTTTCAGTTTTTATGATTTTTATTTAAGCAAATACGAGAGCTGTTTAACTCGCCGTGAGATTTCACCACGGCAAGAGAGCAAAACGTGTACGAGTCCTTAGAGGACAAATGAATCGGTTATATGAAATTTCACGTGCTAACTTACCACGTATCTAGCGAAGTGGTAAAGAATAACTTCGTGGACAAACCTAAATGTCTAAATAGTTAAAAAAAGTCATAGAAATGTGAGAACTGTTAATACGCATTGAAGGATTGCGGCATACTCTTTTCTGCCCACAAAATACTATAGGTAATGAGAAGTCCTGTGCACAGTAGTGAGACATATATAAGCGGCTGCTTTAGTTTTCATACCTTTAATGAGACTTATAAATCAGTTTGTCATTTAAGTTTTTTGTATTTTTGAGTTTTCGTATTATCAGGTAAATAAGATTTTTGTGACAGTCCTGGTTTCATAGCTCACATGAGGTATGTAAATGAACAGGCTGTTGCGAAAAAATACGACGGTAATCAAACTGATCCAAACGTAAATTTCATAGTACATAAGCATTAAAGAACCCATAGAAACGGGGGAGGGGGGGGTGAGTTGTTTAACGTCCTGATGTCATAGTTTACGAAGACTACAATCAAATTTTAACTAATAATGTTTGGTCCGATCTACGCAGGACGAGCTTACAGTATCTTAAAGTCTTGCAGTAGTATGCTTGGGTTTGGATTTAATTTTACTAATTATGGGATCCCAAGTACGATGGTAGCACCCAGCCATCTTCTCTATTGAAGTTAGGATGTTTTTAATTTAAATAGCTTCGTTAAAACATAATATTATCTTAATATATTAAGCTCATGCAAAAATAAATAGATTCTTCGCGATAAAATATACATTTTGAACGAAAAATCTGTACAATTTAAGAATTTAAGAATATTTTAATGGGAAAAGTAAAATAGATATCGTTTATCGAAGCTCCTAATGGAGTCTCAGCTTCCGCAAAGAAGATTTTCAGGATAGGTGTGAAATACAATACTAGTTTTATCGATAACTTTTATAACAAATTCAATAAGTTTTTGTCCATCAAGTTTCGAATGAATGCACTGTTAAAATTTCAATGAAAATTGCTTATATTGAATATTTCGCATAACTATTAAACTTTCTGAATAAATATTCCATTCGTGTGAAAACGCTAAAAATATTAAATTAAATCAATGACTACTTTTAGAAAATGCATTATTGTATTATATCAAAAGTCTGAAAAGACACTAGTTAAACAATCGAAATGTTCATATTTATGACTAACGTGCGAAAGCCTTTAGGAGGAGCCTTCGCAGAGTCTATTTTTCCTAATGATTACTTATTTAGAGGCGAAACACGTGTCTTACTATCGACGGCGGTGTGAGTTTCCTTGTGTAGTGGTTACAGTGGAGTCGGGAGTACTGATGGTATTTTAGTGATGGCAGTGATAAGGCACGTAAATGTGGAAGGAATGTATAGGTTCTCTGCAAACTAGTTAATACGTGCATTTTATTTTCCACGCGAATCTTAGGTAATTAAATTTCTCGGATTTAATTAAAATTGTAAGATTAACTTTTTATAGTAGTTGGCCGTGTTTAAGCAAAAAATTATCCAACCCACGGTTAAATCCACGACGCTAAGCAACAAAACTAACAAAATTTATCTGTATGAGGTCTGGGTATTCTTTCATTAATAAATAAAATAAAAATTATGCGTCGTATTTACTTTGAAGAGCTCTTTTACAAAAAGAAGACACATCATATTACACATCTTTAGGAGTTGCGCCTGATTCTCTTAATAATATTACAACACTTCATTATAACATATGCATTATTATGTGATTGTATAGACTACTTTTACTCTTAGACTACTTTTTATATATTATGTAATAATAAAATAAAATAAAATAGCCTTTTTATTCCTCATTAATTACACTTAATAAATTTGTTACAAAATCAGTTTAATAATTGTAAGTACATGCATTATTATAATATTAGAAGTACATTCAATTGGAAATTTCATTTTACATTTAATTTGCTTATTTAGATAATTTAATTTTATATAAAACAATTTTGATTTTAATTTCACAAATTTATATTGTTAGTATTTTCTTTAACAGTTTTTTTTTAAATAAGTTTAAATTTTTATAATCAATTTAGATATAATTAATTTATCATAAATTCATAATAATTTTTTTAGTACATATTTATTATTATAAGTGTATATGTATATATATATTTATTTATTTTATTATCATGTCTGTTATTTGAGGACCCCTCTTCGGGTAAGGCCTCCTCCAGAGCGTCCCATACCTGTCTGTCCTGTGCCTTGTTCATCCAGTTTTTCCCGCTGTAGTCATCACTTCGTCTACCCATCTTTCATTTGGCCTGCCTTTTGCACGTGTTCAGCTGGTCCTTGCCACTCTGTCACCAATTTTGTCCATCTTTGGTCTGGAATGCGTGCTAAATGTCCTGCCATCGCCATTTCAACCTTTGACCGTGATAGAGAACGTCTATCACTTCTGTTTTGTTCCTTAATTCAGAGTTCCTTACTCTGTCTTTCAATTTATGTTAAAATTGTCCTTTCCATTTGTCTTTGACATTTCGCGATCTTGTCATTGTTGTGTTTATTAAATATCCAGGTTTGGCATCCATAAGAAGGCAGGGCAGTATACAAGTCTATTATCTTCTTTTGAGATGTATAGGTAGAGTCGATTTTAGGATCTCCTTGTAGGTCCAGAATTTGCCCCAACTTGTTATTATTCTTCTTTGGATTTCGTCAACGTGTCTCGTTCTTTTGAATGATATTAATTTACCGAGATACACATATTCGTCTACATATTCTAATGGAATGTTGTTCACAATTATAGGTATTTGGGCTCTATTCGTCATTACTTTGGTTTTAATAGTGTTTAGTTCTAGGCCTACATTCTGACTGGCGTTATTTAGATCGTTTACCATCGACTCTATCTGTTTTGCCGACTCGGAAAATATTACTATATCATCTGCAAATCTAAGATGACTGAGGTAATTTCCTTTTATATTAATACCCTTATTTATCCATTTTAAGCCTTGAATGATGTGTTCCAATACTGCTATAAAGATTTTTGGTGAAAGTGGATCTCCCTGTTTCACTCCTCTTTTTATTGGGAAGGCGGGGCCGGTTCGATCTAATTTGACTCTACTAGTGCTCTCGTGGTAGATGTTTTTTAGGATGTTTATGTATTGTTGGGGAATATTTTGGTTTTCTAGAGCTTTCCAAATGCTGTTGTGTGAGATAGAGTCGAAAGCTTTAGCAAAGTCGATAAACACCAAAAATAGTGGTTTTCTAAATTCATTATATTTTTCTATTACTTGTTCTACAACGTGAATATGATCGATGGTACAGTATCCCTTACGAAAGCCGGCTTGTTCAATAGGTTGATATTTTTCGATAGCTGGACTCAATCTTTCTTCTAGGCAAGAAGCAAAAAGCTTATAAACGGTTGGTAGTAAGCTAATAGGCCTATAATTTCCAACATCTGTGGGATCTCCTTTCTTGTATAGTAGTATAATATCAGTTGCCAACCAGCTTTTCGGTAGCTTTTGCGTTTCAAGAATTTTGTTGAACAGATATGTAAATGGGGTTGCTAATACCTGTTTAGCTGTTTTAATTGCCTCGTTTGAGATATTGTCTGGTCCGGGACTTTTATGGTTTTAAGTTTTCAATTTTCATCACCGGATCACCGCCTCCTTTGGGTTTAGTTCCATTTTTTATAAGATTCCACAGCAGTTGATGATGTATCGCTATATAGTTTTGATAGAAGGTCGTGGCGATGTTCACTATATCTGTCCTTGACTGAGTCTTTGATGTTGGAGTTTGCTTAAGGCACATAATCCAACGTTTGCTGGTATTTAATTGTCTGTATGCTCTTTTGTGCATCCTGTTATAATTATATGTTTGCTTATTAACTCTAACCTGTGTTATTTGTAGTCTTTCTTTATTTCTTTATGTGTTTTTATATAATATTTTTAGCTCCTCTTTATCTTCATGTGTCAATGGTCTTTTATTTTGCAAATGATGACGTCTTTTATAAGCAACTTTGTTTCTTCTCTCAACATCTTTTGTCGTGTATTCATTTTAATTTTGTTTTGCCAGACAGCTTTTTATGTTGTTCTCTATTTTATTGTAGTAATTATCTACAATTTCATTTTCTTGGTAGAGCAAATTACATTTTTAGATTCTTTACATATATGTCTATTTTTTTGTGATGTTAATATGCTAGGTGTATTGCAGTATTTTGCCCTGCTACTAGATTTTAATTTTGCTATTTTTATTGTGCTTCTCACCATCCTGTAGTCACTGGGATAGTTGAGGTTATTAATAATTTCTATATTTGTAAATTGTTTGTAATGGGCATTTGAGAGAATATAATCGATCTCGTTTTTTGTCTTCTTGTCAGGAGATATCCAGGTCCACTTTGTTTTCAAATTTTTCTTAAATAATGTGTTAATTATTGTGAGTTTGTTTTGGTACGCGAATTCGATTAATTGTTGGCCTCTACTATTTCTTTTTCCATAACCGAATTTACCTGTGATAAGTTTCTCTACCTCATAAGTAGAGCCTATTTTTGAATTAAAATCGCCCATCACAATAACAAACTTATTTGTTAGCTGACATGCATCATTTACTTGTCTATAGAATGTTTTGACTATTTCCTGTTTTGCTTCTCCAGTTGGAGCATATATTTGAATAAGAGAAATTTTCAAATAACCAAATTTCATGTTGAGCAAGCATACTCTATCCGAAATACCAATAAAACTCTCTATATTTGTTTTGAACTTCTTTTTTACTAGAAAGCCAACTCCACGTTGCCCAGTATTCTCCCCTGTGTAGCAGAAGATATGTTCAGGGTCTTCTGTTATTATTGTTCCCGATCTTCTAATCTCTGCTAACCCGATAATATCGTATTTAAGGTGATTGATTGCCTCTTTAAATTCTATCATTCTTTCATCTGATAATAATGACCTTGCGTTATAGGTACATACATATTTTTTTGCTCTGGAGGTTGTAGTCGTATTTTTCCGCGGTGACAAGCCGTATTGGATTTTGTATAGAGGTAGTCACGAATTGCTATTCAGAGTTATTTTTATTGTGTGGCATAGAAGCGTTATCTCTTGATGATTTCGTAATATATTGATTCAAATTTACCTTGTTTCGCTTTGGTATTTGTTTAGTGAATTTATTTTGATCTTCTAATGAAGTATGCTCTTCTGGGGATGTGGACAGATTTCTTTTGTTACTAGGTTGATATGTGCTGTTTGTCTGTTCTCGTTTTTTTTTTTAAATCACAATTTTGTCGTATTTTAATATAGCTCTTTCTCCTTGTTCAATCCTTTGTTTGAGTTCTGGAATCAGTAGTTTTCTAATTTTTAATATTTTTGGAGTAAAATCTTCTTTAATATAATATAAGGTTTTTTCAAGAGTTCGACGGTTTTTTAACAATTCGATTTTTTTACTCATAGTTGTAAGGGTTATAACTATGGGTCTCGGCTTTTCTCCTTTTTTACCAGTTCTTCTAATATCGGATTTTCGCATGAGACTTGCATATTATCATGAAATATTTTCAAAATAATTGTTTCTAAGTCGTGATAATTGTATTCAGTTTCTTGTACTCCGAACAGGATAATGTTTCTTTTTCTTAGGTTTCTGTCTATCATTTCTATGCGGTTGTCTTGTTCTTGAATTTTTTTTTCCATGAAGATATAACGACTTTCAAAATTTGTGAATTTTTCATTTATGTTATCGTTGATTGTTTTAGTGATGCTTTCTTTCATATCCTTTAGTTCATTTTTTTGTAATTTCATTTCATCTTGAATTTTTTTCAGCATTAAAGTTAGCTCTTCCATTGTTTATAATATGTAAAAATATGTAAAGCGCCCTCTATTGATGCGATTAATGAGGTCATACAGTTTTGCTGATAGATAGTTTTGATAATCGTATTTTGGCACAAGATGTCGCTTTTTCTGCAGTATTTACTCACTAACAGTTAAGGAAAATTTTCGTCCCTTCCCGGTAGATGGCTGTCTTTTTTTAAATATAATATAAACGTGTACTTTGTGTTATTTTGAGGTTATTATTTTCCATAATATTTTAAATTTACTTTAGATATATTATATAATGTACCTTCTTTTTAACTTTTTCTTCTCATTATAACTTTACTTCACTTTATGAGTTTTGATTCACTTTGACTGAGTAAACATACAAAACCGTTACGTATATTGTTTTCGAAATTTTCGCAATTTATGCACTTTATCACTAGGTTTTTATATTCACTATATTTTTGTTGTTATACTTTTACATTTAAATCACTGCTTATTATATAAAATTCACTATTTGTACTTTTTAATTGCTTTTATTTCGGAGCTAATGTTAACTGTGCACTGCCGCGCCATATTATGTACTTATATGTAAACTATTCATCATAATATGCATATAATGTGTGTGGTTAGGTAATTTTCGTCTTTTAGTTATCCTAAAGACATAGTCGGACAAATACATATCGTATAAAACACAAAACGTTTATTTTATGTCTATGACCCTATCCGAGCCTATTTCGAAAAAAAACATATCTTTGAAAGCGATATGTGAGGATCGTCGAGATCCTCACAAATCGCTTTCACAGATATTTTTTGAATTTATTCAACACTACACTTCAGAAAAATATAATAAGTATTCGAAGGGTATTGTCAAATCCAATGCAAGTAAACACAAATCATCAAGAGATAAGAGTGATATTGTTTTGAGGACGTTACTCTAATATACAGGGTTATTTTGTAATAACCGGCCAAATTTGTAGAGAAGGTTCAGAATTAGTAATAAAGGCAAACGGTGAAGAAAAATTAATTAAAAAAAATCTCAAACATTGTGTCCTTTTTATCCTTAAAATTCAAAATGCGTGGTAATGCATTCTTTTATCTGATTTTACTGCGCACGCATACATTCGCAAGGGTCGATCAGTAGGCAAAACGTTGTGCCTATAAACCACAGTCAATTTGGGATAATTTAAAATAAAAGTCGGTTTCGGGTTCAAAACCGGAACAATCATAACAATGTACAATTGCTTAGTAAGAAGTTAATTAGAATACTGTAGTATAGTACACCTTATTACAATACTCACATACAGAGTACGTGGTAGAGCCATGCTGCAGCTATATTAGTAGTATAGTTGTAGCACGAATGGGTCGGCTCGACCGGGAGGACCACGCTCTCACAGAATACCAACGTAAAATAGCAGTTTAACACTGCTGTGTTTCGTATGGTGAGTGTAGAGAACCGGAGACCCTTTTACTGGAAGGGAGGCATTCCATCTTGGTCCTCACGGGTGACAACGCATTTGCATTTTATTCGTAATCAAGGATAGATGTAGATGTCTATGGGTCACAGCAACCACTTACCATCAGGTGGACTGTGTGCTCGTTTGTCACCCTATCCTATAAAAAAATAAAAAAAAACAGAGAATAGAACGTTTACAGAAACGATTAACCAGACATTTAGCACATCGAAATCAGTTATCGCGCTGGACATCTTATACACAAAGGCTTAAGATTTTTAATATGCATTCCTTAGAATTAAGACGATCACTGCTAGATATGACATTCTTATATAAACTATTTAATAATGCTATCGACTACCCAAATCTGCTTAATAAATTTTCCATAAAGGTACACGGCTACCTCGTCATCCAATCGGAATACTTAAAGTACGTAAACATAAACGTAATATAGGACACGTACTTATAATATTAAATCAACTGATAACACAGATCTCGACATTTTAATGATACCTTACATAATTATAAAGAAAAATTATTCTCAGTGGTGATGCACCCTGTTATGTATTTTATTTATTTTGGTTTTCGGTGTCCGTTTTATTATATTGGCCTTTTATTTATTTTCTTTAATTTCTTTAATTTTTGTACTTTTTGTTTTCATTAAATTTAAGCATGTTGTGACAACCTGTAATCTGTAATTCAATAAGCATAATGTGTAATTCAAAGATAGAAAGCAATAAATAGTATATTGTAACTACTGTAGGATGTCTTTTAAATAAATAAAATAAAAAAATAAAAAATAAAATAAAAGTAGAAGCCTTATTTACTCGTATTTCCAAAAACTGCAATAACGTATATCATTACTCATATATTTGAACTTAAGTTTAAAATTAGGCTACTCCTTGAAAAATAACCCTGAATATACATTTTTTATAAAAAAGTTTGTCGAGTGTTAAAAAGTTCTAAAGCTTGGTTACGAATCTGTAATGCAGATGAAATTAAACAAATGATTTAGATAATCCTTGCTAAAATTATATACTACAAAGATTCAAAATGAACGCTTCGGTTTCGGTAAGGTCTCTTCAGCGCTTAATTTGCCTTTCGATGCACGATAAACGACACTTGAGAATGAATGCCACTCAGACTCCATTGAAATTTCTGATCTACGCATAGTGTTATAAAGTTCGTATTGTTGTTTTTTTTGTTAAGAAAAGTGATTAAGATTCCTTAGATATGTTTACAAATATGTTCTGTTGATTTATATTTTCAAAGTTTTCACTTAAAAAATTGTCATTGCTTTGAAAACCTATCATAATTCATTCATATTTATTCACAAACACGAGAAGCAATCAACAAAATATATTATGAAAAAGAAGTCAAAGCTTTATTCTCTTAATCTCTCTTAATCCATATCATGTAAAGAACGTAAAGATATTCTCTGTTGAGCGAACTATAGAAACGGCATGTGTTGAGCTTGAGCACCTCATTGTTGTCAGTGTTTACAGACCCCCATGTTCAAGGTACCTTGGAAAATTATGGAAGAAGTTTTAGTTAAGCTTAATAAACAGAATAAATCTCTTGTAGTATGCTTGTAGTATCTTTAATATAAATCTCCTGGAAGCTTTCGCTTTCTTAAAAGAACAATTTAGACTATTTATATGGAGTATTATTTACCCTTATAAGCAATGAATTAAATAAAACATTTACTTCTTAAACATTCTCCAGTAATAGTCGCAAGGCATTTAATGAGTGGGCGACAGTAGGAATTCATAAGAGCGGACGAAAATTATATGAACTTTACCATGAAAGATCATATAATCAATTTTCAAACTCAAACGACAGTCAATTAATTTTGACAATGTAAATAATGCTCTATCGAAATAAGTACCTACATTGGTTTAACGCCCACAATTTGCTCTTAAACGGCAATAAGACAGAATGTATTAAATTTACAATACCTAATGTTAAACATTCAAATACCAATGTGCTCTTAAATGAGGAGGAGTTGAGTCTTGTGGATACCACTCTTTTAACACTTTCCGGGACAGACCGCCTCTCGACGTTATCTCGGTATATCGTTACGTGACAGTACGACCAAGGGCGGTGAACTTTATTTCATGGAATTTGGCAAGCCGTCGATAGCCGTTGCTTGCCCAAAACATTCTAGGCAGCACATGATCTAGTGTCACATCACGCGACTTCATTCGTTCGTAGGTGTCACGGTAACTCAGTAACACGGTAACACGGTAACTCTTTTAGAGTCATTTTTCACACACATACGCAGTGCTTATACACCAAAACAACACATTCACACCACCGACAGGCGTAGACTGAGCCATACAAGTACAATGATGTTAATATTTAGTGTCACGGCGTGTGCGCCGCCAGCGTGTCGTCGCATCGCTGTGTGTGGTTTTTGATTTTCGTCAGCGAAAGCAAGGTAAATAAAGCTTATTTATACCTATAATCTAATTTAGTTTGATTAATATGTGTGTTGTGTTATACAGTAGTGCTGTTTTTTTACTTGTAGGGATAAAAACCTGATGTAAAAGTAAGAAATTGATAAACATAAACGTATTGTTCAAATGCTATTTACCCACTATTTTAGCTTCTTACTAACTGCTTTTATTGTGAGTATTTACCTATATTGTTTCGCAGATGGCATCTAAACGGAAGAAACTAACATCAAGTAACTGTCCAAGTCTGTTTGCTGCTGAAGACGATGCCGATGAAAGCCACCACGACCCATACAGTGACGCAGATGGTGAGTTCGGCTCTGATACAAATTATGACCCAGATGGTGCTCAAGAAGGCGAAACTAGTGAATCAGATTATGAGATTTTCAGTACGAGAAACGTTAGGCTTATGCGTTCCACTAGGATTAGTGAAAGCCCAATTTGGTCCAGTGATTCGAGATCAAGTAAGGACGATTCTATATTGAACGAGGAAGTAAATGAAAGGTCTTGCAATCACCCATCTGTCATAGAAAACAGCGCAGAAGATGGAGTAGTGGGCTCTCAGTTATCTTGTCATTACATCAAACTGAACCAATAGATCCAAATCCCATCGATATATTATCGAATTAAACACTAGATACTGTCAATGAGCATTTGCCAACTACTTCGGCCCCGGATAACGCAGAATGGGTAGATATTGTAGCCGATATTCCTGATTTTAGCTTCGATCAAACATTACCCGGCCCACGCGTGCACATAAATCAAGCCGCAACTAAAAAAGATGTTTTCGATTTACTGTTAACGCCAGAGCTCGTTGAGTATTTAGTGAATTGCACAAATGCATACGGCAACTTATTAATAATAATAATAATAAACCCTTTTAAGCGCGCTTACCATGCATAATCGCGAAGTGTGCAGCCTCCGTAATTACTTTCTGACGAGATCGGATGATCCATTCTATAGGGACGTCATTTCTTGTGATAAAGGACTTACCCTCTATCCTTGGCCAACGAGCAATGGCAAGACCCGGCAGTACAGAGCATTTCCGACCGGGGACCGTATGGTAGGAGAAGGAGCTCCACGGGAGGTTCTACAAGGCTCTACATGTGCCTTTCGTAGACACAGTTGCCTCCTCCACTGGCTACGTTTTGGTGACCTCTTTGGGGAAGCGAGGGTTTTGTCTGTGCGATACAGGATCAGGTTATTAAGACCAACAACTATCGGAGATACATCCTAAGGATGGCACCGTCGACATCTGTCGAGCTTGTCGCCATCCCGGTGAGTCACTAGGCATGTCATCTCCGGTTGTTCGGCGCTTTCTAACTCTGAGTACTTGCACAGGCACAACTTAGTAGCCAAATTCTACACCAGGAGCTCGCTTTGAAATACGGTCTCGTGGACCGGAAATTGCCGTATTACAAGTACTTGCCGGAAGCCGTGCTCGAAAATGACCGCGCCAGGCTCTACTGGGACCGGGCCATCATCACAGACAGGACTATTCTTGCCAATAAGCCTGATATTGTGCTGATGGACCGGGCACAGTCAGGATATTTTGGTCGACATCACCATTCCGTATGACGAGAACCTCGTGAAAGCCGAAACAGATAAGCGAACAAAATATCTGGACCTGGCTCACGAGGTGACCGACATGTGGGGTGGACTGCCGACCGAAATTATACCTGTAGTCGTCTCTGCGAACGGGTTAATCCCAGTCAGCCTCTCGGGTCATCTGAGGCGACTGGGACTCGTGACGGACCGCTCCAAGCTCAAATGCAGAAGGCGGTGCTCCTCGATACCGCCCGCATCGTCCGCCGGTTTCTCCCTTTCCCCTAACCCTCGGCCGTTTGGTCTCCCTGCCGAGGGTTTCCATCTAGTTGGTTTTTATTTATTTATGTATTATTTATTTATTTATGTTAGTATATTAAATATATATTTATGTTTATTTATTATTTCCTTTAAAATATTTATTCAGCCCAACCAGATGAGAATACTATATAAATACCCCAAAATAAAGCCTCTTTATTCCTTAATAGAAAATAATAAAAAAATCAACAATTATAATATGTACGCTTAGAAAATAAAAAATATATACATTTCAATTAAGGACCCTCTTTGGGTAAAGGCCTTCTCCATCTTTTCCCACTCTTTTCGGTTCTGAGCTATTGTTGGCCAATTTTTTTCTGCTGTCTTTTCAATCTCATCGACCCATTTTCTTTCGGTCTTCCTTGTTTGCGTTTGCCTGTTGGTCCTGTCCACATGGTCGACCGTTTAGACCATTTTGTATCAGTAGATCGTGCTACATGACCTGCCCATTTCCACTTCAGTTTTGAGCGTAATGTGCGTCTATCACTCTAGTTTTCTTGCGAATGTCATTGTTTTGCATTTATCTTTTAGTTTTAGGTTTAACATACTTCTTTCCATTGCACGTTGACATAGTATTTTATTCCTTGTTTGTCTATTGAAGATCCATGTTTGGCAGCCATATGTGAGACAGGGAAGTATGCAGCAATCCATGACTTTCTTTTTAAATTTAGCGGTAGATCTGCTTTAAGTACCTCTTTGTGTTTCCAAAACTTATTCCAGGTTATAGCAATTCTTCTATTGATTTCGTCTTGATTTCGTGACATTTTTAGAGATGTTTGTTTGCCTAGGTAGTTATAGTGGTCTACATATTCAAGTTCTATTTCATCTACTTTTACTGGGTGTTTTGTGCTATTTGTGGCTACCTTCGTTTTTTCGGTGTTTAGTTTTAGGCCTATTTTTGTGCTTACATTGTTAATTTCTTGTATCATGGCTTCAAGATTTTTATGTGAATCGGAGAAGATAACAATATCATCGGCATAGCGAAGGTTGTTCAAATAGTTGCCATTATATTAATTCCTGTTTTATTCCAGGATAGGTCTTTCATAATGTATTGTAGTACTGCTATAAAAGCTTAGGTGAAAGAGGATCGCCTTGTTTTACTTCTCTACGTAATTTGATCTCAAGTCCTGTACGATCAAGTTTAACTCGGCTTGTGCTTTGTTCATAGATATTTTTATGATAGCTATATATGTTTGTGGTATTTTTGCTGTTTGAGAGCCTTCCATATACTGTCATGGGATATAGAGTCGAATGCTTTTACGTAGTTTAAAAACCCGAGATATAGAGGTTTACTGAACTCTACTAATTTTCTAATTAATAAATTTAAAGTATGGATATGATCTATGGTGCAGAAACCTCTACGAAAGCCGACTTGTTCTGTGGGTTGCTGTTCATCTATTTGACCTGCTATCCTTTTTCCAGGCACAATGCGAAAAGTTTATTTATCGGCTTATAGGGTGATAGCTGCTAGCATTCGTAGGATCACCTTTTTTATACAAGAGAATAATTCTTAAATTTGTCCATTTTTTGGGAACTCTACGTTTTTCTAAAACTCTATTAAACAGTTTCATAAGAAGCGCAGCTAATAGATGTTTGCCAAGCTTCAAAGCTTCGTTAGAGATATCATCAGGACCGGGACTTTTATCATTTTCGGCATGTCTATGTTTCTGTTGACTTCTGTTTCGGTAAACTTATCAATATTTCTGGAGTCATAGACCTCCTCTAGTGTTTGCTCAGATTCCAGAGTATCTATAGTCTGCGCTTCGTAGAGGTTCTTATAAAATTCTGTTGCGATATTGAAAACATCTTTCCTTGTCTGAATTTCGTCTTTATTTGTTTTAAGATGTGGTATCCAATTTTTATTTATATTTAATTCTTTATTAGCTTTTGAGACTCCCAGTATTATTAAGGTGTTCCCCTAATATTTGTATTCTATGTTGTTGGTAATCTTTCTTTAATTTTTGCTTACAGTTTTGAATAATTGTGTTAGCTCTTTTTTTCCTCATGTTGCTATTGAGGTATGCGGGGTAGCTAAAAGAAGGAAAGGAAGAAAGAACTATAATGTGTGGATGGATAAAGATGTACAAAGGGTTGTGCAAGAAAAGAAGAAAGCGTGGTTGGATTGGTTAGCAACAAAAGCTAACCAAAAAGTTCAAAAGGCAACGGATGACGAGATAAAGGAAGCAAGAACGAAGTATAAAAGATTGAAATCAGCAGCGAAAGAAGTTGTGTCTAGAAAGAAAGAAGAACGAAAGGATGATTTCGATAGGAGGCTCACTGAAGATTTCCAGTCAAACATCAAGTTTTTCTGGAAATCCATCAAAACAGCCAGAGGAAAAACTTCTACCTCGAAGCTAAGTACAATCAGGAGTCAAGATGGGAGCATTATAAAAGGAGAAGAATGTGTGTTAAAGAGATGGAAAGAATATTTTGAAAGTTTGTTTGAAAGAGAGGAAGTGCAGGTACAGCATCCGGCACCTTCCATGGAAACTAATATAAATGTTGATGAAAGTGAGATAAGCATGGATGAAATAGTGAAAGCGTTGAAAAGTATGAGATTAGGTAAGGCTGCAGGGAATGACAGGATTACCGTCGAGATACTGAGGGCTGGACAGGGCATAGTGGCTAGTCAGCTGTACCGCCTTTTCAATTTGTGCTGGCGAAATGGGCAAGTACCGGGAGACTGGTGCAAAGCCGTAATCGTGCCATTGTATAAGGGAAAAGGGTCACGGCGGTATAAGCCTTCTCAGCGTCGTCGGTAAATTGTATGCGAAAGTGTTGATTGAAAGGGTTGTGAATGAAACAGACGAAAAGTATGGGATGCACAAGGGATTTAGAAAGGAATGGGATGTTATGGATCAGGTCTTTTCAAAGTGTTTGGCTAAAAACAAGACGGTCTATTGCGTATTCGTGGATCTAGAAAAGGCCTATGATAGAGTAATGAGGAATGAATTGTGGTCAGCACTGTCCGTGAACCGTGTGAGCAGTATCCTCATACGAGCACTGCAATCTCTTTATAGGGATTCTAGTGCTTGTGTAAGGATAAACAGGGCATACACTGAATGGTTTAATATCGAAAAGATGTTAGACAGGGATGTGTAGCGTCACCGTGGCTGTTTAATCTGTTCATGGACAATTGCTTGACAGATTTAAAAGAGAATGAAAGTGGGTTGAGAATGAATGAGTTACTCGTCAAATGTTTTCTCTATGCTGATGACCAAGTATTACTTGCGTCTTCGGCCGAGGAGTTGCAGGAGATGGTAACTACTATGAGTGGAGCTTTGTTAGAAAGGGAATGAAGATGAATGTAAAGAAGACGAAAGTGATGGTGTTTGAAAGAGATGAGGCAGTGACAGACTGCAATATCGTGATTGGAGATGAACAAATTGAACAGGTGAAGGAGTTTGTGTATCTGGGTTCAAAGTTTACAAGAGATGAAAAGTGTGAGAGTGATATCGAAAGAAGAGTGAATGCAGGAAACATGGTGAATGGAGCTTTGCACTCCTTTATGAGCAGTTGAAGTTGTCTAACAAGGCTCGTTTGGCTGTGCATGAGGGGGTGTTGGTTCCGACACTCATGTACGGAAGTGAAAGTTGGGTATGGCAGAAGAAACTTGAAAGCAGAATAAATGCAGTTGAGATGAGAGCGTTAAGAAGTATGATAGAAGTTAAATTGAGTGACAGGATGAGAAATAGTGAGATAAGGAAACGTTGTGATTTGAAAGAAGATGTAGTGACAAAATTGAGAAAGGTATGCTGAGATGGTTTGGCCATGTCGAGAGAATGAATGAAGAACGATTGACGAAAAAGTGTATAAGGCGAGTGTGAATGAAAGTGTTGGAAGGGTAGACCTAGGAGGACGTTTCTCGACCAAATCAGGGACGTCTTGAAAAAGGCCAGGTCAAGAGTACCCTAAACCGAAGAGCATGTATGAAGGGAATAATGAAAGTGGACGAAGCGAAACAAGTATGTAAGAATCGTAGCAAGTGGAAAGAAGTGGTCTCTGCTTACCCCTACAGGAAAGAGGCGTGATTGTATGTATGTATGTATGTATAGTTTAGATATTTTTTATGTTGAAGATCTGCACGTCTTTTAAGCAATGATTTAGTTTCTATGGTGATGAAACAGTTCCTTTGTAATGGTTCTTGAGATTTCGGGTGATTTAGGCAACATTTTATTGAAGATTCGATTTTTTCATAAAAAGACTCTATGTTGTCGTTTTCTCCAAAGTATAGTTCTTTTGACTTTTGTTCAAGGGTGTTCTGATATTTGTTTTGGGCAACTTTGTCTTTTAAAATAGAGTTCGTACAGCTAAAATATTTTCTCGTTTTTTTCTGTTTTCCTAGACTTATAGTACCTCGCACCAGCCTATGATCTGTTGGAAATATTTTATTATTTATTACTTCAAAGTTTGTAAATTGTTTTAAATTGTTACTTAAAATGAAATCGATTTGGTTTCTTGTCTTTTTATTGGGAGAAATCCATGTCCACTGGGATGTTGATTTTTTTAAAAAGAAAGTGTTTATTATTTGAAGTTTGTTCTCTAGAGCGTACTGAAGAAATAAGTCACCCCTGTGGTTTCTTTTTCCATAACAGAAAGGTCCCATAACCTTTAATTCTTTACATTCGCGTTGTCCTATCTTGCAGTTGAAGTCGCCCATTAAAATAAGGTTGCTTGCAGCAATAGATTGCGCTTTTCGTATTGTGTTAAAGAACTCATGCATCTCTTGGTCTGTTGCGTCTAGTGTAGGTGCGTATGCTTGAATAATGGACAATTCTTTTTCCTGAAACTTTAATTTGAGTACACACACTCTTTCAGAAAGTCCTGTGTAGTTTTGTATATTACATTTATACTTCTTTTTTACCAGAAATCCCACGCCATAGAGTCCTCCGGATATCCCCGTGTGGCAAAATATATGGTCTTCATCTTCTATTATGTGGTTCCCAATTCTTCGTATCTCTGATAATCCCATTATATCGTATTTTATATTGGCTAGGGATGTTTTAAAAAGTGCTAGTCTTTCTGGTGAACTTAGAGATCGTACATTGTATGTACAGATGTAGAGTTTTTGCGATGGAGGGTTACAGTATTGGGAGAGGAAGAGGGGTAGGTGATTGTTATTCTGTATTGTTGCTTATTCGGGTAGAGTTTTCTGTTACGGCAACTTATTAGTAAACCAAAACCGACCGCACACTAGACACTCAAGACACAGAGTTTTCATGAGACTAATGTAGAGGAGATGTATAAATTTCTTGTTCTTTCTCTGCTTTCCGGACAAATTTGTGTGCCTGATAATCAGCTATTTACTCACGCCGACGCATTATATTACCATCCTATTTTCAATTACGTGATGTCGGGTCGAAGGTACGAGCAAATCTTACGATGCCTATGCATCTGAACTCAACGCGAAAGGCCAGATAAAATAAATGGATTTATAGATATACTGACTCACAATTTCCGTCAAGTCTTGATGAATCTATAATGCTTTTAGAGGTCGATTAATTTTCGCACGTATATGCAGAACAAGAAGACCAAGTACGGAATTAAGTTTTATGTATTAACTTCTCATGACGGATATGTTTTGAACCAAAAAATGTATTCTGGTAAAGCAGACGTTGATGAATCCAATATGGGTGGAAAAACCATTGAAAAACTTGTCTTATGTTTAATGAGACCTTATCTGCTTAAAGGCCATGAATTATACATGGATAATTTTTATAACTCCGTGACTCTCTCTGAGAAACTTCTTGACCTGAAAACCCATACGTGTGGCACCTTGAGAAGTAATCGAAAGGTAATCCAACACTTCTAGCAAAAAAAAGGTGAAAAAAGGTGAATATTTTGGCTACGAAAAGCAAGGTTTACGTGAGTCATTGGAAAGATAAGATAAGTTTTGATGTTGACGACTTTGGATCAACCTGAGATGATTGAAGTTACCAACAGACGTGGGCAAAAGCGCAAAAAACCTAAAGAAATAGCCCGGTACAACAGCTTCATGTCAGGCATTGATCGTGCTGATCAAATGATCAGTTACTATTCTTGTCCTCGGAAGACGATAAGGTGGTACAAAAAAGTTATTTTTCACATGTTGGATGTCGCCGCCTGGAACGCATTCTTCTTGTTCAAAAAGTATGTTATAAAGAACAATGTCAAGAAATACGGATATGTTGAATACAGAGATAAGTTGATAAGAAGTTTTACGAAACTTGGTGATGTGGTTGGGAAAGACCTTGTCTCAGTTGATGCATGGAGTAGATATCCACCAAAAGCTCCTGAACCAAGCACTTCGACGCCGGGAATAGGCGTTGGTCATTAGCCGATTCGCATTGCAGCGCGTGAGAATTCGAAAAGTATTTTTCTAAACTGTAGAGTTTGCCTATGTCAGGAGTCAAAAGACGTAGGAGACAAGTTACCGATGCAGCGGGTGCCCCAAATCTCCTCCACTATGTCTAGAATGCTTTGAAACCTGGCACAGGATTTCTAATACTGACATACAACAATGATTGGATTATTTATTTCCTTTCCTGCAAACTATTTTAGAAAAGAAGAAACTCTATCCAATATGCTGTAAGTTTTAAACTTAGAAGTTCTGTATTTTGTTTTGTATTTTTTTTTACGTTTTAAAGTTTTTTTTATAGCTGCTTAAGTTACTTTAGTTACTTTAATATTATTAAAATGATCTCAATTAAAGGAATACTAAAGACTAATTACTGTCAAAAACAATTAAAGTACAAGTTTGATTTAGCTGTGTTGATTATTTTCTTACCTGTTTAGTGTTGATGACATTATAAAAGAACCTAAGTGGTTCAAAGGCAATAACAGCTGGGGCCGTATCTGTCATATAACAATTATTTTAGAAATAACAATTTTATGACAGACCTCCTCAAGGCGGTATGCCTATTTCAGTGTTGTCAATAAGCTTATCAACCGGTCTACATGGAATGATAAAACGTTTAAAGGCTGTCCGCCCTACGCCGATATTGCCATATAATACATTAAAGATAAACATATTATGACAGACCGCCTTTAGGCGTTAGCGCATAGGGCGTTCCGTAAAATAAACCTTTTCAAATGTATGTAATATGGCAGATCGCCTATAGACGATACCGTCTGTAGCCGCACTGTCTCATTACATTGCTCATTGTTAGTCATGGTATGACGTTCCGCCCATAGGCGTCAACGTCTGTGGCCGTATTTGTCGTATCAAAAATTAAAATGTATGTAATATGGTAGCACGCCTGTAGACGATACGATAAAATGTATGGGATTTTGAAGTGTCATATCATGACATTTGCAAAAGTCAAGTGTCCCGGAACGTGCGTAAAAGAAAAGAAAGATTAGAAGTCTCACCAATGTTGAGACAGCTAGATTAGTTTATTTTAGTTACTTTCATAGCGTGATGTCTTATGGAATTTTGCTATGGGGTAATGCGACTGACATCGGAGCTATATTTGATTAGCAAAAGAGAGCCTTACGGGCGATTTACAACTTAAATTGTAATGAGTCCCTTAGAGAAAATTTAAAGAAATAAACATATAAACTTTGGCATCGCAATATACATATTTATGAAAATGTAAGGTATGTAAATAAAAACATAAATAGCTTTAATAAGAATAAAGATGTTCATACCTTAAACACTAGGAACTAAGCTTGTAATACCAGTTACTAGACCCATCAGAATTAGTAATTCATTTATAGGGTAATGAATACGCTTTTACAACAAAATCCCTGAAAATGTACAAAATTTGTCAATGAATAAGTTTAAATGTTTTATTAAAGAAAAATTGTACAAAAAGGGTTATTATAATATCAAAGAATACATAAGTGAAAAAAACCCCTGGGAATGAGTTGATCGCCACCATGCTGGTTCTATTAAAACTCGTTTAAAATTTGTACAAACAAAAAAACAAAATTATTGTAAATTGAAATATGTTTTTCTTTAAAAAGTCCCGCTAGGTTTTTTGCTGGTTCTTCCCAGGACAGAAGTATTTTCCGAACCAGTGGTAAATAAGAAAATGACTTTCAGTAAGTATTATGTAATAATCTATATTCAATAAAAATAATTATATTCTATTCTATTATTAAATCAATTAAAAACAGGCCTATGTTTCTATCCTATCACGGCCAATTCAGAATAGTTTAAATGTGACTAATTTTAAAACAAATCCACATGAAAAAATAATATAAAAGACTAACAAAGAAACCGTTGAAACTCGAATTCGATTTACAAGCAATATAGTAAAATAGCTGACCCGGCAGACGGTCTGCCTTTTCCGGCAAGTAATAATAATAATAAAATAATAATAATAGTTTGCGATGTGATTTATGCACGTTGGACAAAAGTGCTTAACAGTCTTTTGTCGGGCGTTAATAAGACACACGCATATAACGGTTGGATCATGCTTGTTCTCATGTATACCTTCGGCATACTCAGGTGGAGTCAGACCAAACTGAACGTTCGAAATAATATCCGCTTGAAATAATAGTGCAGACTTTTCTATCCAGAGGGATAGAAAAGTTCGCACTATTATGACGTCCCACAGGATGCATCATCCGAGATCGTCAGTAATTAGGCTGTACTTGCCGCGGAAACATAGTGGGCGCGGGTTTTAAGCGCTCTCACCATGCATAATCGCGAAGTGTGCAGCCTCCGTAATTACTTCCTGACGCAATCGGATGATCCATTCTGGGGCGTCATTTCGTATGATAAAGGGCTAACTCCTCTATCCTTAGCCAACGAGCAATAGGAAGATCCAGCAGTAAAGTGCATTTCCGACCGGGAGACTATATGGAAGGAGAAAGAGCTCCACGGGAGGTTTTACAAGGCTCTACATGAGCCTTTCGTAGACACAATTGCCTCCCTCCACTAGCTACGTTTCGGAGACCTCTTTGGGAAAACCGAGTGTTTTGTCTGTGCGATACAGGATCAGGTTGTTAAGACCAACAATTATCGGAAATATATCCTAAAGGATGGTGCCGTCGACATCTGTCAAGCTTGTCGCCATCCCAGTGAGTCACTTAGGCATGTCATCTCTGGTTGTTCGGCGCTTTCTGACTCTGAGTATTTGCACAGACACAACCTAGTAGCCAGGATTCTACACCAGGAGCTCGCTCTAAAGCGCGGTCTCGTGGATCGGAAACTGCCATATTATAAGTACTTGCCGGAAGCCGTGCTCGAAAATGACCGCGCCAGGCTCTACTTGGACCGGGCCATCGTCACAGACAGGACTATTCTTGCGAATAAGCCTGATATTGTGCTGATGGACCGGGCATAGTCAAGGATATTTTTAGTCAACATTACCATTCCTTATGACGAGAACCTCGTGAAAGCCGAAACAGATACACAGACAAAATATTTGGACCTGGCTCACGAGGTGACCGACATATGGGGTGGTATGCCGACCGAAATTATTCCTGTGGTCGTTTCTGCGAACGGGCTAATCCCAGTCAGCCTTTCGGGTCATCTGAGGCGATTGGGACTCTGTGACGGACCGCTCCGGGCTGAAATACAGAAGGCGGTGCTCCTCGATTTTCCCTTTCCCCCTAACCCTCGGCCGTTTGCTCTCCCCTGCCGAGGGCTTCCATCTGGTTGGGATTTTATTTATTTATGTATTATTTATTTATTTATGTTAGTATGTTAAATATATATTTATGTTTATTCATTATTTCCTTTAATATATTTATTCAGCCCAACTAGATGAGAATACTCTATAAATACCCCAAAATAATAATCTTTATAAAAACTTATATAGGATACAAACAAATTCTTGCCCTGATTCCTAAACTAGGATTAATCCTTTATTTTAGGATATCAGTACCTTCCCATACAATTTTACAATATTAAAAGTGGCGCGATGAGTTTCATTCTGGTGACACTGTGAACTTTTTGTGTCCAGATTTTGTGATTTTCTTTTTTGATAATAAACCAACATTATATTGTGATTTCTGTGAATTTATGGCTTCATGTGCTCATTGTGTATGAGGGTGAAGAACCGACAACTATACGTGGTTGATTTTGTGTTAAAACGAATGTTCCCATTTTATCTCCAAAATGGTTTGACCGAGATAGATATGGTTTTCTGTAAAGGGTTTGTAATACACCGGCAATGGTTCTTAGATAGGGGTCATGGTGCTTACTCACAAGAGGGCGTTGTAATAAACATTTTTCGATCGTAATAATGAGTTTTAGCGTCTTTTTCCCCGAGAGAGCTTGACCGATTTAGATGCGGTTTTTTATGACGGGTTTGAGATTTTGATAGGGCTACTTTAATCTTTTTTCGATTACATGGATTACACAAAATTTTCAATTTTGCTTTTTATCTCTCGTGATGTTCAAACATTAAAGAAAGGCATTGGAGTCAGGACAACTAAAGCAACTTCTAGTTATTTATTATACGAAAGTCAATGGTGTGCAGAAGGTATAAGAAAATCAATCATTCCTTTCGTTCCGCTGAAGTTGTAAGTGGCGACTTTGGTACATGTCAGTAAGATCTTGTGGTTTTCTATAGATGGCAGGAAAACAATCTCTTTACGCCAGGCTAAACACCCAAAACAAGCGACGACGATCAGCGTCAAAGAATCGTAAGAGTACGAAACGTTTGGTATTGCGATCGCTAATCCGCCTGTCAAGCGTGACGATTAAGGCAAATTCTTTCTATAACGGAAGAGGCTTGAAGTGGAATCCAAAGAGCTGGTGAAGAAGAAGCCAAGAGCAAGGGGGTGAAGAGTGATATTACAACTTGTTCTCCGAATGCAAAGCTCAACAACACGCGTTACCTGCTAATGACGTTATATTAATTTGAAAATACCAAATACATCCACTCTGGAGATGTGGGCAACATCCCCAGCGCTATGTGAATAGATTGCCTAGTGTGATATTATAGCAAAACCGTTTTTTATCCAAGCGGTATAGTAAAGGAATTTCATAGATTAATGGATGGATGGATATTTACTTAAAGAATTCACACATCATTAGAAGCATAAGTAGCTAAACATAAGATCTATAATATTAAGAGCGCATAATTTTACTGCATCAGGTTTATTTTTTGTCTTCGAAAATATTATCATAGGGGTCTTCTTCATATCATCTAGGAAATAAAAAAAACCACGGTTGCCAATCGGCCTGCCAAAAGTGGCAGCTGTTACAAATATCCCCCCTAAAAGGCAATCTATTTTTTTTATAGGAGAGGGCAAACGAGCATGCGGCTCACCTGATGGTAGTGACTACCGCCGCCCATGAACAACTGCAACACCAGGGAACCAGAGGAATTGCAGATGCGTTGCCGGCCTTATTATCTATGGCTAAGCCTCCCCTTATGTTCAGTAGTGCACTTTTGATAGGCTGTAAGGATGACGACGATGATAATTTAAAGCGTCTATTTTATACTTTAAGTGCTAACATATACGATTGAGTTTTTTGAGTCTCCCAAAACAAGATAAATGATGAATAACATCAAGCTGTCAGTAAGTAGTTCTGTATTCTGAATATTTGCCAATAAACATTTCAAATCATTTACTTTGCTTTTTCTCAATGTTTTTATGCGTAAACAATACTATTATGGTCGGACTTTAGTGTTATGATGTATAGATAGATCATAGTTATGATGTATAGAATAGAAGGGGAGTTGATTGAGCAAGTGGATGAGTTTGTATATTTGGGATGTTTATTTAGCAGGGATGGTAGATATGATAAGGATATAGAACGACGAATGAACGCAGGAAATAGAGTGAATGGGGCTCTACACGCTATTATGAAGAGTCAGAATGTGCCAAAAAAGGCGCGTTTGTTAATTCATAATGCTGTGTTAGTGGTTATGATATATTTCAAATATTAGTAGATACAGCATGGATAAAAACATTAAATTGATTATATCCCATTCATTTTAAACACCAGAAAATATAATTGTATGATATCAACCGTAGTGGAAAACGCGTCGCAGCCCTTGTTACGGTACGAACCATTAAAATGTATTAAAAGTAAATTATTCATAACATAGTAAACTACACCGCATAACGTTTTCAAAGAGCTCTTTAGAATGTTTAAATACATTAATGTATGAAATTACTTAAGTGTGTCTTTATAGAGTAAACTATTTTTGCCGTTAATGTTGAAAACATGTAACATACATGTATGTGTTAAAGTAGACGCTGGTATTCATATGACAGAAGCTAAGCATAATGATGATATAGTTGTTAATGGTAATGATAATGATAGTGATGATTTTTGGTGATTGATTTCGACTACGGTGCCAATTTATTACCGCAAAATGTAATCGTCGAATATTTGCAGGAAAACTTAGTTCTAATTTTTACTTAAGTGATGCTCTAGAACAGATTTTAGTAGTATATGAGGTCAGGGCTTTATCAAATGTAACGAGGAAAAGCAGTGCAACGTAACGAGAAATCTAATATGTACTGAAAGTAGCCAATCCACCTGGGATTGCAAGCATGGCGATTACAATAAATCCCTTTGAGGGATAGTCCTCTTCCAGCAAAAAATAAACGATGTAAATCTTTAAGACCTGAAGGAAGGACGATAATGAAAAGTGTTACCTGACTTGCACACCCAGAACTTGAATATTATGTCTCTTGATCACAAATAAACATATTTATAATATAACATCCAGAATAGGTAAACCCACCTTAATGAGAAAAGAAACGTTAGTTTATTGTTATTATTGTCATCACTGCGAAATATTGCGAAATATTTAGCTTTAAAGTGGTATTTTTCATTAGATTCAAGGGTCCCCCTACCTCTAGCAACTAAACCGTTGCAGATAGTATATAATGAAGTTAAAAGGAAAACTATCACAGCTAAGTTGAATTAACAAGTTAACGAATAATAGTCGATCAACTTATAAAGTGCACTTGGATTAGTAATAATTTCGTTACAACTCCATAGAAAATGACCTAATACTAGCTGCATTCTAACTTTGTAATGTTATTTTAAACTGTAATAAATAAACATTTTATGAAGAAAATGACTCAATTACATTGCTACTATAGTCTTTCACCTTTCTTTTTTCATTTACGGGATAGCAGGAAGAATTTTTCTTACTTACTCACTACTTTCGCTTATTTTTTAGTTGGTAGTTATTGTAGGCTTCATTCAAAGTATTCATATGATCATATAGCCTCATACAGTTTCGTTCGTCATACTCTTGGTTACGCGCGACTCTCAGGATAATTTAGGGCAGTGGTGCTTCACGGGAAGGTTCGTTACGGTCATATATATGTATATCTTAGAGTTGCGGCCGGGAATATATAGAAAAATAGTCAACTCTGACCACCTATGTACGGACTTGGCATGTAAATTATTTGATGTAAGTTAAATTATTTTCAAAATCCAAAAGTTTTTAATCTTTTTTGAATACTACTCCCTATAAGTCTGATTTGAAAATAAGTTCTTGAAAGCCAACGTATTGTAACGGGCAACTACGGAACCCTACGTCTACATTGTGCGTGGCCCGACACGCACTTGGCCAGTTTTTTATGTTATTTTATAGGAATGGCAAAGTTATTGGCTTGATATTACTTTTTCAGCAAGGAGGATAGCCTTTTGTTTCTCAAATGACGTGATCGTAACGCAACAATAAATAAAAACGGTCAGGATAAATGTGATATACAACGAGTGAAATTTAGGCCACTACAGCTAGAGCGTTCAAGATGGATCGAGATCGTCTATTTAGAAAATAAAAATATCGTAAAAATTTTGATTGACTGAAATGTTATTTTTTCTGCCAATAACATAATGATTTCGTATGCTAACGACACTTGTCAGACTGACATTAGATAACGGCATCTTTTTTGAAATAATACTGAAGCTGTAAAATTTTCCAACAATATCTAAACCAAACTAACCCACTCGTCCTAACCTACCCGTGCTCAATGAAACACCTATACGATAAGATTGAAGATAGGCTAAGGAGCCGTATTATAGACACCTCGATACTCACAAAAAAATAAACAAAGTGGAAAGCCACAATCTAGGTTTTATATAAGCATTGGGATTAAGACCTAGGTACCGCGGTGGAATAGTAAGGTATTTTACCACTAAGACTGGTGGCTTACTAAAAACCAAAAAGTAAAGTACTATTCTATTAAGTCCTTACATATGAAATTGGCGTTTTGTACGGGAGGAATATAAAGTCAATTTTTTTTTTGTAAAATATATTTAATTAATCAAAGTACGCACCGTTGTTATCTATGCACTTTTGCCATCTCATAGGTAGTTCATTGATCCCTTTACTAAAAAAAACATGGGGGCGAGAATCAATAAGCTCTTTGAAGGCGGTTTGGACTGCCGCATCAGAGTTGAATTTTTTTCCTTGTAAGAAGTTGTCCAAATTCCGGAAAAATGGTAATCTGTTGGAGCAAGGTCCGGGGAGTACGGTGGATGTCGCAAACATTCCAATTGTAGCTCATCTAACTTAGTGATTGTTTGTTGTGCAGTGTGTGGTCTTGCGTTGTCATGAAGCAGCAGTGGCCTAGAGCGATTGACCAATCTCGGTTGTTTAGCAGCTAGTTCTTCCTTCATGGTTTGCAGTTGCTGACAATATATATCTGCCGTAATCGTTTGGCCAGATTTTAGAAAGCTGTAGTAAACGACACCGGCTAGTCCACCAAATACTTACAAGTAACTTTTTCTGACTCAATTTTCGTTTAGGGCAGGATTTGGCTGGGTCTCCAGGGTTCAGCCATTGCAACGAGCACTTGCGATTATCGTACAGTATCCACTTCTCATCACAAGTAATGATTCGATTTAAAATCCTTCCATTATTGTGTCGGTTGAGCAAAGTAACACAGCAGTCGACGCGTGTTTGCAAGTTCGATTCACTCAATTCATGAGGTACCCATCGTTCAAGTTTTTTTACTTTCCCGATTTGCTTCAAGTGGATTAATACAGTTTTATCACTTACCCCAAAGCCTGCAGCTATCTCTGAAGTGCTTTGTGATGGATTCGCTTCCACAATAGCCTTTAATTCTTCATTTTCCACTTTGGTCTCCGGCCGTCCACGGGGTTGGTTCTGAAGGTCGAAATTTCCAGAACGAAAACGTTGAAACCAAAAACGTACCGTGCTTTGTTTTGCGATACCTGCGCCGTACACATCATCAATCCTTCGAGCTGTTTCTGCAGCACTGGTGCCACGGTAGAACTCGTACTCCTAAATATACCGATATTTCATGTTTTCCATAGTGCGGTAATAAGCGAAGCCAAAGAAAAAAATAAATAAGGTAAAAACAAATAAATGACTGTTTGCAAAACTCAAATGTACCAGCTAAATGAATTTATAAAGGACATTGCTCTGCGCCCATACATTGTTCGCCCTGGAACCAGAGCGTCGGAAAATTATGTGATTTATTGTCGATCATTAGTAAATTCCTATATGATCTTATTTTTATAGCGGACTAGCTGCAGAATAGATATATTTCATAAATAGTATCAGATTTTGAGGTTATAATCGAACCTGAAAACAATGTCCTAAAACATTTAGCTATTTTAGTACCTATCTAGATAATTAGGTATGCAGTTTTGTTCTAAGGCCTAAGTTTGTAAGTGCAACGTATAAATGCATATAATCTAGTTAACGTACCTGCTTTGTTAGCATTGGTTTTAAAATAAGAGAAAATGTTTGTGTATTAATGTAAAAATAAAATGTATGTATTTATTGGCAGATAGCATTTAGATGTTATCATTAGCATATACGGTACAGTAAAATATCGCAATTTACACAAAATACACTTTCCATTGCGTATGCGTAAGTCCGTTGATGAATGCTAGGTTATTGTTTGAGCGGTACACAGTTCCGAAAATCACAGCAAGGTAACTCGTTTTTGAAAGCAATCAGGGTCCGTTAAAATAGCCAAGTCGTAATGTTCAATATATAGTCCCGAAAGTCACCAAAACACCGATACAATTACAAAGAGCAAGCGACGCCCAGCGACGCCAATGTAATTTTGACAGAGTGAGTGATGCAAGTACAAAGTAGGCATGTCTATCTGAAATCGTTTAATCGATTGTTTATAGTAAAATAATCGATTTTCTAGATCGATATAGATCTGAAAAATCCTTGTCCGATGTCCTGAAATTGACTTAGAACACTCCATCGATTTAATGAATCGATCCAAAAACCTCTCGAATCGAACTTATTGAAGAACTAGCTATATTTCAAATGATTCAAGAAATAATTTTGCATAGTTGGAACATCTGTTCTTTGTGACCTTTTTTCTGTTCTGTTCTGCGTTCGATCAGGGTTGGGAAAAGTATTATTGGGTTTTATAACTTGAAGTTCCCAGTAGTAGTATGGAGTCTGGATTTGTGCTGTTTGGCAATACGCACCCCTATTACATGGGACGTATAACATAACTGGTGCTAATTGGCAGTACTACACACCTCTGCCTACTACTTCTGGGAAATACAGGCGTGGTGTTATGTTTATTAATTTAATGATGTTTCTATCCAATTACTTGTATTTACGGTAAATTATCATCAATAATGTTCTGTGTCTATATTAGGCATGTTTGAAAATGTCGTGATTGATCGAGAATCGATCTGTTAATGCTCGATTTAATCGAGAATCGATTCTAGTATGTTCGATTTGAATCGATTTGGAGATCGTTTTTTTAAAGTAAATCGACATGCCTAAGTGAAAGCAAAGGTGAGAGACTGACAAGTGACAAGTGACCATTTAGTTACATCAAAAATGGGAGTGCCAAATACGATACGATTTATGGATATTTCCTAGATTTACTATAGCCATACGTTACAAACAGTATTACATACATCACCTTTTGTCATACGATAATATTAATACCATAACAAGTATGACAATGTCCTACTTTACTTATAATAACACGTACGTCTCTACTTCTTCCATACTTGTAACAATATTAATAATAACATCTGTATCTAGTCTGCAATATTGATCTTTTTAAAGAACACATTTATAATTAATGCAGTAACGATAAGTGTTTTTTATTAATTGTCGTAAACTCGTAAGTTATCGTTTAGTAAGTAAAGTACACACCTTTCTAAAGGATCATTAAAATCCTGCATAATTATCTTTATGAATATTTTTTCAGCATTATTCTAACCACCTATTTAAAATCGAGTATGACCTCATTCATTAGATATAGTAGATTTTATAAATTATACTTTTAGGGAATAACATAAAAGAATATAAAGAAATGGTAATTGAACATTTTATTGTAGCTTCTATTTACAACTTTATACGAAATAAATTCAAAATGTGATTCAGATTAAAAATATGCAACAGTTCATTAAAAATTCAAAAATCAATTACAATCGATTGGGCATCCTAATAATTTTCGACACAACATGATGTTTGGCGAAGATGGCGGCGATTAATGTTATTAGTCAAGTAGAATACTTTTAATGTTCATTTTGGCATGCAGCTAGTCCGTGTTGTAAAGTATTTGCAACTAATATAATAAAATAGACAATTAATTATCGTGTATGTCCGATGATTTTATTGCACAGGGCGATTCTGGACATTGTCCTTTGAATTTGCAATTCTTAACCAAAGAGGAGATGTGTCAGATCAAAGTGGTCAGTACGACAAAACGCTAATTTCATATGTAAGGACCTAATATATACGTAGTGAGTCGTTGCTACGCTTCTTTTATACGGAGTTTAGAAATTCTCTTTTTTTATAGAAGGAAAATGGGTAAAAAACGAGCACACAGTCCACTAGATGGTAAGTAGATGCTGTGCCCCAATGATATCTCATATCTATCTTCCATTATGAATTAAAATGCATATGCGATGTCACCCCTGAGGACTACGATGCAATGCCTCGTTTCTAGTGAAAAGAGTCTCCGGTTCCCTACACTTACCATATGAAAAAATGCAGCATCAAACTTTTATTTTACGCCGTTATTCTGTGAGAAAGTGGTCCTTCTCCAAAACGTCAAAAAGAAAACTTCTATCGTTTTCTAAAACTTGACTAGTTTCTAAAGACTAGGAGACTGACTGACTTCTAAATAATTATTACAATTATTGTAACAGTAAATGTTAAATACGTATTTCCTGTAGCAACTTGAAATTGCACTTCTATAGACATCATTATAATTATAGTTTATAACATAATTACTAACTTCAAAGCATATTCCATTACCTTCTTGTTTCGATGTCAGGGTCTATATTCCTTCTTAACTTTTGTACATAATTTAAAACTGATTTTCTTAAACAGATTTCGGATAATACATCCAATTAAATGTTTCGCTCTTTTGCTTCATTTCTTGAAATAAATAGAATATCTTGGAGGCACAGGACGAAGTATTAAGGCCGCCTTGTGTGAAAACGTAACCTCACTCCCCGCATTTGCCGAGCGAATTAGTACTAAAGTGGGGAGAATTTTAGAAGAAACAAATGTAAGTCATACCTCGAAGATATCTCGGCGTTTGTTGGGCTCTAGCCGCGACAGGCGTAAAAGCTTGAGCAATTCGATTTTTTTTATAAGATAAATACGTAAACGAATTTATCAAATGTTTTCTTAATATGACCTAAAAATAATATGCGTTTGAAGTAGCTTTAATATATTTATGTTTTTTTTATGGGGCCAATTATTATGATTCGCAATTCTGTTTTCACACGACCCTTGACCATGAATGTGATGTATGTGTCATTTTTTATAAAATGTTGTTCTTTTAGTAAAATTTCAGAGGTTCAAGTCAAGTCGCCTTAAGTGAATTTCAAAACATCATTACGACCAGATTATGACAACGCTTAAAAAAGAGAGATGTGGGGGAGAGAGTTTGATGTTTTGGCAATACTATTACGTTTTCTTTATTTCCTACAGAAATACTAAGACATACTAGAAATATATATTAACTTTATTTTGTAGAAGTCCCCTAACCATTTAAAAAAAGAAACAAAATTATTGGATTATTCTGATTTTACATATAAATTTTTATCAGGTACCCAATCAGTTATGAATCTTTATTTAGTAGTGAATACTATCCGAAAAAATAGTTCCTTGTTTTAAAATACAAAATAATTACAAAATTATAAGAAATAAACCAAAAACATTGTTTTGTAAGTATCCTAAGGTGATTGTATTTTAGTTCTAATCTTATTAGTTTAAACGACTGACTGCGCGCAGCTTATAGAACTATTACGCCCATTAATTGAGTGCGGTAGAGGGCATTTAAAAATTTATTTTATTCGTGAGTCGTCATCATCATCATCATTACAGCCCATCACAAGTCCACTGCTAAACATAGGCCTCCCCCAAGAAATGCCACAAAGCACGGTCCCGAGCCACCTGCATCCATTGACTTCCTGCATGTCTTACCGGGTCGTCACTCCATCTAGTAAGGGGACGCCCTACACTTCACCTGCCGGTACGAGGCTACCACTCGAGAACCTTTCTTCCCCATCGGTTGTCGGTTCTTCGAGCTATATGACTAGCCTATTGCCACTTCAGCTTCCTAATCCTTTGGGCTATGTCGGTTACTCTGGTTCTACTGCGGACATCCTCGTTTATAAGTCTATCACGCAGAGAAATGCCGAGCATAGCCTCTCCATAGTTCGCTGAGCGACCTTGAGCTTTCTTATACGGCCAGCAGTTATGGACCACGTCTCAGATCCATAGGTCATCACTGGCAACACGCACTGGTTGTATAATCTAGTTTTGAGGTTTTGAGGTATACCTGATGAGAAGATGTGTGGCAATCTCCCGAACGCTGCCCAGCCGAGTTGAATCCGTTGATTGACCTCTCGGATAAAGTTTGACTTACCTAGTCAGAATTTTTGTCCCAGGTAAACATATTTGTCAACAACTTCGAGCTTAGTGCTTCTAACACGTACCGGCATAGGTGTGACACGGACAATAAACATGATTTTTGTTTCATCCATGTTTATCTTAAGACCTATCCGTTGGGAGAGACTATTGAGGTCCTTGGAACATAGTGCTTAGGTCCTGCAGCGATTCTGCCATGAGGGCTATATCGTCGACAAATCGAATAATCTGTATCCTTTCTAGTCCAGTAGCTTGAAAACGTCTTCCAATGCAGCGGTGAAGACTTTTGAGGATATTACGTCACCCTGTCTTACAATTGTCTGCAGTTGGATAGGTTTTGTACTCCGGTTGTTTACTCGGATAGCCATCGTATCCCTACTGTACAAACACTTCAGCACTTCGATATAATGACAGTCCACTTGGCACCGCTGAAGGGACTGCAGTACCACCCAAATTTCTACGGAATCAAAGGCTTTCTCATAGTCCACATACTTAAGACAAAGTGGCAGATTGTATTCTTCGGTCTTTTGTACAATTTATTTTATATTTATAAAATTATTTTATAATATAATTTATTTTGTACTAAGGGTATGTATGTGGTCTTTGGTGCTAAAGCCTTTTCGGAAACCAGCTTATTCGGGAGGCTGGAAGTCGTCGAGTCTGCGTGCGGGACGATCGAAAACAGCACGTAGATGCGACTCAAAAGGGAAATCGGTCTGTAGTTCTTCAGAGCGTTGTAGTCTTTCTTGAAGAACAAAACCACTGCACTTCTGCTCCACGCCTCCAGAGTAGTGCCATCATGGAGGACGCAATTAAAGAGCTTCTGAAGGATTTTAAGTACCAGTTTTTCACCCGCTTTCAGAAGCTCCGCTGTAATTCCATCCTCGCCCGGGGACTTACCGTTTTCAAGGTGCTGGAGAGCCATTCTAATCTTGCTTAGACTGACGTCCGGGATGTTATCGAAATAGTGTCGGATAAGACTTGCTCTTGGAACGTTACTCACACTTGCGTGTGGCTCCGACGATGCTGCCCATAGAACCTCTCAATCTCACTCAAAATCTCAGGTGTCCCGGAAACGATGCCGCCACATTCAGTCTTCAGCTTCGACAGTTGGCTTTTTCTGGGAGACAGATCTCTATCAAAGACTTTGGAGCCCTGGTTCCGCTCGATCGCTTCTTCAATACGAGCTGTATTGAATTTGCGCAAGTCTTGCCGCATGCATTTGAAGATCTGTTTGTTCAGTTGCCAGTATGCTGTTAAATCTGCTGAAGACTGCAGCTTCATCTCCCGTCTAACAGCCATGATATTAAGAGTGTGATCGGAGAGTTTTTTTCTTCCGCGATGGGTCTTACAAAACTTACCATGGACGACAAAACGACCACATGGACAGTTTCCACAAGCTTGTCATTCATATCGTCCACTTCATTGCAATCTTCTATACACTGAAAACGATTTTGTAACTCGAGCTGAAATTTTCAGGGCTTTGGATTAGAGCACGAGGGAGACGGAGCGTTGACATCATTAGACGTGACCTCTCCAACTTAACGTTTAGGTCCAGTGTCCTTGCACCATTCGGTGATCGCTGCCAGTTTTGATCCTTGCGATCACTGATACATCACTGTACAGTTATATTCTGGTAGTCATAATGAATCAATCTCATTTTTGTCGAAACGTGGGGCTCGACCAGGTCCAGTTTCTGTGGGGCCGCATTTGGAAGAAAGAGTTCATCATAAAGAGTCCTCTTTCTCCAAAAGTCGGCCAGCTGCTGGCCCTTTGTGTTCCGTTGCCCTATTCCGAATTTCCTACTTTCAGCTCACCGTTTTCTTGTGCCTAGTTTTGCGTTGAAGTCTCCCATTAACACCGTATAGTGGGTTTTGGAGGAATGCCCTTATGGCATAAAATACGGACCTTACCACCCGTATTCGTTGACTTCCTGCATGTCATACCAGGTCGTCACTTCATCTAGTGAAGGGCCGCCCTACACTTCGCTTACCGGTACGAGGCTGCCACTCGAGAATTTTTCTTCCCTATCGGGTGTCGGTTCTTCCAGATATACGGCCGGCCTGATGCCACTTCAGTTTGCTAATCTGTGGGCTATGTCGGTCACTCAGGTTCCACGTGGAGCATTTCAATTCATTCCAGATCATTATCCTCCTTGTAAATAATAATTAATTTCAATTGTTTAGATATAACTTTTAAAAATAAATATAATCATAATATGATGTAATGCGAAGCAGTATAATATGACAAGAGCATGCTGCATTTTAATAATGTGTTTTAGGTATATTTTACTTCACAATGTCACCACCCATATTGTAACATTCCGTGTGTGTCTTACGAGGCGACGGAGGGTAACAAACAGGGATGTGCAGCAGCGTCTTCCTTATAAGAACAAGAACATAAAAAGCTGTGGTTGCCGAGCCGCCTTCCAAGCGTGGTAACTATGGCAAATATCCCCTTATGAGTTAATAATTAGAGCCTATGTTCAGCAGTGGACTTTGACAAGATGTTATGATGATGATGATGATGACGTCTTGATGTACATTAGTACAGAAATAAGTTTTTCGGCCCCAAGTCCGGCCCCCGGCACAGGATCGATTGCAAAATTTCAATTGTAGCTTAAGCGATGCATTTTTCTACAAGTTTTCATTTTACTATGTAAAATGAAACTTGTACTATCGCAAATTAACTTATTTTTTAATTATAGATATTTTATTGAGTTAAGTAATTATCAGCGAGCTGTGTTAAATTGAGAAAAATAAAAATTTGTTCCAGTACATGCCGGACATTACAAGCATCCGTTGTTGGAACCACTCTCATTCCAACAAATGCGTTTGAAACAAGTTGTGCGCCATATGGCTTAGATAGCTTGTGCACTGGAAAGAGATACGCTAATGGTTGGCTAAGAGATTAAATCTATGTACTTTTTATTGCTTTATCGTAAAGGAATTAAAATACAAATACCAACCCATTTAGTTGAACTCCTTGAGGCAATTTTTGGGGAGGTCTTTGTTTTGTGGTGGACTTTTGAGGGGATGTAATGGATGGATGGATGAATTTAATAGATCTTTGTTTAATTTTTTTTCATATAGTCAATTGTATATTGCAGATAATTTGTCATGATTAACAATGGTAAAGAGCCGTGGTAGCTCAAATGGTTAGCGGTCACTGTAAATTTCACAGTACGCGAGCAACCAGGGTTCGATCCCCGCCGGCACCAATGAAATTGTTAATTGCAATTTTAAGTGCTGATTTACCACGTGCTTGGCGGTGAAGGAAAACATCGTGAGGAAACCTGCATGTCTGAGAAATAAAAAAAAATTACGAAGACATGTGAAGTTCACCAACATGCCTTGCGGTAGTGCGGCGGACACTTCATTGCCCTAATAATCTCTCAGAAATAAGAGGAGGCCTGTGCCCAGCAGAGGGACGTATATAGGCTGTAACTCTAACTTTTTAACTTTAACAATGGTAAATCATTGATCGACTCTTTGCCAAAGAAATATTTCTACAAATGTTCTGTTATACTCTTAGTTTGTGGTTCTACGGCATTAACACTAAAATAGATGTCTCTGACACTGCAGCAATGTCTTTTGCCTAAAATATTATCGCGAAACTTTAAATCGGATGCGTTTATGTTTATGATAAAATATATAAAGATAAAAAGTAATCAACTATGCCACTATAAAAACCGTTTCATAAAAATGAAATGTACAACTAAACAAATCGTAGTGTAGTTAATCTGCAAAATCCTGGAAAATATGGCAAATTAAGTTTAATTTTACAAAGTACAGAGGGAAACGTTTTCCCTTCATTCGGTAAAATGTCTCGCTTAGCGAGTGTTTACTTTGTATTACAATTTAAATTACAGTATTTTTAACTGTATTAAGATTTAAAAAAATCTAAGTTATTATTAAATTTATGTAGCATATTATTATTTTAATTATAGTAAATTTTACGTGGTAGAGCAGCTATATTATGGTTGTAGAACAAATGGATCGGCTCTACCGGGGAAGAAGCACGCTTTCACAAAACCAGCGTAAAATAGCAGCTAATAAAATAAATGTAATCAACATAATACAGTTAAATAAAATAAGTATTTTACTAGGGCTAGAAAAAAATATTTTTATTTAAGGATTTTCTCTTGTATCTCTACTGTACCTGTATCCTGTGGAGGCAGTTTAGATACATACACTGTATAAGGACAAATTTTTACTTGTAGGCCATACAAATACTTGTTCCGTGTGGGATTCGAACACGCGGCTCTCAGCGCTGCAACTCAATGCTAAGCCACTGCGCCACGGACTGTCAAACTTGACGATTATAAGAGTAAGCTTGTCGAGCAAAACTTTCTTGACTGTTGCTTGTCACAAGATTCCTTGGAAATTTCGAATTAATATTTCGCTTCGGTTTTTGTTACGAGTGTTGGTCAGTTTCACCACTAAAATATCAGCAAGTAATGATCTTACTTTCTATACACATTCGGATTTTTGCACTATTATAGCGCTATTAGTATTCCAAATATTGGAAACATCTATGAAATACAAAGATTTATTTTCCTTTAACTACTAGTAAGTTGATTTTTTACGAGCCACGCCGCAGTGTACCATGGCCGCAACGCAAATGGGTCGGCTCGTTCGGGGATAGAGCAAAATTTTCCAAAATACCATCGTAAAATAGCAGCATAATGATGCTATGTTCCCATAACGACTGACAAAAATCAGAGACTTTTTACTCATAACGCATTCGCATTCTATTTTAGTTCTCAGGGATGGTAACGCATTTTGATTTTTATTCTTATTCGAACCTGTCTATGGGTCACAACATCCACTATAGATTTATCGTATGTGTCTCTTCCCTAGATAAAAAATAAAGTTTTGTGCCATTTTCTGTAGAGACAATCGGTCCGTGGGGTCCACGTGCGGTGAAGTTCCTAAAATAACTCTATCCGCGACTGGTCGTTGCTGCTGGTGATAAAAGGGGTTGGTTCTTTTCTCGCTCAAAGGCTAAGTATAGCTATTCAGCGAGGAAACGCAGCCAGCGTTCTTGGCACGATACCATAGGGAGTAGGACTGTATGATAATTAAGTTATTAGTTTTAGTTTTCTTTATTATAGTTTTTTTAATAATAAAATAAAGTATATGAGAGCAGGTAAAGTTAGGAATTGTCAAAAATTACATAATTTTTTTTTATTATTTTATTATTTCAATTGCGGAATGAAGCAGATTGCGCAGGATCGTAATTTGCATATCCATGGGGGAGACCTATGTTCAGCCGTGCACTCGTGATGAGCTGTTACGATGATGTTCATGATTATTTAAGAAAAATTGAAATTAAAAGCTAAAGTTCACATTTAAAAAAACAAATAATTTTTGGTGTATATAATAATTAAAAATAATATCAAACATATTTACATGTAAACAACAACATGTTTACAAAAACTATTTTATTATTCTGTGAGACGAAAATATTTAGCACATAACAATATTTTTTGCACAGATGTTAGCTATCAGAAGCAATAGTGAGATTATAGTTGAGTAACGTTCGACGAGTGAAATATTATCGCACCAAAAACATACATGCGAAAAGGGGCCAAATTCGGAACGTATTTTAAAACTGTACGTATTATTTTTCGTTTCAAAATAGGGTCCATAATATGTAAAACTGACTTCTGAAAAAAGGGCGGACTCTATTTGACGTATATGTTTTTATGTATGTTCATCGATTTTCTCAGAAACGGCTGAACTGATTTTTAAAATTATTCTCACTCTAAAAATTACGACAATATCATGAAGATACTTTATAAGTAGACAATTAAAAAAGGTTACCCCAACTATATACCTATATACAACGCAGGTATGAACTTTTCGAACAGTAAGGTTACGATGGCTATCCGAGTACAGGATCAGAATATGAAACCTAGCCAACTGTAGAGTGGTTTAACTGAAACTCTACACCAATGCATTGGAAGACTTTTCAATCTACGGAATTGAAAATGGTACGTTATTAATATCAATAACGAATACACGGCCCCGTGTAGTGGCGGGTAAGAATACCCAATACCCCATTGTTGGCGACGCGCTTAAAATATAGTTTATTATTTCATTCCTTTCAAAAAATAAATAATCTTATGTTGAGAAAACATTGCTATTAAATTGTTTAAAGCACTTCATCTAAGGAAGTAATCTATGTTAAAAATGAATAAATTCAGTATAATGTCGAACGAAAGTTAGGGGTTCGATTCCCCGGTCGAGCATTAATTTCATGAAAGTTTGTTTCTAGACCAATTTAGAGTCATGTATTACATAGTAATCAGCTGTGGAATACGAATAAAAGTATTATAATAAATTAGATACTTATTTTAGATAAAAATATATATAATAAGAAACGTTATGACTGATAAGGATAACGTATGTAAACAATGGTGTTTCATAATGAACAGAGGTAGATGTAATTTAGACAAGGAAGGCAATAGCCTCCTATCAATGTGATTAGGGTCGTGTAGATATCGGTTTTTCATGTCGTGTGAGATGTGAGCCGAGCGAAAAACTATGTAAAAATAATACGGAAAATAAATTTTGTTAATTTGTGAAAATTTCAGTAATGTATGTAAAAATAAGCAATAAATGTTTCAGGATTATTGTGCGTGCTAAAAAGAGTAGTTCTGTGTTAAAAGTGCTTAAATTTGTGCTAAATATAGTGAAATAAAAATAGTTTTATATAAGGAAATTAAAGTTGTTTAATAGTAAAAAATACTTGTAAAATTGTGAATTAAACTATTGTATTAGTTAAGTTATTCATGTTTATTAATAAAGATTGTTGTTTTAACCTTGTGTGTTAGATATTTAAGATTTATAACTTTGAAAATGTGTTGTTAAATAGGCATATTTTGTTGAATAACTTAAGAAGTTTTTATGTGATAATGATGTAATGTCTGTCATAATATTAAGACTTTTTGTATGATTCATATGTATAAAATTGTATAACTATATGTTTTGTATGAATAAAGATATTGGGAAAAATATAAGAGCGCAATGGTGAAAATTGATGTTAAGATATCGCGAAACGGCGCGCGGTGCGCGGTTCTCTTTCAAGTATAGCTCGCTAGTAGGTTAGTAAACTGGTAAATTGGCAATTCGTTGGGGACAGTTCGGGACCAGCTGCCAGTTTATGTTTAAAGCAAGAAAGAAAAACAAGCGCATAAGGAAGTGATAGGAAATTAGTGAAAGTCAACATTGCACTCTTATGGGGAAATTACGAAGATAAATTGCTGTTTCATTTCCTAAAGTATCTTCCACCACCTAAAGAAGCAATACAGTCCACTTCGCAAAGGACGACGGGACCGGGACCACTTCAAGAGAACCCTTAATCTTAGTCGTCCAACCTTTCTTCTCAGAAAGGCCAGCGGACGCTCTTGTGTGATACTCCTTCACGGGGTTCGCATCCGCCTCGTTGTTCCTCGAACCCAACGTGGTGTGATAAGAGTTCTTGGGATAGATCGTCTATAAAGACTAATCTCTGTCTGCTGGACCCTTTCAGTTGGACCTTAGCAGCCGGATTGAGACCGGATTAAGAAGACTGAAGACCAGGCCGGCGTAGTAGGCCCACCAGGGCTGAGGCAGGACCGGGCGAGTCGCTAACAACCAGGCCGTCATAGGAGGCCTATGGAAACTGGATAGCTGCCAGAAGAAAGAAACCGGGATTGCGGCCAGGCGCGAGTGCTTATTGGAGGCACTCATTGCGGCCAAGCAAGGGCTTGGAATTTTTTCTGTCGAGCCATCTCACTCGGTATTCCTGTCGGGCCATCGTGCTCGCCATTCCTATCGGATGATCGTGCTCGGCATTCCTGACGGGGATTGTGCTCAACATTGATAAGGTTGTAGGGGGGTTGTAAGGTTGTAGGGGGCAGGGGGTTGTAGGGACCTGTAGGGACTTGTAGGGACCTGTAGGGACTTTTAGTGAACTTAAGGGACCGTAGGCCAACAATCACCTTCCTGCAAGATGAAGAAGGCACAAGACCAGAGTGAGAGGGTCTAAGGTACCAGGACAAGGACAGGGATTTCATCTGGAGCTACCACAGCTACTGCTTCGATTGGAATGACCACGGCTACTACTTCGAGCGGGGCTACCACCGAGACATCCACGAACACATGGGACTCGGGAACGTCTGTGGCAGCGACAAGCAGTAAGACGGACATCAGTGGTACGCAGGCCAGCACCGCTCAGAAATCCGTTATATCCAGGAGTGAAGCGAAAAAGTAGGTCAATTTAGAACCGAAGAAGCGGCATCGACAAGAACGGTGATCGCTGCATAGACTAATGAAAATGGGTCACGCAATGGTAGTAGGTTATCGCGATCAGCGAGGCTGAGAGCCGAATTAGAGGCTCGGATTAAATTCGAACGCTCAGAGCTCGAACGAACAGAAGCAGCTGCTGCTTTATCTAAGTCACAATTGGAGTTAGCACGTCTCAACCGGGAAGAGGAAATTGACTCGAGCGAGGATAATGAAGAGCGGAATACTCAGGTGGAACTTTTCGTAAGGAGTTGGGTTCGACAAACCATAATGAGTGCGCTGATTAGTTTATCGCAACCCGACACTGCTTATAAGGAAGTGTCACGTCACAAGAAGGCGGAGGTCGAGCGCAACCTAGAAATGCACAGAAGGCACACGCGTGTAAAGTGTTCGAATTGACCGACGCGATTGTGAGTGCAATAAAGATAGCGGGTAACGATAAGAATTCCCCGCCTCATTTCCTCCAGGATTTACCGGTCTTCGATGGAGACCCGGGTGAATAGATAATTTTCAAAACGGTGTTTGAAGACACACGTGGTTATTTTTCAGGAGTGCAGAACGTAGCACGCCTTAGAAGGGCATTAAAGGGCACCGCTAAGGAAGCAGTTAAATCATTGTTGTTTACCTTATGTGAACCAGATGAGATAATAAACGCTCTCGAAAGAAGATTCGGTAGGGTTGAGATGCTCATTCTAGCCGAGATCGAGAATGTGAAGCGTATGCCAAGACTAGCAGAAGATGGCAGAAACATCGGCTCTTTTGCAAGTCGTGTAACGAACATGGTTGCTTCAATACAAGCATTGAATCAACCACAGTATTTATACTCACCCGAGTTAGTGAGTCGTATAGTGGAGAAGCTCGGAATTATAATTAAATATAAATGATTTGAATATCGAGCTCAACATCCCACCGAGCCAGAGCTGCAGAAGATGGCGAAATTTTTAAATTCGTTGAGTGAACAATTTGGAGCGTCATTCAACGCTGAAAACGTGCCTGAAAAACGGAAACGTCCTGAAATCGGGAAGCGAACCGTACACACCGCAAAGGGGTCTGTATGCAACCGTATTAATAGTAAGCGTTACGAACGCCGAGATAAGAAGAGGCACGACCGACAAGCGGTTATGATAACTCAGGATAAACCTGCAAGTCGGGTAACACGCAACTGTGTTATATGTAACAAAGAGCACTCTATAGAGAGTTGTTACAAATTTAGGAATATGAATAACCGTGAAAAATGGGAAGCGGTTAGGAAAGCGAATATATGTTTTCAATATCTGACACCCTACCATAGGAGGTCGAAGTGTAGGGCGAAAAAATGTGGTGTAGATGGATATCAAATGGGGCATCATTGAATGCTGCACCGATACCCTAATAAGAATATCTCGCCGCTGGGGGGGGGGGTAAAGAGGCCCAAATTACGACTGTGAATACAGTAAATGTACTGGCATGTGCATATTTAAAGATTATACCAGTCGAGTTGTATGGACCTAAAGGAAATGTTAAGACCACAGCTCTTCTGGATGAAGGCTCAACCGTGACACTCATAGAGGAGCAGATGGCTCAGAAGTTAACGCCCCGCGGGCCCAAAGAAGAATTGCCTATTGAAGGCATAGGGGGCAAGCGAATTAACGATAGTAGTTCGTATTGCTTGAATATTAAGATTAAAGGAATTTTCACAAGTGACTTAGAAGATATAAGTGCCGTCAAATTGGGGTGCCCTATTGTTTAGCAATGGCCTAGTGAAGGCCTGTAATGAGGATTATGGTGATATGATATATGAAATTATATCTCCTATTACTATTATACATCTGGTTTTATTGCAAAAGCATTACATAAAATTATATTGTGTTATTGGGTACTAGCAGCTGTGTAGGATTTATTTACTTCAGTCACTATAGTGCCACAAATGTATGTAACATAATGGCACTATTATAAAATATTTTTCAGTATTGCTTGTGTAGCGAAGAGACTATCATAGATTTATTGGACTTTATGTGGTTTTCTCAGACTTAGGGCTCACAGGTTTAATGTATAATATAGCCTAAATAAGGTTTACAAACGAGCACACAGTCAACCTGATTGTAATTGGATGCTGTAGCCAGTAGTAGTATCAATATAGTATTAGCTTTTGACTCTTTGTAAAGTAGTGGCCAGCGCAGTGGGTATTGTTAAATGATAGAGCTTTCGGTGTTTATGCATGTACAATATCCACTTTTTATTAACCTCTGCGACTGAACTACAAAAATCATACAATAGGAGTAGCGGTAACAGAAAGAAAAAAATAGTAAATGTATTATGAGTTTAATACGACGAAAGCACTTTACAGTCTATTAGTTTAGCATACAATCTCTGGTTTCGTAATCACAAGATTGATTTCATACATAACTAAGAAAATATATTGCTTGAGAATTAATTGAAGATGAATCGGATTGTATTGTCTTAAATCCATCCATCTATCCATTATAGCCTATAAAAGTCCACTATAGTCCTAAGCTGTCCATAGGCCTCCCCCATAGATTTTTTCGCAGGGAGAATTTTTCCATAGTTTATGCTATTACCCATCTCCTGTTTCAGTTTCCTTCTGACGCCTCTCAGGACACTCACGAGACAAAAACTAAGAGACATTTTATGTCTCTTAGTTTTTATTTATTCTTGAATCAAAGTAAGTATTGTCCTCATTTCATGGCCTTACCAAGGAATTGGAATAACATACGTAAATAAATTGTTGGTTCTACAAAAGAACCAAAATGTAAAATTACTGAAAAGATTCCGTAGATACAGTTAACAAAAGACATTGGTCTTTGTTTTTTTATGCAGATTTTGCACTCATAATACCAAATTACATTCAAATTTCTTCTGATTGAACAAGTTATATAATATTATGGTTATGTAGTAAAAAAAATTACAATGTAAATCAATCATCTGTTTTTTGTAAATGCATGTCTACTCATGGTGTTTTCTTTCACTGCTAAATAGGCCAACCTTAGCAACTATGGCTAAAAATATGAGGCTAACGATAGGGGAAGCCTATATTCAGCAGTGAATATTTGATAGGCTTTAATGAGTTAAAGAATGCTAAAGTTGTTATTCATATCATTTTAATTATTTTTGTAAGTTTTTTTTTTCACATTCATAACTAGTACACAACATTGTTCCACCGCCAAAAATGCAGAAACATTTTTCTACAGTACTAATATTGGTAAAATGAGAAAACCGAGATAAATGCAAAAATGTTTTCATTTTGAGCAAAGAAGAAAGGCGTAGAGCATCTGGTGTTCTTGTGTGCTATTTCGATGTCTGAATTTATAAAGCAGTAAAGGTTTATTTTTTCCGTACGGAAATAAATGTAAACATTATTCTCCTTATTTGCAACAAAAACTCTATTATTGAAAGTATTTTATTGTGAAGGAATGAAAGAAGAGTGTTGAATTGATTGAGTTTCATAATATTCCGGGCAAGTTTTGTTCTAGCAAAGTTTTATAACATTAAAACAGGGCAGGGGTGTAATACGAGTATGTCACCTTTTCTCTCATATATTTACTTAACTAACAGTACGTGTACCCAGTGCTTGGGCTTATATAAGGGCAAGGCTTGTGCGTCCGGCTGGTGGTGGGAAATTCATATAACTAATTAACCAAATTTTGTACACTGTTGATAATCAGCATTAGTCACCAAACCGTCTGCCCAGCTTGTTGAGTGCGGACAGATCTATGGAGTAATGCTTGCTGCCTGAACACAAACATTATTTAGAAATTTGAATAACTACCACATTCACCAAGTTTAGCTGGCCTTTGTGATGATTGTAAACTCTAATTTTTGAGGTATAGGTGAAGATGATGTGTTGATCTCTCAAACAATGCCCAGCCGAGTTGAACCCGTCAATTGTCCTCTCGTACGAATTTGGACTTACACAGTCGGAAAATTTGTCCTAGACGAAGAAACTCGCCAACAAATTCGTGTATTTGTTCCTACCAAATATTGCCATAGGTGTGACATGAACGTTACACATGACACTTGTCTTGTCCATGTTCATCTTAAGACCTATCCTTTGGGATACACTATTGAGATAATTAAGCATAGTGCTAAGGTCCTTCAGCGAATATTCCATAATAACTATATTGCCGACATGGTCGGTAAGGGTTATCAATTAATACATTTTTATTTGTTTCTTAAGCAGGAGCGGTTGTCAATACCCTCAGCAAGCCAAATGATCGCTGTAGCAAAATATTCACTAAACGGTAGGCGTTATTAATTCTAAAACTGCGTGTTATATGAAGATCTAAGCCGCGTATCGATTAAGTGCTCCTGGCGCACGCGTCATGAATGACCGCGCCGACCAGTCCGCTCCGCCGAATGCGCTCAAAATGTTCAAAGTGTATAAACCAAGCACGCCTAGCGCGCGCGGCAGCCGTTCCAGTGTTTTACCGGTCAACATGGATGTCGGTCGTGTACGAGCAGCTGCCGCTTTCATAGTTCCATGCATCTTCTCTGAGCGCTTTATTATGATAAAAGCGACTTTTGCTATTCCACAGCAGTTATTTTGAACCATATAATTTTATCAATTTACGGCAACTTTGGTTATCCATACTATGGTACCATAGCTCGGAACGCAACGAACACACGAATGATGAAAACAACCGTCCCAACTGGCGCGCGCGCCAAAACTTAAACTTTTACTTAAACTTACTTTGATGCGCGGTAAAAAACCGACACTAGATGGAGCGGCCCGCTCCACGTTTGAGCGCTCCAACGAACAATTTAGCGCGCGTTCCAAGGTGGTATCCATTTCTCGCGGCTGGAGCGCGCGCCAATGTTCGACCTCTTGGAGCGCATAATCGATACGTGGCTCTATGATTTCAAAGTTTTCTTTAATTATACTATATATTTTTTATTAAAATAACTTTATATAGCCTTGACATTTTACAATTGTTGTGGCTTCGGAACAGTCTCAATATAATATCCTTTTCCTAAGTATTTCCTATCCTTCCGCCTCCCCTATATACGCAATACTCAAGAATGGTGCGCCACCTATTGCCAAGAAAAATAAGAAGCAAGGTGGCCGCGTACGCATAAACCGTGTTCGTTACCGCTCGATTAAAAATACTCAAATAAAGTTGTAAGACAATCGTGCAATTGCTCGTGTCAATATACATTCGAAGTGCAGTGTGGTGTCTGTGTATACACTAGAACTTCATCATAAATATTTAGACTTCACCATAACCACGAAGAGTGCTCCAGTTTTGTGAGTATCCTTGCATTATCAACCCAGTTCTAAAGCTATTTTCGTCTACTTCCTGGTTGGGATCATCGGGTTGGCCAGCCCTTGGTCTGGTTGTTCTCTGGTTCCCAAAATCACCCACGAAACACTTTCCGAAACATTCAAGCCGTAATAAAAATAATATGAGCAAGAGGCAAAAATGTCTTAAGGCTTTAATGTAATGGATTGTTTCAGAATCATTGAAATATGAAATGCAAAATATAATAACATTACTTTTAAAAAAAGACTACTTATGTAATTTTACTTTCTTACTCATTTTTATGTGAAGTATATTTGAAAAAGATTTCATTGAATTGGGAATTCGGAAACAAGTTTTTATTAAGTTCTTTGTTAGAGAATATTGAAACCGGTTTGGCTGACCCCGCACAATCACGGTGCTTTTTATCAATTACGCAAATCAATGGATGGGATTCCTTTTGTGAGTTATTTTACGCTCGTTGAACCTGAATTGAACAAAAAATAACATGCTACTCTACTATTGATGAGAGAAATTGAAAGTACATTATACATAACTAAAGCGTTATGTATAATGTACTTTCAATTTCTCTCATCAATAGTAGAGTAGCATGTTAAGGACCATTTTGAACAGCCCGAGTAGTCTACTGTAGTGTCTCCCCAATTGTAAGATGATTTGCCATAATAACCACGCTTGACAGGTGGATAGGCTATCGTAGTATTAGATGTCCTACACTTTTGATGTTGCTCTCCGTCGTCGATCTGGGTCATATACGAGATGGTATACTGACACCTATCGGCGATAATATCTTTCTGGTACTTATTCCAGTCACCTCTTACGAAACTCACAGGACAAAATTTAGTGATGGACTATCTTACTCTATACAACAACGCCTAGTTTAAATATTTAGACTTTTAAAATTACCCTTTATTTCAAATTTTATTTAAAAAGTAATAAACTTATATTATAAATGATTGAATTAAAATTAACCAGACAAAATTACTCAAAATTTACATTGTTAAATATAGCATAAGTAATCAGTGTATCCATAAAATTATTATTTTATTAGACACATTTGCTTTTTTTTTATTTTGTTTATTTTCTTGTTGTGCCCGCGACTTCATTCGCCTAGAATGATTTTTAGTAACTTATCTGTTTTGAAGTTTTATTTCTTAACACTATTGATTATATTTTATAAACTACACCAATGTACGAACTTAAGCAGTAACAGCACATGAGTAAAGAAACTGTAAAGAGGCAAAGCTACTAAGGAGCTGTCAAAATGTTTACCTAGTTTTGTAGGGTTGGCATAGGAGGATAAAACTAAATAAACAAAAAACGTTTATCAGCATTTTAATAAATACTTAAGATATAATTTTTTTATAAACTACGTATTCTAAATGTTTTACTTTTATAATTATTGTTCTTCAACAATTAGTTGTGGCTTTTAATGAAATGGTAAATTCTAAATTTAATGTAAAGTTTTTTTTAAATAATCTATTGGAAATCACTCGTATTTCATAAGAAATATAAAATATTGCACACGTTTTAATATTTCACTACCAACAATGTTTCTTTCACTATATTCGTGAAATTTTTGCTCAAGCAATTCAACAAAGGAACGCGATAAAATTGTCAAGAAGTATTAAAAAACCCGATGGAACACTATCGTTATTAAAATCCTTGTAATGGCTGAAAAATAATCTTTTACCATATCTAAAGGTTGTTCAGATCTATTAACGTACAATTTTATTTTCTCACATTTGTGGTGTTCGAGACAACATATTATACAAAATTACAATATATTTTCTATGCAAATATCCTGACATATAGACTAAACCATTTTTTTTCTGGTAAATCAAATAGATAATCATTTGTCCCTACTGTTAATACAGGGGCAGCACAGACTACTATGATGCTTACGAGGTGCAGTAACATTGTCAGGTTGCTGTGATGGTGTATTAAAATACGACAATCGTCTGGTTTCATACGTAACATATCAAAATCGTATTTACAATTAGTATTTTGAGGTTTCCCTAAGATATTGGATATAAACATCTTATTGAAGGCAGTTTTAACTAGACGACATGTTGGTTCCTGGCAGTTACCACCCGCCTGTCTGACTTTTCCAAACAAATTTTCGAGAAAATCTTGATTGAGACGTCTCGTAAATATAAATTAATTTAATTTCTTCTGATTTTAATTCTTCATGAAGTTTTATTTAAGATTTTATAGACACTAAAAATTCGTGAATGTAATTCATGCTATTGAGACGTCTTTCTGTCTATCACTTCTTATTGATTTTAAATACTGAAAAATGTTAGCATTTCTTCTAAAAACTCAATTTGATAACTATCGCATCGAAAAACTTTGTTATCTTTATTAGGAGGTCGAAGTGTACTTGAGTTTAAGAAAACAAACAAATTATTAATTTTATTTACAAAATCAGCGGTATCTCTTACGGCAACCTCGATAAGATTTAAATCTACGGAAACCATATTCACACTTTTTTATATTTCATTTGATACGAATTATTCTTTAAAAAAGAAAATTTTACATTTATTATTTTTTACACAACCCTGATTTTGAGCACTGGCCGAGCAGGTTTAAAGCAGTTTCTCTCTGTACGTGACGAGCCGCCAGTGCTCACGCACACACGCGCCTCAAGCTTGTAGTAGTGTACCTCCTATCACAGCGCGGTTGTATGAAGCTTTGCCTCTGTATGGTACGATTTCTTTACTCATGTGGTAACAGTGCGGATATTTTTATACGTTTATGGAGTAATTTCATCATGAACATCAAGTGCATGGATGATTTTATACACCGAGGATGTCGTATCCGTTTGATATCATATTTAAATGAAACTAAGTATCGATGATATGTACTAAGACAATATAAAAAAATAAATTAAAAAAGAGGTTAACAATTACTCTAATTTATAAAACATACAGTTAATTTATGAAAACATAAGAAGGACAAATCGTTTGCCGTGTAGTAGCGGCGTAAATGAATCCATCACTCCTCTACGCCTCGGGGGGTGGAGTTAGAGGAGACTATGAGAAACGCCAGAAAAATTTAATAGCTTTCGGTATATGGCACTAGAACCAAATCGGTTACGTCAGAGTCAGACAAAGTAAACAGAGTGGTCACGGTTGGCAAAGTCAAATGTGCGGACGTCTTGTAATGCGATCGTCAATCTGTCTGCCAGCCGTGACAATTGTAGCAAATCACTCCTACATTAAGAGAGATCCATTACTTACAGTAGGTATATTTTTACTGGTTGAATGAAGGAGAAGAAGAATAGATAATTCTTTTGATATTTTCACCTCGTAAAGTAATGCGACAAAAGTCTTCACTCGCTAACGCCCTCCAAACGAAAGCGAATTCGTGGTATAAAATAACCCTCAACAACATCATAACTAATGACAATATCAGTGTCTACCCAGTTCTTTTAAGAAACAACTAATTTGAGCCGTAAACTATTGTAATGATTTGGAGGATTCATATTAAGAGTTATTGAATCTTAACAAATGTCTGCAAATGTTAAAAGAAACCAAGCGAAAAGCAGCGAAACAAACTAAATTTCCAGTCTGCCTTCAAAATTCCACAACATAGGCCTCCACCATAGATTACCTCAAAGGGAGAATTTTGCCATAGTTGCCACGGTCGCAGGCGGGTTGGCAACTGCAGTTTTTATAATTTTTAGTTGATAATAGGAAGATGCTGCTACCCATTTCCTGTATCAGTTTCCCTCTGTTGCCTCTTACAACAGCCACGGGACGATATGGGGTAGTTATTCCTACACCACAATTACACGATTAAGAAGGTCAAAAGATCTCGGGGGAAGCCAGTTAACCAGGCTGGCTAAAAATAAATTGGTTCCTCTCAGCACTATTGTTTGCGTCTAGTTACGCATACAGCCTTTTGGATTTGAAGCTTCATTTTGGGTAATTAAATATATCAAGATCTGGTATAGATTTGCAAATCAAGTGTTAGTCCATAGTCATTTAGGTAAGAAGGTGTTTCTAGTAAAACAAGTTCTACTTAAATTGTCAATATGGTTTAAAATCATTTGTTAACTTGTTTCGCGAAATTTTAAAATCTACGTGGATGATTTTGCCCGGCAGAAAGCTAGTCTTTTATAAAATGTAATGATAAAATATTTTATAATATGAAAGATTTGAACAAAGAATCTATTTTTCACTGCTGCGCGTATGAAGCTCGTGACTAGGATATCCGCAGGAAAACAAGAGCAACTGACATATCCCAGGGGGATCAGTAAGGAATCATCAGGAAATAGGTCAGCCATATAGTTCAAAAAACCGACAAACGATGGAGAAGAAAGGTCCACGAGTGACATCCTAATACTGGCAACCGCACATACATGTGGCTCAGAACCGCATTTTGTGGCAAATTTTGTTCATCAGTGGACTTGTCATGGGCTGTAGTGATAATGATAGTGATTGTAATGAAATATGATCACTGATCTCGTTTAAGGAAAAGCAATTTTTTTAGATTAAATAGGTATGTACCTATTTACGAGTATCTTTTTACGAGTGTATCGAGTATTATATAAGGTTAATATTATGATTTTCTATTAACCCCGTCGATCTTTTCTTTATAAAAAATCAATTGCTGTCCGTTAGTCTCGCTAAAACTCGAAACTGGCTCGACTGATTCTGATGAAATTTGTTGTATGTGTTTGATTGGATCCTTGCATGGTTTATTTTCACAATTGGATCTGGTAGGTGGAGCTGTTGTCGAGATCCAGAAATCAACCTTGCGAAGCCGGGGCGGATCGCTAGTGCACAATAAAAAGGCATGAATTAGCAGGACGTAGGAAAGAATAATGAATCGTAGTCGTATACGTGTAGTTATAGTTTATTGGAACAGTTGAAGGTCGGGAAGAAGTATCACCATTAAGTTAATTGAAGAAAGGTTTGCCTTATCACTGTTCCGAGACAACGGCTGATTAATGGTTCGCCTATGTAATAGCTGAATTCCTTATCTGAAAGAGTTAAGACCCGAATATTGTCGATAACTTTTCTTAAAATTAAAATAAGGAGGTGTTTTTAATTGTGATCAAAGCAATCATTAAAAGACTGATGATGTTCCGCTAGCTGATTTAGGTTACTGTGATAACGCCCGAATATTTTAAACGTCGTTTAGTTTGCAAATAGTGCAGCAAGTTTACAAAGTCACTCTTTGACTTATTCTACCCTTATTTAATGCAACGTTTGTGATAACGAGGGCTTATAAACAATGTAAATTGGATAAAATTAGGATACAATTAGGATACATTTTTAGCGTAAACTAGGAAATAAACCCAGTAACTACTCTACTCCCTAGAGTAGTTAGGTTACAGCCAAGAGGTTGTATATAGTCTATGCACTATGTATATCTTTACTAAATTTATTTTGTGGGAATGCCGAAGACGTCACTGGCCTGATCAATTTCAGATATAGTTAGGAAATCATTAATATGATTATGTATCTAAATACATATATCTGAAATATTATCACCGCTAGATGTTCACAACAGGATACTGCAAGTCACCCCACTTCGGGTATATTTAGTAGGAGCTATATAAAAAAAAACAGTACTTAATAATACCCGTTTCGACTACAGTAACATGGCCGAAACCAGGCAGTGTAAAACCAATATCTCAGGTTCTAAATAGTGCATGTCCTTACCCTTAGAAAAACAATAGTACAAACAGCATCCATATACTTTTGGCAAATCGGATTAATTAGTACTAATAAAATAGTAATCATTTTCGAATATTATTCCATAACTATAGTAATTTATAAATATTTGCATTGCACTAACTACATTGTATAAAATAAATATATATGTAAAATTATGCCAATTGTTACTTTTATTTATTATATATCATAAAACTAAGCCATTCATTGTACAGAAGATTTGCAAGTTACGAGTAACACCAGCTTTGTTAAATTATAATCACGGGAAATAATCCCTCTTTGATTATTTCAGCATCTAAGCCCAAAAGAAAGATGAGCAAGCTATTAAGCGACTGTCCTTGTGTCCTTACGAAGTATTTGGAGAAGGTTTTAATAACGACATTGTTTTATCCAACGGTCACTTTAATTAAATTGTAATTAAATACAAAAAATGTTACAATTTATTTTTACATAGAAGAGATGTAAATTGCACAATGTGGTCGTGAGTTGCAGAAAGTTCCTACTAAAATGCTCGGTAGTAGACCGCCAACAATCTGTGATTTTTTTGATGAAATTTCAAGTTTTGTCGCAGAGTAAGATTTTAAAATATGGCAGATGGAATTAATCTGAACAATTACTCGAAGCACACCTCATAGTATATGCGATTGATGATGCGTAGAGATGTATCATGTCTCTCCGAAAGGCTAATGGTCTGAAGAGCCAAGATAGGCATCGACGGAGATCTGGTATCCGTCCGGATGAGAGGACGGAAGAAGACCCAACAGGGAAGGTGCATTCTCCACATATGGAATTCGCTTGGCCGAAGTGAACAGTTGCGTTACACCATATTCCAAGCAAAGGCAAATTCGCAAACAGATTTCTCCGTTCCGTGAACGTCTGTACAAGAACCGAGTCATTCAGCGTGGTAGGCGTTAAAATCGCTAACTAGCACGATCTCTTACGATTTATAAAATAAATAATCTTGTTGAAGGATTGGTGTTGTCTATATGAAAGATCGTCTATATGAGAATTCAATCATGGACTTAAAAAAAATGTTACTAAATAATATAGCTACACATTACAGAGTCCTATAAACAAACATTTCTGACAGAGTTTTAAGGCAAGAAAGCGATTATCACGCTGCGCTATCTCTATGCTTGTTGGTGTACTTCACATGCCTTCGAAATATTTGTTTTATTTCTGCAGGTTGCATATCTGAGAAATAAGAGAGTTTTCCTTTAACACCGAATACGTTGTAAATCAGCATTTAAAATTGTATAATTAACTATTGATTAGACCTAGCGGGGATCAAACCAGAGTGTACTGCGAAATTTACTATTTACGGCGAGCGCCTCTGACTACAAAAAAATATTTAAAATAATTAAAATTTCAACCACGAATGTCAAAAAATTATTATATATATATTTGAAAGATAACAAATAATTTTGTTTTTTTTTTAAAGGTATAAAGACAGATTTTAATATGTGAACTTAAAATTTAATTAGTACCTACCTACTACCACCTAAGAATAAAGGATTTGATCTTTCATCAAAGAGATCTTTACAACGAAATAAATTAATCAGCCACATTTCGCACGTTTCAATGATCATTGCTTGTTTTGTATGTTAAACTCAGTAGGGTTTCACCAAAACACAAGCAGTGTATGTCATGTTTACTAAAATTCACAGTTTATTTGGCATGGGCAGAAACGCAGGATCGGGAAGCTTGCATTTAACTAACCACCGCTCCGTTAGTATAGCATCGAAATTTCTGAAAGCCTCACGTGTGTAGAGATTTCTAAAAAAGAAAGATCGTAATAATATCCTAACGTAATATCTGTAAGTTTGTGACGTTTGAAACAAAATATTGTTAAAAGAAATAAGAAATTATTTTAAAAATCTAAATGGTGTTAGTGCAATATGTTATATCTTTAAGGTTTGTAGAGTAATACAGATTTCAATATATTATCTTTAGGGTTTGGACAATAAATTAACATTTAAAAACAAATAGAACCTCGCGATATTGAAAGTCTTGTAGCTAAAGTATTATAATTATTTATGTTCATTCCATACAATAAGGAATATTTCTTGCATCCAAATATTAGAAAATTCATAAAACTAAAGGAATCATTCTGTTTGCTATTAATTTGTGTGTGAGATCCCCTACAAGAAATCATGAAAATAAAACAATATTTGCGATTAAAAATAACAAAATGGTTATTATTCTGTAATCAATGACTCTTGAATATATACACAATTTATAATAAATTAATTATTGTTTCTGTTAGATAAATTAAAAATTATTGCGAAACAGGAAATAATGCAAAATATAGCAAAAAAACATTTTACTGATTTAAAAACTCACAATTAAGCATATTAAATAGTGTTAAAAAATATAACTAATTTTTAAAACTATAAAACTATAATAATATGTGCAATATATCATGTAATGCGAGTTTTGTTATGTAGTTTATCACATAAAACATGCAAAAAAAATATAGAATAAACGAATCACAACGGAGACCAAATCTTAAATATTTAAATTTTCTCCCACATATCGGAATTTTGCTAACATTTTTTATAAAAATCGCCGTGTATCATCCCGTGGCCGTCGTTAGAGACGACGGAGGAATATGAAAGAGGAAATGTTTTTTTTTTTACTCATAAGCCAGTGATTGACCACAATGCCACCTGGCGGTAAGTAGTGATGACGCCCTAGGTTTGCAGCATCTTCCTGATAGCAACTCAACATAATAAAAAAAACTGCGGTTGACAACCCAGGCGGGTTGCCTACGGCAAATCGACCTTTATAAAGCACTGGAATTTGATTCAAAGTTCACTTTGGATAGAGTCAGTCTGTAATGAGTGAATGAAACATAGAAAATACAAAAATTATTATAATCAATGAAATAATTAATGAGATATAGGTGTTAAATTTATTATATTTTGGGAATGTTTTAAAAACAAGATGTTTTAAAAATAGTTCTGCATGAACGTATGAAGAAAATATTTTTCAAATATTTGTCTCTGAGGCTCAAAACTATTAAGCAAATTTAAAATAATTAATATTTCAAAATAAAATTAATTTGATTAAATCAAACTCAATGAATTATTAAATTTAAGCTATTTTTAATAAAAATCTTATGCTTAGTTACCTAAAATCAGGCTGGAAATAAATAAACTGGTAAGGGGATGATAGTTTCTTTCTATATAAATATATTGACCACAAGCTGGTAAATCACCTCGATGTGAAAGGATTAACGACAGAAGATGCACTTACGTTTTTTTTTAGGGCTCCTAAAAGTGTCAAACCCTCTACAGACTACAAGAGTAGGTTCTTCATTCGACTAATAGTTGTATTGTATGTATACAACTTGTAAGGACACAACTAGAATAACGTCTAAGCATTAGGAATTTCATATTTTTCTGCCCTTGGAAATTTTCTGTGGTGAATTTTTTCGTCTAAATTTTTATAGTAACCTCTGAAGTATAACCTATTAAATAAAAATCATCAAATCGCTTTAAAATTCTAGTTAACTAGAATATCGTGTCAGGTCAGAAGAATCATAATTTAAAAAAGTAAAAGCCAACTTTATATAATTAAAAGGAATGAAATAATCAATATAAATAAAACACAAAAAATGTATGTCCGTTACAGACTTTGAAACCATCCAACCGATGTGCCCCAAACCGTTTTATTCGAAAGACCACTAAAGCAAAAAATAAAATAAAATAAAACATATGAAAAAGTTAATAAATAAACAAAATTTCCTTTCAAAATGTATTTATTTTTTTAGCGTAGTAGCATCCGGGTATCCGCTAGTTTTCAAATAATAGCTTCTCAAGTCGGGGCTATAATACTTCTATACACTTTGTCTTAGCACCTACTTCAGAAGCTACTATGTGAAAGTTATTTTATTACACATTAGTTCTTTTAAGTTATTTTTTACTTGAAATACAAGAAATAACAAATCACTAATTGCATGATTGCCATTTTTTTGTTTAAGCTATTATTTTCATCCTACGTTTATAATGAGAGCAAACAAATTCAGTCTCATAACCATAGATCTGGTGTTAATAGATGACGGTCTCAAATAAAATCAGTTTATTATTACAAGATCAGATACTACAATTTAACTCGGTGGGAAAATGCTAATTTTTATTATTATAATGAATTCGTTACTTTTAACTAACACAGAACGAAGCGGAATGATATTATTTATACACATTTTTATTTAATGTCATTTCTAAAGAGATTTCATTTTGATATAGGGGTTGTCCACATATTCATACAACGTTATTATTCCTAATATTAAAAGTTATAAAATATTTTGCATAAACGTTCTTTGTATAGTTGTAAATTGTCGTAGTTATTTGTTTCATGCTCATACATGCTCCATGTTGATTTCATACTCACAATCGTTACTTGATCTTCTTTTGTTAAGAATTAATTTAGTGTAATAATTTTATGAAATAAATTAATGTAAAATTTATTTCATAAAATTATTGAAACTTTCAAAAATACAGTTTAAGTCAACCATTGCCACAGCGGGATAAAGAGTAGTTTGGATGGCGCTTGGGCTGTAGTGTAATAGTAGACTTAAATGTTATGCAAGATACCTTATATGCTTAGAAAATAATAATGTAAACACTTTAGATGTATGTAGGTACAAATCATTTTAATTATAGCAATTTTAGTAACAAAGATATGTCTATTCGATAGTTATAAATAGAATCGATAAATCAAACCACTACGAAATATGACTGAAAGGTTTTTTTTTGTTACAGGATTCTTTACATCACAGGAGTGGTAAAAAAATGAATATTAGTATCATATATTTACTCTTATGTGTAGTTTTAGCAGGTAAAATTCGTCTTACAAGATTAGAAAATGTAAATAATTTTCCTATATAATATTTAACAATTCGGTTTTAGGGAAAGGAGATGACAACTGGAAAAACCGAAAGAGAGAGAAAATGGAACATGATACTGGAATATTCGAGGAAAAAGTAGGTTAGTATTTTATGTTAACATTTCTAAAATGTTTTTTTTTCTAAATGCAAAATAAAAATTAAACGTAATTATACATTTTCAGCACTGGAAAGAGATGCAAAAGCATTAGAACATTATTTTAACTCAGCCCCTCAGAAATATCATCATTATCATGCACGTCCTAAATTAATGAAGTTTGCAAAAGAGAATCGAGATATATTAAGGAATACTAAACAAGAACCGCATAAGTCATCTTCAACGAATAATGGTATTCACTTTAGTAGTTCCAAAAACATGTCAGAAAATTCTAGTTCACTTGACTTTCTCAAATTTCCATATACAAGCAGTTCAAAATACAATAGAGTTACAGATACAACTTTGAAATGGCCCTCGTTTGAAGATTTATTGTTGTCGATTGGTATTGAATATGACTGGAAAAGTGATCGGTGGGTAAAAATGAAACAAAAACTTACAAGAACTCCAGATGAAAAAATTATAAATTCTAAATTTAATCAAGACGTCAGTCAGAAACATGAATTTAAATACAGAACTGTAAGAATTAACGGAAGTAAAAGTAGGAAAAATATCATAATTGCCGTAACAGCAGTAAGATAGGAAAACAATATTTTTAAACATAAATTTAGTTAATGTTATGTAAAGAGGATAAGCAAAATTGAATTTGTATAACTTGTAGTTAATGCACTATTTGTAAATAAACATAAATATTTAAAAGTTTTGGGACCAAATTTAATTAAAAACAGTCCAAGATGTTTTTTTTGGTTTTTATTAAACTTATAACTAATAATATCGTTTTAAGTATGATAGAAATATGTTTTCACTATATTTTGTGAACTAGAATTTGTAAAGAGAAAAGTAAGGTAACAACAGGCTAAGTATAACTGTGTACTACTGATTAGTAAATGCCTCATTTAACTTCTTGGAAGTTATTTATAGTAAAAGGAGGAAGTTACTTATAAATAATATTTTGAAAACATATCATGTTTTCAAAATATTGTTAATTTCTCTACCGATACCGATACCGAACCGAACATACTTGTAGGAAATTAGCTCTTAAAATTGTGATTCACGATTTTAGTAGTGTTGGTTCTCGCCTTTTAACATTTTTTCTCGTTTTTGTGTAACACATAAATATAAATAAAAATGAAAAAGTATACTTACGTACCATTGCATTTGTGATTTCTTTAAATTTCTGATTAATTTGATTTAAAATGAAATTGACGATATAAATATATAAAATACATCAAATAGGCTAATGAAAAACTTCATTGAGTAAAGAAGTGTTGGTAAACAAATCACCTTAGCGATATTATGCCACTGATAAAAAATATACAATCGATTTTTCGACATATTTCTAGCATTTTTAGAGGTAAATGAAACTGCATTTTTAATTAAATAACTAACGAAACTTTGCTTTGAAAGGAACACCAATTCTATATCTTAGGTATCAATTTTTAAAATATTCTTTTGTTTAAAAAAATCAGTTGCCATCGATTCAGTGCAAATAAATACTAATAATAAGCAATGATTATCTTTTCAAGAGATTATTAGTTTAATTATTGTTTATTTAATTTTTCCATTTTGCGCATCACACTTCACTCTAGTATGAAGATTTTGTGATTGAGATAACATTACAAAATAGAACCAGACTAGTCCCATTGTTATATTTAAATTGTGTATGTAACATTATATTGTGCTACATTAAATGCAAATTCATTATTTCTTAGGCATGTTGAATTAGTGCTTTCATAGTTTATTAAAATAAGAAACAATTTAATTCATCAGATAATATGTAATTACGACTCATCATAAATGTTAGCATATTATTTACGTTATATAGGTACTGTAAATACACGTAGTGACTTTGGCGAAATTACAATCTTCTTATTTTGAATGTCATTAGGTCCGATTCTACAATTTTAATAGGATGCCTAAGGGTGTGTGTTAGTTAATTTTTCGCTTAGCGTAGTCCGCGCACATGAGTAAAGAAACCGTACCGTACAGAGGCAAAGCTTCATACAACCGCGCTATGATAGATAGACTACTACAAGCTTGAGGCCCGTGTGTGCGTGAGCACTGGCGGCTTGTCACGTACAGAGAGAAACTGCTTTAAACCGGCTCTTCCAGTGCTCAAACTCAGGGTTTTGTAAAAAATACTAAGTGTCAAATTTTGTTTTTAAATAATTATTCGTGTTAAATGAAATATAAAAAGTGTAAATACGGTTTACTGTACCGTTTGTATGAACAATAATAGAACAAATAAAAATATATAACTTTTTTAATTATCCCAAAGACTCCACTAGGTAAGTAGTGACTTGTCTATAATTTATTATTTTAAATGTGGTAGACATATACCTCATACATATTTCTAGATTGAAATAAAACGTAGCACCTACCTACTTATGAGTGATTGAATCGTTATTTTTATAATGTTTATGATTGAATAATTACGTTTATTAATTAAATACGTAGGTTCATGTTTTTTTTAAATTATTTTTTCAGACGACAAGAGTGGTTAAAAGCTGTCGAACGGGAAGATCTCCTTTCAAAATTTTTTGATTATGAAAAAAGGAACAATATAGAATCTGCGACGATCACTTCGAAAAATCCTGTATAAAGTTTTCTAAAAAAAGAGCTGTAAAATATTTATTTCAAAATGCTTTTCCAACACTCAACTTGCTGAAAAATTACGGTGTTTGTTCGGGTTCCAGCCAATGTTAGAATGTATCTGAAATGAATGTATGAATTGATTGAACAAAAATTTCGCGAATATTTTGATGACGAAAAAAAGATTGTAAATATTGGTAATGAAATATTAAACCATGAGCAAGATTGTATACTTGTTATGCCATGAGTGCTTTCCAATAGATTATTTAAAAAAAAAACTTTACATTCGATTTAGAATTTACCATTTAATTAAATGGGGCAACAAATTGTTGAAGAACAAAAAAATCTTAAGTATAAAATAAAAGCTGATAAACGTTTTGTTTATTTAATTTTATCCTCCTGTGCCAACCCTACCAAAATAGGTAAAAATTTTGACAGCTCTTTAGAAGCTTTGCCTCTGTATCGTTTCTTTACTTATGTGGTCCGCGCATAGGTCGTGTCTGGAAAATAAATAATAATAATACTGGCAGACAAAACACTCCACTTTACAAAATTAAATAAAAACAGCAATAATATTCTATTTTAAAATACTTTTAAAAATACATAATAATCACAACTTACAAAAGATATAAACCTCAAAGATGAAATAAAACGTATGTGGAATCTCAAAACACGGGTAAAACCTATAATGAAGGGGGAATATCTTATATCCTTGCACCAGTGAATCAAATAATTTCATCTAGTATGCAGACGACAGCCCATTTGTGGAGAGGTATCAGTCGAATGCTCGGACCAGTCGGGATAAATTCCAGTACAAAAGGGAAGCTATGGTTGAGCGTGCGAATCTCTTACTGCAGGCAATCTTTGAGTAGAGCGATGGTAATCTTGTGAGGTTTACACAAGCGTGTCTCTTCACCACTAAAAGGAGCTCGCTCAACCTAGTTCCTACTTTTTGGAATCTAGCTTTGGAGTATACTGATCGTCTACAGTTGTTAGCAAGGAAACTAGGCGTGCTTGCAAGTGTGTAGCGGTACTTCATGCTTGGGCAGCAAATAATTGCTGCCCAAGTTAAGATAGTAACAGCAAATAAATGGAATAATCTGCCGGCGCTTCTTTCCATCCTATTACAATTTGGGCGTCTTCAAGGCAAGAATGAATAGGTTTTTTCACGCTAAGACAGTGCTTTTTGGCCAGCGATAGTATGTAGTAAGCCATTATAAGTGTAGATATTTTAACCCTGGAGGTTGTTCACTCACGTGGTGAACACTACTGTTATTCTACAATAGCCCAATATAATTAACATAACCATGAATACTCGTAAGCACATGATGATGAAATCGTCCCCAAACCAATTTTATTCAACGCTAAATTTTACAATTAATGAATACCTGAAATTGTTTTCATTATCACCGAAGTTATAGTTTTTACTCAAAATTTGAACTTTAAGACTACTATCATCAACTGAGAAGATGATAGTGATGGCAAACGAATAGGGCAGATGGAATTGCACCCAGTCCCTCTTTTATTACTTTCTGCCAAAAAGCGTGGCTGACTAGATTTTCGAAGTGTTTGATGTTTTATCTTTATAATCTGTTTTGAAATAAAATAAATCTAACATTCAGAGTTTAATTTAAAAATGAGGAAAAAGTTGGTACCGCAAGAAAAATCTGTTTGTAATGTTGTGACTTTGTATCGAGAGAGAGGGTGAGTTTATTAATGGAAGTACGAAGGCGAGAAAATGTTTTCATTTTTTACATCGCACATTAATCATTGTACACATGTTATGAAATATTTGGTTCATATAGATTGGCTCCAAATACATGCAAATACATATTGTACATATTGTTTTAAGAATGAAGGTGTGATTTATGTTTTCATATTAATATTATAAGTCTTTTTTCCCTCAGCCGTCTCTCACGACACTCACGGGATGATATGGGGTAATAAATTCTTTTACGCCACCACGACGTGATGAAACGAGGGAAATGAAACAGGAGATGGGTAGCATCTTCTCGATAACAAATTCAACTAATAAAAAAACTGCAGTTGCTAACCCGCCTCCCAAGCGTTGAAACCTTTATAAAGATTAATATACCTAAGAAACCTTCAGAAACCTTTATAAAGAATAGGACAATGATAAATATGGTTGGCGATTTTTCTCTAAAAATTTTAATAAATTTCTTCATACGCGCAGCTGGATATCTCAGTACCAGACGTTTCGTACCTGTTTCACGTTGTTCCCTGTCACCGCTGAGTATTTATTTTAAGCCTTACGCAAGGCTTAAAATAAATACGCTCAAAATGGCCATACCACCCCCAATAGGAAGCATTGATAATTTTTTTATAGACTAAGAGTGTTTGTTTTATAGGTTAGTGGATGCCGTGGCCCATAGATATCTACGTCTATCCTCGATTAAAAATCATAATTCAGATGCGTTCTCAGCTCTGAGAACTAAGATGGAATGCCTTGTTTCCAGTAAAAAGGATCTCCGGTTCTCTACACTCACAATACGAAACACAGCAGCTTTAATCTGCTATTTCACGCTGGTATTCTGTGAGAGCGTGGTCCTTCCCCGGTGGAGCCGACTCAATCGTGCTACAACCATAATATAGCTGCGGCATGGCTCTAACATGTGTAATCTTTCTAGGTTTGCCTTTTTGATGCCCACGGTACCCATTGCCCATTAGGGAAATGTCATGCAACAGAAGAAGCCAAAGGCCTCTTACATGGTGATAAAGAAAAATAAAACACACACGTACACACTTTTTAATGAAAAATAACTGAGGACTGATTTACCGGAAAATATAAATGACATTGAAATAGACATACAATATTTTATTTTACAACATGCAATATTTTTTTCTGTACTTAAAGTTCAGAGTCATTTATGTATGTAATTATTCTAAGAAATAAAGCTTTGATTGTCATTTCAAAATCACAATGAACCCTATAACTATATTGCAAATAGGTGAATGTCAAATAAAATAATAATACACAAAAGGAATGACTAACACTAATTAAAATATAATCATTCTAAAATATAAATAAGAAACCTGGAAATAAAAGTAATATAAATTTAAAAAAAAATATATAGAAGTTATACCGGCTTGTTTAAAATTGTCATTCTGCGCACCGTCTACACAGAATGCTCAGTAATGCTAATTGATCACTAAAATTCAAATAATTTCAGTCAAATCGACATTTTTGCAAATTATCATTAAGTAGATTTACTGCTTATTTTAATATATTTCCTTTTAATACTTTGCATTATTGTGAAATGTTATAATTTGATTTATCACTTTCCGCTGTAAGAATTTAAATAGGTACACAAAAGTGAAATAAAGATCTTATTGGTCGTCATTTAACAGCGACATATCTCAAAATATTTCGGAAGTTTACAAATGCGCGGGAGATATTAAAGGGCTACAACACGCCAACACAAGCTCACTCACTCGTCCGAAACATACACGATACTTAAGAGTGCGATTCAGACGAAGTGCCAGAGACACGGGCACAAAGATTCGTAACAATTTTTTTTTTAAATATAGACATACCTACTTTCTACTTCTTTTAATGATGTCTATAAAAACTTGTGATACACAGAAATTACCTGCAGCGCTTGGAGCAATTTGAAAAAGCAATTTCAGCATATAATGAGGCTCTTCGTTGGAATGTGCGTAAATATTACGTCTGTTTTATTTATATCTATATACCTCGTTACTCGTACAGTGCAACGAATAGCATTTGTTATCAATAACATTTATTTGAACATTTTCATCGTCCTTAGTCCTTGCAAGTGTGTTAGACGTAAGCCTTTCCTTGAATGTTACAGCCGGTAACAACATTTTTGAAAATTTGTTCTTACACAAGCTGCTAAGTGGTTTCTTGAGTACATAGGCATTGCCCTCGCACCCATACTGTTGATCCTCATCATCAATCTACCAAATGAAACTTGAAGTTGTTGATCTCCATCGTCACTTTGTTAATGAAAACGAGTTCATAACTACTTTATATTTTGCCGTGTAGTGGCGTAGTAAGAGAATCTACTTCCTCAAGTCACCCCGCGGGTTTTGAAGGAGGTGACTGAGGGAAAAAAGAACGGGAGATTGATAACAATATTATATTAATAAAAATGCTGTTGCCCGGCGCGGCAACTGTAGAAAAAACAACCCGACCACCCCCATGAGGCACTCCATGGAGAGACCTATGTTCAGCAGTGGACTTTTGATAGGCTATAATGAATGAATGAAAGCTGAATCAACAAATATTAAAACAGTATCTCCAAAGTACTTTTATTATTTACTACTTTTTTGTCGGCTGGTAACACAGAAGCTAAGCGTTAGGATGCGGAGTAGCGAGGTTTATTACGTAGAACCGCGCTGCAGCTATATTATGGTTGTGGCACGAATGGGTCGACTCGACCGGGAAAGGACCACGTTCTCACAGAATACCAGCGTAAATTAGCAGCTTAATGCTGCTGTATTTCGTATGGTGAGTGTAGAGAATCGGAGAACCTTTTTACTGGGACCGTGGCATTCCATTTTATTCCTCATGGGTTACAGCGCATCTGCATTTTGATTCTTATTCGAAGATAAATGAAGATGTCTATGGGCTTCAGCATCCACTTACCATCAGGTGGACTTTGCGTTCGTTGGTCACCCCCATACTATAAAAAAAAAAGTTGCGTGAGAAATATTTTTAAAATAATTCAGATGGTAAGCTTCGTAATCAATAAAAAAATTCTCCGTTTCTCATACGAAAAACATTATCATTATGTAGCAGCATTTTACGCTAGTAGGTCTTCGCTAGTATCTTGTGCGGGTGTGGTGCTTTCCTAGTAAAGCCAATCGTGCTATAATACCCTTATTACGTTGCAGCGTGGTTCTAAAACGTACAAAATGTACTGATAAATATGGGTGAGGTCACAATCAATCACATGTACCGACATTATTACATGACATACCCGGTTAAATAATAATAACAATAAAATAATAAATATGGAGGAAGCATTTCCGACCCTGAGAACGTATGGAAGGAGAAAACTCTCCACGAGAGGTTCCATACCTGCCCTTTATAGATACAGTTGCCTCCCATCACTGACTATGTTTCAATGACTTCTTAGGGAAAACCGAGGGTTTTGTCTGTGCGATACAGGTTCAGGTTATTACGATCAACAGCTATCGGAGATACATCGTTACTGCAAATGGGCTAATGCCGGTCAGTCTTTCGGATCATCTGAGGTGACTAGGACTCCGTGACGGTGCTCCTCGATACTGCCCACATTTCTCAACTCTTGGCCGTTTGGTCTCCCCTGCTGAAGTCTATCTTCTGGTTGGGCTTTATCTATTAATTTAACTATATTTTATTGCATATTCTATTAAATATGTATTTTATTTTATCTTATTTATGTTTATAGTATAAATAAGATAAGTATTGATGTATCCCAACCAGTTGGGATCACAATAAAAATACCCATAACCATTATGTTAAATGCTTTATACACATTATAATACATAAATAAAATACATAAATATTTATTATGATTATTATTATCATCTCAACTTAAAATAATAAAAAAGAAAACAATACACAGAATTCAGACGTCCGTTCGCTGCTCGGTCGAAGCTTAGCCAGAGCAAAGGCAACATATTACGACGGTGCTTTAGAAGACGTGGCTCGGGCTGCCGGTAGAGTATTAAAAGTTTTTTAAATTGTTTACTGACAGTGGAAATATAATGAATCTTCGAATTTTTACGAATACTATTGAAATGTATATGTTATAATATTATCCTTTACTATTATGTATTATACGAGCAATATTTATGTATTTGTTTGTAATAGCATTCTCGAAAACTGTTCTAACCAACGATGAATGGAGGTTTACGCAGACAAAAATTGATCTGGCTAGGTTTTATGTCAGAGAATTAATTTTCTCCGTGTTTTCACGAACAAAGCAATAAACTTAATTTGCTCGCGCAATAATATGATTGGTAATTTTGCCACAGACGTCATCTTCTCAATAGGCTATTGGCTAAAACGTAAGTTGACGTATTATGTACTACATAATAGAACAGATTGAAGTAATATGCACAACGTACTAGAAAATACACCGATATTTCTTTGTTTGCAACACGTGTTAGAGTCCACAACAGTCTCTAACTCAATTAGTTTGCCAGGCGCTTGCTGTGACGTGACACCTTTGGGAACAAACATAAGCCTAATAAAAACGCCTTCATGCGCACTAAGCACACACATTAAAAGCAAAGCTTTTCGTTGCTCTGCTCTGTAGCATTTTTGACTCCCGCGCGCTCCGCACTGCCGAACGACACTTATACAATAAGTGTCGTTCGGCGGTGCTATTCTTATCTCTTATTCTATTGTAATCTAAATAAATATATTTAATTCTTATTTTTATATTTTACATAGATAGCTTTGAAAAATTCAAATAATAATAAAAGTAAAATGAATTGTTTTTTTTTCTTGTCTTTTTTTTAAAAACGTTACCTCCACACTGTTTCCACAATTGTGACATAATATTATGTTATATTAATTTAAATAAGAACATAATTATGCAAAATAAATGACCAATTTATAAATATTAAATACTTGATATAATAAACAATACAATCTCAATAAACAATAATTACATACTGACAATTCTACCCACGTATAATCTATGATACCTACTATCAGAAACAGAAACAGAATCAGAAACGTTTTTATTCAATATAGATTATAAATAATACTTATTGAAACTCACTCTTTTGTTTAATTACCACTGGTTCGAAAAAAGAACCTCTGTCCTGGGAAGAACCACCAAGAAATCCAGTGAGACTTTTTTTTTTAATTAACAGCTTACAATCATGTATGTTACACAATTAAGCACACAAAACAAATTAGAAATAGCTTGGTAGCGATCACCTCATTCCCAGGGTTATTATCATCCATAAATTCTTTAATATTATAATAACTCTTTTTATAAAACTTTGTTTAATAAAGTTTTTGAACATTGAGCAGGTCAAATTTTGTATATTTTCTGGAATTTTGTTGTAAAAGCGTATACATCGCCCCAAGAATGAATTACTGACTCGGTGGAGTCGAGTAACTGGTACTACGTATAATATATATCTACGTATAAATAGAGTATACCCGCGCATGCGCCAAGACAGAGTAGCGCACACTTTTTGTTTGAAATAGCTGTTCTGGTACGTAAGTACATTATACTTCAAGGGTCTACCATGCAATTTGGTTCACATGATCTTTGTTTTGTCCATGTTCATCTCTAGATCTATCCGTTGGAAGACACTATTGAGGTCATTAATAGAATCAGGCGTTACTTTGCGGATTAGTAAAAATTACCTTGCGGACATCCGCTCGATAAAATAAAATGATGTGTCTTACCTAGTTTGAAGAGCACCTCCCGCCCTCCCTCAATTGCGTGCACTATTCCCGTCACCACTAATCCCATCACCACTACTCCCAACACCACTGACGACAACATGTGTTTCGCCTCTACACGAGGCATCTTCAGGTGATGTAGACTCTGCGGTGGCTGACCGCTAAGTGAGCGGCGAGCCAAAAACAACTGCCATTTATACAGCCCGCTAACTCAGCCGCTCCTTACTTAAGTAGCGAGCGTCTGCGTCATGCGATAATAGTGTCGGAAAGTTGGCTGAAGCCTTCTTTACCGTCAACTTTATATCTCTTACCCGGCTTTGTACTCGTTAGGAATGATCGTGTTGGAAAAGGTGGAGGTGGTGTAGCCATCTACCTACACGCATCAATTCCTCACAAAGTTGTTTTAACATCTCCTTCCTGCTATTCCGCTTCTTCTGAGTTTTTATTTGTGGAACTCGATGTCAAGGGCATCAGGATGCTTCTAGGGGTAGTGTATTGCCCCACTTCGACTGACTACTTCGCCACTTTAGAAATGGCTCTCATTGATATTTGTTCTGAGTACACACACTGTATAATCATGGGTGACTTTAATACAGATCTGTAGAAAACTGCCCTCGTTCCAAAAGCTTCTTACAATTATTGAGTCGGTTAATCTTTCTATTCTCCCTTTAAAGGCTACTCATCACAATATTGGAACCGATGACTTATTGCTGCTAATCCTTGCTGCTTCTCCTGAACGTGTGATGAAGAACGATCAGTTACCCGCTTTGGGTATCTCACGCCATGACTTGATTTATGCTTCGTAAAGCTTAAACCTCCCAAATATTCCCCTACTGTAATGCATCTCACCTTTTATAAAAAGACTGTGACAAGCTAAAGAATGATGCTCTTAATCTCGATCTAGCCTCTTTAATTGCAGCACCTACTGTTAACAATAAAGTCTCGATTCTTAACCACAATGTTCTCAGCCTCCATGATGCTCATGCTCCAGTTCACAAGGTTAGATTGAATCCCCTGCCCCATGGATGATAGAGGCGTAAGGTCAGCAATGTCTAGACGAAATCGAGCTTTTTCGTTTCAAGAGAGATCGTACTGGAGAAATTGGTTATCCTTTAAAGCAGCCAGGAATAGGTGTAATCAGATGGTACGTGCAGCTAAACGCCGATATTTCCATAATTGTATTAACTCTTCTCCAGCTGTAGTGGGAAATTTCTAAGATATTTTGGTCTTTGCAGGATAGCTACATTGGATTGTGTCCTTCTCTATCACTCGATGAAATCAACCAATATTTCCTTCTGTAAAAGCATTGGACCCTACAATTCGCTCCCAAACTATGACTTTCATTGCTTCTGTGCAAACTCCTAACATTCTAGCTTTAATTTTCTCCTATTTCTCAGGATGATGTCAAAAGTCTATCATAGCAATCCAATCCAAGGCGGTGGGCTATGATGAGATTAGTAGACATATGGTAATATTTATACTAGAGCACCTTTTTCCGGCAATTTTCCATATTATCAATTTTCCCTTGATTCAGGTCAGTACCTAATCTTTGGAGGGCTTTTATAAAGCCTCTCCCAAAGTTGTACTCCCATTCTTCCCAATCATTTCGCCAATATCCATTCTACCCTTTCTTTCCAAAATTTTAGAATCCTATGTTTACAAGAAAATCTCTAATTTTATTTCGAAACATAACCGACTGAGTATATTTCAGTCTAGGTTTCGCCCTGGTCATAGTGCCACTACTGCTTTAATTAATGTTACTGATAATATTAGACACGGCATGGAAGAAAAAAAGATAACAGTACTAGTACTAGTTGATTTCTCAAATGCTTTCAACACAGTTGATCACGAAATCCTCCTTTCCTACTGTCTTATCTGAATTTTGGTCCGACTGCTTTGCATGGTTTGCATCTTATCTTCGCGTTCGACAGCAGTCAGTTTGTGTTGGGCAAATGACCTCAGCATGGGCTGATGTGGACGCTGGTGTGCCGCAAGGCGGTATTCTTTCTCCTATAATTTTTTCAATGTTTATAAACTTTATTACCTCCATCCTCGACTGCTTGTATCGTTTGTACACCCATGACCTTCAGTTTTATGTGCAAGCTAAAATTGGGCATATTCATAATGGGATCAAAAAACTTAACGACAACTTATCAGCTATCAAAGTTGGTCTACTCGTTATGGAGTTTTGGTCAATCCTTTGAAATGCCAAGCTATACTGGTGGGTAGCTCAAGGATGCTGGCTAAGATTAATCTTGCAGATTTACCTCCTATTTATTATGATAGTATTATAATTCCTTTCAGTAATTCTGTTAAAAATCTTGGCCTACACATCAACAGCACGTTTAATTGGAGAACCCAGGTTTCAGAAGTGAGTCGTAAAGTCATTGCCACGTTATGCTCTCTGTATCGTTTAAAACATTTTCTTTTCACAAAATCTAAGATCATGCTTGTCCAATCGCTCATTTTACCCATGATTGATTATGTAGATGTGTGTTACCCAGATCTGTCCCAAGATCTTCTGAACAAGCTGAAACGCCTTCTTAATAACTGTATAAGATTTATTTTCGGGCTTCGTAAGTATGACCATATTTCGCAATATTGACTTACAATCCGTCAGAGGCGCAATTCCAGAATATTGCTTGTTCTTTTCCATTTTAATTGACCCATCTTCGCCTTCTTATCTAAGAGTAAATTTAACTATCTCTCCTCATCTCATGATAGGGTCCTACGTTCTTCTTCTAACAACAAAATCTGTATTCCTGTTCACTTCACTGAGTTCTATGGTAACTCCTTCACAGTTCAGGCTACACGCCTTTGGAACTCCTTGCCCGATGACATCAGAAAAGCGCCCAATAAGTATGCTTTAAAAAAAATTGGTCCGTAATCATCTATTGAAGGCAACGCATTTTACATGATTCATCCATTTAATATGTATTGCTAAACAGACGCATATATTCATAGTTATTTGTATGTACTAATTATATATGTATTTAAATATGTATATTTGTATGTATATATTTATATACATATGTCAAATATTTGTATATATGTATGTATAGGTCATATGTGTATAGTTTATTTATTAGTAAAATGTATATATTATGTTGTTAATTATCAGTTTGTGTAGTGTTATTTTATTCTATATTGCCACACCATGTGTCATCATCTCATTAACAATTTAATTAAAAAGAAACAAAAGCATGTTGTTCGCAACTCTCTGTACGCGGTTCAACTTCACAGTGTTCGTCGATATGTGAGCAGTTTGACCTTCTTAGGCCCCATATCTGAAAAATAGCTAATACTCTTCGACAAAGCGACGTTTATGTGGCATTCAAAACAAACAATTCTCTTAGGAATATCTGTAATAATAAAGATAAGTTGGATATTCGTCAAAAGTCGGGTGTTTACAAACTTGTTTGTGACGAATGCCACGCCGTTTACGTGGGTCAGACTGGTCGCAACTTCGAGACACGTTATAAAGAGCATTTAGCCGTGTACAGGGTACAATCCCGATAAATCCCATCTTTTGGACAATGGACACAACCTAGCCAACGAACACTCCTTTAAAGTCTTACATACATGTAATAAAGGGCTGCGACTGTGTGTGCTGGAACAGTTAGAGATATTAAAAAAAAATAGTAACATTGCACTGCTGAATCAACAAACAAATGTTTCTAAGCCCGCTCTCTAATAACAGATAGTATTATCGCATGACGCAGTCACTCGCTACTTAAGTAGGGAGCGGTTGCTTTAGCGGGCTGTATAAATGGCAGTTGTTTTTGGCTCGCCGCTCATTCCGCTTGCGCCGTCGCCCCCGTGCGGTCGTGCGCTAGCGGAGTCCGCCGCTGACCGAGCACCCGTCCCGTGCGGGTCTTCTTTCTCTTCTACCGCTCGGCTAGCACAGCCGCCCCCGTGCGGTTGTGCTTAGTTGTCTCGCCGTCGCCGTGTTTCCGTGCCCACTAACGTGGGTTCGGGTGACGGTGGGAGCCTTCCCGTCTCCGCGAGCCGCCCCCGTGCGGTTGTGTTGTGCGCCCCGCACTCACCGTTGGACGGTGGTGGCCTTCCTCCTGCCTCCGCCCGCTAGTGCCGCCGCCCCCGCGCGGTTGCGCTGACAGTCAGTGCTCGCCGTCCCCGTACGGTGAGTACATTCTCGCACATGCGACTCCCACTCCACCTCTCCAGCACCGCCGCACTTTATGAATGTGTTGTTTGACCCGCGCTTCCGTCCCCGTGGTTGTGCCTACGCCTCCCTCTCCCCGAGGAGGTCGTCTCCATTCGACAGTAAAACCTTCGGGCTAAAGTCGTTCCCAAGGTGGTGTTTAGTGGGTGGCACTTCTTCAAAGTGAGTCCCACATAACCACGCAGCCGGCTGCGTTGTATGCTAGGAGCATTCACCACCTCCCTAGCCCGCTTCCGGGGGGTGCTCTTGCATTGGGCGCAAAAAAAAAGGCTCGCCGCTCACTTAGCTGTCAGCCACCGCAGAGTCTACATCACCTGAAGATGCCTCGTGTAGAGGCGAAACACGTCTCGTATTGTCGTCAGTGGTGTGTCTTTCCTAGTGTAGTGGTTTTGGGAGTAGTGGTGCTGGGATAAGTGGTGACGGGGATAGTGCACGCAATTGAGGGAGGGCGGGAGGTGCTTTTCAAACTAGGTAAGACACATCATTTTATTTTATCGAGCGGATGTATGCAAGGTAATTTTTACCAACTTTAACTATTGACGTCATTGAACATAGTGCTTAGGTAAATTGAAGTTGGGTAATGTACTCGCCATTGATGTTGATACTGTATCCTTTCCAGTCCAGTAGCTTCAAAATGTCTTCCAATGCAGCGGTGAAGAGTTTTGGGAATATAACGTCACCCTGTCTTACACCTCTCTGCAGTTGGATAGGTTTCGTACTCTGATTCTGTACTCGGATAGCCATCGTAGCCCTACGGTACAAACACTTCAGTACTTCGATATACCGACAGTCAACTTGGCACCGCTGAAGGGACTGTAGCACCGCCCAAGTTTCGACGGAACCAAAGGCTTTCTCATAGTCCACATACGCAAGGCAAAGTGGAAGATTGTACTCTTCGGTCTTTTGTACAATTTGTCGAATGGTATGTATGTGGTCTATGGTACTAAATCCTTTTCGGAAACCGGCTTGTTCGGTAGGCTGGAAGTCGTCAAGTTTGCGTGCAAGACGATTCGTAATCGTCTCGAAAATAGCAGGTAGAAGCGGCTCAGAAGGGAAATCGGTCTGTAGTTCTTCAAGAGAGAGCGTTGTCGGCTTTCTTGAAGACCGACAACCGGTGGGGAAAAAAGGTTCTCGAGTGGCAGCTTCGTACCGGTAGGCAAAGTGCGGGGCGTCCCCCCACTAGATGGAGTGACGACCTAGTAAGACATGCACGAAGTCAATGGATAGATTGAATTCTTTGTTAAATCTATAAATAAATTTATAAAACTTGTGTGTTTTTTATCGTTTATAGAATTAGAACCAGAAAACTTGACAGCACTTCAAATAAAAGCTCAAACCGAATATGAAAAATGTGCCTTTGAGCGATCTCTAATTCTTGCTCACCGCGGGCAGCAAATTAGAATATTGCCACCGAAATTTGCCGAATGCGCCAGATGTGCTGAAGAAACGGTATTATTTTGATAATTCTTCTGCTAGTATATAATAGATATATTTAATAAATTTAAAAAGAAGTAAAAAGTAGAAAATTATTAACAGTCATTTTGAAAATAAGTAGAAAATATAGCAGGTAAAAATAGCAATACCTTGTTACAAGATACAAGATATTTATTTGTGTAAACATGAGTATACATACATACATTACATACATTGTACAAAGCATGCAGGTTGTTCATACATTGTACATTATTACATACATACATTGTACAAAGCATGCAGGTTGTTCAGATACATTAAAAGCATCAATCATGTTTTGGCCTTTGTGGCGTACAAATGTATAAATCAATGAAAATATTATAAATATTTTACAATAATTGAAAATGAAATTATTATTAACACATTATCGAATTAGATTATTATTAAACTAATTTTAACAATTTAAAAATTAAAATTAAATGTCTGGTAATATTATTTGCTATGAAGATACATTATATTTTATCTGTTTTATACAATGTCAGTAAAATAATTGCTTCTTACGTAAGATTTAAATTTTATTATTCAAAAATTCTAATATGCTATAGTATGCTTTGCCTTCTGAATATAATTTCAAGTTATTTTTAAATACACGGGCATTCTGCTCCTTCCAACATTTCGGAAGCTAATTTTATATTAAAGGGCCATGCAAAACACTTTTCGCATCAATGCAGTTTTGAGCTATGCAAACAGAGAATAGTATCATCGCCTCTGTTGCGACTAACTATGTCTGATAGACGTGGAAATAAGTGCTAAATACATTTGACAAACATGGCAATTTCTAAAATGTATAGACATGGTAATGTCAGTATTTTATATTTTATAAAATAGGGTTTGCAGCTATCAGTTGGCTCCAGTTTAAACATGGTCCTAATACATCGTTTTTGTGCTTTGAAGGTAATTCCTTGTAAGTCGAATTACCCCAGAAGATAATCCCGTATCTTAGATGCGATGAAACTAAGCCATGGTACGCTGTAAGCAACGCATTAATGTTAAGCACTTTAACCAATTTGTACAGGGCATATGCCGAGCTACTTATTTTTTACTACAATTTCTGTGTGTTCTTTCCAATTCAATTTCTTGTCAATCGTCACCCCAGGAATTTGGCAGTGTTGACTTCTTCAATTATTTTATTATTATATTGGACCTTAAGATTAGTGGGAGTTGATAAACGTTGACTGAAATGCATTACACAAGTTTTATTCAGATTTATCTTTAATTTATTATTATTTAGCCATTTTATTATTGATATAGGAGAATTATTAATGTCGTTATTATAGCTATCCTTATTATTGCATTGAATTGTTATGGTGCTGTCATCAGCAAATAGCGTTACTGGTTGATCAACGGATTTAGGTAAGTCGTTTATGTATAACAAAATAGTAGGGGCCTAACACACTTCCTGTGGTACTCCATATTTAACTACTCGTTCATGCGATTGAAGATTTCTTCATATTTAGTTTTTATATTTATTGAGTCTACTTCAGTGATTTGCTTTCTGTCGTATAAATATGATTGTATTAGTTTTAGCACGTTACCTCGAACCCCATAGGCCTCCAGTTTATCCAACAAAATATCGTGTCGGACATAATCGAATGCCTGGGTCATGTCACAAAAAACTGTACAGACAGGGTTAGTTTTATCAACGTTAATTATAACTTTATATAAGAAATCATAGATTGCCATGTTTGTAGTTCGGTTTTCTCTGAATCCTTTTTGCTCGTTAACAAGTATGTTATTTTTTTCAAGGTACTTACTTAATTCTTTGTAGATATATTTTTCATAAATTTTGGAGATAATACTAATAAGCGTAATTGGTCTGTAACATTCCATGGATTCTGTATTCTCTTTTTTAAACAAGGGTTTTACGATCGATTTTTTTAAGGCATCTGGAAAAATGCCAGTACTTATGGTTAAATTGATGAGGTAACTTAAATGTGTACATATTTCTACAGAAACACATTTAAGAATTTTCGTCAGATTCTCCGTCATGACCCACGCTGTTCGTGTTTTTTAATGTATTTATTATTTTATCTACATCCTGTGGCAGACAAGGGGACATGAAAAATGATTTTAAACTATTTGAAATTTGTGAGGTAGCCTTATTTCCTGAGTTTAATATTGGGATAAATTTTCAGTAAAATAATTATTAAAAGCATTGGCTATTATCTGTGGATCTGTTATAGTTTCGTTATTTAATTTTATTTTGTAATAGGGTTCGAGGAGCTTTGTTCTTAGAGTTATTAATTACTAGCTGTTACCCGCGGCCGCCCGCATGGTCACTGGAAATAAACTATCCATTGCTTTTTGAATTGAAAGAAAACTGAGTTTTATAGATTTGTCAGAGATGCAGCCATTAAAAGGAAACTGAGCAAAATTGATTCGTCAGCCTATTTAAATGTTTTGAAACGCAGCGTATAGGAAAGCATGAAAATAGCCTGTTTATTCCAAATGGAAATGGGATATTTTTAATTAAAGGAAACTGAGCACAATTATCCGTCAGGATGCATACTTTGAAAAGAAACTGAGCTAAATTGATTCGTCAGAGATGCAGTTTTCTGAATTGAAAAGAAACTGAGCCAAATAAAAGATCCGTCAGAGATGCAGCCTTTTGAGTTGAAAGAAACTGAGCCAAATAAAAGATCCGTCAGAGATGCAGACTTTGGAATTGAAAAGAAACTGAGCTAAATAGGAAATTTTGAATTGAAAGGAAGATCTGTGGGAATTTGATTAATTGATTGTGGGAATTTTGGAAAAAACTAACTGAACACTATTTTAAGACGCTACTGTACACAATGTTATATGTTTTTCCATTCAGAAAGAATGTGGAGATTCTGGGCATTTGACACACGCGAACATGCTACATACAGCTGACCATGAGAAGCACGGTTTTCTAAGTTGACCCCGCTACCTGTAACGTTTGCCCTTGCGCTTTATTAATTGTCATTGCAAAACTGAGCTTAATAGGAACTGCAACCTTTTGAATTGAAAAGGAATATCTGTGTGAATTGTAGGGATCCGTGGTATAATAACATTTTCACCTTTTCCTACGCCTGTCAAAATTGTGGCACCGATTATGTTCCGTCCAAGATGTGTCACACGCAGCCTTGTCCCGTTACATAACCGAGGAGCATCTAAATTTCGTATTAGCATGACTGGGACGCCTAATTTTAATTGAAGCATGTGAGGGCACACCTGACAACTCTAGAGAATTTAGAAACTCTACGGGATATGAAGTGCTCTGTTCTGTGTCCATAACTGTGTCTATATATCTGAATTTATTTTGTTAACGCTCTCATTTTTGGTGCAAAATCGCCCTTTCACATAACCATTTGTCTTCATGCATGTTGTTCGTTAAATCTGAATAAACGCTCGCAATTAATTCGGAATGACTCTGTACTAAATTACAAATCTCTCGTCAATTTAACGCAGCCCTCAGCATTCGTTTCCAACCGCCCATCGCCAATTTTAATAGTGTGTCAGCATAGCTTCCAGCATTGATATCATTATACAAATGCACTCTCATATTCGTAGTTAAACTGAATTTTGTCACCTTGTTCCATAAAATAGACGACTTGAGGCATGCTTTAATTTCATCTGCAGGTGTGCCCTTTTGAATGACAGGTAAAGTTTGGCGAAAGTCACCAGCCAGTAAAATCACCATTCCTCCCATTACATCGGTATTGCTGCGCAAATCCTGGAGCGTTCGATTTAGTGCTTCTACAGCTTTTTATGCGACATTGTACTTTCGTCCCAAAGTTTGCATTGTCGTAGCATTATACCTCGTGCACTATTTTTGCTAAAGTTGCAGATCGGCGATTCTTCCTGGGCTAGATTTAGAGGAGTTTTAAAACGGTTGCGGCCCCGCTTAGCAGCGTGGCGGCTATACCGGAGGAAGCTACGGCCACAGCAATGTTTTATCTTTCGGTATTGCGCTAATAATAAATTTAATAAAAATGTCTTCTCAGTTCCTCCAGGGCATCTAAAAGAAAAGTGCACCATTTCCAGATACAATTTGTCCTAATACTTTGTCAAAAACTCGTTTTTGTTCGGGAAGCAAGCGGGTACAAATCGGCTACTTGCTACTGCAAAGCTGATATATCGTAGTTTCACGTAGAATTTCATCACTAGTTCATTTTCGGTTGTTCGCTGAGGGCTTATCATTCCAAAGTCGCAATTTTTGCCTACCATTGCCATTACTTTATCTTCAATTTTTCCAAGTGCTTCATTATAAATGTGTTCATTGTATGTCATGTTCGCGTGTGTCTGCTGTAACCTTTGCAAAATATCTTCCGCCATGTACTCTTTATATTTTCCCACAATTTATGTGCATTAGATAGCCTGCAAGATGATATGAGAGTTGCATAAAGATCCCTAATTTTGGCTGGTGACTGGCACTGGACAGCTTCCTCCATTCCTCATTTCTAACTTCACATACATGTCTACAAAATTGATGAAATAATTGTCTACACCGGCTAAGAGGTTAAAATCATTTTCTCATAACATCATAGGATACGCATAAAAATCCATACATGATACTTTTTGTTCAGGTAGGCTCCTTTGTAACCGGGTTAATGAGTGGAATTTGAAAATGATAACCTCTTGTCCTTTGCAATAAATCAATGGGTATTGCAGAGCGTCATAAAACTTGTGTGTATCGGCTACCCGTTGCAACGTATCATCACGTGCTCGCAAGACAATGTCTCGTGAAAAATTGATCACCACTAATTACGGCTGCTATTTCGTTTATCAAAGGTGCATTATAGCGCCTTTCATGCTCTCCTCGAGGGTCCGATCTGCGTGAATGACGACTTTATAATCCTCTTCAGGTAGGTTTTCTAAAGCAGTTTTAAATGTTTTGACTAAAATGTTACGTTCATGCAAGAATCTTTGAATTTTGAACACTGTGTCTCTCTCAACTCCTGAATAAATTGGAAGCAACGGTCTACCTCAATTTCTTCGTCACCCATAAAATATACTTGTAAAAATTTATACTGTTCGGTTTCAGCTGGAAAAGTGAACCTATTCTATGATAAATTTGCCTTGCACCGTAAATGTAGGCGAAAATCCGGCATTATTATTTCCCGGTCAACTTCGAATCAATTTAAACTTTGTATACGTTAGTTAATAAGAACTCTCAAAAATATTTTTCTTATAATTTTGCACAATTTTTCTTATTGTAATACCGATTCATTCATAACCACATATAAGAACTGTATTCATTTCCGTTCAATAAATATTACTAAGGCTTATTAATAAGGCTTACTAAGAACTGTTTCTACCATTGTTAAGTAATAGTTAAGGGTGAAAGCGTGACAGGTGGGATAGTATTTCTGATCCATACTTATAATCACGCCTGTAACCCTTGCGGGTAGGCAGAGCATCAACGGATTACTTAATATCGTCTGCGAGGTTATCGCCTATTCTGTGAATTACGATGCACCAAAACGTTTGAAGAAAATCAGCTGGTGAATTTTATGTTTTTTATCGCTCTCTTCCCGGTCCTGCGTGGAAAAATACAGATCCATACACTTTTAGCTTAATTTTGGTAAAAGACATAATAATCCAGATATTCTGACCTTCTGTGTTAGTCCATCGTACCGTCGTCCGTCTTGTAGAATCACGGTGGCGCCACCTAGCTGAATTTAATTTTGCAACATATTCGATTTTCCCACGAGAATGATATGTTTTTCCGCTGAAAAAAGTAGCCTATGTCACTCTACAGCCACCGAACTATCCCCATACAAAAATCATGCCATGCCGACGCTCTGTTGCGACGTCAAAGAAGGACAAACAAACAAACAAACAAATAAACACACTTTCGCATTTATAATATTAGTATGGATATTCCAACTGGTTTTAGATTTGTTGTTTGATGTTTTATTTTATAAATATTTTGTGCATATTGTGTTAGGTGGATAATTTTTTTAAATAGTTTAGAGTACTTAGTAAGTTTTGTTTTATTTGTCTCATTAGGGTTTCGTCTATATTGCCACAGAAGATGTCGTTTCTTTTTGCTGCATATTTTGACGCCGCGTGATACCCACTTTGTATTTTTTGTAGTATGTACGGTTATGGTTTTATTAGGAAAGCATAAATTGTAAAAAAGAGAAAATGTTTCTATAAAAGCATTATAGGCTACGTTGGGATCACTTGTTTGATATATTTTCGAAAAAGATAAACTACGTAAACAACTTTTAAATTTTGTAACATATTCCTTGTTGTAATTACGCCTATTCATACGCCAGTATTTAATAGAGCAAGACTCTTGAACGGGTAACTTTATTAATTGCGCTGTGTGGTCTGACAATGCAAATTCTAATATTTGTACCTTACAGGACTTTTTACAGTTATGTGCAATATTATCTATGCATGTTTGACTTTTTAGTCTAGTGGGCTGATTTATAGATAACTTTAAATTGTGATTTAAAAGTAAACATTCAAAATCTATTGTTTGATAATTTCTTTTAAAGACATCTACATTGAAATCCCCTGCTATGACAATATTATTAAAGGTTTTGCTATTAAGTTCTTGCAAGAGTACGTGTAATTTTTCCATGCACATTAAAGTTAGTAGTTTTGGAACTCTGTAAATACAAACATTAACAAACTTATAGCTAATTAATTCGATAGCACAGCACTCGAAGACGCCAGTTTCTGATATTTTAGCAATTTGTTTTAATTCCTTATACTGGTGGCCACTTCTTGCTAATATGCACGCTCCTCCTCTTTTGCTTTCCTTTCGGGAGTAACATGCCGCAAGCTGATAATTGGGTATAGTTAAATATCTTTCATAGCCCTCTTGAATAAAATGTTCTGTAATGCATAAGATGTCCACACATGATCCTCCTTCAGGCAGCTCTTCTAGGCAAACTGTGATTGAGTCCGATTTTGTTAGCAATCCGGCAATATTTTGGTGCATTATGTGTATACATTTAGTGACGAAAAATTTGTTATATTCTCATTATAGGTGCTATTTTTGGTGCCATCCACAAAACATTCACAACATTTTTTCTGGTTTTAACGTTTCGTTAATGCGTAAGCAATCTATGTTATCAATTAACGCTTTAAGATCTTCGAGAATTGTCCTCAACGCAGTATTATTTATTGAGCTTGTTTTTATCGAACATACTAAAGTCGCATTTTAGGTTCATATTGGAATCCAAATAGTAAGCATGTTTATGAGTTAATAAGTCTAAGTAGAGTAAATTGTTAAATGTTTCGATTCTGCAGTTGTAAAAGATGTTATGTGTTCTATATGTGTATGTAGGAAAGCAAATAATTATGTTTGTATGCTTAATTTTTTGATAACATCTCTAATATAGATAATAATTTTGTGGTAGTCTTTCGTTGCTTTAAAGTCTTCTTGTCCTATTATTATTATGCAGTAATCATCAAAGGTGAAATCCACTAATTTTGAGTCAATTCCTTTAAGAAGCTGTTCTATTCCCGCTCTCGGTGTTAGGTAATGACATATTTCATCTTTTCGTTTAATAATACATTTTGTGCAATACTAAGGACATTATTGTTCTGATCCGCACTGAGTACACATATTTTTTCTTTTACGTGTTCGTTGAGGTATTTTCTCATCGTTATTGATATTTTGTATACTTATTTTATGAGACTTTTCTTTATCTATTATATCTTTTCGTTTATCTGTTGTTTCAATATCCTGTTTTGTAATTTCTAAAGGATCAGTTTGTGTCTGTTTGGTTTTACAAGTAGTTTGATGTTTCTTGTTACTATGTAGATTCTTAAGACTTAACTACACTAAATTACACATAATATATTACAGGATGCAAAGATTAATGCAAGCAAATTATATCAAATCCCTTGCATACGCATTATAAATGCCGAAACAAAACACAATTTACATCCTCAGAAATTTACACCGGTGTGAGATTTATCGTCATACACGCACGCATATAAATATTCTAGTTACGTCTAGATTACGATATGGGAAATATGATCTAGACACGCTAGTGAGTCAGCCGAGTTCGGAAAAAATAGAGTTTTTTGTAGAATAAGTGTGACAAACGAGCACACAAACCATCTATCTGATTGTAAGTGGATTTGTGGCCCATAGACATCTTCATTTATCCTCGATTAAGATCAAAATGCAGATGCGTTGTCACCCCTGAGGAGTAAGATGAAATGCCATGTTTCTAGTAAAAAGGGTCTCCAGTTCTTGTATGGCCATCCCACTACCACTTCAGCTTTTAATACGTGGTAGAGTCACGCTGCAGCTACATATATTATGGTTGTAGCACGAATGGATCAGCTCGACCAGAGAAGGACCACGCTCTCACAGAATACAAGCGTAAAATTGTAGCTTAATGCTGCTGTGTTTCGTATGGTGATGGTAAGCGGATGCTATGGTGTATAGACATCTACATTTTCCTCGATTAAGAATCAAAATTCAGATGCGTTGTCACTCCTGAGGACTAAGATGGAATGCCTCATTTCCAGTAAAAAGGTCTCCGGTTCTCGAGAGCAGCATTAAGCTACTATTTTACGCTGGTATTCTGTGAGCGTGGTCCTTCTCCGGTCGAGCTGACCCATTCGTGCTATAACCATATTATATGCAGCGTGGCTCTACCACGTATTAAAGCTGAAGTGGAAGTGGGATGGCCATATAGTTTGAAGAACCGAAAAAATGTGGAAGACAGGTTCTCGGTGGCAGCCTCGTACTGGCAAGCCCTTACTTGGAGTGACGACCTGATGAAACTCGCAGGCAGTCAATGGATACGAGTGGCTCAAGACAAGTCTTTTAGGCAATCTATGGGGCCTATGTTCAGCAGTGGAGTTGTGATGTGCTGTAGGAGTAGTAGTAGCGGAAGAAGTAGTAGTAGTAGTATAAAATAAAAACAGAAAAAGTAAAGTGTAAACGCAAAATAAAACGTTGAAAGGCATGATGCATTTACTTAGACTAGTGGTCGAAATTCAACCATCATTCATAAAATTATTACTTTTTGCAGTGACATACATTATAAGACTACTGAAAAAGGATTATTTATCACACAAACTTCACAGTAATTATGTCGACGGCAACATTTTAAAATACTTTTGCGACTTTCTCTACTCTGTGTGACTGTTTGACCATAGACTATTATATGTTTGACAATTACCATTAGCAGTATGAACGTAAACAATTAATGTTTTATTTTATTTAATATATTTGTAATACATATTATATATGAAATTAAGCGTACTGCACTCTTTCTCTATATAGACTTTAATTATGCCAAATCTCACACCCCTTCACGTAATAATATATAGATAAGTAAAAGTGAAGGTAAAGTAAATTAACAGCCTATATACGTCGCACTACTGGGCACAGGCCTACTATCATGTCTGAGAGGGTTTTATGGCAAGAAAATGTAAACCGCGCTGCCCATTTTTTTCTTATTTCTCTGACGTGCCGGTTACCTCACATTGTTTTCATTCACCGCTGAGCACGTGATAAATCAGCACTTAAAATTGCAATTAACAATTTTATTGGTACCGACGGGGTTCGAATCCGGGTTGCTCACGTACTATGAAATTTATAGCAAGCGCTTAGCCCCTGAGTTACCACGGCTCGATAAGCATAATGATATTTTTTTCAAAACTTAATGATATTATACCCAAATCGCAAAATAAAACGGTCTTTAAGTTCGGTACAAATAAGGTTGCCAACTTTTTTTGAGTAAATGAAGTATTATATACTTTTCTAAGCTAAAAAACTAAAGTACTAAAAAAGAAAATAAAGTATTATTTATTCTACATGCCTTTTTTTTCCACACATTATCTTTACCTACATTCTATATCTAAGTTAAGATAACACTATTCTTTTCATCCCATCCCCTAGCATTCATTAAAGAATAAACTTTGTAAATAATGCTGAATTTACTGTGTAGTGCCGGTGTAAGTCATATCCTCCCGTGGGTGTCGTAAGAGGCGAAAGAGGGAAAAAATCGGGAGGTGCGCAGCAGCTTCTTCCTAATAACTACTAAAAATAGAAAACTGCGGTTGCCAACCCACTTGCCAAGCGTGGCAACTATGGCCAATATCCTCCCTGTGAAACAATTTATGGGGAGACCTGTTCGGCAGTGGACTTTAATAGGCTGTAAAGGTAAATAACGCTGAAATGATGGGATGGATAGCAGACATGACACAATTTTGAATTAAAGTACAAAATAATTACATACTACATAGAAAAATATTTTGCCACTATTGTAAAGCGGATAGAACTGAAAAATTGTTAAAATTAATTCCTTGCGCATATAACTCATTCTTATATGTATAACTCGTTAGTAATGTATGTATATAATTCGTTCTTTTGGTAAACATTAAAATAAAAATTCAAAATCGTAAAAATAGGTAAAATAAAGTATTTTTACATACTTTATTGGTCTCATAAAGTATAAAGTACGTTTGCCCGAAATAGCGTACAATACTATATTATAAAGTACGGGTGGCAGGCAACCCTAGGTACAAACGACGTTCGTGGTTGTTAAATAAGAATAACATAAGATTTAAAATCAGAATGTGATTTTTTTAAAGTGATAAAAATTGTATTACCCATAATGATCTTCGGAACTAAGATATCTTTATTAGGGTTAGGTGATATATTTTCACTAATGGAGCATATTTTTATAGTCTCGTCAAAGAATATGTCGTATCTGTAACAAAATATCTGCATTAGTGTCAAAGAAACAATTAGTGTCCTGGAGATGCATAAAATAAAATAGGTATATAGACTTACATGCATGAACATGTTCACACCGTGTATTAAATAGGATATAAAATACCGGAAATTTTCGCAAAAGAAATTCATTTTTACCAAACATGGATAAAAATGGCTTCGGACGCTATAGACATTATTGAAATTACTATTTCCCAAGAGCAGTAGGGATGGTATCATCAATTAACGATCCCGCGATTACAAAAACTCAATTCACTACAAAGCTAATATCTTGAAATGTCACAAGTCTGGCATTTCAGTACCTATTTATCTTAATGTTAGAAATACACCAGATACATCAGTTCGTAGTACACATTAGTTGTAGTTTATAGTACTAAACTATTTGACTTTTGAAACAATTAGGTTCGGGAATGCTCGCGGCTAGCGCAACAAAGGTAATGAAAGCGGCAATTTCAATGTCGGATGAAATACAGATTACCAGAGACCGTATAGGGGACGATATTTTTGAACCAGAAACCGTTGTTCGTGAGGGAAGAATGCAAAAAGAACCTACATTCCAGGTATAATAGAAATATAAACTTTTTATTCAATATATATTATAAAAATAATTTATAATTGGAAGTTAATCATAAGCTTAATTTACCACTGGTTCGGAAAATACCTCTGTCCTGTGTAGAACCAACAATAAACTCAACGCAACTTTAAAAAAAGAACAACAACAATCATTAATTAACAATCATTAAAGTTACACAATAATTAACAACACAAAACAAATTAGAAATAGCTTGGTAGTGATTAACTCATTTCCAGGGACTATAATCATCTATAAATTTCTTAATATTATAGTAATCATTTTTATAAAACTTTGTTTAATAAAGTTTTTAAACTTGGCAGAAGTCAGATTTTGTATATTTTCTGGGATTTTATTGAAAAAGCGTATACATCGCCCAATAATGAATTACTGACTCTTTGGAGTCGATAATCACTACTTTTTACCTTGTTTATTGTTTTGACAAATAACGATTTGTAAATTGACATTCATAAAAATCACAGCGGCACTAGCAACAACATTTTTTGTTTTAATTTAAACAATTTGCCATCTAGCGTTTGTGAGCCAAAATCCGTCACACAAGTGAAGCTACACACATCACCAGTTTAAAAGTGATTTTAATGTAACTATTTAAAGGGTATTCTAACTGTTACATTGAGCTTAATAATATCTTCTTATATTGACGCGATATTAGACATCGAATAAAACTAGTTTCGTACGGATTTTATCTAGTTTCATTAACTAAATCATATTTATATTCCCTACGTTTTGAGTACTGTGCAGCACCGATGGTCAGAATTTTGGTCGGATGTACGCCAAAAGAATTTATAGTATCTTGAAGTCTTGCACTGGTTTGCTGGGGATAGGGATTAAGTTATAGGTTACAAAGAATTTGATAGCGACCAGCGTCTCTATTAAAGTTAGAATGTTTTTTAATTTCAATTAACAATCAGTGTTCTTTGGCGAGATTTTGTAGCCTCTGTCAGATATAACGGCAGAAGTGATCCTCAAGAAGTTCATCAGGATCTTCACCGTCATTACCAATATATTTGATATCACCACTCATTTATAGGTTCAAGAATTATCTAGACTTGAGAAACAAAAGTCGGAAAATATTTCACGCCTAATGGCTTCTAAATATTTAGAGCAAATGGCCCACGACAAACATTTTCTAATTTCGCTGTGTAAAGATGAAAGACTGACATCAGCAAACAAGCAGGGATCACAAATACTACATGAATTGGCTAACAAAGCTCGTTGTGATATTGAAAAGCGTCAAGTATGTATCCATGACTTTAATCCATTTTTTAACACATACTTTGTATTTATAAGCAATAAAGCACGTTTCAGCATCACATAGACATATAGGAAAGTCAATATAGCAATTTTCAACCAAGGTGACAATTTGAGAATAGTTTGTCAGAAGCTATCATCTTCACTGAAGATGTTACAGTACCACTGAAGCACAAATACACTTGTATTAATCGACCCCAAGTCTGCCGTGATATTAACGAGATAAGATTTGTTATTGGTTACTAATAATCGTGGATTAGGCTAGGATTTGAATCAGGTGAATGCTATGTCAATAAAGTAAATATCATCATGATAACAAAAATAATTAATTACTAAAGATATAAATACCAACAACTGAATATTGATACAACGCAAAAATAGAGCAAAGAAGAAAGACGAACTTTATTAAAAAATTGTTGTTTTAGAATTTAATGTACATTATAGGGAAGGAACAATATTGTTCTTTTATCATACAGGCTGTACTACGTGAACGACGACCTTTATATGCTGCACGTGCAGCAGAAGCAGCAGCACGAGCCAGGCTTTCACGGGCCCGTAAAGAAAGGCTTGGTCATGCTCAAAAACAGCATGCTGTAGATGCAAGGCGTCTAATACAAGCAGCAAAAGCAATATTTGAAGAACACGATGTAGCAAGATGTCTAGAAGCCGCTGAATTTGCGATGGAACAGATATCAAGAAAGCCAGCTAATTTACTCCCAGAAAAAGAAAAATTTTTACTGGAGTTGTATGATTTGGTTGCTCACGTTTTCTTAAATCAGGTAAGCCTAGGTATGTACCACCTGTACCAGTGGTAGGTAAGATTAGGATCATTAATAGTAATATTATAAGCTATTTATGTACTAAATTTACTGCAGATGTTGAAAATAACAGTTAAGGTGTTGAAAATAAAAGTGATTGAATTTTATTAGGTATTGTAATTGTAAATTCTCTACTGCTTAATATGAACATCTCCTATTATGGGCGAGATTTTTCTCATTGCTGGACGACTTATGTTTACTATATATGCCATCAAACATGACATAAAGAGAGAGTACATCATTTTATATTATATATGTTTACTTTTTTATTGCAGAAACGAATAAAAGAAAAAATGAGTGAAGTGGACCGTGAGAAAAGAGCATTCGTTCTATTGGGAATTTCTGTATCTCGTGAACCAAGCCATGATTCAGTTTTACGTTCAAGACCTATGGCACCACCTCGTGACGTTACGTAATAAATTTAAAAATAATATTTTAAGATAAAATTTCTGTAAAACTTTCATAAGTAGTATGGGTGAATCAACATTTTTATTTAATTAAACCAAACTTTTGGGGTTTCAGACGTCGTTTACGAGCTTTAGAGCGCTCGTTGTCTCTACATGCTCGTCCATCGGAACGTTGTTACGTGCTTCATGAATTGTCCCGAATTTATGTCGACACTAAACAAGCGCAAAAAGCTAGATTTTTTGCTCTTAAATGTCAATCTGGTAATTATATTTTTTTATAAAAATATTGTTACTATAGCATTTATTAATCGTCAGTGCTTCAATACTAGTTTTAAATATAATATTGTTAAATTTTACAGAGGCCCGTACAGCAGATCAGCGTATCTGGTTAATAAATACTACATTTCTCCTGGCTCGATGCCACTTGCTCCAGAATAATCGGCCTGAGGCAAGAGCAGCTTTAATTGAAGGAGCAACGCTAGCTCGTTCTTTTGGTTTTCAGGATGTTGCAACATTCTTCGAAACGGTACTATAAAACTTTTCCTAGTTCAAATATAAATACATATTTTTATTATCATATATTTAATTAATTGATTGAAATAATTTATGATAATATTTATTGCAGTGTGTTAATGTATCAACAGAAGGTGAAGTGGGTTCCACAGAAGCATTACTTGAGAAGCGTGAGCAGGAAATGATAAGATTGATGCAAGATGATGACTTGCGATCTGCCGCCAAACACTTATTTAAACGAATGTCTGTCATACCCGCTTCCAGGTGATTTTTGTTTAAAATTATGATAACTTTTCTTACTATGTTTATATTTTTAAATATTACCAACTTATAGCCACCCACTACAGTTGATTTTCCTGCATTAATAGTCTTCCTACATCTCTCATTACATCATTAGTCAGAACGAGTACCTCTCGAGGACCTTATATCCCCTAACCGTTGTCAATGTTGCGAAGTTTATTAATATGTATACATTAAATTTCTTTTAAAATATGAAATGCCAAATAATATTATAATAACTGATTGCTTTCTGGGCGACCTTGATTAGGTGACAATAGACATATATTATTTTAAAAAAAAAATTACTTTAAATGTTACAGGCGCTTTTCTGTACTTCCTGGAACACATAGTGAAGTAAGTACAGCAACATCGTCAGGGGCTCGCCGTGCTTCGATCGCCCCTAAAAGCCAACAACCTGCACGAGTTATACGTAAATCACGTTATCCGTTGGGTTTACAGGCATTTGATATTTAAGTAAATTTTACGTGTATATTTTTTGACAAATTTATGGATGGTTTGGTTTTTTGATTGATTGAATATTTATAAAAAATAAATAATTACAGACACTTTTAAAATTTATTTCACTCAATATTATCTTACACTAGCTATTCCGCCCGTTTAGGTCATTCTTTATTAAATAATGTTTAGTAAGTGTTAAACAATTTATTTATCACGTTGAGTAGTTATTACGGTCTTAAAAATAATGTTATTATAAGGCGGTTATACAAAAAAAAATGTCAAAGCTTCGTCTGACCAGAAGATGACAGTGGAACAGTCTGGTAGCCCGCACATAAAATAGACCGTAGTGGTATTTCTGTTCCTCAAAAAAAAAAGTTCTTGCGTAAATCCTAAGCTGCTTGTGACGCACTAATTTTCAAATAATCTATCTATCGAGTTTGATAAGTAGCACATCCCCTGATAGACAACAAACTCAAAGTTTTAGTTTTGAATTTGGGGTAACATTTTGTTTTTCACTTGAATTAATACCAGGCGAATTAAATTCAGTCATTTCTTTCTCGTATGTTTTATCATTAAAATTGTCCTTTATACTGTTGGACAAAATAGTCGATTGTATGCTGAATTTCATAAGAACAGGTCTAAAAATTCATGTGTAATTGAATGACAAAAAATATTTAAACAAACTTTCTGTTACATTTGTAATGTTAGTAAGTATGATTGGTCAAAAATACTTTTAATATTTGTTTTCAATTTTAAACATTTAACGCATATTTTATTCATATTTTTCATGACTTATTAGTTTCATAGTTAAAGGAGACAGTTTCTTTTTGTATGGAGAATGGGCCCACCACGAATTTTAGAGAAACTTAATGAAATGTATGTCGATTTATTCCTTATAATCTATAGATTACCAAATTAATATTAGTTTTATCGCATCTAACGGGGATTCTGAGAAATTAAAAATTAAAATATGAATATCGCAATAACCTTAAAACAAACTAAAAGCGATTTTCTTGTAGTTTTACTGATATTATGAGTTAGAATAGTATATATAGAATAGAATAGCTTAAGAATTAATAGTATTAAACAAAGATGTAGGTACATTCAGCAATTATAGGTACTTTAAGATTGATGGAAACTCCTTTTATCAGTTCCGGCAAAACAGTGCACAGACAAACAAACGTGGTGTGGAGACTATTTTTACAGGTATTAATTGATTAGTGAATATACATCACAAACACCATTACAGTAATTAATTATTTAATTATTTACTGTTCTATTTATTTTTCATATTTCTTTGTAGTAGTTGTCTATTACAAAGTAATATGAAAAAAAAAAGATTCACACTTTTGTCGATATTAATGATACACCACATTAAATTTTCGAATACTTTTGATGTTTAACATCTTTCCTCTCGCATTCCTGCAATGTGTAGGAGTGATTTCGGGAAAAGGGACGGAAGTGTGTAACAGGAGGCCGGGGAAGCGCGCGCTATTTGATTTGACCAATGAGCGCACGCGGTGGTAGAAATGGCCTAAGAACTGACGGTGGTACCAACCCATTTTCCGAGAGATTGGCATTGGCATTGGTCAGCCAACAGTGTGTGGGTGTGTGTGACGAGAAAGAGAAATGGAAATAGAGAAGGAAAAAGCATCAGTTGTGAGCCCACAGTGTTGTGTATAGTGTGCTGTTATATAAACTAATTTAGATGTGGAAACTATAACATTAATAAATGTATTTACTATTGAAAAACAAGTATCTGACAAGTGCATATCATTGATAAAATATACAAGTGAGTAATAATGAATAATTATTCAAATAAGTATTTCAATATTTTGCTTTTTTTAAATTTTAGATTAATTTCCCTCGCTACTGCATTGATATTTTTAATTTTGATATAAACTAATCCTTAATATTTGTATCACAGGTATTCTTTTTTGTATTCCTTTCTTATATAAAACAACAATATTTTATATAACTGCAATAACTAAAAAGTTTCTAGAACATAAACTTTAAATAATACCGGTTTTCACATTTCTCTTTTACAATTTTGCTCATTTCTTCTAAACGGGTTATCTGATTTTCATAATTCCAATTGGAATATTAGTCCACTTGAACTAAACCTATATTTTGAGAAATTATTGAAATATCTCTACAAACAAAAATTCTCATTTTCAACTTACATAATTATACTAAAATTCTAACAACATTCAAAATTCTCTTCAAACGTATTTTAGCCAGTCTAATTAGATTACAATAGGAAAATCATTAGCAAATTAAAATTAAATAGTCAAATTGGACTAAAATAAACATAATATCCAACAATTTTTTTTTACATCATAATATATAACTTATAAAACTTTCTGACTCGATACGTCGTCATTAAAAACGTGCGTGTAGCGATTCTACTTCTACTTGCACCCTGGAGCGTAGATAGGGTCCCTCTGTCGATACTACTTTGACTTTTTACGAAATAAAACTTGTTGATAATGAGACAAGATGTTAGATGTACACATCATTTGCGACTAACATAAGGCTCGCTCGTTTTTTTTGTCACTTGTTACGACTCCTCAGTTCGAATTCTATTCAGGGCCAACATTTGTGCAAAGACAAAAAATATGTATTTTCGATTTACTTTGTCTATGACTCTTTTGAATCGTTGATAGTGTATGCGACCTGTTCTCTGAAAACAACTGTTTACTATGAGTTCAAGAGTCCTCTATTTGTGTGATTTTAAATATACTGACTAGAACGAACGAGTCGGGTTATTTCGTGTTATCTTATAATTTGTGAAACAATAACGCCTAGGTTTTATGAAGTGCTTCCAAGCTTAGCATTCTCGTAGGTATTGCTGACGAATATCATAAATACTGCATAGCAGTGGGCGTTATTTAAAATACGACTTGTTTCATCCATGTTGCGGCTATATTATTGTTGTAGCACGAATGCGTCTTTTCGACCCGGGAAGCTCTCACAGAATACCAGCAGCTTAATGCTAGTGTGTTTCATAAAGAGAGTGTAAAAAACCAGAGATCCTCTTTAATGATAACGTAGCATTCCATCTTAGTCCTCTGTGGAGAAAACGAAACTGCATTTTCATTTTTCCTTGAGGCTATAGTAAGGTATAGACCCCTCCACAACATCCACTAAACATCATGTAGACTGTGTATTCATTTGTCATCCTTATTTAAAAAAATAGTAGGTTAGAACGAGTTATAACTTCTGTGTTTGGACCGGTCAACACTTGTGACACTAAAATAATAAGACCTGCGCACATTACAGCTTCTTAAAACATAAAGAATTTGCCGTTGTTTTTAAAATTGTATAGAACAACATCATCAGAATAATACGTAACGTTAACGTCGATGTTTAATAGCAATTCAACTGTGTTTTCATCATCATCACCATTCAAAATAACAAGTCTAACCGGATAAATACTTCGTGACTCTATATTAGCACAAACAATTAAGGCGGTATACTATAAGCTATAAATTAACTATGATATGGTGATATTTTATTACAGCCGCAATGGTAACTCAGGAAGATCATTAAAACAAGATTTCATCATTCATTAATTCATTGCAGTCTATCAAATGCAAAATAGATTAAGATACGGTATTTTGTTTTGCAAATATTAAATATTTTAACGTAAAACATCCAGCGTACAATTAATTCGTTTGGGAACAATAAAGGGGTAAATAAGAGAAGAATACAAATAACGAGTAATCTCGCTGTTTTATTGTTGTTACCAGTTGCAAAGTTGACGGTAATAATATATTTATTTGTTTTACAATACCAATGGTAATGTAAATTAAAATAGTCATGAAAGTGTTATTATTTATTCTTGTTGAAAAGTGTTGACCTTTTTATAATAATAATAGCAATTAGGATCGCGTCCGATGCGACAGGTTTTCGCAACAAGCTTAAAGGATTAAAGTTATTAAAAAAACCCCGACTGCGTAAAAAAGTTTACTGAAAAGAGAAAAAAATTATACTTTATGTCACTTCCACTACAAAAAGGAGAGAGTGGCAAAGAAAAAGACATAAAATAAATACATACTCTCCAAAAACATTATCCTTATTCTGGGGCAGTCGGATAAAAATAGCACAACCAGATCAGATTTCTTTAACAGGAAAGAAAAATTTACCAAATTCTACTAACTAAAAACAATTTTCTACCTAATATCATATATATATATATATTGAATTATATATTTATTACATAATTATAACATCATTACAATTATGTTAACCAAGGCGATGCTATAACTAATCTAAATATAAGAAAACTACTGACTAATAAATAATGACTATAAAATAATGAATAATAACTTTTAATGAATAATAGTTTATACGTGGTATAGCCATGCTGCAGCTATATTAGTAGTATAATTGTAGCACGAATGGGTCGGCTCGACCGGGGAAGGACCACGCCTCGCAGAATACCAGCGTAAAATAGCAGGTTAACGCTGCTGTATTTCGTATGGTGTGTAGAGAACCGGAGATCCTTTTACTGGAAAAGAGGCATTCCATCTTAGTCCTCACGGGTGACAACGCATCTGCATTTTGATTCGCAAACGAGGATAGATGTAGATGTCTATGGGCCACAGCAACCACTTACCATCAGGTGGACTATGTGCTCGTTTGTCACCCTATCCTATAAAAATAACATTAACATGACTATAGAATAAAATACTAATTAAAAGATTACAACTTTCAACGTATTTGTATGCTGCAATTATGAACTTCGTCTGACTATAAATATGTCAATATCCTGTGAGATGATATTAAAATAGTGTATGGCACTTGACAATGGTGCATTCTTAGCAACTTCGTTCTAACAGCGGACACGAGGAGTAACGGGGCACGGCGACGAGTACACACGTAATTATCAGGTATCTTAAGCGCAGCGAGCACATCTGGGTGATGTATCCATCCACGCAACACGTTCCACACATATTTAAATAGCGCGATGTCTCTCCTCACACTCAGGCGGCTGTAACCGACCATACCCAGTACAAATAGACTTGGATACTTCAGTGGAAACTAGGATAGATTCCATACTGCTTGAAAAATAAAAATCGTGTAAATTTATTATGAATTTTTTCGATCATGACACTATATTTGCTTTCATGGATTCCAAATAATGCATTCGTTTCAAGTTGACTTCTTACGAGAGCATTATATAAAATTCTAATAATAAGTAAATTCCAAAATCCCTGTACTGCCTTAAGATAAAGGCTTTTTACAAATATTTAAAATGTTTGTAAAATGTTTTGTACGTGGTAGAGCCAAGCTGCAGCTATATTAATAGTATAGTTGTGGCACGAATGGGTCGGCTCGACCGGGGAAGGACCACGCTCTCACAGAATACCAGCGTAAAATAGCAGCTTAATGCTGCTGTGTTTCGTATGGTGAGTGTAGAGAACCGGAGACCCTTTTTACTGGAAAAGAGGCATTCCATCTTAGTCCTCAAAGCTGACAACGCATATGCATTTTGATTCACAAGCAAGGATAGATGTAGATGTCTATGGGCCACAGCAACCACTTACCATCAGGTGGACTGTGTGCTCGTTTGTCACCCTATTTCTATAAAAAAATGTGATTATGAAAATTAAGTTCTGGGACCATCTCGACGCCTAAGTCTCTAATATGTGTAACTCACGGGATTACTAGGCCCATCATTTGATAAGCATAATTATGAGGGCTTTTGCACGACCATAACTCATGACACAACATTTATTAACATTTAAATTCAATTTGTTGTCTATACCCCACCGTGCCACTCTGTCAATGTCCTTTGCAAACATTAACAGTCAGAAGCATTGTTTACTTTCAAAAAAAATTTAAGATCGTCGGCAAATAGCAAACACTGCGCTTCCTCAACGACCGTAGGAAGATCATTAACCATTAACATAAATGATAAAGGACTGAGATTGCTCCTTGACTCACTCCAAAATAAATACAGTATGGTTGCGATTCAAAACCTCCAAAATCCACGTGTTGTCGACGCCCACTCAGATAATTTGCAAAAAGTCTAGTAAGCTAGGTGTAAAACGTAACTCAGCAAACTTTACCAAAAGATATCGTTATCAACGGTATTAAAGGCTTTTGAAAATCAAAATATGTGGTGTCAACCTGGCTCCCAGCATTTACTACTGGCACCACATAATTCATAAAAGACATTAAATTACTTCCCTTACTTCGACCTGGCCGAAAACCATGCTGAGCTTCGGTAAGCTGCGAGTTCACTTGATTATAAACATATTTATAAATAATCGACTTGAATACCTTAGCGACTGCAGACAATATGGCTAGCGGTCGATATTCATCCACCTTGGAACCAGATCCTCCTTTTAACGCAGGAATCACTCGAGTCACTTTCCATACATATGGCCGGGTAGTAAACTTCTTTTAGACGCAGGTTAAAAATATGTAAGAGAGGCAATTCAAACACCGCACGACAGTCTTTTAAAATGAGCGGTGGTATCCCATCTGGATCCACGAACTTTTGGGCTTAAGATGTGTGAGGGCGCCTCGATCATCTCGCACATTTATCCGCCCGATATGAAAGCGTGTTGAGCTTAACGCTTGCGCGGCTACTCGTTCCGCTTCTCTCGGATCTAACGTGGGCCGCTCCTTACTATAGATCGAATGAAAATATGAAGCAAAATACTCTGCACAGTCCGCATTCCTGATCACTTGGCCGTCTTTAGTAATTTGAGTTCTATTAAGTTTTGACTGTTTACTCCTAACGAAATTCCAAAAGCTTTTGGATCCTCTTTTATATTATTTTGTACCCTACACTGATATGCCTCGTAAGCATATCTGATTTTATTTTTAACTGCTGCACGATAGCGTGAAAAGATTCATAATCCGTTCGAGATCCCGTTATTTTAAATAATTTATGATATTTCCATTTGAGCCTTATATCTAATATTAAATCAGTCGTATACCAATCAGGGTAAGTATACTTCGCATTATGATTACTTATCGTAGAAATAAGATAAGGAGGATTTAGCATCCTCTAACAGATATAACGAACTCTTGTCAATTGAATTTAATAAATTATATTATAATTCGAAGAAGTCACATTTCCTAAAATTCCAACTAGAGCTTTCAATTAATATATTATTATCATTCGGTTGATTATCAGTCATACTGAGAGAGAATTGTCCAATCCTCGCGTTCGCTGTCGTGATTTTTATGGTCAGAGGTGGGTGCTGCTCGTCAATATCAACTAAAGACTCACCAGACAGTGATACCCCACGTCACTTACCGGCAAAGTTGTTAGTACCAAATCTAGAATGCGATTGTTTATATTAAGCACTTCATTTACCTGACGAAATCCGCAATATCCTGTAACATACCTAAAATAGTTTTGTATTTCTAATGTCGAAGAAGGCATGTTAAAATCTCCAATCATCAAATGAAATAAATACATATATTCTTTAATATCACATTTTGGCGGTATATAAACGACACAACAAAATAATAAACATTTTTCGCTACGGTACACCGTCGCACAAACAATCTCAAATAAGGTCGCGTCCACATTTGCTACGGAAACGCGTTTCAAATCCAGTCTACAAGATACAGCTAAGGGGACGCCTCCATGTTTGCGTCCGTCCGCTCGATTACATCGCAGTATTGTGTAGTTTGACGGAAAAAGTTCATCGTTATATTTTGAACTATTGATAACTGTCTCTGTAATAGCAAACAGATCGCACGAAGAATCCAAAAGACTGGTATAAAAATCTGCTGTTTTTGTTCTCAGGCCCCGTACATTCTGATAATATAGTAAAACGGATTTAGTAGTGTTATTCCCGACTTGACGTTGTTTTTTGGGTGTTTCGAAACCACACCCATTCATTGTACTGAGTATTTATTGGCCAGCAATTAGTACAATTAACTTTCTCAAATTGCGATTCGGGAACTCCTATCATAAAAGACGCGTAATCTCTTTTAGTTTTAGGGATCATTTTATCTACTTTATATCCTCTGAACCACAGATGCTCTGCACATGTTGAGCTACAGCTTCTTCAGAAGTGTCTGGGTGAAGTGAAAAAAGGGACAAAATTTCTTTTTCTCAACCGCTTGAAACGACGAAATGAGCATGTTTCCTCTTTTGAAATACTTTAGGCTGAGTTTTTCTTACTTTCTATTGATTAACGACGGTTTTCCACTCGGCTGACTCTTCATTCAAAGGTTGATTGATATCTGTCTGTGTGAGATAGTAGATGTATTTAAACGCTCCGACTTCTGCAATGTAGTCGTACCCTTAGCCCTAGAACGTTCGGTTGCTCGACCTTCACGATCCGATAACGCTAGACTTTCCGAACATGTTGCTATCTCCTTTACACTTTGAGTCATTGGCATGGTGATGATAACTGCATCGCACCTTTTCTCAGCGCTGCCCAACCATTCGTCGATTTTAGCTGATAATTTTTCAATTACCCGCTTCTGTTCACTAATTACAATAAAATTACTTTCGATCAGCTGTTTTGATCACCTATTTTCTTATTTTGCGTCTCAATTAGCACGGAATGCGCAGTAATTATTTTGTTAACTCTGCTATCTTCTTAGACAACTCATTAAAAGCCACTTCCACGTTATTACCACTGTATGGAATTTAAAAAAAGCGTTTGTCTGTATGTCCTGCCTTTTCTTCATGACACCCACTGCCACCCACTTGTGGTTGCAGTGCTTTGAAAGCTACACGTGTGCACTTGCAAGTAAGGAAGTTTGGTTGCTGTGGGTGGAAGTGGGTGGATGTGGGCGGTAAAAGTGTGTAATGAGATACTTATATCCTTTTCTAACACATTGTGCGACTCACATAAGCTCAAGACCGTGCTGAATGGCGTAAATTGCGTTTGTGCGTAATATTATCGAGAACTTTTCCACAATATTTCAGATTTTCCAGAATGTTCTAGAATATTCCAAATTTTCCAGAGCATTCCAGATTTTCCCATTCTAGGATAGGTCATTCTAGGATATTTTACATTTTTTAAAAGGAACAATGAAAATGAGTGATTGTAGTTGATCCAGAATGTTCTAAATTGTTCTCAAAATTCCACGAATAACCAAAGAAATTCCATCATGTATTCAAACAGAAAAATTATTAATTAATAATAATTGTTTTCTATCTAAAATATTCTAAATATTTCTAGATTATGATTTCTTATATTTACGCGCACACTACACATTGAATAAAACTACTTTTACGGATTATATCGCGTTTAATAACTTATTTTATTAATTCCCGAAGTTTCGGGTGCTTTACAGCACTCATGGTCACGGCAGACTGAGGTGAGTGACGTCCCGATATCAGAGTTAACCCGAGTACCTTCAGCTTTTTAATTATTAATTTTGGTCCGATCTACGCAGAATGAACTTACTGTGTCTTGAAGTCTTGCAGTGGTATGCTTGGGTTTAGTTTTAATTTTATTAATTACAGGATCCCAAGCAGGTGGTAGTACCAGCCTCCTCTCTATTGAAATTAGGATGTTTTTTTAATTTCAATAGCCTCACGTATCATCCTTGGCAGGAATCGATGTTCTTCGCGAGAATTTGTGGTTTATCAAATCTAATGTAATGGCAGGGGCCATCTAGGATATGATCACAAACTGCAGACTTCCCGGAACGTTGGCGCTTCACGTCAAATGAAACACGAGTTTCTCGAACGGACGAGCGTTGGGCGGGTGTCCCAACTTTCCGTTGAGCATTTCAAAGTGCTTCGTACAGTCCGGGAGGCATTCTAAAATTATGGGCGGGTGGCGTGCCTTTTCTTCCTCCTGTTGAGGTAGAGGCACTTCAGCCGATTTGGGCCTTGGTATTGCTGGCATCGCTGCCAGTTGGGCGTAGCTAGTAGAAGGCCTCTGACCATCGTCCTGTGATAGGCCTGACGGGTTGGAAGTAGGCGCAGACGATGATCGTCCGGCAGTGGCTATTGTTGCATAGGTGGTGGAATCCCATCCATAGGACTCTTCCCCCCCTAGCTCTAACTCGGCTGTGTCCATATTACTCCGACGGTCGGGTGACATGGAGGGGGTTGGCTTCAGTGGGGACGGCGATTTGGGCGACGAAGTATGGACTTTATATCCGCCCACCGGTGGGATTCCTTCATTTTCAGATTCCGATGATGATGTTGGACATGATGATGTTATGGGCGACCCTATGCATTGCCTCTTTTTATAAAGGGATACATCGGTTTCCGAGGGTGTGCGCCTCCTCGCCGACTTCTTCACCTGTTGTGATAAGGGCGACGGTTCCAGTCCACTCGTACGCGCAGGCACGGTAGGCATGAGCTCGGCGCTCAGTACGGGTTCCTTAATCGGTGACGTAGGCTTTCTAGTTGGTATTTGCGAGAACGTTGCAATCCTCGACCACTCCGGGTTACATAGGTCCCTAACCAATAAAGGCCGGTCTAATACGCCCGGTTGGTCCGGCGTTTTCCTAACGCGGGGGTGGGTTTGGGGGCTCCCCCTTCCCCTTATCCGACGTAATTATTTACGACTGTTTTGTTACAACTGTCATGTAACCTAGTACGTATCCTGTCTATATCCCTACCTAACGAGCCGACGAAGACGAACGACGTGAGAGGTGAGGGTGGGAGAGTGGCGATTGACCGCAACACTTGGGGCACTGCCTACCCCCTTTCGTTACGAACGGGTTGGGGAAGTGCTTGGTTAGCACTCGCACACGCGACTGAACACGCAAGGGCGCGAACGCGCTTGAGTGCCTAAGGTTTTCTTAGGTGCCGGTGACCTCGACGCTGCACGGAGCGGACTCGACGTTTGGCGGAGTATGTCGTACCGGCGGTTGAATGGGACCACTGCTAATCCGCAATCAACACACGCCTAGGAGATCCTACCAACGAATTGCAAACGAGCGAATCGAAAGCTATACCGTAAGGAGAACCTTGCGCCACATAAAAGAATAATAAAACATTAAACAAAACATTGCAATTTAACAAGCCAATTTTAGAGTCATAAATTTTAAATATCTACTGAAAATTTTGTGTCTTTTCAGTAGATATTTAAAATTTATAAAGATATTTACAACGTTTTTCAGCAATACACATGAATATCTTAAACAATATAAACATTTAGTTCACAAATTAAATCATTTAAGCATTAATAAAATGACTTTAAATTTCTTATACAATTTTGTTATTATTTCGTATACATATTTCTTGTCTTAATAATTTATGAAACATTCCTGAAATATTTGTTACACACATTTTCACGCATTACTGAAATTTACATGAAAACAGTTATTTCTTTATACAATTAAATTTATTATATTTTGGTACTATAATTTGACGATAATAAATACCATTACAAGGTGAACAACTAATCTGTACACGACCCCCGATTCCTATATAGGAGGCTAGTGCCATCCTTTTCTAAAATTTATAGCTGTCTCAGTTTAGCATAATACTATTTCTTTTTAACATTTAGCTATCCTTATCTAGCCATTGTGCATCTTATCTCTTATTACATATCTGTAAGTTATGCAAATAATTAAACATTTAATTCTTTATTCGTATTACATAGCCTATTGATATATAATGCATGACTCTAAGTTAATTCAAAATATCTTTATATCTCAGAAAATTAGAATTTCTTTATTAATATAAATTAGACATTTTATCTTAAGAAACAATAAATTACTTTTTGGAAATATTATCTCTTGTCGCCAACAGCGAATAAGAATTATGTTTTTAAACGGTTTGATTAGAGAAAAATAAATCTCCAACTTTAGACCCACAGTTATTTCTTAAGTATGTCATTCAATCTTTCTAAACCTCAAGGTAAATTTTACGTCTCTCATTTTTTCAAATTGGACGTCGATTTCAAGTAACCAAGTCCTTGACCTCAGCAAAATAAAAATAATTTTTATTTCTGTGTAAGTGAAAAAGATACTAAAGTCTCAGCAGTACGCTGTATTCAATATTTTCAAAGTCTCGCCGAAATTTTCCTTTAAAGTGTTGACTGAAATTTATAAAACAAGAATAAATAACATTTTGAATTATTGTATTATTTTTCTTCGCGGAAATTTAATATTGTCATTTTACAAGCTTTTAATTAACTTGATTTCTTCATAATATGACTTCATGGTTTAGTAATTTTGAAGCACTTTCTGACATCCGATTGGGCTGTTTGGCATACATAAGTAACTTCTTCGATGAGATTGATGTGATGGTACCATTGAGGTAATCTGTAATGAACCCGGATGCCGGCCCCAGAGACGCCTATAAATAATCGTTATAAATATATTTTTTATATTATTTTATTTTTAAATATTATAGTATAACGGTTTTTCAAATTTTATAAAACGCATGGTTTTACTTATTAATTAAAAACATGAACTCATAACAAAATAACTAAAAATGTTATAGTATATGTAGTATAAAAAGGGAAAATACTATATTCGGCTAACAAAAATGGCTCTAGTGATCCATTGATGGCAAAAATTAGTGCAAAAACTCTTATCCCCAATGCCAAACACTGGCAATGGGGAGCAGCATTAATAGTGCGAAAAAATCGTCACGATTCCAATCCGCCAGCTCAGCGTTGTGAATACGGACAACTCTCAAGAAATACATTTCTGAATAAGTTTTGCCAAGCATGCAGCAGAAGCTAAGGTAGGCATCAAACATAGCAAATGAAAGATTGAATATATTTGTGTTTAAGAAGCGTAATATTATTTTAAATTTAATGTTCCCATCTATAAATTAAAGGAATTTGTTGTTGTGTAATATTCAGTATTCAAGAGATAATAGATACATGAAATTCTCGGTTAGATGTAACCGATGTAACCGATATTATAAAGCAATGGCTTTAGGGAATTGATCCGGTGTCAAATACATTTCGATAGCAAATTGAATAAACATACAATAGATAACCCCTGTAATGTGCTCGAAGCAAAATAAATAATTAGATTCTAAATAAAGATATGTAAATCTAGTTAAATATAGGGTAACTACCGTGTACTATAGATTTCAGGTACAATATTCGTTCACTAATCGTACCGGGAAATCTGCAGTTTGTGATCATATCCTAAAAGAACACATGGCTGACGTGAAACACCAACGTTCCGGGAAGTCTGCAGTTTGTGATCATATTCTAGATGGCCTCCGCCATTACATTAGATTTGATAAACCACAAATTCTCGCGATAGAACATCGATTCCTGCCAAGGATGATACTCGAGGCTATTGAAATTAAAAAACATCCTAATTTCAATAGAGAGGGAGGCTGGGTACTACCACCTGCTGGGGATCCTGTAATTAATAAAATTAAAACTAAGCCCAAGCATACCACTGCAAGACTTCAAGACACAGTAAGTTCATTTTGCGTAGATCGGACCAAAACTAATAATTAAAAAAGCTAAAGGTACTTCGGGTTAACTCTGACATCTGGACGTCAATCACCTCAGTCCCCCGTGACCATTGGTGCTGTAAAGCAACCGAAACGTCGGGAATTTGATAAAATAAGTTAAGTAAACGCAATAGAATCCGTAAAAGTAGTTTTCTTCAATATTAAGAATAATTTAGTATAACGTAAGTTTTATTTTGCTACTAAATTATTCTTAATATTAATTTTCTGGTAATTTTTCTTGTAATTTGGCAATTTTTTTGATTTGAAAACGAAAATTAAAATAATTGCCCATCTTGTAATTTTTTTTTATTCAGTGGAACAAATTTTATAGTTTTTCGTTTTAATACAGTGTGGGCCATATAATGGTTGGAATTGGAACTATAGGTTATTTTGAGGTTGTTAAGTTTGATGACATTTCCGATGTGACAGAAAGTTAGTTTTATGTTTATCATTTATGAAATGTATCGCTTTTCGCTTAAACAAAGTTGGAAAATATTAAAAACTTATTTCCAAACTAGTGAGTCTTCTACTCAAACTATAAGAAATTTACGAAAAAAAATGACAAAAAGGATGTGCCAAAAACGCAGTTTGTGGATCGATTTGTGAAGAGTCCGTGAAACTGGATCGTTGTTGAATAAAACAACCCGTATACGTACTCGTCTAGTGCGCTCAACCGAAAACATCGCTGCTGTAGCTCAGATTATGCGTGAAGAACTATCAACATCAACTCATCATCGTTCTCAAGAATTGAACATTTCACGCACTTCTCTGAGAAGAATCTTGCATAAAGATCTCGGTATGAATGCGTACAAAGTTAAATTAGTTTAAGAACTGAAGCCGCATGCATGACCATCCGATGCGTTTTCGGGTTGCCCAATGGGCCGAAGACCGCTTGATTGAAAATGAGCATTTTTACCGAAATATCATCTATTCAGATGAAGCTCATTTCCACCTCGGAGGACACGTCAATAAGCAAAATTGTCGTATCTGGGGCTCAGAAAATCCACACGTCATCGTGGAGAAACATCCACAACGAGTGACTGTCTGGTGCGGATTTTGGTCTGGCGGCGTTATTGGGCCATTTTACTTCGAAAATGAGCAAAAAACGAAGAGGATGACTTCGACGACATTTGGTTTCAACATCGACCTTTTGCGCACTGTTTTCGAAAATCGCATAATCAACCGAAATGCTAATGACAATTGGCCACCTCGAAGCTGCCATTTGACTCCGTTGGACTTTTTTTGTGTGGAGCCGTTAAGGACAAGTGTGTTTTTTTTTCGTGGGGAAATGCTCATGGACACCTTTCACTCTGGGAGCGACGAGAAGGTTATGCCGGACTCCTATCGGCTAAAACCCGACGGTGGTCACTATCAGCGTATACGAGGGGTCCCGGGATCTCAGTTAGGAACGCAACCGGGGCCCTTCTTCCTTTGATTTATTAAAGCACGTCCTGGGGACAAGTGTTACACTAACCATCCAGAGACGATTGACGACTTGAAACATGAAATCGAAGTTAACATTGACGAAATAAAGGTCCAAAAAATCGAAAATGTACTGAAAACTTGGACTGATTGAATGGGGCTAACCACGGGGCGCCGCTCATTTGAATGATGTTGTCTTCCATTCCCAAATGGAAACGTTCAATCTTTCTAATAAACTCATAACTTTGAAATGGGGTGGCCACTTAAAATCTTAAATGGCCCACCCTTTATCATCATCATCATCATTACAGCCCTTCACAAGTCCACTGCTAAACATAGGCCTCCCCCAAGGAATGCCATAAAGCACGGTCCTGAGCCACCTGCATCCATCGACTTCCTGCATGTCTTATCGGGTCGTCACTCCATCTAGTGGGTAGTTGCCCTACACTTCGCCTACCGGTACGAGGCTGCCACTTGAGAACCTTTTTTTCCCATCGGTTGTCGGTTCTTTGAGCTATATGGCCGGCCCATTGCCACTTCATATTGCTAATCCGTTGGGCTATGTCGGTCACTCTGGTTCCACTGCGGATATCCTCATTTATAAGTTTATTATACAGATAACCCAAGCATAGCCCTCTTCGTAGCTCGCCGAGCGACCTTGAGCTTCCTCATACGGCCAGCAGTGAAGGACCACGTCTCAGATCCATAAGTCAACACTGGCAACACGCACTGTTTGTACAATCTCGTTTTCAAGTTTTGAGGTATACCTGACGAGAAAATGTCGTAATTTCCCGAACGCTGCTCAGCCGAGTTGAATCCGTCAGTTGACCTCTCGGTCGAAGTTGGACTTACCTAGTCGGACTATTTGTCCCAGGTAAGCATACTGTCAACAATTTTGAGCTTAGTGCTCTCAACAACTACCGGCATAGGTTTGACATGGATGCTACACATTATCTTTGTTTTGTCCATGTTCATCTTAAGACCTATCCGTTGGGAGGCATTATAGAGATTGATTGATTGATTGACATTGATTTCATTAATGTCATAGTGCTTAGGTCTGCCGGCGATTCTGCCATAAGGACTATATCGTCGGCAAATCAAAAGTGAGTGATGTACTCGCCATTGATGTTAATATCGTATCATTTCAAGTCCAATAGCTTGAAAATGTCTTCCAATGCAGCGGTGAAGAGTTTCGGGGATATAACATCACCCGGTCTTACGCCTCTCTGCAGTTGGATAGGTTTCGTACTCTGGTTCTGTACTCGGATAGCCATCGTAGCCCTACTGTACAAACACTTCAGCACGTCGATATACCGACAGTCAACTTGGCACCTCTGAAGGGACTGCAGCACCGCCCAAATTTCGACGGCATCAAAAACTTCCTCATAGTCCGCATACGCAATACATAGTGGCAAATTGTACTCCTCAGTCTTCTGTTCAATTTGCCGAAGGGTATGTATGTGGTCTATTGTGCTAAAGTCTTTTCGGAAACCGGCTTGTTCGGGAGGCTGGAAGTCGTCAAGTCTGCGTGCGAGACAATTCGTAATAACTCTCGAAAACAGCACCTCTTATTTCCATACAATTTTATAAGAGGTCACAATAATATTTTTTGATAAAAACCTTATTACTTTCGCTTGTTTGGTTTAAATTCTGGGAACGGAGAGGTGTGGTTCAGTATTTACTAACGAATCCTCCCGAGACAGAGACACTCAGAATCACAAACACTCAGACTCACAAAGACCTTAGAGTGTGTGCTATGCGATAATTTACAGCCCAAATTTAAAGAAACATTTACTTACACATGCAACATGTATGTCAATCTCTTTGCATTTTTTATTTTTTTTTAATTATACAAAAAATCCTTCTTAGGCATTTCTCCAATTTCAGTACGTAAAACGCCTCTTCGATAATTCCATAAAGTTTACGTAAAAATAGCAATTATACGTATGTAAGAAACTATCCCACTTCTGATGTAAGAAACTATTCCAATTCTGATGTTAGAAATAATTCTCAAAAGTATTTAAATAAAAGAACACTACTCGGTAACAAACCCTGCTTACTATCAGGACCCCAATTACATGATAACACCAAAGTATGCAAACCAACAGCATCACTACCTATCTCAATGTAACACAGGGCAGCCTCTCACCAACACGAACTTCCTTGACTACACTAGTAGAATACCCCAACGGGCATAGTAACGACAGTCGGACTCTTATAATTACAGACTGATGCCTCTTAGTCGCCTGTGCGATACTTTATACTGCTAAAACAAGTGGGAGTTTACCATTCTACCTTCATTTGTTCGCATTTCCTTTTATTTTTGTACCCTCATTCCCTACACGTACATAATCATTTTACATCAAAAATGTACGGTCGCTCAAACACGACGGTTATTGAGAAATAGATTACCAGAAATAAATTACTGTAGTTGATAAAATATCATTTCGCCCTTGCAATATTGAGTAAAATAATCATCATCATTACAGCTCTTCACAAGTCCACTGCTGAACATAGGCCTTCCCCAAGGAATGCCACAGCACGGTGATGATCCACCTGCATCCATCGACTTCCTGCATTTTTAACAGGTCGTCACTCTATCTAGTGGGGACGCCCTACACTTCGCCTGCCGGTACGAGACTGCCACTTGAGAACCTTTTTCCATCGGTTGTCGGTTCTTCGAGCTATAGCCGGCCCATTGCCACTTCAGCTTATTAATCTACTACTGAGGATATCCTAATTTCTAAGTTTATCACGCAGAGAAACCCGGAGCTTAGCCCTCTCCATACCTTGAGCTTCTTCATACGGCCAGCAGTGAAGGACCACGTCTCAGATCCATAACTCATCACTGGCAACACGCACTGGTTGAGTTAGATGCAAACAACAAATATAATCACACTGTCTTATACAATACTGTACAAAAGATGCCATTTTTTTTGGAAATGTTAGTAAATGATCAAGAATTAGAAATGGTAACAATAAACCGCAGGTTATATCTCTTAAATGACAAAGAATTTTACATGCCACAAGGTTTGTTACGCGCGAAATCTTAAGGCGAATCCATATCCATAAAGAGATAATAAATAGTTTTTTTTTTATAATTTTATTTAGGGACACAGCAATATAACAGTTGTGACAAATTTTACAGTCACCATTAATCTATCAAAAATCTATTTTTGATAACATCATGTGAATTTACTTGTCCTGTGTGACAAAACCTTAGCCTTATTATAACATACGAGTGCTTGTACTTACTCTGAGGACGAATTATGTCTTTGTCAGGTAATATTGGAACAATTAAATGAAAAACTAAGATCATTGAATTTTTTCATTAGCACTGACGAATCCACTGATATTAGTTCCACAGTTCAACCTCTGAAATTCATACGAGGTGTTACTCCAGATTTTGAAGTCTTAGAAGAGTTATTAGGAATGTGTTCATTGAAAGGTCAAACCAGAGGAGTTGATATACTCAATGTACTTTTGGATGAGTGTTCAAAACTGATTTGGACTTATCAAAATTATCGGAGTTGCGACTGACGGTGCTCCTTCGATGATTGGTGTCAATTCTGGGCTAGTTACTTTGCTGAAAAGCATCTGCAAGAAAAAACATAAACGCTGAAGATCTCATGCAGTTTCACTGCATTATACACCAAGAAGCCCTCTGTTATAAAAATTGAATTTCAAAATGTCATGAAAGTGGCACACAGGCAATTCAAACAATTCCTTGATGACATCGAAAGCGAATATGGAGATTTACTGTATCACAGAAGTAAGGTGGCTAAGTCGTGGATTGACACTGGAACGATTTCTAAATTTAATAGAAGAAATTGTAATATTTCTGGCGGAAAAGCAAAGGATGTCCCGGAACTTAAAATCCTGATTGGTTGTGTGATTTGGCTTTTTTAGTTGATATTACAAATCATTTGAATGTCTTGAACATACGGCTTCAAGGCAAAAATCAACTGATATCCCAGCTCTACGCTCATGTATCATCCTTTCAATGCAAGCTGACACTTTTCAGATCGCAATTGAATTCTGGAAATTACAATCATTTTCCGAATTATAAGAAAATGGCTGAAAAATTCAACAAAACTGCGATTAATTTCAGTTATGTAGAAAAGCTAGATATTTTGATTCAATCTTTTCAAGACAGATTTTCGGAGTTTAAAAAAGTGAAACCTCTGTTGTACATATTCAGCAATCCTTTCACGATTTCAGTTGAAAATGCGCCAGAGTCAATGCAGTTAGAAATTATCGACATTCAAAACGACCAAGATTTACGCAACAAATTCAACGAAGGAGACTTGCTGAACTTTTACCGCTGCATTGATAAAATACGTACAAAGAGTTGCGCATAAACGCTCTGAAATATGCCAGCTTATTTGGTTCTACCTATATATGTGAACAAACCTTTTCAATACTAAATAATAATAAAACAAAAATCGAAACCGCCTTGCAAATGAAAGTTTGGAAGCAGTTTTACGTGTTACAAGTAAATTTGAGGCAAATATAAAAGATTGTAAGCACTATGCAGTGCCACGCTTCAAATTAATAAATTCTTTTCAATTTTAATACATTATTATCAATTTAATTGTATTTTATTACCTATACTTGGCGGCCCGCCATCAGTTCATAATTTGCCTGAGTGGCCCCTAGTCTTAATAAGTATGTGCATCACTGCTTTAACTTAATGTTAGGAATTAGATTTTTAGCCCTATTGAATTTTTTTTCTCAAAAAAGGCTTTCGTAGCGCTGGAATACAAAGTGGTCTACGAGCATGAAGGTTGAATTCGTGCAGTCTTCTTCTCACATTTTGATCGAACCAGGATGGTGTTTCCGACTGCAACTTCAAACCTTATTACCTAGCCATAAAGTTACGTTACCTTCTCGCCATAATTTGTAAAAATTGGCCTTGAATTACGGTTACTTATATTCCTAATAAAAATTACATCTTTCCACTGTGTCCCTGGAGTGAAACCACAATCTTGACATGATTCTTTGACTAGTGCCAATGGCATCAGCAATATTACACTGGATCATACTTCCAGCATGCCTGGTTCAAAAACTCTTCTCTGGTTAAATCCACGTATTAAATCGATCAAAAAAAATTAAAATTTAATTTCTTTTAAAAACAATTTAGCATTCAAGACACAAGGCAGCAAAAATTAATCGTAATAAAGTAAGTTTAATTTTACCGTCTCCGTCAGTCTTTCTTTTAATTTGAATTTAGAATACAGAAAAGAAATGCTAATAAACTTGAAATATCCAGAGATATTGTTGTTGTGTATATTACATAAATGAAATTAAATAAATATTTTTATTACACAAAATCTTAAGTTATGGGTTCAGAATGCATTGTGTCATCAGCGATATTTGTCATATATTCTGGTGTACAGCTATTTTAAGCAAGTGCATGACTACTATTCCACCTGTAGTAAGTGGTGATGTATTAAAGATGTTACAATTAAAATTAGATTAGAATTAACCGAAGACGGTAAAGCTTAACCAAATTCAACCTTAACTTCTCTCGATGCACCCTGTTGAGGTGACTTTGGTGACCAAATGATGAAAACAGAAACCAAAAGAAGTGCTGAACCCAAATTTTACAGACTAATGATGCACAGCAGCATTATCTGCGCTCGCCTAACCGTCGGATAGCGTGGTGACTACGCACAAATCTTACAAGTTAAAATTGCCAGCTGGCACATACTTTATAAGTCTAGTTCCTTCTTTTTTTTCTGTATAACAACTTTTTGTGTACTAATGTGTATTTGGCATTTTTTTATAAAAAAGTTGGAATATAATATGCCAACCTATTATAAACCTTATTTAATCATTCCTTTAATATTCAATAAAATTAATTTTATGGATTAAATCACGTTTAATTTTAACTGGTAATTTTTACCATTGTCACATCGGTGCGGGGTGACTATGGGTGCCTGTAAAGCGCCAAAAACTTCGGGAATTAAGACAGTCAAAATTAAACGTGATAATAATAAGTTTTATTCAATATTGAATGCTCGCGTAAATTTAAAAAATAATTATCCCTTCAATATTTCTTTAGATATCTTATTATTGTATCCTTAGCCACGGTTCATTAGAGATTAAGCTACTATATTAATGCTATTATTTTAGTATCAGTTTTAAAACCCATACATATTTCTAAAGTATAAATTATAAGTAGTCACACTTGTTTGCAATTTTCATCTATACATCTATAAAATAAATAAAATTAAAAGTGTCTGTTTGTAAAGTCAAAATTACAGCTTTTTACTAAATGCATATGAAAGTATATACGGTACTTATAAAAAAACTACAATTTTTAAAATTTTTGTCTGTCGGTCTGTCTGTCTTTCTGTCTGCTTGTTCCGGCTAATTTCCGAGAGCGCTGGATCGATTTTGACGGGACTTTCACTGACAGATAGCTGATGTCATAATGAGTAACTTAGGCTACTTTTATTTTAGAAAAAGAATTAGAGTTCCGCGGACAAAAATTAAAACCCTAAATAACACGAGGGGAACAGCTAGTTTTGTTAAAGCTCACCTTGTTAAAGCTTAATTACTTCAAGAGAAAACGTTTCTGTGTTACCTATTTTCCACGTCAGTGATTACCAAGCAAATAAGAACAAACTTGCAGAGAATGGTCAAACGAGTCAATTTCTTTTTTACACTACTACTTTGATTGACCGAGACAATTTGGTTTTAATGTATTGTAATATCCTTTAGACTGACTTTCGGTCCCGGCGGCTAGTCACAACGGAGACTAGTAAACGGAGAATAGTAAATAAATAAATCTACACAGAACAATATTATAGTGCACGGTTTTGTGTGTAAAGCACAGTGCATTCTCTGTTGCCTCACTCTTATAGTCCGATGGGACGGCAATGTGATACGACTGGAAAGAGATCAGGCGCAGGGCTAACATATTTTTTTTTTAAAGATCTGTTCTGTCTCATTACCTGTATTCACAAATAAATAAATTTGAATCGGAAAAAAAATGTTTTACAAACTTTCTGAGGAACGTGGTTGAAAAACCGCCAATTTCCTGACCCCAAGCTATTATTAAGAATATCTTGACAGAAAAAACGACTTGACTCGACCCATGCTTCCAACCTGGTACCACATAATCAGGAGTCGCGATTACGACAATTAGACTGTTGAGGTAGTCATGTAAATATTGATTAATCCTTATATTGTTTAAGTTTCCAATTGACATGGAAAACGAAAGGCTTTTGAATCACCTCAGTATATTTTCTTTCAGAGTGATTCGATTACGATTGCAAATTGAAAACACGTAGACGATTGAAAATCGGAAAAGTTTTTAAAATGCTATTGACACGGAACTGCTAGTGAATAATTATGCATGACATGTATTTGATCGATTATATGTTCTAAGTCTATTACTATATGTTCTAAGTTATCCCTGACTGCGTGTAATTGACGATAGAAGAGTAAAATAAAATAAAACCCAAAATTAAGGCGCGCATCAGGTTTCTGATTCATCATCGTCATTACAGCCCTTCACAAGTCAACTGCTAAACATAGGCCTCCCCAAAGGAGTTCCACAAAGCATGGTCCTGAGTCACCTGCATCCATCGACTTCCTGTATGTCTTACCAGGTCGTCGCTCTATTTAGTGGGAGGCCGCCCTACTCTCCCCTTCCGGTACGAGGCTGCCACCCAAGAACCTTTCTTCCCCATCGGTTGTCAGTTCTTCGAGCTATATGGCCGGTCCATTGCCACTTCACCTTACTAATCCGTTGGGCTATGTCGGTTACTCATTTCTAAATTAATCACGCAGAGGAACCCCGAACACAGCCCTCTCCATAGCACGCCTAGCGACCTTGAACGACCTTCTTCCTTATACAACCAGCAGTAAAGGACCAAGTCTCAGATCCATAAGTCATCACTGGCAACACGCACTGGTTCCTGGTTACTATCACACAAATCAAGTAATATATACACAAACATACTTTTCAATTCATATATTCACTATTCAAACACCGAAAATTAGTTATTTACATTCTAATGTTATAATATAAAATTTATAGGTAATATAAAGCAGTCATACAAATATTATGCACATACTAGTTTGAACAAGTACTTTAATGGAAACTCATTTGAGGGAGTTCCATATTTGATGTGGGTTTGACTTTGATTCAGAGTGCTTTGCGATATTGAATAAATATAGATATATGTATGTATTCTAAATTCATTTTCACTTTCTCTTCCTGCCAGAAAAACAAGATTATACGTGGTAGAGTTACGCGGCAGCTATATTATGGTTGTAGCACGGATGGGTCGGATTGACCAGGGAATGACAACGCTTTCACAGAATACTAGTGTAATAAATCAGCTTAAATCTGTTGTATTTCATATGGTAAGTATAGAGAACTGGATACCTAAGACCCTAAAGACCTAAGAAAACGTGACGAGTAAAATGTCGTAAGAGATAACGACACCTTACGACAATTTTCTCATCACATACACACATGTTCATCTTAAGATCTATCTGTTAGAGGACAATATTGAGATCATTGAGCATAGTGACGAGGTCAACCAGCGATTGTACCATAATAGCTATTTCGTCGGCAAATCAAAGGTGAAAGATGCTCGCCATCAATGTTGATAACGTATATTTCCAGTCCAGTAGCTATAAACATCTTCCAATACAGTGGTGAAGGGTTTCAAGGATATAACCGCGCCCTCTCTATAATCTCTTTGCAGTTGGATAGGTTTCGTACTTGGATTCGTACGTGGCTCTGTACTTGGATAGCCATCATAGTCCTTACTGTACAAACACTTCAGCACTTGATGTCATCTTGATGACAATCATGTTGACACCGCAGAAGGGATTGCAATACCGCTGAAGGGACTATAATACCGCTCAAACTCTACCTACTACTCTTATTTTAATCTATTCTAAAGTTTCCCCATTATGCACATACGCAAGACAAAGTGACAATTAGATTCTTCGGTCTTCTGTAGGTAAAATTTTCCGTAGATTATGTCATTGCTACTAAAGCCTTTTCGGAAAAGTCGTCAAGTCTGCATGCGAGAAGATATGTTAAGATGTGAATACTTTACATAACATATTTAAAAATATCTTTACATAACATATTTAAAATGTAATGTAGAAATATTCGCCCGAAAAACCATGTTTTTTATTTATTGAGAGATCCTACTCATATTTGAGAAACTATACCTAATATAAAAGGAGGACTACCTATTAATGATGCTTACTCTTTTACGATGAATATATTAGATGCTATGCTATGCCTTTCAATATTTTCTAAAGATAAAAGGAGTACATTTATTTAAGCAAAACCTTTCTAATTTTGCAAGTTCCTATATTCTCGAATTCTCAATTAATAACGTCAATACGTTATTGCTACATATGCATACATAATAGGTTTATTAGTAAAAATATTATATATTTTTTTGACATTGACTACTCCATGAATGGGTTTCATGTCATCATGAATATGAAGCTAATCTTAATATTAGACTTTCTTCTTCTTGTTCTTAATTTTTCTGTTTTGAAATAAAATTAATAAGAAATTTTGTGTTTTTTATACCAACATATGAATAACTTAATTGTCAACAATGATCAGGCAGTGCAGTTTTAAAGCGACAGTATATTTTTAATATAATTGTGTTATGTTATATGAAACGGTAATATAATTGACAGCATACAATACACCGTTTTACTAAGACTATATTTCACATTTTAACTGGTGTAAGATGAAATAGAGGACTTATTATAATGGTGTTAATTTATGCTCACACAAGCTCTTATTTCTCATTACGTAATATGTGAAATTTATACCACAAACTGCACCTTTTTATCTAATACCCCATATCGTACCGTGGGTTTCGTAAGAGACGACACAAGGAAACCAGCTCTTCTTGATAAAAACTAAAAAGAAAAAAAAAACTGCGTTTGCCAACCCGTTGACCAAGTGTGGCATCTAGGGTAAATATCCCCCCTATGAGGCAATCTATGTGAAGGCCTGTGTTCAGCAATGAACTTTCGATAGGCTGTAACGGTTGGTATAAAGCAAAACTTCTTTCTTATTTAGAAATATTACGATTAGATCATATCAGATCAGATGTAGAATTTAATTAAGCTCCATGTCAAGAAAAACATGTCCTTATTACGACATTCAAAGTTTAAACATTCACCTTGTTGCATAATGCTTTTATTTTGCGTTTATTTTGTCTATTTTTACACTTTAATTACACAAACATAAAGAATAGTATAATAGAATTTTTAATATCCCCTCGTGTGCCCGGCCATTTTATGTTTTTACGCTTCAAGTTCAGGGGCCGTTCGGGAGGTCGCACGATACCGAAAGGCGCTAATGTAAACAATGATATCTTTTTAATTTTATATTCCAGCTATATATAAAACTTATACGCATAGATTCGTTATAAATTAAGCTATTTAATTCTACTTTATAAATATTAAATTCTTTTTTTATAATATTATCAATCTCATTTAAAAATTGCGTGACGTAATGAAGTAATTTTGCCGGTTTTTTGTACGTAAAGGGTAAGGAAATTAAACCATTATATAAAAAGGTATTTGTTTTATTTGCATAACAATACAACATTATATCAAAAGAGATTAAAAAATCACTCCCGTTTAATACATTTTTTTCACACAACAAACTTAGTAATATCTACCTCCTTTTACGCGGAAAAACAAAAACAGTTTAAACCAATCGAAAAAGTTCAATTCGAAAACGTTTGATAACGTTACATTACGGCCTTGTCTTTAATCTATGTTGTTCAAAGATTAAAACAGCGTTTACTTTTTAATTTAATAGTGAATCGTGATTACTTGCCGAATGGGCACACGGGGTCGGCTGACACACGGCGTCATGACACATAAGGATGAGAAATATTACGATTAGATGATATCAGATCAGATGTAGAATTTAATTAAGCTCCATGTCAAGAAAAACATATTCTTATTACGACATTCAAAGTTTAAACATTCACCTTGTTGCATAATGCTTTTATTTTGCGTTTATTTTGCCTATTTTTATACTTTAATTACACAAACATAAAGAATAGTTTAATAAATACTTTAGTATTTGCCTGAGCATTAGAGATCATTTTGATTCACCTTGCCCTTATGAAAAGAGACATATTATTTGCAAAAGTTTTCTTTAATGTTTGAACAGTTATTTAGCACAGTCGATAGGAGGTTTATTTATGGTTCGACGAAGTTCCCGACTTTTACTTCGGTTTCAGATTAATTTGGAATATAGTTATAAGTATTAATAATAATTTTCATAATCACAATGAAATGTTAATAATACTACAATGCGAATGTGATGTGAGCCTTATATCCTCATTCCTTTTCCCTATCAAATTTTTTGCCTATTATTACCTTTTTTGCAGATACTATATAAAACATAAATTTAAAGTATATTTTCTTTGGTCTTACAAAAATAATGATGGTGAAAGATAAGCATTAAGACTACTTAACGCACTCAAGTATATGCATTTCGTTTTCCTTTACACATAATTATGTTGAGTACTCTAACAAGCGCTCAAAATTGAACATGGCTTTTCTTATACTTTTGTTTGCGAGCTGAAACAATCTCGGATATATCCACCCTTTGGTGTATCGCATTTGATTCGGAACACTTACTTTTGAATAGTAAATCTGGACCATTTATTTAAATTGAAAAGAAAACGAGGAATATCTTTTATCTGAACTTGCAACATTTTAGCTTCAAATACCAAATTTACAAAAAGTTACAATGATATTACGGATTAACCGCTAATCTTAGAATGACAAAAGATATTTTATAGCCAACTTAGGGATGTCCAATGAAAAGAGATGATATAAGGTAGCTCTAAGCAACTTACTGTGGCAATCATTATAGGTACTAAGCGGAGTGTGATAAGCCCACTCTGCACAGGCTATCACATTATCGGTTTAATTTGATGAATAATTATAGAAGCTTACCTTAAATAACTTACCACTACCTATGTGTAGTGCAGTGTAGTGTGCAATGTTTTATGGCTACATACACTGCAGCGTTGCCCTAACACGTAAAAATTTTAAGTCCAGACCTAAGAAACATTTCCAGTAATCGATTTGCATAACCATTTTTGTTTTATTGTAGTAAAATTTAAAAAGAATCTTATGAAGAAAATGATCTCTGTACACTATTCTTACATCCACATTCATAAAAATTACCTACTATAAGGTTTCATAGGGTACAGAAAACTCAATTATGAACAACACTTGAGGACGAACGACAGTATGCGTTCATTATAATGAACACAATATGAATATGATAAACATACAAAAACGATTAACATAAGGAAAGTGATGCATTTGAAAGTCACAATAGATTTTCAAAAGATATCGTTATGTATACGGTATATAAATCACTACGAATAACACATGGTTATGAAGAGAGAATTCAATGAAAACCTTGGCTATTTCTTAAAATGTATACAAAGGTGACTTTGACTATTAATTTATTTATATTTAAATACGCACAAAACTTAAATAAAATTATGTTCATAAAATTTATAATCTGCGCTTCTACTCCAACACTAATAAATATTCATTATTTTAAATTCAATAAAATATTACAGGGTTCGTCCAATAATTAATTACACAAGCAGCAGAGTAAAAGACTCTGATTAAATTAATTAAAATGGTATAGTTAATTATTTATGGTAGTATAAACTTACATAAAAATACAATATCATTATAATATACAATATTTCATTATATACAATATTAAAAAACTAAAATACAAAAAAAAACTAATACTAATAATTTAATTATCATACAGTCCACTCCCCGTGGTATCGTGCCAAGAACGCTGGTTGCGTTTCTTCGCTGAATGGCTATACTTAACCTTTGAGCGAGAAAAGAACCAGCCCTCTTATCACCAGCAGCAACAACCAGTCGCGGATAGAGTATCTTTAGGAACTTCACCGCACGTGGACCCCACGGACCGATATTCTATACAGCAAATGACACAAATACGTAGTCATCTCTCAGAGACTCATATTTGCGCCACTTACTCAGTTCAGCTGCCTCTGATACCGCCCCGGCTTTATACGAGGTACCCTTGAGATGAGAGGCCGCCAAAGTGTCTACGTAAGTAGCATCCCACACTAGGGCTTTACCTCTCTCCCAAGGGACCAATGTCATACCGTCGGGTCTCCTGCCATTGTCTCTAAATATTCCACAAGGCTCTAAAACCGAGTGAACATTTATAGAGACAAGAGCCTTCGGATGACATCGTTCAAGAACCGTGCCGTGAAAACCTACCAGCACTTTTCTTACATGAAAGTCCGTGGTGCCCAAATTATTATACGTTCGTATAATAACGTATATTATTATACGTGCTATGTATACTAATATTATAAATAGAAAATATTTGTTTTTTTGTTTGTAATGGGTAAACTCTAAAACTACTAAATCGATTTTAAAAATACTTATACCTTAATAGAAAGCTATATTATCAGTGCATACCATATATTTTATTTAAAAAAATACGGTTCTACGAGTATAAGGATATTCCAATATTGTGAGCTACGGGTATCAAAAATGCCTATAAAAGTCATTACTTGGCGAGCGCTGCGAAAATTATTGGTGGTAGAATAAAATAATGTACAAGACGTTAATAAAACTCATCAATATCTACAAAAAGTCCAGAGACAACATGTCCAGCTGTTATAGTTAAAGTGACAATAGCCAATAATCAAGACAATAATCAAGACCTTTGGTTTATAAGCTATCACGATTATAAAATGTTAAGCGAAAGGAAAATGTCGCAAACCTTCTTCTTTCGGTTTGTGAAAACTATCATTGGTTGAGTATCTGTCTATCCTAAAATAAACTTTGATGTATCCTAATACAACAAATATATATATATATCGTGCAAATATGTATAATATACGAAGCAGACTGTATACTGTCTCTTTCCTCTAGAATTTTTGAATTAAAATCTGACAAGTCTATTAAAGTATCGGTGTCCTCGCTGCCCTATTAAAGTATGATTTCGTAACATTTTCTTTAAATCAAGACTTAACTACTTGAACGGTGTATGCATATTTAAGGTGGCAGCTAGATAATAGGGGCTCGTTTTCTGTCTAAGAGTAACTCTGCATAAATACCATTCCATTGTCTTTATTTCTGTCAATAAATAACACTGTTGTTTGGTTCGAAATGTTACAAAGCACCATTATAATATATATTATATTTATTGAACGTAGCACTAAGCTAAGAGGTTAACAGGAACCGTAGCAGTCACTTCATTTCTGCGTGTGTTTACTCAAAGGCATGATTGCTTGTCACTCTACAACTTATAAAAAATGTGTTATGGTACAACTAAACTTAGTTTTTTTATTAACATTTATTTACTTTTTTATATGATATGGTAACAAAGTAATGTTTTATAGGGTGGTATAAATCGAGCATACATTCCACATGATATTTAGTGAATGAGCCACAAGCCCATAGCCCCATACTTTAGCCTCACTGAAGCAGAGCCACAGTGAAGCTACAGCTTCAGTGTGGCTCTGCTTCGTATACTTACACTTTATTTACACATCACTTACGTTTGTGGCAGCTTAGGGAAGGTCGATGTGAAAAGAGACGAAGACTTTTTCCTATATTACTTTTATTTCCTAACTTACAAGCTAACTTAACTGCTGTGACAATATTTGTTCACAGGAATAATGGACAATCTGAACATTTAAACCTTGGTTTTTATACTATATTGAATATTCTTAAATCGCGTAAGTAAATTGAGTGACGTTTTAAAGACGTGCTGCTATTTGCTTAGCAGGCGGTGCTGTATGGTAGGTGTCTTCGTGATGGTATGCAAGGTCTTTAGACATATGTAACTCACATGAATTAAAAGGATTACAAATGATGTACTTAGTTCCTTTGGTATTCTCTTCCAGTTACCGGATACGTGACTTAATATTGTGATGGGCACCAAAATAAATAGAACCTTATTGTTAATCAGTAACTCTACGAAAGTTTAATGTTCGAATGTTATGAAAGAAAATTAGTAGAAATATATACTTGCCTACATATAATTTTTTATTGAACTTATGCATGAACTATTTAATTTATTTGGCTGCCTCGCTGGTATGAATGGGTTCAAATCTCGGGTCGGGCCAAAATCAGTTATTGGATTTTTCAGTAGAGAAATTTTCAGTAGCAGCCCGGAGTCAGGAAGTTGGCGGTGTTTCACCACCGTACCTCAGAAAGCACATAAATCTCGTCTGGAATAATCCCTCAAAACTTGAAAACAAGATTGTACGAACAGACGTGGTCCATCACTGCTGGTCTTAGGAGGTACGCTCAGCGAGGTACGAAGAGGGCTATTCTCGTTTCTTCGCGCATTAAATCTCAATTTTATGGCCGACATGTCAATTGGTGCAATTAAAAAGACGATCATTTATTTTCATAACAGGTGGGTTCTTAAACCGGCAGACATTTTCCTAAAAACTTTGTTGCAATTTTTGTTTTCCCCAAGATATATGACAATAATCTTTTGATTGAATCTTCCTTCAATTCATCCTTTTTTATTCTTGCCTATTTCAACGCGCCAGTCTGTATACTTTATGATCATATCTTAATGATTATCTTTGTTCTTCAACTTAATTATTATTTAATGAAAATATCAAGCAGTGAAAAATCCTTCTCCTTTAAGCTTTATTGTCTAATTACAAGGGTATTATATTTAAAATCTGATCTTGCTTTTTCTTAGAATTTTCATTATTCTGAGCAAGTCGAAAGGCGTTCTTTACATTGTCTATTGTAACAAAACTCTATTAAAGTAAATAAGACTGTTTTCACGAAACAAATTGCTTCTATTTGTTCATGCGGTCGTTTCAATATCATGTTTATTTATCATTAAATCTGAATTAGTACAAAGTTATTAATTTCTCACCTTTGTGCTAGATTAAAAATAATATACATGTTGTTTCTCTTGAAAATTATTTTGCATTTTTATCGCTTCGTATTAAAATATAATTTTTCATATTCTAATGAAAGAAAATTACAAGCAGAGTTTCAAAAAAATGTTCAGTCATCTTTAATGTTAACGTAACGTAACGTAAATGGTGCTACTAAATGTATCTTAAATACATGCATATTTATTCCTGAATAGGAGGACAGAGGCTTGTACAGTAGTAGATATGCTGTACTGATGATGTTTAGAAAACATGGTTTAAAGAACAATATTCCTTAAAGACACTAATCTATACCATATTTATAATTCCTATACATTTTGCTAATTATAAACAACTAATATTATTTCCTTTTATGAAAAATAGCTATAAAAATATTATGTGGGTCAAACATTGAAAGTCGTAGTCAAACCATTCTACTGTGTGAACCCATCGCTCCATCGTTATTAAACTGTTTTGTACAACTCAATGGGTGAGCAAGATAGTTTAATATTTATATACCTAGATTCATATTTGGGATATGCTTCAATAACATTCAAAAATTATCTGCTAACACATCCACTTGCAGAACGTGCAGAACACGCTACCGAATACTTAGAAACAAAAAATATACTCCGTCCTAAAGTTAGTTGAGAAAAAAAATTTACTCTTAGTTGTGAAAAAAAAAACTCCTCATGATAATATGCAAAGGACAGAACTAACTTAGTATTACTAGGAATTTGGTTTCATAAATCATACACCATGGAAGCAACAACAGTCGGCAATACTTTTATGGAAAGTTTTCTTAGACCGAATCTGCTTAATCTTCTAGCAAGCAATTTAATTTTTCAATCCTATCGGACGTTTGAAAAGTTCAATTGTTCTTAAATTATATGAGTGTGCTTCATTGAGCTTTATTTGACTACCTGGACTACTTATTAGTAATATTATGTGAATATTACATAGGTAAATAAATATAAAATAAATTTATTTAATAAAAATGAATATCTTCAGGCATATTTTTAAGATAGTGACTCAAACTATGTCACATAAGAAGTGCAATTTGGCAAAATTCAATACATATCAAAATAATTGGAAAATCAACATTGATTAATTTTCAAACTCAAACGTCAGTCAATTCAATTTTGACAATGTAAATAATGCTGTATCGAAATTAGTACATTGGTTTAACGCCAACAATTTGCTCTTAAACGGCTTTATGACAAAATGTATTAAATTAACAATAACTAATGTTAAACATTCAAATACCAATGTGCTCTTAAATGGGGAGGAGTTGAGTCTTGTGGATACCACTGTTTTCCTTGGTTTTATTATTGACGCGAACCTTCAATGGGGCTATATATCTAAATTAGCAAGCAGACTTAGTTCTGCAGCATATGCTGTAAGAAAGTTTTGAATTCTCACAGATGTTGAGACAGCTAGATTAGTTTATTTTAGTTACTTTCATAGCGTAATATCTTATGGAATTTTGCTATGGTGTAATGCGACTGACATCGAAGCTATATTTGTTTTGCAAAAGAGAGCCGCACGGGCAATTTATATCTTAAATTGTAATGAGTCCCTTAGAAAAATTTAAAGAAATAAACATATTAACTTTGGCATCGCAATATATTTATGAAAATGTAATGTATGTACATAAAACATACATAGCTTTGATAAAAATAAAGATATTCATACTTTAAGCACTAGGAACAAATATAAGCTTGTAATACCAGTTACTAGACTCCACAAATTAGTAATTCATTTATGGGCAATGTATACGCTTTTACAACAAAATCCCAGAAAATGTATAAAATTTGTCAATAAATAAGTTTAAATATTTTATTAAAGAAAAATTGTACAAAAATTAATCTGTATGACAGGGTGAGAAATTGTGTAATAAGAGAAAAGTGTGGTTTGCGAGATAATGTTGTGATCAGGATTAAGAAAAGAATGCTTCGGTGATTTGGTCATGTAGAAAGAACGAACGAGGAAAGATTGACAAAGCAAATTTATGTTGCAGAAGTGAACGGCAGAGTCGGAAAGGGACGCCCTAAACGAAGGTTTATTGACCAAATTGGCAATATATTGAAAATGGGCCAGATTAAGAGTACCCTTAACCAACGAGCGTGTATGCGTAGATATATGGATGTAAAGGAGGCGTGATAGGTGTGTCAGGATCTTGCCAAATGGAAGTCCGTAGTCTCTGCCTACCTCTGGGTGACAGGCGTGAGTGTTTATGTTTATGTTGTACAAAAGGGTTATTATAATAACAAAGAATAAATAAGTGAAAAAACCCTGCGAATGAGGTGATCGCCACCATGCTGGTTCTAGTAAAACTCATTTAAAATTTGTACATACAAAAAAAATTATTGTAAAGTGAAATATGTTTTTAAAAAAGAAATCCCGCTGGGTTTCTTGTTGGCTTTTCCCAGGACAGAGGTATTTTCCGAACCAGTGGCAAATAATAAAATGACTTTCAATAACTATTATGTAATAATCTATATTGAATAAAAATTATTCTGTTTTATTCTGAGACAGACCACGCAGTATATTTTGCAAAAAAAAAATTTTCCTATTTATTACACGTGGTAGAGACACGCTGCTGCTATATTATGGTTGTAGCACGAATGGGTCGGTTCGATCGGGGAAGGACCACGCTCTTACAGAATACCAGCGTAAAATAGCAGCTTAATGCTGTTGTTTCGTATGGTGAGTGTGAAGAACCGGATACCCGTTTTACTGAAAACGAGGCAACAACGCATATGCATTTTGATTCTTAATCAAGGATAAATGTAAATTTCTATGAGCCACAGCATCCACTTGCCATCAGATAGACTGTGCTTGTTTGTCACCCTTATTCAATAAAAAAAATTATAACTAAAAATAATACTAACGTTCCCATTAAATTTTTTCAGTTAAATTGAAATATTGTATTTCATAGAAAAATAGAACGCTTCGATAAAATATTCGCGCGATGATCTTTTACGATTTCAAATGTCGCCTAAAACTGGATGAATCGTTTGATAAACTTCAAATTGAATTTATTAAGGACCATTATCCTTATAAGGCCGTTTGCCTTAAAAGCATAATGGTCCTTTTAAGGCAAACGGCCGATTAACTTGGACAAATAAAGAAAGAAGTGGTAATACTAAAAACATGTTTATTTTTTGATGAAATTTCTTTCAGAACATTAGTAGTAGTTATGCCAAAAACGGTATAATTGATTTTTATGAGAACTGTTTTTAATACAGGTTTTTGCTTAATTACTCAGTATTGTGTTTGTTGGACAAGTTGCCATTTGAAACGACGCTCTTCAAATATTGTGTTGATATACAATGTCATAAATGTCTTTATATTTTGCACGATTTAATACTGTTAAATGAATAAACTATATTATTAATTCATTAATCTAATAACTCTATAATGTTTGTATTTCAATAACTTATTTTATCTCACTTTCTCCAATTTGCAATGCCTGAAAAAGGCTACTAAGTTGAGACAAATTGTTATTATATATATTATAAGACCATTTATGTACACTTGGTTGGCAAATAAAGATTGATTGATTGATTGATTGACTTCATAGGCAGCACACTGGTTAATCTTTTAGGTCAAAACAGGAACTGACAACAGCAACTGGCAACAGCCCTGATTTGGCACCGTGCGACTTCCTTTTATTCCTTAAAATAAAAAAAACATGCGTGAGTGTCGTGGAACACTCGGTTGGAACGAAATTCCTTTCGTAGTATATTATTATTGATAAACGTATTATATTATTGATTAACAAATACAAATAAATGTATTATTAGCGTCTATTAAAATGAAGCGTCATTTAAAATAAAATAATATTTCTTACATGGCAAGATAATAAAAAGTGCGAGGGAGATGGATATTATTCCATCTCGCTTCCTTATAGCCGTCAAGGCCGTCTACACTACGTCAGAAAGGGTCGTGACGAAAAAATCTTTTTCTCGCCTAACCCACATCTGCCAAACTTGTACCTTCCGATAAGGAACTTCGTTCCAAAAAATCTGCTGAAATTGATACATTTTTGATCGCCGGAAGATATGCTAATAGCGTACCGAGCAGTTCGTAGAAGAGTTGACTGAGGCAGACTGGAATGTGTTTCGAGAATTGTTTCAGACGCATGAAACTTTATATAAATGCTAGTGGAGAGTTTTATGAAGAGATTTGAACTTTTGCTTCTAGTATCGCAACTCACTTTGACTTTGAAAGTGATAGAGACATCACGAGACGGCATCTTAAAATTGAGTAGCGTTTGAGTTAAAGTTACAGCCTATATACATCCCACTGCTGGGCAGAGGCCTCCCCTCATTTCTGAGAGGGTTTTAGGGCAAGGAAATGTCCGCCACGCTGCCCCAATGCGTGTTGGTGAACTCCACATGTCTTTGAATTTTTTCTTATTTCTCAGACATGGGTTTCCTCACGATGTTTTCCTTCACCGCCGAGCACGTGGTAAATCATAACTTAAAATTGCAATTAACAATTTCATTGGTGCCGGCAGGATTGAACCCGGGTTGCTCGCGTACTGTGAAATTTATAGCTAGCGCTAACCATCTGAGCTACCACGGTTTTGAGTATTTGGACATAATTTTTCATAATTTAATGATCCTTTATTAAAACTTAAACATATTTAGTAGAAACTAGACATTGTTGTTTTATATGTCAAAATACAAAGGTAATGTTAGGTTAGATATAACTTAAAAATGTTTAAATGTTAATACACTATTCAATAATAATTTTCTTGGTAACGACTACGTTATAAAACGTTAATAGAACACAGTAAGCAGTCGAAGTAAACACAATATAACACCTAAATAAAAACCACCGATTTTAAAAATTTGGCTGTCATCGTTTTGTTTTCTTTCAATTGTTTTATACTTTACAAAACAAAAGCTATAATTGTAAAAATAAAACTAAACGATTGACTCTTCGAATTAGTTCGATGAATTCGATGAAACACCGACTTTGCATTAGCGTACAACGTCTCCTTAGGCATAAATGATTTGAAATTAATATCACAGTCGCTCAACTTATTGAATTATTAGTTAATGGACTACTCTGAAAGGCATTTGAATCATAATTGAAGGCTTTTATTTTGTCTCGTAGTATTTAAGAACTAAACCTAATTGAATTAGTTGACAATTTAAAGTAAGATTACGAAATACTATTAAAGACTTAAATGGTATCATGGTTTAAAATTCATATGGCAATTAAATTATTTAAATTCTTTTTTTTTATTTTATTTATGTACACACAAAAGATACAGAAACAGTCTTATAGTGAGTTTGAACAAAGTTTCTACTTATTCCATAATTTGCTGAAATATCTTTCAGTAGACTCAAAAGGAAAATATATTAATAATGCAAACTTAGTGCGTACATTACTACTACTACTATAAATAATATACAAAATGTTACTTAAATTATATTAAATGATTCTATAAATAAAAATAAAATAATACCATAGCTAAATACAATATAATATAAAATAGCTATATATATATATATATATAACGAATATAATAAAATAATATATATTAATTAACAGGATGCAAAGAAATTATGTCTAACACGTTTTTAAACACCAATAATATTTCAAATTTCTTATATTAGGCGGTAGTGAGTTCCATAATCTAACCGCGTGGAAATAAAAGGAGTAGGAGTAAAACCGGAGTTGTGGACGGGAATGTTAAGAAGAGTTTTAACAAGGGATCGGCATTGTTTATCCAGAGAATCATCATCATCATCATTACAGCCCTTCACAAGTCCACTGCTGAACATAGGCCTCCCCAAGGAATGCCACAAAGCACGGTCCTGATCCACCTGCATCCATCTCCTGCATGTCTTACGAGGTTATCACTCCATCTAGTGGGGGATGCCCAACACTTTGTCCGCCAGTACGAGGCCGCCACTCGAGAACCTTTTTCCCCATCGGTTATTGGTTTTCGAGCTATGTGGCCGGCCCATTGCCACTTCAGCTTACTAATCCGTTGGGCTATGTTGGTCACTCTGGTTCTACTGCGGATATCCTCATTTCTAAGTTTATCACGCAGAAACCGAGCATAGCCCTCTCCATGCTTGCTGAGCGACCTTGAGCTTCCTCATCCGGCCAGCAGTGAAGGACCACGTTTCAGTTCCATAGGTCGTCACTGGCAACACGCACTGGTTGTACAGTCTCGTTTTCAAGTTTTGAGGTATACCTGACGAGAAGATGCGCCGTAATTTCCCAAACGCTGCCCAAACGAATTGAATCCGTCGATTGACCTCTCGGTCGAAGTTGGACTTACCTAGTCGGACTATTGGTCCCAGATAAACATACTCGTCAACAACTTCGAGCATAGTGCTTCCAACAATACCGGCATAGGTGTGACATGGACATTAAACATGATCTTTGTTTTGTCCATGTTCATCTTAAGACCTATCCGTTGGGAGACACTATTGAGGTCATTGAGCATAGTGCTTAGGTCCTCCAGCGATTCTGTCATAAGGACTATGTCGTCGGCAAATCGAAGGTGAGTGATGTACTCGCCATTGATGTTAATACCGTATTCTTTTCAGTCCAGTAGCTTGAAAACGTCTTCCAATGCAGCGGTGAAGAGTTAAGGAATATAACGTCACCCTGTCTTACACCTCTCTGCAGCTGGATAGGTTTCGTACCCTGATTCTGTACTCGGTTTGCGATCGTAGCCCTACTGTACAAAATTTAGAACCTCGATATACCGACAGTCAACTTGGCACCGCTTAGGGACTGTAGCACCGCTCAAATTTTGACGGAATCAAAGGCTTTCTCAAAGTCCACATACGCAGGCAAAGTGGCAGATTGTACTCTTCTGTTTTCTGTACAATTTGCCGAAGGGTCTGCATGTGGTCTATGTTACTAAGGCCTTTTCGGAAACCGGCTTGTTCAGGAGGCAGGAAGTCGTCGAGTCTGCGTGCGAGACGATTTGTAATGTCATCTTGAAAACAACACGTAGACGCGGCTCAGAAGGAAATCGGTCTGTAGTTCTTCAAAGAGCGTTATCGCTTTTCTTGAAGAACAAGATCACCGCACTTCTGCTCCACGTCTCCGGAGTAGTGCCACCATGGAGGACGGAATTAAAGATCTTCTGAAGGACTTCAGGTACCGATTTTCCACCTGCTATCAGAAGCTCCACTGTAATTTCATCCTCACCTGGGGCCTTGCCGTTTTAAGGTGCTAGAGAGCCATTCTAATCTCGCTCAGACTGACGTCCGGAATATCTTCGGAAGAGTGTCGGATAAGACTCGCTCTTGGATCGTTACTCACACTTGCGTGTGGCTCCAACGATGACGTGTACAGCTGCCCATAGAACCTCTTAATCTCACTTAAAACCTCAGGTGTCCCAGAAACGATGCTGCCACACTCGGTCTTCAGCTTTGACAGTTGGCTCTTTCTGGCAGACAGATCTCTGGCAAAGACTTTGGAGCCTTGGTTCCGCTCGATCCCTTCTTCAACACAAGCTGTATTGAAGTTGCATAAGTCCTCTGTCTGTTCAGTTGCTTGTATGCTGTCAAATCCGTTGAAGACTGCAGCCTCATTTCCCGTCTAACAGCCATGAGATTACGAGTATGATAGGAGAGTTTTGTGTACTTCTTCGGCGGGTCTTGTAGAACTTAGCCACGACCGCATGGACAGTTTCCACGAGCTTATCATTTATATCGTCCACTTCATTGCAGTTTTCTAGGCACTGAAAACGATTTTGTAACTCGAGCTGAAAGGTTTCGGGACTTTGGACTAGAGCGCGAGGGGACGAAGCGTTGACTTCATTAGACGAGTCCTCTCCAACTTAACGTTTAGGTTTAGTGTGCCTCTAACCATTCTGTGATCGCTACCAGTTTACACCCTCGCGATCAATGAGACATCACTGAACAGTTGTCGTCTGATCGTCATAATGAAGTCAATCTCATTTTTTGTCGAACCGTCGGGGCTCGAACAGGTCCACTTCCTGTGGGGCCGCTTCTGGAAGAAAAGTTCATCATAAAGAGCCCTTTTCCCCATGAAGTCAGAAAGCTGCTGGCCCTTTGGGTTCCGTTGCCTATTCCGAATTTCCATACTTTCAGCTCACCGTTCTCTCTTGTGCCTAGTTTTGCGTTGAAGTCTCCCATTAACACCGTATAGTGGATTTTGGAGGAATGCATGGCTCTAGAGATATTCTCATACATTTCTCCACCTCCTCATCAGGGTGTGCCGAAGTTGGTGCGTAAACCTGTACGACGTTCAGCGAATACCGTTTGGTGATTCTGAGTATAAGATACGCAACCCTCGTCGAAACACTCCCAATCTTTACAACGTTGTTAACGATAGACTTGTGGACGATAAATCCGACACCTCCTTGGGATAGTATATGTCGCGGTATGAAGGAGAGCAGAGTCCCCCCCCTGCCCACGACGTCTGCGGTAGTACCGGTCGGCTTCGCTTGCGTACCGGTACGAACGTTTAGGAGTGCTTTTGGTGTTCACCCAGCAACATGATATTACTTGATATTATTTTGAAATATTTGGAAAGATTGTATGACGTTTTAAGTAAAATTGAATTCTAATAACCATTTGCTTGCTTTCATCGCGATTTTTAATTGAATTATATGTAAGGATTAGAATTCACTATATCATTAAATTCAACAAAAAACAATTAAAAAACCCAATAATAAATGTCGTAAATATTTGTCGGTTGCTCATCTGTAACGTGGCGGTTGAATAAATAGAACCAACGTATTTATTCTGTTTAACCTTTATTATATATTTTAAGCGGAATATCTGAGATACTGCTATATAGGTAAAATATAGTAAAATTAGGTAGGTTTCTATATTTTACCTACTAGCACAAGCCTTTATTTCCATCACGACGAATCAGGTGAAGCTGCGGAATGCAACTAGTTTTGTAAAGTAGTAATTAGTTTGTATCTTTGTATACAAAAAATAAATTATTACGAGGAATACTGATAAAATATAATGTTATGTTATTATTATTTAAGGAATTTTTTTTGTGACAACCCTTGCATATTTATAGCGACTTGACGTCGAGACAGCCTTGTAGGTAATTTGCGGTATAACAAAGGAGTTGACCCACTATAAGTATTTATTACACATATGCCTGACTATATCAATTATACTAAACTGTGACTACACACTTTTTTATGCTAGAGGGTTTAGCCAAACGCCCTCCTAAAACTAGATATTATGTCTTAGATTATAATTTTCATTTAGTTTTCATTTAGATATTAATTAAATACGTTTAAAATAATATTAAAGATTGTTATAAAAATAAATAGCATTTTTTTTTTTGTCGGTGGGATGTGTAGTGTAGAGTAGTCCACATGACTTATATATTATGTTAATTGTAGCTGTTAAAAGTAGTATAATAAAAATCCCTAATATAATTTACATATTATAATTATGTAGTAAATAACATCTTTTATCCTTGAAAAGGACTTGGACTTCATCTCATGCCCCCGCTTAGAGATCTACCAATTATTGACCTTCTTTCTATTTACAGAGCAATACCAGACCACGCCGGGTTCGGGCAACGAGGTGGGCGTGACCCCAGGGGAAGACGTTCGATTCCGATTACAAACCGATTCTCAAAAGAAAGTTTTGACGACTAAGATGACGGGCTCCCTATGGTAATGGTCCCGGTCTTGACGCAAGTCATATGTGCCTATGTGTACTGTATACTTCTTTAAATAGCCGATTACTAAATTAAAAAATTATCTTCTTTCAGATAAAAATCATATATTTTAACTGACGTAAATTGAACGTTCTATTAAAATGAACTACTAGATATTTTTAGGAAACACTATCTCGCGTCGCCAACAATCCTTAATCGTAATAAGATAGAGTAGATGACTTAAAATAAAATAAAATAATTACATAAGTTATCATTATATAAATTATAAGACATACAAGTAATATTAATAATTACATTATAAAAGTGATGAATAGTTTTAAAAGAGTATTTAGTATTATATAGAATCAATTGCTTAAGATTTAAAATGCAACATAAATTTATTTATTTTTAAATAGGGAAGGAGATATAGTGTAGGTACTATGACGTAGTAATGTAACTGGACTATTAAATGATATCCTCCATATATGGAGTCCACGTGTCTTCATGAAATGTAGAAATAATATATAATTAGTTCAGTAATATCATATTATATTTATAGAAGAAGACACCATTCACGTGTCTCTACCTGGAAAAACGTAACACGAACCCTACCTATATACCTACGTCATAATTACTATATATAAGTCTCCTTCAATTCAATAAAGAGAGTGGGTTGTTGCAGTTTAACAGTAAATGAGTATAATTTCTTGCCTTGCTCCCCACATCCCAATTTTGTAACACAAACACATTAGATTAAATTAAATAAAACATTAATTGTTTAAGTTTATACTGCCAATGTCAATTGTCAAACACATAACAGTCTACGGTCAAACAGTCGCAAAGAGTAGATATTGTTGACAAAGAATTTTAAAATGTTGCGGACATAATAATTACTGACAGATTGACAAAAAAAGTTGTGAATTTTGTATGAGAAAACATAAATAATAAATATTATAAATAGGTGCTGCGTTTTGGTAGAAATGCGGCTTGCTTGATATACAAATATAATTACGGTCGAATTTCATAAAAGCATTATTTTGGTCTTCATGTTGTATAAAATTTATGACAGTAGTATAACAGTAACGAGTAATAAGCTCTCAGTTGCAATTATAACTTTGGAAACTAGGGACTTTATAATTAAAAGCTTTTGGAGCTAAATTTTCAACGTCTCTTGGTATGAAACTCGGTGATACATGAATACTTACTTAACATGACACGAAACTTAAACTACTTATTCTAGTGTTCAAAAATTGTAAGTATTATATTGTTACAGACTACGAACGTACCACAAGGTTTTATAATTTTTTATGCAATAAACATAAGCGCGTAATATTATATATTTGTCAAAATATACAATTTCTGACATAAGAAATAATTTATTTCCGTATGTCAGAGAACCTTAGATACTGAGAAAATGTTGCCTTTGACGCCGTGGCAAATTATTTTTAGTTCCACAAATTTGTTTTGTAACTTTTATATATTTCTTTATATGAAATTTATTTAAATTTTATAATTTGATAATTTTTTTTATTATATCCGGTACTAGGAATGTCCCCTGTATAATGAAGGCGTTTTATGTATTAATACATATAGACAAACACACATGACGCAAGAGAATAAACTACCCCATATCACCCCGTGGGTGTCGTAAGAGCCAATAGAGGGAAACTGAAACAGGAACTGTAGCATCTTCCTGATAGCAACTCGAAATAATATAAAAGCTGCTGTTGCCCTGGCAAGAGTGGCAACTATGGTAAATATAAAAAACTAGGGGCAATCTATGGAAGAGGCCTACGTTCAGTAGTGGACTATGATAGGCTGTAATGATTTTTCTGATGATGTGTGATGTAAGACAAACACCCAGAACTTGAAGGATTATTTGTAGACAATACGAATACATGCTAAACAGATGTCACGTATGGAAGAAATAAGGACCGCAGCGCCGCAGTCAAACGCTTAGTTGCTGCACTACTGACTTCTTGTTTCGGTGTTGTTATTGCATTTGGCCATTCAGCTTTTGCAGCTTCAGCTCAGGGCTTGGGGTTTGCAAGTCCACCTATTTGCGAGTTTATTATTTCGTAAACGAATTCCACAAATGTTTGTGCCACTTAGGCGCTTATTTGAAATGTTTATCTCAAATTTAGGGGTGATTTGTTGTGCGACTCGTGATGAAGGAAAACGTAATGAAGAACATTAGGACATTTAAGTATGATGGGAAATCAAAAATGTTTCGCGGACATTTAACTCTTTCAGTAAATACATATTGGGGCAGTGCGGTATTGCACTAATCTCCATTGATAGACTTCAACACCGCAAGATACAAATTTTGACTTAAGCATCCAACTAATTCAAATATTAATTTATGAGTTTCAAGTGTTCTTTCATAATATTCCAAATAGTTTAAGTTGGAAAGCGTTTGGAATTTAATAGTTTATAACTTCCAGATGTGACCTTTATCTAAAAATGAATAAGCAACTAAAACGTTGTGATTATACGAGTATCGCGTCTGTGCTAAGAAATAAGATGTATAAGGTATGAATTTCGAATTTGTACTAACATGGGGTAAACAGCAAATTTTTTATTGCCATCATACAATCATAACGTGAGCTTCACTCGTATTCATTTCTTTAAATTATTTTATATTCGTTATAAATTACTTGTTACAAGAATTAAATAATAAATTCTTATAAATTTGAATTTCAGAATATTGTCTCTGAAGCTTAGTTGGTAATAACAAACACTGAAACTAAAAAACATGCGTGAGTGTCGTGGAACACTCGGTTGGAACGAAGTTCCTTTCGTAGTATATTATTATTGATAAACGTATTATATTATTGATTAACAAATACAAATAAATGAATTACTAGCGGCTATTAAAATGACGCGTCATTTAAAACAAAACACTATAGAAAGGGTTTTGACGGAAAAATCTTACACTTTTTGTCGCCTAGCCCCCATCCGCCAAATCCGTACCGTCCGATAAGGAACTTCGTTCCAATATATCATTACTAATTATGAAATTATTTTATATAATAAACTGCCAACCCGCCCCAGCTGCGAAACCTTGTGCAATTTACATGCGGTGTCATTTATATTTAAAAAAGAGCACTGTTCGATCGATTTAGAGTTTGTCGTTTTGGAATTGATAGTTCATTATTACAAAAAGAGCGCTTAGCAAGAAAATATAAAATATTTATTTTATAACGTTTATTAATCGTATGGCTTAAATGAGAAACTTGAATGATATCAAAATTGGTAAATTTTCATTGGTTTGAGTTGTAATTTTATCGTTCTATTTTTGGTCTTTGAGAAACAACTCTGCAAAATGCCGGTTTTCATGTGCAGATAATGAAGGAAGTCGTGCCGGCCAATCGTTTGGATGTGAGTGACTTTTTTGTTTGCGCTTGATTTTGATTGTGATATCTTCTAAAGTATTCATATTTCTTTAATTTATATTAAATGCTCAAGGTAACTAACCTATTTATCTGGATAAGTATTTGTTGTTTTGAAAAATCGCAAAATCCGTATTAATTTATTTTATCTAAACAATACTTTCAATAACTTTCGAGTCAATCGCCCGTTAAATAAAAAGTTTCATACAATTTATAACAACCTATTTCACCCTCTTAAGGGTTGAATTTTCCAAAATACTTTTTTATATTATATATATATATATATCTATATATATATATATATATATATATATATATATATATATATATATATATATATATATATATATATATATATATATATATATATATATTCTAAGGCATCCATCTTATATCTTATAAGGAAGCTATTTTACCAATTTTCCGCTTCTACGTCCAGTGATTTTGAACTATATGTCTTAATACAATATTTTCATACAAACTTTGCACCCTCGTTTTAAGACCCTACGAGTAAATTTTTGTAAAAAAATTAAATGTGAATTTTATTATTTTTAACTCCAGAGTAGTTATGCACCAATTAAAAAGGAAAAAAAAACGTTATAATTAATTTTTCTCTATACAAATTTAAACACCCTCCGGCCCCTCCTAAGAGGTTGTTGAGAAAAATCACTAAGCTCGAATTCATTTATTTTATATACAGATTACCTTTAGTAAATTTCGAGTGAATCGCCCCGTAAAATAAAAAGTTTTGTACAAATTGTAACAACCTATATCACCCCCTCAGGGTTAGAATTTTCCAAAATCCTTTCTTACTGGATGCGTACGTTATAAAAGGCAGCTACTGTCCAAATTTCAGAATTCTACGTTTAGCGGTTTGTGGGCTGTGCGTTGATAGATATGTCAGTCTCTCAATACATCTTCCTTTATTTTTCCTATTTAAAAAGGCGTGATTGAGAATAAATATAATATTTCATATTGATCATCATCATGATCATCATTACAGCATATCAAAGTCCACTACTGAACATAGGTAACCTACCCATAGATTGCGTCATAAGGGGGTAATTTGCCACAAGACGTTGCTGCTGATCTCCTGATATGTTTCCCTCTGTCAGTTTTAGGACACCTACGGATTGATATGGGTGTAGTGGAATTTCTTATGTGTAGTGGCACTACACGGTTATATTTATTTTTGCATTTACAATCAACAAAAAATTAATGCAAGAGACGATGTTAACGTTAAGGCTGATTTTATTTATCGCTAAGCTTAGGTTTAATAAGTTACGAAACAACGTTTTACCCTTTATTCTCGATTATCAATGGTTCTAAACTTAAACTGAATGGATCCCTAGTTTTATTCTGTTTCAAATTCTGCAACATTTAATGGAGGATATGTTTGAAAAGTTTTATTACGAAACATGTTAAATTGTGATTTTGAGCTAGCTGAGCTGAGTGAAATTCACTACGTAATTGTTCGATATTTGAAGCGGCACTAAGAAATAAATTTTGCTCTCCCAAAGAATTAAATGCGTCCTTTGAGGTCTCGTAATTTTTTTGTAAGCGTTCATAAATATAATTACACTTAGCGATAATAATTTTTAAACTAACTTCTTCATCCAAAAGCAGTTTAGATTATTTGCTTCTCGTCATCATTTTCAAAAAACAAAATGCGAACTAAAATTATTGTGATAAGTGGCGGTAGAATTAGCTTGGTTGCTAAACGAATCTATCTCGCGTGATAGCGGTTAATGAAACAAGAAAAATATCATTAAAGTAATAATGATGTGGTGGACAAAGGAAATTATATGCGTGTAAAAGGCAGTGCGGGAGAAATATAAATTATAATGAATACAATTATAACTATAATTAATATAATTCTTTCTTTTCTTTTTTCTTTTCTTAAAAAACGTAACCTCCACACTAGGATTTTCTCCTGTATCGTGGGGGCAGTTTACAAACATAAATTGCACAAGGACAAACATCCAGACCCTGAACAATTATTTGTAGGCCATACAAATTCTTGTTCCGTGCGGGATTCAAACCCGCGGCCCTTAGCGCTGCAACTCAATTGGTAAGCCACTGCGCCACGGAGCCGTCAATTCAATAATATATACGTATATAATTTTTTGTAATATATAAAGAAATCGATATATAAAGGATTACTTCTCCAGGCCGAAAGGTTAAATTAATTGCGGCTCGAAGAGACCAGCTACGGACAGAATTAATTATACCGGCCGGAGTGATCAGAAATCGGTTAATTAATTATAATTCGGCGAGAAGGCTCAGCTATGGTTCTGATCATGGCGAAAGCCAAAAATGGTGTGTTGGTTTAAATGACGAACTGCTGATTCAGAATTATTAAAAGGATGATTTTACGTAAATTAATGGACTGTATGGTGCGAATTTAATATTTGATACTGCAAATGCCCCTAAATACGGGCTACAGGAAGGATAGAGAGTTATAGAAAATGTCTATATACTTTGCTATATCTTTGTATAGTTTGATATATAAGTTACACAACACAATGGTTTTTGAGAAATATTTTACTGATATTCCGATCTTAACCACTAAGGGTCAGTTTACACAGAGACGCGAAGTGACGCGACGATGCTTGAAGAGGCCAGCGGTTTCGCACCGCGCAGTGCAGCGCGAGACGCATCGTGACGTCGCGAGGCACATCGTGAAGTCGCTGGCAGCGTAACGGCTCGCTGCGCAACGAGACACCGCGCGGCGCAGCGACACGCCGCATGGTAATAGTAATAGTAGAGACAAGTCGCCACGACGGCTTCAGGCTGCACCTCGCGGTGTCGCGCTGCATCACGCGGCTTCAGCTTGCTTCAGGTGCAGCGCCGCTCTTTCATTCTGCGCTCACATTCTACACAGCGTCGTGATGCGTCGCGCTACACCGCGAGCCATCTCGAGGCGCAGCGCGGCGTAACGCGAATCAGCGGGGTATTTTCGAATTATCTCAATAAAATGTGTATCTTTTTGTGTAGTAAATAAAGTTATATTTTGTATCACTATTTTAAAAAGTGCGAGCCGCGTCGCGTCGCGTTACGTCTCGGTGTGACGTGATCCTACGTCACTGAATTCTTCTCCTGCCGTTACCAAAATCATTACTTAAACAAAATGTAAATACGTGTACAAAGAATTTTACATTTCATAAAGTATCATCAAAAGATATTGTAAAATATTTTAAAACTATTGACATTAAGAAAACCGCTGATTTATGGGGATTTCCGTTAAAGTTATTGGGTCTATAATAGATACAATTGCACCTCGACTGGCTATTATTTTAATACTAGTACCGAATCTGGTATGTTTCCTGATTTAATGAAACATAGTAAAGTAATACCTTTATTTAAATCTGGTAGTTCATTAGACCCCGCCAATTATAGACCTATTTCTATACTATAATAGAAAATACTTAATTTTTTTTTGAAAAAATTATTCTGTCTCAAATGTATTTTTTTTTTAATGTATGAGTAAATAATTTACAAAGTAGGGGATAACATGATATAGTATTATTTCTGATTATATTTCATTAATTTTCAAATTAAAATGACGATTATTAAAATGTGAAGAAATAAATAATGCTATATCTAAATTAGTAAATCGGTTTTACATTAATAATTTGCATTTAAATGGCACTAAAACTAAATGTATAAAATTCATAACTCTCAATGTCAAAACTCTAAATACTAATGTAATTTTAAATGGGGAGAAGCTGAGTCTTGTCGATACCTCAATTTTTTCTTGAATCACACCAGACGTGAAGATTCAATGGGCCCCCGTATATCAAAACTAGCAAGCAGACTCAGTTCTGCAGCATATGCTGTAAAAAAGGTTAGAAATCTTACCAGTGTTGAAACAGCTAGACTAGTTTACTTTAGCTATTTCCATAGCAAAATGTCGTATGGTATATTGCTATGGACACACGCGACTGACACCGAAATTATACGTGTTTTACAGAAGAGGGCCATAAGACCTATTTATGACTTAAAACCTAAAAAGTCGTTCCGACAAAAATTTGAGAAAATTAATACATTAACTTTGGCCTCTCAATACATTGGAAACGTAATGTATGTACACAAAAATAAAAGTAGTTTAAAAAAAAGTGATATTCATTCTGTAAATACTAGGAAGAGACACAAGCTACCAATACCAAGTACCAGTTACTCGACTCCACCGAGTCAGTAATTCATTCTTGGGGCGATGTATACGCTTTAACAAGAAAATTCCAGAAAATATGCAAAATTTGACCCCTTAAAGTTCAAAAACTTTATTAAAATATGTTTGTATAAAAAGGTATTATAATATTAAGGAATTTATGGATGATAACCCCTGAGAATGACGTGATCGCTACCAAGCTATTTCTAATTTGTTTTGTGTTGTTAATTGTTTAAAATACGAGTGTTATTTTTTGATTTGTTGCTGTTATTTTGTTTTGAAAGTCCCGCTGGGTTTTTGGAACAGAGGTTTTTCTCCGAACCAATGGTAAATTAACAAAAGACTAACGTTCAATAATTATTATTTATAATCTATTTTGAATAAAAAAGTTACTGTTTCAATGAGCTTGAGGCAAGTACGTTCCGTAATAAGGGAATATGCAACGCTTATATTCAAACACAAACATTATTTAGTTCCATGATTACTAACGAGACAAAAAATGTAAAATTTTAATACAAATGTGTTTACGGATTTTATCGCGTTTTATTTATTTATTTTTAATTCCCGACGTTTCAGGTGCTTTACAGCAACCCACGGTCACGGGGGGACTGAGATGTTTCACGTCCCGAGGTCATAGTTAGCTCGGCTACCTTCAGTTTTTTAATATTAATTTTTGGTTCGATCTACGCAGAATGAGCTTACAGTATCTTGAAGTCTTGCAGTGGTATGCTTGGGTTTGGATTGAATTTTGTTAATTATAGGCTCCCAAGCAGATAGCAGCACCCATCCATCTTCCCTCTTAAAATAAGGATGTTTTTTTAATTTCAATAGCCTCTTTAGTAGGAATCGGTGTTCTTTTGCAAGGATTTGTGGTCTATCAAATCTGATGTAATGACGGGGACGATCTTGAACATGTTCACAGACTGCAGACTTCAGAGCCCAGAGCGTCGGTGCTTCATGTCAGCTATATGTTCTTTCACGAGGGTTTAATAGATTTTTTGTTTGTCCTATGTAAGAGAGACCACATTCGCAATAATGCGTGTACACTCCTTCGTCTTGTAGAGGGATATTACACTTGCCGGATGGTAAAAATTGACTAATCTTCTTCGGCTGCTTAAAGTGTGTTTTAATGGAAGCTCGCTTCAAGATGTAGCCATCCTTTTCTGTGACTCCTCTGCCGTAGGGTAGTACAGCAGGCATACGCTCGACCGACTAAAAATAAGAAAATTAAACGCGATAAAATCCGTAAACATAGATTTATGTGTAGTGTTTCCGTAAATATAAGAAATCATTATGTAAAATTTTAATTTAAAATATGCAGATATTTTATACAATTGTAATGGATTTGAAAAATATTGAAATCAACGATAAAAAAATTATCCATTACGTTATGGCTTATTTGTCAATTTAAAACGGTATTGAGCAGTCTTTTAGTAATTCGGCTCTCGTAATAAAGTCTGATGAGAGACTAGCTGATGTACTTAATAACCTTTCTACTGCTAGTAATAACAACATGCCGAACGCTAATTTACTCAGTCGCATTTGCACACCAAAGGGCTTACCTGAATACTCAGGTGATCCAATAGAGTAGCTTCAATTCAAGAATGCATATGAAGTGTCATCTGAAATCTGTAATTTCAGCGCGAACGAAAATCTATGGAGATTACGGATTACCTACTAGGTGCGGCTAAAGATGCAGTCTCCACATTGTTCATCGCCACATCACCTGATAAAGTCACGCCGACATTGGAGCTACGTTTTGAAAACCCACACTGCATAATTTCAAAAATTATCCAAGATTTAAAAAGAATGCTACCGCTGCCACAGGACTATCAAAAGGATATTGTAACATTTTATATAAGAGTACAAAATTTTGTGGAGGCAGTTTGTGAAGTTGAACACGAAGAGTACCTACATGGCATTACCATTGTGCTCATTATTATATTGAAGATGCCTACAGTGCCCATCTGGTCACACTACAGCTTCCATCCTATCACAGAGGAAAACAAACCGAGGTTAGTAATTTTATCTGAATTTTTAAACGAGGAATCTCGTAAAATTTCCATTACAACTAATATGCTTACTACTACGAGTACATACATAAATATGCAAAACTTTCAACAACCGCTGTTGTTAAACTAAAAAATACGCAGCATTCACAAACATTATTAGTGCAAGAAAACATTAATAAATGTCCTTTTTGCCGCGCATCTGTTCATAAGATAACAAATTTTAGAAATCGTTGTGCAAGGTCGAGTCGTCGTAGGTGGCAACCGAACCTCCACCGGAGATTCTTAGCACCCCCTGCCCCGCCGTTACCATGGTCGCCACCGTAGCCAGGAATTGCGGGGCCGCCGGGGACTGGGGGCCGTCTCTTCGTTACTATCATGGGGGGTATATTGCCATAGTTGCCACGCTTGGCGAGCGGGCTTGCAACCGCAGTTTTTTATTGTTTTTTTGCTGTTATCAGAAAGATGCTGCTGCCCATCCTCTGCCTCAGTTTAAAAATTGATTCATGTACTTGTGATTTAAAACCTGAAATGTTAATTGGCCAAGATAATTATGATTTATTGATACCTTTGCCATTTAGATTGCGTAATTTTAATGAGCCTTCCGCTACACTCAATTCCTCAGGCTGGTGTTTACAGGGTTTGTGCGACTGCCATAATCCGAGCGTAAGTATAATAATAATTGGTCACCCTCCACTGGCTCGACCCTTGTTTAGTAATGCGAGGCAAATAGCTCACCTGAGGAAGAGGATAAGGAGGCGCATATTAATTATACCAATGAGGAGGCACAACACAAACATCGACGAGACGCTCGTCGTTGGCACTGGACTCCATCGGTGTCTCAAGTAGGCCCCGCCAGAACGCTGACGATGTACGCGCAGTCACCCTGCTGGAATGTACCTTGACGCTGGTTAATAGCTGCTGATATGTTAGCTCTCTAGGGAAGGATGAGAACTGTAAAATGCCGGATGCTTACCTTACTGCCTTGAGGAAACTTAAAGGTATCGAAAAGAGGATGAAAAGAGAATCAAAGTTCGCTGCAAGGTATGACACATGTGCTAGGGAACTAACAAATACTAAGCCGACATAGAGGACTTGGTATTTACCCCATTTCGGGGTTGACAACCCTAACAAAAAGAAGCTGCGGTTGGTCTTCGATGCTTTTGTGGAGATCCAACCCTAATGAAGAAATTAAGACATATGTAATGACATCACTAATTTTCAGGGCTAACTGCTCCGTCTGCGCCGTTGATGCTGTATATAATTCCCATTATATGGAGGACTATATAGCCAGCGTATCAAACGAATCAATCGCTATCGAACTGGTAAACAATATTATTACTATATACATGGCAGGTGAGTTCGAGATTCGTAATTGGATGAGTAACAGCGTTCGGTTCTCAAAAGCATACCAGAAGAGATCTTGGGCACCGTAGCCGTAAGGTTCAAAGGGCCATCTAATATTATCTTGGGAAAAGAAAGGCCTACCAAGCGACTTATGCTTCGGGTAATTATGTCAATATTTGATGTTTCAGGTTCTTTATCACCCTTCACTATCCAGGGCAGAATAATGCTGCAGGATACTTGGCGGTTAAATATTGTCTGGGATGATTATATTCGAAACAATAATTACTACAAGTGGTGCGAATGACTTGACCTACTTAAGGCAATAAATCAGTTACGTATTCCTAGATATTATCAGTCGGTTGCATACGAGAGCGAAAAGGACGGACGACGGACAGCAACCTGCGAGAACGAGATAAGTAGAAAACCAGTCGTCAAGACAGCTACAATTCCCTCCTCCCCGTTGCCCCTCACATATGATTCACCGGCACAGCCTGATGCTATCTGCTACGCGGATGGATCTCCGTCTTCGAGCAATGCAACGACGTCCAGCTATAATCGACTACAACTGCATTTATTTTGTGACGCATCGTCCAAAGCAATGTGCGCCGTCAGGTCTGGGTACCTCTCTCTAAGTACTGTGTTCCGGTCTGAAGTGTATAGAGAGCCAATACGGGGTGGCGATTAAGTTATCACATTAAATAGCACTGCGGTAAATACAAGTTCATATATGTCTGTTAAAATAATAAAATAAACAATTATACCAAAAATAAAAAATGCATCTTTCAAACAAAATAAATAGCGTAAAAATTGACACGAAATAAATCACCTTGACATTATTAGTTTACTGACTTGAAGTGACCTGTAAAAGCGGCAACGGCGCGGTAGGTGCGCAGTGCTCACGCGGCATCGACATAGGTAATTATTTACCTACACTTTCACATTCATAGGTAATTAGGCAAAAAACGAAAAAAGGACTACCACGACTTGTTATTATACACGCGTTATCATTGAACTATTATGTACTAAAGTACCAGAACAGACACGTACAACAAAAACCGCGCGCCAGTGGAAGGATGCGTTGTCATAGAGTAGCCTGTCGCGGACAGAAGTGACAACTGGTGATATAACTGATAATAATATACCTATTTTATATAGTAAATTGTCACTATTAAGTGAATTTATGTATATGGAAAATAAAAATAACAAAAATAATTCAAATTATTATTATTAACAATACAAATTTTTATTAATTTCCTTTAAATAATATAAGTTTTGTGAGCTTTTGCCGTTTGCTCGTATAATCATTCGTTATTTTTGCCTCGTGGTGCAAACTTACAGTTGTATATTTATTTATACGAATCAGATGAACTCTATGATCTAATGTAGAAGGTTGATCAAAAGAATGATCAAGTAAACATGTGAATACGTCTTTCTCAACGAAACATTGTAATGTTTTAGTTGTAATATAGTTGTAGTCGTATTTAGATGCCAGGCCATTCTCGTCACTGTATCGAATCCAACGACGTATAACTACTTCCGTCGATAAACAAATTTTATAAACATCATCAGTGGAGTAGCATAAACCACCCATATCTTTTATACATATGATTTTATGATGCGGAAGTTTCTGTGCCGTGGTCAAGCTATCAATACATTTCTCGCATTTTAATTCCTTGGTCAACCTTCGGCTAATATATCCGGAAATATAACCAACTATGATTTTACATGCTTCTGTTATATTTTCATAATACAGCATATTTGTGAAAATATTACAATTATTTTCTGCCTCAATATCAGATTCCAGAGCTCTTATGCTTTCTAAAATTTCATATTCAAGCGTATCATGTCTGTTAGAGTTTGTCGTGCTGTTAATGACATCTTGTGAAGAATAATGTAAAATATTGAAATTGTCCAAGGGTATGCAATTTCCAGTAAAAGATGATCTAAGTTCAAGGTGAATCAATTTTTTTTTATAAGCAGCTCTAAGTTGTATGGCATTAGGGTTATTATTGTAGCCACCGTGTTTTCTTATCAACCCAAAAAGAGGCTCTAATTGATCCTGGCTTATGCGGTACCTAGATATGTAGTCCAGATGCTTTTTTTCTTCTACTAAGTGGTTATATAATGTTTTCATCGACTCAATACATATGATGGCACCCAAAAATCCGGTTTTGGAGACTCGACAATAGTTTTTTTAGTTATTTGTATTATTATTCTTGATATCTGATTCCTTCTTCTAAAGATTCTTCTTGATTTGGAATAAAATTTAAGTTGTAGTGTATATGTCTTGACTTCGTCTAATAATGTAAAAATTTCAGATTTGTTTTTATGATCTATTGGACGTTGGTACACATAAAAATGAAACTTTCTAGAATTCATCGTACTGAAGAAATTATTCATCAAAGTGATAAATTTTACTGTGCCCTCGGTATCTTGAAATTGTGTAGATTTTAATTATTCTTCGCAAAGAGTTAATGCTTTAGCAACTACTTAGTAGCTGTGTTGCAAGTTTCACTTTCATAATTTGATTACGAATATGTATGTGACGGGGCGTTATTTTAGCTTAGTTATTTTAGTTATTTTAGATTAGCAAACTGAAGACCTTCATTTTGCTGAAGCTTATTTAAATTACTATTGTGTCTTCATCTTCACCTTCTACAGGACCTACTCCAAAATTAACCATACCAAGTTTGCGATTTTTATTCAATAGCTTTTGCTTTCTAATCGCCATCTCATCAAATACTAACGTACACACCACATTCACTGGATTGAGTTTTTCTTTTAGCACTCGAAAAGCTTCGGCAGTAAATCCCGGTTCTGCGTCAACTGATGAGTACCATCTGCAGATTGTTTTAGGATGTGAGAGGGCTTTCTTGTAAATGTCTCTGACATATTTGTAAGCTGCTGTAGAATAATAGTACAAAGTCAAGGCGAATTTCCGTAATGGCGCGGTGTATAATATATGATGTTTATTCTGCTTTCGTTTGATCGTAGAGTTATGTAATTCCACCATCTCAGCTTTATAAATTAAATCGTTTTTAGCTTTCGGATCTAAACCAAATTTCTCTTTTAAAGTTAAAACTATTTTTTTATATGATGCACATTTTTCCTTCAAATATCTATTTTGACGCTGTATCTTCCTTATTTTATCTGTCAATTTCTCTCTCGCCGTACTTTCTTTTAAAAGCTTAAAAAGCACAATTTTCCGTGCAGTGTCAAAAATTGACTCTGATTCGCTTACTGGTTCAGATATTGGATGCAATGATGATGATGAATGATGAATCAGATGATGTGATGTTGAAGGCTGAAAATAAAATAAAATATTTATTTTTTATTGAATTTAATAAAACTGGTTTAATCTTTTGCGTTAATAATTATAAATTTACTATTATGGGATGATGTGAGAAAGGCATAGAACTTGTCAAGGCCTTTCATTTGAAACCCAACACGGGGGTTGTATCGCCGTTGGTTTACGAGTTATAGCCAAAAGAGAAAATCTTCAAAAACAAGTTTTTATTTTAATAAAAGTCACTATTTATTTATTTTTTAACTATTCTACACAGTATTCTTTCCATAAGGTGAGGTGTTGTCAAACGCATTCAAATTAGTAATAAAAAACTATCACTTATACTTACTATATGGTACATAGATAAAATTATTTTACGAAGTAAAATAGTTAATCATAAATAGTATTTCTTCTTAAACTACGCTTGTACTATTGAAATCTTTGAATAAATTGATAATGATAATTGAACAACAAAATAAAAATAGGTATAAATGTTGCGTATCTGCGTCTTCTATTTTTATTATTCTATAATTTGTACTGCAAAATGGCGTCCGCGGCAACTTGCATCTCCTGGGCGTTGTTACATTGCGAAAAATATTCTATCAAAGAGTTTTAAACGTATTTATGTCTACTTACCTATGAAATGTTAAACCATCACTTTTTTTGATGTTATCGAGTGTTTAGAAGAGTCTTTATGCACACAACCAGGCATTTTTACGACAGTACAAAACACGACTCGTCGCGACGGGCGTTGGATACTCACTGGAAAGTTGCGGTACGGTGTACCGCAAGGCGTTGCGTAAAATCATGCTTTGCGGTGTCCTCTCTATTACGTTGGTACATAATATCTAATGATTGTTATGTATTTTTTTTTAGTTGTGTATGTTCAAAGAACGATATGTAGGATAAATCTTTTCATTTAATGCGATAACCTTATCGCCACTCCGTATAATTATAGGCTGTGAGGCATTTCATCTTAATCTTTAAAAGTAACAACGCATCTGTAGCCTTCTTTGTTTGAAGATGGCTACAGGTGGACTGCAGTAGCCACTTAACATCAGGTTAGTTTTTCACTTCGTATTATCGTTTGTCACTGTAGATTTATAAAAAAAAAACATCATTTGTAATTCATTGCTGGATTTTATTTTATTTTATTCTATACTAGGAAGTGTTGCCCTTACTCTACTGATTTGACCTTGCAATAATAGTGTGTTATTTATGTGATAATATTTCATTTCCAGTCTGTATATAGAGTGAGAATTTTGTAACGAGGTAGAGCTACATTGCAGCTTATTACGACTGCAATGTAGCTCTACATGCGTGAACGGATGAGCTCCACCAGGGAATCAGAAACGCACAGTACACCAGCATGAAATAGCAGCTCTCTGCCGTGTGGGTTATGGTGAGTCATCATCATTACAGCCCTTCACTAGTCCACTACTGAACATAGGAACCAAAGAATGCCACAAAATACGGTCCTGAGCCTGATAAACTTCCAGCATTAGCATCATCTAGTGGGGTGCCGCCCTACACTCCGCTTACCGGTACGAGGTTGCCACTCGAGAACCTCTTCTTCCCCATCGGTTGTGGGTTCTTCGAGCTTTATGGCCAGCCCGTTGCTACTTCAGCTTACTAATCCATTAGGCTATATTAGTTACTCTGGTTCAACTGCGGATATCCTCATTTTTAAGTCTATCACGCAGATAAACCCCAAGCATAGCCTCTCCATAGCTCGCTAAGTGGCCTTGAGCTTCCTGATATGGCCAGCCGTGAAGGACCACGTCTCAAATCCATAAATCATCACTACAATCACACAACACGCACTGGTTGTACAATCTTAATTAATTTTCATACACTAATTTTAAAAAGATTTACTACTGAGCAGAAATAATTCGAAATTTCAATGCTTAAAACGATACTGAACGTAGTAAAACTCGTATTTATGGTGACCAAAGTTTAAGTGGTTATAAAATTTCTTTACGCTATGGAGCTACAAATTGGAGTATACAAGCTGAATCATGCCAAGTGTAATTTAGCTTAGTCCGTTTGTTGCTGGTATTGGGTAATAACTTTTAAAACTGAAGTATTACGACCTACCTTTATTGCTAACGAAATCAGTTTTTTATCATGATAATTGAGAATATTACTGAAGCTACTTGCTTTCTAAACGTAAATGATGGTGGGCGTGACGATTTAGACACTATTGCGAGATGGAATAGCGATTCTCATTTGCCGAAGCCTCGTAGAATTAAAAAAAAATATTATTTTATCAAATAAACTAAGAACTATAAACGAACTAAAAAAATAAAAAATAAACGGAAAACGTACGGAAACACATCGGTGTGTGGCAAATACGAGTATCTGTCGGGAACTATTCCAGTTTCTGTTCTGGCATAAAAAAAATTGACTACAAATTTTTGAAACGAATTGATACATAAACATGTACAACTCGTTTGCCATGTGGTGGTGGCGTAAGATAATCCATGGCACTCTTTCGTCCTGTGGGTGTTATAATAAGCGATTGTGGAAAGTACCAGAAAGCTATGTTGTCTGAAATTTACTTTGACCAAATGTTGTTTAAATTTCGAACTTAAAATTAAACTACTTATCCTCGTCCTATAATATAATTTCGGATTTCATTTTCTTAGATATTATTTTTTTCGAAGCAATTTTTAAAAGAAATTCTATGCTATAAAATACATATTGAAAATAAAATATTTTTTTATAAAACTTTCAGACAGTATATAACGCCAGTTTATATGTCCGATTGACTGATCATATAAATGTATGTGTATATTTTAATAATTAATTATAATTTTAAAATTACAATTCTCGTCTCGCTATGCTCAAGATGTAACTACAACCATGCGTTTACAGAGTTTCTTTAAATAAAACTTGCAATATAACAGAGATATGTTTCATATTATGGTAGTAAAGGATCCCAGACGTTATTACATGTAATAATGCTTTCCATTTTTTATCTCAGGGTCCCAACGCACTGCTATCAAATTCTCGAACTAAATTAATATAAAGCTACTTTGAACCAAAAAAAGGCCCGATAGTTTTCTTCTGGGTTGTGTAAAGTTCAGTGTTTTAGGTGCGTTACTAAGTTTTAGTGTATGTTTATGGAGTAATAGCGGTTTAAAAATTTCCACTAACCCATGTCACCCTGTGGGTGTTGTTAGAGGCGATACAGGGAAACTGTTTTTGCTATATTATGGTTGTAGCACGTATTGGTCGGCTTGACCGGGGTAGGACCGCGCTCTCACAGAATACCAGCGTCATATAGCAGCTTAATGCTGCTGTATATAATGTAGAGAATGGGGACCGTTTTTACTTGAAACAAGGCATTCCATCTTAGTCCTCAGGGGTGAAAACACATCTAAATTTTAGTTCTAAATTGAGGATAAATGTAGATGTCTATGGACCACAGCATCCACTAACCATCAGGTGGAATGTGTGCTCGTTTGTCACCCTTAATCTGTGAAAAAAGATGGACAGCGACTACTTCCTGTTAGCAACTCAAAATTATAAAAAACAACGGTTGCCAACCCACCTGCCAAGCGTGGCAACTATGGCAAAATAAGCCCCTACGAGGCAATCTACGGGGAGGCCTAAGTGTGGCAGTGGACTTTTATAGGTTGTAATGGGAATTAATGATAAGAAGTAGGATATATTATTTTCATTATATACAATATTAAAAAACGGAAACCAAAATCACATTATCTTATTGTATATAATGGTCGACCTTAAATAATAAATAAATATCGATTTTCAATTTCACATAACACTCGAATTGATCTCTTTATTTGACCTTTAAAACCGATCCCTCCTTTGTACCTGACAATTCTGTACCCTTGTCAATGAATTTATCCCAAATAAAATTTATTCTTTCACCTAAATCGTACCCAATCTAAGTGATTTATATAAAATCCAATCTTACTCTTTGATTACAATAATAATAAAAAATATTTTCAGTTTCTTAACAAGTTGAAAACGATTTAAGGAATGCATATATCATCTTCACTTAGTTCAGTTAGATTACAGGTGAGGTTTGCATTTGAAGGAAAATGTGGCATATTCTACCTAAATTCAGAATAACTAAAAAAAAAGTTGTGTACTTTCAGAACTTTGCCAGATCAGCGAGTCTTATAAAGATAGTTAATAAAAGCAAACCATGTTTTTCGCGTCTGTTTATTTTGTCCCGACCAATTTAGCGATGGGCAAAATTCGAACAATATTTCGAATCAAAACAAAAACTGTAATAATAATATTTCTTTTCTCCATCAGCCCGTGAAAATCTGCAGATATAGATGGGCGTTTCAAATTAAAGGGAGTGTTTGTCTTAATCGATTCGCTTTGCAGGCAAATTGGTGATCGAAGAGACCACAGGTATTGCAACGTTGACGCTGCTTTTCGATGAAAATCTATATATTTTACATCTGGTGTAAAGGAGACGCTTATACCGTGAGCACGGGGATCTTTCTGGTTTTTCCCATATATGATACTGATAATTGAAACTGATATGCCTATTATTATTGGGTAGTAAGGCCCCCTTTTTCGTACTCTCTATTCATTTACCGCAAAGCGTTTAATGGTCCACGGTTTTATTTAAAAAAAAAATAGCTTTTATTACCTACTTGATGATGTCCCCAATGCAGAACTACGATTTTCAGGTGTCATCATTACAGCCTTTCACAAGTCCACTACTGAACATAGGCCTCCCCCGAGGAATGCCACAAAGCACGGTCCTGAGCCACCTGCATCCATCGACTTCCTGCATGTCTTACCAGGTCGTCGGGGGACGCCCTACATTTCGTCCGCCGGTACGAAGCCATCACTCGAGAACCTTTTTTCCCCATCGGTTGTCAGTTCTTCGAGCTATATGGCCGGCCCATTGCCATTTCAGCTTACTGATCCGTTGGGCAATGTCGGTCACTCTGGTTCTACTGCGGGTATCCTCATTTCTAATTTTATCACGCAGAGAAACCCCGAGCATAGCCCTCCATAGCTCGCTGATCGACCTTGAACTTCCTCATACGTCCAGCAGTGAAGGACCACGTCTGAGTTCCATAGGTCATCACTGACAACACGCACTGGTTGTACAGTCTCGTTTTCAAGTTTTGAGGTATAGTCGGACTATTTGTCCCAGGTAAACATACTCGTCAACAACTTCGAGCTTAGTGCTGCCAACAACTACCGGCATAGGTGTGACATGGACGTTATACATGATATTTGTTTTGTCCATGTTCATCTTAAGACCTATCCGTTGGGAAGTACCGTTGAGGTCATTGAGGATAGTGCTTAGGTCCTCCAGCGATTCTGTCATAAAGACTATATCGTCTGTAAATCGAAGGTGAGTGATGTACTAGCCATTGATGTTAATACCGTATCCTTTCCAGCCCAGTAGCTTGAAAACGTCTTCCAATGCAGCGGATAAGAGTTTCAGGGATATAGCGCCACCCTGTCTTACACCTCTCTGCAGTTGTATAGGTTTCGCGTACTCTGGTTCTGTACTCAGATAGCCATCGTAGCCCTACTGTACAAACACTTCACCACTTCGACATACCGACAGTCATCTTGGCACCGCTGAGGGGACTGCAGCACAGCAAATTTCGACAAAATCAAAGGCTTTCTCATAGTCCACACTCGCCAGACAAAGTGGCAAATTGTACTTCTTGGACTTCTGTACAATTTGCCAAAGGGTATGTACCTATGTGGTCTATGGTGCTGTGGCGAGTTATATATTTTATATGTGAACACTTTATGTATAAATTTTAAGTTGTTATCAATGTATGTTTTGTTTGTTATAAATGTTATTTGATTGTTAATAAAATTTGTAAATTTTACTGTGTATGGTAGTAATATAAAATTCATTAATATTCCAAAGTTAAAGATGTTACCTATTAATGAATTAAATTATTGTACAACCAGACACGCGCCATGCATTTCTATGTATATAAAATATGGCGAATGTAAAACTGGTTCGGTCACTGCGCCCGCGCCTTCGGGACGGCAGATCGCCAGTTCGGCCTCTCCCGTGTTGCACGTCACATGTGTCCTATGCTATACCTTTGCTCGCCTAAGACCCACGCTTATGAAGTATTCCTATCGTTTAAATTCTTCTTTCTGTATAATACTGTATTTCTGCTTTTTTTGCTTATACCTTTTGTATTGTGCTGTCGTTAGACTATCTTGTGCTCTGTGTGCTCAGCAAAAAAATATAAGTGTAAAAACGGACTATTAATTAAACATCCCCATACACGCTTACAGTGTTAAAGCCTTTTCGGAAATCGGCTTGTTTGGGAGGCTGGAAGTCGTCGAGTGCATGCGAGACGATTCGTAATAACTCTCGAAAACAGCACGTAGACGCGGCTCAGAAGGAAAATCGGTCTGTAGTTCTTCACGAGAGCGTTGTCGCCTTTGTTGATGAACAATACCACCGCACATCTGCTCCACGCCTCCGGTGTAGTGCCACCATGGAGGACGTAATTAAAGAGCTTCTGAAGGACTTCAAGTACCGGTTTTCCACCCGCTTTCAGAAGCTCCGCTGTAATTCCATCCTCGCTTGGGGCCTTGCCGTTTTTAAGGTGCTGGAGAACCATTCTAATCTCGCTCAGACTGACGTCCGGAATATCATCGGAATAGTGTCGGATAACACTTGCTCTTGGATCGTTACTCGCACTTGCGTGTGGCTCCAACGATGATGTGTAGAGCTGCCCACAGAACCTCTCAATCTCACTCAAAATCTCAGGTGTCCCGGAAACGACGCTGCCACACTCAGTCTTCAGATTCAACAGTTGGCTCTTTCTGGTAGACATATCTCTAGCAAAGACTCTGGAGCCCTGGCTCCACTCGATCGATTCTTTAATACGAGCTGTATTGAAGTAACGTAAGTCCCGCCGCATGCATTTGGAGATCTGTCTGTTCAGTTGCCTGTACGCCGTCAAATCTGCTGAAGACTTGACTTCATTTCCTGTGTAACAGCCATGGGATTAAGAGTGTGATCGGAGAGTTTTTGTGTTCTTCTGCTGCGGGTCTTGCAGAACTTAGCTCCGACCTCATGGACAGTTTCCACGGGCTTGCCTTTCATATCGTTCACTGCATTGCAATCTTCTAGGCATTGAAGACGGTTTTGTAGCTCGAGCTGAAAGGTTTCAGGACTATGGATCAGAGCACGAGGGGGACGGAGCATTGACTTCATTAGACGAGACCTCTCCAACTTAAAGTTTAGGTTCAGTGTGCCTCTCACCATCCGGTGATCGCTGCCGGTTTTTACTCTCGCGATCACTGAGACATCACTGAACAGTTGTCGTCTGGTCCTCATAATAAATTCAATCTCATTTTTTGTCAAACCGTCGGGGCCCGACCAGGTCCACTTCCTGTGGGGTGCTTCTGGAAGAAAGAGTCCCTCTTTTTCCATGAAGTCGGGCAGCTGCTGTCCCCTTGGGTTCCGTTGCCCTATTCCAAATTTCACCTATATATATTCAGGTGTAAGTATGTATAAATTTACAATAATTATGTTTGTGATCTCTTGTATTCTAAAGGATTGTAAGTGCGTGGTGTTTTTAAATTTGTTTTCACCTCTATAGAGATATTTAAACACGTTTTTGTCTAACGTGAGCAAACGCGGCACCCAAGCCACTGACAACTTTCTCATGCCTAAATCTTGATTTAATATGTGACAAACACGTTCTTTGAACATTTCCATAGCCTCGGCTATCAATCTCACTTTGACTCGGCGGTAGTCTAGCACCATTTGGTGAACTTTAGCGATGTTATCGTCAGTAGTTGCGGTTTTTGGACGTCCCGAACGTTCATCGTCTCCCAAGCTCTCACGGCCATGTTTAAATTCAGCTGCCCAAAATTTCACTGTGGTAAATGATGGTGCAGAGTCTCCATATACAGAGTCCAACTCATCTTTGATTTACGCAGGCGTATTGCCTTTGACAAACAAAATTAATGACAGCTCGAGTTAACGTGTCGTAACCCTGGAATCGAGCTGACATAGCAGTTACACAGAACTATGGGCAAATGACGAATGCTTGCGCTGCGGAAAGGATCGCCTTGAAGACAATGGAAATGTCTCACAGTCTGACACCATCCACGCATAATTTAACTCTTTTGTAACTTTACATTTTAATTGAATTTATTGTTTATGTAACTTTTCTGTAATTAAATTAATTTTATTTTTTAAAAAGTCTTTCGATCGCCGCCATATCGTAACTGGCGCAGTCGATCTTTCGCGACAATTGGTAGAACATTCGACCAATTGAACGGTTTCGATCGTATAAATCTCGACTTCGGATCTACGACGGCGGCACGGACGAAGACTTCACGTGGAGCTGACTCAGACCCGTGAGTAGATGCAGAAGCCGCTTTGGTGAGTAATCTCGCTGTTTCAAGTTCCTTTGCCCTATTTCCTTCCGTATTTAGTTTAAGTAGTATATGTGATCCTGTCTAGAAGCTAAATCGCACGTTGCCTATCTACCACTGCCACCCGCGTTTAACAGCGATGTAATTAATAAATTCGTTATATTTGACTTTGATTCCAAATATAAAGGCTTAATGGGATTGGATTTATTGAGAACCCCGTCTTGTAACATAGATATAAAAAATTGACTTTTACACACCGCTAACTCGCAGATACCAATTTCATTTGACTATCCCAGTAAAAAACTCACGATTGAACTAAAATGCGAAAAAATTATAGTAGTGAAAACTAATTATTCTGATGGTCAGTACATTCACGATGAATTCATATGATCTAATGGCTTAAAATCTCCCGCAGCTATGGTCGAGGTTAGAGAGGGAAAATTTAGGACATCTATTATAAATTTTAATTCAGAAAAACGAAAAAAATTTAATAATGAAAATATATACCTAGAACCATACCGTGAGAATTCTGATAGAGCTAGATGCAGTTTAAATTCCAAAGAGGTTAACTCGGATATAGAGAAAGAATTACGCAAGAATTTAAATAAAGGACGTACAGATCATATGAATGAAGAGGAAAAACGCGAAATCACTAAGATTTACTATCAGTATAGAGACATCTTCTACTCTTTCCTTTACGAATGCAGTTAAATATCAGTTAAGACTAACCGACCAGACTCCGATATTTGTAAGAAGTTATAGACAAGCTCCACAACACCGCAAGGAAATACAGAATCAAGTAGACAACCTTTTAAAACAAGGTATTATTCGTGAAATTATATCCCCATGGTCATGCCCTGTTCATATTGTCCCAAAAAAACCAGACGCACTAGGTAAGATAAAATGGAGGCTAGGCTAAGGAGACTATCGAAGACGAAACGATAGAATAGTAGAAGACAAGTACCCACTTCCCAACATAGATGACATCTTAGACAGACTTGGATCTGGCGAGCGGCTACCATTAGGTGGAGATGCACCCTGATGACATAGAGAAAACTACATTCACAACAGAGAGGGGACATTACAAATTCCTTAGAATGCCATTCGGTCCAAAAAAATGCCTGTATTTTTCAACGGCTTATGGACCACATCCTTAGAGGTATTAACAACGTTTTCACTTATCTCGATGACGTCATAATAATATCAATCTGAAAATTCAGTTAGACAAGTCAGAGTTCCTTCAAAACACGTCACATTTTTAGGCCATGAACTAAATGATCAAGGACTAAAACCTAAACAGGACAAAATTAAAGCGGTTTCAAACTTCCCACTACCAAAACCACAGAAGGACATTAAAAGCTTTTTAGGACTAGTAGGCTACTACAGAAAGTTCATAAAAGTCTTTGCCAAGCTTACAAACCGATGACCGTATGTCTTAAGAAAAATAGCAAAGTTATACACTCCCCGGAATTTTTGGAATCCTTCAATAATTGCAAACAGATTTTAACCAACGCATCTATCGCATGACAACAGACGCATCGGACGTAGCCCTTGGTGCAGTACTGTCTCAAGAAAAGATAGGCTCAGACAAATCGGTAGCATACGCATTGAGGACACTTTAGGATGCAGAAGCGAAATATCCGACAATAGAAAAGGAGCTCTTAGCCATCGTTTGGGCAGTGAAATACTTTCGGCCTTATCTTTATGGACGAAAGTTTGTTATATATACCGACCATAGACCCCTGACATGGCTAATGTCACTAAGAGACCCTAATTCTAAATTGACCAGGTGGCGACTTAAACTCGCTGAATATGACTACACAGTCGTTTATAAAAAAAGACGATAAAATACCAATGCAGATGCTCTCTCCCGAGTTAAAATTTATCATAAGAGCATTGATTTATTAGCAGTAACAATGGTGACGACGACATCATAAATAGAATTTTCGACAACATACGACAAGAGGTAGATACGAAGACAGAAGCAATACAGCAGCATGTGGATAGTAATGACAACAACAGCGATAGCAACGACAATAACGTGAGAGTTAGGCCTAACCCCCTCTAACAGACACAGAATACGATAGTATGAGTATCGTTACACTCGAACCTGATCACTTAGTATCGACAAACCATACGCAACCCGACAATGAAATCAACGGGATACCAATCTTATCGGACGCAATCGACAGACAACTAAAACAATTCCATATCAGGTCCACTCCAGGATCAACATACAGAGTAGAAAATAGGTCTACTAATTCTAGAACAGTAATTAAAGATGTATTTATTCCAGTCAATAACACAGAGAAGGATATTATCTAATTCTTAAAAAACACACTATTGCTGATCGCGTATTCTACTGCTATTTTTATAACGAATAACTATACCTAGCATTCTCCAAAGTTTACACGACGGTATTTAATGACAGAGGCCCTAAGCTTTTTAGATGTAATTCACACGTTACCCTTGTCGAAAATAAGACAGAATAAAAATAAATAATTAAGAAATATCATGAAGGCAAAACTGTGCATCGTGGTATCCAGGAGACATACAAGAAAATCCATAGAAACTACCATTGGCGTCACATGCTAGTTACAATCCAGGCATTCACAAATCAATGTACTCTGTTTACAAGCTAAATATGAAAGAAACCCTGTTAGACCCTCGTTAGCCTTAACAGAAACGCCTACAAAACCTATGCAACATATATTTATGGATCTGTATTCGACAGGCGGTGCCACCTTCATCACTATAATAGATAATTCCTCAAAGTTTGTCCAAGCAATACCGTTGAACACCACTAGTAGTATACATACAGCTGAAGCATTATTTCAGGTGTTCTCAGTTTTATGAATTCCTCATAAAATTACAACGGATTCAGACAGTAAATTTGACAATGAAGTTATAACGGAGACGTGCGCTTTACATGGTATTAACATTCACTTTACGACTCCATACAATCCAAATTCGAACTCAACCATAGAACGTTTTGATTCGACTATAGTAGAGATTATCAGAAACCAACGAAAGACAAAGAAAGATGACCCCATACAATTAATTATGAAATTTTCAGTCATTGCTTACAATAACTCAATCCATTCGGCAACAGAATATACTCCACACGAGTTACCATTTGGACATACAGCTTCTAGAAATCCACTAGAGTTACATTATCCTAAGCAGTTTTACCAAGACTATGTTATCAAGCACAAAATGCATGCAGAAGCCGTTTAGGAATGTGTGTCAGCGCACATGGCCAAAAATAAGGAACAGGTAATAGCGAAGCAAAACCAGGCAGCAGAGGAGATAACATTCAAGGTAGGTGAAACAGTTTATAAGCAGGTGGCCAAAACAGCGAGAAACGACAAAACTAAACCAGTATTTAAAGGACCGTATAAGCTTATTCATTTACATACAATATTCATTTATATACAATCCTAATAATGAAGCAGAGATAGTAGGGAATCATCTTAATTCTAAGTCTATTCGGGTCCATTTCAAGCTTCTACGAAGACCCCATCTTGTTCCAGGACAACCATCTTCGGAGCCTTCGTGTTCCAGGCAAGATCCGACATAACATTTCAAGCCGTAGACAATACGAACGGAGTTCTATTACTTAGATAAGGTCATATTTTGAAACAGACTGATTCCTTCAACCTTGCTTGTGTTTATAATGTTACGCACTTGATCCTAATATCGATAAAATTTATGGCATTATACGCAAGTGCTAAGACAACTGAAAGTAACACCACTTCAGAAGAATCACATAAAATATATAGGGATCAGATAGAACATAAGTTAGATTTAATTAATAAGAAAATATTTTTATTGCACCTAGGATTAGATTTAGGCGTGGTATTATAAATGGACTAGGTTCCGAAGTGAAGTCAATAACTAGTAATTTAGATAACGAAGACGCTATTCGATTTGAAAGCGAAATCAATAAAATTCGTAATTTGGTCTCTAAAACCCAAAGCTTACAGAAGCGAACCCTATCTTTGGCTGAAACTACTATAAAGGAATTTTCGAAACAACTAAGCAAGATAGATGATTACCAAAAGAGATTAATATCTATATTGAAAAACATTACGATTAATTCCGATACAGTAAGAAACCAGTTGCACTTTTTAGAGATATACGTTCAAATAAGTTTTAGTTTACAGATTATTTTAGAAAAGTTAATGCTGCTAGAAGATGCTATGGCATTCTCGCAATTAGGTATAATGCACCGTAGTATTATTATAAGCCCACGAATTTTTTTTTTTAATTTTTTTTTTGAACTTAGTAATTTGCAGAATAACTTTTCACTATATCTATATACCTATCACTATATACCTATGTCGAGGTGATAGGTATTGAAAATATTCATAAGATAGAAAAGTCTATTAGCGTTGAAACCTATAGTACAGAACATTCTTTAACATTTATATTAGAAATCCCATCCATCCAACCTACATTATATGATTATATACACATATATTCCTTGCCAAACAACCTAAACCTAACCATTATACTCAAATCCTATAAATTCCTCGCACTTGGAAGCGATGAGTACGCCTACCTGGAAGAAGATTGCAAGCAGCTGTCAGAAGACACCTGGCTCTGCAAATCACTGGATACTAGAGCCATAGAGAAATCTGAAGATTGCATCATCTCACTCATCAAGCATAAAGATGGTAACTGCACTCGTGCACGCATGAATCTGAAGCGAGGAAAATTGCAGAAGATTAAAGAAAATAAGTGGTTGATAGTATCAACGGAACCAGAAATTATAAAAACCCAATGCGGACAGAAAACAGAATATAGGAAACTATCAGGAACATTTTTCATCAACCTAACACAGGACTGTCAAGTTAATATCATGAATACAACGATAAGAACACACACCAGCAGCATCTCGATGAACGAAGTCATCCCTTTACCCAAAGAGAACCTGATACACCAGGAAGAAGTCCAGTACGAGATACATCTGGAAGACATCTCACTAGATAGTTTCCATGAACTTATGAACAAGGTTGAAGACATTCAAGAAATAGAAACATAGAGCTGGTCTTATATTAGTCTACAGTGCTCCTCTACATACTAGCAGCATCTATTGCAATCTGGAAGATATACAATTGGAATAAGCGTTCAAGTAAAGCAAGTCGCGAGGACGGTCATGGAAGCTGCAGAACCAGCTTCCAATCGTGTCGTAACCCTGGAATCGGGCTGACAATGCAGTTACACAGAACGATGGGCAAATGACGAATGCTTGCCCGGCGGAAACGATCGCCGTGAAGACAATGGAACTGTCTCACAGTCTGACACCATCCACGCATAAATTAACTTCTTTTGTAACTTTACATTTTAATTGAATTTATTGTTTTTGTAACTTTTCTGAATTTAAATTAATTTTATTTTTTTAAAAGTCTTTCGATCGCCGCTATATCGTAACTCTCGATACAAAATTTTTTCCATTTTCACAAAAACACTCACATCGACTCACACAAACGACTGTTAAATAACAACTACGCGTCCAAAATGGCTGAAATTTTGGTGCCTAACTATCAAAAGATGCACAACTACATTCACTAGCTTTTATTGATGAGTGCTGTCATCTTCACGTTGAGGTCGGAAACTTTTCAGACCACCCTGGATCCACCGGATCTCGTTAAAAACTATATGCAACAATGTCAAATGTTAATGTAAAACGCCTCTATCGGTTAGTAAAAATTTGTTATAATATTACTTTGAAGATATTGCGATAATTAATATATTAAGTAACATCATAAGATATCTTTGATATAATTAAAAATATAATATACAAGCGATCCGCCCCGGCTTCGCATGAGTGATTTCTGTATCTCGGCAACAGCGTCACCTACCGGGTGCAATCGTAAGTGTAAACCATCCAGGGACCCTCAAAAACACAAAATTTCATCAAAATCAGTGGAGCCATGTAGGCTGTAATGAAAAGAATATTGAGAGACAATAACGTGCCCTATCTTAGTTGTCAGAGATGACCCAACATCCTTCTTTGTATGGAGTACAGTTAGCTTGCTAGTTAACAAGCTAGCTGTCAGTTGTCAATTTCAATTTCGTCAATTTCAGTTGTCAATAGCTATTCACAACTGAAATTAGAGTCAAACAAATTAATGTAGCTGGACAATAGGATGGTACACCCATTTTCAAATAGAATAATTGAATCCTAGAGTGATAATGAACCACTATAATTTTTATATATTTTTTTAAAACCGAATAATGCCATAAAAATTACTTTTAATCTATCGTTTTAAATTTACGCGCGAAAACACTAGCCGTCATGTTGTTCACTTGGTACTTGGTTAAAAAGGGCAAGAAGAGACCCGAATACATTATCTACAAAAACTAGACTATACTTCCGTAAAGATCACTTTGATGTAAGTATAACTTATAATTAACTATCGTTTATACAAAACAAAACATCATGAGGTGATAGATATTGCAAATTAAATTTTGTAATAGATAAGGTGTGAGATTGTAATCATAGATAAACATAGTATTTTCAAAATATACTCTAACCTGGTATTGTGTTATTGTATAAACAAAAGTTGGTAATAGGTACTTACATTGATGTTTTAACATTCCTCAACTAGGTAGAACAAAAATCGAGATTGAATGAAAAAAAATTTGTCAACATCTAAGTATTTATTTTTAGTAGATTAGTACTTTCAGCTTTTACGAAACCGTCTTCCATGATGCCATTTCAATAAAATACGAAATAAAAGTCCACAATCGAAAACACACAAACACAAACATGAAAAATTTCGAAAAAACACACAGCACATTAGCTTGCTTACTATAGAAGTGACGTCACGATGAAATCTAATAAGGCGGATAGCGTTTTGAACGTTTGAGGCACAGATTATAAACGCGTGTTCTTAAAATGTAATTATAAATTTATAATGCATTTTATGAATAGAAATCAACAATTCTCGTTTAATTTCTACAAAACCTATCATATATTACCTACGATAAATTCGTATTTTTTATTTATTTTTACATGGTGCAAAATACCTTACTATCAATCCTAAACATTTTTCCATATTGTATTATAAAATATGATAATACGATAAGATACCGTGTCAAAGACTGGAAGAAAATAGTTATAATAATTTATGTTTTGTACAAAATTAATATAGGCTTGGCTTGTCATTAGAATCCAGATCTAGAAAACATGTACTCTCAAAACTGTACAATGTGATCCTCCATCTTTCTACTTCAGATTTTATTTTATTACTTAATTTAATTTCAACTTAAAGTGTAATTTGTCATAATACTACCGGATGAAGTTGTTTCAAAATTGTTTGTTGATCCCTTAATGCCCCTAAGCTTAGCTATGACAGCTTTGATATTTGTAACTGCAGATTGTTTGAACAATTGCTACTCTATTCCATAGACTGAATTAATTGAAACTTAATTTTGTATAAATAGACTTATATTATTAATAAAGAAAGTGTTCATCATATCTATTCATTTATGTGTGTAGAAAATTCAATCAGAAACTTGTGTACGACACTGAGCCGTCGCAGCTCAAAGGATAAAAGATTTGAGTTCGAGTGCCGCCGTCAGCAGTAAAATTATCAATTATTATATTTTAAGTGCTAATTTACCAAGTGCTTGGCTTTGAAGGGAAAAATTGCGAAAGAACCTAATAGTGAAGGAAAATATTTGAAAGAAATTTTCGAATTCCGCATTGGGTAGCGCTGCGGACTGTTTTCGAGGTCCGTTCCGAACTTACGTACTTATGCTGTTACATAACATACTTAAAATTTACTTTTTACATTCATTTCGAGTGCTAATTTCACTTAATTGTCTTAACTTATCTGTAGTCAGTATAACACTTATGCAACTATAATATTATTATCTCACAAAGAATTACAAAATACCCAATTTGTATTTTGACATAAATGTTGGTTCGGGCTGAGATTCGAACCATGTACTCTTACCCGACGGTGACGTAATCGTCTAACGCTCTGGCCTCAATGAATAGAAATTTGACAAAAGGAGCTGAATTAAATGGAAAGAAAGGATTTATTTTATGTTAAAAGACGCAAACGAGGAGAAACACTGGTTGAATTTGTTTTTATCGTGTACGAGCTTTTACTTACGTAACTGTAATAATTCGTTCGACTCCTGCCGCCATTGTTAATAAACGAAACATGTCAGAAGCTATAGAGAAAGTCCAAGTACGTATTCACGTATTGCTTTATGTGAAGTTGAATTTTGCCAAATCTCTACAGTCCTAGTTGGTTCACTAATTAAATGAACGAACAGAAGCCCTTTTTAAATTAATAATGCAATCATTTTTCAACAATGGTTCACAGAATATTCAATAATATCTTTCCATTCTGTCTTCATGTTAAGGATCTTGGTTTAAGTGTAGATAGTTGGAGGTAACTCGAAAAAATATTCCAACTTAAAACAAAATGTTCCCATAACTACCGGAACCACTGGAAAAGAATAAAACAATTCAGGTATTCTATAAAATACCTACCCTTTCTTTCCCTACAATATCCGGTTGGCTTAGGAAATAAACAGAATATTGCATTCACATGTTATAACATTTCACATCAATAAAGTTACCCTTAAATGACCTAGACATTATCCGGAACTACATCACTCTTATAAATAATGAAAACACAATTCGAAGAGAAATCCGACGTCAAATTTAAAAAGCGTTTCTGTTTTTTTTTATTCAAGCGTGCTGCGTGTACATACTACATCCGATCACCATTATATTTACAGTCTGGATTGGACTTTTGTTTTAAGATGAAATTTTGAGAAGAGAAACTCAGAAAGTGTATAATTTGTATATTGATCTATTGGTCGAAGTTGGAAATAACTTAGTCGGAAAATTAATTCTAGATAAACATTCTTCTCAACAACTTCCAGTGTTGTGTTCCCAACAACCTCCGACATAAGTGTGATATGAATGTGAGACTTGATATTTGTCTCGTCCATTGTTAATTTTGAAACTATCCGTTGGGAGACTACTATAAATACTGTAAATATATACTATAAATGTCATTAAACATGGCGCTAAAGTCCTCCAGCGATTCTGCCATAAGCTACTATATCGTCAGCAAATCGAATGTTAGTGATATGTTCGTACTGTCATTGATGACATATATTTCTATCCAGTATCGTAGATTGAAAACGCAGAAAGGCTTCCTCAACTTTTAATGAACACGCAAAACAAAGCGGTAGGTAGAACTATTAGGTGTTTTGTAAAGTTTGCCGAAGGGTACGTATGTGATCTAGGATACTAAAGCTTTTTCAGAAATTGGCTTGCTAGGAAGGCTGAGTCGGTAATTTTTTTTATAGAATAAGGGTGCCAAACGAGCACACTGTCCACCTGATGGTAAGCGGATGCTATGGTGCATAGACATCTACATTTTTCCTCGATTAAGAATCAAAATGCAGATGCGTTGTCACTCCTGAGGACTAAGATGGAATGCCTCATTTCCAGTAAAAAAGGTTCTCTACACTCATCATACGAAACACAGCAACATCAAGCTGCTATTTCACGCTGGTATTCTGTGAGAGCGTGGTCGTACCCCTGTCGAGCCGACCCATTCGTGCTACTACCATAATATAGCTGCAGCGTGGCTCTACCACGTTTAAAAATTCTGCATGCAAAACAATTTGGAATTACTTTAAAAAAATTATGTATAGAACCGAAACCGAATACCGAAATCCGTAGTTTTCTCGAAACTACGGATTTCGGTTTGTAATTCTTCTAAAGGGAATGTCATTGATCTTGTAAAATGAGACCAACACTGCTGCAAGAGGCATAGCTCTGGCATAGTGCTACGCTAAATCTCTCAGTAAACACGCAACCGAAAGCCTCTAGAACATTAAGCAAGTTATGTAAGATTACAGGTTTTCGTTGAGAGAAGTCAGAGAGTAAGATCGGGCTGTACTATCGTGTTTAGAAGAGCAATAGACGAGATTTCTCATAGAGTAACACGGGCCACTAGCAGATTGGAGATTTGATCGTATTCTGTATGGCGTTTATACGCATTGACATGCGCGATTTCGGTCGATGTTTGTGCTTACGCACTACCACCGGTTCACCAGTAATTTTGCTGTGGACTACGATCCAATTCAGAACTTAACGTCCCTCTTCGGGGGGAGCGTATTAGTTGGTAAGCGCTCACCGCACACGGCGTGTGTGGAGCCGTGTGCCTCCCCCACATTTTTTTTTAAATGTGGGAGAGCGAAGCCCTTATATCAGGTATTTTATATAAATATTGTGAGCCTTTTCCAAGCGGGAAGGGATAAATTATAAGAAATATAAGAAAACGTACGAGAGTTACGTAAATTTTATATTTTTTATAGACGACCATAACTCTACATATACAACATATAGAGAGGGAGGCGGCACATATATTTGCGTATGTCAATATATGTTGCCGCGTTACAGCGGCAACATATATTGACATACGCACACACACAGATAAGTTTTGATAAACACATTGATAAAATTTTATGTGACAAAGCAAAGCAGCAGCTATATTATGGCTGCAGCACGATCTGGGTCGGCTCAACTGAAGAAGTGCCGTGCCCTCACTGAATACCAGCATGAAAATGCCGCTGTATTTTGTATGGTGAGTATAGAGAACCGAAGACCCTTTTTACTAGTAGCGAGGCATGTCGACTTAGTCCTCAAGAGTGACAACGCATATTTTTTAATTCTTAATCGGAGATAGATGTAGATGTACATAGGCCACAGTATCCACTTACCATCAGGTAAACTGTTTGCAATTTGTCATTCCTATTCCATAAAAATACATAATACATTGACATACGAATCTAATACTTAATACGCTTTGTTTGTAAATAGCTACAAACACGTAGTTGGTGTAAAATTTGATTCTGCTTACAGTTTCCGTAAAAATATTGTAGACAATATGGCTAGAACTTAATTTCGTGCAAACAGCTTGCGTATTCTATTACCATACGGATAAACTACTTTCTTTTAAATTTTTTAACTTTATTTAACCAAATTAAAACCTACTTAAGTCATTTTTATAGTGCATGCTGTGTAGTAGAAGCTGTAAGTAGTCACTATTCTCATCTTAAGAAACTATTCTGTTATTTAAGATGTCGTTGTGTAAGTTGACTGTTAGTAAGCCATAAAATAAAATAAAATAAACCCCTCCTTGCCTGCACTAGTCGAATTGCTTTAGCATTTCCCATTGAACACACTGTAATTAAAAGGCGAAATGTATTTCACAAAACACGTCGTATAAAGTTATTTCTTTATCTCCTATTTTGTTATATTCCTAATTAAATCTATTGGTATTCCTATATTACCACTCACTTAATTACCGGACTAACCATCAACAATAATTCTTTTATAATTTAAATGGTTTTTCAAAGGCCGGCAACGCATCTGCAATTCCTCTGGTTCCCCTGGTGTTGCAGTTGTTCATGGGCGGCGGTAGTCACTTACCATCAGGTGAGCCGCATGCTCGTTTGCCCCCTCTCCTATAAAAAAAAATGGTACTATTGACGCCGTGGTCCAAAAGCACGTAGATCAAATTTATAAGCTGTATTAAAAAGTTAGGTTGTATATATGTAACTGGTTTTTCTCAAACACCTCATACGATTGGGATGAAATTTTGTATTTAGTAATGTTTTACTTTTCTATTTTATCTAGTTAAATGTCGTTCCTAAGATTTTTTTAACGTCGAGCAACATATTTGTGAAATCAGTCGTCGTTATATTGAGCCTCCCTGTAGTCTAGCGAACAATTCCAACTTTTAATAAATACTTGCATAGGCAAGGCAAAGCATAAGCAAATAATACACAGTAAAGATTATGCTTCTTCCAATATAAACGCTCTTACAGACGAGCGACACTGACCCAACTAGCCAGCTTCAAAACTTCGTATCAGATTCAGATGTCGGTTCTAAATTTAGTATTGGAGCTAGTAACTAAAGAGGATTTTGAAGCAGAAGCACTGTTAATTGGTTTTACTTCTTCAGCGTAAAAGAAAAAGAACAAACCGTGTATATTTTTTTAAAATTATTATTTAAAAAAATAATAATATTGGTTGATGAGATATTGTTATATAGAAAGCAGAATGTTCTCTATATCCACGTTTACGATAAAACGTTAAATGATAAAGTTTAAAATAATTTTTAATGCCCATTGTTTTGTTTGTTGACACTTAAAAATACGTAACACCAATATCAATATTGCTTCTATATTTACTATTTGCAGTTAAATGGCAAACTTTAAACGTCACCATTGGTTGGTGGTAGCCGTCGATGCTGTAAACAGCTGCAGTCAACGCATCGGCGGTTGCCGTCGCTGTTGATTGTCTGCAGCTGTTATCGGTGCATACCCATTTGTTTATACCAGATGCGAGGAATGTGGGACTAAAAACACGAATTCACCTTCCAATGCTAGTGAAAAGGATATCTTATAACTTATAAAGCTTTTATAGCTATACATACAGCTCATGGATGTATGAAGATAGTATTTGCAAATGAAAATCAAGAGTAACTTATTGGCGTTCACGCCGAGTTTATCATTAATTTTATTTAAAAAAAAAAACATTAAAAATAAAAGTCTGTGTTTTTGCATATAAAAGGTATGTGCTGTTTTCTCCATATCGCCTTTCACATGTAATAAATCGTGTAATATCCGCTTAGTCATTCAAATTCCATTATCTCGAGATTCAAAACGGAGGCATCTTGTCTGTAAATTATATTTGCTCAAGGATGTTTATATTACGCGAAAAGAATAAAAAGAAAAATATTCAAATAAAAGTCTGTGTTTTGTAGTATTTTTAGGAATAATTGCTATAAATAATTATACATACGATTGTATACAACTATCGAGCAATAACTAAAATATATGTATCTAATTTACTCGTTATATCATGGGACCATATTCCACATAATAGATGTAAGGAGTTATAAACTTATTTAAATTTAATATTAAAATAGAGTTTCAGTAGCTTGTCTACCTGTCGGTTTTACAGATAAAGATTGCTGTATAAAAAAACTAAACACCAACCTGCTTAGGTTTAAAACGGATGATAGATGCTCATCATCTTGTTCATGTTCATCTCAAAAAAACAGTTAAGCCGTTGAAAGACACTATTGAGGTCATGTACATAATTTCACCATGACTCTGATTATGATGTCAGCAAATTGCAGAAGTGTGATGTACTCGCCGTTTATATAGTCACAGATAAAAATCTTCTAATCTAATCTTCAGAGTTCGAAAGCGATTAGAGTCCACGATTCATTAAGTTTCTTTCAGTAAGCTCGTGTGGTACCCAAATATCGAGCTTTTTTGTATAGCCAGACTTCTTCAAATGGGTCAAAACTGTTTTCTACCGACTTCAAAAAGGAAGAGGCACTCAATTCCACTGCATATTTTTTTATGTGTTACCTCATAACTTTTTTCTGGGTGAACCAATTTCGAGGATTCTTTTTTTATTTGAAAGCTGGTGATTCTTTTGTGGTCCCATATAAATTTGATCAAAGTCTGACCAATATTTTTTGAGTTATTCTTAATAGTTCATATTAAAGTCGGCTGTAAAAAAAAAAATTATTTGGTCAATCTTTAATTCCTCGGCTATGACGTAACTACTAATATGCCGATCTTGCTCCACTTTTTCAAAAATGGCATCGACTTTATCCGTATGAGGGCAACCAGAGCGAGCTGCATCTTTGACATCAAAATTCCAAAACGCTTGGTCCATGAACGACATAATTTTTTTTCGCGGCTTGTGTTGCATTTTTCCCTTTTTTGTCATAAAACTTCAGAATGTATCGAATTTCTTCGTTAGATTCACTCATTTTGGCGGACAGAAAAGCAATTGAAAAATGTCGGGAAAGTGTTTTTTAATTTTCACTTTTCTTTTTCTTAATATCCTATATACATATTGATATTATGTTGATAATATCCTATATACATATTAGTATTATGGGGGATCAGTCGTTCGCGTCCGTAGGCTTTGACCACCTAATCCTAGGCCCACCCTACACGTGTCCCCTGGGTGGTGCTAAACAAGCGACAAAGCCGAAAGAACAGACTTGGCTCCTCGCCGTGTGGTAGCGGCATAAGAAATACCACCAACTCCTTTCGCACCATGAGGCACAAAAAAAAAGAAATGGCCCCGAGTTTCTGGCGCCCCTTTAATGGGGCAGGGGTGCGAAGAATCTCCGGGAGGAAAACCGGCGACGAAGTTCGCCACACGTCACGTTCTGTCTCCCGGAGGGGCGAAAAGTGGATTGAGGAAGCCCATCTGGCTACACTGAATGTATGAGGAGCAATGAATGATAAGATGGATGAAGTATGCGATATGATGTATGATAGAGGAATAGATGTGTTATGTGTAAATGAGACGAAACAGGAGGGAAAGTACACACATGGCATGTATACCGCGTACTGGTCTGGTGTAGACGAGACAGACTGGGCATGCCAGGGAGTCGGTATCATCCTTTCAGAAAGAATGGGTCATTGTGTGAAAGAGTATGAATGTGTAAGCCCGAAACTGCTATGGATACGAATGAAAGTGGGCTTAAAGAAGTTGTTAGTTCTAGGGATCTACGCCCCAGACATGTCTAAGCCCACTTATATCCGAGAGCAGTTTTGGGAGATGATAAGGATGGTGCTAATGATATGCAAGGGTAATGAAAATATTGTTATATTAGGAGATTTTAATGGAAGGTTTGGTGTAAAGAAATTGGTTATGAAAGGATATTGGGAACGTTTGGTGATGAAAGCATAAATGAGAATGGTGAATGCCTCCTCACCGTATGTGTGGAAAAGAATATTTTTGTGACGAACACTTTCTTTCGTCATAAGAAGATTCACATGTATACATGGGAAAGAGGTGGTGATAGAAGCATGATAGATTTCATAATTGTGGATGAAAGAATGAGGTGCGCAGTGGTAGATACAAGGGTTTACCGGGGATCAAACGTAGGGACGGATTATGGTCTTATGCCGAATTAATGGTCTATTCAGACGTTGGCGGCATCGGGCATCTGTGTCTACCACTGCGTTACAGCGTATAAGAACAGAGAGGTTACAAGATGAAGGTGTGAAAGATAAGTTCAAATGTATACTGAGAGAAAATACAAGTGGTATGGATGAATTGTGTATGAATGATTTAGACTTGGAGACTGTGTGGTATAATGTCAAGAAATATTTGGTGGATGCAGCTACCGAAGTATGTGGTGTAAGTAAGAGAACGAATGAAAGGAAAAATAACACTTTATGGTGGGATGATGAGGTACGGATGGAAGTTGAAGCAAAGAAGAGAGCATGGCTAGATTTACTAGCAACCAAGGCTAGTTATTCTAGCGGTATGAATGATGATATTGAAAGAAAAAAGGCAGTCTTTAGACATCTAAATCAGAGAGTAAAAGAAGTAGTTGAAAGGAAAAAGCAAGAAAGAACAGATAAAAATGATAGAAGAATATCGGATAACTTCCAGGCAAATATTAAAATGTTCTGAAAACTCATAAGAACTGCCAAGGACATTCAAACAGCCAAGAATGAATGATATACGAGACCAGAATGGCTGTATTCTGAATGACGAAGATTTGAGTTTAAGGAGATGGAAGGAATACTTTGAAAGCGTGTTTATGAGTGATGAGACGTTTAAATTAAATGAAATAGAAATTCCGAAAGAAGAGGAAAGAGATAAAGAGATAGGTATAGATGAAATAATGAAAGCAATGAAAAGTATGAAAGCAGGTAAGGCAGCCGGATATGATAGAGTATCAATCGAAATGCTAAGGGCTGGCGAGGGAGTGGTGGCAGACCTGCTGTACACCTTTTTTAATTTGTGTTGGGAACTTAAGCGGGTACGGGGAGACTGGTGCAAAGCCGTAATAGTCTCAATATATAAGGAAAGGGATCGCAGCAGGACTGTAAAACTACCGTGGTATCAGCCTTCTTGGCATTGTGGGAAAACTGTATGCTAAGGTGCTAATTGAAAGAGTTATGAAAGATACTGATGGAAAAATTTGGGATGTGCAAGCGGGATTTAGAAAGGAAATGGGATGTACGGATCAGGTCTTTTCCATGCGCATGATCGCGGAGAAGTTTTTGGCCAAAAACCAAAAGGTTTTTTTTGCGTTCGTGGACTTGCAAAAGGCTTATGACAGAGTGGACAGGGATGTGTTATGGCAAACACTGAACTCATTTGGGTTGTGCGCTGGGTTGATACAGGCATTGAAGTCTCTGTATAGGGACTCCAGTGCTTGTGTCAAGATCAAAGGGGCCTACTCGGACTGGTTTGGCGTCCATAAAGGTGTCAGACAAGGCTGTGTGGCTTCCCCGTGACTGTTCAACCTATTTATGGACAGTTGTTTGGAAAATTTGAAAGTTGAAGAATGCGGGTTAAGAATGGGTGAGTTAACCATCAAATGCCTTTTGTACGCCGATGATCAAGTCATACTTGCGTCGTCGGTGGCCGAGTTGCAAATGATGGTTACATTCATTAATAGGTCATTAAAAGAAAGGGGAATGAAAGTGAACGCAAGTAAGACGAAAGTTATGGTTTTTGAAAGAAAAGAAAGTAAAACGATATGCGAAATAAGAATAGAAGGGGAATTGGTCGAGCAAATAGATGAGTTTGTGTATTTGGGATGTGTATTTAGCAGGGATGGTAGATATGATAAGGATATAGAACGACGAGTGAACGCAGGAAATAGAGTGAATGGGGCTTTACACTCTATTGTGGAAAGTCAGAATGTGTCCAAAAAGGCACGTATGGCAATTCACAATGCTGTGTTAATCCCTACTTTAATGTATGGTAGTGAAATTTGTGTGTGCAGAAGAAGCACGAGAGTAGAATAAATGCTGTTGAAATACAGTCATTAAGAAATATGTTAGGGCTGAATCTAAATGACAGAGTGAGAAATTGTGTGATGAGAGAAGAGTATGGTTTGAAAGATGATGTTGTGACCAGGATTAAGAAAGGAATTCTTCGGTGGTTTGGTCATGTAGAAAAAATGAATGAGGAAAGAGTGAAAAAGCGATTTTATGTGGCAGAGGTGAACGGCAGAGTCTGGAAGGGACGCTCTAGGCGAAAATTTATCGACCAAATTGGCGATATATTGAAATTGGGCCAAATTAAGTGTACCCTTAACCGACGAGCGTGTATGCGTGGGTATGTTGATGTGGAGGAGGCGAGAGAGGTGTATCAGAATCATGCCAAATGGAAGTCCATAGTCTCTGCCTACCCCTCTGGGTAACAGGCGTGAGTGTTTATGTTTATATGTTTACATATTGATATTAAATCCAGCTATGTTCCGGTTCGTTCTATAATCACTCTGCAGATATCAACAATCAGCTCTGGTCCGGTCTATATCGACCCTTCCTTTGAACCCTCCAACACTAATCAGTTTTGGTCCGGCAATATGCCCTTCAAAATTCTTTTTAATAGAATCATTCTTTTTTCTATTTTCTCTTTTTTTTTCAAGTACCGTTTAAGCTAGTCCGGAATCACTATTCCCTGTAGCCATATCATTGGACCGGCAAAAATCCTGCAATGATAGTAACAACCATTTTTTTTTCAAGTACTGTAGCCAAGACATAACGAATATTGACCCCCACGGTGGATCCTATCCCACTTCTGATGTAGGAAAAGGGGTCGGCCATGCTGAATAAGAAGTCAGGGATTACAAGATAATATTTAGTTTTATTAATTATCAATTGCACCAGGGCACTTTTATAATTTATGATAATAATTAATTTCAAGTTAATTATTCGTGAGCGTCTAGGATAAGCTAGCTTGGTACAACCAGTGTACCGAGTCACGCCAGAGCTAAGACTGCCCACTCCGTTGCTGCGCGGTCATTTTATATCATTTGCAAAACAAGTCGAGTAGAGGGGAAATCGAGTGGCGCACCGGGTGGCGTGATCGGTGCACGTGTTGTTTACAATTTTTGCTGTACCGGCGTTTGAAGACGCCACCGTCAGGCCGTCACGGCTATGCTGACATGCGAACATCCTCGTACGTAGCGACAGAATCACTATGGTTCTGAAACAAAAAGCATCGCTCGATTATCCTGATAAATATCATAATTTTTTACATATTGAGCTATATGTTCTGGTCCGGTCTATAATGACCCTTCAGGCAATTAGTATTGGACCGATTCCTTTGAACCCTGCAACACTAATCAGTTTTGGTCCGGCAATATGTCCTTTAAAACTTTTTTTTATATAATCATTCTATTTTCTCTTTTTTTTTATATACTGTTTATGCTAGTCCGGAATCACTATTCCCTGTAGCCATATCATTAGACCGGCAAAAGCCCTGCAATGATAATTAATTTCCAAGACATTATGGAGTGTGGGTGGATACTATTCCACTTCTGATGTAGGAGAAGGGCTCGGCCATGCTGAATAAGAAGTCAGGGTTACAAGATAATATTTAGTTTTATTAATTATAAATTGCACCAGGGCACTTTTATAATTACTGTTTTTTTAATTATTCCCACACTGGCGCGCCGGGTAGCGTGATCGGTGCACGTGTTGTTTACAATTTTTGCTGTACCGGCGTATAACGACGCCGCCGTCGTGCCGTCATATACGAGTACGTATAGTAAACATAGACAAATTTGTTTGGACTTCCATACGAACTTCCATCACGTATTTCATCTCCATGTTGGTTAAAATTTCAAAAACACTAGAACAAATATTTATTTACTTCTTCTCAAGTGCCTAAATACAAAGTTTCATGGTTGTATCTTCGATAGTGACGAACTCCCATACAAACTTTTATCCCCTATTTTAACCCCTTTAAGCCTTTTTTCGTGATAAATGTAGGCTATATCTTTTCCCAAGGTCTAGTCTATCTGTGTACCAAATCTCATCAAAATCGGTTCAGTGGTTTACCACTTGTTAGTTTTGTTTGTTTTCTGTTTGTTTGTTTTCCTTCTTTATTGTCGCCTTTAGGCGTGAAAGCGTAACAGACAAACAGACAGAGTTACTTTTGCATTTATAATATTAAAATAAGTAGGGATTATGTTTTGAGTTTTTGCAAAATATTTGCAAATCGTGAACATTACAAAATTTTGGTAAAATAACCACCTTCCCAATTATACATGACATTCCTTCACCAATAAGGCAGAGCATAAACACTCTGACGATAAATATCCTCACTTTTCTACCACTATACCTTCAGGTTCTTTTAAATATTTGGATCGAATAATATTATGGCTTATTGCTAAAATTTAAAAAATTACGAAATCTGGCCCCTGGTGGCGGTGCGGTCTGGTTATTAATAACTTTTCTATGTACATCGTAAAAAGTCTAAAGTAAATTAGTTGTAAAACTCATCGCGCCAGCTACCGGAAAGCGTAGAACAACGTCTGGGAGGCAGCTAATCTATACAAATTAATAAAATTGAAGTGTCTGTTTGTAATATCAAAATAACAGCTTTTTACTAAATGCATATGAAAGTATATACGGCACTTATAATCTATATATACAAATTAATAAAATTGAAATGTCTGTTTGTAATATCAAAATAACAGCTTTTTACTAAATGCATATGAAAGTATATACGGCACTTATAATCTATATATACAAATAAATAAAATTGAAGTGTCTGTTTTTAATATCAAAATAAGAGCTTTTTACTAAATGCATATGAAAATATTTACGGCACTTATAACAAAAAAGCAATTTAAAAAAAAATTGTGTCTGTATGTTTGTTTGTTCCGGCTAATCTCCAAAATGGCTAAACCGATTTTGACGGGACTTTCACTGGAAGATAGCTGATGTTATAAGGAGTAACTCTTATTTTAGATATAGTATTAAGGTTCCACGCAAACAAATTAAAACCCATGAAATCTAACCGTAAACAAAGACCCCGCGGACGAAGTCGCGGGAAACAGCTAGTAAATAATAAAATTGAATAAAATATAAATGAAATTGCAGTGTCGGATTGGATTGTCTGTCTGTCTGTCTTGGCTAATCTTCAGAATGACTGAACCGTTTCTATTGAAATATCTTTGCTATATTTTATCCGAAAAACTTAATTTTTTTTTTGAGAAATCGAAAAATTTATAAAATAAATGGTCTTTGATGATTATCTTAAATCTTAATACACTTTAATAGATCCTGCTCAAGCGCAGTCGGGGTGGGTTGCTAGTAATTAATAATGATCTAGTGCCTTATTCTAGAGACGTAAAATCCAAATAAATTATATATAATTATATATATATATATATATATATATATATATATATATATATATATATATATATAACATAAACACTACGCCTGTCACCCCTCTGGGTGTAGGCAGAGACTACGGACTTCCATTTGGCACGATCCTGACACACTTCTCTCGCCTCCTTTACATCCATATATCTACGCATACACGCTCATCGGTTAAGGGTACTCCTAATCTGGCCCATTTTCAATATATCGCCAATTTGGTCGATAAACCTTCGTATAGGGCGTCCCTTCCCGACTCTTCCGTTCACTTCTGTAATATAAATTTGCTTTGTCACTCTTTCCTCGTTAATTCTTTCTACATGACCAAACCACCGAAGCATTCCTTTCTTAATCATGGTCACAACGTCATCTTGCAAACCACACTTTTCTCTTATCACACTATTTCTCACCCTGTCATTCAGATTCAGCCCTATCATACTCCTTAATGACCGCATTCCTACAGCATTTATTCTACTCTCATGCTTCTTCTGCCAGACCCAACTTTCACTACCATACATTAAAGTAGAGACTAACACAGCATTATGAATTGCCATACGTGCCTTTTTTGACACATTCTGACTTTTCATAATAGCATGTAGAGCCCCATTCACTCTATTTCCTGCGTTCACTCGTCGTTCTATATCCTTATCATATCTACCATCCCAGCTAAATAAACATCCCAAATATACAAACTCATCCACTTGCTCAATCATCTCCCCTTCTATTCTTATTTCACATAACGTTTTACTTACTTCTCTTTCAAAAACCATCACTTTCGTCTTACTTGCGTTCACTTTCATACCCCTTTCTTTTAATGACCAGTTCATTAAAGTAACCATCATTTGCGACTCGGCCGCCGACGATGCAAATATGACTTGATCATCGGCGTACAAATGGCATTTGATGGTTAACTCACCCATTCTCAACCCACATTCTTCAACTTTCAAAGTATATATATATATATATATATATATTATACTGGAAGCTAGTCGGTCGCTCTAATTTTACAAAATAAGAGACACTCTCTCTTCTTAACGTACCTGTACCGGTACGGACAGTGTCTGAAACACGCGAAATCACAATTCACAACACAACCATATTCGAAACAGTTCGTGTTGTTGCAAAAATATTAGGTCCACTTAGGATACGTAGTAGGTACTGTGACCATAGGTTGGAGAGATGTTCTCAGTACCTATTATGGTGGAAATTACCAAACTCTATTCAATCGTCCTCAATCTCATTCAATGAATGAATCAATCAATCAATCAATCAAAAATCTCTATCAAATTCTACTACTTGTAACAGTTCAGAGCTCCAGACCAGAGCTCTTAAATGTTATTTTAATCAAAACCGTCCAGAAGGGACATCATAAATTATGAGACCGGATTTTGTAAATAGTTTGAACAACAACGTGCAAATTGGTCTTTCCAAAAAGTTAGTTTATTTTAATTGCTGTTTTAACGATGTTTCGACGAATAATTGATATAACAAACGTTTATACGGATTTAAAGTGCTTTACAGTTAAATACAGATTCTTAATTCGAATAAATAATTACTTATATCAAATTTTTTTATACAATTGATATAATTATTTAATTTAAGGTCTGGTATTATGAAATGAATACCAGACCTTGAATTAAGTAATAATAGTAACATTATTATAATTTCTTTCTGACAGTCTGTTTTAATATTCACCATAAACTCTAGTTTTATTATATAAGTGGTAATATTATATTAGAATTTTATTATTATTTCTATTCTCAAAGAATTATTGAACTTACATTTAACAATTACATATTAAGTAAATTTTTCAAACGATCAATCTTCAAAGTAGCCTGCAATAGTAATGAAGAAATACTCCTTTTTGCATACACACTTTCGATTATAACTGTCAACATTTTTTTATTATTATTATTTTCCCAACACACGTGAGATCAATAACTTTATTTTAAGTAAGTTTACCGTTATAGTCTACCAAAAACCCACTGCTGAACATAGGCCTCCCGGTAAGTTCCCCCATAGGGGCCATAGTTGCCACGCTTGGCTGGCGGGTTACCAGCCATAGTTTTTTTTTTTAATTTTTAGTTCTTATTACGAAAAAACTGCTACCTATCTACTGGTTTGTTTCCCTCTGTCGTCTTTTACGACACCCACGGGACAATATGGGGTAGTGCATATTCTTACACCGCCACTACACAGTCTATTTGTATTTTAAAATGCGCTTTGAGAATTAAATTAATATTATTATGGCTTTATCAGCGCATGGATATTTATTATAGAAGTATCGGTGTTAAACCGTAAATTTTCTTTAGAGATGTAATAATGTATCAATCGTTGGTAATCCTAATAAATAAAAAAATAAAAACGAGCACACAGTTCATCTGATGATAAGTGCATACTGCGGCACTTAAATATACTATACACGGTTGGAATAAAAATGCAGATGCCTTGTCACCACTGACGACTAATGTAAATGTCTCGTTACCAGCAAAAGAATATCCAGTTCTCGTCACTAACTATTTAATTCAACAGCAGTATGCTGCTAGTTTACGCTGGTATTCTGTTTTAACTTGGTTCTTCACCGGTCATCCGACCAATTCGTCCGCAGCCATAATACGATATATGGCTCTATCACGTAAAGCCGATTATTTTAATTATTCAAGAGTTGCCTCGACGCGGAATGATTTGTGGTCTCCCGCATAAATGAGATCCCTCTGCATTGACGCTTCCCTTAACGTGACATAAATAAAACAAAATATTGCCACACAGAATGATTTTCACTAACAGTAAATTAAAGTACTACACCATCCTTTTCTTTCATTCTTTAATTACATTAGTTTTTTTAGACCGTTTAGTCGTATCAGATTGTTTTTTTTTACCTTAGAGATGTTTAGAAGGTATAAAAACTTTTGAAATCTAAGACTATCTTTTCTCCCTTTTACATATTTTAATTCATATTCTTTTTGTTTTGGCATTAAATAAATATTTTAAATAATTGAATTGAATTGAATTAACGAGTAATAATATTAAAACAAGAAAATTTAATTTATTTTATGGGTCACTTGTTTAAAGTCACTTTCATTAGGGCCAGTTTTCGAATTAATTCATCATATTTTCATTCCCCTCCATGAAACAAATCATCTGTTTCCACTATATTGTTAGATAACTTTAATAAGCAAGAGAGTAGGTACTTAATTTTCATTACGTGGTCTCGTATGTCACGTCTAATTACTTAATTATTTCTGTAGTGGTAATGTTAATCATATTGTAAACATCGCTACCAATCTTTCGACATTTTAAATATTACAGAGACTTTGACTTTGAACGTGTAAGCGTGTGTAGATGGCAGCCGACAAAGGAAAATATACGCCTTCTGATATTTTTTGATGTATGCGTTAATATAATGCTACGAGTCCGTGATGTATGAACTGAACCCAAAATACAGTTCGGTACAAGAGTGCTTAAGTTTATATTCATACAAAAAATCTATCTAAGTCTAAGTCTACCTACTGTGGATATTATTTCCACCGGTATGCCCATGCTCGAAGGGTGGATAACATGGAGGGAATAAACATTTTCTCCTTTCCCCGGGGATAAAATTGTATCCTGCCCATTCTAGCCCTGCTGGTCTGCCGATAAATTTTGACAACTCGGTGTACCACAGATTATGATACTCGTAATGTGAACTAAAATTCAAAAGTTTGCAAAATTTTACGCAGTATGAATGAATGCAATATTACGCAATAATTATATAAAAACAAATGAAATTCGAAAAAAAAACCATTCCAAAAATTTATTTTTCATAATTGCGCCACTTACATGGTTCTCCCTGCTACTGCTGCTCTAAACGAGCTGAGATAAGAGGTTGCCAAATTATCTACGCACGTAATACCGTCGGGTCTCATGACATGTCTCTAAATATTCCATAAGGCTCTAAAACTGAGCAAACTTTATAGAGACAAGTTCTTTGGATAACATTGTTCAAAGAACCGTGACGAGACAATCTACCTCCCAAACTCGTTGACACCCCTACCACAAGGTCACACCCTCCTAGTCAGATTTTGAGGCAATCTATGGGGTAGGCCTATGTTCAGCAGAGGAATTTAATAGGCTGTAACGGTAAGTTCAAATAAATAATCTACTCATGGTATACGAGGATAATAAATAATATTCCCACGTCCAATGAACTAGGATAAAATTGTCCCTTTCAAATGTCATAAAACCATATTTTTTTATCTTTCATTTGGCTCCATGCTACGGACGGGGGATATATGTCTACTCGTTATGTCAAACGGGGATATACAGAAGTACCGGGAGAACCCCGTTGCCGTGCTTTGGTATAAGAACAAAACAATTTTATCTCTTGTCAGTGGATATAATCGGGGGATAATTTTTTTGTCCCCAGCCCATACTAGCCGTGCTGACAGTATACGAGTTTCTTTCCTGTAAAACTTTCCTTTATTTTTGGTACTTTTCTCGCTCAAAGGCTTAGCGATTCAGCGAGGAAAGGCAGCCAGCGTTCTTGTCACTATATGTAGGTGAGTAGTATTGTATGATAATTTCAGTTTGTAGTTTTTTTTTATTCGAGTAAAAAATGTTTTATATTTTAATGTTATGTACTTAAATAGCAACATAAATTACTGTTGTGTTTCGTATGGTGAGTGTAGAGAACGGGCCACACCATCCACTTACCATCAGGTGGACTATGTGCTCGTTTTTAAAGTTTTTCGATTTATAAAAATGGGAAACAAAAGAAAAGAGAGTATGCCGCATTGAGGAACGTTGGTTGACACATCACTCCACTATGACCAGAGGCGGATTAAATTTTGACAGCGCCCTAGGCTAGCATCACATCGGTGTTCCTATGGCAGCTTTATATTATAAAGTATAACTACGTGTTTTGCAAATAAACTATGTTATGGTTAAGTTTAATGGATAAAACATGAAAGCGGTGTTAAATAAAGATATACACCAGGAGGTTACCAGCATCGATAATCTCTCTGCCTCGGGCCGGAGTTTGTGTGTGCGTTAGAGAGGATATCCGTTCTCGACGCCTCGTTAGTCTGAAAGACCTGTCCATCCTATGGCTACGCATGACGGCGACGACCACAGCCGCGTCTATGAATGCCTTTATAGGTCCTACAGCGGAAATGCCCGGACAAACCGACTCATCGACCACGTCCAAATGGCTACAGATTCCGTGCTACAACTGATCTCATCCGCAGAGATAGTGCTTTTTGGCAATTTCAAAGCCCACCACGCCGAATGGCTCGGCTCTTGTACTACAGATCATGCGGGGAGATCTGTTTATGACTTTGCCTTGGCATATGGTTTGACACAACTGGTCACTTCGCCCCGCGGATTCCAGATGTGTTTAATCATGCACCTTCGCTGTTGGACCTTCTACTGACCTCTCATCCGGACAGATATCAGTCAGGTCTCCGTCTATGCCCCTCTTGGCTCTTCGGATTACTGCCTGATCTGTAGGCTGTCGCCATGTGTCAATCATGTCTCGCTGGATGATCTCAACATCGTTGCTGAGTCTGTCGCCGATGTCATGAAAGGGGATGGAAATTTTCAACTCGTCATCTGAGGTGCCTATCGGCGGCAGATTTGTTTGGTCGCAGCAAAAGCAGGAGTGTTACAAAGCCTGGGCCGACGCATCGGCGACCCGGGATGCAAACACTAGCGCACTCAAAAAGAAGTACACTCTGCCTCCAGGTCCTTCTAAAGAGACCGCTAGGCAAAGTTAAGAATTATCGCTAGGGCAAAGTCGGAGCACATTGAGAAATTCGGTGATAAACTAAAACTTCGGGAACTCATGCATTCTGTTCTATAAGCCATCATTACCATTTATGCGCAGGGAGAATGACTCGCTGGCCCACACCGCAAAGGAGAAAGCCGATCTTTTAGGTCTTTTTTTGCGACCATCCTGCAGTGTAAATGCTCAAAGCAGGATGTTCGGTTCACACAGTGCTCAGTGCGTAAAGCATTACTGTCAATGGACGTCCATAATTGGATTGGGTCTGATGGAATCCCCCCCAATTGTGCTGAAGACGTGTGCTCCAGAGTTAGCACCAGTTCTTACGCGTTTTTCTGGTTCTCTTACTCTTTAGGCGTCATTCCAAGCTCATTGAAGACATACTTAATGCACCCGATCACTGAAAGATCTGACCGCTCGAACCCGCCCAATTACAGGCCTATTGCCAACACCTCCTTATTCTACAAAATTTTGGAATCCATTATTAACTGCCAGATCATGAGATACCTTGAAGAACATCAGCTGATTAGTGACCGTCAAAACGTTTTCCATCGAAGTTGCTCAGCTGGTGATCTTCTTGTCTACTTGATAGGAGGGTTAGAAAGATGAAGGCAGTCGAGACCAAGTGGAAGACCCTGGAGGTTTTTGACACAAAGCGCTTCTTTCAAAGCTTCCCTCTTATGGACTTCCCGAGAAATTATACAATTGGGTCACCAGTTTTCTTACAGATCGGCGTATCAATGTCGTAGTCGACGGTGCATGCTCCGACTCCAAGCCTGTGAATGCTGGTTTTCCACAAAACTAACGCCTACCCTGTTCCTTCTGCATATCTGTGATATGTTGCACACTAGTAACATTCATTATTATGCAGGCGACAGCACTGGCGATGCCTTATACACCGGCCGTGCTAATATTTCTTAGCAGCATCGGAATCCTTGCCGTCGACATTTCGATAATCATACAGTATCGTACTCAACGGAGAGCGGCAAGAATCGTCGACGACACGTTCTTTCCGATCGGCTTGATCCACTGGCCTTGCGAAGAGACGTTGCATCTCTATGCGTCTTCTACCGCTTGTACCACGGAGAGCGCTCAGGTTGATTGTTGGGATTAAATCCAGCTGCTGTATTCCACCATTTTAGACAAAACAGTACTCGAAATTCCATTCTCATCATCTCACACTTACTTATATATTCGGCCGGTACGCACGGCCTTTTGGATTATGTTCTACGGGCTTAAGGCACTAAAATATTGAATGCCCTTCATTAAAAAAAAAATCTATAAATAAAATATTATATAATAGTGGAAAAAGAACCTTCTCAGAAATGAGAGGAGGCCTGTGCCCAGCAGTGGGACGTATATAGGCTGTAATTTTACTTTTTTAGTGGAAAAAGAGGTGACATGTTATGTTTATTAGTTTTGATAAATGAGTAACTTATGGCCTGCACCTCTAGAAAACAGAACGAGGGTGGGGCCAAGTCGTGTCGTTATTTTTGCAATTAGTTGCAATGAGTTTTGTACGGACCTGATGAGATTTTTTTATTTGTATTTTTAACTCCGCAGTAGTTTTCTTTAAAAAAATTCTCGGCAGTTATCTCGATTTTTTTTGCATGTATAGCTCTTTTCAAAATGTCTCACAAAAGCGCAATTGGGTTGCTATTTTATTAAAAATAAAGATACCAATACCAATTTAATCACTGATATCAAGCTGCGGCAGAAACTGGTTCATACGGAAAGGGATTCCAATACGCCGATTACGTTAGCCATCCTATTGTGTAAAATTATAAAACTTGCGGGTTTTCTTTGGAACTTTAAAAAACCGACCATTCCTTTCCTGCAGAATGTATTTTCGTTTTCACATAGTCTTGCTCGGCAAAGACAAAATTCGTGAAATTCTGTATGGAATAACTCATTTTTAGTATTCCGTGCCAAATACCGTAAGTCGGAACTCATTTATGTAACCACCCCTATGTTTTTTTTTCAGTTTGTTATGATTGTAATGAAGTCAATTTTAAATTAAAGTTCTTCGGAGTCAAGCAATTCAGCAATATCATTCTAATATTGTGCTTGTGATGACCGCATAAAAAGAACTAAATATAGATTTAAAAGTCGGGGCTTTAATTTTTCGATACACTGTGTTATAACTAGTGGTCGGATAGTCGGGCGCTTATTTACCGAAAGTTTACATTTTTTAGTATTAAAGATTAATATGGACATGAACTTCTAAATCAAATTTATTTGATTGAATTCCGCGAACGCGGGATTGACTTATATTTCGTAAATATACTAAACTAAAATTAATTACAAGACTAAGAATATTAATCGAACTCATGGATGTCCTGCAAGAGAGTTAGCGATATAGCAATAACATTACCATACACATACAACAACATAACTAGACGAACCAGCAGAGATGAGTCATTGTGAGCGGGGATGAAGTAGGGAGCGGGCTGGGGTGATGAAAAGGGAGCGGGGCGTTCGAATCATGAAAACAAAATCAATAGTGGGGGCCAACGGAACTTTTTTGGTTTCGATATCCACCACTGAGGGACAAAGTAACTCATTTATTCCCAGTGTCCACCAGTAGGGTCTAACGGGAAGAATGGCGGATATAGCAACTTTTTTTCCCAATGTCCGCCAGTGGGGACAGCGAGAATAGACGAACAAGTTCTCATATGAATTTTCTTTGTAATTTTTTGTAATCTTTAAGTATGAAAGAATTCAATGAAATATCAAATTTACAATTGGCCCTATGAAATATTTATACGTAGGTATCATTTTTATTAATCTCAGGACCTTCAAGCAATCCCGCATGCGGGATTCAAAAAGGCATGTCCATAATAATCTTTATTTAATGTTAAAAAATGTAAACTTTAGGTAAATAAGCGTCGGATTATCCGACCATGAGTTATAACGTACTCTATTATAGTATTATTATAAACTATTTTTTAAATATAGATTGTTTCGTAGAGTTGTAGCATTTGCTCGCTTTTAAAACAATTTATCCAATATCAGCTATACACAGATAAAAATTAAACATGATAAAAATTCACGTAATTACGTAGTAAATCCGAGTTTACTCCACTTTTACTAGTACACAAAGTAATAATTTTAGATTGTGTTATTATTTTCTAATATCGTGAAGTTTTGTTCATTCATTTATTTATTACAGCCTGTCAAAGTTTACTGCTGAACATAGACCTCCCCTCAGATTACCTCAACAGGGGGATATTTTCCATAGTTGCCAAGCTTGGTAAGCGGGTTGCCAACCGCAGTTTTTTATTTTCTAGTTGCTAAAAGGATGACGCTTCTGCCGGTGCAGTCGGTGTAAGAATATTCACGGCCCCATAATATCCCGTGGGTATCGTAAGAGGCAACAAAGGGAAACAAATCAGGAGATGGGCAGCTGCGTCTTCCTTATAACGATTAAAATTATAAAACTGCGGTTGCCAACCCGCTTGCCAACTATGGAAAATATACCCCCTATGAGGCCATCTATAGGGGAAGCCTATCGTCACCAGTGGACTTTAATAGGCTGTAACGGTACGTCATGATTATTTCTAAAATCAAAATGACGCCACATTAATAAATCCTACCCAGGCAAAGCCGGGGCGGGTCGCTAGTATATTAATAAATTGCACATAGACAACACCCATGCAAATTAATGTCAAGGCGCTACTGAGTCGAGAATATTTTATTTGCTTTTTCCTTAATTTGTGTTCTGGATAATTTATAATGATATGTAGTTCTGATCTTAAACGCAAATTTTTATGATGAGGGCCAGGACGATTTATTATTTATTTTATTCTTAAATGTAAACACATTAAATAAAGATTGGGCGGACTTACTGCCATGTGGCATTGTCTGGAAATATGTGAGACAACAAAAATGTGCAAAGTGGTGGTACAAAATGATAATTAAAATTAATGCATTTAGGTTTTACTATTAGTATTTCAATGAAATACTAATAGTAAAACCGTGTGATTTATCACACGGTTATAATGGTTTGAGCATTGAACACTTGAAATATGCTGGTGTTCACTTTGAGTACTTGCTATATTTTATAGTTTATGTGTAAGTCATAGTTACTTACCGGCTGAGCTTATTAAAACCGTTGTAGTGCCTATTATTAAAAATAAGACGGGGAATGCCTCTGATATTACAAATTAAAGGCCAATATCCTTGGCTACTATTACGTCGAAAGTACTGAACAGTCTGCTTGATATCATATTAGCGGAGCATGTACAACTAAATGATAACCAATTTGGATTTAGGCCCGGTTTGTTGACCGAACACGCTATTTTGTCCCTTAAACAAACTGTCCAATACTACACTGCCAGAAAAACGTCTGTATTCGCATGTTTTTTAGGCTTTTGACCTTGTAAATTATGGTAAATTGTGGCAGAAGCTATATGATGAGACTAGTGTACCCTGGGAAATTATATCGTTATTCCAATACTGGTACGGGCACCTGAAAAATGTTGTGAAATGGGATAGCTCTTATTCCGAAGAATATGAGTTACAATGTGGCGTGAGACAGGGTGGATTAAGCTCTCCAAGACTGTTCAACCTCTATGTAAATCAGCTGATGGGTCGACTCAACAGTGCCAACGTTGGATGTTACGTTGATGGTATTTGTGTGAATAATAAATATCAGTTACGCTGATGATATGGTGCTATTGAGTTCATCTATTAGCGGCATGAGACGACTTTTGTCTATTTGTGAGGGCTACGCAGCGGCACACGGACTTAAGTACAACACAAGTAAAAGTGAGTGGATTCTATTTAAGTCAGGTTCAATTAACTGCACTGTACTTCCGGAAATAACATTGTATGGGAAACCTTTGAAGCGGGTTACGAGTTTTAAATACCTGGGTCACTGGGTTACAGTTGATTTGAAAGACGATATGGGCATGGAGAGGTGTAGATCGTTGGCGGTTCGTTGTAATATGTTGGCTCGCAGGTTTGCAGGTTGTAGTAGGCAGGTTAAAGTAACGCTTTTTAAAGCTTTCTGTCAATCGTTCTACTGTTGCAGCCTGTGGTAGCTTATGCCCAGCGAGCAGGCAGCGATCTACGTGTCTATACAACAATGCCTTGAGGGTACTGTTGGGGCTGCCATGGCGATGCAGCGCCTCAGGTATGTTGCTGAGAGCCGTATTGACGGCTTCCCGCGATAGTTAGAGGCGGTGTGCCTCACACATGACCCGTTTGCGGAACGGCACCAACAGTATCCTTGGGGTATTCGTTGATCGGTGGGACTTGCCACTTCTACAAGCGTGGGTGCGGGTCCACACATCAACATACAAGTGTATATGTTGTTGTGTGGATCTGTCTCACAACTGTTTGAATTTTTCTGTTCTTTTTATAGATTTTTTTTTTTTTTAATGTATTTTTAATAACCCTAGCTATAATTTTAATTTGTTAAAAACTCATATGGGCTCTGCCTGAAATAAATAAATAAATAAAAAAATAAAATAAATAACAATATGATGTATGAGATATATCTACATCATTAAAAATAGTAAATTATAATCAAGTACTAATTACCTAATTTGGGATAGTTAAAACTAACATATTTTTATTAACTTTATGTGCTTTGAACAAGTTACTATTGTTGCTTATACTAATAATAATAATTATTAATTGTATATACAGGGTTATTTTACAATAAACGGCGAAATTTGCAGAGAAGTTTTAGAACAAGTAATAAAGGCGAATGGTGGGAAAAATTAATTTTAAAAACCTCAAACATTTAAATAAAATGAAAAAAAAAATTGGGAACAAAGGTATATTTATGCGTGCTTAAAATATTTACGTCCGTCGAGATAGTCTCTCTATCTAGTGAGGTACAACCTACAATTCGCTTGCCTGTACGAGGCTGCCACTAGAGAATCTTTATTCTCCATCGGTTTTCGGTTCTTCGATCTATATGGCCGGCTCATGACCACTTCAGCTTACTGACCCGTTGGACTATGCTTCTACTGCGGATGTCCTCAGTAATCAATTTATCACGCTGAAAAACTCCAAGCATAGCTCTCTCTATAGCTTACTGAGTGACCTTGAGCATCCTCATATGACCAGCAGTGAAGGATCACGTCTCAGATCTATATTTCATCAATGGCAACACGCACTGGTTGTGCACTCTTGTTTTTAAGTTTGGAGGTATACGTGACGAAAAGGGGAATGGAATTGGACTTACCTTTTTTACATGGGGAAATGCCTACGTCTCTCGAGGGCCAAAGACGGGTTATGTCGGACTCGCACCGACTAAAATCCCATGGCGTTGCGCCTTCGACACATATTGGCAGGGCCACGAAACGTTTCCGCACAAATCCAGCCACCACCAGCGCCTCTTCGAGAGGATATTTCCTCCTCTTTTCCATCTCAGGCAAGACGCACCAGAATAATAAGAGCCTTACTCCCCGGCCTCCAAATCACCTGTGCAGCAGATCCTCCGAGTCAGTACGCAAAGGTAATGGGGCTGGAAAATCGAGGCACTCCAGGCACCAAGCTTTCTGGCCCCGGCAGTGAAATGGTCTGTAAACCACCAACCAAGTTTCATCCGCAGAGTAGAAGAACAGCGCCTTGCAATAATGACATTCCTCTCAACTTGCGGCCCGAGCTCCACCGCATCAACGGTGCAGCCCGCCAAGTCGCGCATGTTTTGGAAGAACAAGACCAACATACTTCTGCTATATGCCTCCCGAGAAATGCAGCCATGAAGGACGGAACCAAATAACTTCTAAAGGAATTTGATGCATGTCCATCCTTGCCTGGGGCCTTGCCGTTTTTAGGGCATTGGAGAGTCATTTTAATTTCGCTAGACTGACGTTGGGATATCATCGGAACAGCGTCAGATGAGAGTTCCTCTTATATTGTTACTCACACTTTCATGTGGCTTCAACGATTATTACTATTATACTTCGCTTTTAGCACTAATGTTATAATCTATACATATAATAAATCTGTAGAAAAGTCGTGTCTGTAATTCTAATATACTCTTAAAAAACAAGTCCAAGGGACTAAATAAAGGGTACTGAAGCCAAATGAGTGGTTTTTAGAATTTTTGTCCGTCTGTCTGTCTGTCTGTCTGTCTATATGTCTGTCTGTCTATCTGTCTGTCTGTCGACCTGTCTGTCTGTCGACCTGTCTGTCTGTCGACCTGTCTGTCTGTCTGTGTATTACCGATTGACGCAAAAACTACTGGACTGATTTCCATTAAATGTTATATGTAGGTAGTTATTAACTCAGGGCAACTTATACTCTATTTTATCCGATTATGGAACTTAAAAAGAAGGTGAAGTATTTTCTTCCTATAGATGTTAATTTTATATTATATATGATTATTTTAGTTAATAGGCGGGATGTCGGGTATTTTTTTTACATAAATATCATATTTGTAAATAAAGCTTAAAATTAGTTTTAACCTTTGCATAGCCATTGAAACTCCGCTGATGATATAGGTTTTAATTATCAAAACAGCGCCATCTATCATCAAATGAAAAAAGCCTATATTTTTCATTTAGTAACTAATAAATTAAATAATATAAATAACTTACATTTATATGTTTAAATAATTAGATTTATAAAATTATTTAAAAATCCTAACGTAAATTTTTTAGTTTTTTCTTTATTTCATTTTAAAAGTGTAATTATTAAAATTTAAAAATAATAGATAATAGTGACATCTATCAAACGTATGAAAATTGATATTTTTTGAACTAAATAACATATCAATTTTCATACGTTTGATAATGTATCTGTAAAACTGGTGTGCCTGCAATTATTGCAAAATTCTCATTAAATCATTATTTCGTGAAATAGTTTCATTACATGATATTTATCGCTGTTTGTTGATCATGTCTATGATATTAATGCAATTCTGAAAAACTTATTTATTCACATGTTCCTGTAGCATATTATATATTTGCCAAATATCAATCATTTATACTCAACCAAATCTAAGAAATACCTTTTGACGTTTCATATTAATCATTCCGCAATAACTTTATACAAGCGTACTCACACTATTTAAATTAGTTTGGTAAATCCAAAGAATTATGAAGTTATCTACAATTTTTTACAACATGTTTAGTTCTTTATCACTAATTTAAGTTCGAATCTTTCAAAAGAAGCAAAATACAAAAAAATTAACCAAATTCAACTTTTTTGTCTGACGTTGTTTCAATGATATGTCGCTATGTAACTTACCGTAGTGTTTGAATTATTAAAATTCATTGTTATGCGAATAATCGGTAAAAATTTTCAATTAATCGAATCTTGAAATAATGATTTCTTATATTTACGCGAACACTACACATTGAATAAAACTATTTTTTTGAAAAAATAGTTTTATTCAATGAATCTTGAAATGTTTTAATTTGTTATCTGTTTATAATAATATAACAAGTAAATAATAAAACAAGTTTATTTATTTTATAATTTCCTACTTTGTCAGTGTAAATTTGTGTAGGCAAAGAAACTCATATTCAAAGCCGCGCTGAAAAAAATACTACGTAATTCCAATCTCCCGCTATTTTGGGAGCTTACTGTGCGTACTTTTGTGATTTTGTGTTTGTCTTATTTTGTAACTCGGCTATAACTTTTTGTTGACCTTGGCAAGTTATATACTGGAATATCGTAAATAATAATATCTAATATTATTATTTATGATATTATCTAAATATGAATATCATACTGCGGCTTAGTTGTAAGAAAGTTTAGTAGATGGCGGTTTGCACAATGGTAGTATATTCTTTGAGAACCATTTTAAAACGCATGCGCTTCCGATACAAAAAAAAAAGATAAACGCATAATAATTATGGAGAGCCATGAAATAGCCTTGCAAAGAATAACATTTTAAGAGAAATGAAAAATATAACCAATTGGGACAGCGTCATATTCATTGATGGACGTAGGAAAAGGTGATGCGAGATCCGCCGGAAGAGGATTAGTAGAAAATTGTTTATTAGCTTTCCAATCAAAGAGTACAAGAGAATGCGATGAGGAAATGGATGCAGAAACATTCAAAGAGTGGTTTATAACCCTTTCACAAAATATTCCTGCGAATATCACAAGACTGGTATGGCGGTATACGACTGCCATTATAATGCTATTGAATTGATTTTCGCCCAAATCAAAGGCTAGTTCTTATATGAAATTTTCTTAATGCAAACATCTATATTATTAACTCTACTTAAACACACACGAGATGAATATATCTTATACTTTGTGAAGAAAATGGAAGGTTTGCTGAATGAAGCATGTACCCATGTCACAAAGGATAATTGGGTAAAAGTGGTGGAGAAAACAAAGAATATGGATGATTTTGAATTATGGGTGACTTTGAAAGAGACATTCATTATGACTACGTTATTGAAAATCCAATAATGATTAATCTAAACAACGACAGCTCAACTAGTTGTAGTGAAAGTGACCGAATAAATTTATTTTTAATCTAATTTCAAAATTTAAATTTATATAACTTTGCCTCTAGAAATAAGCAGTAATAATAAATACGAAGAAACTGATAAATCTTGTATTTTAAATTATCCGTTTCAAATTTATTCTGGTATTAATCGATACAAAACTGTAAATGATTACCAATTGATATCGATTTTTCTAAAGAATCGAATATTGTACGTACCGATTTTTTAGTTGGCATGCCTAGTCCAATAAGTCTGACAGCTGTCAAAAGGTATTTCTTAGATTTGGTTGAGTATAGGTCCAATAGTCTTTAGGAATTCAAAAAAATTCTTTGACAAACTGACATAGAGACACAGACACCGAAATGACTCTAAAAGTGATCGAATTTTGCTAAATTTGGCACGGAATAGCATTTAATGATGTTTCTAAATTGAAGACCACGCGAGCGAAGCCGCGGGTAAAAAGCTAGTAATATATAAATTTAGATGAGAAAACATTTTTATCATATTTTATTGTATAAACCATAACCCATATATTTAAAGAAAACACGAATTAAGTAAATTATTTCTCCCGGGCAGTAAAATACAGCCGCATTGGTTGCAGCATATAGGATACGATCCACCATATTGAAAGATACTCTTGCGGGGTTATATGTATAGCTGTCCGGAGAACATTTAAATCTCTCTTTAAATCTCAGTTGAATTGAAATTACGCAGCGACAGACGGTTTTTGATTTCGACAGTTGGCTCTTTTCGGAAGACAGATCTCTGGCAAAAACTCTGGAGTCTTGATTCTGCTCAATCACTTATTCAATACCAGTTATATTAAAGTTGCGTGAGTCTCCGTCCATCTGTTCAATTAAAAGTATGCTATTATATCTATTGAAGACTACGGTTTAATTTCCCGTCTAATAGATCTGTGATATTTCGAGTTCTTCTGCGATGGGTCTTACAGAATTTAGCTCCGACATTTTGGATAGTTTCCACGAGCTCGTCAATAATTTCGTGCACTGTATTGCAATCTTCGAGGCACTGAAAACTATTTTGCAATTGGAGCTAAATGTTTACGGGGTTTTAGATTGGAGCACCAGGGGGACAGTGCGTTAACTTCACTAGAAGTAACCTCCCCAACTTAACATTGAGATTCAGTGTGCTTTCTACCATTCGGTGATCGCTTCCAGTTTTCACCCTCGCAATCACAGAGACGTCGTCATAATGAAATTTATGACATTTTTCGTAAAACGTCGGGGCTAGCCCAGGTCCACTTTCTGTGGATTCGCCTCTGATAATATTGGCAGAATAAATTACATTGGCAACAATGGTCAAACACTGAAAAACTGAATGGCCTGATCTATGTTGTAGCAGTGGCAAAATTTGGATTACATCCAACCTCAATACGTTTGAAATCAAGCGATACAATTTTGTGCCAAAGAAAGGGAGGGGAATTTAATGCCGACATAATATACATACAGACAAATTTATAAATTTACCTACAGGAAATTTACTTTTGGTTCATGGTGTAGCTGATCATGTTGAGGTGTGAGGCATCTTTGCGCTTTTGCAACCTTTTTGGCTTTTTACAAAAAGAGCTTTATAATACCTATACTAAAAATATATATTATTAGTACTTTTATTCAAATATTTTTCACGCTTAAATAAAAGCCCCCAAAGATCACCGTGGTTAGTATAATGTAACAGTAGACATGTAACATTTAGTATTAAAAGAATACAATTTTCCCTTTAGGAATTGTTTGTAATAACTATAAATAAAGCGTGGGAACACACTTTTAAGTCCGTCGTAGTCAGCTTATAAGAGAAAACTGGTTGTCCTACGGACAATTACTATATGTTATTATCTAGATACAGTTGCGAAGAAAACCATTATAAGCTTCTACAGAAATGTCGTTTACGCTGAACATCAGTAAATTGTCTTTAAATAGTTAAAGGCATACCGTGTTTTTTAAGTACGAACGTAATTCAATTTCGTGTTTCTTAGTTTATAGCCATCGAACTTGAGGCGCTTGATTTCCAGTCATTATTTTTAGTGATTGCTCTTTTGGTTTTTCCCCATAACTTTGAGATAGTCTTTAGGTCATGTACTCATCATGTCCATAAAACAGGCATATATATAATATGTATATATATATACCCACAGGGATCAGCTAGTGTTCAAATAAATGCACAAAATAGGACATGGTAGAGCCACACTGCAGTTATTCATAGCTACATCACAAATAGATCCGCTCAAACGGGGTAGGACCATATTCCAGCGTGAAACAGTGGAATAATGCCGCTGTGTTTGTAAAATGAGTGTAAAAAACCGGAGACACTTTTTACTGTTCAAAGAGGCATTTTATCCTAGTCGCCAGAGGTGAAAACGTATCTGGATTTTGATTCTTAATCATCTATCCTCATAGATGTAGATGTCTCCAAGCATCCACATTTCATTTTGTTTACTAATTATCGAGGTAAATGGTACATAGATTCCAAGCAACAGCAGGTCCCCTGAAAATAAGCGACTTAGAACAGACAGAAAATTATTGTGTAAAACTTTCAACGCACGCTTTCCAACTTGTGACAATGCCCGCTCGCCTGCCCTGCGCAAAGAGTACGGGCTAATCGTTTTAGATTGTATACCAGTTAACGCATTTTTAAATGACCTTTCTTCAAGAATGCGTAAAATTGTATTCAGATCGGCTGAAAAATCATAGGTTAGAGAAAAATCTATTGAAAAAAAATCAATTTCCCAATTTGAATAAAAAAGGAATGCCTGTGAAACGAAATGTTTTCAATTATGACTTTTTTCTTTGATCAAATCACGTCTTTTTAAATTTATGTACCAACATACATATTTTTCTTCAATAAAACATTAAAATAATAGAATCTTTTTTGTGAATATAATTTCTTATAATGAAAACATCATTAACGATTTCTTTTTATACGAAAGCTATCCAATAGTGAATAGAGCTTTTGATCGGTATACATGAAAGGTTCTCAGAGCCTTTTTGCTATTCCTGCCTTTTACACTTTCCAATTTATTTATTAAAACTTCTTAACGTCTTTCTAACAAAAATAATATCTCTCTGCCTCTCTGACTATTAATGACGTAAAATGAATTCGATGCGGTCTATCCAAACAATCAGCTTTCCTCTGGGTGAATGACTGCAAGTTTGAGTATATTTTTATAAAATAAGGACAACCAAATCGAATTTAGTAAAAACTTCATCGTGTATTCATTATATGATTCTGCTTCGAACGAAATTGGTCTGCAGTCGATAATTTCATTTGACGTTTATAAAAACAGTAGAAACAGACTCAAGGGACCAAAACACGTGGAATTATACTAAATTTGTAGTTCTCAAAAATGTAAATAAAGTGAAGTTAAAAATTACTTAATGAATAATAACATTACGGAAAATTATAATTTATACTTTATGGATGTTTATTCAAATTGCAATTGTTTTTACTTTCCATTAGTAATACTTTTTCAACTGTTGTAAGATATAACACTCTAAAACAATACAATAGGACAAGGAATTTGTAATCTTAACCCTTTCGCTGTCCCGTGCACTACATATAGGTCATTGCTATTGTCTTACTATTGTGTCTGGAAACCGGACAGTGGAAGTGTTAAAAAGGAAGCGACAGTTGTTGATTTCTTAAAGTGATTTACTTATGAATTTAAAAATTTACTGTAATTTTCCAACTACGCAAGATGTAATGTATCCCTGACCTACATATTTCTACCACATTCAGGCCACTTTTCCCAGTGATGATTTTGGATTATATAATTGTAGAATTTATTCGCCGCTGCTTTTGACATTATTTTTTGCTAAAATAATGTCGTATGTTTACGGTTATCACATTTGAAATGGCTTGCTTTAATGTTTCTAAATACATGTTTCATGTTTCTTTTACATTTTTGTCGCCTTACCTTACGGACTAAAATGACAAAAGAATTATCGTTCCCTCCTTAACATTGAAACTTCCAATCCAAAAACCTCTATGCTATTTAGAGTAATTGTCAATAATTTCCTTAGTTTATTTTTCAAATAATCATACGTTATTAAGTTTTTCTAAATACATTATTATACAGAACACTCGTGGTTGGAGTCATCCATACACTTGATGGGTTTTACTGATGAAGTTATACCTTACAAGTCCAAAAATATGTGACTATTTTATTTGTATCAATGGTGTTTCATATAAAAAAATTAAGCTCATAATAATAAAGTTTTGAACCGATTAAGTTAACAACTAACTCAGCTTTAAAACAATCGAAGTAAATGCGAGCGAAGTCGCTACAAATAAATAGAAGCTAAATAAATAAAAACCAAGAAAGATTAAAAACTAGTTCTAAAAAAACTACAACATTTTATGGATTATAATGCAGGATTTAGTGGATTACAATGCAGGAGGGAGTGTTCTCTAATAACCCGTTAAATTAAAGTACTGTCTGACGAATAAAACTGTCTCAAACTTCCGCAGAGTATTAAATAATTTGTGGCAAATCGGTACAATAAAAAACTTGACTAATTACCTCACGAACTGAGTAACGCACACTTGATCCTTCCTTAAAAACACGATATTACTTAAGTAAACTTATTTCAACCATTTCACGACTTTCAAGCTTTCTCATAACGTATTCTGGCTACTTACAGTTAAATGACAGGTGGCTTAAAGGTCCGTGTCAGTGCGAAAGGTTTTCTTACATTACTTTTAGGTATTGTATGAAATTCTAAAAAAGTCCACTGTAGCAAATTACAAAAAATCTAGCCAGAATTCGCACAATAGAAGATTCATAATGGTTAATCTAAGGAGTTAATAAATGGTAAAACTAATTTATTCATTATTTGGAAAAATTTCACTTCGTAAGCTTTACAGACGCGATAATGTAATTTATTAAAACAGCGAGGTAAAAGTCAGCGTACAAACGTTCTACTGCTGGGCTAGAGAATATTTCTTCAAACTTTTTCATTTTTATGTGGCAATGAAGTGTCCGCCCAATGCTGTTGACGGTTGTATGATTTGTATCGAGACCTTCTATTTTCTTGAACTTGTAAACATGTTTTTTTTAGAAACTAAATCAAATACGTTAATAAAGTAATGTGAAGTCCTCTAACACATATACTTAATTCACAAAAAGCTGTGTATTTTCATGATAATACTATTTATTATCATAATATAACGACTAAAAGAAGAATTCTCATTGCAGGGTTTACATTTTACTGGTCATTGCCAGATCAGAATTACATAAAATGTAAGTCGTAACTTTTTTAAACGCGGTAAGGCCACGCTGCAGTTGTATAATGGGTCGGTTCAACTGGGGAAGGACTACGCTCTCACAGACAGAATACCAGCGTAAAATAGCAGCTAAATGCATTTGTGATTCGTGTGGTGAGTGTAGAGAACCCGAGACCAAGTTTTTACTGGAAACGAGGCATTCCATTTCAGTCCTCAGAGGTGACAACGCATATACATTTTGATTCTTAATCGAAGAGAGATATATGTATATCAGCCACAGCATCTACTTACCATCAGGTGGACCGTGTGCTCGTTTGTCACCAATATACATGCTATGAAACAAAATAGTTATTCAAAGATGTACTAATTAAAAAATCAATCAAAATCGATGCTAATAATAATTCATCATTGCCGCAGTAATTGACTCTCAATATACTCGTAATTCTTGGAAACGGCGTTCATGTGTACATAATATGTATATCCACAAACAATAAATCCACATTCGAAAATCAAATATATCGGCTTAACACAAATATCAGATTCAGAGATAAAAATCTTGATTGAAAACCGTTGCAATCGATCTAATCATAAAATATGAGTGTATTTATTCAGCGGAAATAACAAAAACTTAAAATAAATTACCAAAATCTCATTAGGGAAACTCGGTCCAGTACTACTCAAGTAAACGCGCGTGAAATATATTCATTTTCTATTCTATTCATATTGCACTAGTTATTTAGCGAGTTTGTGCTTGGGCATTTGCATTAAATATTTCCTTAGAGAACACTGAAAGGCCTTCCATGTAAAAAGATTCTCATTTAAAAATTTCCATTGAAAAGTCCTTTTCACACGAAAGCCTTCCAAAAATGAATAGATCCTTGTGATAGATAAAAAAGCACTTTCACAAGCATTTTTATAAAACCATTTTAATTATTATAAAACGCAAAAATTATGCATTACAAAATCTCTAAAGACCTTAGTTCCATGCTCAGTGAACTTAATGATGTTTCTCAATGATCCACGGGCAGATCTTAAAAAAAAAAGAAAAATACTAACTTTTGTTTCCACACATGCAGCACAGTTGGATAAGTATGTGGTGGCGGAGCAAAAGAATTTATCACCCGTCCTATAGATGTCGTAAGAAGCGATTATGGGAAATGACAGAAAAATGTTATAGCATTTGATAGATGGTAGTTTATTGTAAAATTTAATTTCATTGATTGCAATTTTAAGTGCTGATTTACCGCGTGATCGACGGAGAAGGTAAACATCGTGAGGAAGCTTGAATGTCTAGAAATTTAAAAAAAATATTTGAAGACATGTGAAGTTCGCGAACACGCATTGGGGCAGCGCGGCGGATATTTGCTTGTCCTAAAAGCCACTCAGATATAAATGGAGACCAGTCCCCAACGATGGGACTTATATAGGATGTAGGATATAGACTTTTAATGACGATAAACTAGCACACATTCCACCTAAGGTTAAATGGATGATGTGACCCATAGACACCAACATCTATTCTATATCAAGAATAAAAATGAAGATTTTGATTCTTAATTGAGGATAAATGTAGATGTTTATGGGCCACAGCATCCATTTATCATCAGGTGGACTATGTGCTCGTTTGTCACCTTTAATCTATATAAAAAGGTACCCGTTGAAAGGGTCTTTGGTTCTCGCTAATACACTCCAGCATGACTCTACCAAGTAATAAACATTAATTCTCGAGTGTAATTTTTGACTTGCTTTGTGGCATTTTTTGGGAGAAGCCTATCTTATGTACATCAATGTACTTGTGATGATGTGTTAATGATGATGATATTTTAAACGTCCATCTACAGAACATAATCTTCATCTCTCATTAGATCAGAAGAGAAATAGATAATCTTACTTTGTGAAGATACTCGTCTATGAACGATAACAGATTTAAAGTGAAGTAAGACAAAGCCAGGATTACACTTAAAATTAAAATGATTTTGAGATTAAAGGTAAGCTTCATTCGAAATGAAGTTTAACGCCACTTCCGTGAGTCAACATTTGCCATTCGATTAAGTCTACTGAATACATTACAATCACGAAAACTAACACTAGTTACGTTTAATGTAAATTTAAGAACATACACTTTAGTTTTTGCATAGACTTTAGTTTTTGCATAGACTTTAGTTTTTGCCTTTTTTGAATTCGTCATATAGTGGCGGCGTAAGTGAATTCGCTACTCTATATCATCCTGTGAGAGTCATAGGAGGCGAAAGAGTTAAATGAAACATGAGTCAGAAAGCAACATCTTTCCGATAAAATTACAAAATAATTTAAAAAATTATTACGTCTTTTATTATTTCTTATGAGGCTTGAGCTTATAAGGCCTCGTTTCCTGACATTATACCGGTACATTTAAATTTTGCCTTCACAATTATAAAATCATCATGAAATTTTCATTTTATCTTTTCTTATACATCCATCCATCCATTACAGCCTATAAAAAATCACTGCTAGGTAGTGATAGCAGTGATTTTACAATATCAAAAATATTATAATAAATCTAAGAGGCAATCTTGCCCCTTATATTTTGGATTCATGGATTTTTCCTTAGTTACCACACTTGGCAGGCGGGTTGACAACCGCATTTTTTAATTATTTTGAGTTGTTATCACGAAGATGTTGCGGTCCGTCTCCTGTTCTAGTTTTCCTCTGTCTACTTTCACGACACCCACAGGATTAAATTTTTAACAAAAAGATAAAGAAGAGAAGAGATGAGATGTCTGTGGTGTGAAAAAAATATTTAATATTACCAGTTTGATGTTAACATAGTAGCAATTTTTTACGTGTACGCAGTAGTTTGAAGAGTTTTCAATTTATGTTCATTACGTAGGGAATAACTAGAGAAAATAATTAAATTTTTAGTTTAATTTAAAATTGTATATAGTTCTATCTTCTTCTTCTGATGCCTCTCCGACTAATGAGGGTTGGCAATCAGCTTAGTGAACTTCGCTCTATTCTTTGCGAAGCGAAATAGTTCTGTGGCACTCGCGATTCCCGTCCACTCCCGGATGTTACATAACCATGACTTTTTTCTGCGACCGACGCCTCTTCTTCCGGCAACTTTTCTCATCATAATGAGTTTTTGGAGTTCGTTCCTCTCGTGTCATGTACGTTCGCGCCTTTGGTCAACTCGTCGCAGTACTTCCACGTTCGTTACTTTGTAAGTCCAGCAGATTAATACATATAATTGATTTAACAAATGCGTTCAACATGGTTGACCATGATATCCTCCTTGCCATGCTTCAAAATCTCAAATTTTCGTCTACTGCTGTAGACTGGTTTTCTTCCTACCTTTGTGGCAGTCAGTAAGCTGTCATTAATGGTCGTGGCATATCTGACTGGTTTCAACTCTCCACTGGCGTGCCACAAGGTGGAATATTATCTCCACTTCTGTTCTCCATTTTTATTAACTTTCTCTCTTCTCAACTTAGCTGCTTTTATCATCTTTACGCTGATGACCTGCAAATATGAATGAATGAATATATTTTTATTGTACACCATGAACAAATATACAAATGACATAGCAAAAAGCAGATTATATGTACAATTTGGCGGCCTTATCGCTACATAGCGATCTCTTCCAGGCAACCAAAGGTGTAAAGGAATAAAACAATGAATACTATGTAGGTGGTGCAATATAAATATACATAATATAATAGCAATACATGCGATAAAATAACTAATACATGAAATAACATAAACTACTAATACATAATAAAAAATAAAGTAATACGTATAATATATACATATACATACATATGTATATATATATAAATATATAAACAAACTTACATATCTACCCAAAAACACATATATAAATTATAAAATACCTCAAACAATAATATAAAGCTGATAGATACAATAAATACATAATCACATAATTTATCCTAACGGTATCCGAACGATTGAGACAAGTAATGCTCTTTAAGTAGTCGCTTGAAGATAACAATAGTTTGTGCTTCACGTATATGCAAAGGTAGGGCATTTCAGAGCTTAATACAGTAAAAGATTTATTAAAAAATTATGTATTGTGAGTTGGTACCCTTAAAATTAATTTTCTTGAAGAGCGTAAAGTTTCCCCCGGAAGCCCTACAAATTTAAACTTCTCCTTTAGATAAGAAGGAGTAGAAGGGTGAAATAATACACAGTACAGAATAGAAAGAAACCACTTGAGACGTGAGCGAAATTGGGAAATATGGTCAAATTTGCGCAATCCAAATATGAACAGAATACTAGTATTTTGAAGTATCTCAAGTTTATTTAGCTGGTCCTTAGTTATGTCTACATAGCTTGCGTCAGCATAGTTGAGAATCGGAAGGAGAAGAGACTGTGCGAGCATAATTTTTGTAGGAATGGGAAGAAATGATCGAAGGCGACGCAGTGAACAAAGAGCGACATAAGTTTTCTTACTTACCTCATTCAGTTGGCGTATCCAATTTAAGGAATTATCAATGTAAATACCAAGATTTTTGACATTGTCAAAGTAAGGGATTACAACTCCATCGAAAACGATAGGTGGTACGGAGAACCAGTCAATTCTTGAGATAAAGCTCTGGCTACCAATAATGATAGCCTGAGGATTGACATTTAGGCCATATGATTTACTCCACTCATGAATAATATTTAGATCCTTATTCAATGTAGCGATTGCATTCGGCAAATTCTCAAGAGTTGACTGGGTGTAAATCTGGACATCATCAAATATATATTCAAGCAGACGTCAATTCTTTATGTGACGCTATTGCCAGACTCAATATGGATTTAACGAATCTCCACAATTGGTCTCTTAAGTTTGGTATTAGTGTGAACCCCAATAAATGCCAAGCTATAATAATTGGTAGTGCTCTACAATTGTGTAAGATTGATGTCCATTGCGTTCCACCTGTCACGTTTGATAATTCTATCATACCGTATTCTGACAGCGTTAAAAATCTGGGTGTCTACTTTGACACAACCTTATGTTGGTCCACCCAAATTCAGAATATCAGTGGTTCTGTTTTTGTTAAGCTCAGTGCTTTGAACCGTCTCAGGAACTTTCTTCCGGTCAAGGTAAAGATAATTCTGGTGCAATCTCTTATTTTTCCTATTATTATATATATATTGCTGATGTATGTTTTCCTGATCTTAATGAGGTTTTCCTTGATAAGCTGGATCGTCTCGTCAATAACTGTATCCGTTTTATTTTTCGTCTTCGCAAGTTTGATCACGTATCCTCATTCCTCACTCAGCTAAAATGGCTTCCAATTCGTCAGCGAAGACACATTAGGATACTTAACACAGTTTTTTCTATTTTATTCGATAACCACTATCCAAATTATCTGAAACATAACTTTCAGTTCCTGCGCGACATTCATGACAGACAGCTTAGTTCATCGGAGACTCTTGCTCTCTTTATGCCCCTTCACCGTTCGAGTTTCATATCGTCATCGTTTGCTGTCTAAGTCATGCGCCTATGGAATGACCCACCTGAAAAATTAAGACAACCTACCTGCAATCAAACATTTAAGAATAATATTCGAGATTATTTTCTAAAATTGCTTTACAACTGCTAAGTTCTCTGTATATTAGTTTCATCAGTATATTACGTACCTTTATGTATCTTGTATTATATTATATTTTCCTATAAAATATAAATTTATATATTTGTGTATATTGATGTATGTATGTATGTATGTGTGTGTATATATGTATATGTATGTATAATATGTATATGTGTGTGTGTATGTATATTTATTTGTAACTGCCTTCGTAGTTCTATCACTGCCCTAAAGTTGACTGGCAGAGAATGCTTTTAGCATTAAGTCCGCCTTTTGTTCCTATACTTAAAATGTAAGGTTCAATAAAGTTTAAAAAAATAAATTATAGTTGTATAACCTTAACTAATCATAAAGGAGAGCAAGATTTCACACATGATTTTAATCAAACTCTAACGATGCTTCTGGTAGAGAATGCCATAAGACATTAAGTCCACCCATTGTAATCCTTAGATTAAGATGTAACACAATAAAGATTAAATAAATAAATAAATAAAATAAATGATTTCATCAAAGCCGGTATGATATGGGGTAGTGGATATTCTTACAAGACATCTCCACCGTTATACACGATTATCGGTTTGTTATACATACGCTTGCAAAAATATTTACTTTTATTCACCTAAAGGTTTGCAGGAAAAATCATCACTAGCAATAAATAATGATAGATAATGAAGATCACCGATAGTTCTACCTATTTATACTTACTTATTACTACTGAAACTGACATCAAATTTATAGCTTCGTGATTCTTCTTGAGCTTCTTGTATTTTTCACATGATATAATGATTCATATATATATATATATATATAATATATATATATATATATATATATATATATATATATATATATATATATATATATATATATATGTATTATAATTAAAAACAAAAACTCATAGTTGATGACAATTTACGAATCAATTTCTTAAATTATTTGTAAATATTATTACAAAATTATTTTTTATTATTTTGATTTGTTGTCCCGAAGATGATGTTGCCCAACTCCTGTTTTATTTCCTTCTGTCACCTCTTACGATACCCAAGGGATTGTATGGAGTAGTAGATTCTCTTACGCCGCCACTACGCGGCAGTTCTTCTTCAGTCTTGATAGTGTGACGGCGCATTATTATTATTATTAATAAATCATAATTAAATCCAATATATATCGTAACCCGCGTATAATAAAAACATACCTTTTATGTTTTAAAATACCTCTAGCGCCATCTAGGTAAAATTGAAGTTATTAGTTGATTATTACGCTAAAATAAAAACTACGATATTTAGGTAATAATGTATAGGAAAATATAAAAACAAAATCGGATAATGTAGTTTTTCAATCTCACAACTATGTAAATTTTAAACCTTTTTGTAGCTGCAAGAGGGAGATATTATGTGCCTACTGCCCAGCTCCTGTGATAGATAGCATGATGAATTATAATTATTCGGATCGAATTATATATTTATTATTATATTAAAGGTTCGATCCCCATGTAACACGATAGTAAAAGTCCCATCCAAATCCGTTCTCTACTTTTTTCATGATGCGTGTTCAGACAGACAACGTTTCCAAAAAAAATGTTTTTGCATCTATATTGATAATATAGTATACCCCAAATTGGATTAACTTTAATTTTTTTGAAATTTTAATTGGGGTCCCCATTTCAAATTTCAAAAAATATACAATGTACAGAAACCGTCGTGTTAGAGTTTTATTATAGTAATAACAGTTAGAAGATATATAGATAGATTACCCTTCTTCAAAATATAATTAACAACTCCCCTTATTCAAAAAACTCTATTCAATTCAATGCATCAATGTATCTAATGTATTGTGTAAAAATGTGTATTCATGATGCAGACATTTTATCAGTGCCAGACTATAGAGAAACATGATACAAACTTTATGTAAGCCCTCTAATTTGTTTTGCCGCCGCACTTAGTTGATTGAAAATCACACTTGAATGACTCTGTATGAATAAAACCTACGCAACACAACGTTAATAAATTGACTTAATGACTACTTCGCATTATTCAATAGCATAATATAGATTTATTTGCAGTTCCATTTTATACGTTTCACTACTGAGCTCAAAACTTTTTTATATTATTTTCTAATATGCATTTTACGATCGAATTGAAGACTGTGGTAACCTATAGTGACTTTCCCCTCGAATGGATTTTAGACGTGTATTATTTTACGCTATTATATATTTGCTATTATATGTATTATTATACCAGTTACGGAAAAACTTTTTAATAATCTTTCAGTGTTAAAATAGTATCCTAGTGACAGTTATGTTATTTGGAATCTTTTATTACCCAAATTCGATACATAACGGTGACGCCAATAGCAGAAACAGTGTATTATTGTTTTGAAGTTGTATTTGTGGCACTATTTAAATACTTGCAATATTATACCGTATTATATCCAACCCATCATTTACATCCAAAACAGTATCGTGTAAATCTTTAATAGTATATAATGGCTCTATATATAATGTAGCGGATCAGCTACAGTACTGCGTTATAGGCGTGATAAATGGTCTTGATATCAACGTTATTACACGAACTTATTATTGTTACCAAAATGCCGATTAAGATTATACAGCTGAATACTTTATAAGTTGCTATTAAAGACCACACGTTCGTAATTAATACTCTATAAACGCTTTATCATACATAATGTTGTGGTGACAAAATGGATTACTTAATGAATTATTTTGCTGGTTAGTAACATTGTTCCTCCGTGTACACAGAGATTGGTTGGAAAACAATATTTGCAATGCAATCGTATCAAGGAATCGTTACTCTGAATCAACATTTACATCCCAAATAAATGCACCGAATACATTACAATCACAAAGGTAAGCTATTTTTTATTTTTATTAACATTTTTAGTTTCAGCATATCACTATATATATTAATATAAATTTAATAATTTATTAAAGCCGTTTTAAATGACTACGGCAGAGCAAAAAGCAGGATTATGATTTAGCAGGCTATGTAAAGGTGTATGTATGTTCATCTGTTCCGTCAGATCTTCCAAACCACTCGCGTTATTTTGACAAAGGAGCTATTAATAGAAGCAGGTCTTTCGCAGGTTGTAGACTATGTGAAGTCACATAAAATCAAACATGTCGGCTTATTGCGCGCCTAAGGTGCTTAGAAGAAAAGCTTAAATGATGATTAATATATCGTGTTTGATATCTTATGAAAGGTTATAACGATTACATTCCGAAAATATAAAGTTTAGTCTTAAAAATATATACGCAAGCCGCATTGTTTTTAAATTTAAAGTCCTTAATGCTGCTAAAACGCACTTCTAAAAATGTAACTTTTTACAATAAAAAACGGTCACCTTTTCATAAATAGAATGTAAAAAAAACTATATGAAACAGCAACATTAAGCTGCTATTTTAAGCTGGTATTCTGTAAGAGTATGGTCCTTTCCCGATCGTGCTGACCCATTCTTGCTATAACCATATTATAGCTGTAGAATGGCTCTACCACGCGAAAACCTTTTTTGATCTTAAGCTGTATAATATATTTTGCTATTTATAACAATTTTTTTAACTGTAAACTACCTAAGAACTATAGTTTACAATTGTTTAAAACCTATCTAAACTAGTGATATAGACAGCAATTTAATTTAGTGAATACATGTTCAGATGAATTATATATATAAAGAAGATATATAATATATAAAGAAGGTATATAATATATAAAGAAGATATTTTTAAGAAAATCTATAAAGTCGTTTAATTTAAAAATGAAGGTGTAAGTTTATATAGGACGGAAGTAATTTTGTTACCCCTTCGACGAACCCTACTTTCGTGGCTAAGATTGTAGATAAAGGCGACCGTTTATATGCGTACTATGTACGAAATAGGTAATGTATGCATATGTTTTAAGGTAGCAAAATTATTTTGAAATGCGAGTAAAATATCACTAAGCCTTACACACATAATATATCCAGGGCACATAATATAGCCTGAGCAGGAGGGAGACATTTTTGCTGATATAAATAGTCTTACCAATAATAAACTATTGAAATATGTCAATTTGTAAAATATGTAATTTTGTGTAGAATTATATCGTTACAAACAAATGTGACAATACAACTGTAACCTTCTTTATTTGAAGCTGGTTTCAGGTGAAACTATGATTGATGCAGGAAGATGATGATCACGTTAAACTTTTGCAATAAGATTGTTGTAACTCTTCAATTATATTTTTGCAATGTCTTCTGAAGATACATTAAAATATGCTTTCATACGCAACGTATGCGATGCAACGCTCCTACTTTGGTATACATACTTGACCCACGTATGAAAAGTACGTTTGCTGTCAGACACTTCTTTCACTTCTTAGCGGACGAGTACGAGAAATGTTTTCTGATTCTGAGAGTGAATTTGATAATAATATAGTTTCTCGATTCTCGTCACACATACTGCAGTAATTTGCTGCTATTTGAATCTGGTTTTATGTGCAAGCGTGGTCCTCCTCCGGTTGAGCCGAACCATTCGTGGTTTTAGCCATAATACTGCTGCAGCGCGGCTCTACCATTTTAAAACATAATATATAGAAGAATTAGATGATATGGCCAAATGTGTGGTGTCTAACAAATGCGTGGTATGGTGGGAATACGTAGCGCAGTATTACCAGTATGAAAGGTATGAACAACTAGAGTGGTCCAGTAATGTTCACACGGAGTAACCTCAGATTGGCTCTCCACCTTGGCCTAGCTGTGTTTTTCTTTGTTTACTGTCTGGGTTATGATATAGAACTTATCTGTAATAGATCGTGCTTTCAACGCGATGTTATCAGTTGACCAGTAAATGTAATTTTCTTCCTTTTATCCGACAAAGGCGTTGCAAATAAGCGGGTTGTTTCTTGCTCCTCATCAAACACAAAGGTACTTATTTGTCTTAACGTTCTACGCGTTAGCCTTACAACTTGCTGTGTCAAAGACACTGAAGTTTCTCTGGCTTAGTGTGAGATCTTAATAGATTATACTAGAAAGTAATAAGGAAATCCTAGCAAATATATTTGTAAGTTCCTTTTTTTACAAGGCATTCGATAGTTAACCTAGATGTCTAAGCGACTCAGCAGAAATTATTACTAACATCAAATAGAATATGTACTCTTTATCACCTTATTTATTTTATATGCAAAAGATTTCGAAAACTTGTGGAAAATTGAAAAGATTTTGTAGAATAAGAGTGACATACAAGCACGCAAGCACCTTGTGCTAAGTGGATGCTGTGACATCTACATCTACACTGGCTTCCAAAAAAATCGACGCACCCGTTAATTGTGAGTAACAAAGTTGTTATCTTAAGTATGCGTTGACATATTTGTATGTTTTTGCTTATGCGTTACAAATTAACATCTGAGTACCCACTTGACATTGTTTTAGAGGAATATAAGTGCTATTGTGGGTTTTTGTAACATTTTAAGCGCACTGTTAAAATTGTCGACTTGTGCATAGAGTGCAAGGTTAGTTTCATTTCGGACTTTTGACGCGTAATATACTTGGTTCTGTGCATCGTAGTGACTTAATCTTTTAATTCTTTGTTGGAGAAGACATATCGTTACTTTTAACCATAAAATATGGATACCACTGAAGCACAAGCCGCTTAAGTGGTAGCTCTCGTTCGTGAAGGACTAAGTCAGCGAAATGTGGCAAGGAGATTAAATTTGATTTCGACGTCTCATCACATTTGTATGTAAAATATCCCGTTTCACGCGCTGTTTTTTAGTTTTTTACAACCCTATAATTGCATTATTACATTATCAAGATAAAAAAATCTATCGATTGCGGTAAAAACCCATAGGACACTTTATTGCGAAAAAACGTAGGTGGGTCGATTTTTTTGGAGGCCCGTGTATTTTCGATTAAGGATCAAGATGCGTTCTCACCCCAGAGGATTATGATAAAAAGGGCTCGTTACCAGTAAAATGGGTTTCCAGTTCTCTCCACTCACCATACGAAACTCAATGGAATTACGCTGCTATTTTACGCTGGTATTCTGTGAAAGCGTGGTGTTTCTCCGGTCGAGCCAACCTATTCGAGTTGTAATATATATATATATATATATTACAACTCGTATATATATAGTATAAGATATATATATATATATATATATATATATATATATATATATATATATATATATATATATATATATATATATATATATATATAGTATAAACTAAAAAGTGTTGCAAAATAGTTATTTCAAAACAATTTTGCGCGATCTAATAACAAAATGTCATGTATTATTTAAGTATAATCCTCATGGTCATGTGTTTAAGCTTTATTTTACTTGATCTTATGGAGATTACTCTACTGAAGCAAAATTGATAGCCTACGGGGCATTGCTATCAGGGCAACAGGCGGCGTCACTTTAAACTCGTTTGTCTATGTCCAACGTCAAGCCACACTTCAATAAAGCTTATAGTAACTGAGAAATTTTATGTTGTCTCCTGTTACAAATATTTAACCAAGGAAAACTGTAGAGCTTATTTTCACGTGACATCTCTACTCGATAATTGGTCTATAAATTACTTGAGTGAATTTTCAATTTCTTTGTTTTTTTTTTATAAAACGATCACTTGCTTGCCCTTGGAGATTTAATCATGATTTCTCTAATAACGCAAATATTGTCTCATCGTACTAATAATTAATAAATCAAATTTTACGCATTTTATCGCCTTTAATTTTAATTTATTATTTTTAATTCTCGACGTGTCAAAACTACTCTCAACCAAAACTATATCAGTATCTTGAGGTCTTGCAGTTGTATATTTGTCTTCGATATATGAATATTTCGCAAATGTGTGTGAAATTATTATTCAGCATTTTATTTGAATTTCTACCATGTTTGCTAAGAAGCAATGAGCACTCTTCACAGAACAGCATCGGGTTGAATCTAAAAATTATAAACAGACATTTAGAACATGTTTCATAAAAACTAAGTCCAAGTCAAGTGTGTTATATTGTTTATAAACAAATTATTTTTTTCGAGATACATATTATGCTTTGATTATATATCCTATAGTCTATATAATCCAAGATATTATGATATGTTACTGAAGGAGGTGTAAATATTTACAGTTTTATAAATGTTGACATTTTGTATATTTTCCGATAAAATCCGGTTGGTAAATACTCTGCTTTGTTATTGGCTATGGATTTGACTTTTGCGGAAGTCAAAACCAAACCCTACTTTATTCTTGCTATAAAATTGGTAAGGCTAGATAATGAAAGAGTCATTCGCAGAGCAACAGTCGTGACGCTTAGACGCGTAGTGTTAAATCTATGTAAGTGCTTCTAAAATAGTGAAACGTTGACTGCAATTGCGATAAAGTGTCTCGATGTGTAACAAGTGATTATATGTCGTGAAGACTAACACCATATAAAATATACAGTTGTAATAGATCAAGTGTTTAATTTTATGTACATTTATTTCATTCCTGTCCGATAGTTCATCTAATATTTACATAAATATATATCAATTACGACAGCGGCAGTATTCAACTAAGTCAACTATATAAATAGCTATTAAACTAAACATACCTGTTGTAAAGATCTTCATGTTGGAAAAAGAGTTTATATTCTAATGGCAATGAGGACATAACATGTCTCCAACATACCGCATCCTGTCGACGCAAAAGAGATTATGATGTCGAAAGACAAAGAGAATATGATAAATAAATATGTTTCAAAAGCACAAATCAGCCAACATGTGAAAATAAATGACATTAATTTAACATGCGTACTTACGATATTTAAGGCAATTACGTTTGTGTATCATTACACAAAATGTACGAAAATCAATGATTGTAATTCAATAATGATTTTATTCAATTCATGAATTTTTTGACGTATAATTGACGGTTTATAATAAATCATAATAGAAATCGGTTAATAACATTTTTAATGACAAAGATTTATATATATTAAATTAAATAAGTATCGTATAGATATTTTAAGCGTGCGTATTTACCATAGAAAACTATAATACACAATACAATAGCTGTCAACCTTATTTTGTACGAGAACCGGTGTCGCCGGGAGCACACATACAAGCGGTTACATCGTATTATCACTACTAGAAACCCAATTCGCTCATTGGTTATACAAATTTCACTAAATAAATGTTACAAACGCATTTAATATAACATAAAATCAGAATTTATTCCAAGGCAATAACAACGGATTCACAAAGAATCTTTACAGACCGTCTCTTTATGAAAAGAAAGAGAAAGAATAAATGTGTTGACAGACTGAGCGAATTTGCACATTTTAGACTTCTGATCGATGTTCACAAATCATCATTAAAAAATAAATCACTTAAATTTTAATACATATTTATTTGTAAATAGTGTGCAAACTAATTGAGAGTACAATCGCAGTAAGTATTTTTTTTTAATTGTAAATAAAAAGTAGTTGAACACGTTTAAGATGCGTAGCATCATAATATTGGTCTCTGTGTTTAAGCAAACTATAGTATTTATTCGTATCACAGCTAAGGATGTAATCTTGTTTAGTGATTAACCGGTAACCGGTAAAAATTGAGTATATATATATATATATATATATATATATATATATATTGAAATTTAGAAAAATTTTCAATAACATTTGCTATTTTATGTTTTAAGAGTCGACAGCAACTCAATTAGTTGTGTACAATCTCCTACTAAAAGATAAATACTAAAGTATTCACTTTGTATTTTAAATGCAATTAAAAATGTTTTGTACTTTTTTTATACGATAGGGTGACAAACGAGCACACAATCCACTAGATGGTAAGTGATTGCTTTTACCCATAGACATCTACATCTATCCTCAATAAAGAATCAAAATGCAGATGCGTTGTCACCCGTGAGGACTAAGATGGAATGCCTCTTTTCCAGTAAAAAGGGTTTCCGGTTCTCTACACTCACCATACGAAACACATCAGTGTTAAGCTGCTATTTTACGTTGGTATTCTGTGAGAGCGTAGTCCTCCCCTGGTCGAGCCGACCCATTCATGCTACAACTATACTACTAATATATATAATATATAGCTGCAACTTGGCTCTACCACGTATAAAATGTATGCTCCAAATACACCATATTAAAAATTCAAATATTTTTTATTTTCGATTAAAAAATCCAAAATTAGGTTCAAAATGATAAACAACTTATATACTAATAAAATTAATTAAATAATATATATATATATCACTAAACATGTTATCTATTGTTTAATTTTGTCAATTTTCAATTTTACTTCAGAAAATATAAGAAAAAAACATAATCCACTGCCAAAATGTATTGCAGAAAGAAATTCCATATTTTTCTATTTTATTGCAAAAATCTGTCCAGCTTTCATGACTATACTGCCGAAATGATTTTGATAAAATTGAGATTTTGATTGATTGAGTTTGACATCACAGCTGGCTGTTAAACCGCGAACTTGTGGAAAAAGTTATGTTAGGCCACTCAAACGATTTTGACGATATGTGGTATTCAGGCAGCTGGAAACAAAAAGGCCGGGCTACCATTTCTCCTCAAAATTTACTATAGAGAACGCGGTATAACTGACTTTCACGCGGACGAATGCTAGTGTTACGGACGGCGAAGGGAGCCGCCGCCCCGTCGCCCACTCATACCCCGTTACGCCCCGCACACCCCGCACACCGCCCGGACGTCACGTGATGCCCGCGCCCAACGAACGCTCAGCGACGCCGCGTGGGGACACAGCGATGTAGAAACCCCCGCCGCGTAAATTTAAGAAGAGCATCAGGCCGCTGGGAGTCATTCGTTCACACTACGCAATCGTCATCCGTCTGTGGCGGTCTCTCTATCCGTTTTTCATTAATTTTAAAATCAAATTAAATTGAAGTTAAAAGTAAAGGGTCCGTTCTTACGTTCGTTTCGATAATAGGGAATTTCATGTCGTCTAACCCGGGATTCAAAACTGTTCGCCGGTGGAGAATCTCGGCAGTTCGCGTCGAGTCGATTCTATCAATAGATTCGGGTTTTTATTACTTTAAAATATCCTCTTTGCGTGCTAGGCGATTTGCGACTGTATTCGCTCCACACAGGGTAAGTTAGGCCGGCCACCGTTGGGTCCGGCGCAGCGGCCGTAGGCGCCCCGTGTGGGCCTCGCGTTGCACGTTAGCAGACAAGGTCGCACGCTTTTAGAGAGTTTTAATTTCATTCAGTTCATTAAATCTATTTATAACTTTTAAGCGGGAAGTGATTAAAGTTAGTTTTCAGTTATTTCACTCAGTTTTATTGGTAAGTTTTTACACAATCACACTTAACACTTACACATCTATTATATTTCGGTAATTATATTATTTTAGTGCTATCTCTCCACTTTGGGGGGACTTTTAAATTTTATTTAATAGTTTTGTTGGTGCAAAAAACGTAACGGGACTGTTGTCCGTTACGGTTTCTCGCACAACACCCTGCCATAAGCAGGGTGTTTAGATTACTTTTGTGCTCTTCTAAATTTAAATTCCATATTGTTAAATTATAGTGAAAGTGAAATGAGATGACTCCGCTACACGAAGCGCAAAGGGAGGCGCTTTCCGGAAATAAACCTTCCCACTCTCTCCGGTATCGTCCCCGTCCCGCGAAGACTCCGACATGGAGCACTCGATGGCAAAGGTGACCAAGACGGTCGGCCGCGCTAGAAACGCCCCCTACCCCCTCCCCCTCTCAGACCCCTTCTCAGTCCTCTTCTCGGGCTTCCTCCCGCACGCCCTCTAGGGCCTCGAGTGCGATTGCCTTCGACTCGGCGGCATCGGTAGAGGACACCGAGGTGGAAAGGCACCCTAAGGGAGAATCTTCCTCCGGCGACGAGGGCTTCACCCTCGTCGAAGAAAGTGGACACCTTCAGGCCGACCCCAGCCCCTACCGTTGCTCTCCCCCCTCAGAGGGGATAAACCTCCCCTAAGCAGGGTGAAGCCGACAAGGCTATGTCGGGACAAAAAGGTCCCAAACACGGGGGGGGGGTCCCCCCTGTCATTATACTACAGGATAAGATAGGCTTTTCAAAAGCTAAGCCCCCCGGACAGGGCATCGTGCTCTCGGCCAACACGGTCCCTAGAGGAGGAAAAGCGTCTTCGCGTAATTATACGCGGAATTCCTAAAGAGTTCGAGACCTCCTTCGTAAAGGAGGATCTCATTAAGCAAGGACTTCCGGTGCAATAGGTGCACCGTATGGTCAATAAGACTACCAACACCCCCTACAACCTGGTGTTGGTAATTTTGACCTCTCAGAGGACGGCAAGAAGATTTTCGACGCACTGTATGTCACCTTTCGGGGGTCTTGATAGACCCCCCTCAAAAAGCAACTGTTTCGCCCGCCCCAGGCGCGTCAAATGCACCGGGGATCACGGCACACATGAGTGTACCCGCAATGCTTTAGTCCTAGAGGGGCATACTGCGAACTTCCGCAGGTGGTCCTAAAGCCACCAAAGCGCAAAAGCAGAGGGGGAAGAGCGCCGGGGTCACAAACAGCCAAGCAGAAGGGAGCAAAGGGCCCTCAAAAGAAGGGCAGTCCCCCTCCCACTGCCTTCGTCCCGGCTCCGACCCCTAAGCAAAGTGTTTGGGCAAAGCTGCTGAGCATGGCTAGTGGAGCACCAAAACAAGTGTCCACTCCTCTTTGGGCTCCCACACGCACACCGGCATCAGCCCGCGCCCCGCGTAGGGAGTCCCCCCCTAAACCAGCCGTAAAGCCGACCCCTTCCCTGGCCTTGGAGGATCTAGCCGAGGATTTTAACCTTGTCTGCGATTTCGTAGACAGCTTTGACGTCAACGAGTTGCGCACCTAGGCGCACAAAACTAGGACAGCGCGCTCTGCCAAAGAGCGCTTCCAGGTCTCCCTGGATCACATGGAAGTGATCGACGTATTCAAGCACTTCAGAGCTAATTAAGCCTGAAGCGTTTGCTTACTGTTAACTTAGCTCTTTGTTATTCTATCGTAATGGATAATACACCAATAGCTAGAAAAAAACCTAGGTCGATAGCTGTCGCTTTCTTTAATGCGTACGGTCTTAAAGATCAGATTAACGAAGTCCGAACCTTCATCATTGACCATCAGATAGACATATTGCTTGTGCAAGAGACCTTTCTGAAGCCTAGCATTAGATATCCCAAAATATCCAACTACAGATTAGTTAGGAACGATCGGAAAGGGGCACAGTTAAGAGGGACTCTTATATATTATAAGTCATCCCTACACGTAGTCCCCATTGACACGCCTCAATTAACTAATTTAGAGGCCGCCCTTTGCAAGGTAGCCATGACCGCTCATCAACCGTTCACGGTAGCCTCTGTATATCTTTCACCCACGAAAAATGTGCTAAAGGGCGATCTTGAGGCACTTTTTAATCTTAGCAATTCAGTCATTTTAGCAGGCGATTTTAATAGTAAACACAGAGTCTGACATAACGCTTGTAACAATGCTCGAGGGAGAGACTTACTAGCCCTCAGCGATTCTATAAATTTCGATATAATAGCTCCTCCTGAGGATACTAGATATTCATTGAATGTTTGTCATAGCTCATCCAGAATTGACTTGGCTCTCTTCAGGAACGTAACCTTACCGTTGCGCTCTATAGAAGTGATGCATGAGTTAAGATCGGACCATCGCCCGATCCTCATAACATTGGGACAGCCCAACAGTGAGGTTCCTCTAACCAAAACTGTGACGGACTGGCATAGGTTCGAGGCTAATCTCGAAAGTATGAACTCGGAACACTTAGATCAGGTGCCAGACGCTATTGACACCAAGGAGACGGCGTTAGAAGCCATCTCCCTGTTCTCCTCTTATATTAAGATGGTCGCCGGAGAGTCCTCGAGGCAAGTCAGAGCGACAATCGATCGTCGCTTTGAACTCTCTGGAGACGTCCGACGGCTACTGAGAGAGAAAAACGCTGCAGTTAGAGACCGTTATTGAACTGTCAATAATATGTCCAAATTGCGCCGCCTCTGTAGAGAGGTCAAGGAGCGCATGGCCCAGTTGATGGATACACGATGGGACAGACTGAAGGAAGACATCACGCCTTCATACACTGCCTTCTGGCGGTGGGCGAGAGCTCTGAAGTCAGAGAAAGTCGCTTTGATGCCCGCACTGGTTAGATCTGATCGGTTCGAGGACTCAGAAAAGGCCGAATGCATGGCATCGAGAGCCAATTCTCTCTCAGCACTCTGCCAGCCGACCCCGTCCACCTGAAAAAAGTGAACGAGGAAGCTGCTAACTTATCCGTCATGTCACCAACGGATGATCCACTCCCCTCCGTTTCCTTCGATGAGGTAAAGACCATCATCGAGAAGCTCAAATCTCGGAAAGCGCCAGGCGCAGACGGTATTAATAATAAGGTGTTCAAAGCCTTACTTCCTAAACTGATCTTCCTTCTAGTGGCCATTTTCAATGCACTTCTATCTACCTGCACTTTCCCAGATGTGTGGAAAGAAGCGGATGTCATCAGTATTCCCAAACCGAACAAACCAAGAGATGGGGCATCTAACTATAGACCCATCAGTCTCCTCAGTGCCATGGGGGAAGTCTATGAGCGCATCATCCTTAGCCGTCTGAGGGATGTTGTGCTAAATAAAAGTTTGATTCCAAACGAGCAGTTTGGCTTTCGAGCCAAACACACATATGTTCAGCAAAACTGCCTCACGGATCACATATTCGATTACGCCGCAAATTCAAACAGGCGCGCTGCATATACAGGTGCTCTGTTCTTTGATGTGGCTAAGGTATACCTTAGCGATGAACCGTATTACCTTATACGATGAACTATGGCACAATGGACTTGTTTATAAACTGATCCATATAGGTGCGCCTACAAGATTTGTCAAAGACACACAAGATTTTCTAGCCAATAGGTCCTTTGGTTTTCGGGTCGAGGGGACTTTCTCCTCTTCCAGACCCATCAGGGCGGGGATCCGTCAGGGCTCAGTACTCTCCCTGACTCTCTACTCACTCTATTTGAGCGATATCCCAATGACACCAGATACTTATCTTGCATTATACGCAGATGTCACAACCCTCTTCACATCGGACAATAGTCCATTTAGATTATGCATTCGACTCCAAACTGAAGAAAACGCACTAGGCGATTGGTGCAGAAAATGGAGAATTGAACTCAATACTGATAAAAGCAGGGCTATCATGTTCAACACGAGAGCTCGCCATAAAAAGACACTCTTGAGACTCAAACGACACAAGATAGGAACAATCTCCCTTTACAATGTCCCAATTCCTTGGAAGAGAAAGGTTAAATACCTGGGGGTAACATTAGATAGTAAGATGAGCTTCTCTCATCACATCCAAGCGGTTAAGAATAAGGCGAAATTTGTAGTGTTTCGCCTATTCATCCTAACTCAAAAACGCAGTAAGCTGTCCTTAAGACGCAAACTGTATCTTTACAAAACCTGCGTACGCTCCATTATGACATACGCAGGTGTGTCCTTTGCCCACGTCCATCTCTATCAACTCCGGCAACTACAAGTTGTTTAAAATCAGTTCCTGCGGCGATTCACAGGAGCTCGATATTATGTAAGGAACGCGGATCTCCACCGCGACCTAGACATGCCCACCATCCAGTCGTAACTTAAGGAATTATCCTTAAAATACTTCAATTCGATCAAAGATCATAAGAGTCATTCGATTCCCAAGCGACAGTGAAGAAAGAATACTCTCAAGAAAATAAATCTCCCTCTAGTGTATCCCCTATTAATAAGTGTAAATAGTTAATTGTACTGCCGCATTATTGTTTGTATATAGTGAATAAATAGAGTTAAATTGTCCCACCTTTCTTTTATACAGTCCAACTCAGTCTAACACTCAGTCTAATATTCAGATAGTAAAGTAAAGTAAACAAGTATTTTCATTTTTACTTCTAAAGCGTTCTCCTTGAACAGTCAGAAGGCATTCAATTAATGAGCGACAGTAGGAGTCCATAAGAGCAGGCAAAGGTTATATGAACTTTACTATGAAAGGTCATATAACCCTAGCTTTGAATTTAGGGAATATGTAAAAAAATATTCAAAAATATTTAAAGGAGTGTGCTTCACAACCAAGTTTTTGCATTTGAGCAGCAAAATTAAGATGGCTTCTAATAAAATTAAAACGACGAGGAGTATAACTAATAGTGAAACTGGTAAGGTCAACACTCACAATTCAAACTACCGGTTAAGTTTTAACAACAAATTAACTGAATCAGATCAGGATGCTGCAATGGTTTTTGAGAAATATTTTACTGATATTCCGATCTTTACCACTAAAACACTGAATTCTTCTCCTGCTGTCGCCGAATCATTACTTAAACAAAATGTAAATGCGTGTACAAAGAATTTTACATTTCATAAAATATCATCAAAAGATATTATTAATTAAAATATTTATTGTAAAATATTTTAAAACTTTTAATATTAAGAAAACTGCAGATCTGTGGGGGATTTCCGTTAAAGTTATTGCATCTATAATAGATATAATAGCGCCTCAACTAGCTATTATTTTAATTACTAGTATGGAATATGGTGTGTTTCTTGATTTAATAAGGCATAGTAAAGTAATACCTTTATTTAAATCTGGTAGTACATTAGACCCCGCCAATTTTATACCAATTTCTGTACTGCCAACACTTAGTAAAATTTTTGAAAAATTATTCTTGATCAAATGTAAAAAAAAATAATGTAAATAATTTACATCATAAAAATCAATTCGGTTTCACAAGGGGTCGCTCGACAAATGATGCTGGTGTTGAGCTGATTAAATATATTTTCAATGCATGATAGAATTCACAAAATGCTTTGGGTATATTCTGTGACCTATCCAAAGCCTTCGATTATGTTCACCGTGATACTTTAATCAAGAAACTACAACACTACGGTGTAAGAAGTAATGCTCTTAAATTAATTGTTTCATATTAAAGTAAGAGAACGCAAAAAGTTTTCATTAATAGTTTGAGCTCTTCCGGGTCGATAGTACAAATGGGCGTGCCTCAAGGCTCAATTCTCGGCCCCTTTCTGTTTCTTGTATATATTAATGACTTACCTTATATAGTATAGCGATAACCATGATATAGTATTATTTGCTGATGACACTTCATTAATTTTCAAATTAAAACGACAATTATTAAATTATGACGAAGTAAATAATGCTTTATCTAAATTAGTAAATTGGTTTAATGTTAATAACTTGCATTTAAATGGCACTAAAACGAAATGTATGAAATTCATGACTCCAAATATCAAAAAATTAAATACTAATGTAATTTTAAATGATGAGGAACTGAGTCTTGTCGATAAGACCATTTTTCTTGGAATAACACTAGACGCGAAGCTTCAATGGAACCTCCATATATTAAAATTAGCAAGCAGACTTAGTTCTGCAGCATATGCTGTAAAAAAGATTAGAAATCTTACCAGTGTGGAAACAGCCAGACTAGTTTACTTTAGCTATTTCCATAGCATAATGTCGTATGGTATTTTGCTATGGGGACACGCGACTGACAATGAAATTATATTTGTTTTACAGAAGAGGGCCATAAGAGCAATCTATGGTTTAAAACCTAAAGCGTCGCTCCGACAAAAATTTAAGGAAATTAATATATTGACTTTGGCCTCTCAATACATTTATGAAAATGTAATGTACGTACACAAAAATAAAAGCAGTTATACAAAAATAAGTGATATTCATTCTGTAAATACTAGGAACAGACACAAGCCAGTAGTACCAGTTACTCGACTCCACCGAGTCAGTAATTCATTCTTGGGGCGACGTATACGCTTTTACAACAAGATCCCAGAAAATATACAAAATTTCACCTACTCAAAGTTCAAAAACCTTATTACACAAAGTTTGTATAAAAAGGGTTACTATAATATTACGGAATTTATGGATGATAATAATCCGTAGGAATGAGGTGATCGCTACCAAGCTATTTCTAATTTGTTTTGTGTGGTTAATTGTGTAACATACATGATTGTAAGCTGTTATTAAAAAAGTCCCGCTGGGCTTCTTGCTGGTTCTTCCCAGGACAGAGGTTTTTTTTCAAACCAGTGGTAATTAAACAAAAGAGTAACTTTCAATAAGTATTATTTATAATCTATATTGCATTAAAAAAACATTCTGTTTCAAAAAAAAGCTATCGAAGTTATATTAAAGTCAATCAGTCTACGAACAAATACAGTCTACTCACACTTAAGAACTCATATCCACATATTCGACTCCACCGGAAGATCCCTAATAATTGTTTAGATTCGTAATAGCTACTATTCGTATGATTCTTTAAGTTAGTATTTTTTACTTATTGGTTGCCTTTAAAATGAGTTGACCTGTTTGCCTACGTTGTTTAACATCCACAAATTGCAATACGTTGCAACGAATACAAAAGTAACTAAAAAAATATTATTGGTCTATTAAAAAGGCGGTACTTACTTCGTTTAATAAATAAAATAATATTTACAGAATAATAAAATTTATTAAAAAGTTTATGTTATAGTAACATTTAAAAATTCAACTAGGCCTTAACAATTAAACACAAATCCATAATCATTAAACGATTTAGTAAACATTTGCCGGCTTTTGTGTTTGCCGAAAGTTTTCATAGCACGTTTTGTGAAATTTTCTATAGATTAATTTTAAAAACTTTTTTTATTAACCTTGTAAAAATATATGTATGTTTAACAATTACCGTTTGATATTTTTAGCAACTCAGGTTTTCAACAAGAAATTATATCGAATATTGATATATTAGGTCCTTACATATGAAATTGGCGTTTTGTACGGGAGGAATATAAAGTCAATTTTTTTTTGTAAAATATATTTAATTAATCAAAGTATGCACCGTTGTTATCTATGCAATTTTGCCATCTCATAGGTAGTTCCCATAGTTACTAAAAAAACCATGGGGGCGAGAATCAATAAACTCTTTGTCGGCGGTTTGGACTGCCGCATCGGAGTTGAATTTTTTTCCTTGTAAGAAGTTGTCCAAATTTCGGAAAAAATGGTAATCTGTTGGAGCTAGGTCCGGGAAGTACGGTGGATGTCGCAGACATTCCAATTGTAGCTCATCTAACTTAGTGGTTGTTTGTTGTGCAGTGTGTGGTCTTGCATTGTCGTGAAGCAGCAGTGGCCTAGAGCGATTGACCAATCTCGGTTGTTTAGCAGCTAGTTCTTCCTTCATGGTTTGCAGTTGCTGACAATAGATATCTGCCGTAATCGTTTGGCCAGATTTTAGAAAGCTGTAGTGAACGACACCGGCGCTAGTCCACCAAACACTCACAAGTAACTTTTTCTGACTCAATTTTCGTTTAGGGTAGGATTTGGCTGGGTCTCCAGGGTTTAGCCATTGCGGCGAGCGCTTCCGATTATCGTACAGTATCCAATTTTCATCACAAGTAATGATTCGATTTAAAATCCCTTCATTATTGTATCGGTTGAGCAAAGTAACACAGCAGTGGACGCGTGTTTGCAAGTTCGGTTCACTCAATTCATGAGGTACCCATCGTTCAAGTTGTTTTACTTTCCCGATTTGCTTCAAGTGGATTAATACAGTTTTATCACTTACCCCGAAGCCTGCAGCTATCTCCGAAGTGCTTTGTGATGGATCCGCTTCCACAATAGCCTTTAATTCTTCATTTTCCACTTTGGTCTCCGGCCATCCACGTGGTTGGTTGTGAAGGTCGAAATTTCCAGAATGAAAACGTTGAAACCAAAACGTACTGTGCTTTTGCGACACTAGCGCCGTACACATCATTAATCCTTCGAGCTGTTTCTGCAGCACTGGTGCCACAGAAGAACTCGTACTCGTAAATATACCGATATTTCATGTTTTCCATTGTGCGGTAATAAGCGACGCCAAAGTATAAAATAATGAGGAAAAAACAAATGAATGACTGTTTTCAAAACTCAAATGTACCAGCTAAATGAATTTATAAATTTGAATTTGAAATTCTTAACCAAAGGGGAGATATTTCAGATCAAAGTGGTCAATACGACAAAATGCTAATTTCATATGTAAGGACCTAATATTTTCAAATATATATTTTACATAATATGATTTCTTTTAGGATATTCCATTTGGTTAAATATAATCTCAGGAAACAGTTATAAGAAGCAGCCTATGAGTGATTACCACGTTTAGAGCTTATATCTTCTTCTTCAGTGATCTCATTCATTGTTTCGTTATTTCGAGCCATTACTTTCTCAGATGCTGAATTAATCCTTTTTAAGAAGTCAATCTTTAAAAACATATTAGTTAAGCCTTCCGTGGCTACTATCCATATTTTTTACTTTTTTATCTCCAGTGAAACCGCAAAAATGGTTTATATGTAAATAAAAATATATCTTATTTTATCTAAAAAAAAGTACCTATAGTAGGTAATAGTACCTATAGTGGTACTATTTACTACTAGAGCCAAGGAAGAGCAAAATCGGTAGAAAGAAATATGAAAATACATATTATGATTTTTTTAAAACTTTTAACACTAAATGGGTCTACCCAACACTTTTTGGGCGATTGGGTATGAAGTGAACATACAGTATGTAGTAATAATACGTAACCAGAAGATTGAATCTAAAAACTTTATTGAACATTTTCAATGATACCTATAGAGGGAACAAAATTACAATTTAATGAAAAAAATTATAACAATTTATTCGTAGGCCATTGAATTACTATTTTTCACAGTATTCGACCGCATCTCTTTAGATTGTCATTATACCGAGTACAATTTTAAAAACAACAATATTTCCCGGCTTACCGGTATTAGTAAAAATTTGTTATATCCATAGTACCGTTGTTTTTACACATCAATATTTTTTATTTTGGATTCAAATATTCACAAAATATAAATAGTTTCCGACTTACTGGTGTAAGGATATACCACTTTTATTCAAATTCCACATCCGCCTGTGTTTGTAAATGGAACGTACTTAAAAAGAAAGTAATTGTCATTCTTTGACGTAAACTGTCGTTAGTAAAATAAAGGGCTCTTCTTCTCAATTTTCACACCATACAAGACGTTGTTTTATTTCAATATTCTAAAACTGGATATAACATTTGACCTTCAACCGGATTTTTACTGCTGAAAACTGCAAGGAACTGCACCGCGGAAATATATCGAAAAATCAATCGAGTTCAACAAGGATCGAATCTGTTTTTAAAGAAATACCGGCGGAAGCAGCGAAGCATTTTCGAGGCAGCAATTAGCGGAAAATGAAAACCTTTATGGCGTATGGTCAATGTATGGGGTATTTGTCGGAGCAAAAGCATCGGATGACTCAATTATTGAGCGGCACGTTAAAAATAATAATGGTGTTTGCTCTAATTTTGTTATGGCCTGTTGTGTGAACTGCAGAACTACTAACTGCCTGTTGCACGCACGATGAGTTGTAATGGTGGCGGTTGCTTCGTTTGTCGGCGTTTGAATACCGTGACGTGAAGTGGAGACTGCTGCTGGGTAAATTGTGGTGCTATAACGGAGTTTGACTAACTATTTGGTATTTAATGTGCAAAAACAATAGAAAACTTTCTGCTATTTGATAATTTGTTGCGATTGTGTTTTTTCTCGTAGTGTCTTGGTGTTCTACCAACACAGTTGTTGTGTATGTATAAATAACCTACTCAACATATTTCTATAGACTCTGTTTGCGTTTCAATTTGTTAAGATGGAGGACGCAATAACAAAGCCGGAGCAAAAAATAACAAAATTAGAGCCATTGATGTAAAAACCAAAAATGGCATATTTTCCGGGCCAATAACTAAAATTGTACCTTTGCCTGTAGAGTAACTTAAGGGCCTCAGCTCAAATTGAATTTCCCCACTTCCCGCGCCAATCGTTCGCACACTACGGCTCGCGGTCACGCGGAACACGAGGTCAAAGCGATTTTGTTAGAGTAAAATAAACTATTATCGGACGAGCACTAAGTAATAAAATTTTCAGTCATAATTTAATATTAACTTGTCATTAAATGAACATAAAATTATATGTCGCAGATTTAATTTCATTGTACTATATATATCTACTAGAACTTTAGCTGTATTCTCATAGTTAATTTCTAGTATAAGTTGACCTTCATTGTACGGAAAGCCTATACAATGCGAGATCAGCTTATACTAAATTCCTCTTATAGTGAAAGGATCCACCCATTGTTGGTTTAGTAGTAAGTTTGAGTTTTATAGTTTTCGCCGTGTATGTATGTAATGTGACAGCCGTTTACGTGTGTAATTATGTTGGTAGTAGGTCTATGCAAGTACCTACATATATATATAATAAATTTTGCAAACCGATTCTAAACCACTGCATAAATTCTACTGCTACAAAAACTAGTCAAGAGCGAATCACCATTGCACTGAAAGTTCTGTAAGTGATACATTGGCTTGGTAGTAAGTTTACGCTTTGCATTTTACAATCTTATAAACTTATAACAATATAGTTTTCGCCTTATTACATACTATAGTAAAATTATTTTGTCCGTGCAGTTGGGGTCATAAATCATATCGGCCTCAGCCCGGCTAGGGCGGTGAACATGTTGCGCGGGCGCAACGCCATTATCGATAACAACAAATGAATCATCAAAGGCAGTTACAGCGGCGGTGCGGTATACAAAGGGTGGTGCGACATTGTTATGTTATGAGTCATTTGTTTTCCATTATTACCCCGCCTAATACCTGTAAATTAGTGCAATGATAATTTAGTACATATATCGAAGAAATTTGTTTTGCGCATTCGCTCTATAATTTCTTTAGTGACACAATGGCTACTCCTTTGTTTTGTACCAAAACGGCAGAATTTATTCGAAATAATATTTTGCCTGTTGGCACCAATATACCAGCAAAGTGCTTGTTATCAACAATGTTTTAACATTTTTCACTTCACTTTCTTTAAATACGTTGTTTTATCTATTTTTTCATTTTATCACTAACCCACATAATGACAAAACTATCGATAACGCTTATCGACAACAATAATACGCATCACTATGCTCGCCTCCTAAGGCCCGTGAGTGGGAGAGGCAATACTCCGATGAATTATGACCCAAACTGCACGGACAACATAATTCTAGTATAGGTACTTTTACTGCTTTATATATATATATATATATATAAATAAATGAATCGTTATTTTTAGGACAATGTTTGTATAAATATAAGATCGATAGGTAGGTATGTACGTAGGTAGGTAGGTAGGTAGGAGTATGTAAGCAGGTAGGTAGGTTGGGTAGGGTAGGTAGGTAGGCAGGGTAGGTAGATAGGTATGAATGAAATGAAAGGAATGATTTTTATTCAATATAGATTATTGTATAATACTTATTGAAAGTCATTTTTAATTTACCACTGATTCGCAAAAAACCTCTGTCCTGGGAAGAACTAGCAAGAAACCCAGCGGGACTTTTTTAAACATATTTAAATTTACAATAAATTTATTATGTTACAATTTTGAATGAATTTTATAGAACCAGCATGGTGGCGATCACCTAATTCCAGGGTTATTTATATATTCATTTATATTATAATAACTTATAATAATTTAGCTAAAGCTAAAATATCAGTACTAAATAGGTTCATAATTTTATGTATGTAGCAGGTAGCACTATAGTCTGATAAGTTTTTTTTAAAACGTTACCCCACACTAGGATTTTCTCCTGTATTATGGTGGCAGTTTACAAATATAAATTGCACAAGGACAAACATCCAGATACTTGTTCCGTGCGGGATTCGAACCCACGGACTCCAGCGCAGCAACTCATTGCTAAGCCTGTGCGCCACTGGGTAACGATAACGTAAGGACGGATAAGTAAGTTACAGTTTTATTTCTTTATAGTTAGATAGGTAGGTACTTACCGAACACACTTATATTTTTATTACTAAGTGCTTGGCTTCTGCAGTTCGGGTCGCGGGTTCGATTCCATACGGAACAAATATTTTATGACCCACAGATAGTTGTGAAAATTTGTGTTTGTAATCGCACCGTCTCCGATTCAGGAGAAATCCTGGAGTAGGGCAACGTTATAAAAAAACAATTACTACATAGATACCTATATTTTCTTGTATATTGTCAAAACAAAAACAAACCTATTTAGGTAACATTTTATCTTTTTATTTTTATAAAAGTTGCCCCACGCTCGATTTCTTCTGAATCGTGGACGGTGTGTTTTCAAACACAAATCTTCACATACAGAAACACCTGTGACTAGTAGCGCAGCAACCAATCGCTTAGCCACTGCACCAAACGTGTCATATGCTAAATTTCTACATATTTGTAATCACTAATACTGTAAGTAGATAGGTCGGTAGATACTTACTTCATTACGTTTATCATACGTTTCTTTACGCCAACCCAGTCGCTTCTTATTTTTATTACGCTTATATCCCATTGCGCCAACACTATGAACCTAAGTATCTATTTCAATATTTTAATTTTACGTCGTCCTGTTGCGTAATGTGTGTTCTGAGCGCAAGCGACACAGCTCTCCCGTTCGAAAGCCGAAGCGAGAGTGAGCGGCGGTGCCGGGCGGCAGGGAACAAGCTTTAAAACGACGATAGTTTAGGTAATTTCTTTTTACGGTGAAAATAATGATAATTAAAAAAAAGTAAAAAACATAAGCCCTGCTTTATAGTTAGTTCAGTTAGTATGCAAAGTTTCATGATCTAATTTGAAGTATTTTTTGAATACCAGCGGTTTATTTTTCGGTTTGGAGGTAACTTTGGATTTTTTTTCTATCGAGAAAATTTTATGGAATCGTGTTTCGTTCAACATAGTACTAACATTAATCCTCAACTTCACCATATATTTATTTCAAAATCAATGCTGCAGTATTTTCGGCATAACGGAGGATCATGCTAAGCCATTTGAGGTAGTATAGGCCCTTAAATGTTGATTTTTTTCCCTATTGTAATTTATAGTAATTCTATGTAAGAAAGTATAAACTACTTACTTTTACTATTACTTTTATTCAATTTAATTTTTTTTTTACTTTAGTAGTCTGTTTATGAAAGTGTATGCGTTTATATACTAATAGAGATGTTAAATAACTTTGGTTTAGAACACCTAAACAGCAAGTACTTTATTCAATGCTAGGTTGCTTTACTAAGTGACAATGTTGGTTATGTTACTAACTCTATTGACTACTTAGTATAAAAAGCATGAATAATTAATGCTTCCTCTATTTTTACTTTATTATCTAACAATTTTATTAACATGTACTAACTACTTATTGTAGTAATTAGTCAGTAATGTAAGAACAAGGTTGGTTTACTGTTATAGCTTGAATATTCTGTTTTTTATTGTCTTGTTTGTTTATTGTCTTGATTAATTTTGGGAACAATTAAATAGCTTGCTTATGTTCCGGGGGGCTGAATATTTGTAAATGGAACGTACTTAAAAATAAAGTAATTGTCATTTTTTGACGTAAACTGTCGTTAGTAAAATAAAGTGCTCTTCTTCTCAATTTTCACATCGTACAAGACGTTGTTTTATTTCAATATTCTAAAACTGGATATAACAGGCTGTTTTTCCAACACGCAATTATCGCACAAATCGGTATTTTTGAAATAAATTGCAACCAGCAACGCTTGACACAAAAATTGGGCAACGACTTTGACGTCAGTCTAGTTTCTGTGATGTTAATGCTGTTAGCCTATGCGGCTCTTACAGCTTTATCGAACTTAGAGTCTTAAGTTTTTTCGTCGATTGGTACGCAGTGCAAGGACCTTTTGTAGTAGATCAAGGTGCCGCATCTAGGGCTGGTCAACCTATCATTTCTAACTAAGATGTAGTTTGCGATCTTAGGATCGCTAGGTTTCAAAAAAGTCTCTTGCACTAACATTACGTCTACATCGTGGTTGCGGAGGAAGAGCACGATCTCGTCTTTTTGGTCTCTGAGGCCATTCGCGTTAAAGAACACGACAGTCAGAGAGCGTGGTTTAGTTCTACCGAGAGTTTGTGCTGCCATTCTGATATTTAGAGGGGGAGATCAGGCGCACTGGAAAGACCAGATTGCGTCGATAAGTCCTTTGCGCTCAATCGTAGCGTTGAGCTTGGCCTGAGGTGAGGTGGCTCCGCGGAGTTTGCGGGCCAAGGAGGATAACTCAGCAACATTGATGTTGCTGATGAAGCCGCAGACTAGCGAGAAGTCAGCGGCGAAGATGGATGAGCCTTGTGGACGGGCTTCGGTTTTGGGGCCTGGGGAGGCGGCACTTGCCGTGAGGCGACAAGTGCTGTTTCGCCCAAACTTGGGTTTTGGCGCAGAAAGCCCGGGAGGGTTAGCACCTTGCTCGTCCGCCCCGGCGACTGGGGTGGGCTTGGTGGCGATTTGAGGCGAGGAAGTGGGCACTGTTGACGGTGTGGGTTTAGGGGAAGGCAGCAGAGAGCGAGACACACTGGCTTGACCCGCGCGTTCGGGATGGCTTCTACCACCGCGCTGCTTCCGTCACGGGGCTTTGGAACACCCGCAATAATTCGCTGGGTATGCCTCTTCGCGGCAATTGACGCAGCTCGGGGGTTCCACCGTCTCGGGCGTGCGGGGGCAGTCAGTGGTGCCCTGATCACCTAGGCACTTGACGCACCTAGGCCTGGCGTAACAATTTTTGGCCGAGTGGCCGTACAATTGGCGACGGTGGCACTGGCCAACGATGCCCCTATGTCGGGGGGCTTCAACTGCAATCCCCGTTAGGTTGCAGATGCGCCGAACGTTAAATATTTCCTTGCCTTCTGGAGACAAGTCCAGAATGACCACGCATAAGTCTAATAAGCGTTTCTTGTCGGTCTGGTGGTGCATTCTATGCACCTCCCGGACCGGGAGATTTTGGGCTTTAAGGTCTTTTAATATGTGCTCAGTCTCGAGCTCTTTGGGGAGACCGCGGACGATCACATGAAGGTTACGCTCCTCTGGGAGGGCGTATGTGTGGAAGTTTATTTTCTGGGCGCGCAGGTGATTAGTTACACTGCGGAATTCCTCGGTCGAGTTTACGAACATACGAATGACTTGTCCAGCGTTTTGTACCTTAGGGCAATAGATTTTTTTGGAGTTCAACCAGTATAATAGGTTGCTACATTTTGTTTTGTCTTGGATGATGATGGGAGGCGGCGGCTTTTCCCTACGTTCAGCAGGGGACCCATTTGCTGCGGGCTTGGCCGCAGGCTTGGGGGCTTGAGCGCGCGTCGCGGGGACGAGGGGGCCGAGTTAGGCTCGGCTGCCTTTTTTGGGACAGCGCGTTTGTGCTTTTTGCCCTGGACGTGGATGAAGCCTTCGTATTCGGGCTTGAGCGAGACGCGCGTTTCGGTCTCCATGTCGGAGCCTGATTCGGCATCCGAGAAGATCGGAGACGGGCCGCGGGTGGACATGGCGAAAGGTGCGGGAGACGCGGCGTCGTAAAGCATGTCGATGGACACGGGGATCGTAAGTCCGTTGCTTGGCGACAACGGGTCGTCAATCCACACAATCGGACGATCAACAGGGGGCCAGACATGCTGGGTAGAAGGACCGGCTAGAGGCGTGAGTTAGGGCGCGGATGCGGGCTCGAGTGCGGGCGAGCATTGCGCTGTGCAATAAACACAACACAGATGTCGGGGCAGGCTCGGCTAAAAAAGTCGGCTAGTTCGTCGGTTGTAAACGACGCCATCTTGTTTGCTATATTAACATAAGCACAAATGTGTACCAAGCTCCCCACCTTTCGGCGGGGGAGGTGTGTGCCTAAAACGAATACCTATACACCTAGCACGTAGGTCCGCTAGGGTGTCTACCTAGCTGTTGCCTAATGCAACAGGCAACACAGAAATTAAAAACGATGGCCACCTCTAAGGCGGCAGGTGTGTTTCACTTTACTTACGGTTGCCGATACCAGTACCAGGAAGCCAGGAAGGAGAGTTACGCACAAATACACTTTGCACTACAACAAGCGTCCGATTCACTTCACTACAACACAGTGAGACCGCTGTCACTCGGGACAGCGTGCTTCGCGCACCACAGGGAGTACACCAAGGCAGCAACCAAACACAGAGCACCACGCAATATAGTGTATTTCGATGAACACAAAAATTAAAATAATTCATGCGCAGGTGCAATGAGAGTGGAGTTACGGGAGTGAACTCGACCGACACGTCCGGAGTCTACAAAGCCTAAGCGCAGAGTCCACTCACTGAACCACTGCTGTGACGTCAAAAGAGACGTGTTGACATTTGTAGGTGTGAATTGACATGTTAGTACTACACGGGTACCGCCCACTCCTCCGTTCTATTGTGTATGTATTATAGTATTCTATGGTATTTACTAATTCGTATAAAGAAACGCAAATTTTATTTGAAATACTGGAAATGATAAAATAATAACCGTTGAATTCCTTTTTTTTGAATTAATATTTTTCCGCAAGTTGTACTAAATAATGATTTATTACAAAAAAGTCCAATAATCATAAGATTATTTTACATACATTTCCCTTTTTTGTACAAGGTGGGGCACGATCTGGCATTGTCCTTTGGGCAATAGATAAAATATAAACTAAAAAGTCAAGTTAGCCTACTAAAACTCCCTTGCTGCTCACAGGTCTCCGCTCGTTTCAGAAAGGGGGTTTGAATCAGAAAGAGCTTGCCACCCTAAATCCCAAAGCGTTTTGGTAGTCGTGTATATCATTTTTATTAATTAATCTATCTTCATATTGTGATTCGTAAAATGAGCTTATTCTTCCCACAACAAATTCCTTTTCTTCGAAGCGTTTTGTATGACAAATATATAGTGTAACTTTTGTAACTTTGCAAATGGTTATCTAGCGCCAGTTGTTACATAGTAAGAAATATAAATTCGTACTTCAAACGGAAAATCTCAAGGTTAAAAAACAAGACAATGAAACATAAGACAAAAGAGGAAAGTTTGATAACGATAAAATGTCTTCTTGTGTTTTTTTCCTTAAGCGCTTTTATAAAACTTGAGACTTAAGTTTCCTTTGTGTTATACAAAGTTACCATTTTCTATAAATAAGTTTTAAACTTATTTGTAAACATATTTACGTTATTTTATTTTATATATAACTAGCAACCCGGTGCATTGCTGCCACAGAAGAAATAATTTTGTGGAAATATCGTTTTATTATATTTAATTAGGAATGATAATACATACATTGAATTTGAATGATATTATAACCTTAGTAAATTTTTCGGTACGATACGCGCGCCACCTAGTGTAAGTTAATTGTTCTATGCCTATAACCATCGTGCAAGTAATAACATGACAAAGTTTTAACGCAATCTGATGAACGGTATGGCAGCGCATAAAATACGAACAAATAAACATTACTTTTTATATATTAGATTCATTTGTTATAATTTGACAAATTTAAGCAAACCCGTGTACAATATGGGTCACAAATTTTCATACAAGCAGTTTACTAAAGCAAATATTTTGAACATTTCAATGCTCGGTAATATATTTATGATTTTAGAATTTTATTACTCACTAAGACAAGTTACTTGCATGAGAAAAAACATGCAAATTAAATACGCTAAAAATTAAACCCGGTAAGGGTAATACAATTTTAGTTACATCAGTTAGAAGATGCATGTAATCTTTGATTATAAATAAACTTAATATAGAGCTCTAAGCTTAAGCTAATTGATGAAAACATTGTTATATTGCACTGGTTTAAAACACGAAACATGCTTTACGAAATTAACACATTATTTTAAACTGTAAAAGAAAAAAGTTAAGTTATAGCTTATATAAGTCCCCACTACTGAGCACAGACTTCCTCTCACATCTGAGAGGGTTTTTTTGGCAAGAAAATGTAAACCGCGCTGCCCCAGCAATTAGTCCGCGTTGCCCGAATATGTGATGGCTACTTCATATGTCTTCGAAATATTTTTAATCTATAGACATGTAGGTTTCTTTAAAAATGTTATCTTTTACCGTCGAGCACGTGCCAAATCCAGCACATTAAATTGCAACCGATTGAAACACGTACTGAGTGATAAAAGAAATATGAATTATCACTACTTTATAGTATTTTATAGTATGTTTTATCTTTTGTTCTGATACACAAAAAATACAACACTATCACGTTCCATGAATGTCGTAAGCCTCCGATAGTGAACAGTATAATCATCGAAAATTCACCAACCAAATGTGATGATTACAACTAATCCTTCTTTCTATAGGAGAGACCCTAGTCCAGGAGAAGACTTTATAAGGGCAGATAAAGCAGATGAAGCAGAAGAAGATAATTTGCCTACGGGTGTTCACGAGCTGAAACATGGTGATTTACAGTTGATCTTAAAATATTAATCTAATTTATTTCAAAACAAAACTCTTTTTTAATTTATTTAAAAATGCGGCTATGGGGATCAAGAGTCCTTTGTCGAAGTAAATATTTATTTATTGTATGTATTTCTGAGGGTACAGAATTTTCAGAACTTTATAAATTTACGGGCTTTTGCTCGCAACTTCATCTTTTTAACTTAGTGTTGCTGTGTTTACCGTTTATTTTTTAATTTAAAAATACCTATATCAGATTGATATAGAATTGCAATACCCTTTTCTATAATATTGTTGAAAATTAACATATGATTATATAGTATAGGATTTTCCTATTTTGATTAAATTAACCGCTTAAAATTTCCAAATAGAGATACGATTAACATAGCAGCTAACAAATTTTTTTATTAAATTAATAATTTGCACTGCATGTAGATATTCATGGTTACGTTAAAAAATATAATTTCTATTTCATACGTTTCTCAGCCTGCAAGACCACATCGTGAAGATTCACAGGTGTGTTATATCTAAAAAGTTACTAAGTAAAAATTTATGCGGGTATAAAATTAACAAATATTAAAATATTTGATCGTCGACACTAAAAAAAACTAAAATGAAGGTACATTAGATTAAAATAATATTTTCTGGACTTCCCATATACGTTATTTGGAAATAAAATCCTTTATTTTAGTGCATAAAGTTCATTGTAATACAGAACTGCAGTTTTCGATAAAACCACTTAATATTTTATTATAACAATAAAATACATAATAAGGCCAAAAAATATTTCCTTTCTCGACGTGTTATATAATTTTTTAAGGCTAATAGGTGAATGCTTTTAAATAATATTACTTTTAAGTCAATTTCATAAAGCACTCGTGAAACTGTGAAAAAGTCATGACTTGAAAGTATACTAAACATTGATGACTGAGACAAAATCATTTAATTTCTTTAATCAAAAATCCTCTAAAATCTGCTATCATATATATTACCTATACATAATCCTCCGACCTCCGTTTTTAATATATTTAAATAGGTATTAATTAAATTTCAAATATGCAATGCAATTTAGTATTTTTTAACTTTGAAGCTTGCTCAACAAATAGTCTTCAACCATGGTGTTTTGAATAAAATAGTATTTTACGTCATAATAAACTAATCATCAACACATTATATGAATATTTTTTAAATCACAAGTTTAAAAAAATCTTTGCAGTGTGTTTTTACATTAAATTATGTTATGTTTATCAGATCGACTACCATCATCTTGTACTATACATATATTTGTTAACGATTTAGTAAACCACCCTTTTATGCATTATTTGATTACATAAGTCCAACTTTTTATATTGTATTATAAGTTTTTAATAGTATAGCTCGGTAGCGCCCTGGCTAAACGTTTGACTGGGGCACTGAGGGTCGCGGGTGCGATTTTCGCAAGCAACAAATTTTGTGTGATCTTCAAATAATTGTTTCAAGTCTGCATCTGTAACTTAATTATGTAATTCCTAGTTTAAGGGTGAAATTAAAAGATTTTGTTTTTAGCTTTTTACAATAAATAATAATACATCAAATTGATTGCCAGCCAGTAACACTTTTTTCGAATATTATAATTTGCAACAGTATGTTATAAAGCGTACGAATATGAAACATCTTTATTACGCGCAGAATGTTAACTTGAATTATATTGCTGTGCAAAGTAAAAGTTTTATTTCGTTTCGTTTTACAAGCCTACGTTTACGACCTCTCATACTTACGGTACAGTGAAATATCAGAACGGTGTAATGAAATTTATTTTGGTAATATAATTTATCGGTATCATTGAATAAGGTATCTTTTAGGAAAAAGATGTAGCATATTATGTTATCGTATATATGTATATGCATTATGTGTATATGTGTAATGTTACATACCGATGCCGTGGTAACTTATGGGCTAAACGCTCGCCTTAAATTTAATAGTTTGCGAGTAACACGGGTTCAATCCCCGCCAGCTCGGCGGTGAAGGAAATCATCTTGAGGAAATCAGCATATCTGTGGAATAAAATATTTCGAAGACATGGGAAGTCCGTCAGCATGCACTGGAGCTGGGGTACGGACTAATTGCTCCAAATCTCTCTCAGATATGAGAAGACCAGTATGCCCAGCAGCACTTATAAAATAATATTATGCTAGCACGATCTTCCAACTCAATACTTTCGCTTGAACTTGAGCAAACTCGTTCGTTTCATAAACTGGGATATGTCAAAAAAAAGCCTTTCAATCCCCAGATAAAATTTATTCGTAGGATATAATGCAACATTAACAAACTAAAATTACATTATTATTATAATAAAATAGTTCGATTGTTTTACTTTTATATTTAGCCTGTTTATAATTTATTTGATGGATGACTAATATCTGACGATTGAAAAATCAGCCCTAATTTCTTGAGATAATTAGAAAAGGATCAATTTATTGAGTCATTTTTATGATAACATTTTTGTATTACATCCTGGCTCCTGACATACAGGCCGTTTGACGTCTATTTATATACTCTGTATTTTTTCCATTATCTTGATTTAACAATAATCTATTTACATCAGATTTTATATTAAAAAAAATTATGCTCATAAAACAAACACTTTTATGATTTTTAAAACAAGGCTCAAAGTTTTTAAATTTTATATAAGTGAAGAAGTAGCATGCACTGCTGGTTGTTAAGAATTCATGACTTAAAAATTAACATGAATAAAGGAAAAGAAGTACGAGGGAAAAAAATTAAAAGATTTTTACAAATAACGGCGAGAAGGTAATGTAACATTACGGCAAAGCAATAAGTTCTGAATTTGCAGTCGGAACACCAGATCCTGGTGAGCGATCAAACTGTGAAGAAGAGACTTCGCGAATTCAACCTCCGTATGCTCGTAGACCACTTTGGATTCCAGCGCTACGAAACAATAAAATACATATACACGATGTCATAGCATATGAATTTTAACGCTGGATTTTGAGCCAAACAATGCTTGTGATAACAGTTCAATTATCGGGGATTCGTTATTTTAACAGACTCCGAAAATTCAGACAAAAATAAATATTCATTTATTAGACATACTATTAATTAGCTTAATGGTATGCCGCAGTACAATTGCGGATGTGTAACTAATGACACGTTGAAATTAACGGTCAATTTATTTTAAACGTTTACTTAATACATACAAGAAATGAAATGTAATCGATATTGTTTAAGGTAAATTGATTGACTGCTGTTTTCATAGGTATTTTTAAACACCAGTGACGCAATTTCGTCCAGCCACCGAGTTACGACTTCATTTGCTATACTAAATTACTTTCCTATAATTTTTTTTAAATTAACTTGAACCAAAAATAGCAATATTTCACTATCTCCAAACTAAGTTGCTTCACTCATACGAAATGAGATTTCATGTCCGGCATAGACAATTTGGGTGATGACAGCCCCAGTTTCGAAATACTTGTAAGAGAAGAAGAATTAAATTATCAAATAAGTAATTATGTGCAAACAAGAAAAGTAACTATGTACCGGATTCAGAAAGTGAGTGGAAGATTCGATTCTTTTTTAATGTGCATACAAATACACGAATAACAAAAGTACTTGACTCTCCAAGATTACCAATAGCCAGAACACGAACGTGTGTATTTTATCTTCCTTGTAGCATATTATGCTTGTTAAGAGCAAAGTTAATATATTACACGAAAACACAACCATTCTCTCGTTCCATTTTTTATTTTAGATCTGTTAATTACAGATACGCGATATCTTCATCAATTGTATACCGATTTGAATAAATCTTTTTTTATTAAAAAGGTTACGCTTTAAGGCTTTCCTATATAAATGGGGAGAACAATTTTTCACCTAAGCGTGGAAAATATTTTTATATAACTTTTAAGACGATATTGTAATTGTTACCTTGAGCTTGTAATATTCCTTACTTCATTCAATAGGGCTAAAAATTAAACTCATAAAAATAATTAAAAGCCGACTTTAATTAACTAAAAAGAACAAAAAAAGTTACCACGTGATAGCTTCCGAAGGGCTTTAATTATTCTATATACACTATGTCTTAGCACCGAAATTTTATCCCTTCTTTCTTTGTGTGGGATTTAACCTTTTATTTGAAGTTTTTTTTTCGTATTTCCTTATTCAAATAAACGAAAATATATTATACACAAATCATTTAAAGTATGAAGATTAGAAACTAGCGAGTCTGAATTGAATAAAGACCCATTGTTTATGATTCACATAGAATAGTAAGAACAAATGCGTTTGCTTGAAATCTTAACTCTGTTGGCTTTTTATTTGTTCCCGTTTTGAGGAATGTTTGAAATCTTTATATTTAATCCATTTTTAAATGCTGAATTAACTCGTGTTCGGCGTTGAAAAAAACATGAGAGAAAGGAAAAAAACAATATGGCAGCGCTGTAGACACTTCTTTACCCTTTTTTTAAGAATAAGGGTGACAGAATAGAAATAATAATTTTTATTCAATATAGATTATTACCTAATACTTATTGAAAGTTATTTTTTAATAACCACTGGTTCGGAAAATAACTCTGTCCTGGGAAGAACCATCAAGAAACCCAGCGGGACTTTTTTTTAAACATATTTCACTTTACAATAATTTTATTTTTTTGGTTTGTACAAATTTTAAATGAGTTTTAATAGAACCAGCATGGTGGCGATCACCTCATCCCCAGCGTTTTTTTTTCAATTATGTATTCTTTGATATTATAATAACCCTTTTTGTACAATTTTTCTTTAATAAATCATTTAAACTTATTTATGGACAGATTTTGTACATTTTCAGGGATTTTGTTGTAAAAGCGTATACATTGCCCCATAAATGAATTACTAATTCTGTGGAGTCTAGTTACTGGTATTAGAAGCTTATGTTTGTTCCTAGTATTAAAAATATGAACATCTTTATTCTTTTCAAAGCTATTTATGTTTTTATGTACATACATTACATTTTCATTGCGAGGCCAAAGTTAATATGATTATTTCTTTAAATTTTTCTCTAAGGGACTCATTACAATTTAATTTATAAATCGCCCGTACGGCTCTCTTTTGTAAAAAAAATATAGCTTCGATGTCAGTCGCATTACCCTTTAAAATTCCATAAGACATCACGCTATGAAATTAACTAAAATAAACTAATCTAGCTGTCTCGACATTGGTGAGACTCCTAATATTTCTTACAGCATATGCTGCAGAACTAAGTCTGCTTGCTAATTTAGATATATAGGGGCCCCATTGAAGCTTCGCGTCAATTGTAATACCAAGAAAAACAGTGGAATTCACAAGACTCAACTCCTCCCCATTTAAGAGCACATTAGTATTTGAATGTTTAACATTAGGTATTGTAAATTTAATACATTTTGTCATAATGCCGTTAAAGAGAAAATTTTGTCGTTAAACCAATGTACTAATTTCGATAGAGCATTATTTACATTGTCAAAATTAATCGACTGTCGTTTGAGTATGAAAATTAAAGACGTATCATCAGCAAATAATACTATATCGTGGTTGTCCCCTACAAGATAAGGTAAGTTATTAATATAGACTAAGAACAGGAATGGGCCAAGAATCGAGCCCTGAGGAACGCCCATTGATACAACTGACCGGGAGGAACCTTTGCCATTTATAACAACTTTTTGAGTTCTGTTATTTAAATATGAAATAATAAGTCTAAGCGCAATATTTTTGACACCGTAATGTTGTAGTTTCCTGATTAATATGTCATGATGAACACAATCGAAAGCCTTGGTAAGATCACAAAAAAAAAATACCAAGGCATCTTGTGAATTCTCCCAGGCATTAAAAATATATTTTATATGCTCGTGACGCAGGTGTCATTCGCCGAGCGACCCCTTGTGAAACCAAATTGATTTTATGGAGTTATTTATTTGAATTAAAAACAAATTTACAATTGATCCAAAATTATCTTTTCAAAATTTTTCTGAGAAGATTTTTTACCATATTACTTCGAAACCTCTCCAAGCATTTTGCATTAATCGGAACAAACACAATTTTCCCAATTTTCTGTTTTTTGTGCATATATGGTAATGAAACCAGTTGTCCACGGTAATCTGAACTTGTTTTTGAATTATGAATTTCTTGATTGGTACAACATCTGTAAAAATATTATCAATACAAGTTGCACTATACCCTGCAATACGTGTAGCTTCAAAGAATAAATGATCAAGATTGTATGATCGGAACAATGTGCAAAATTTAATACTGATGGAAGAAGCTTCCAGGAGATTGATATTAAAGTCTCCGCATACTGCAAGAGATTTATTCTGTTTATTAAGCTTAACTAAAACTTCTTCCATAATTTTTTCAAAGGTATCATACCTTGAACATAGAGTTCTGTAAATACTGACAATAATGAGGTGCTCAAGCTCAACACACTCCATTTCTACAGTTCGCTCAACAGAGAGGCTCACAATGTCTTTACATGATATGGATTTATTAGCTAATATTAAGGAGCCACCACGTAATTTAGTATCTCTATTGAAAGAACTGACCACCTGGTGATTACTGAAATTAAATATGGAGTTGTAATTTTTCAACCAATGTTCATTAATATATAAAATATGTATATGGTTACTATTTAAAAATAATTCAATTTCTAGTTCTTTGCCTAACATACCTTGTATATTTTGATGCACCAGGTTAATACAGTTTTGATTATTGCTGTTTTGTGAAATTATACAGTTAAGTATTGGTGAGTTGTATTCTAAGGTATTTAAAATATCTTTGCTAGAGATTACCTCTATTGTCTAATTATCTAATTTAAATTACTTGGAACTGATTCCAATTAATTAGTAAAATTATTTTACTGCTCAATGAAAGCAGGTGTCAAGGTAGCCAAAAATTTGGCTGGGTTAAAATATAAATAATAAGACAGCGTATTTGCTACCAGTCTTAAACTAAACTTTGATAGGTAATACCTATCTCTTGTCAAAAACTTCTTAGTTAAATTATTAATATTAAACCAATGAAATTTATCATTATTATTCTTACAATGAAATGTCAAATTTATAATATTACTACATGTCAAATTATGCATTACTAAATTTAAATTATATCTTAGTTAATTTTCCTGTGGCCAACCCTCTATGTAATGCAATGTAAACAAGATAACTTTATGCACATTTATGTTATTGAGAAACAAGCCAGGGGATCAATTAAAATAAACTGCGGTTGCCAACCCGCTTGCCACGCGTGACAACTATGGCAAAATCCCCCATGAGGCAATGTATGAGGGAGACCTATGTTCGGCTGTGGACTTTTATAGGCTGTAATGGATGGATGGGCTACAGCATCCACTTACCATCATGTGGACTGTGTGCTCGTATGTCGCCCTTATTCTATTAAAAAAAACTTTTTGTACTGAATCGGTGTCCTATGTATCTATTGGTGTAAGCCGTGTCAGTCAATTTTCTTGGCCGTTGCAATACAAGCTTAGAGCTTAGTGCAGAAGCCGCTGTGTTGTTAAATAACGTAATGCCTTTTTGATTAAATAAATATATTTCTATTTCAATTTCTATTTAATAAATCCAATCAAAATAATTAAGCAAATATACTCACTCAATAGCGTAACACACAAACTTATTTCACGTTTTCACTTTTGAAATTTAAACATAAGATATTAGACCGTCCAGTATATTCGCATGGTTTATATATAAATTTAAATATACATAGACCCTCTAAAGTGCCTTAACAAAAATTCATTTATGGCGTCCGCGTATGATGAAATGCTATAAAAGTTAATTAACTAACTTTGTTCCAGCTACAATGCAAATACGAGGATAGCGTAAGCGAGCCATAACACAAATATAAATGTTATGTATCCGGAAAATGTAATGAAATATGGGCTACATTTCGTTTCGATTTCAGATGTTCGTTAAAAAGGTCAGCGGAGTTTTTTGGGGTTACTCAGGGACGGAGTCCCACCCCGTCACATTGGTGAATGTAGTTGTCGAAGAGGGATCGAACTTTGTTGGAAACGTAGCAAGGACGCAAAACAAGCAAACAAATATATCAAACAGTCATGCGGTCAGCCCACATCAAATGTTAGACACAAAATTCGATTCTCAATTAAGAATCAAAATGCATGCTAAACGGTATTTCGAGGGTCTTATAGTCTTAGTTGCTGTACTATGTATGTTATGGATTATATCATGTAGCCTTTAGTTTTTAATCAGTTCTATAATAGGATATTTTTATTACTTACGCTGTATAGCAGTTTTTTCAACATAACATATAATTCCCTATAGATATACGTATAAAAGATGAAAAACCTTGTCATGGGAACAGTTTTGGATAAATTTAATTTAGATTTAACATGATATTTTTACTGCACCATATCTTTTTCTTTTTTCCACATATTGATAACAAATTTATTTTGTTCACTAGCACAATATAAAGACGCAATGCATGCAAAATGGCGATATTCTGTCACTTATACAGATTTAAGTTGTACTATGGCTATTTTTTTTTTGTTTTATATCACTCTCATAGACAGAAGTCATAAAACTACTGTATTTACAAAAGTGTACAATGACACCATAATAATAAGTTTTAGAAGAGAGTTTGCATACACCTTTGTTCTGAAATAAGATTTTAGTGATACTATAATAAAACTTAGAGCTGTATAAGCCAGAGATGGCATGCAAAAAACAGCTTTTATATAACTTTAATGATAAAATCAGATTAAAGTGTTACAAAATACTTAAATTGTATATTATACAGATGCGTTGTCACCCCTGAGGATTAAGATGAAATGCCTCGCTTCAAGTAAAACAGGTCTCCGGTTCTCTTCACTTACTATACGAAACACAGTAGCATTGAGCTGCTATTTTACGCTGATATTCAGTGAGAGCGTAGTCCTTCCCCTGTCGAGCCGACCCATTCGTGCTATAATAAATAATATAGCTGCAGCATAATATTAATAAGTAGGAACTTTTTTGCCATATTTTACAGAAGAACAATAGAAAAATTGGTTAAGACATACTCGTATAATATAAATTTAAATTATTAAAAGAAAGCTCATCATGATGATGATAATAATACTCGTATATTATTAATTTAAATTTTAAAAGAAAACTTAAGTTATAAAATAAGGTAAGCAGTATTTCGTGTTACAAATGAGTTTTCGTCAAGGTTGGGTTCAACGTAAAAGCCAGCAATTATGATGAATGTACTAAGCGCTTAGCGAGGTAAACAGGCAGGCTTAGGACGTGTAACGAAGTGGAAACCTTACACCACCCATGTTTGTCATTAATGTGCTTCGTTGTAAATTTCCTTTCATTCATTATAATGAATGACTGATGTTTATACATGTAACAGTTTAAGACTGACAGCCTTGTTGGTCTAGTGGCGTAAGCGCGACTGCTGATCATGGGGTCCCGGGTTCGAATCCCGGATAGGGCCAAAATTAGACATTGCGTTTTTCTGTCTATAAATTCGCTAAGACTGGCCCCCGTGGCTGAAATTTCGTCTGGATGACATTACTATTATTATTATATTAGCAATTCCCAACGATTTACTTAAGCTTATTATAAGGATTAATTTACTTATACATGAGAATTAAAATGGAAGTTGCGTTCTTTCATCGCATTATGTCTAAAGAACGTAACCGTCTGGCTTCAACCCGATTAAATGCTAAAAATTACCCACATATTCAACGCGAATTCCCTGTTACAGAAATCCATCTTATATTTATATAGTTAAACTAATTATAGTACGTACTTAAGTCACAGACCGATTACCTGACTAGAGAAGCAAATTTTAGTAATAGAATCTCGTTTTATTTTTATTTATTTTTTCCTTAAAAGAACAGCTAGCTCACAGACTGAACTTTAGGATCTAGTAATCTAATTTTAAAATGAGTACCAAATGTTGTTAGACATATCTTTAACTCCTCCCGTGCAAATGAAAGTAAAAATCTAAAGAAGCATCTCATATTATTCTCTATTTGTAAAAAACATTAGAACTTTACTCTTAAAAAAGAAGCTCTATAAGTTTGTAAACAGTGATCGCGTTTTAAAAGTTTCTTGTTCGCAAGTTTTATAAGTTTTTCTCTTGGAGTTCTACTGTGTACATATTCGTCGAGTAAGCTTGATTTTGATTTATGTGAGATCAACCCAAACAAAAACGTAGTATCGACAAAACTAGTTTATTGTTTTATTGGTAGTGCAGTATTCTATACGTCGGCGTGTGGTATGCCAGGATAAAATAGCTATTCTTCACCCTTTTACCTTTACAAAGCTGTGTATAATTACTGCATGTATAAATAACAGGCTGTAAAAGATTCCATATCAGAGATGACAACAGTAGCAGTAACCACTTACCGTCACTATAGTTCTATAAAAAATTCTCTCTGTTATGATAGTGAAAAATTTACTTATAAATGTATAAAATACACTTTTCAAATTGTTTACCGTCATACGGCGTTTAATAATGTAAATACAATTTTAAATGTTGTCAAAACGCCTATTCGAATAAAAAATAAAGTTTTTTTACTAATGAAAATAACTTATTTTTTAAATGATAAAGCCATTATTATTATTCTGAAGACTCCTAGAGTTCTAGACGAAGATCGCAAATTATTCTTTTATTTCCATTTCATACTGGCGAACAAGACTTTACTTTACCGCGTCGAACTGAAACATCTGCTACAAAGGTCTATAGGTGTAATTTCGTTAACATGTCGGTACACTCGCAATTTCCGCCCTGTATATTGCTCTAGGAATATGCGCTTCTAAAATTGTGTCGTGTACATTTGAACTTACCTGGGTCACCATAACATGTTTGCTTATGAGTTTAATTAATTTTTTAGTGTTTACATCTCCAGTGTTAAAAAAATATAAAGTTTAATCCTGTATTATATGAGTAATATAGTTTCTTGATGAATAGTTAGCTGGAGTACGGTAAAAACAGATCACCACCCCCCTCCGAACGGGTTCCCCTTGTCATGGCTAGATGCATAGATTTGGAGGGGGGGGAGTTAGTAGCTTTGGCTTGATTATCCACGGTGAACCAAGAGGGACCCACTTCGGCTGTGGACTGAGGCGATGGGGGTGTCCTCGGCCCCTACCATCGGTAGAGTCTCAGGGGAGTTGGATGCGCCACTTACCCTATCCTTCGCGAACTAATCTCGTAGTCCTATCAATATGAGGCGAAGGTGAAATATCATGGGTTTTAATTCGGTGCGAGTCCGACATAGCTAGTCCCCGTAAGGCAAGTAGGACTCGGCATTTTTCACATAAAAAAAGGATGAATGCAGGTACAAGGAATTCTTCTCAGATTGCTAGCTTTACCTAAATGTGGTGCAAAAAGCTAAATATCAAACGAGTCTTCAGATATCAAATGTTGAAACCGAGTCCATATAGAGATGGGGAGCAACTTTTTGTAGATTTTAGGTACTTTAATTTGGGCCATTCAATCCCATAAATTTTCCAAATCTGCTTTTCACACAGCATAAGTGCTTGCTTTGTCACTTAATACTCTTTCTGCATTATAATTTTTTCTACGTGTCCAAGCCATCGAAGTTTTTTTTCCTAATCTTGATCACAACATCTTCTTGCAAACCAAAGTTTTTCTTAACACCCAATTATTCACATTATCATTCAAAGTTACACCGAACAATGCCACCGAAAATTTATTTAGCCTGCTTTATTACTAAATATATCGTGTTTTTATTATTGGGGTAATTTCAATTTTATTAAAAAGAATATTGTACTCTAAAACTGTAAAATAATTCAAACATATTCATTTCTAAAATACTATCGAATACGATATAAGTATTTCTGAATGTGAATGTGGTGCATTCAAATAGGAAAATGTAATACAGATCAAATAATGGTATCTCACTGGAATTGAATTCAGTTTCATATATCTTTTACATGTTTGTTCAAAAAGATGCGTTGTTTAAATAAAGGAAGAAATTGTATTTACCTATCAAATCATTCTTCTTTATCAGTCCATATCGGCCCGCTCTGATGTACCCCACCCCGGCTTCGCCTAGATGGGATTATTTATTTTGATGAGATTACACTTTGACTCCTTAATAAAACATCAGAGTGAGCATCAGCGTTCCATATCAGATTCATCGGGAATAATATATCTAAATAATAATGTAAACAGTAAGGACAGTGCCATGACAAAGAATATAAACTTAAAAAGCAATTAAAATATTAAAAAATAAAGTTATTATGTATTGTCATTATGTCATATCAAAAAAATACAAAAATCACAATTGTATTTTTTTGATGTATTTTTTTCTAATGTTTTGCAAAATTTACTAATTATCATAGAATATCCTCAACGCGTTAAATGCATGAAAAGAAAATACAAAAAACTTAATTAACAGAGGCATTTTTTTTATCGGTCGTTGGTAAACAACCCTTATATTTTCATGACGATTGAATTGTGACAAAATTTTATGTTTAATAAACTTTCCATGTTTTTAAATAACTACTGAGTCAGTTGGCATATGCCAACTGACTCAGTAGTTATTTGGGGATTTTCCGTAGTAGTTATTTTGGGGATTTTCCTATACTAAAGTCCTACGATAACGAGCGGGTAGCGGGTTTGAGTTTGAGGAGCACGCGAAACGCCGTTTATTTTATAGTTATTTTATTTTGTTTATTACATTCTTTTAATATGGATCTAATTAAAAAATAATTTCTGTTACATATTCTTTATCGAATAAAGTTTCACGTGAAAAATGCATAATACATTTCTCCTACAAATTGTTGCAGGTTTGAAATTAATCACGACATTTGATGCTTGAAAAAACCTTTTTTTTAATATTTTTCCCAAATCTATAATTACTAATAACGTGGTTTATAACATAAATATTCAATAAAAATGTGTATTGACAGTGTAAGAATATTCACTACTCCAAATCATCCCGTGGGTGTGGTAAAAGGCGGCAGATGGAAATCAGGAGATGGATAACAGCATCTTTCTAACAACAACTAGATCCAAAGTAAAAACTGCGGTTACCAACCCGCCTGGCAAAAGTGGAAACTATGAAAGATACCCCCTTATGAGATTATCCGTTAGATAGGCTTATGTTCAGTAGTTGACTTTGATAGATGGTAATGAATTAATGAACAATGTATATTTGATCTCAACATAATTTTAGAAAATGTTAGTATTCGTCAAAACATCTTCTTCTACGTAGCGAGTCTAAGAATTTTTCTCGATAAGTGACTTCGTAAAATTATTTTTGTAAGATAATTTATAATATAAAATAAATATGAACATATTAAATATTATTAGGTATTCAAGAAGGGATATGGAATTTTCATAAACTACCAGCACATTATAAGAATATTTTTATTTCTATTATTTTTAAATTTAAAGTAACTGAGAATAACTGTATCTAGAAAAAAATACTGAAATAACTATTATACTTCGCTTTTAGCACTAATGTTATAATAATATATAAATTTAGACGAAAAAGGTTTTTATTATACCTACTTTATTGTATAAACCATAACATTATACCCATATATTTAAAGAAAACACGAATTAAGTAAATTATTTCTCCTTGGCAGTAAAATATAGCCGCAATAGTTGCAACATATACGATATGATCCGCCATCTTGAAAGATACTGTTGAGGAGACTATTCACACACAAATCATAGGGGGCGAGCCGCGCAGCGGCTCGCTTTGAGAAAATGCTGCATCGGCCGTGTCAGAGACCTCACAGTGGCCGTAGTAGATATGTCGGCACGTGTCGTTCAGTTCAGATGCAAATAACATTTTTAGAAATATTAAATTTAGTAAGTTACTTTTTTTTTATAGAATAAGGATGACAAACGAGCACACAGTCCACCTGATGGTAAGTGGTTGCTGTGGCACATAGACATCTACATCTATCTTCGTTTGCGAATTTAAATGCAGTTGCGTTGTCAGCCGTAAGGACTAAGATAGAATGCCTCTTTTCCAGTAAAAAGGGTCTCCGGTTCTCTACACTCACCATACGAAACACAGCAGCATTAAGCTGCTATTTTACGCTGGTATTCTGTGAGAGCGTGGTCCTTCCCCGGTCGAGCCGACCCATTCGTGCTACAACTATACTATTAATATAGCTGCAGCATGGCTCTACCACGTAAAAAACTTGATACTTGATTAGAAACGCTAAAATCCCATTCATAGTAAACCTATACGTCCCTGAAACGACCAACGGGTTGTTTGCTACATACTGTATAAATTGTTTAAACCACTGCGATTGTTTAAATCTGTATCAACCTTTATATTTTAATAAAAGATCATTTATGAAACCTACATTTCCCATATTACACAAAACATTAATAATATTTTAAATTTCTTCATAAATAAAAAATAATAGTTAACATAATACCTAGAAAGCGTACACTCTGACCACACCCTTTGCCGTCAGCTATTAATTACGGGCTCGCGGACTTCGCTATGCGACAAGCAAATGACACAGAATAAATTGCAAATGGCTACATACAATGCGTGTTTTTGTGACACTCATGAACATCCTACGAAGACGAACGCGTGATGAATATGATGTAACTTGTGCGAAGCACCAAAAGCAATTAATTGAAGTCTAGGGTGCGTATACTAACACTGCACGATGCGTCTGTGTGACTAGAAAATATCAATGTAGGTGTTCTACTAGAAGTTCCCACGCTCAAGGAACACAGTCTAAATGAATAACTTTTCATGTAATAATAATTTAAATTTGACATTTAATTGTTGTAATTATAATAATAGAATTAATTTAAAAGACATAAATAATTTAATTAAGAAATTTTTGATTAGACATAGGTATTACCTATCCAAATATTCAAATATAATTTAAGACAGATAGCAATGTGCTATCTTATTGTTTTTATATTAACTCATCCAAGGACTTGGCTACACAGACACCTGCTTCTATTGAGCAGTATAATTACTTAATATGTAATTTGGAATCAGTTCCAAGTAATTTAAATTAGAAAATGAGACAATAGAGGTAATCTCTAGCAGTTATAATAATTTAAATAATTTAGAATATAGCTTACAAATTCTTAATTGTATGACTCCACAGAGTGATAATAAAAATTGTTTACACCTGGTGCATCAAAATATACAAGGCATGATAGGCAAAGAGCTAGAAATTGAATTGTTCTTAAATAGCAACAATATTCATATTTTATGTATTACTAAACATTGGTTAAAAGCTTATAACTTAATGATTAATTTAAGTAATCACCAGGTGGTCAGTTTTGTGAACAGAGAAATGGATTTAAAAGGTGGCTCCTTAATATTAGCTAGTAAATTATTATCATGTAAAGAAAGTAAAGATATTGTGAGCCTCTCTATTGAGCGAACTGTAGAAATGGCATGTGTTGAGTTTGAGCACCTCATTGTTGTAAGCGTCTACAGATCCCCATGTTGTATGATACTTTTGAAAAAATTATGGAGGAAGTTTTTGTTAAGCTTAAGAAACAGAATAAATCTGTTATAATATGTGGAGACTTTAATATCAATCTCCTAGAAGCTTCCTCCACCAATATTTAATTTAGATCATTGTTTAAATCATATTATGGTCTATTTAATTTATTTTTAGCTAAATCTAGTGCAACATGTACAGATAAAATAATTTTACAAATATTAAGCCGTTGCATAAATGTATAATTCAAAAATTGAGTTCTAATCACTGTGGACAATTAGTTTCGTTACCCTATGTTCCCAAAAAGCAAGTGATGAGAAAGTTGTGTTTGTTTCAGTAAATGCAAGTCGTTTGGAGAAGTTTAGAAGTAACATAGTGAAAAAACTTCCATCACTTTCATGCAAAAATGATCACAATTTTTTTTGTATGGAACATTATATATGGCTTATTTGCAATGAATTTGATAATACTTTTACGTCTAAAACATTCTCTTTGGACAGTCGGAAGGCATTCAATGAATGGGCAGCAGTAGGAGTCCATTAGAGCAGCCAAAGGTTATATGAACTTTACCATGAAAGGTCTTATAATCCTAGCGTCGAATTTAGGGGATTAGTAAAAAATATTTAAAAGAGTGTGCTATACAGCCAAGTCTTTAAATTTGAGCAATAAAATTAAGACAGCTTATAATAAAATTAAAATGACATGGAGTATAATTAATAGCGAAACTGGTAAGATCAACTCTCGCAATTCAAACTACCTGTTAAGTTTTAACAACAAATTAACTGAATTAGATCAGGACGTTGCAATGGTTTTTGAGAAATATTTTCCTGATATTCCTATCTTAACCACTAAGTCACTGAATTCTTCTCCTGCCGTCCCCGAATCATTACTTAAAATAAATGTAAATGCGTGTACAAATAATTTTACATTTCATAAATTATCATCAAAAGATATTGTAAAATATTTTAAAACTATTGATATTAAGAAAACTGCAGATCTGTGAGGGATTTCCGTTAAAGTTATTGCGTCTATGATAGATACAATCGCGCCTCAACCAGCTATTATTTTTAATACTAATATCGAATCTCGTGTGTTTCCTGATTTAATGAAGCATAGTAAAGTAATACCTTTACTTAAATCTGGTAGTACATTAGACCCCGCTAAATTTTGACCTATTTCTGTACTGTCAACACTTCGTAAGATTTTTGAAAAAAAATATTCTTGATCAAATGTCATAAAAATCAATTTGGTTTCACAAGGAGTCGCTCGACAACTGATGCCGGTGTTGAGCTGATTAAATATATCTTTCATGCGAGGGAGAATTCACACGATGCTTTGCGTATATTCTGTGACCTATCCAAGGCCTTCGATTGTGTTCACCATGAAACATTAATCAGTAAACTTCAACACTACGGTATAAGAAATGATGCTTTTAAATAAGTTATTTCATATTAAAGTAACAGAACGCAAAAGTTGTCATTAACAGTATGAGATCTTCCGGGTTGATGGTATAAATGGCCGTGCCTCAAGGCTCAATTCTCGGCCCCTTTCTGTTTCTTGTATACATTAATGACTTACCTTACATAGTAGTGGATAACCATGATATAGACTTATTTGCTGCTGACACTTCTTTAATTTTCAAATTAAAACGACAATTACTAAAATATGACGAAGTAAATAATGCTATAGCTAAATTAGTAAATTGGTTCAATGTTAATGATTTGCATTTAAATTAATTGGTTCAATGTTAATGATGGCACTAAAACGACATGTATGAAATTTGTGACTCCAAATGTCAAACATTTAAATACTAATGTAATTTTAAATGGGGAGGAACTGAGTCTTGCCGATACCACCATTTTTCTTGGAATTACACTACACGCAAAGCTTCAATGGAGCCCCAATATTATATCAAAACTAGCAAGCAGACTTAGTTTTGCAGCATATGCTGTAAAAAAGGTTAGAAATCTTACCAGTGTTGAAACAGCTAGACTAGTTTACTTTAGCTATTTCCATAGCATAATGTCGTATGGTATTTTGCTGTGGGAACACGCGGTTGACACTGAAATTATAAGTGTTTTACAGAAGAGGGCCACAAGAGCAATTTATGATTTAAAGCCTAAAGAGTCTCTGCGACAAAATTTAAGGAAATTAGTATATTAACTTTGGCCTCTCAATACATTTATGAAAATGTAATATTACGTACAAAAATAAAAGTCGTTTTACAAAATATTCCTAATGATATTCATTCTGTAAATACTAGGAACAGACACAAGCTAGTAGTACCAGTTATTTTGTTTGTAAAGTAAATTAACCGTAGGCCACGATGCTCACCAGTAAGTTTCTAATCTGTTTGAGATCCCAAAAATTAACTTATACACTTTTCATAGAATGTTAAAGTTATAACCAAATATTGTATTTTGTGTAGTATTTCTAAATGTACGGATTTATTGCAGTACCATAATGGTCTAAATACAAACTCGTACCTTTTATGTAAATTAATGGTATTTTTATGGTTATTTTTAACAAATATATAGTAATTCCGTGTCAATTTCTTACGTGGCATTCACTGTGAAGATGTAGCCGACTCGATGACTGTTTATTTTTATTGCAGGGCATGATTCACAGTGGACTACTTAGGTCTAGAATATTTTGAGTTTGTTCTCTCCTGAGACAAAGACCAGCCTAATAATAGGTTTTCGCAATTTTTATGTATATTTTATGTTTTCATACCCAATTTGGAAACTTCGCCTTAAGAGTTCTAAAAAGAGATTCATATGTATTAGCCTTAAGCAGTTAATTTGAAACGTAAGCGTTTAGCGAAATTGTGTCGAACCAACATACATTGTAATTTGTTTGTATCTAGCTCACAGAAATTAAGTTGTAAATGTACGAAAATTTAATAGTTCTGATACGTCATTTTTATTTGGTTCAGATTTAAGTATAAAAGTAGAATCAGTTACAGATAATATTCATTTGAATCTTGTTTTTTGAAATTAGAAAAGTCACAATTTGATTTGTAATTATGGGTTGGAGACAAAGCAAAGGGGAACACCTAGCAGTCGCCAAAGCCCAAGTGATTAATAGCAATAATAATACTGTGGAGTCGAAGTTAAGCCATTTAGCAATCATAGCATTAATCGCATTTATATTGTTAGGGTGCATAGTGCTATGGGTATTAAAACGTCCGTGCCCGTGTAAAGTCTACAAGGATATGGCTAAGGAAGCAAGTTGTGGTTAGCGAAGGACTGGAACACCCAGTCATAAGGGTACAATCCGTTCCGCAGCAATCAACAGCGCAGCAATCAAGTATATATTGAGAACGATTGAGTGTGTGTCAATATTTTTAAAGGAAACTAAATTTTTGTTTTCACGAAACTTGCGTTTCTATTTTGTACTATATATCTTTTAATGGGTACTATCATATATTTACATTGATTTGGGATATGTATTTGGTAATTTATATATAGATGTTAAGATTCATATTGTCGTCACTATGGTCCCATAAGAGAAACCCATATAATTTTTATTTTTAGACTTTATTTTAGATATATAGTTTGTAATAAATACCAATTGTCATTGTTCACCAGTATGACGCAATGTATGTACCAACGTGTTACCAAGTATCACCGCGATAACAATCCCAAGTATAGAGTTTCATATTATGTGAGTGTAATGTTTTGACTTGGTAGATTTACCATTTCATACAGGCTGTTTTAAAGAAACAATTTTTAAGTTTGAAATTTTTTAATATTTTTTTTTGGGTGGATGTTATCTAGGAACACAGTAGTTACATACATTTTGCTGAATTGACACTTTGAACTTGTGTTCGGAGTGCGCTCGGCGGTGAATGCCAGTCGTTCCCCGTCACTGCCCACGCTAGACCGCCGCCAAAATAGGAAACAAAATTGTATCGCCAATACCAATATCTTTATCTGTGAAGTTGTGAATTCTGTGACAATTTGTGACTTTAATTACTGAACCCGATAGACACCTTCTGCACTTTCTGAGAGTCATAATGCGAGACAGTTAGGCTTAAACAACTAGTATTAACGCACACGCACATTGCGCTAAGGATAATTCTCGTACAAAATTTAAAAAAAAACATCCTAATTTTAATAGGGAAGATGGCTGAGTGCTACTATCTGCTAAGGACACCATAATTAATAAAATTAAATTCAAACCCAAGCATACTACTGCGTTTGTTCTATTCTATTATTATTCTATTCTATTATAACTATGACATCAGGTCGTCAAACACCTCAGTCCTCCCGTGACCATGGGTGCTGTAAAGTGCCCAAAAAATTGGCAATTAAAAAAGTTTAAATTAAACGCGATAAGATCCCTAAAATTATTTTTATTCCTTATAAATTTTATTCACAGTGAACGTGAGAAGCACTATACTCATGAACGGGAGTAGAAAAATGTTCGCATTATTGTGGCGGTGAAAGAGAATCCGCCACCTCATATCGTCCCTTCGTAAGTGGCAACATATGAAAACAAACAGGAGATGGGCAGCAAACTGGCAAATATCCAGCTACTTGACAATTAATGGGGAGGCCTATGTTCATTTTAGTGGACTTTTGATAGGCTGACGATAATGAGTTCTAATCATCTTTGCAAACCTTAATATTTACGGTAGAGGGAAATCAAAAAAGTAACATAAAATATGAAAATATGAACTAAACTGAATTAAATAAAACTGCATATATGCACTATGAAAAGTAAAAAAAAGTAGCAGCTTACATACATGTTACTACTGGGCATAGGCCGCAGAGTGTTTTTGGACAAAAAGTGTTCAATGGGTATGACCTCAACTGGTAAATCGACACTTCAAATTGCAATTAAAATATATGCTAAAATATATAATAATGCTTACGTAACATGAAATTTAAGTTTTAATCGGTTTGATTACCGCATTTGACAAGTAAAATAAAATGAACCTTTGTTTAAGTAAAATCTGCTTTCCTTAAATAAAGTATTTTTCAATAAAGTATTTACATATGAGCTATGAAATCAGGACTGTCACAAATATCTTAAATTACAAACTAATTTATAAGTCTCATTAAATGTAAAAAAGTAAAGTAGCAGCTAATATACGTCTCACTACTGTGCATAGGGCTCTTCATTACCTATAGTGTTTTGTGCACAGAAAAATAGAATATGCTGCAATGCTTCAATGTATATTAACGGTTTTCACATCTCCACGACTATTTTAATTACTCAGATGTCTAGGTTTCCCCACGAAGTTGTTCTTCACCATTTTAACGGACACGTGTTAGACAGCAGGTAAAATTTTCTATAACAGATTCATCCTCGAGGGAATCGTACACTTGCTCCCGTGCCATGATGAAATCTCACGGCGAGCTATACGGCCCTCGTATTTAATTAAAAACAATTCATAAAAACCGAAACTAAGCTTTTCATGATTATTGACCACATCTACCTAGTAGTTACACATCCAACGATGCCACGAACGAATTTTCAATTATTTACATCGTATATTCAGTAGGATTCTATTATTTAATTTTATCAGTGACTTACCATTTTAGTTTATTCAGAAGTAAGTAGATGGCGCTATTATTAGATAAAATAATGAAAGCCAAAACTATAGTATCTAGTAATATCAGCGATAGAAGCGTATATTTATTTATTATCTCAATAAGGCATAAAGTGACGTCAATTCTATTAAAAGTTCTGTTTCTGTTAAAAAATACGCTATCAGCGCCGCTAGAGGTGAAAAACGATTTAACGATATCGTCATATGACCATATCATGAAATAGCAACGTTGTGTTTAGTAGTTATTAATATCTTCAAACGATTTCTAAAACGAAATGATAGACTACTTTATGTATATCAATTCTACGATCTCGCCACGACGTAAATAAAAATCTCTTTAATAAAATTTATAATGATAATGAAAATTATTAAATTAAATAATTGTAGACAGAACAGTTTTAATCACTTTACATAAAGATTAGTAATTCAAATAAAAACCTAGTGAATTTTCATATTTGTGAAAGACATCACTATTATCTATTAAAATTATTCGACTATTAAAATAAAATAACAAAAATATTAAAAAACTAAATAGAATTTTTAAATTATTTTAAAAATCTAATTATTTAAATATATAAATGTAAGTTATTTATATCATTTAATTTATTAGTATCTGAAGGCAAAATATACTATTTTTCCATTTGATGATAGATGGCGCTGTTTTGATAACTAAACCGGTGTAGTTTCAAATTATTTTACTATGGTTATAACTATACTTTAAACTTTATATGTAAATATGGTATTTATTTGAAAAACACCCGTCATCCCGCCTATAACAAAATATAATAGAAAATTAACATCCAAAGGAAGGAACACTTAACCTTTTTTATAAAGTTCCGTAATCGGATAAAAAGTAGCCTTATGCACAGAATAAATAATAGTAAAGAACAGAAGGATCACTCTCTGATAGCAAACTTGCGAGTTTAAACTTAGTTACAACGTCGTTAATTTTCATAATACTTTGCACGCCTCGGAAGTGACCTTCGTGAAATTAGCCTATCGTTTATATCGTCGAAAAAAAATTACGCGGCGCGCGTATTAAATCAAAATGCACCTTACGTCCGCGTGCGAGTGTCTGTATCACTTAGCCCGTTATGCGCCTTTGTTAAGACCGTTTCTACTGTAGAGTTAGGTGTTGTGAGAAAACAAATTGAATCCTATGATATTAGTTGGTACATAGTAGAATACACCGAGGTGTTATGCAATGTATTAGTATTTCTTTTATTTATTTTTATTTTGTTAAAAAAAAAACGTTACCCCCACACTAGGATTTTCTTCAGTATCGTGAAGGCAGTTAACAAACATAAATTGCACAAGGACAAACATCTAGACCCGGAACAATTATTTGTAGGCCATACAAATTCTTGTTCCGTGCGGGATTCGAACCCGCGGCCCCAGCTTTGCAACTCATTGCTAAGCCACTGCACCACGGAGCCATCAGTTTGCTGATAATAAAAACTTTATTGTTCAACTTGAGGAAGGTTAATATGCAACATCGAGGAAAATTAAGATTATAACAACGTGAACTTCTTTGAAACTCAGATAATTTACCTACTTACCATATTTAACCAACTTCAAAAAAGGAGGTGGTACTCGTTTCGACTGTAATTATGTATGTGTGTTTTTTTATGTGATTTTATTTTTATTTGAAAGCTGGTGCTTATAATTTATACATCCCATATACATTTGATCAAGATCTGACCAGTAGTTTTGGAGTTATCCTTAATAATGCGTATTAATATTGAAGTCGGTTCGACAAAATTTTTAATTTCATTAGTAGTCTCTCTTCCTCTCTTTTAAAAAAATGTTACCTCCACACTACGATTTTCTCCTGTATCGCAAGGACTGTTAACATACATAGAACAGACCCAGAACAATTATTTGTAGGCCATACAATTACTTGTTCCGTCCGGGTTTGAACCCGCGGCCCTTAGCGCTGTAACTCATTACGAAGCCACTGCGTAACGGAGCCGTCACTTGTGTGTTTCACATTTTTTGCTATTTGCAAACATGCGACACGCCACTTCATGATTAATGAAAGAGTAGCAATCTCTTTCTATTATCAACCAAGTGTTAAACTACCCAAGTGGCATACAAGCGTTAGGAACATCAATATACCAGCACACATAGAACTTAGAGTTCTTTTAAAAGCGTATAAGAGTGTTGAAAAGAGATTATATGTTTATAAGAGTGGTTTATGAGTTATTATACAGCTCAAGCTGTATATAGTCTGTATTATGGGATCTAAATAATCTTAGGATTCTTAATCAGAATGTGAAATCTCTAGTATACAACTTTAAGTATTTTGTAATACTTTAATCTGATTTTATCATTAGCTGTATAGAAGCCGTTTATCTGCATGCTGTCCCTTGCTTATACAACTCTAAGTGTTATTATAGTATCACTATAATCTTATTTCTGTACAATGGTGTATGCAAACTCTCTTCTAAAACTTATTCTTATGGGGTCATTATACACTTATGTAAATACAGTAGTTTTATGACTTCTGTCCATAAGAGTGATATAAAAAAAATAGCCATAGTACAACTTAAATCTATATAAGTGACAGAATATCGCTATTTTGCATGCGCTGCTTGTTTATATTGTGCTAGTGAACACAATTAATTTGTTCTCAATATGTGGAAAAAAAGAAAAAGATTTGGTGCAGTAAGAAGACCATGTTAAATCTAAATTAAATTTATCTAACACTGTTCCCAAGACAATATTTATCATCTTTTATACGTATATCTAAAGAGAGTTAGTTATATGTTATGTTGAAAAAAACTGCTATGAAGCGTAAGTAATAAAAATATCCTATTATAAAACTGATTAAAAACTAATGGCTGCATGATATAATCCATAACATACATAGTACAGCTACTAAGATTATAAGACCCTCGAAATAGCATTTAGGCTGTTTAGGAAATTGACGCTATTTTAAAACTCATAAAAATAAAATTAAAAATATAAATTTGGGAATATTAGACATTAGTCTTAGCCTTTACCATTATTTCAGTTTGACTAATGATCACTGTGCCCCGATGTGCCATCATATTCATTAATTTAATATTTTTTTATTCTAACCTATACAACCGATATTTAGTATCCGTATTTAGTATTTTTTCTTATATTATTTTGTTATTTTGCTGGCGCGGCAATGTTTCGTTAGAAAACATATACAAGTTTACCGTAAAGCTAATTTTTCACGTTCAATTCACCAGTTATTATTGTCAAAACTGAACTCGAATCCGAATATAATATTTATATTTTAAATATATGTAAATAAAATGTCGCCATCATTCAATAAACGTTCTTTATAATTTATATTCATTTTGAATCCCATTCAAAAACCAATTTAGAACGTTTGTCTTTATAAGTTACTTATAAGACAATATCTGTAGTGTAATAGTTTCCTTGCACACCAAATAACAGCCCTTAATACAGCAGTTATACAGCCTCCTTTATGCCTGTACAGCTGTTGTACAGCGCTACTAATGCATAAAGCTGCATAATTTATGCTGATCTATCTTTATCTGCCTACTAATATATATATATATATATATTAGTAGGCAGATATACTGGGAGGTCTACTTACACTGAACCAATTTTTAAGGTCATTGGCATTATACGCGAGAAAATCGAAAACTGCGAAGCTGTGGTCGGGTCACTAATCAAATAATAAATCTGTAACTATGGCGTCAGTAACTAAGTACCAAATTATCTAGATCTACCTATAAATAATAATATATTACCTTTCGGTATCCTTGGGAGCAGTAAAGAATGAAAAGTCGACATTCCTATTGTTATTTAAGCACCCGTATGCTATGCAGTACCTTTAGCTTTGTGAGAGGCCATACTTGAATTAAAACTCAAAAATAAATATCAAAAGTGCCTAAATACTTATTAGAGAAAAATAATTTTTATGTTAACGTAAGGCGCGCGTTAGCTCGAGCGGGCGCGTGACAACCTCACAGAATTAGCCCCGCATACGGGGCCGCGCAGCGTAGGTATATTTTTATGCCTAAAGCGCGGAGTGAGACAGGCCTGCTATAAGTTGCTCCGGATTATTAACTACGTACTACATACAAAATTTCATGTAAATCGGTCCAGTAGTTTTTGCGTGAATCCGGAATACACAGACAGACAGACAGACAGACAGACAAAAATTCTAAAAACCACTAATTTGGCTTCAAACCCCTTTATTTAGTCCCCTGGACTTGTTTTTTCAAGAATATATTATAATTATTTTCTACAGATTTATTATATGTATAGATATATTTTAATTGCAATTTGAAGTGTCGACATACCACGTTCTCGGCGGTGAAGAAAAACCTGCATATCTGAGAAGTTCCCCAGTTGAGGTGATCCCACGTTGGAATCAGCGCAACGAACACTTTGGATCTAAAACTCTGCGGCCTGTGCCCAGTTTTGATGGGGCAATTATGCAGTTATTATTTCGTTCACATTTTCGGAGATGTTACTTTTTGTTTTCACTCTACCGTAAATATTAAAGGTAGCAAAGATTCGAAAGAGTAGAACTCGTCATTACAGCCTATCAAAACTCTACTGAACTAAACATATGCCTCCCCATAAATTGTCAAATAGGCTGGATATTTGCATAATTACGCAGCAGATTTACGCAGAACGAGCTTATAGTACTTGAAGTCTTGTAGTAGTATGCTTGGTTTTGGATTTAATTTTATTAATTATAAGATCCCAAGCAGATGTTAGCACCTAACCATCTTCTATATTGAAATAAGGATTTTTATTTCAATAGCCTCGAGAATAATTCTTGGTAGGAATCGGTGATCTATTGCGAGGATTTGTTGTCTATCAGATCTCATACAATGGTTAGGACGATACAGAACATGTTGACATTCTTCAGACTTCCCGAAGCGTCGGTGCTTCACATCTGCGATATATACTTTTACGCGGGTTTTTAAGGAACTTTCATCCAAAGTTGTGTAAAATAAAACCCGCGTAAGTTAAGTTCGTTTAACTTCATGATCAAATCCGTAAAATTAGTTTAATCCCATGTGTAGCATTCATCATTACTGCTTTTATTAAATTTTGACGTCTACTTGGACGTAAAATGGGATCAATGATATGAATCAAATATCGCAAATAAACATTATACCGTAAATTGATAGAAGACCATGAAATCATTATTTTGTTAAAACAAAGTTAAATTTAATTATGAATGAATGTAAAAGTAAAATGTAAATAATAAACATAATAAATTGAATAAAACTATTTTTACGGATTTTATCGCGTTTAATTTTACTAATTTTTATTCCTGACGTTTCAGGTGCTTTACAGCACCCATGATCAGGGGGACTGGGGTGTTTGACGTCCCAATGTCATAGTTAGCCCGGCTACCTTCAGTTTTTGAATATTAATTTTGGTCCGATCTACGCAGAATGAGCTTACAGTATCTTGAAGTCTTGCAGTGGTAGGCAGGTTTGGATTTAACTTTGTTAATTATAGGATCCCAAGCAGATGGCAGCACCCATCCATCTTCTCTATTGAAATTAGGATGTTTTAATTTCAATAGCCTCGCGTATCATCCTTGGTAGGAATCGGTGTTCTTTTGCGAGTTTGTGGTCTATCAAATCTGATGTAATGCCGGGGACTATCTTGAACATGTTTACAGACTGCAGACTTCCCAGAGCGTCGGTGCCTCACGTCAGCTATGTGTTCTTTCACGCAGGTTTTAATGGATCTTTTGTTTGTCCTATGTAACAGAGACCACATTCACAATCAAGCTTGTACACTCCTGCATCTTGTAGAGGATATTACACTTGACGGATGGTAAAATTGACCAATCTTCTTCGGCGGCTTGAAGTATGTTTTAATAGAAGCTCGCTTCAAATGTAGCCAACCTTGTCTGTGACATAGGGTAGTAGAGCAGGCACACGCTCGACTGTGGCCGGCTTCACTCGGTCACTGTGACGTAAGCGCAGGACCCGAAGTTTGTTGTCTTGAAATACTTGCTCGACGTGCTGAAGCTCGGCGGCCAGATGTTTTCTGTCATAGATCCCTCGTGCTCTCTGAAACAAAGATTTTCCACGGTAGCTAACTGTGATGGATGATGGTGCGATTCACCATTTAAATATCGGTTGGTATGGGTCTTTTACTATACACAGTGTGACCAATAGTGTTATCAGGATTTCGGATGACTAAAACATCTAGGAAAGCTAAAGAATTGTTTGCCTCTAACTCCATTGTGAATTTTATTTTAGAATTTATGGAATTAAGGTGGTTTAAAATGCAGTTACTTTATCAGATGGTAAAATTGTGAAAGTGTCATCTACGTACCGCTTGTAGAATCTTGGATATACGAGCAATAAGAAGGGCTTTCTCCTCAAAGTCCTCCATGAATATGTCGGCGACTATGGAGATACAGGTGAGCCCATTGCTACGCCATCTACTTGCTTGTAGAACTCCTTCTTCCACAATAGATAGCCAGATGTAAGGCAGTGTTTCAGTACTACTGCATATTCTGTAGGCATGTTGTATTCTTCTAGCTTCCTGGTTACAATTGAGATGCAGTCTTCAATAGGTAAGCATGCAAATAGTGACTGAACATCAAAACTGACCATAGTTTCATTGTCAGCGAGATGTAGGTCTTTATCTCATTAACAAAATGGTACGAATCCTTCGTGTGTGCTCTGGTTTGTCCTCTCAGCGGTGACAGAACTTTTGCCAGTGTTGAGCCAGTTTATAAGTTGGTGAGTCGATCTGGCTCACTATAGGACGTAGTGGAGCGTTTGGTTTGTGTATTTTGGTAACCCATATCTCGGCGGCTTGGTACATGGTGGTATTATCGAAATTACGTCGAGATCTAATTTTTCGGATCGGGTCTGTTTTGACCTTTTGTACGTACTTCGTCCGATAAAAGTTGTTGTATTTTAGAATTATAATCTGACGTATCCATTACTACCGTAGCATTTCCTTTATCTGCACGGAGAATCGTGAGCTCTGGTCTGTTGCGTAAGTTGTACAACGCTTAAATCTCGTCTTTGGGTAGATTTAGGTTTGGCACTGAACTTCGACGTAACAAGGACGAAATGTCTTGACGTATGGCCCTAAATCTTCCTTTCCCACATTGTTTTTAAACAGACAATCCTCAACGTTACAGATAATTTCACACGGGATTTTTCGCGGTGTTATTGCGAAATTCAGGCCCTTCGATAATACTTTTATTGTAGGTTCGTCCAGTGTTTGTTTTGACAGATTATAGACCGTGCGTTGTTTATTGTTAGCGTCTGTGGTCAACGGTTGTGTTTCTCTACGTTGACGTGGATGTTTGTATTTGATTTGATCGTTAATTTTAGTATTTTCTATTTGTTTATTTAAAAACAATCTAAATATAATGAATGCAAAGTAAACAAATAGAAAAATACAAAATGTTTTTTCCAACTTTATCGGACGAAAGTACGTACAAAAGGTCAAAACAGACCCTACAATCAATGTGCTTAAAACAACAAGCGATCTGTTAAAGAATTACCCGAAAAATAAGATCTCGACGTGAATTCGATAATACCACCATGTACCAAACCACCGAGGTTGTATGGGTTACCAAAATACACAAACCAAACGCTCACTACGTCCTATAGTGAGCCAGATCGACTCACCAACTTATAAACTGGCTCAACACTTGGCAAAAGTTCTGTCACCGCTGAGAGGACAAACCAGAGCACACACGAAGGATTCACCACCATTTGTTAGTGAGATAAAGACCTACATCTCGCTGACAATGAAACCATGGTCAGTTTTGATGTTCAGTCACTATTTACATGTTACCTATTGAAGACTGCATCTCAATTGTAACCAGGAAGCTAGAAGAATACAACATGCCTACAGAATATGCAGTAGTACTGAAACACTGCCTTACATCTGACTATCTATTGTGAAGGAGGAGTTCTCAAAGGCAGATAGCAATGGCTCACCCGTATCCCAGTCGCCGACATATTCATGGAGGACTTGAGGAGAAAGCCCTTTACTGCTCCTGTATATCCAAGATTCTACAAGCGGTACGTAGACGACACTTTCACAATTTTACCATCTGACAAAGTAACTATTTTTAAACCACCTAATTCCATAAATTCTAAAATACAATTCACAATGGAGTTAGAAGCAAACAATTCATTAGCTTTCCTAGATGTTTAGTCATCCGAAATCCTGATAACACTATTGGTCACACTGTATAGGAAAAGACCCATACCAACGATATTTAAATGGTGAATCGCACCATCATCCATCATTAGCTACCGTGGAAAATCTTTGTTTCAGAGAGCACGAGGGATCTGTGACAGAAAACATCTGGCCGCCGAGCTTCAGCACGTCGAGCAAGACAAGACAACAAGCTTCGGGTCCCGCGCCTACGTCACAGTGACCGAGTGAAGCTGGCCACAGTCGAGCGTGTGCCTGCTGTACTACCCTATGTCAGAGGAGTCACAGACAAGGCTACATTTTGAAGCGAGCCTATTAAAACATACTTCAAGCCGCCGAAGAAGATTAGTAATTTTACCATCCGTCAAGTGTAATATCCCTCTACAAGATGCAGGAGGCAAGCTTATTGTGAATAGGTCTCTTACATAGGACAAACAAAAGATCCATTAAACCCGCGTGAAAGAACATAGCTGACGTGAGGCACCGACGCTCTGGGAAGTCTGCAGTCTGTAAACATGTTCAAGATAGTCCCCGGCATTACATCAGATTTGATAGACCACAAATCCTCGCAAAGAACACCGATTCCTACCAAGGATGATATATGAGGCTATTGAAATTAAAAACATCCTAATTTCAATAGAGAAGATGGATGGTGCTGCCATCTGCTTGGGATCCTATAATTAACAAAGTTAAATCCAAACCTAAGCCTACCACTGCAAGACTTCAAGATACTGTAAGCTCATTCTGCGTAGATCGGACCAAAATTAATATTCAAAAACTGAAGGCCAAATAACATGACATTGGGACGTCAAACACCTCAGTCCCCTCAGATCATGGGTGCTGTAAAGCACCCGAAACGTCAGGAATAAAAATTAGTAAAATTAAACGCGATAAAATCCGTAAAATAGTTTTATTCAATTTATTATGTTTATTATTTTCATTTTACTTTTTACATTCATTCATAATTAAATTTAACTTTGTTTTAACAAAATAATGATTTCATGGTCTTCATCAATTTACGGTATAATGTTTATTTGCGATATTTGATTCATATCATTGATCCCATTTACGTCCGAGTAGACGTCAAAATTAATAAAAGCAGTAATGATGAATGCTACACATGGGATTAAACTAATTTACGGATTTGATCATGAAGTTAAACGACAAACTTCTTTACGCGGGTTTTATTTACACAACTTTGGATGAAAGTTCCAAAACCCGCGCAAAAGTATATATCGCAGATGTGAAGCACCGACACTTCGGAAGTCTGAAGAATGTCAACATGTTCTGTATCGTCCTAACCATTGTATGAGATCTGATAGACAACAAATCCTCGCAATAGATCACCGATTCCTACCAAGAATGATTCTCGAGGCTATTGAAATATCGGGTCCCGCGCCTACGTCACAGTGACCGGTGAAGCCGGCCACAGTCGAGCGTGTGCCTGCTGTACTACCCTATGTCAGAGGAGTCACAGACAAGGTTGGCTACATTTTGAAGCGAGCTTCTATTAAAACATACTTCAAGCCGCCGAAGAAGATTAGTCAATTTTACCATCCGTCAAGTGTAATATCCTCTACAAGATGCAGGAGTGTACAAGCTTGATTGTGAATGTGGTCTCTGTTACATAGGACAAACAAAAGATCCATTAAACCCGCGTGAAAGAACATATAGCTGACGTGAGGCACCGACGCTCTGGAAATCTGCAGTCTGTGAACATGTTCAAGATCGTCCCGCCATTACATCAGATTTGATAGACCACAAATCCTCGCAAAGAACACCGATTCCTACCAAGGATGATACGCGAGGCTATTGAAATTAAAAACATCCTAATTTCAATAGAGAAGATGGATGGTGCTGCCATCTGCTTGGGATCCTATAATTAACAAAGTTAAATCCAAACCTAAGCCTACCACTGCAAGACTTCAAGATACTGTAAGCTCATTCTGCGTAGATCGGACCAAAATTAATATTCAAAAACTGAAGGTTGCCGAGCTAACTATGATATTGGGACGTCAAACACCTCAGTCCCCGTGACCATGGGTGCTGTAAAGCACCCGAAACGTCGGGAATCAAAATTAGTAAAATTAAACGCGATAAAATCCGTAAAAATATTTTTATTCAATGTGTAGTGTTCGCGTAAATATAAGAAATCATTATATAGCATGTTAGTATGAAATTGATCTTCTATAGAAAATATTGTAATTTATGCCAATTGTATAGTGAAGATGTTATGCAATAAAGAGGCAAAACGGACAATGGCAAACGGCTCACTTTAAGTAACGCTCGAGTCTACCTTATGGCTTCGGGACCCAGTAACGTTGTAGTGTGAAGAGCTACCAGTAAGAAGCGGTAGTAACCAGTAGTCGCTGAAGTGACTAGTAGCAGAATATAGTGAATAGTGAATAATAGCTAGCAACATAGTAACTGATATTCGCAGTTACATATTTGAAAGTGATAGTTAGTTGAAAAAAGTGGTAACTGATATTCGCAGTTACATATTTAAAAGTGTTAGCTAGTCGCAGAAAGTGGTAACTGATATTTGCAGTTACATAATTGAAAGTGATAGCTAGTTGCATAACGTGGTAACTGATATTTGCAGTTACATATTAAAGTGATAGCTAGTTGTACAACATAGTAACTGATATTTGCAGTTACACAAGTGATAGAAATAGCTAGTTTAGTTGATAATAGCAGCTAGTCAGACAGTGTTAATAAAACCAGCTACTACTAATAGATATTTGATACTACCAATCAACTAAAATCTTTTGAAAAATATAGTGACCAACTGATAAAGAACAACAGTAGTTGAACAACCGTATTCAACAACCGTGGTCAATAACCAATAGTCAGAAGATTTCCGCCGAACAGTTGAGCAGTCGAACCGCTGGCCACTGCGTTGTCATTTGTATTCTATTTCGTGCATTTTGATTTAACCTCAGTCCACAGTACCCGAGCTGCACCCACAAAGACGGCGGTAGGTATCCTCTGGAACCTATAGGTGTAGGACGTGAGCGACTCGCGGAGTACTTTCGATAACATTTACTCCCGAATTTCGCCCGTCCGGCACAATAACTTTGGCCTCTCAATACATTTATGAAATGTACGTACACAAAAATAAGTGATATTAATTCTGTAAATACTGAGACAGACACCAGCTGTTAGTACCAGTTACTCGACTCACCGAGTCAGTAATTCATTCTTGGGGCGATGAATACGGTTTTAACAAAATCCAGAAAATATACAAAAAATAATAAACAAAAGATCCATTAAAACCCGCGTGAAAGAACATATAGCTGACGTCAGGCACCGACGCTCTGGGAAGTCTGCAGTCTGTGAACATGTTCAAGATCGTCCCCGGCATTACATCAGATTTGATAGACCACAAATCCTCGCAAAGAACACCGATTCCTACCAAGGATGATACGCGAGGATATTGAAATTAAAAACATCCTAATTTCAATAGAGAAGATGGATGGGTGCTGCCATCTGCTTGGGATCCTATAATTAACAAAATTAAATCAAACCCAAGCCTACCACTGCAAGACTTCAAGATACTGTAAGCTCATTCTGCGTAGATCGGACCAAAATTAATATTCAAAAACTGAAGGTTTAGAAGAAAGAACAAACACTCAGTCCCCCGTGACCATGGGTGCTGTAAAGCACCCGAAAAGTCGGGAATCAAAATTAGTAAAGTAAACGCGATAAAATCCGTAAAAATAGTTTTATTCAATGTGTAGTGTTCGCGTAAATATAAAAATCATAATCTTAATAAATTTTAATTGCAAGATAATTTACCTTTATTATGGATACACCGGAAGACAAGCCCGATATAAAAATAGTAGATGTTTCTAGACATATGATATTAAAACAATTCTCAAAACTTATTTATTCACGTGTTCCTGTAGCATATTGTATCTATGCCAAATATAAATAATTTACGTCCAATAGTATATGAGAATTCAAAATTTTTGATAAACAGACATAGAGACAGACACCGACGAGACTCTTAAAGTTTTTGCTAACTTTGGCACGGAAAAGCATTTAATGATGTTCCTAAATTGTGAGCAGTAAACGTGAGCGAAGCCGCGGGTAAAAGCACAATATAAAAGATGGGACGCGTGTAATCAAATAATTCTTAAAGGGTGGCTTACTAAATCGTAAACGTAAAATATATAGCACAAGATAATGGCAGTCGATCTGATGAACATAACATGTAATGTAAAGGACAAACTGTAAAGACTTTATTTTTCTAATATTTGGTGATTAGTTTATTATGACATACAATAATATTATGTTGAAAACACCATGGTTGAAGACCATTTTATGCAAACTTCAAAAGCTAAAAATTATAAAATATCATTATGTGTATTACATAAAATACCTATTGCACGCCTCATAATGCGAAGTGTTATTAGGTAGTGCTTTACTCTCGACACGTCAAGGTCAAGCAATTTTGTGCTCTTAAAATGCCTCTATCATAACCATATTGCACTTATACGATAATATGAGTAGCCGTTTATCAAGAAAACACTCTAATAAATCCATCTTATATTTTCTAAATTTATTTTTTCATTTTATTTTTATTTATTTGTTTATCTTTACAAAACAGAACATAATAATATAACTTCGCCAAACTGTAAAAACAGTTTGTTGGCGAATAAATGCACTCTTGTATCCTATTACATAATTAAATAAGTGGTGTACTTATTTAATTATACCCACATAATGTAGCAAAAAAATAGAAATTCTAAATATAAACACTATTATTTCTATATTCTATAACATCTCACTCACATACCATTGCAACAAATAGAAATTCTAAATATAACCCGTATATGTTTTCAAATATTACAAACGAATATCAGTTTTTACAAATTGTCAAATACGCTATCATGTATGTCCAAAAAATAATTCTTAAGTTTCTTTTTATTTGTAAATTTACGATCAGGTCTACCCTGCCTTAGCCAGTCTATTTCATTAAGAAGCTTTGGTATTAAATATTTTGTACATCTTTTACCATAGTAGTTTTTAACACTAGGCTCAATTAATTTCCCTTCTCTAACTTTCCTGGTTCTATATTTATTATCCACTTTTTCTTTATAATTATTTTTATTAATGTTTTCCAAAACTAATAACATGTTAACTTTGTGTTCTACCGGTAAAATTTTACAAATAGAGAATAACTTATTATAATCTTTCTTACAATTTTCTTTAACTTTTTCATTTACAAGATATTTTAGGAATCTTGTCTGTAAATTTTTAATGTCCTTTATATAAGAAGCAAAAGTGCGACCATATACTCCAAGTCCATAAGTTATGAGGCAATCCACCAAAGCATAGTATAGAAGGTACATAGATTTTTGTTCAAAATGTAGTTTAAATAATAAAATCTACCTAATATCGCCGACAACCTTGTACATACATCTGTTATTTGAGGTTTCCAATTCTAATCAATAACCAGTCCTAAATACTTAAACTTATCGACAAATTCAATTTCTTTACATTTACAATTAATTTTATAATTATGTAAACACTCAAAACAGTGGCCCACAACAGCTATCTCATTCAATGTGGTGTTTTTCGCTGCAGCATTGTATGGAGAGTGTATATGCATGCATTTTGTTTTGTTAAAATTAAGGATTATGCCATTATCATGGGCCCATTTTATTATATTCTCAAAGTCACTTTGTATATTGTTTTGCAATTCTTTTGTTTCTTTAGAGGCAAATAGCAAGCACATGTCATCCGCATACTTAAACACTTGACAATTTTTTATTACATTAGATACACTATTTACATGCATAATATAACCCACAGGACCGTAAATAGAACCAGTCGGTACACCCAAGCTAATACTGGCCTCCTCTCCCATAACGCCGTCCACTACAGTACGAAGCGTCCTGTTAGATAGATAGCTACGAAAGTTATTTGTAGGGCCCTGATTCCACACTCCTCTATCGCTTGCAATAAGATATTATGGTCCAAAGTGTCAAAGGCTTTTTATAATCAATAAACAGAACCATAACATGTTTTCCATCATTTAAATATTCATTTACTGTATCTGAAAATAGGGTAAGTGAAACTGTACTACGATTTTTCTAAATCCGTGTTGTGCCTCTGATAATATACTATGCTGTTCCAAAAGTCGGTTATTTGGCCTACAACCACCTTCTCAGCAATCTTATTGACAGATGATAAAATGGCAATTGGCCGGTAGTTACTGAAATCTAAATGACTTCCGTGTTTAAATATGGGACGAATGATTGATTTCTTTAATAAATCAGGATACACACCTTTGACAAGCACATGTTAACAAAATGGGCCAGTATTGGACTTATTTTTTCTTTACTAACTTTAAATCTTTCACCCTAATCCGTCCAAACCTGGTGTTTTTATGGTGCAATATATCAATTACTTTTTCTATGTCACATGATTTCACTCTCTTAAACCTAAAAGACACCTCGCTTTGTGTAACGTACATGTTTCTATCTAAAATTTTAAATTACAACTATGTTTAAGGTCTATTATTTCTTTGGTAAAATTTTGCAAATATTATATAAACTATCATTTTACCCAAGTACTTCTTAATTATTAAATCCAAATCTGCCTTAGTTCTTCCTAACCATGTATTAATATTAGACCATATTTTCTGCTATCACCGTTACAATCCTTTATTTGTTTTTGTCTGTACTTGTTTTTGGCGTCATTTATAATTTTATTTACTCTATTTCTAAATCTCGTGTATTCTAAACGCTTATTCATATTTTTGGCGACGCTTTCCACGCTCTAAATAAAGAATCCTTTTAATATTAAATTATTCAACTTACCGTCTATCCATGGCTGCGTTAATCGTTTATTAGTTACTACAATATTGACCTTACTTTCATTATAAATATTTTCAAACACTAAACGTAACTTCTCATACAATAACGTTGGGCAAGATAAATCTAAGCTGGGACCAATCATATTCGTCCAACTTTACCCCTACAATTTATCACTAATTACTTGTTTACATTTATTTACCGTTTTTACCACATTCACTTCGCTTTGCGATCCCGATACACCTAACGTAATGCCAACAATATGATGATCGGATACATGACAGTCAATTACGTAGGACACAGATGTAGTGTCACCCGGTCTCGCTCGCACCCACAGATGGTCAATGCATGACCGCTCGTGCCGTCCGTTGACTACCGCTTCTCGTGTTATCTCTGAACTCGGCACAGCACAGTGTAGGCCGTGTTCACACAAAGTTAGTTTATAATTTGAAATAATTTGATTACACTTATTATTATAAATATCGATGTTCATGTCTCCTATGACAATAATATCTTCTTGAGGCGATATTCTTTCCTTTATTAGTGTATTTAGGCACTCAATAAAACCATATTTATTTTTCGCAGGTGGTCTATAGATGCAGAGTATATGAAAAGTCCTTTTTCCTATCGTCAAATTTCCATGAATTAATTCTGCCACGTGAGTGTTGATTGTTTGTGAAGAAAAGTTTAGAAGTTCCTTTATATAAATAAGTAGCCTCCTCCTCTTGAAATTTCCTTATATTAGCATGAGTTATATATCCATTTATATTATAAAGACCTAGTTCTTCTCTCTTAATATTTATCTCACTTAGTAATGGCAAATTGATTTGAGACGTGGTCCTTCAATGCTAGTCGTAGGAGGTTGCTCAGCGACCTACGGAGAGGGCTATGCTCGTTTACTCGCCCATAAAATCTCGATTTTATGGCCTACACAATCAATTAGTGCTACAAATATACGGCTATTTATTTTCATAATAGGTGGGTTATAAAACTGGCTAAAGTAAGACATTTTTCTAAATAATTTTGTTACAGGATTTGTTTTCCCCAATATATATGACAATAGTGTTTTGAGTGAATTTCTTTATCCTTTTTTATTCTGCGCTATTTCTACGCGCCAGACTGTATACATTTTGCTCATAGCTTAATGATTATCTTTGTTCTTCAAATTAATTATTATTTAATGAAAATACCAAGCAGTGAAGAAGCCTTCTTTTTTAAGCTTTATTGTATAATTTATGAGGGTATTGTGTTTAAAACTTGATCTTGCTTTTTCTTACAATTTTCATTATTTGAAGCAAGTCAAAAGGCATTCTTTACATTGTCTATTGTAAAAAAAAAACTCTATTAAAGTAAATAAGACTGTTTTCACGAAATAAATTACTTTTGTTTGTTCATGCGGTCATTTTAATATCATGTTTATATATCATGAAATCTGAATTAGTAGAAAGTTATTGATTTCTCCCTTTATACTAGATTAAAAATAGTATTCATGTTTAAGTTTCTCTTGAAAATTATTTTGCATTTTTATCGCTTCGTATTAAAATATAATTTTTCATATTCTAAAAAATGTTCAGTCGTCTTAAATCTTAACGTAACGTAACATACTCGCATTTATTCCTGTATAGACGGAGAAAGGGTTGCACAGTGGTGGATATGCTGTACTGATGATGATTAGAAAACATGGTTTAAAGGACAATATTCCTTAAAACACTAATCTATACCATATTTGTAATTTCTATACATTTTGCTAAATGAATAATATAAAAAAACTATAAAAATATTATGTGGGTCAAACATTGAAAGTAGTAGTCACAAACCATTTCACTGTGCGAACCCATCGCTCCATCGTTATTAAACTGTCTTGCACAACTCAATAGGTGAACAAGATAGTTTAATATTTATAAACCTATATCCATGTTCAGATATGCTTCAATGTCATTAAAAAATTATCTGTTAACTTATCCACTTTTAAACGTGCAGAACACGCTACCGAATACTTAGAACCAAAAAATATATAAGTAAAAATATCTGGGGTACGCCCTAAATTTCGCCTACCGGTAAGAGACTGCCACTGCAGACTGTCACAGAGAACCTTTCTTCCCATCGGTTGTTGGTTCTTCGAGCTATCTAAATAAATCAACAGAACGTGGATATTTGTATTCACACTTGCGAATTCTTAACAAACCAACAATGTACATGTCAACCCATAAGTAAAACACCTACGGTGAAGTATCTTGGTGTACTATTGGATGAGAAACTAACTTGGAAACCACATATGGACATGATTGCGTCACGAGTTAGGAAATTAATATGGGTGAGAATCTTAGGCATGTATCCGACCTAGAAATTCTTCGCACTGTATATTATGCACTAGTTCAATCTGTCATTGGCTATTGCATCGGGGTATGGGGAGGCACATGTAAAACACACATCATATACCTTGAGAGAGCTTAACGTTCCTTGCTTAAAACAATGACATTTAAGCCTTATAGATTCCCCACCAGTACCCTTTATGAGATGTGTCAAGTTCTCACAGTAAGGCAGTTATTTATTTACCACATCATCACCAAGCAGCATGCTTCTACCTCTTATGACCAAAATAAATTACATAACAAGCGTACAATTTCCAATTTTATTAATCCCCTAAGATGCCGTACTGTATTAGCTAAAGAAGTTTTCTTTCTGGATACCTTAATAATAAATTTCATAAAATTCTAAATTTTTATCCACTATCACTTTACGAATGCCAAACTAAAATAAGGATCTGGCTAGTTACATGAAACTATTAGGAAACTGAAAAAATACTTTACGTCAGCAATGTTGGTGGGTAATAATATGCAGCAGGGTAGGATTGTACACAGAGGAGGTGTCAACTTCATATAATTTTGATCGAAGGACACTTACAGGTAAGATGCCTCCTCTGTATTTGTATACTATGTAGATGTTTAAAGATTTGATTGCTTCATTTTAATTATTTATTGTCATAAGTTATCATTACTAATCAAGTTACAACTAAACAAACAAGAAACAATATATAAATCTAGATAATATAATTTCCCATTATGAATTACTGTTTATTTATTTTATACTATTTCAAATGCGAAAGCTAACATTACTCTACTCTATTAATTAATAATGTCCTATTATAAAAGTGGCAAAAGTTTTTGAGTGTATTAGTTTGTGGTCTTTCTAAAATTTTCAATACTAATACCACTTCTTATAGGACGAGAAGGAATGAATGTCTGGTACTACGTACAGTAAAAATTAACATATTCTCTTATTAAAATACATTAGCTATCTAGCTGTCTGATTTATTGCCGGGATATTAGGGTTTTTTACAAATAAACAACTAATTTACTGAATTTCATACAGTTTTATTAACATACATGTGATATTGTGAGTAACTGATATAATACTCATATTTTGCTATATAGAACGGTATAATTAGCAAAGATTGATGTTTTTTTTAAAATGAAATTGAAATTCAGCTATGTAAACCAAATTGTGTAGGACTTCAGTTTTGATCGTATTTTAGTTGTTTTTTTCATCCTATAAAGATCAGAAAAGAACCGTTTAACATCACAATATGAACCCAAATCATAATAGGAAGAACAATAACTAAATTTCTTACTTTTACGGTAGCACCTACACGATTTTAGTCAATAGACATATTGTACACACTGGTAAGGGTTTAATGATTATTTTTGTGCTTTACATACATAAATACCTCCCTCACAGCACTGCCGCAGCAAGGTAAGTTTTAATACAACCAATGGACAGTCCCCAAAGGAGATGTTACATATCAGTTGTTTATCAGGGTAAGAATTTTAATAAGTCGGTATTTTAAAAAAGGTAGTATCAAGCTTATGAAGATTATAAAGTTACTCATTCTTCTTTATTCTGTGTTTTAAGATTGTCGAGAATAGTGCATAAACTTAAGGTTGGGCCATGAATTTTATGCATTTATATTTTTTAATAGCAAATGCATCATCTTTAGTTTATAGTTCCACATATTTTTAGTTCCACAAATTTGTTTTATATAATTTCTTTATATGATATTTAAATTTAATTATTTTATTTTTACATATATCTCGTACTAGGAATGTCTCCTATATCATGAAGGCGTTTTATGTATTAATTACTTAAATACAAACACACAAGTGCAAGAGATTAAACTACCCCATTTTTTCATAGGAGAGGGCAAACGAGCATGTGGCTCACCTGATGGTAAGTGACTACCGCCGCCCATGAACAACCGCAACACCAGGGGAATTGATGCGTTGCCGGCCTTTAGAAAGGAGTAGGCTCTTTTCTTGAAGGTCCCGTTGTATCGGTCCGGAAAAATCGCTGGTGGTAATCGATTCCAAAAGGAAGTTGTGCGAGGAAGAAAACTTCTTCTAAATCGCACAGTGGTGGACCGCCAATCATCCAGGTGGTATGGATGGTATCGCGAGTTTTGTCGCAATGTGCGATGGTGAAATTGAGCGGCTGGAGTTAGTCCGAACAATTCCTCAGAGCACTATATATTCCCATATAATCACCGCGTGGGTGTCGTAAGAGGCGACAGAGATAAACTGAAAATGAAGATGTAGTATCTTCCTGATAGCAACTTAAAATAATAAAAATGCTCCTGTTGCCCTGTCAAGCGTGGCAATTGAGGTAAATACTAAAAACCATGGCGATCCGTATGAGGCAATCTATGGAGTGGTCTATGTTTAGTAATGGACTTTGATAAGCTGTAGTGAATTATTCTGATGATGTGTGAAAGACAAACACCCAGACCCTGAACGATTATTTGAAGACAATACGAATACATGCTAAACGGATGTCACGAATTGAAGAAATAAGGATTGCAGCGCCATAGTCAAACGCAGACGGAAAACAGTAGTGCAATAACAAATGACTGCTCTACAGTCTTCTTGTTTTGATGATGTTTGTGCTGTTAGCCGCTTGGCTTTTGCAGCTTCATCTCAGGGCTCGCAGCCTGCAAATCCGCCAATTTACGAGTATATTATTCCTTTAATGAAATCTACAAATGTTAGTGGCACGTAGGCGCTTGTTTAAAATATTTATCTCAATTTTATGTGCTGACTTGTAGCGTGATTCGTGATGAGGGAAAACCTTATAAGAGATATTAGGACATTTAAGTATGATGAAAATCAAAAATGTTTTAACCTCTTTCAGTAAATACACATTAGGGCAGCGCGCCGTTACACTAATCTCCATTGGTCGACTTTAACACCACAAGATACAACTCTTGACTTAAGCATCTAACTAATTCAAATGTTAATTTATGAGTTTGAAGTATTTTTGCATAATATTTCAAATCATTTAAATTGGAATGCGTTTGGAATTTAATAGTTTATAATTTTCAGATGTGGTTTGACCTTTATCTTAGAATAAATAAGCAACAATATTGAGCCCGTGCTTAGAAATAAGATGTACCTAGATTATTATATATTATTCACGATTTTCAAATTTGTACCATCATGTGATAAACATAGAATATTTTTATTGCCATCATACATAACGTAAGCTTTACTCGTATTATCTTCTTTAAATTAATTTATTAATTATTTTTATTTTTATTCATTATAAATATTATTTGTTACAATAATTAAAAAGTAAATAGAATTTCAAAATATTGTCTCTGAAACTCAATTGGTAATGACAAACGCTGAAACATAATATATCATTATTATTTATGAAAATATTTTACATAATAAATAAAAAGACGTGATTGACTATAAATATACAATTACATTAAAATATACGTATGCGTCCAATTAAAGGCTCGTCCACTATCACTATCACCTTGTTCTCGAAAATAATGGAATCGTCAAATATTATCATCATCATCATTACAGCCCACCAAAGTCCACTACTGAACATAGGTAACCTATGTTACCACACACACAGATTGCCTCCCAAGCGGGTTGGCAACCGCAGTTTTCTATTTTGTAGTATTTATCAGGAAGACGCTGGTGCTGATCTAACTATTTGTTTCCCTCTGTCGGCTCTTACGACACTCACGGGGCGATATGGGATAGTGGATATTCTTACACTCTCACTGTTTACTCTTCCACTCTTACGGTAATATTTAACATTACCAATCAACAAAAAATTTATGTAAGAGACGATGTAACGTTTAGGCTGGTTTTATTTATCACTAAGCTTAGGTTTAACAAGTTACGAAACAACATTTTACCCTTTATTTGAAACATATTAAATTGTTTACGAGTAGACGTTAGCAAATTATTTAACGCTTACATACATTTTGCAAGCCGTAAGCGCAAAGCGCGCCGGTATTTTCTACTAGGGCCTAAAAATTAAGATTCCAACGTTTTGTCGCATGAAATCGTTGCTAGCAATCATATTGTACATATAAGTGATATAAAAAGCACATTGTCAGAAAGAAAATGATTTTGAACTAACTAGTATTTTTTTTAAATCGATTAATTACTATTTTTGCATAAATAAGGGTTTTAGTGGCTTATGGTGTAGATTTATCAAGTCCGCATGGCTTTTGTTCAACTCAATCTATTTTAAAACTCTTCATCTATCATGTGGTAAGCCCTTGAATGTAAATGGCAGTTTAATTTTGTTTTGTTTAGTTATAATTAATTTTTTTCGCCTGTGAAATGTCGAAATTTTCGGTGTTTTAGCAGCCTTGTAAGAATTTATTTTTTACTAAATAGAGACTGCGTCACTCACCCAGTTAGTTCGGGGTCAATCGCCGTCGTGAGCAGATACTGTATCGGTTGTTTGCAGCGGCTCAAAAAGATCGCTGTACAAATACACAATATTCGAAAAACCTAATTTCTTACATACTTGATTATAATAATAATCAGAGATTTTTATTACAACATTTTAAAAGCACAGATTAAATAATAGTAGTACGTACTAAAAGTAAGTAGGGTGTAATATTTATACTAAAGTAAGAGAAGTTCGTCTGAAAAGTATCTGTTTGCACTTGAGAACGTTTGAAGTCCGTATTTTTATTCCATACAGTGGTAATAATGTCCAAATTTAACGTGGCTTTTAATGAGTTGTCTAAGAAGATAGCAGAGTTAACAAAAATAATTACTGCGTAATCTGTGCTAATTGAGACGCAAAATAAGTAAATAGATGATCAAAATCAGCTGATCGAAAGTAATATTATTGTAATTAGTGAGCAGAAGCGGTTAATTGAAAACTTGTTAGCTAAAATCGACGAACGGTTGGGCAGCGCCGATTAAAGGTGCGATGCAGTTATCACCACCATTCCAATGACTCAAAGTGTGAAGGAGATAGCAACATGCCTAGCCTAGCGTTATCGGATCGTGAACGTCGAGCAACGGAACGTTCTAGGGCTAAGAGCGTTTAAATACATCTACTGACTGTCTTAAAACAAAGACAAATATCAATCAATCTTTAAATGAAGAGTCAGCCGAGTGGAAAACCGTCGTTAATAAAAGGAAAGTAAGAAAACTCAGCCTAAACTATTTCAAAAGGAGAAAACACGCTCATTTCGTCGTTTCAAGCGGTTGAGAAAAGAAATTTTGCACGTTTGGTCACTTCACCCAGACACTTCTGAAGAATCTATAGCTCAACATGTGCAGAGCATCTGTGGTCAAAGGATATTAATATTGAAAAATTATCCCTAAAATTAAAGGGTTTACGCCTTTTTATGATAGGAGTTCCGAATCGCAATTTGAAAAGTTAATGGTACTGATTGCTGGCCAATAAATACTCAGTACATTGAATGGTGTGGTTTCGAAACACCCAAAAACAACGGCAAGTCGGGAATAACACTACTAAACCCGTTTTGCTTTATTATCAGAATGTACGGGGACTGAGAACAATAACAGCAGATTTTTATACCAGTCTTTGGATTCTTCGTGTGATCTGTTTGCTATTACAGAGACAGGTCTCAATAGTTCGATACATAACGGTGAACTTTTTCTGCCATACTACACAATACTGCGATGTGATCGAGCAGATGGACGCAAACAAGGAGGCGTCCTCTTAGCTGCATCTTCCGACTGGATTTGAAACGCGTTTCCGTAGCTAATGTAGACGCGACCTTATTTGAGATTGTTTGTGCAACGGTGCACCGTAGCGATAAATGTTTATTTTTTTGTTGTGTCGTTTATATACCGCCAAAATGTGATGTTAAAGAATATATGTATTTACTAGCTGTTACCCGCGGCTCCACCCGCATGGTCACTGGAAATGAACTATCCATTGCTTTTAAATTGAAAAGAAACTGAGTTTTATAGATTTGTCAGAGATGCAGCTATTAAAAGAAACTGAGCAAAATTGATTCGTCAGCCTATTTAAATATTTTGAAACGCAGCGTATAGGAAAGCATGAAAATAGCCTGTTTATTCAAATGGAAATGGGATATTTTTAATTAAAGGAAACTGAGCATAATTATCCGTCAGAGACTTTTGAAAAGAAACTGAGCTAAATTGATTCGTCAGAGATGCAGTTTTCTGAATTGAAAGGAAACTGAGCCAAATAAAAGATCCGTCAGAGATGCAGCCTTTTGAGTTGAAAGGAAACTGAGCTTAATAGGTCCGTCAGAGGTGCAGCATTTGGAATTGAAAAGAAACTGAGCTAAATAGGAAATTTTGAATTGAAAGGAAAGATCTGTGGGAATTCTGATTAATTGATTGTGGGAATTTTGGAAAAAAAACTAACTGAACACTATTTTAAGACGCTACTGTACACAATGTTAAGAATGTGGAGATTCTGGGCATTTGACACACGCAAACATGCTACATACAGCTGACCATGAGAGAAGCACGGTTTTTCTAAGTTGACCCCCGCTACCTGTAACGTTTGCCCTTGCGCTTTATTAATTGTCATTGCAAAACTGAGCTTAATAGGGAACTGCAACCTTTGAATTGAAAAGGAAGATAATAACATTTTCACCTTTTCCTACGCCTGTCAAAATTGTAGCACAGATTATGTTCCGTCCAAGATGTCACACGCAGCCTTATCCGTTACATAACCGAGGAGCATCTAAATTTCGCATTAGCATGACTGGGACGCCTAATTTTAATTGAAGCTTATGAGGGCACACCTGACAACTCTAGAGAATTTAGAAACTCTACGGGATATGAAGTGCTCTGTTCTGTGTCCATAACTGTGTCTACTGACAAATACTCTGTTATTTCTCCTGCTACTTCGCTTAATATATCTGAATTTATTTTGTTATGAAAGAGGAATGTGAAATTAAAGGTCTCCGTTTGAATGCCAATAAAACTAAGGTTCTGGTATTTGAAAGGGACGAAGAGAGAACGAAGTGTGAAATATGGGTAAATCAAGAATGTCTAGAACAGGTAAATGAAATTGTATACTTGGGGAGTGCTTTTAGCCGGGATGGAAGATGTGATTTAGATGTGGACAGGCGTGTCGCTGCCAGGAACAAAGTCAATGGTGCCTTGATTGCTTTAGTCAAAAGGCAAGGCGTAGTGAAGAGCGCACGCCTTGCAATACATAACGCAGTGTTGGTACCAACTTTGTTATATGGCAGCGAAACCTGGGTATGCCAGAAGAAGCATAAAAGCAAGTTGAATGCAGGAGATGCGATCTCTTCGTAAAATGTGCGGCGTTACCATGGCTGACCGAAAGCGAAACGAAGAGATTCGCAATATGGCAGGTTTGAAAGATGACCTTATCACAAAAATTGATAAGGGCGTGCTTCGATGGTTTGGGCACGTTGAGCGAATGAGTGAAGACCGAATGGTGAAGAAAATATAGCGCGAAAGTTAATATTAAAAGGTGTCGAGGTAGACCGAGACTAACTCGAAGACCATGTGAGCAAACTGCTCGAAGAGGGAGGGTCAAGAGTACTCGGATACCTAGACGTGCATGCATGAAGAAGATTATGAATCTGAAAGAAGGAAAGAGATATGTAAGGATCGTGACACTTGGCGATCTGTTCTCTGGCTACCCGTCAGGATTGTGCGTGAAGATAAGTAAGTATTTTGTTAACGCTCTCAGTTTTGGTGCAAGAATCGCCCTTTCACATAACCATTTGTCTTCATGCATGTTGTTCGTTAAATCTGAATAAACGCTCGCAATTAATTCGGAATGACTCTGTACTAAATTACAAAAATCTCGTCAATTTAACGCAGCCTCAGCATCCGTTTCCAACCAGCCATCGCCAATTTTTAATAGTGTGTCAGCATAGTTTCCAGCATTGATATCATTATACAAATGCACTCATAATAAACCTAGAAAGATAACCTACGCTTCAGAGGCGCCCGCGTCGGTTTGACATCGCTGTCTCTTTCTAATGAGCGCGCGTATCTACCTGTCCTTATAAGTTAGCTCAGTGGTCGGTGCACAGAGTCGCGGAACGGCCGTTTTACGCGGTAATTACCATAGTTTTGCAGTTATGACTAAGTGTTGCGCCCAAAGGCGCATGGTTATCTTTGTGTGACTTTTAGTGAAAGTATGAATTTGTTTATACTTACATAAAATGTTTATTATAACTGTTTATTTCTTTGTTTTAGCATAAAATCTTTTCGCCTTCATCATGACGAGCCGGAGAACACTATCTGATGATGCAATATCTAGGTTTATCGCTGAAGAGGAAGAGAGCGAGCATGAACGAGAGCAAGGAAGTGACAGTGAGATAGAAGATAATTTGAGTGAAGATGACATACAGAGTGATTTGAAGACGAGTTTATAGATGATGAGGTGCCACAACAGTTGAATGATACACAAAATGAAGACGATATAAGTCCGCCTGTATCTTCAGAGCCCACTAGAACTTCGGAATCATCCCGTCGTGACCACCGCATAATTGTTCCTGATCGCCGTGTGCTTAGGGGTAAGAAACAACATTGCTGGTCGACGATAAAGGACAAAGTCGCGGAAGGACATCTGCCATAAATATTATTCGCACAAGTAGAGGTCCAACGCGCATGTGTCGAAATATATGTGACCCAATCTTATGTTTTAATTTGTTTGTTACCGACGAAATAGTGGATGAGGTCGTCCGTTGGACGAATGTTGAGATCTCTGTGAAACGTCGAGATAACATGATCAAAGCCACTTTCAGAGATACGTCTGTGACAGAAGTCCAGGCTTTGTTTGCGATACTGACTTTGAGTGCAGCAATGAAAGACAATCACTTGTCTACTGATGAGCTGTTCGATAGTAGTTTTCAGGTACACGGTACGGCAGTGATGAGTAGGGATCGTTTTGATTTCTGCTTAGATGTCTACGATTTGATGACAAGTCTATACGACCTCTTTACGTCATAAAGATCCATTCATACACATTAGAAAAATATGGGAATTATTTGTAACTCAGTGTAAACTGAATTATACATCAGGGAGCATGTCACAATAGATGAGCAATTATTAGGGTTTCGAGGACGGTGCCCGTTCCGCATGTATATCCCCAATAAACCCAGTAAATATGGAATTAAAACCCTATGCTGTGTGACAGCGGAACGAAGTACATGCTAAATGCAATGCCGTATATTGGCAGAGCTACGAACACTGATGGGTTGCCACAAGGAGAATTTTATGTAAAGGAGTTGTCTCGGCCTTGCATGGCACAAACCGAAATATAACTTGTGACAATTGGTTCACTTCGGTTCCTCTCGCGAAATCCCTACTTCAGGAACCGTACAAACTAACCTCGTTGGCACTATACGATCCAATAAACGAGAAATCGAAGAATTGAAAACACTCGGTCTCGTTCGGTAGGCACGTCATTGTTCTGCTACGATGGATGTTTGACCTAGTCTCGTACAAACCGAAGCCCTCTAAAATGGTTTACCTGCTATCATCGTGTGATGAAAACGGTGTCATCAACCCAATAACTGGTAAGCCTGAAATTATAATGTATTATAATCAGACCAAAGGCGGGTGGACACTTTCGATCAAATGTGTTCTCAATGTCATGTTCGAGGAAAACCAATAGATGGCCAATGTCTATGTTTTATGGCATTCTGAACATAGCATTCGTCAATTCTTATGTTATATATTGTCACAACATTCTTGCGAAAATGAAAAGCCTCTAAATAGAAAAGGTTATATGAAAAGTTAAGCGCCCAGTTATCTGAATCGTGGATGAAGGAAAGACTGGAAGCTCCTACTTTACCAAAGCATGTGAAAGCATGTTTAAAGCGCTGCAAAATCGACACGCCTGCCCATCAGTCCGATAACAACTAACCTGTGATTTTTATAATCAATCAACCGATCATAATTGAATGCTGCGTCATTAAAACCAACCAATTGTTTCTTTGAAAATTTTGTCGACGTTCAGCTTGGAGCTGTGCATTTGCATCTCTTCGCGCTTGTTCAAAACAGACGTTCTGGTGTTTCAGATGCCCTTATAGTAGATTGACGTTCAGCTTGCTCAATGAGTCTGTGTTGAGTTTCATCAGGTGTTTCCGCGGATCTTAAGGCGGCCTGACGTTCCGCTTGTTCGAATAGCCTTTGCTGACTTTGAGCAGGTGTTTCAGTAGCTCTTAAAGTAGATTGACGCTCTGCCTGTTCAAGACGCCTTTGCTGACTTTGATCAGGTGTTTCAGTAGCTCTTAAAGTAGCTTGACGCTCTGCCTGTTCAAGACGCCTTTGCTGACTTTGAGCAGGTGTTTCAGTAGCTCTTAAAGTAGCTTGACGCTCTTTCTGTTCAAGACGCCTTCGCTGACTTTGAGAAGGTGTTTCAGAAGTTCTTAAAGTAGCTTGACGCTCTGCCTGTTCAAGACGCCTTTCCTGACTTTGAGAAGGTGTCTCAGATGCTCTAAAGCAGCCTGACGCTTTGCTTGTTCTTGCCTTCTCAGTTCAGCATCTTCTAAAGATTCTAGCGATCGAGCTAATCTTTTCGCTTGTCTTTGAGAAGATACTCTTGAAAGGCTGGACTTACGTTTGCGAGGCATTATGAAGTAAGAAAAAACCTATTTATAAAAAAAAATTAAAATACCTAAAAGGAATTAAATTTCCTTTTAAATATTTTTTTTAAAAGCAAATCCAAAATATCTAAAAGGAATAAATATTCCTTTTAAATATTTTTTAAAATCAAAACAACAAAACCAATTCAAGACACAACACGAATCTGAAAACGATAGCCAAAAAAAATCGAATCAACTTAAACCAAATCACAAAACAAATCGCAGAAAACCGAAATCGAAAGCAGTAGTCAATATAAATATAACCAACGAAAAAAGAAGTAAGTGTATAGGTACCGTATACACTATCTATACTATTAATATTCCTTTGAAATATTGTTAAACAACCTAAAACAACGAAAACCAATTCACGATTCTAAATAAAAAAATGCAAAATCAAAACCAGAGTCTAAATATGTATAAAGGAATACCAAACAAATCAACAAAACCGATCCAAGAAAATACACAAATCCGAAAATGAAAGCCAATATAAATCCATTCAACCTTAACCAAATCACAAAGCAAATAACAAACAACCGAAATCGAAATCAGGTGGTCGAATAAGGTACGAAATAGAAACAATTTAAGCGTATAGGTACCGTATGCACTATAAGTTGACGCGGCTCAACGGCGGAGTTAAGTACATGTCAGGAAACATTTCGTTACCACGTTTAAAAACCTAGTAATGACATCTAGCGGAATCAAATTAAACTATGTATACGTTTGTTAATAAGAACTCTCAAAATATTTTTCTTATAATTTTGCACAATTTTTCTTATTGTAATACCGATTCATTCATAACCACATATAAGAACTGTATTCATTTCCGTTCAATAAATATTACTAAGGCTTATTAATAAGGCTTACTAAGAACTGTTTCTACAATTGTTAATTAATAGTTAAGGGTGAAAGCGTGACAGGTGGTGATATTATTTCTGATCCATACTTATAATCACGCCTGTAACTAATCGTCTGCGAGGTTATCGCCTATTCTGTGAATTACGATGCACCAAAACGTTTGAAGAAAATCAGCTGGTGAATTTTATGTTTTTATCGCTCTCTTCCCGGTCCTGCGTGGAAAATACAGATCCATACATTTTATCTTAATTTTGGTAAAAAGACATAATAATCCAGATATTCTGACCTTCTGTGTTCGTCCATCGTACCGTCGTCCGTCTTGTAGAATCACGGTGGCGCCACCTAGCTGAATTTAATTTTGCAACATATTCGATTTTCCCACGGGAATGATATGTTTTTCCGCTGAAAAAGTAGCCTATGTCACCTACAGCCACCGAACTATCCCCATACAAATAATCATGCCATGCCGACGCTCTGTTGCGACGTGAAAGAAGGACAAACTTGTGCAACATATTCGATTTTCCCACGGGAATGAGATGTTTTTCCGCGGAAAAAAGTAGCCTATGTCACTCTACAGCCACCGAACTATCCCCATACAAAAAATCATGCCATGCCGACGCTCTGTTGCGACGTGAAAGAAGGACAAACAAACAAACAAACACACTTTCGCATTTATAATATTAAAAGTTTGGAAGAGTATGGATTTCATTTGATAGAAAAGAGTGTACTAAATATGACAAAGTGTTAGTGATCGGAGATTTTAACATGCCTTCTTCGACATTAGAAATACAAAACTATTTTGGGTATTTTACAGCATATTGTGGATTTCGTCAGGTAAATGAAGTTCTTAATATAAACAATCGCATTCTAGATTTGGTATTAACAACTTTGCCGGTAAGTGACGTGGAGGTATCACTGTCTGGTGAGTCTTTAGTTAATATTGACGAGCAGCACCCACCTCTGACCATAAAATCATGGCAGTGGACGCAAGGAGTGGGCGATCCTCTTTCAGTATGACTGATAATAAACCGAATAATAATAATATATTAATTGAAAGCTTTAGTTGGAATTTTAGGAAATGTGACTTTTCGAATTATATCATTTATTAAATTCAATTGACTGGAGTTCGTTATATCTATTAGGATGCTAAACCCTCCTTGTCTTATTTCTATGATAATGTAACAAATGTGATTAGTAAATGTGTGCCTTTGAAAAAACGTAAATTAAGTAATTATAGTGCAGTATACTTACCCTGATTGGTATACGACTGATTTAATATTACATATAAAGGCTCAAATGCAAATATACAATATTTAAAATAACGCAATCTCGAACGGATTATGAATCTTTTCACGGTATCGTGCAGTGGTTGAAAATAAAATAAGATGTGCTTACGAGGCATATCAGTGTAGGGTACAAAATAATATAAAGAGGATCCAAAAGCTTTTGGAATTTCGTAAGGAGTAAACAGTCCAAACTTAATAGAACTCAAATTACTAAAGACGGGCAATTGATCAGGGATGCGGACTGTGCAGAGTATTTTGCTTCATATTTTCATTCGATATATAGTAAGGAGCGGCCCACGTTAGATCCGAGAGAAGCGGGTGGATAGCCGCGCAAGCGTTGAGATACGCGACGAGCTCAACACGCGTTCATATCGGGCGGATAAACGTGCGAGATGTTCGAGGCGCCCTCACATATCTTAACCCAAAAGTCCGTGGGTCCGGATGGGATACCACCATTCATTTTAAAAGACTGCCGTGCGATGTTTGAATTGCCTCTCTTACATATTTTTAACCTGTGTCTAAAAGAAGGTTACTACCCGGACATATGGAAAGTGACCCGAGTGATTCCTGTTTTAAAAGGAGGATCGGGTTCCAAGGTGGATGAATATCGACCGGTAGCCGTATTGTCTGCAGTCGCTAAGGTATTCGAGTCGATTATTTATAAATATCTTTATAATCAAGTATACTCGCAGCTTACCGAGGCTCAGCATGGTTTTCGTTCAGGTCGAAGTACGGGGAGTAATTTAATGTCTTTTATGAATTATGTGGCGCCAGTAGTAGATGCTGGGAGCCAGGTTGACACCGCATATTTTGATTTTCAAAAAGCCTTTGATACCGTTGATAACGATATCTTGCTGGTAAAGTTTGCCGAGTTAGGTTTTACACCTAGTTTACTAGATTTTTTTGCAAATTATCTGAGTGAGCGTAGACAAAACGTGGATTTTGGAGGGTTATGAATCGCAACCGTACTGTATTTATTCTGGAGTGAGTCAAGGGAGCAATCTCGGTCCTTTATCATTTATGTTAATGGTCAATGATCTTCCTACGGTCATTGAGGAGGCGCAGTGCTTGCTATTTGCCGACGATCTTAAAATTTATTTGAAAATAAACAATGCTTCTGACTGTCAAAGTTTACAAAGGGACATTGACAGAGTGGCACGGTGGGGTATGGAAAACAAATTGAACTTAAATGTGAATAAATGTTGTGTCATGAGTTATGGTCGTGCAAAAGCCCCTCATAATTATGCTTATCAAATGAACGGCCTCGTAATCCCTCGAGTTACACATATTAGAGACTTAGGCGTCGAGATGGTCCCGGAACTTAATTTTCGTAATCACATTTTAAATATTTGTAAAAAAGCTTTTAGGAATCTCGGCTTTATCTTAAGGCAGTGCAGGATTTTCGGAATTTACTTACTATTAGAATTTTATATAATGCTCTCGTAAGAAGTCAACTTGAAACGAATGCCATTATTTGGAATCCACATGAAAGCAAATATAGTGTCATGATAGAAAAATTAAAATAAATTTACACGATTTTTATATTTCAAGCAGTACGAAATCTATCCTAGTTTTCCACTGATGTATCCGAGTCTATTTGTACTGGGTATGGTCGGTTACAGCCGCCTGAGTGTGAGGAGAGTCATCGCGCTTATTAAATATGTGTGGAACGTATTACATGGATGTATACATCACCCAGATGTGCTCGCTGCGCTAAAGCTACGTGTACCTGATAATTACGTGTGTTCTCGTCGCCGCGCCCCGTTACTCCTCGTGCCCACTGCTAGGACGAAGTTGCTTCAAAATGCACCATTGACACGTGCCATACACTACGTTAATATTTATCATGTCACAGGATATTGACATATTTACATGCAGTCAGACGAAGTTCACAATAGCAGCATACAAATGCGTGGAAAATTTTAATTTTTTAATTAGTGTTTTATTTTATAATCATGTTATTCATTATTTTATAGTCATTATTTATTAGTCAGTAGTTTTCTTATATATAGTTCAGTTATAGCATTGAATTGGTTAATATAACTGTAATGATGTTATAATTATGTAATAAATAAATAAATAAATAAAATAAATAAATAAATACGTCTTGGACTTTATGGAGTGACCTGAATGATGATATGGTGATCATATGAGCATTATGAGTCGTGCGCTTTTGGATTTTCAAACTTTTTTAAATTGAAGTTTGACATAAAATTATCGGAAAATTGGAAGTATAATAGGGTTATTAGTGAAAACTGTGTAAATTTAACTACTTTAAAAATTCCGTATAATCATATTATACGTAATTTTTTAATGCGCTAGGCGTTTCTACGTGGTAGAGCCATGCTGCAGCTATATTAATAGTATAGTTGTAGCACGAATGGGTCGGCTCGACCGGGAAGGACCACGCTCACAGAATACCAACGTAAAATAGCAGCTTAATGCTGCTGTGTTTCGTATGGTGAGTGTAGAGAACCGGAGACCCTTTTACTGGAAAAGAGGCATTCTATCTTAGACCTCACGGCTGACAACGCATCTGCATTTAAATTCGCTAACGAAGATAGATGTAGATGTCTATGGGCAACAGCAACCACTTAGCAACAGGTGGACTGTGTGCTCGTTTGTCACCCTTATTCTATAAAAAAAAAAAAAAAAGGCATGCCCAATTGGATTTACCAATTTATTTAAAATTTAAACTTGGAAAATTTGTAAATTGCATATTATCTTTCTGCAAATCAAATAGATTACTTAATAAATTGAACTTATTGTGAACTTAATTTGCTCTTCCGAAAAAATGTAGGTAAATAGCAATTAACGAGCGATGAAAGACCGGCTTTGAGAACTTATCTATATAATAAATAAATAAAATAAAATTACTATGGATGGCAGAAAGCACATAGCAATAAGAATACGACCATACTTTACGAACGCAACATTAACAATCAACCAAAGAATAATAACTATTACTGTAACGTGTAGCCGTTGTATCTTAACTTTTAAACTTCGAACAGCTACACCAATTGTTAAAGCACTACTCACATCACCCACAAAACACTCATACACACACACACACACACACACACACGCACGCACGCACGCACGCACGCACGCTCGCACGTACGAACGCACGCACACACACACACACAAACGCGTGCACGCTTAACTTGAATTCCAATTATTATTATAGTCTAAATTACATTTACACCCTAATGCTAGCTAGCTCTTTCCTTGCCTTTTGTTATTTATAGATTAATATTGTATTGTCTTGGTGGATGAGCGGGGTACCTAGTAATTCAGGTTCCCAACCCAGTACAGGGGCCCTTGTGACATGGTTTAGAATGTATCATTAATAAATCATTTTTCAGTTTTTCATTGCAATAAAGAGATTGATCGCCTTGTGCGTTTGTGTCGTCTCTTTGTATTATTATTAAACAACAAGCATGTACAATGACCTCTGAGGAAGCTGTCAACTACGAGTATTTTATAGGTATTAAAATACCATCGTTTCATAAAAAAGTAAATTCCTTTACATTTTGGAAGTAAGGAACACACTATTTGTTTGATAAAATTAGATAAAAGGCAGATTTATGTTATACATAGCATAAAAAACAACACAAAAACTCAAAAATTACACTTGCACAAATAAGAAGTTCAATGTTTCACTTTTGTGTTCAATCAGCTTATAAATTAGTTGATGGATAACTTAATAAAAAATTAAGTTGATGAATAAAGAAGTATCGAATATTAAGTTCATAAAATTTGGCCTCTTCCAATTTAATTACATTTGTATAATTGTGAAAGAAAGCATCGTGAGAAAATCCTCACGCCTGAGATATTAACAAAATTATTATAACAGGTGTCACTTTGTGAAAATTAACATTATATTAAAGGCATGAAACAAATTTGCTTAGAACTGCACGAAAAATAAAAATAAAATGGTGGGCCATACCTTGTTTGAAGAGCACCTGGCTCTCTCGAGAATATTTCGAGAACGTTCGCAAATTATAATGTATGAAGCGCTGCGAACTATTTCTCGCTTCATGACCCCACTCAGAAACGAGAAAAAATCTATGCGCAGTAATAAAACGTATGAAATGGAGAAAGCTCGTGTTAAACAACGGGATGAATGTACTAAGTAAATATAAGTAAATGCGCATAAAAAATATCCTTTAAAATCTATACATAAAATAAATCTGTAGAAAGTTTGTGTTAATTCTAAGGAAAAATAAGTCTGGGGGACTAAACAAAGGGTACTTAAGCCAAATTAATGGTTTTGTAATTTTTGTCAGTCTGTCTGTCTGTCTTTTCACGATTCACGCAAAAACTACTGGGCTGATTATCATGAAATTTTGTATGTAGGTAATTTTTATCTAATTGCGGAACTCCAAAAAAGAAAGGTTAATTATTTTCTTTCCATTATATATTAATTTTCGTTTATATATGATTCTGTTTGTTGTAAGCGGGAGAACATAGTGTTTTTTTTTCAAATAAACACCATATTTATAAATAAATTTTAAAACTACTTTTAACCGTTGTGTAATAATTAAAACTACGCCAACGATCTACTTTTCACTTTTTCAAAACAGCCCAATCTATTAATTTAAATAGATAATAGTGACATATATAAAATATATAAAAATTGAGATTGAGAGTTTTTAGTTTAAATATTATTCCATAAATAAAATGATTAAAACTGGTCTGCCTGCGGTTATTGCATGCCTTAAGCGAGGTATGTTCTTCTAGCGCCTAAAAATCAAGATTCCAACGTTTTGTCGCGTGAAGTCGTATCTAACAATCATATTGACCATATAAATGATATAAAAGCACATTGTTAGAAAGATAAATGATTGTTGAACTTATTTTTTTAATCGATCAGTTGCTATTTTTACATAAAAAGCGGCTTTAGTGGCAGTGTAGATTTATCAAGCAATTATCCGTATGGATGATATAGATTTATCCATACGAATAATTGCTTGATAAAGATTTATCAAGATTATGTTTGTTTGATTGCTTGATAAAGATATATAGATATATCAAGCAATTATCCGTATGGAGGCGTAAACACGATAACTTTTGAAAATATCAATTGTTCAACTCGATCTATTTTTTAAACTCTTCATCTATCATGTGGGAAGCCATGTAATGTAAATGGCAGTTTGAATTTGTTTTGTTTGGTTATAATTTATTTTTATCGGCTAAGAAATAGCGAAATTTTCGGTGTTTTGAGCAGCCTTTATATTAATTTATTTTACTAAATACACTTTGCCTCACTCCCGGCCACAGAGTACTTTTTTACTCCGGGCTCAGCCACTGTCGTGAGTGGTCGTTTGTTTACAGCGGTTCGTGCTGAAAAATATCGATCACTTTAGAAATACAAAATATTCCAAAAACCAAATTTGATACATACTTGCCCAAGGTAAGATATTATTATTACTTCTATAATCACAGATTTTTATTACAATATTTTGTTCGCTAAAAGTACGCAGGATTTATATATAAATATATTTATACGTCTTGTACTTTATGGAGACCTAAAAGTGTACTTCGATATCTGCTACTGGAACTCCTCGACGAGTAGAACTAGGTGTGCCGTGATTATGTTCCTTATGTTAGTTATGATAAGACTTTACCCCGACTTGAAGGTGTACTTCGGTGAATGCTACTGGAACTCCTCGAAGAGTAGTAATAGTAATAGGTGTGCTGAGTTTGGGCTCGTTTTGTTAGTTATGATGAGACCTTACCTCCGAACAGTGGTGGATTATCCTTAAGGCAAACTAGGCACGTGCCTAGGGGCGCAAGGTTAAAAAGGCGCGCGCGGAAGTTTTTAAACGAAAAAAAATCGTCGTATTTGATTACTCCTAAATCGCTCTTACTCTCTCATCACATTTTTCATTTATGCCCCCCTGTTAATGGTACTCGTATCCTAATTATTTTGCAATTATTAAACTATATTATAAATTATAATATAGTTTATTTGCAAAATGAGTATATTTAATTTATAATAGATATAATATGGCCCCTAGAGGGGCGCTGATGAGGTGCTAGGCTAGCCTAGAGCACAGTCAACATTTAATCCGCCTCTGCCTCCGGACTTGATAGAGTGACCTAAAAGTGTACTCCGATGAATGCTACTGGAACTCCTCAAAGAGTAGAACTAGGTGTGCCAAGTTTGAGCTTGTTTTGTTAGTTATGATGAGACCTTACCTCCGGACTTGAAAGAGTGATCTGAAGCTGTACTTCGATGACTGCTACTGGAACTCCTTGACGAGTAATAATAGTTGTGCCGATTTTGGGCTTGTTTTGTTAGTTATGCTGAGACCTTACCTTCGAATTTGATAGAGTGACTTGAAGGTGGACTCTGATGACTGCTACTGGAACTCTTCGACGAATAGAACTACAATTTTTAATTTTTTTTTTTTTCACGGTCTTATTCATATCTGTCATTCTATTTGACTATAATGTGGGTATCTTCAAAGCAAGAGTGAATAGGCTTTTGTTATAATAAGTCAATGCGCTTTGCCATCTTCGGCTGTCTAAGTGCCAGCTAAGTGGTGATCACTTGCCATCAGGTAAGTAGTCAAGCACTGAATTATAATTGAAAAAGAAAATGTAGTTTCAATTGACCTCAATGGGATTCCTCATTAATATTGCTTCGTGCCAAAATTAGCAAAATTGCATTACTTGTAGAGTCACCTCTGTGTCTGTGTCTATATGTCTGGTTGTTTATCAAACACTAATTTGGCTTCAGTGTTCTTTATTTAGTTTTTTCTACAGATTTATTATATATGTGTAAATATACTAAAAGAAAATACTCGTTACTAAGGAAAATGAGAGGAAGATCTCATATCCTCCGAAAGATAACGTTGTAACTATCCCGTTTATGTCTGATGTGAGCAACAACGACAGATGGTGAGCAACAACCAAGGCGGTAAACGCCTTTTACCGTCAGTTGCATTCAAATCCTCTACGCTATAGGAGACCCATCGCCAGGAGTAGACACTTTATGGGCTGAAGATAAACATAATTGAAAGATGTTACAATACAAGTAACAAGCCCATTGGTTATATGAGTAATTAATAAAGACCTACGAGGTAAAAAAAATTACTGAAAAGAAAAAAATATACCCTATGTCACTTTCTTAACTTATACAAACATAATATGTAATATTATAACATAATATGTTAAAACCTAACAAGCAGTTAAGACATAGAGCGTGCCAAACAAATATATACACCTACATAATATACATACATACATACACTTGAAAAACTTTACCTTCCTTCTGAGACTATCAGGTGAAAAATTAATTAATTTTCAAACACTAATTTTAAAACTATTCACTACTGAGCAGAAATAATTCCAAATTTCTCTGCTTAAAACGATACTGAACGTAGTAAAACTCGTATTTATAGTGAATCAATACCAAACTTTAAGTGGTTATAAAGTTTCTTTACGCTTTGTAGTTACAAATTGGAGTATACAAGCTGAATCATGCCAAGTGAAATCGTCCGTTTGTTGCGGGTATTGGGTAATAACGTTTAAAACGGAAGTGTTACGAAATTCCTTTATTACTATAGGAATCAGTATTTAAGTATGATAATTAAGAATATTACTTAAGCTACTTGCTTTCTAAACGTGTACGATTGTTGGTTTTTAAACTATTTCGAGATGGAATAGCGATGCTGATTTGCCGAAGCCTCGTAACATAAAAAAAACTTATTAATATATAAAATACTCGAAGAGAGTGACAATTGGTGAAAGTCCACCCACTGTTACCTTATTAAGGTAAAGGCAATGATGGAAAAGGAATGAATATCTAATATATAAAAAATAATTTTTGTTTGTTAGTATTTTATGCGCTGCCATATCGTTCATAAGATTGCGATAAAGATTTGTCAATTTATTGCTTGCACTTGTGCGAAGGTTATAGGCATAGTGTAATTAACTTACAATAGGTGGCGCGCTTATCGTACCGACAAATTTATTTGAAAGTTCTGTATCTTAAATGTATTATTATCATTCCTTATTAAAAAATATAACCCTTCCTTTAAAACGATATTTCCAAATTATTTCTTCTGTAGCAGCAGCGCGCAGCAGCTAGTTTTAAATAAAAAAATTAATAAATTAGATGACATAATTCTCACAGTATTATTACAGTTTTTAAGTAACCCAGTGGTCAGCACAACTATATTTAACATAAACTTAGAATATACTTACGCCAGTATATTCTAAGTCTATGGTATTTATGGGGAGTTCAATGTTACATGGTAAGTATCTAAGTGATGAGGGGCCGGTTTTAAGCCCCCGCCATCTTCTTCAAGTCGTCATGTATGGGTATCATAATGAAATGGAACATAAAATAACTGTATTTCCATCATAAAACGATTCTGATGCAGAGGATAGTCAACCACGGAGCTCTAATGCTACCTGCATTCAGAATGTACAATGTTATCTTTCACAACGGAGTCGAAATCAAAGGGGATTTGAATTCACTACTTGCTCGAGAACTTTAAAATTTTAGGCGATCGTCTTTTCTTGAGCTACTACAGCTCTAAGTTTCTTATATAGAGTTAAATTTAAATTTAGTTTACCATAATATTATAAAAAAATAAGCGATATAACCTCATCAGTTTTCTTGTAGTAGCGACGTCGAAGAGTTTGGGCTCCACGGTCTTTGTCTTTTATGTAAAAAGTGCTAGTAAGTTATCCCGTTCAATATTTGAACGACCTTACAGGAAGCGCTCTTGTCTCTAAATATTCCCTTGGTTAAAAAGTGTTATTTGTATATTTAGAGACGATGGTAAGAGACCGGTCGGTATGTGATTTTCGTCCCTTGGGAGAAAGGCAAAGCTCTTGTGTGAGATGCTACGTGCATAAGCACTTTAGCAACCTCCCATCTTAAGGGTGTCTCGTTTATAGCCGGGGCGGCATCGGACGCGACTGAACAGAATAAATGACCCAAAAATTAATCTCCAAGAAATAATTTTATATATTTTTTATTATATATATTTGTGCCATTTGCTGTATACACTATCGGTTCGTGGCGTCCTCGTGCAGTGAATTTTCTAAAGTAACTTCAAATTAATAAATGTAAAAAATAATTATTACATATATTATGCTTAAGACGAAACAGTTGTAAAAGATGAAAAACAACAAAAGTAGTAACATTTTTAAATTGCATTTATCCTTGATCTATGTCTTTATTCAGATACATAAAATAAGCAAAATGACTCCAAGACACGTTAGATATCCTGATGTAAACGTAATAATTAAAAAAGGAGAGATTTATTACAGTTAACCTTTTTCTCAATTAAAGTAAGTTATTTCAGGAACGGGCAGTGTGCCAACTGATACGTAGCTTCTAAAGTGCCTTGTTTTTACAATGTAACGTTTAAACGAAGCTCTTGGCTTTGAAATCCTAGTATATTGTACACACTATTCTATGATAAAAACTTTTTGCTCCTCATATCACTTTTTACTCCTGATGTCCTCGCACGCAATTGAGGGAGGGCGGGTGGTGCTCTTCAAACTAGGTAAGACAAATAATTTTATTTTATTGAGCGGATTTCTTGGCTCATTAATATTTAATATCTTTAATATATTGGATTTCCGCAAAGTAACGCCTGATTCTATTAATTATTTAGATGACCTGCATGGTTGGAGAGGTAAAAATAAAAAATATAAAATTTTCTCTAAATTACCAACCTCTCTTGTACTTGATGTACTTTGCTAATTAACGAAATAAGCTGCAGTGATAGAAAAATGACATTTGTGGGCGTCAAAAATAACGAACCGATATGCATATAAGAAAAGTAGCCTAATGGACAAGTAGTAAAAGGTCGTGGGTATTACTTTCTGAAAATAATAACCGTCACATCGGTAATATTCTGTTTCAGAGCTGATATTGAAGTCGCGCATTTCTCAATTAATTTATAATTTCTATTTTTAGATGAGAAAATAAACAAGCGTGCGGGTCACCGGATGATAAATGAACACCGCTACCCGTGAATGTCGACAAAACCAGTGATATTACAGGTACCTTGTTGACTTTTATCAAAAGGAAACTCTTTTTTTGAGGGTCCCTTAGACATGTCGGTCCGGAAAAAACGCTGGCCACAATATGCAACTAGCGAAGAAATCCGTCGGTTTTGTTGTGAATAAAATAAAATATGAGTTGAAACATTCAATCACAATTCAATTCACAAAAATGACGAAACCGAATCACAAAAATTAAGATAAAGGTTTACCAAATGAGAACAATTGTAACTATAAATTATAATATTATATATAAACATGCGAATGCGAAAGAGCTATTTCAACGCTACCTAATTAGCAATAAATCCTAATTCACTTCATTCCTTACTTAGTTTCCTTCATTTTTAAATTAGTACCAAGTATATTTCATGATTAACTTATGTTACGCTCTGATAATAATCAAAGCAAGTGAGAACAGTGAATTGCAAGTTTAGAACCTCATTTTCAGCTGCTATTTAAAAGATCAGCTTTATCTGACTCTCTTCCGCATGACCTATGGTGGTTCTATTGCTTACACCGTTTACAGAGAGACGCATTTTTGTCCTGTGCCGTACATTTTTATACTAAATGGAAACTACTATTGATGATTGGTTTTTATTTTTTGCCTTATTTTCACTACACATTAAAAACATTTTCGCGTGTACGCGTAGTGCGTAAGAGATTGCGGACAGAGCTAATTTAAATACGAGTGATTGGTCTATCAAAAAAACAACCGCATGTATAAGATAACGTAGTTATAAATAAATTGTATAAAGTTAAGATTAATCAATTCGCACTTAATATGCTTGTGCCAACTTATTATTTTTAATCAAACTAAAATAGAAGAACAAAACTTTTAAGTGTAAGCTTAGAAGGTTGAAGCATGTACAACTCGTTTGCCATGTGGTGGTGGCGTAAGATAATCCATGATACCCTTTCGTCGCGTGGGTGTTGTAATAAGGGATTGTGGAAAGTACCAGGTAGTTCTGTTGTCTGAAATTTCTATTGACCAAATTTTGTTTAAATTTCAAACTTAAAATTAAATCACTTATCCTCGTCCTATAATATTATTTCTGATTTCATTTTCTTAGATATTATATACAAAATAAACAAAATTCTTAACATTTATCCACTTTCACTTTATAAATTTAAAAACAAGTTACAAAAATGGCTTTTATCATTAGATTATGAAGAAACGGAGGACTTGTTTAATGTTATAATGTAATCCGCTAGATGTACATTTATCTAAAATTTATATATTATTTTTAATCAACTCATATAGATACATGTTTTACTATTATCATAGGAAGTGTTTGTCGTGATTTTCATATATTTATAAGTACATACAAACGCAAACATACGCTTGCTGACATACACACACACACACACACACACACAAACACGCGCGCGCGCGCGTATAGTATATGTCCTGTTTAAAATAAGTAGTACGTACTGTTTGAAACATTATTGTTATTCTGAACCTTTATTGTTAATTTATTAGGTCATAAAATTGGGAGAGGGCGCATATTGCTGAGATACAGGTATAATTCCTAGTTCAGCAATCAAAGACTTCACATATTCACTGTACAATTATCAATAAAGATTGTTATTATTATTATTATTATGTGGGGTATTTATATAGTTTTCTCATCTGGTTGGGCTGTATAAATATATAATTGTAAATTAAAATGATAAAAATACATAAATATCAATAAAATAAAATAAATACATAAAAAATTACATAAATAAATAAAAACCCCAACCTGTGTATATTTTAATCATTGATTATAATTTTAAACTTATAATACTCGTCTCGCTATGCTCAAGATGTAACTACAGCCTTGCGCTTACAGAGTTTCTTTAAATAAAACTTGCAATATAACAGAGATGTGTTTAATATTATAGTAGTAAAGAATTCTAGACGTCATTGCATGTAATAATGCTTTCCATTCTTTATCTCAGGGTCCCAACGCATTGCTATCCAATTCTCGAACTAAATTAATAAAAGCTAATTTGAACCAAAAAAAAGCCCGAAGGGTTTCTTCTGAATTGTGTTTTAGGTGCGTAACTATTCATAGCAGTCAATGCTGCTTTTTATGTTTGTAAAAAATATTTCAATAACAGAATAATTAGAAATAAATAAAATTTCATCAATGTTTTTATATCACAATATGGGCATTTCAACTAAAATATGTTTTTATATACTATAAATATGTTTTTATATAGTATATATAAAAACATATTATAGTTTATCATCAGGTGACCCGCACGCTTGTTTATTTTCTCAGCTAAAAATAGAAATAATAATCATTATGCCCTGTTCATCATTTATCATCAGGTGACCCGCACGCTTGTTTATTTTCTCATCTAAAAATAGAAATAATGAATTAATTGAGAAATACACGACTTCAATATCAGCTCCGAAACAGGATATTACCGAAGTGACGGTTATTATTTTCAGAAAGTAATACCCACGACCTTTTACTACTTGTCCATTAGGCTACTTTTCTTATATGCATATCGGTTCGTTATTTTTGACGCCCACAAATGTCATTTTTCTATCACTGCAGCTTATTTCGTTAATTAGCAAAGTACATCAAGTACAAGAGAGGTTGGTAATTTAGAGAAAATTTTATATTTTTTATTTTTACCTTCAACCTTGCAGGTCATCTAAATAATTTATTGAATCAGGCGTTACTTTGCGGAAATCCAATATATTAAAGATGTTAAAAATTAATGAGCCAAGAAATCCGCTCAATAAAATAAAATTATTTGTCTTACCTAGTTTGAAGAGCACCACCCGCCCCCCCTCAATTGCGTGCGAGGACATCAGGAGTAAAAAGTGATATGAGGAACGAAAAGTTTTTATCATAGAATAGTGTGTACAATATACTAGGATTTCAAAGCCAAGAGCTTCGTTTAAACGTTACTTTGTAAAAACAAGGCGCTTTAGAAGCCACGTATCAGTTGGCGCACTGCCCGTTCCTGAAATAACTTACTTTAATTGAGAAAAAAGTTAACTGTAATAAATCTCTCCTTTTTTAATTATTACGTTTACATCAGGATATCTAACGTGTCTTGGAGTCATTTTACTTATTTTTATAAATCGTAGTATCTGAATAAAGACGTAGATTAAGGATTAATGCAATTTAAAAATGTTACTATTCTTGTTGTTTTTCATCTTTTGCAACTGTTTCGTCTTAAGCATAATATATGTAATAATTATTTATTTACATTTATTAATTTACAGTTACTTTAGAAACTTCACTGCACGTGGACGCCACGAACCGATAGTGTATACAGCAAATGGCACAAATATATATAATAAAAAAAATATAAAATGATTTCTTGGAGATTAATTTTTGGGTCATTTATTCTGTTCAGTCGCGAGGAGTCGAAGATGGGAGGTTGCTAAAGTGCTTATGCACGTAGCATCTCACACAAGAGGGAAGGAATTTCTCCCAAGGGACGAAAATCACATACAGACCGGTCTCTTACCATCGTCTCTAAATATACAAATAACACTTTTTAACCAAGGGAATATTTAGAGACAAGAGCGCTTCCTGTAAGGTCGTTCAAATATTGAACGGGATAACTAACTAGCACTTTTTACATAAAAGACAAAGACCGTGGAGCCCAAACTCTGCGACGCCGCTACTACAAGAAAACTGATGAGGTGAACGTTATCTAATGCCTCTTCGTGAATACCTTATGGTATTCACTTTGCAGGATGGCCGATGTTACAATTCGCTGCCGGAAACACCCGAGTAATGCCGAGCACGCCGGTGCCGCCCGGTCGCGGCGAAACATCACGGTCACTTCACTTCGTATCGAGCGTCAGCGTGCAACTTGTCTTATTAATATTTACTTAAATACTGCAAATATGAGTGATTAAATGTATTCAAGCATAAAAAAAAAAACAGTTTATTTTACAAAATCTTAAACGTCGCAAAGCATTTAAATTTTTGTCTAGAATTATGCCTAAAAACTTGGTAGAATTTACTGGTTGAATTTCGTTTAATATACTGTTATTATTATTATTGCTATAGATACAATTTCATGGTTCAAATTTAATTATTTTAGTTTTATCAAAATTTTACTTTACAGATGGTTACTTTACATTCAATTTATTGCATTCTTAAACTGTTCCGTGGCTAATGATTACATTTCATTTAATTTTACATTTTATAATAAGCCTTGTATCATCTGCGAATAATATGCGCTCCTGATCAATTGCCTTTGGTAGATCGTTTATGTAAAGCAAGAAGAGTAATGGAGCGAATATTTGATACAGCTGAAATGACTGATGTACATCGATTACCAACAGTTTATGACGGATTAACTTTCAAACATATCAAATCAGATCTTGCGTATCCACCACTTGTTTATCACTATCAGCAGAATCCGTTTCATAACCGACAGAACTTTTGTACGGCCGCAATGACTCAGCTACGAAACTCTTATAGCCACCTTTCATCTCCTTTACACTACGAATCTTGTAACGATCGTCAAGACCGTTATCGTTACAGCCTATCAAAGTCCACCGCTGAACTTAGGTCTACCCCACAGACTGTCTCATAGAGGGGATATTGAAGATAGTTGCCTTGTATTAATTTTGCAGCCTTGAATCTTAGAGAGACAAGCCTTTGTGGAAGCACATAAGTAAAATCTATTACAGCCGTTATGTACCAATGTTCATAATAGTGAAAATAAAAATACTAGCTATAAGTTCTGCTGCTAGCTCTTAGTTAGTCATTTACGAAGAAAACCGAGTACGTAAAATGAGCAGCAAACAAAAGAAAGCATCGACAATTAGGTAGGTAGAGATTGCAGCCGACAAAACTTAGTAACTAGAAAACTGTGACTGACAGTTTTATTTTTATCCGTATGAGCGATATATCCATCTGTTTGCCTTATGTAAATTATATTGCAGTCACTGAACCAGGTGAAAGAAGCGACACAGCACAGACAGTAGCACTTCAGTAACAGTCATAATTGTGTTGCATTTTATTAATTACAGCATAAATAAGGCCACAGCTCACACACGCCCTACCGCCGACACAAGTCTTCTTTTATCAACGAGCACATAGTAAAGCAGCAAACGAGATTGCAGATTGATTGAGCCGCTCACGCACCGTGAATTCTACGGCAAGTGATATGCCCTGGAGCTACCACGGCTTACTTACAGTGTCAGTAAGAAGGAGTAATATGTAATAGCCAAGATAATAAATATAAACTCGCACAGAAATCATGTCGTTTATGAAAGTAAGGTAATAATACAATCGAGCGTACACACAAAAGGCAAAACAGTTGTGGAACAGACAGAAAATGGTGCAGAACAGACCTATACAGAACAGAACTGCCCAGAAAAGACCTGCACAGAAGAGACCTGCACAGAACAGACCTGCACAGAACAGACCTGTACAGAACAGCCGTATACAGAAAAGACGGAATTTGTAATACAAACAGAAGGCTCGAAACCACAGACAGATTAAACATATTAAAACAATTACGCACCTTCATTTTATTTGCCTATAGTTTCGCATTGTCGCAATCTTCCGCCCACTTCTCCGCCAGAGCGTATTGCATAGATTCACACGGCATTCTTCGTGTAAATAAGTCACCCTTTCTCCAAATTTTAAGGTATGGCTCGGATGTCAGCGTCCAAGTGACCAGGATAGACTATCGAACATAAGTCAAGCCGGAAGTTATAACTCTGCGTTGCCGTGTTGTTTACAACTTAGCTTGTTGGAGAACAAAATATCAGTGCATCATGTGTATTTGCAATATACCTCAGTTTTATCAAACGGACTACGAAGAGAAACGCAAATTATATTACCTACAAAATAAGGTGCAGAATATCTTTTTTTTTCTTTTCTTTCTTTTATCACTGTGTCATAAATATCAACATGAGTGATTTACGATCTCCAAAGCTGACCTGTGGTGGATCTCAGCCGGAATTATCCAAGTTAGGTGATGAAAATAATTTAACGGATAAACCTCAAGTCAAATCCAGAAAACGCAAAGAACCGGAGCCGAACTTTGGTATGAAATAAGAATTTGACAGTTTTCGAAACGAAATGAGGTCATTCCATTAGAGCTTTGCAAACATTCAAAAAGAAAATAAGGGCAAAATGCAACAAGATTGACAGAAATTAAGAAACAACTAAACAATATTAAGGCATGTACAGATAATGATCGAGGAACAGAATAAAATGAAAATTGAATTGGACCACCTAAAAACTCTGTGTAGGTTTCTTACAATTAACAAAAAACTTACAAATAACTTACAAACGAAAATAATATAAAACGTCTTGAAAATAATATAAATACTACTAGTAGAATGCCTTCATGTTCGTTACAGTTACAAACGGTATCTTTCACCTATGAAGACATTATAAAAGAATGCCAGGAATGGAATCATCGACAAAATAACATAATTATCTTAGGAATACCTGAACTTGCAAGCGAAAACAAAACCGAAAGATCCGACTTCGATATGAGTGATGTTCATAAATTGTTTAATATGATTGACAAAAATTGTGCAAAGCCCTATAAAACTTTCAGAATAGGTAAATACAGAGAAGAATCGCTCAATAAAGGTATGTTTCGAATCCGAACAAACAGCGATAAAGTTACTACTACGTAAGGGGGACACTTTAAAAAAATAATATAAAAATATACAGATCAAAATCCTTACCAGCTTAACTAGATGAAACGTCTGACAGAGGAATTGGTACGACGCCAACAGAGTGGCGAAGAAAACCTTACTATCAAAGCACACCAAAAATAACCATGTAGTAGCCAGAAAAAACTAAACTCTCATTGGGACAATCATAGATTTAGTAACTAACTAACGTTAGAATAGATTGGCAATGCAAAAGAGAAAGAGCATAATTTACGTGTATGTTAGAGCGAGTAAGATAGACTAGACGATTCACGTACACGCTATCAGCCTGTATCAGCCTATATCAGCCTGGTGTCATTCGTGAACAAAACAAATCACGCTTGTATTTGCAAACTCTCAGGTTTTCAAGTGAAAATTAGTGTTTAATAGACGTAGTTAATTATGACTAGGTGGGTAGTACCTAAATATAACTCACCTCAGAAAGAAACACCACATTAGTATACATTTTACTCGTAGGTACGATTGAAATGTTTGGCTGTCTAAATGCTGTCTTTTAGAGCAGGTACAAACAATTTGTACTTCAATGGATAGAAAATATTAACACATTTTATAATAACAATCATCTGAATGCAAAGCAATTAAAATTAAAATAATTACAAATACATGAAATTCTGCTAATTTTAACCTCACTTTTGTAGAGATTGACATTATCGATAATATCTTATCGAAATGTTCTTAACAAGCAAAGGTATATACTTGCATGCAGCCTTATTCAACTTAGTAATATTTTATTTTTATTTTTAGGTTATCGTAGCTAAATATTCTTCTAAACGTATGAAAATTTATTTTTAATAGAATTAGGGTGACAAACGGGCACACAGTTCACCTGATAGTAAGTGAATGCTGTGACAGATTTTCACAAAATATTGATATTCGACAAAAATTATTGAAAATAATAAACAGAGAAGACTTGTTTTTTTTTTTTTTTTGCTGTGGAACCCTTGTGACTAGTTGTAAAATACTTGCTCCCAACTATTTTAAAAAATTAAAAATTGTAAATTGATAATATCCACCTCAATTTTGAGTTACAGTTGGTAAATACGACTTATTTTTATTTGTAAAATAAGTAAAAGTCATAAGTATTTTAATTAAATTGTGTTTAATGTTCCAACCAAAAGTGGCTGTAACGAACATCGTTTAAACTTACTGTAAGTGTAATTCTTGTTATCCCTTTAATATTTTAAGATTTAACTTTTAAGTAAGTGTTGTTCAGGATTTCATTTTGAATTATTTACATGATAATTTAATTTGAGATCTGTAAATAAACCCATAGATCTAGACATCTGCTTACTCTGCTTCTTCGGTTTTCTTTCTTTGTTTTCTTTTGCTATTTTCCCTTAATAGTAAAATGATGAATACACGCAGCGCCAAAACGCACCAATTGGAGAACCAATTTCAAATGGCGCTTCAAGAACTTAAGGCGTCAATGGAGCAGTGTGAGCTGTTGTGTAAAGAAAGGGATGACAACGAAAAGGAAATAATAAATATAATTGCTAAAAATACTCAGCTAAAAAGTGATATGGTTAAGTTGCATAAGGAATATACTTTTGTTTTAAAAGAAAAGGATCAACTTCAGAGAACAGTCGATGAGTTTGACCAATGCAGCAAGAAATATGAGGAATCCCTCAGATTAATTGCTGCATTGCAGTTACAATGAAGTGAGGCTAATGAGCAGATTGTGCAATTAAAACAATACATAGATAACTTGATAGCGTCCCAAACTCAAAGTCTGTTCAATGAGCTCATAGAATGTGAATCTTCTAAAGCATTGCAACCCTCCACAACAATCGATTTGACTGGTGATGATTATGTCACATCAAGAACAGCAGCAAGGATTACCTGCAGTAGAAGAAAATTAAAGAAATACATAAAAATTAATAAATATATTAGGAATGTACAAAAGTTAATTAAAACTAAAATTAATGTCAAAAATTATATGAATGTTTGTAAAGAAAAGCAAGAATTAATTAATAAACTTAAATTATATTCAATTAAGGTGGAAAATATGAATAACTGTTATGAGACTGATATAGAGTGTCTAAATTTAACAATTTTATCACTTAAAAACTCCCTACAAATTATATCAAATAAATATGCATCGGCTCAGGATGAGATAAAAGAACACATATTGGCCATGAATGATCTAGTAAAGTCATGTAAGTATAATGAGGAGCGCTTTGACTCCTTAATTAAACATCAGAGTGAGTATCAGCGCTCCATACCAGGTTCATCGGGGACAATATGTGTAAAAAATAATGATAACAGTAAGGACTCATTATTTTCACCTACACTCTATGACAGTACCATAACAAAGAATATTAACTTAAAAAGTAATTTAAATATTAATAAAAATAAAGTTATTATGTATTGTGATGACATAGGCAAAATTTGGGCACAATGTTAAATAACTGTTTAAAAGGACATCAGGTTAGTAATTGTTGTATGCCTGGAGCATCCTTTAGTCATATAATGAATAAAGTTTTAACTAGTAAGTTTTGCCCTAATAGCACATTAATAATTCTTGTTGGGAGAAGACGCAATGTAAACAAAACTCAATTATTAAAATATATTGATCATCTAAATACTTTAAATGTACATAAAATTATCTTGTTTACATTGCCTTACATACAGGGTTGGCCACAGGAAAATAAAATAAGATACAATTTAAATTTATTAATGAATCACTTTTCATTTAATAACAATTTAAACTTGACATCTAATTGTTATAATTATAATAATATAATTAATTTAATAGACATAAATAATTTAATTAAGAAATTTTTGACTAGAGATAGGTATTACCTATCCAAATATAATTTAAGACAGATAGCAAATGTGCTATCTTATTGTTTATATATTAAGGGCCTATACTACCTCAAATGGCTTAGCATGATCCTCCGTTATGCCGAAAATACTGCAGCATTGATTTTGAAATAAATATATGGTGAAGTTGAGGATTAATGTTAAGTACTATGTTAGACGAAAACACGATTCCATAAAATCTCGATAGAAAAAAAATCCAAAGTTACCTCCAAACTGAAAAATAAACCGCTGGTATTCAAAAAATACTTCAAATTAGATCATGAAACTTTGCATACTAATTGAACTAACTATAAAGCAGGGCTTATGTTTTTTACTTTTTTTTAATTATTACCTAAACTATCTTCGTTTTAAAGCTTGTTCCCTGCCGCCCGACACCGCCGCTCACTCTCGCTTCGGCTTTCGAACGGGAGAGCTGTGTCGCTTGCGCTCAGAACACACATTACGCAACAGGATGACGTAAAATTAAAATATTGAAATAGATACTTAGGTTTATAGTGTTGGCGCAATGGGAAATAAGCGTAATAAAAATAAGAAGCGACTGGGTTGGCGTAAAGAAACGTATGATAAACGTAATGAAGTAAGTATCTACCGACCTATCTACTTACAGTATTAGTGATTACAAATATGTAGAAATTTAGCATATCACACGTTTGGTGCAGTGGCTAAGTGATTGGTTGCTGCGCTACTAGTCACAGGTGTTTCTGTATGTGAAGATTTGTGTTTGTAAACACACCGTCCACGATTCAGGAGAAATCGAGCGTGGGGCAACTTTTATAAAAAATAAAAAGATAAAAAGTTACCTAAATAGGTTTGTTTTTGTTTTGACAATATACAACAAAATATAGGTATCTATGTAGTAATTATTTTTTTATAACGTTGCCCTACTCCAGGATTTCTCCTGAATCGGAGACAGTGTGATTACAAACACAAATTTTCACAACTATCTGTAGGCCATAAAAATATTTGTTCCGTATGGGAATCGAACCCGTGACCCGAAGTGCAGAAGCCAAGCACTTAGTAATAAAAAATATAAGTGTGCTCGGTAAGTACCTACCTATCTAACTATAAAGAAATAAAACTGTAACTTACTTATCCGTCCTTACGTTATCGTTACCCCGTGGCGCACAGGCTTAGCAATGGGTTGCTGCGCTGGAGTCCGTGGGTTCGAATCCCGCACGGAACAAGTATCTGGATGTTTAGTCCTTGTGCAATTTATATTTGTAAACTGCCACCATAATACATGAGAAAATCCTAGTGTGGGAGTAACGTTATAAAAAAAAACTTATCCGACTATAGTGCATACATAAAAATTATGAACCTATTGAGTACTGACGTACCTTGATATTTTAGCTTTAGCTAAATTATTAAAGGTTATTATAATATAAATGAATATATAAATGAAAATAACCCCTGGGAATTAGGTGAACGCCACCATGCTGGTTCTATAAAAATTCATTCAAAAATTGTAACATAATAAATTTATTGTAAATTTAAATATCTTTAAAAAAAGTCCCGCTGGGTTTCTTGCTGGTTCTTCCCAGCACAGAGGTTTTGCGAATCAGTGGTAAATTAAAAAATGACTTTCAATAAGTATTATACAATAATCTATATTGAATAAAAAATAATTCATTTCATTTCATTCATACCTATCCTACCTACCTACCTACATACTTACCTACCTATTCATCTTATATTTATACAAACCTTGTCCTAAAAATCACGATTCATTTATATATATATATATATATATATATATATATATATATATATATATATATATATATATAAAGCAGTAAAAAAGTACCTATACTAGAATTATTTTGTCCGTGCAGTTTGGGTCATAAATCATCGGAGTATTTCGCTCTCTCTCCCACTCACGGGCCTTAGGGGCGAGCATAGTGATGCGTATTATTGTTGTCGATAAGCGTTATCGATAGTGTATTTAGTTTTGTCATTATGTGGGTTAGTGATAAAAATGAAAAAAGATAGATAAAACAACGTATTTATTAAAGAAAGTGAAGTGAAAAATGTTAAAACATTGTTGATAACAACACGTGCTTGTGCTGGTATATTGGTGCCAACAGGCAAAATATTATTTTGAATAAATTCTGCCGTTTTGGTACAAAACAAAGGAGTAGCCATTGTGTTACTAAAGAAATTCATAGAGCGAATGCGCAAAAACAAATTTCTCTTCGATATATGTACTAAATTATCATTGCACTAATTTGCAGGTATTAGGCGGGGGTAATAATGGAAAACAAATGACTCATAACATAATAATGTCGCACCAGCCTTTGTATACCGCACCGCCTTTGATGATTCATTTGTTGTTATCGATAATGGCGTTGCGCCCGCGCAACATGCTCACGCCCTAGCCGGGCTGAGGCCGAGCTATGATTTATGACCCCAACTGCAAGGAGAAAATAATTTTACTATAGTATGTAATACAAGGCGAAAACTATATTGTTATAAGTTTATAAGATTGTAAAATGCAAAGCGTAAACTTACTACCAAGCCAATGTACCTAACTACACAACTTTCAGTGCAATAGTGATTCGCTCTTGACTAATTTTTTGTAGCAGTAGAATTTATGCAGTGGTTTAGAATCGGTTTGCAAAATTTCTTATAGGTATGTATATGTAGCTACTTGCATAGACCTACTACCAACATAATTACATAAATTATTACGTAAACGGCTGTCACATTACATACCTACACGGCAAAAACTATAAAACTCAAGCTTACTACTAAACCAACAATGGGCGGATCCTTTCACTATAAGAGGACATTTCCAGTATAAGCTGATCTCGCATTGTATAGGCTTTCCGTACAATGAAGGGTCAACTTATACTAGAACTTTAGCTTTATGAGAATATAGCTAAAGTTCTAGTATATAATAGTACAATGAAATTAAATCTGCGATATATAATTTTATGTTCATTTAATGACAAGTTAATATTAAATTATGACTGAAAATTTTATTACTTAGTGCTCGTCTGATAATAGTTTATTTTACTCTAACAAAATCGCTTTGACCTCGTGTTCCCGCGTGACCGCGAAGCCGTAGTGTGCGAACGAGTGGCGCGGGGAAGTGGGGGCGAAATTAGAATTTGAGCTGAGGTAATATAGGCCCTTAACTCAGCCAAGGACTTGGCTACACCGATATCTGCTTCTTTTGAGCAGTGTAATGACTTAATATGTAATTTGGAATCAGTTCCAAGTAATTTAAATTAGAAAATGAGACAATAGAGGTAATCTCTAGCAGTTATAATAATTTAAATAATTTAGAATGTAGCTTACAAAACCTTCATTGTATGACTCCACAGAGTGATAATAAAAATTGTTTACGCCTGGTGCATCAGAATATACAAGGCATGATAGGCAAAGAGCTAGAAATTGAATTGTTCTTGAATAGCAACAATATTCATATTTTATGTATTACTGAACATTGGTTAAAAGTTTATAACATAATGTTTAATTTCAGTAATCACCAGGTGGTCAGTTCGTTCAATAGAGAAACGGTTTTAAGAGGTGGCTCGTTAATATTAGCTAGTAAATTATTATCATGTAAGGAACGTAAAGGTATTGTGAGCCTCTCTGTTGAGCGAACTGTAGAAATGGTATGTGTTGAGTTTGAGCACCTCATTGTTGTGAGCGTCTACAGACCCCCATGTTCTATATACAATACTTTTGAAAAAATTATGGAGGAAGTTTTTGTTAAGCTTAATAAACAGAATAAATCTGTTGTAATATGTGGAGACTTTAATATCAATCTCCTAGAAGCTTCCTCCACCAATATTAAATTTAGATCATTGTTTAAATCATATGGTCTTTTTAATTTATTTTTAGAGCCAACGTGTATTACTGAATGTAGTGCAACATGTATAGATAACATTTTTACAAATGTTAAGCCGTTGCATAAATGTATAATTCAAAATTGAGTTCTGATCACTGTAGACAGTTAGTTTCGTTACCTTATGTTCACAAAAAGCAAGTAGATGAGAAAATTGTGTTTGTTCCTGTAAATGCACGTCGCTTGGAGAAGTTTAGAAGTAACATAGTGAAGAAACTTCCATCACTTTCATACCAAAATGATCCTAATTTTTTGTATGGAACAGTGTTTAAACTTATTTGCAATGAATTTGATAATAGTTTTGCTTCTAAAACGTTCTCCTTGAACAGTCGGAAGGCTTTCAATGAATGGGCGACAGTAGGAGTCCATAAGAGCAGACAAAGGTTATATGAACTTTACCATGAAAGGTCATATAAACCTAGCGTCGAAATTTTTTAACATATTCCCTAGCGTTTAGGGAATATGTTAAAAAATATTCAAAAATATTTAAAGGAGTGTGCTCCAAAGCCAAGTCTTTGCATTTGAGCAACAAAATTAAGACGGCTTCTAATAAAATTAAAATGACGTGGAGTATAATTAATAGTGAAACTGATTCAAACTACCGGTTAAGTTTTAACAACAAATTAAGGGAATCAGATCAGGATGTTGCAATGGTTTTTGAGAAGTATTTTACGGATATTCCGATCTTAACCACTACGAGTATGTCACTGAATTCTTCTCCTGCCGTCGCCGAATCATTGCTTAAACAAAATGTAAATGCGTGTACAAATAATTTTACATTTCATAAAATATCATCAAAAGATATTTTAAAATATTTTAAAACCATTGATGTGAAGAAAACTGCGGATCTGTGGGGCATTTCCGTTAAAGTTATTGCGTCTATAATCGATATAATCACGCCTCAACTAGCTGTTATTTTTAATACTAGTATCGAATATGGTGTGTTTCCTGATTTGATGAAGCATAGTAAAGTAATACCTTTATTTAAATCAGGTAGTACATTAGACCCCGCCAATTTAAGACCCATTTCTGTACTGCCAACACTAAGTAAAATTTTTGAAAAAATTATTCTTGATCAAATGTTAATTTTTTAATGTTAATAATTTACTTCATAAAAATCAATTCGGTTTCACAAGGGGTCGCTCGACAACTGATGCTGGTGTTGAGCTGATTAAATATATTTTCAATGCATGGGAGAATTCACAGGATGCTTTGGGTATATTCTGTGACCTATCCAAAGCCTTCGATTGTGCTCACCATGAAACATTAATCGGGAAACTACAACACTACGGTGTAAGTAATGCTCTTAAATTAATTGTTTCATATTTAAGTAACAGAACTCAAAAGTTGTCATTAATAGTATGAGCTCTTCCGGGTCGATAGTACAAATGGGCGTGCCTCAAGGCTCAACTCTCAGCCCCTCTCTGTTTCTTGAATATATTAATGACTTACCTTACATAGTAGGAGATAACCATAATATAGTATTATTTGCTGATGACACTTCATTAATTTACAAATTAAAACGACAATTATTAAAATATGACGAAGTAAATAATGCTATATCTAAATTAGTAAATTGGTTTAATGTTAATAACTTGCATTTAAATAGCACTAAAACGAAATGTATGAAGTTCATGACTCCAAATGTCAGACAATTAAATACTAATGTAATTTTAAATGGGAGGAACTGAGTCTTGTCGATACCACCATTTTCTTGGAATAACACTAGACGCGAAGCTTCAATGGAGCCCCATATATCAAAGTTAGCAAGCAGATTTAGTTTTGCAACATATGCTGTAAAAAGTTTAGAAATCTTACCAGTGTGGAAACAGCTAGACTTGTTTACTTTAGCTATTTCCATAGCATAATGTCGTATGGTATTTTGCTATGGGGACACACAACTGACACTGAAATTATATTTGTTTTACAGAAGTGGGCCATAAGAGCAATCTATGATTTAAAACCTAAAGAGTCGCTCAGACAAAATTTAAGAAATTAATATATTAACTTTGGCCTCTCAATACATTTATGAAAATGTAATGTACGTACACAAAAATAAAAGTAGTTATACAAAAATAAGTGATATTCATTCTGTAAATACTAGGAACAAACACAAGCTAGTAGTACCAGTTACTCAACTCCACCGAGTCAGTAATTCATTCTCTATCTTCTAAAAATCTTTGTACGCTTTTACAACAAAATCCCAGAAAATATACAAAATTTGACCTGCTCAAATTTCAAAAACTTTTTTAAACATAGTTTGTATAAAAAGGGTTATTATAATATTATGGAATTTATGGATGATAATAACCCCTGGGAATGAGGTGTTCGCTACCAAGCTATTTCTAATTTGTTTTGTGTGGTTAATTATGTAACATACATGATTGTAAGCTGTTATTTAAAAAAGTCCCTGGATTTCTTGCTGGTTCTTCCCAGGACAGAGGTTTTTTTCGAACCAGTGGTAATTAAACAAAGAGTGACTTTCAATAAGTATTATTTATAATCTATATTGAATAAAAAAGTTTCTGTTTCTGTTTCTGTTCTGTTTCTTGACTCCCAAAAGAAAATAGTCGACTATATGCAGCAAGTACTTTGAAGAAAAATGTTTTCTCATAGAGGTGCCCACTGTGTAGTGGCGGTGTAAGAATATATCCACTACCCCATATCATCCCGTGGGTGTCGTAAGAGGTGACAGAGGGAAACAAATCAGGAGATGGGCAGCAGCGGCTTCCTTATAACGACTAAAAATACAAAAATATATTGGTAAATCCAATTGGGCATGCCTTAAGCGCATTAAAAAAATGACGTATAACATGATTATACGGAATTTTTAAAGTAGTTTAAATACACACAAGTTTTCACTAATAACCTATTAGTGAAAACTTGTGTGTATTTAAACTTGTGTGTATTTAAAAGGAAGTATATGTTGTTTTCACTAATAACATATACTCGTACTTCCAATTTTTCGATAATTTTATGTCAAACTTCAATTAAAAAAAAAGTTTAGAAAATCCAAAAGTACACGTCTCATAATGCTCATATGATCATCATATCATCATTCAGATCACTCCATAAAGTCCAAGACGTATTTAAGTGTAAATATTACATCCTACTTACTTTTATTACGTACTACTATTATTTATTCTGTGCTTTTAAAATATTATAATAATCTCTGATTATTATTATAATCGAGTATGTAAGAAATTTGGTTTTTCGAATATTGTGTATTTGTATAGCGATCTTTTTGAGCCGCTGCAAACAACCGATACAGTGTCCACTCACGACGGCTATTGACGCCGAACTAACCGAGTGAGTGACGCAGTCTATATTTAGTAAAAAAAAATTCACACAATGTTGCTAAAACACCGAATATATCGACATTTCGCAGCCGAAAAAAATTAATTATAACTAAACTAAACAAAATTAAATTGCCATTTACTTTCCATTTCTGTCTGGGAGGTCGTCTGGGAGGTAACCTCTTACCTAGTACCGGTATAAATACAGGCTGTAAGGCATTCCATCTCAGTCCGTATATGTAACAACGATCTTCTTAGTTTGAAGTTAGCTGCAAGTTTTCATGTGCTGCAGTAGCCACTAACCATCGTCTAGTGGACTGTAATTGCGTTGGATACTTCAGTTTTATAAAAATATTTCAACTAATAAATCCTAATAAATTTAATATTTTTTATAACATGTATTTTAGGAATGTCGAGAATATTCTGAATTACACCTTTTATTGGATCGCAGACACGATATTTCAATATTTATTTCATTAGTGTAGCCATTCAGCGAGGAAACGCAGCCAGCGTTCTTGGCACAATACCACAAGGAGTAGGACTGTATGATAATTTAAGTTTTTAGTTTGTTTTTCTTATGTATAGTTTTTTTAAATATTAAAAAAATACATACAATAGTATTTATTTCAATGTTTCATTATCTCCACAATAAGCCGCCATATTAGTTTTTATGTGACTTCATGTAGCTTAAAACCCGCGAAAGGGCACAATGATTTTAAAGATATCTAATATTTGTCAATATACGATGAGTAGTTTAGAAGATCTGAGGGAACAGATGAAGATACATACATACATATCGTTCTATAATTGTAACTATCCTTTTGGCTTCGCCGTAGTTGGGTAAAAATATTCAATTACATCATCTACGTCAAATCAGAAGACACGAATATACTGCAATCGGTATCGATAATTATAGTAGAGGCAGGCAATGCATGGTGTAGCACTATTTGTCACCCACACATGCACATTACACGCACACTTATGTCTTTTGATTTTGGTCTCACCCTAATCACTCCATTGCCAATCTATACTATACTATATCTATGGGTACAATAGAATAGAATATAATTGATGTAAATAGACATGGCAATATTAAATATGCTACACTAGGTAATGAGGACATCTACGACTTTTTCTGCCACCAGGGCGGCGCCACTAGAAAGTGAGGTATAATATTTGACAGATTTCATAGCGGGGAAGTTAATTTGTTCGGAAAATGTAAAGTTTATTGTTTCTTTAAAAAAATTAAAAATAAAGTTAAAAATGTGCAAAAAATTAAAGAGCAAACCACTGACGGATTGTTTTGTGTATTAATATAATACTCTAGAAACTGATAAACTTTTATTAAAAACCAACTTTTCATGTGTAACAAAAAACTTAACCTCAGTGTCAACTAGTGACATCTGGTGAGCAGAAAATTATTAGCCCTCATTATCTAATAATAATAGCTCCAAGTTTACATTCACTCAACTTTTTCTACGCTAACGTACGAAGTATAGTTGCACCTGGAAAATTTGATGAACTAAAATGTATTATTACATCTATTCCGAAAACTACACATTTGATACTCCTAACTGAAACGTGGAGAGTCGGATATTATTACAAACCGGACTTATATACAAACCGGGACGGACTAATTTTAAAAAATTTATTAATACATTTGAAAACCAACTTGAAAAACCACAATAGGTCTATTATATTGGGAGATTTCAATATAGATATACTGTTAATCGACCAAACTACATTACAAAATATGAATAGAATAGAGGAGGCGGTGTATTGTTTCATTAACAAAATTGAAGAAAACTAAGGAGTTGGAGTTGTTAAGAAAGACCATGGAAGGCATATTATATTTAATATATTAACCCTGAAATTACTTCTTTAACAGGCGCTCTGCGTAAACGTAAAGTAGTAAATGTCTGCTTAAACAAGTCCGTATCAATATATACAAGTCTTTAGTAAAACCACATTTAAATTATTTAGTAGAAGTTTGGGGTAATGCAGCGACGTCTAACCTCAAAGGTCTTCAAACTTCACAAAATAAACTTATAAAAGTCTTATTTCATTATAAATACCTAACACAGACTAAAACAATTTACTCTATTCCCAGAGCAGAACTGATGTATGAAGGAGCTAAATTATATAACAAATTACCTAAGGCCATAAAAGATGTTAAATCTGACAATGATTATAAAAATAAGCTTAAGCTATATGTAACAGAAAATATAATTTGAATAATTTTTTTTATTAAAATAAATAATTTAATAAAAAACTAAAAATTTTGCCGTTTCCATGTCTGTAAATTCTGGAAGTAAGTCTTTTTGTAAAAAAGCATCCAAACTTATTTCCATCACACAATGAAGTGTTGGGACAAAAATACAGGTTATAGGTAAATTACATATACCACAACAAAGGCTTAAGATGTATAGCAAAAGTTGTTTTTGTATGGCAGTTAAAATATTCAACAAACTGCCAGAAAATATTAAATTATTAAATATTAACAAGTTCAAAAGAACTTCAACTCCTTGGCTCCTTGACCGATGTATTTACTCCATAAAAGATTACCTGATGTATAAAATAGATTAGGTACAAAGTGACACCATATGTATCTTGATTCAATTAAGTATATATTTTTTTTCTAAATACTTGAATTATTGAATATATTCTTTGCATTGAATAAAACTATTTTTTACGGATTTTATCGCGTTAAATTTTTTATAAGCAATCATTATATTCTTTGCTTTGAACAAGTGACAATAGAGATGTACTCTGATACGATCGTGCTGCGACTCATAATTTATATTGTATATTACAGAAATAGGTACGTCTTGTTCAAGTCACAATAGAGATGGACATATTAATTATTAAAAAAATCGCCTGTTAATACAAACGATTTAAGAAACCATGCTGATAAATGTATGAGAAATACCTAATAAACCATTTCTATTATATTTCATATAATTACTAATACATTTTCAGTAAATATTTTATTTTAATTGAAAATGTAAAAATAGTTATATTAAAAGGTGGCCTAAGAAAGGAAATTAAATGTCTATTGTAAGCGTTGTCACCTATTGCGATAGTACAAGGTAAACATTGATTTTTTATAGAAAATGTTAGAGGAAATTGCCCGTATAACGGTACGTAAACGACGTTATCGCTCGCGGCAACAAATATTGATGTACGTACATCACACACGTAAGTTTTGATTATTCGATAATGAGCATTTGATAAACAAATTGGTAAAATTTTATGTAGTAAAGCAATGCAGCAAGCTATATTATGGTTGCAGCATGATCTGGGTCGGCTCAACTGAAGAAGTACCGTGCTCTCACAGAATACCAGCATGAAATTGCCGCTGTGTTTCGTATGGTGAGTATAGAGAACCGAGACCCTTTTTACTAGTGGCGAGGAATGTCGTCTTAGTCGTCAGGAGTCCCAATCAAAGATAGATATAGACGACTATGTATATGGGCTACATCATCCACTTACCATCTGGTGGACTATTTGCTCGTTTGTCACTATTATTCCATAAAAATACATAATACGAATACATTGACCTTACCTTACCTACCTTATATTTTGTGGTAAATATTTTAAAATATGGAGTTTAATCTCTATTTTGTCTATTATTTTAGTAATTTAAAAAACTTTCAATGATTATTGTTTTCTCTTGTGCGTCTAATAAATAAAGCATCTGTTTCGTTTAGGGAAAAGGTGAAGAATATGGAGAAAGGTGATATATTCAGTCCACGGCTGGACATATGTCATAGCATATATTTGTTGTAAGTTTTGTTAGTAAACCGTGTAGTTGTCTCTGGTGGGGTCGCACTGCTGATGCGGCGGCAGCAGGTCACAAAAAAGAAGATTGTATGTATTATGGTGGAGCCATTTACCAGATGAAAACTAGTGCTTCCTGTGTCTTTTATGACCCCGTGGTTTACGCGTAAGCGCGTTTTTCCTAAGGATGAATAAGGGGAGGAAGTGCACTCGACCTAGGAAGGACGGCTGACTCAGGTGGGGCAACGTAAGTGTACTACTGTATGACTTTATCCTATATAATCAACATGCGAGTTCAACACATGCTTTGTTTATAAATAGTTACAATCACATAGTTGATGTTAACTTTGATTCCGCTTACAGTTTCCGAAAAAGATTGTTGACAGTATGACTAGTACTTAATTTCGTGCAACGAGCTTGTGTATTCTATTGCATGCTGTGTAATAGAAGCCGAAAGTAGTCATTACACTTAGCTTAAGAAACTACTCAAATATACAAGATGTCATTGTGTAAGTTGCTTGTTAGTAAGCTATAATATGAATAAAATAAATAAAATAAAATAAACCCCACCTTTCCCCCACGAGGCAAATTTTATTAGGATTTTCCATAAAATACACCGTAATTAAAAGTCATTATTTTATTGCCTTGGATTGTTACAGTTATTTGTTGATAAACTATTTTGTAATATTCCTTATTAAATCTTTTGGCATTCCTATATTACCACTCGCTTAGTTACCGGACCAACCACCACCAATTGTTTTAGAATTTAAATGGTACTATTAAACGTCGTGGCCCAAAAGAACGTTGACAAAATTAATTAGCTATATTAAAAGTTAAGTTATACATGTAATTGGTCTTCGCAAACGCCTCATATGATTGAGAGGAATATTTGTATTTTGATAATATTTTACTTTTCAATTTTATCTAGTTAAATGTAAGATTTTTTTTCGAACGCCCGGTAGCTTATGTACATATTTGTAAAATCAGTCGTCATTATATTGAACCTCCCTGTAATCCGGCCAACAATTCCAACTTTTAATAAATATTTACCTATTATCACCGATTATTTTCAGGAAACAATACACAGTAAAGATTTTTTCTTCCAATTTAAACGCTCTTACGACACTTTCCAACTAGCCAGCTTCAAAACTCCGTATCAGTATCAGATGTCGGTTCTAACTTTAGTAAGATTTAATATTAGAGCTAGTAATTAAAGGGGATTTTGAACCAATAGTACTGTTAATTGCTTTTGCTTCTTCAGCGTAAAAGAAAAATAAAAAACCGTTTTTATATCATTTTATACCGTTGGTTGATAAGATTAATTGTCATATAGAGAACAGAATAGAAAATGTTCATTACATCCACGTTTACGATAAAACGTAAAATGATAAAGTGTTTCATTATATTTAATATCCATTGTTTTGTTTGTTGGCACTTAGAAAATACGCAACATGAATATCGATATTGCTGCTGTGTTTACTATTTGCAGTTAAATGACAAACTGTAAACGTTGCCATTGGTTAGCGGTGTCGTCGACTCTGTCAACAACTGCAGTCAGTACATCGGCGGTTGCCGTCTCTTTTGATTATCGGCAGCTGTTATCGGCGCAAAGTTATTTATTTTATAACAGATGCGAGGAATGTGGTACTAAAACACGAATTCACCTTTCTATGGTAGTGAAAAGGATATTTTATAACTTACTAGCGTGTTGCTGCCGCAAAAGAAATAGTTGTGGAAATATCGTTTCAAATTTGAAAGGGTTATATTGTTTTATTAGGAATGATAATACATTCATGATCAAATTGAATGATTTATAGCTCTCAAATAAATTTATCGGTACGGTACCAGTGTCAACTACTGTAAGTTAATTGTACTATGCCTATAACCTTCACACAAGTGCAAGCAATGAGCTGACAAAGTTTTAGCGCAATCTGTTGAGCGGTATGGTAGCGAACAAAGAAACATTATTTTTTATATATATAAGATAAAGCTTTTATAGCTATACATACAGCTTATGGACATATGAAGATGATATTTGCAAATTAAAATCAAGCGTAACATAATATGATTATTGGTGCCTACTCCGAGTTTATCATTACAAATAAAAGTAAGTGTTTTTGCACATAAAAGGTATGTTCTGTTTTCTCCATATCGCCTTTCACATTTAATAAGTCGTGTAATATCCGCTAAACTATTCAAATTTCACTATCTCGAGATTAAAGACGGGCATCTTGTCTGTAAATTATATTTTTGCTAAAGGATGTTTATCTAACGTGAAAAGAATAAAAAGAAAAAATATTAAAATAAAACTGTGTGTTTTATAATGGTTGGGAATCCATACTAATATTATAAATGCGAAAGTGTGTTTGTTTGTTTGTTTGTCCTTCTTTCACGTCGCAACAGAGCATCGGCATGGCATGATTTTTTGTATGGGGATAGTTCGGTGGCTGTAGAGTGACATAGGCTACTTTTTCCTCGGAAAACATCTCATTCCGTGGAAAATCGAATATGTTGCACAAGTTTGTCCTTCTCTCACGTCGCAACAGAGCGTCGGCATGGCATGATTATTTGTATGGGGATAGTTCGGTGGCTGTAGAGTGACATAGGCTACTTTTTCAGCGGAAAACATCTCATTCCCGTGGGAAAATCGAATATATTGCAAAATTAAATTCAGCTAGGTGGCGCCACCGTGATTCTACAAGACGGACGACGGTACGATGGACGAACACAGAAGGTCAGAATATCTGGATTATTATGTCTTTTACCAAAATTAAGATAAAAATGTATGGATCTGTATTTTTCCACGCAGGACCGGGAAGAGAGCGATAAAAAACATAAAATTCACCAGCTGATTTTCTTCAAACGTTTTGGTGCATCGTAATTCACAGAATAGGCGATAACCTCGCAAACGATATTAAGTAATCCGTTGATGCTCTGCCTACCCGCAAGGGTTACAGGCGTGATTATAAGTATGGATCAGAAATACTATCACCACCTGTCACGCTTTCACCCTTAACTATTACTAACAATGGTAGAAACAGTTCTTAGTAAGCCTTATTAATAAGCCTTAGTAATATTTATTGAACGGAAATGAATACAGTTCTTATATGTGGTTATGAATAAATCAGTATTACAAAAGAAAAATTGTGCAAAATTATAAGAAAAATATTTTTGAGAGTTCTTATTAACTAACGTATACATAGTTTAAATTGATTCCGCTAGATGTCGTTACTAGGTTTTTAAAACGCGGTAACGAAATGTTTCTGACATGTACTTATCTCCCGCCGTTGAGCCGCGCGTCAACTTAGTGCATACGGTACCTATACGCTTAAATTGTTTCTATTTCGTAGCTTATTCGACTACCTGCTTTCGATTTCGGTTGTTTGTTATTTGCTTTGTGATTTGGTTAAGGTTGAATGGATTTGTATTGACTTTCCTTTTCGGTTTGTGTATTTTCTTGGATCGGTTTCGTTGATTTGGTTGGTATTCCTTTATACATATTTAGACTCTGGCTTTGATTTTCGATTTTGTTTATTTAGAATCGTGAATTGGTTTTCGTTGTTTTAGGTTGTTTAACAATATTTCAAATGAATATTAATAGTATAGATAGTGTATACGGTACCTATACACTTACTTCTTTTTTCGTTGGTTATATTTATATTGACTACTGCTTTCGATTTCGGTTTTCTGCGATAGACAGAGCGTCAAGCTGCTTTAAGAGCTTCCGAAACACCTTCTCAAAGTCAGGAAAGGCGTCTTGAACACTTTAAGAGCTTCTGAAACACCTTCTCAAAGTCAGGAAAGGCGTCTTGAACAGGCAGAGCGTCAAGCTACTTTAAGAGCTACTGAAACACCTGCTCAAAGTCAGCAAAGGCGTCTTGAACAGGCAGAGCGTCAAGCTACTTTAAGAGCTACTGAAACACCTGATCAAAGTCAGCAAAGGCGTCTTGAACAGGCAGAGCGTCAATCTACTTTAAGAGCTACTGAAACACCTGCTCAAAGTCAGCAAAGGCTATTCGAACAAGCGGAACGTCAGGCCGCCTTAAGAGCCGCGGAAACACCTGATGAAACTCAACACAGACTCATTGAGCAAGCTGAATGTCAATCTACTATAAGGGCATCTGAAACACCAGAACAGACACAGGCGCGAAGAGATGCAAATGCACAGCTCCAAGCTGAACGTCGACAAAATTTTCAAAGAAACAATTGGTCGGTTTTTAATTACGCAGCATTCAATTATGATCCGTTGATTGATTATAAAAATCACAGGTTAGTTGTTATCGGACTGATGGACAAGGCGTGTCGATTTTGCAGCGCTTTAAAATAGAAAGATGAGACCGCAGGCATGTGCTGTTCCAATGGCAAAGTGTCTCTTCCGTTACTTGGGGAACCAGAAGAACCTTTGAAAACTCTCTTTTTATATGATGCTAATGAGTCACGGCGCTTTTTAAACAGGATCCGGAAATATAACTCATGCTTTCAAATGACATCCTTCGGAGTTGACCGGGAAATAATAATGCCGGGATTTTCACCTACATTTACGGTGCAAGGGCAAATTTATCATAGAATAGGTTCACTTTTTCCAGCTGAAAACGAACAGCATACATTTTTACAAGTATATTTTATGGGTGACGAAGAAATTGAGGTAGACCGTCGCTGCCAATTTATCCAGGGAGTTGAGAGAGACACAGTGTTCAAAATTCAAAGATTCTTGCATGAACGTAACATTTTAGTCAAAACATTTAAAACTGCTTTAGAAAACCTACCTGAAAAGGATTATAAAGTCGTCATTCACGCAGATCGAACCCCTTGAGGAGAGCATGAAAGGCGCTACAATGCACCTTTGATAAACGAAATAGCAGCCGTAATTAGTGGTGATTAATTTTCTTCAAGAGACATTGTCTTGCGAGCACGTGATGATAAGTTACAACGGGTAGCCGATATACACAAGTTTTATGATGCTCTGCAATACCCATTGATTTATTGCAAAGGGCAAGAGGGTTATCATTTTCAAATTCCACTCATTAACCCGGTCACAAAGGAGCCTACTCCGAACAAAAAGTATCATGTATGGATTTTTATGCGTATCATATGATGTTGCGAGAAAATGATTTTAACCTCTTAGCCCGGTGTAGACAATTATTTCATCAATTTTTGGTAGACATGTATGTGAAGGTAGAAAGTGAACGTCTCCGTTATATATCTTTAAATCAAAAAAAGCTGCGCGTTGAGAATTATATACATTTACAAGATGCAGTTTCTAGCGACGCCAATGTAAACCCCAGAGATTTAGGTAAAATGGTAATTCTGCCCTCATCATTCGTTAACAGTCCCCGCTACCTACATGAGTACACACAAGACGCATTCGCCTATGTACGAACTTACGGAAGACCTGATCTTTTTGTTACTTTTACTTGCAATCCCACATGGAAAGAAATAACCGAAGAGCTAATGCCGGGCCAAAAAAGTACTGACAGACACGATTTAGTTGCTAGAGTATTTAGATTAAAAGTACAAAAATTAATGTATGTAATTAACAAAGGAAAATTTTCGGAGAGGTGCAGTGCTTCATGTATTCAATTGAATGGCAAAAAAGAGGATTACCGCATGCCCACATTCTAATATGGCTTAAAGAGAAGTTGCGGCCCAGCCAAATAGACGACATAATAAGCGCCGAGATTCCGGATCCTGAGCAAGATAAAGAATTGTATGATACCATCACTAGAAATATGATTCACGGTCCATGTGGAGCACGAAATTCAATATCGCCATGTATGAAAGAAGGAAAATGTACAAAGAAATTCCCTAAACAGCTATTAAAAGAAACAGTGCACAATGACAATGGCTACCCTTTATACAGACGCAGAGCTCCCGAAGATGGTGGCAGGAAAGTTACAATCAAATCTCGCTCTGGAGCGTTCGAAACCTTAGATAACAGCTGGATTGTCCCGTATTCGCCCATTCTATGTAAAATGTTTAATGCCCACATTAATGTAGAAGCATGTAGCTCTGTCCGCGCAATCAAGTATATCTGTAAGTACATAAATAAAGGAAGCGACCAAGCAATATTTAATCTCAGGAGTGAAAGTGAGGCAAATCCGTTAATGAAGTACAGACCTTTCAAGCAGGGCGTTATGTCAGCAGTAACGAGGCAGCGTGGCGTCTTCTTGGCTTCCTTTACACGAAAGGCACCCAACAGTTACTCACCTTGCTGTGCACTTAGAAAATGGAGAGTGTATATTTCACCGAAAGAAATTTCCAAGAAAGAATTGCATCACCGCCAAAACTACACTAACAGCCTTCTTTCAACTTTGTCAAACCGACCCTTTGCAAAACCTTGTTATATTCTGAAGTCCCCGCTATTATACTGGGAACACATCTAGGAAGGAGGAAACGCTGTATTCAAGGCGCGCCTGTTGCAAATTGGCCCGGTGTAAAGTCATCAGATGCCCTTGGTCGTGTGTATACCGTCCATGTAACTAATTTTGAATGTTTCTGTTTACGATTGCTGCTGCACCATGTTCGGGATCCTACAGGATATAAAGACCTTAAAACTGTCAACGGTCAGGAATGCGCAACTTATAGAGAAGCATGTGAAGCTCTGCATCTTTTAGAAAACGATAATCACTGGGATGAAACCATGGAGGAAGCTGTGCAGTGCCAGTCACCAGCCAAAATTAGGGATCTTTATGCAACTCTCATATCATCTTGCGGGCTATCTAATGCACATAAATTGTGGGTCAAATATAAAGAGTAAGAGTACATGGCGGAAGATATTTTGCGAAGGTTACAGCAGACACACGCGAACATGACATACAATGAACACATTTATAATGAAGCACTTGGAAAAATTGAAGATAATGGCAAAGAAAAGTAATGGCAATGGTAGGAAAAAAATTATGCGACTTTGGAATGATAAGCCCTCAGCGAACAACCGAAAATGAACTAAGTGATGAAATTATACGTGAAACAAACTACGATATACCAGCTTTGCAGCAGCAAGTAGCCGAATTTGTACCCCGCTTGCTTCCCGAACAAAAACGAGTTTTGACAAAGTATTAGGACAAATTGAATCTGGAAATGGTGCACTTTTCTTTTTAGATGCCCCTGGAGGAACTGGGAAGACATTTTTGTTAAATTTATTATTAGCGCAAGTACGGAAAGATAAAAACATTGCTGTGGCCGTAGCTTCCTCCGGTATAGCCGCCACGCTGCTAAGCGGGTCCGCACTGCACATTCTGTTTTAAAACTCCCTCTAAATCTAACCCAGGAAGAATCGCCGATCTGCAACTTTAGCAAAAATAATGCTACGACAATGCAAACTTTTAATGTGGGACGAAAGTACAATGTCGCATAAAAAAGCTGTAGAAACACTAAATCGAACGCTCCAGGATTTGCGCAGCAATACCGATGTAATGGGAGGAATGGTGGTTTTACTGGCTGGTGACTTTCGCCAAACTTTACCTGTCATTCAAAAGGGCACACCTGCAGATGAAATTAAAGCATGCCTCAAGTCGTCTATTTTATGGAACAAGGTGACAAAATTCAGTTTAACTACGAATATGAGAGTGCATTTGTATAATGATATCAATGCTGGAAACTATGCTGACACACTATTAAAAATTGGCGATGGGCGGTTGGAAACGGATGCTGAGGGCTGCGTTAAATTAACGAGGTATTTTGTAATTTAATACAGAGTCATTCCGAATTAATTGCGAGCTTTTATTCAGATTTAACGAACAACATGCATGAAGACAAATGGTTATGTGAAAGGGCGATTCTTGCACCAAAAAATGAGAGCGTTAACAAAATAAATTCAGATATATTAAGCGAAGTAGCAGGAGAAATAACAGAGTATTTGTTAGTAGACACAGTTATGGACACAGAACAGAGCACTTCATATCCCGTAGAGTTTCTAAATTCTCTAGAGTTGTCAGGTGTGCCCTCACATAAGCTTCAATTAAAATTAGGCGTCCCAGTCATGCTAATGCGAAATTTAGATGCTCCTCGGTTATGTAACGGGATAAGGCTGCGTGTGACACATCTTGGACGGAACATAATCGGTGCTACAATTTTGACAGGCGTAGGAAAAGGTGAAAATGTTATTATACCACGGATCCCTATAATTCCCACAGATCTTCCTTTTCAATTCAAAAGGTTGCAGTTCCCTATTAAGCTCAGTTTTGCAATGACAATTAATAAAGTGCAAGGGCAAACGTTACAAGTAGCGGGGGTCAACTTAGAAAAACCGTGCTTCTCTCATGGTCAGCTGTATGTAGCATGTTCGCGTGTGTCAAATGCCCAGAATCTCCACATTCTTTCCCCGAATGGAAAAACATATAACATTGTGTACAGTAGCGTCTTAAAATAGTGTTCAGTTAGTTTTTTTTCAAAATTCCCACAATCAATTAATCAGAATTCCCACAGATCTTCCCTTTCAATTCAAAATTTCCTATTTAGCTCAGTTTCTTTTCAATTCCAAATGCTGCACCTCTGACGGACCTATTAAGCTCAGTTTCCTTTTAACTCAAAAGGCTGCATCTCTGACGAATCTTTTATTTGGCTCAGTTTCCTTTCAATTCAGAAAACTGCATCTCTGACGAATCAATTTAGCTCAGTTTCTTTTCAAAAGTCTGCATCCCTGACGGATAATTATGCTCAGTTTCTTTTAATTAAAAAAATATCCCATTTCCATTTGGAATAAACAGGCTATTTTCATGCTTTCCTATACGCTGCGTTTCAAAACATTTAAATAGACTGACGAATCAATTTTGCTCAGTTTCCTTTTAATGGCTGCATCTCTGACAAATCTATAAAACTCAGTTTTCTTTCAATTCAAAAAGCAATGGATAGTTCATTTCCCAGTGACCATGCGGGCGAAGCCGCGGGTAACAGCTAGTCTATAAATAAACTGATAAAAGCTGTAATTATTGCAAAACTCGCACAATCCATATAGTTTAAATAAAGAGATTTTTATATATGTATTGGCCAGATTTTAGAATTAATAATATCATAAAGTAGTCGATTAAGGCACGAAATGGTGGCATTTAATTAAATCTAACATTGTTTTTTGACTATATCATGATATAAAGTGACTAAATCAATGAATAGAGATCGTTTGGAGATATTAACAACTTCTTTCTGTATCGAGTCCGATGTAAGTAATTGGATATTAAGTGGACTGTAAGATTTTCATCTCTAAATGATGGAATAGTTTGAATGACTAATTACTAGGTAGATGGGGTCCACAATAGTACAAAAGCTTCTTTTCAGTTTATACGAGTTTTATTGAAGCAAATACGAGAGCCGTGTAGCTCGCCGTATGATTTCAAAGCACAGGAACAAAAGTGTTCGATTGCCGCGAGGACTAATGAAAATAGTAAGGAAATTTTATTTGCTTATTTTCCACGTGCTCAGTGAAGTGGTAAAGAAAAACTTGGCGGCAAAAACTTGATGTCTAACTAGTTTAAAAAAATCGTGGACATGTGAAACCACTATTTTGCACATAGGTAATTAGCAGCCAAGCACGTGGCTGATTTGCCACGTGCTTGGCGGTGAAGGAAAACATCGTGAGGAAACCTGCATGTCTGAGTAATAAAAAAAATTCCCAGACATGTGTAGTTCGCCAACACGCATTGTGGCAGCGTGGCGGACATTTCCTTGCCCTAAAACCCCCTCAGAAATGAGGAGAGGCCTGTGCTCTGCAGTGGGACGTATATAGGCTGTAACTTTAACTAACTTTAACGTTAATTCAAAATGTATTATATTTATATAATACAAATTCTCTGCTACTTCAAAATATAATTCTTTCCATGCACATAAAAAAAAAAAAACTTACGTGTGGTAATTGCATCGTTGTTTTGCATTCTCAGCATAATGGTGTAAAATCGTTAATATATTTATTATCCTTATAAAGATAAAAGAGGTTAAATTTATCCATCAAAAGACGTGATTGATGTATATTTATTTTGGTAAACAATATTAAGAGTAAATATAAGGTTTAAAAATCTTAATAAAAACAAATTACAATTTAAAAAAACGTTACCTCCAAACTAGGATTTTCTCCAGTATCATTGGGGTAATTTACATAGATAGATTTCACAAGGACAAACTTCCAGACCCAGAACAATTATTTGTAGGCCATACAAATACTCGTTCCGTGCGAGATTCGAACCCGGCCCTTAGCGCTGCAACTCATTGCTAAGCCATTGCGCCACGGAACCGTCAATTAATTATCACCAGGATCATATATAATTTTTTAGTTATTTTTGTTTTGTTACGCTAAGAAGTATAACTTCTTACGTGCGTATACACATAAGTACACACACACGTTTTTTGTTTTCAGACCAGTGTTTTTAAGAAAAATGACTGATTGTTCCATAATTTTATTATAAAAAAATACAATCAGATTTTTTTATTGAACATCAGAGTCTTTTTAATTCAAGAATAATGATAAGTGATAGCACACAAATAGAATAGAATAAGAATAGAATAATTTTTTTTTATTCAATATACATTACATGTGTAATTCTTATTGAAAGTCATTTTTTACTTTACCACTGGTTCGAAAAAAAAAACCTCTGTCCTGGGAAGAACCAGCAAGAAACACAGCGGGACTTTTTGTTTTAAAGTAAATTTTACATTAATGGTTGTACAAACTATTTAAGTACAAAATTTATATTAGAAACTGCTTGGTAGCGACCACCTCATTCCCAGGGGTTATTATCAATTATATATTCATTTGTATATATAATTGATAATAAATAACAATGTAAGATAATAAAAAATCAAGTTCAAAAATTAATTTTTTTAAGAGATTTTCTTATGTTTTATGGACTTTCACGTATTAAATCCTAAATTTAATCTCCCCTAATATTCTCGTTGTACTGCCCTTAGTAACGTCGTTCAAAATCCAACACATCTTGATGAAAACACTTTACTTGCTCCTGTGAGTAGGCACCCATATTATATTTAAATTTTTCCAGGTGAACTTGTAGCTTAAGAAGTTTATAGAACATTCTGCAGCTCATAATTTTAAAGCTTTCAAGCATAGTTTCAATCAACTCATGATAATTGTCACCGCTGCTGTGTCCAAGAAACCATTAACTAACTTTTTAAGACTGTTCCAGGCTTGTTTTTCATTAGTATTTTGTAATTGTATTATGGATTCATCACTATTAATTTTTTTATTTTTAGTCCCACAAAAATACCCGCTTTTACTTAGCTTAGATAATTTGGGAAAGCATCACTTTAAATATTCGAAAGCTTCAGAATTTTGATCCAGAGCTTTCTTAAATTATAAGGCCTAATTTCATATGCAACGGCGGCATTAATATATTCTTATGCTCTACAACTGGTTCCCACTTGATATAATGTTTTCTATCTTGTTTTAAATACTGTTATTTTGGAACTGTGGTCAAATTGAAATATTTCGAATATGTTGTTAATTAAAAAAGACATAGGATCAATTCTGATGATTTTTCCGTTTAATAATAACAGTATTGTGTATTCAAGTTATAAAAATGTTACTTAAATGAACGAAACTTTTTTAGATTTTAATTTTTACTTTCTCACCTTCTAAAGTATTTTTGCAGTTAAGACAGGCAAAGTGGGGTACCCATTTTTTATCTTGATTCCGAATTCGCAGGTTGAAATAGGCTTCATAAGCTTCACAAAGCTTTAAATTGGTTGACAAAGAAAATTTTTTGATTCTTACTTTTTAAATTCATCGCAAATAAAACATATGAATCAACATCTTGTTCACATATTCTATACAAAACAAAAATTTAGTTCTTCGGTCTTCTCTACAATGGACCGAAGAGTATGTGTCTTTAAAGGTGATTGATAGAAAGTTGCACATATAGTGGCCCTGATATATTGCGGTATAAACATCCAGTGTTATACCAGATATAAATTCCCCAGACCGATGATTGGAAGCGGCGTCAAGGGAGCGAGGCTCTTACACCTACTGCAATAGCCAACCTTCCCGCCAAGTTGTGGGGATACCAGCCCAGTTCGGGCTAGACAATATGCCCTGATAGGCTCCAAAGTTTTTTCGTTCTTTTTGAATGCAATATGGAACAAGCTTCTTTTACCAATCGGTCCGTTGTTTTTCATTTTGTATATTGTCATATTTACTTAAAATAAATGTTTTTCTTTTAATTTTTCACAATTTTATTTATTTATTTATACTTTCATGCACAAAGTAGTACATATGGCGGACTTAATGCCATAGGGCATTCTCTCCCAGTCAATCATTAGGCTAAACAGAGATAGACATATGGCATGATAAAAAGTAAAATTATGTATATGAATATACACTATATATACATTAATAAGTAAATATGATATAAATAAATATCTATTTCAATTTATTACACATTTTTGTGATATACAATATTTTATTTAGAGAAAAGAACCAGCCCTCTTATCACCAGCAGCAACGACCAGCCGCGGATGGAGTTCCTTTAGGAACTTCACCGCACGTGGACCCCACGGACCGATAGTATCTACAGCAAATGGCACAAATATTAGTCATCTCTCAGAGACTCATATTTGTGCCACTTACTTAGTTCAGTTCAGTTTTATTTTGTGATATAAAAAAAAAGAATAGAAATTTACAATCGTGTTTTCTGAAATCACAAAGTTGTCCGAAATAATGTTGCTTGTTTTTGTACATAAGAAGATCGCAAATCCTTTTAGATGTGGCGTAATTTCATCACTGACACTGATAGAACTACTTATCTAATGACATCTAAAGCATTTTTCTGGGAATGCATTGGTCCCGGTTATTGAGTGAAATAAATCAATTTCACTCAATTAAGTAATGTTAATAACGGCTGCGTCTTACTAATTTTTTACGTGTGTTGATTGAATTCATATTGACACACTAACAAATGGGTATATTACAGTATAATGGGTATATTACTGTATATTAAAACTTAAAACTTTCTCCAGTTTTTTTTTACCTCAAAGTACTTTCTTTAGCATAGCAACGGGACTAGTCCTAATAATAATAAATTATTTTATCACAAATAAATATATTATATAGTAAAAATAAATGGTGTATATGTCCCTTAGCAATTTTATAAAATGCATCATACTGAGACTGTATTAAGAACATAGAAAGAGCAACGTACCAAATAACATACAGAAGTAAACATATTCTGAAACATTAATCTTCGAAAAGTGCTTAAGCAGCTGATGCTGTTAAATGACTTGGTATCATGATATTTATTATTATAATTTATTGCTTGGCGTTTTTTGGCCGGTTCACAGTATATGATTCACAGTATATTTTATAAATAAACTAGTACATTTCATATAACTGTATATGTATACCATTTTATTCCTTTATATATAAAATAGCTTAAATTATAAAACATGTTTAAAGACCTTTTAATTATAAGTAAAAATATCAAACGAAAATTAACTACTGGGATTACAACAGAAACTTTAATTAAAAGCTGACAAAGTCACAGCTAACATGGGCGAGCCACAAAGAGATGTCTCGTCTATCTCGTGTTTTGTCAAGAAGACGTCATCTGTTCACGACAACATAAAGTTATTAACACATAGTGATTAAAAACAATATTAAAATTGTAATTAGAAACAGTATTAGTGACAAACCTAAGTGAAAGGTACAATAGTGTAATTTTACAACATGTTTACAACCCTTAGTATTATAGTATATAGCATCGTTTGTAATAGTTAAGACAACAACCAAATAGAGAACTTTGTAAGACAACTTTGTGTTGTTGTACAACACAAAGCCGGCCAATCAGAGTGCGGCACAATATAGAACAATCTGGCATTGTGTATCGTTAAGACCCGAAAATAATGAAAATAGAAAAGGGCAGGCAGTGCCCCCAAAGTATTGCGGCCACCCACCATTTCCCGCCCCCCTCCCCCTCGCGTCGCGCGTCGTCATTGCTGTCGGCTCGTTTGGTGAGTATACAGATAGGACACGTCACAGATTACCTGAACAGTTGTAACGAACACAGTAGGGACCAACATGACGGGTAGGGGGAAAGGGGAAAGCGGAGCCCCCTCCCCCTCAATTTAGGAAACCCCCGGGATCGCCCGGGTGTGTTAGAACGACTTCTTCTGGTTAGGGATCTACTCAATCCGGAACGTTCCACAGTGGCTACCTTTAGCCAAATACCCATGCAGAAGCCATCGTCGCCGCAAAAGGAGCCCGCACCGAGCGCCGCGCTCACGACCACCGTACCTGAGTGCACGAGTGGGAAGGAACCGTCGCCCAAACCACAGCGTCCTATTAAAACGGCATGAAGGCATACACCCCCGGAAACGGAAACGTCGGTCTTTGAAAAGAGACAGTGCGGGGGATCACCAATACAATCCTCAGCATCTTTGGTATCGTCATCACCATCATCATCGGATGACGAAGAAACTACGTCTGCAGGCAGACACAAGGTGCACCGTTCACCGCCGAAATCACCGAGCCCACTCAAACCAACCCCCTCCATCTCACCGGATCGTAAGAACAACGTCGACACGGCCGAGTATGAAGACAGAGGTGAAGAATCTTACAGCTGGGGATCCACCACGTATGCGACCCTAGCCCCATCTGCCGGAGGAACACCACCCGCGCCTACTACCAACCCTTCTAGCCTACCAATGGATGACGGCCAGACACCATCAACTAGCTACGCCCAACTGGCAGCTGCTCCAGCAGTACCAAGGCCCAAGACGGCGGAAGCTCCAGCACCCCAACCGGAGAAGGAGGCCGAAAAGGCACGCTATCCACCCATAATAGTCGAGTGCCTCCCGGACTGGACGAAGCATTTCGAGGTACTCAACAGAAAGCTGGGGCACCCACCGAATGCTTTGTCCGTTCGGGAAAGTGGTAAGATTCACCCCCCAGAGCCCGGAAGAATTCCGGACGACACAGAAATACCTCATTGAGATCTCCGAAACACTATAAACAATGTCTTGGTACTGTTACACCCCGGAAAAAGATAAGCCAACGAAAGTGGGAATCCGAGGGCTGCCAGTTGGCACGCATGTCCAACAAATAGGCGAGGCTATCAGGGCAAGGGGATTTCCTCTTAAGTACGTAAAGGAAATGCCCCCTCGTAGAGGCAGACCAGGATGCCTCTACTTCACCCGGCTGGACCACCTGAGCCTGGAGCGGCTCGACTTTACGGAATCGACAAACTCCTGTATATGAAAGAAGTCGTCATCGAAGCCCGGCAGAGACGAGTGGGTCCGGCTTAGTGCCACCGCTGCCAGGCTTTCGGGCATACGTCAGCCAACTGCTTCAGGCCAGTGAAGTGTGTCGGCTGCGCCGGAAACCATGCTGCCAGTCAATGCCCAAGGGGTAGAGACGAAGAGCCAACTGTGACCAGAACCACACAGCCAACGACCGTCGCTGCTCAGTCCTGAGGAGGACTGCGAGGAAACAAGGGATCACCTTACCGGGATCATACTACCTGAAGACCCCAAGAATTTCCCCAAAGTCGCCCCAAAACTGTAGAGATACAGGAGACGGTGGGCAACAATCAGAGGAAAGGGAGGCAACCAGCCTCTCCCACCCGTACTGCAACCATGGAACGGTGGAACCCGCACCGACTAGGGCAATCACCGGGGCGACTCTGCAGCCACCCGCTAACGATGCCATGAGAGGCAACCCTCTAAAAGAGGAAGCGGGTCCACGGGAAAAAGAAGGAGCAACTAGTTACAGGCCGATTACGCTACTACCGCACCTACCCAAATTATTTGAGAGAATCATATTAAGAAGAATCCGCCCGTGTATACAACTTCGGGCGGAACAACACGAATTTCGGAGGGGCCACTCAACAGCTACACACCTGACTAGAGTGCTGCACCACCTGGCGGCCGAGCATAACCGGGATCGAACATCGTTGGGCGTCTTCTGGGATATCGAGAAGGCGTTCGACAGGGTGTGGCACTCTGGATTACTCTACAAGTTAGAAGAACAATCGAGTGTCCCTCCGGTTATGCTGCGGCGAGTGGCGTAATTTCTAGCTGACCGGAGCCAAACCAATAAGAGCTGGCGTACCACAGGGCAGCTTTCGCCAAACCTGGGCGCGGCCTATACCAATGACATACCAACGCTGGCAGGCACACCTGCGCGAATGAGGACAACGTAGAGCTGGCTCTATACGCGGACGACAGCGCCTACTTTACCTCGTCCAGAAGAGCCCACCTCGCTCCCAAGATGCAGCGCCTGCTGGACCTGCTGCCACCGTGGCTGGATGAGTGGAGGATGGCCGAGAACGTAGGGAAAACGACGGCTTTCCTCACCCGCCGCTACAGAAACTTCCCACCACCGTTGACGCTAAGAGGCCAAGAGATCGCGTATCAGAAGGCCGTGACCTACCTTGGGTGCCGGATTGATAGGATGTTGCGCATGACCGCGCACGTCTACATCGTCGTCCGCAATGACAGATGTGCGTGGGCGATGCTCCGTCCAGTCCTGGCATCCAAGCTACCATTGAAGTCCAAAATAAAAATATACAAGATGTATATCAGACCGAAGCTAACATACGCCGCTTCGGCCTGTTACGCGCTCTTGAGCGACAGACAGAGACAGCAGCTGCAGGCCCAGCAGAACCTATCACTACGGACCATCGTCGGTGCAGGTTGCTACGTCCGGAATGACGTCATCGCGGCCAACCTCAAGATGGAGACCATCAAGGAGTTTATGGTTCGGCTGTCGCGCGGTATGTTTAATCGCGCCGACACCGGGCCACACCCCCAGCTCAACAAAATGGCACCTTTACATGCCCGACCCCCGGACGAGCGACCTCTACCACGAGAACTCCTCTCTATAGAGATTAGAGAGTCGAGTAACAACCCTCAATGTCGCAGATAAGATCAACTTTGGCTTTATTGACACCAATATGCAACCAAGGAATCGAACCCCCGACCGCTGCTCTCACCTACAACGCCATAATGGCTCCCAGTACCGGCCCATAGAAGTGGGCCGTGAGGAGAACCCGGGCAATGGGGGATGCCCCGAGGCCCGAAACCTGCTGTGTGCTATTAAGCACACAGCAGGTTTGGACAACGTAGGTTAAATTGTAGAAAGTCACTACCGAACAACTGAAAGAAATGGTCAACTGAAGAATATAGTGAACAACTTAAGGCGAACAACTTAGGGAACAACCGATAGTGAACAACCGTAGTTGACTAACCGTAGCCGACAACCGATTGTCCGAAGATTTCCGCAGAACAGTTGAGCCGTCGAACCGCTGGCCACTGCCTTGCCATTCGTATTCTACAGTTCGTGCATTTTGATTGGACGTCCGTCCATAGTACCTTAGCCACACCTACCAAAAAACGGCAGTAGACGACTACCGGAACCTATAGATGCAGGACGTGAGCGACTCGAGTATAAATAGCGGCAAGAAAGTCTAGCGGTGATCGTTATTGCGCATAAGTCGAAAATAAGGTATCATGGGGTAGTAAGCGGGTCGCGGGGCGGGTGTGCGTCGTTCGTACGTGCTGATTGGCTCGTGCGTATCGTTCGCACGCACTGATTTGCTCCCCAGTCGCATTCGTGCAATTCATTTCGTGCGCGACAGTACCCATGCGCAGCTATCCCCTCCACGTTTCGTTCAACGCTAGACTTACGTGCCGCGACTTATATCTTGACAACATTTACTCCCGAGTTTCATCCGTCCTGCACTTCATCCATTCCGCAATTCAGTCTTATAATGCTTATATTAACACTTAAGGAGTCGCTAATGGGTCCAACAGACCCAGCCCTTAATATATTATTTAGTAACTATTAAAATTCGACGTTTGCAACGTTGTCGCTCTAAGTACCTATCAATGATAGTGTAGCACAGCAAATGACCATGTTGGTAGTCAGTTAGTTTAAAAGTGTCAGTAGTATGTTGGAAAGTTTTATTTTACATCAAAGAAGATATTGCATTTTTGTTATGTTTTTTAAATTGTTCTATGATGATTGATCCCTCTTTATTTCGTATAAGTTAGTACATTATTGCGTAAGAAAACACAGAAATTTTTATGTTTGAAATAAGTAATTAAAGAAATTATAACGAGAAGCCTAAAAATTGTCACAAAACTATGGACAAATTTAGTATATTTTCGTAACAGCTTTTGTAAAAGTAAAAACAATAAATGTTAGTATTTGATTCAATCATATTTTTCTTTTACACATCGAAACCTTATTAGAACATTTACGTTTATAAAGCAGTTTTGGAATAAGCTTATAATATTATACTGGATCCAGTGGACGCGGTAGCGAGTACTTGTGCTACAAATTAGGACGCGACTCCCTAAGTGTTATATTCATTCAATAGTTTGGTTTAATATTTTGCTAAGTAATCGTCTAACGAAGTTCTAATTATTATTTAATTTATCTATATAATATCATCCGACTATATTTAAGCTGCTTTTAAATTTTAAAATAACTTGATATCTATCATATTTTTAATTAAATAAAATATTGTAGAAAAAATATTTTTTTAACTTATTATAAGCCAGTGCTTAACCACAATCCCGCAGCCTTAGATGGTAAATTGCTGTAAATAATACGCCCAGATTGTATTCGGACGGAAAAATAGACGGCAAATTATTCCACTTTGCTGTACGCATTACGAAAGACAAGCAAACCGTTTGATTCTAATGCGTGAAATATCTACAACAAAGGGTGAAGACCCGCCGACCGCCTGGTTGTCCGATGGTGGAAAGGAGAGGAGGAATTAAAGCGTGTAATTCCTGCGCACACTCACCGAAATACATCCCATAGAATACCAAGAGACTGGCTACTCTGCGCCTGTACTCGAGGCTCACAAGATTGGTTTCAACCAAATCAAGGTTACCAATGAGCCTCTTAGCACGTCTCTCCACTGAGTACAACGCTGCCAGGTGGCATTTTGCAGCACCAGCCTATATGTGACAACAGTACTCCATGCACGACCGGACTTGCGCTATATAGAAGCTGCCCCGGCGTGAAGTACCGCCGCGCCTTTGCAAGGACACAAAGTTTCCTTACGGCTGCTTTGGCTCTGGACTCAATAAATCGCCCATAGTAGAGGTTCGGAGAAATTTTAACCCCTAACAACTGAAGGCGGTCAGTGTATTCCAAGGATACATTCCGGAAAATAGAAGCTAGGGTGAGCGGGCGCTTTTAGCGGTGAAAATACACGCTTGTGTTTTGGAGGCATTCGGAGACTCCCTGTAGTGTGAGACTCACACGCTCAACCATAGCCTCTTTCGGACTGGATTTGATCCCGACTGGCCCGTGCACTTGGTTGGTATCTCTCCACAACTGTGCTGTCGTCTGCATAACCATTGATACCGGAATGAGCAGATCATTTATATGCAGCAGGAAGAGAGTTGCGGAGAGAACGGACCCCTGAGGAACACCGGCGTTAGTCGCCACAGTATCGGAATTAGCAGCCATCGACGACGACCCGGAGAGAGCGTTCACTCAGAAAGTCTTTCACCTAGACAATCAGGCCAGGGATAAGCCGTACGCTGAAAGCTTGCCCAATAGACTAGCGTGCCAAACCCTGTCAAAAGCCTTCATAACGTGCACTGATATCGTAGAGGGATGCATTAAGCTTGTTTGTGATACGTATATTGCGAAAAGTAATGATATTTTAAATTTAGCGAAAAATAACGTATTGTTGTTAATTTTGGGTAAAGATGGGTGTAGGCATTAAAGTTAACAGAATCAAAGAATTACTTTTTCCAGAAATTCAAATTACTTTAGATTAAGGCATTTACCTTTTACCCTTTAAAAGCAAGCATGAACACCAGTTAGCTTAGAACATAAACGTCTCATTTAGCATATTATGTGAAAGACGCCTAAACCATAAATAATATTTTTCTCACCTAATGATTGACCATGATCGGCAGCCATAAGCAAGACACGTGTGTTGAATATTTTTCTTTTTACATTCACCTGACTTAATTTTTTGTTCTTTGTCATCTATTTTAATGACAATGACTACATCTGGTCATTACAGGATATAAGTTAATCTAATATCATTAAACATTAAGTTAACATTACATTTACAATAAGGTCCTATTTAAGCTATTTTTATGAATACAATTTTTGTCTATAGATATTTTTGAAGATAGAGATAGGGTACTAGATGAAAAGAGCATAAAGTTAATTAAAAGATACTTAACAAAATATTTGAGCAATGGTCGGCAGAATAATTGTGCGGAACAAAATAAAATGTAGAAAATCTTGTCTAAAATAAACGCTGCGAGAGATTTGCATTCGGTTCACTATGGACAAGCCCGTAGAGTTTTTAGTTATTCCAAACACAGAAGTTATAATACTGCATCTGCGTATAAATTGACTATTGATGAACAAAAATATTATACTGTAATTCACTACACTATAACAAAAGCTTACGAGTTACTATTGCAGATATCATAATAATACCATTTATATCTTAAATATTTAAAAGCTAACAGATTCTGTATATAGGGTATCAGCAGTAATAAGAAATATTAGGGTCTTATAACTGTGGCTATCATTTATTTGTTATATTAATTAAAACGGAAATGAAATTGATTCAATGAAGAAGCTTGTACACTCCGGCCATAGTCGAGCGAGTGCCTGCTGTGCTGTACTGCCATATATCAGAGGTGTCACTGACAAGATTGGCTACATCCTGAAGCGTGCTTCCATTAAAACATACTTCAAGCCGCCGAAAAGATTAGTCAGTTTTACCATCAGTCAAGTAATGTCCTTCTGCAAGATTGTACAAGCAGAGAGTACAAGCTTGATTGTGAATGTGGTCTCTCTTATATAGGACAAACTAAGAGTTAATAAAACCCGCGTTCAATAACACATAGCTGATGAAGAATCGACGCCGGTAAGTCTTCAGTCTGTGAACATGTACAGGGTCGCCCCCGTCATACATTAGATTTGATAGACCACAAATCCTCGCTAAAGAACACCGATTCCTTCCAAGGATGATTCATGAGCTATTGAAATCAAAAACATCCTAATTTCAATAAGATGGCTATGCTACCATCTGCTAGGGATCCTATAATTAATAAAATTAAATCCCAACCCAAGCATACAACTGCAAGACTTCAAGATACTGTAAGTTCAACAAACAAAATTAATAATTTTAATCTGGAGGTAACGTGTTAACTATGACATTGGGACGTCAAATACTCAGTCCCCCGTGACCATGGGTGCTGTAAAGTACTCGAAACGTCGGGAATATAAAATAAGTTAATATACGCGATAAAATCCGTAAAACTAGTTTTATTTAAATGGGTAGTGTTCGCGTAAATATAAGAACTTATCAAGTATTTAAGTGTCTTAATATGTAGTTTTAATAAAATAATACGATTTAAGAATAATCTTTGTGATAAACAGAATAATATGTTTCACCATTATACTTAGCTACTACTAGGTTTTAAGTTAAAAAAATCTAAAAGAAGTAATAAATAGTGTTCAATGTGTAAAATATTATAAAAAAATGACTTATTATAAAATTCGTCAGTTTATTAAAGGACCAAGCTACTAGTGACTAAAACACAAAAAAAAAACAATTCACCGCAAAAAATGCTCGCTTAGTCAGTAGTATACTGCTCCAAAGATACACTTTATACTGACGCCTTCAGTTGAGTAAAGGTTTATTCGAACCTCCACTTTGGGCAGTATATTGAAACAGAGGCTAAAGCCGCCGCAAAGATCTAGATGACCTTGCAAAGGTGCTTCGATAGTTCACATCGGTACAGCTTCTTACCCTATTTAAAGCAAAATTACGATCGTGCATCGAATACTGCTGTTAGATAAGGGTTGGTGATGCAAAATAAAACCTAGCATCGTGAGACTCCGTGAGAGAGGCGTGATAAGGGTTTAATTGGTGACTTTAATTTGGTTGAAACAAAATTGGTAGTCTCAAACACAGGTACAGTAGCCATCTCGGTATATATGTACGTATACATAATTATATACGATTCATTTTAAGAGTGTACGCAGGAATTGTATGATTTAATTTTTCCCTCGCCTTTACACCATCGGACAACCAGATGTTCAAGAGTTCTCTATCCCTTTATTGCTGCCATTCCATGCATTCAAACTAAATATTTTTCTCTGTCGTTCGTAATGCGTACAGCAAAAAGTGGAGTAGTTTGCCAGCGTCTGTCCTCCCCTTCGATCACAGTCAAGAATTAACAGACTTTTCATTAGACTAAGACAGTTCGATTTTAGTCGCCTACTGGCGTAAAAAAGATCAATCCAGTGGCTAATAAATTGTTATTATTAATTTTATTATTATAAAAAAAAATATTATTAAAAAAAAGAATCAAGAATCTTTTGCTGTAAAAATATATTATCTGTTTGGTCTTTACATATGAAATAATTCCATTTTTATTCATAAATAACAATAATTCATTACCGTCTAATATAAGTTTCATCAACAGATGGCACGCAAATGACATGGGTATACCAACTACAGCAAATGAATTCTCGATGCGTTGTTTGCTTGATCACCCGTTTTGGAAATTTAAAAGCTACAATAAAAACGAAATTGATCTCACGTTAAGAGTGAGCAGGTGCCTACAACGTAAGTAACAAGGCTAAACCAATTACTTTGTGTTAAATTGGGAATATAAATAAACCCGTATCGTGTCGTATTAGAAACAGTCTAAAAGTACTCAAATACAACAGCAAATTCGTATTGAAGCTTGCTTTAATATGTTGAATCGATACACAAACGTGAGAATTCTAAATCAGTCAGTGTCATTTAGGAAGAAAAAGGGATCCCATATGTAAATAAGGAACGTATATTGCAATGTTTGGAATAATAAAAATAGGACAAAAAACTTTTTTAAAGCGGACATAACATCATTAAAGATCTGGCACAGCGACAAAATTACTGCATACATGCATGCGATATCGGTCAAGCCCGCTGTAATACAACCTAGACTTACACTACTTACTTACTACGTAAAATTACTCTAGTCCAATACGCGTGACCACTCTCTGTCTCAAACCTACAGGGGATTCAACTAACAATCGTCCACCGTATTTGCTAGGTCTTGCTCCTATTGATTTTTTTTTAATTTGTTTGGAAGGAAGGCGAAAACGCCTTCAAATAATTTTTCGATTCATTTCCAATTACTTGATACAAAATCCAAAATTCCAGTTATTCGGTCGACTTCACAGAATCAGTAACTCATTAATGGACAATGTTAATGTGTTTACAACAAAGTTATTGGACAAGTTCTGCCTATCTTCAAGTTTCTTTTTATATTAAGTAAAGACAGTATAATAAAAAGGTCCCACTGGATATATTGCTGGTTCTTGTCAAAACAGAGGATTTTCCGTACACGCAGTAAAAGTAAAAAAAAATATACTTTCAATTAGTATTTATAATCTGTGATTTACATATTAGTAACGATGGGGTAAATCATGCAGAAAGGCGATTATTGCAGGTGTCTCAGGTCCGTAGATTGTAGCACTATTTGGTTATCTATGTTCAGTAGTTATAATGATGATGATGTTTCTATCTCTCCTTTATGAGCAGTCGGAAGTTGTCTAACAAGGCTCGTTTGGCTGTGCATGAGGGTGTTGGTTCCGACACTCATGTACGGAAGTGAAAGTTGGGTATGGCAGAAACAACATGAAAGCAGAATAAATGCAGTTGAGATGAGGCGTTAAGAAGTATGATAGGAGTTAAATTGGTGACAGGATAAGAAATAGTGAGATAAGGAAACGTTGTAGTTTGAAAGAAGATGTAGTGACAGAAATTGAGAAAGGTATGCTGAGATGGTTTGGCCATGTCGAGAGAATGAATGAAGAACGATTGACGAAAAAAAAGTGTATAAGGCGGGTGTGAATGAAAGTGTTGGAAGGGTAGACCTAGGAGGACGTTTCTCGACCAAATCAGGGACGTCTTGAAAAAGGCCAGGTCAAGAGTACCTAAACCGAAGAGCATGTATGAAGGAATAATGAAAGTGGACGAAGCGAAACAAGTATGTAAGGATCGTAGCAAGTGGAAAGAAGTGGTCTCTGCCTACCCCTACGGAAAGAGGCGTGATTATATGTATGTATGTATGATTCTATTGCAGCAAAAATTCATCAACAACAATGGCTGATACCATAATTACAAGTATTATTACAAGTGCATACTCGTAAATGGGATACTACTATACTCATGCGTTAGACTAGTACCATATCAACTAGGTACTCTTATCTGATATCAGTTTACCATGACGCGTCATTGTAGTGTATTTGGGTGAAAAACAATGCAAAGGCTTCACTATAAGATGTATTTGATCTGAACGCATGATTAAGATCTTTTTAAGTTTTGTAATTTTCTTTTGTTAAAATTAGATAATTAGATTACTACAGTTTCATAGTGCCTAGGTGAGTACAAATTGTACGTAACATTTTTTTTTTCGTATATAAGAACTGATAAGGATAATAACGTACTGGGCCTTACATCATTAATATTATAAATTCGAAAGTATGGATGCTTGTTACTCAAACTTGCATAAACGTCGGAACAGATTTGGATATACATTTGGATTTAGATTGGATTTGAATTTGGACCTACATTCAAAGTGGGTTTGGTGGACTTTAGTTGAGATAGGTGTTTTTTACACCTACTGGTGCAGATGAGGTAGAGTCGCAGGGGATGATTATGTATGTGGCGATGCGCTACTCGCCCATTCCCCCACCCACATGGGACCACCTTTGAAATATTTTCATTCAATCTGGGAAATTACCTCCTTCGAGGTAATTTATGTAGTTCATAGATAAAATCTAATACCTTTTATTCTTTATTTTTCATTTGTTTCGGTTTCAGATGGTAAAGTGTGCACTAATATGCTGTAGCAATAAATATTTAGCAAAATTACAAACTAGCATTTGAGAACATAAAAAAATCAACATGAATTAGCACTAATTCCATTATACTTCTTATTCTTTCGAAAATGTTTTCAGTGTTTTTTTTTATAGGATAAGGGTGACGAACGAGCATATAGTCCACCCGATGGTATATGGATCCTATGGACCATAGACATCTACATCTATTATTGATCACGTATCAAAACGCAAATGCGTTATCACCCTGAGAATAAGATGGAATTCATTTTACCACTAAAAAGGGTCTACGGTTCTCTCCACTTACCATACAAAACATAGCAGCATTATTCTGCTGTTTCACGCTGGTATTTTCTGAGGGCATGGTCCTACTCCGGTCGAGCCCATTTGGGTTCCAGCTATGTATGATATCTGCAGTGTAATTCTACCACGTAAAGTATCTCGCTAATCATTATACATTAATGAGTGTTTTCCGAAAATTAATGAACACTCGTCGCTATCAAATTTTATTGGAAACATTTGAAAATGAATGATAAATATAATTTACAAATCCTGATAATACTTTAATATGAATCAATCATTAAAAATAATAATAAAGGTGAAAATCAAACAGGCTCCTGACCTATGTTGACGTTGCTTACCTTATTGAAAAATAGGCTTAGAGTATAACGATAAGCCATTTAGATTATTTAGATAGTTTTAAATTAAGTATATGGCAGGATGGTTACAATTACATTTGTCCATTGAATATAGGTAGCAAAGACTATAAAACCAAATTCTCTCTGTACCTACTAAAGACGCAGAATAATAATTTGTATAGGTGATTAATATAATATTATTTCCTTCCTACTCACTTTCTTGACATTATATTAAATTATAATGAACCTCTAAGCAGAATCTTTCACAACATGTTATCTTAGCAATTAAATTTTTTTTAGAAAGTAAGATTTAAAGAGACATTACATTATGTCAAGCAATGTAGATAATCCGCTTTTGGTCGTAGGAATAAAATTTGGTTCGAGGATTTACGTTGTTGTTGTGTCGTTTTATCATTCAATAGCGTACGCATTTTAAGAGATTCTGGAGATTCCACCCAATAAAATACTTTGTCTTGAAATTTTCCACCATAGATATTTTGTTCTAGAAGAATTAGTTTAGCAAAAAATGTACATAATAAGCTTTCATTCAACTTGCTTTCAATATTTTGTATTACACAACATTAAAATTGATATATTATATTATTGTGTTTTTCTTTGGACATTTACGTTGCCTAAAAGCTGCCCCAGACCAAGATCGCAGATACGTAAACAAAAAATTTAAATTTTTACCTTCTCGCTATGAAAATCAATGATTTTCCAAAAATGGGGAAGTTATTGGTTCGCCCGTTTCCAAAAAATCGAGGTTTCATCAGATTTCGACGTCGTGCGTGAGTGCGTGCGTGCGTTTGTGTGTACGTGTGTGTGTGTGTGTGTGTGTGCGTGTGTGTGTGTGTGTGTGTGTGTGTGTGTGTGTGTGTGTGTGTGTGTGTGGCGTGCGTGGTGGGTGGCGTGAGTGCGTGTGTGTGTGTGTATATGGATGTATGAAACCCTAAAACACCATCGATTTTTGCAAACCGCATCAAAATCGGTTGATGCGTTAACCCTTAATTAGGCGCATGAAGAACATCACACAACTAGTCGCATGGGGTCTCTAGTGACCCCAAATAAATAGTTGAAAATAGAGTAATAGAAATAAATAAAACAAAGTATGTATTATTAAAAATATTAAAATTAATAATTATGTGATTTTCAGGTTTGATGAAGTGAGTTATATTTTATGACCCACATTTTCTTTTCGGTCTTAAGAAAGCATGTAGAATTTCAGTTCTCTCAAAGTTACGCTTAACTTTTTGAGCAGAGTATTACAAGATTTTCATACCTTTTGTAGGTTGTAACCGTAACTGTTGGATTACAGCGTAATGAAAGCTTAATTTAATATCTGTTTTCGTCTTGGTTTAATGATTACCTTGGTATTAGAGAATATATTTTGATTTAGTTCGTGAATGAGTAATGAGATTGCCATGTTGACATCAGTAATTATGAGGAGAGCGTTAAAGTTGCAATTTCAGCAAGTTCTCATCGCAGCAGGTAAACCAGCCTGGTTAATGAGCGTTTTAGTTGAGCAAAGAGTTAGTTTGGATATATTTTGGTTAATAAAAACAGCGAAGGTGTCATGATCGGTAACAGATGAGTGCGTAACGTAACACGAAGCTTTTAGATAAGACTTTATTATAACATAGTCTAAATAAGAGTGTCCGTGAAGCTAGCCAATAGGTGTAGATAGCTCTCAAAGAGATAATTTATTTGAGTTTTTCACTGTATTGATATTAATATCTCTAAGGGAAAATATTTTATAACTGAGATAGTTTTGTTAATAGGCTATATAATGACTCTATAAAAAATCTGTGTCTCTCTGTAACCAGGTAAGCGGTACACTGCAATAATAATGGTTGAACTGAATTTTATAGTAAGGCAATTGTCTTCATCTAACTGTGGTTCCTCTATTTGAAAAGGTATATTTCCACTAGCGTAGACCACAACTCCTTCATTTTAGTTAAATTATTAACAGTAGGAACATGAAAATACCCTTTCTTAGAGGGAAAGTAAACATTCGGTCAGAATTATTAAATCCAATCAGTTGATAAGAGTGTTGTGAAACTGTCAAAGTTATAGGTAAGATTAAGTTTATTTTAGGTTAAAATTTTGAGTTACTTAGATGAGTTAGCTTTAATATTATAGCCATTATCTGGATCACATATACTAGAATATGCCGGTCTAAAAAAATATTGAATTTATACGAAGCAGATCGTAAATTATCGTATTTTAATATAGAAACAACAAAAGGTTTAACTATAAGACCTGGCAGTCGGGGTTGAGAGAATAGTGAGACAGAATAACGACATTTGATGTAACAAAGAGCTAACTAATTGGCTCTTGTAATTTTGTTGAAGTCAAATAAATGTTGTGGAGTCAAATAAATGGTTTTTGTCCTTTGCTGGCAAATACAGAATATTTGTGGAATGATTTTCGAAAGGAGAACATGTTCCATCTCAGTACAAAAAGTAGTAAAGTAGTAAAATGTTTCAGGAAGGAAGTCCCGTGAAAAATATGCGAACTAAAATGTAAAGTTTGACAACAAATTTAATATTTCGCAAAGTAAGTAGAGCCGTGGTTAAGTAACTTTTTTCGTTAAAAGGGATCATCTTAAACTATGGCTTAAACCCGAGAAGATTAAGTTTATCTGGGGCCGAATTAAAAGAATAAAGATACAAGAAATTACAGCACACGAGGTAAAAATTTTTGTTTATTGATCTCTGAAACTAACATTGAAACCTCACTACTGGACATTATATGCTTGAAATAATATATTCAATAGTTATGCTAGATATGAATGAACACTTTTCATTAATTTGTAAAAACAAAAGTTCAGTACTTCTATTTAAAATACAAATGGTTACATCAAAGGGATTAATTTCTGGGTTAGTTAAAATAGTTTAATCACCCACTGCCTAGCCGCTATGGTATGAATCACGGGTACAGATCTACGGTTAAGTTTTCAGATCTGGTCGTCATATGACAGTATCTATCGATTTAACACTGTACTCTGATCTACCATTGATCTGATCACATAAGCACTACACCAAACACGTCCAGATTGTAGCAAGTAAGTGTATCCAGCTGGCTACTTCATTGGAATTAATATTTAAGTCCATCAAGATATCATAGTTATTCTGGTGAACAAGGAAATTTAATTTGACCTTGACTTCTGACGAGACAAAAGGACGTTTTATAATTTACTTTGAATAAGCCAGTGTTTGACTGCTCTTAGTTCTGCTCTATTTTTTTACATATTTGTGTGCCATAATTATTTTTTAGCTTTTAGTATGTACATCATCTTATAACATAGAATAAAACCATTTTACTAAAAATATTACCTTAACGATTTTATTAAGTTTATATATGAATTTTCTTCAACAGTATATTAACGTCAAACATATTTTACATCATAAAATTTTCTACCTTATGCATATGGATAAAAGTGGATTTCCTTGTGGATTTCCCTTTATTAGTATGAGAAAAACCGTCACAAATTACAACAGTCAATATTCATCAAGCTCAATTTAACATCAATTATATAAATATGCATAAGAACATGTCCTAATTGACTGATTCATCATCGCAGAGCCGAATTATCTGAAATATGAACTGTAACTTTCATTCCGATGATATTCCGTAAGTCAGTCTGAGCGAGATTAGAATGGCTCTCCAGCACCTTAAAAACGGCAAGTCCCCGTGCGAGGATGGAATTACAGCGGAGCTTCTGAAAGCGGGTGGAAACCGGTATTTGAAGTCCTCAAGAAGCTCTTTAATTCCGTCCTCCATGGTGGCACTACACCGGAGGCGTGAAGCAGAAGTGCGATGGTCTTGTTCGTCAAGAAAGGTGATAACACTCTCTTGAAGAACTTCCGACTGATTTTCCTTCTAGGCCACGTCTACGTGCTATTTTCGAGAGTCATTACGAATCGTCTCCCACGCAGACTCGACGTCTATCAGCCTTCCGAAAAAGCCGGTTTTTGTAAAGGCTTTAGCACCATATACCGCACACATACCCTTCATCAAATTGTACAGAAGACCGGGGAGTAAAATCTGCTACTTTGTATTGCGTATGGACTATGAGAAGTCTTTGATTCCGTCGAAATTTGGGCAGTATTGCAGTCCTTTCAGCGGTGTCAAGTTGACTGTCGGTATATCGAAGTGCTGAAGTGTTGAATGGCTATACGAGTACAGAGTACGAAACCTATCCAACTGCAGAGAGATGTAAGAATGGGTGACGTTATTTCCCCGAAACTCTTCACCGCTGCATTGGAAGACGTTTTCAAGCTACTGGACTGAAAAGGATACGGTATTAACATCAATGGCGAGTACATCACTCACCTTCGATTTGCCGACGATATAGTCCTTATGGCAAAATCGCTGGAGGACCTAAGCACTATGCCCAATGACCTCAATAGTGAGTCCCAACGGATAGGTCTTAAGATGAACATGGACAAAACAAAGATCATGTGTAACGTCCGTATCACAGCTATGCCGCTAGTTGTTGGGAGCACTAAGCTCGAATTTGTTGACGAGTATGTTTACCTGGGACAAATAGTGCGACTAAGTAAGTCCAACTTCGACCGAGAGGTCAATCGACGGATTCAACGCGGCTGGGCAACGTTCGGGAAATTACGACACATCTTCTCGTCAGGTATTCCTCAAAACTTGAAATCGGGATTGTACAACCAGTGCGTGTTGCCAGTAATGACTTATAGATCTGAGACGTGGTTCTTCACTGCTGGCCGCATGAGGAAGCTCAAGGGTTTCTCTGCGTGGTAAACATAGTAATGAGGATACCCGCAGTATAACCATAGTGACCGACATAGCCCATAGGATTAGTAAGCTGAAATGGCAATGGGCTGGCCATGTAGCTCGAAGAACCGACAACCGATGGGGTAAAAAGGTTCTCGAGTGGCAGCCTCGTACCGACAGGCGAAGTGTAGGGCGATCCCCAACTAGATGGAGTAACGAGCTGGTAAGACATGCAGAAAGTCGATAGATGCAGGTGGCTCAGAACCGTGCTTTGTGGCATCCCTTGGGGAAGGCCTATGTTCAGCAGTAAACTTGTGAAGGGCTGTAATGATAATGATGATGATGATGACTTTCATTAAAATCGTAAGCAACCACTAAGAAACGACTGCGGTATACTTTCCCTAAAGGGGTTAAATAGGGGATATGAGCTTGTATAAAAATAAGGTAATACCATGAAAATAAGTATTTAATCTTTTGGTTAGAAAATAAGAAAACTTATTCTATGATTGTTGGAATTATTCTAATTAACGGGGTAAAATAAAAGATGATCCATAAAAAATCATATTTAGCTAATTAATTAAAAATTAAGATGCGAAATTAAGATGATTTCAGTGTTTTTCGAAAATAATTATTAAGGGTGTAAGAAAGACGATGTATGAAGAAAGAAGAGTGAAAATTACTTCTAATTATAAAGACCTGTGTGTAGTATATTAAAATATAACGGGGTAAATTGAGGGTTCAAGGGGGAAAGTAAGCTACAAATATTGCACTAACAATAAAGTAAGTCGGATCTAAGGACAAATTCAAATTTGCAGTAGAAAAAAAAATTTTGTTCTACCATTTATCGGTCTACATCACGATATCAAAATATTTTACGATTATACTTATAATCGTAATGCAACGATTATTTTTTATATCTATCTATATTTAAATGTAATCGTTGGTAGGTCTGTGCGTTAGGGATCGTGTAAAATTTTAACGACTTAACCGATTAAGGTCATATTAACACAATTTATTGGTTTTGTTGAGACGACGTTTCATGCCTGTACTAGGACCCAATAGACTGACAGTGTAAAAGCATGGTCGTTGAATATCTGCAGAAACAAATATTTTTGTCGTCTAATACTATGGAAAATTACTGCAAAATTACGCCCAAATTCAGTTAGTTGTTCAGTCTAGAGGACATTATCATTTATAGCAACCTGCACAAATATGTATGTAAACGTCTCTCAGATGCGCCATTTACTCAGTTTAGCCTCCAAATGAGATATTTGCAAGATGTGAAGTATCGCTGTTGATTCAGCATCACACACAAGTGATTTGCCTCTCTTCCAAGGGACTAAAGTAATTGTTAGGTCTCTTGCTATCGTCTCCACAAATGAGGAAGTATTTAAATACATAACAGTCCTTTGAATCATTGCGGGACAACCTACCAGGACTTTTCTTACATGAAAGTTCGTTTAAAAGTCGTTAAAATTATGATAATTACCATAAAATTTATATTCACTTTTATTTTAATTACTTTTTATACAAAGGAGACATAAAACACTAATTGCTTATTTGTTAAACTAATTATGTTCCTATACGAATTATTCTGTTTTGAGAGGTTTGCAACACTTACAGCCACGAGGAAACGTTGAGAATTTATAACTAGTTAAATGTATATGCGATAAAACCCGTCGAACGTCAAACTAGGTGTATTCGGCGAGATATATTTGCGTAAATAATATTAATATAATAAATATAAAACCATTTCAACATCAAAAGTAAGATCAAAAAAACATTACCACTTTTCCACTCCTTTATGCCCATGTTCTCCAGACAAACTACTGTTATGAAAATTTATTGCTTTTACGATTTGGAAGATAAAATAGTTTGGAAAATCCAAGCCTACCTTATAAGCTTTTTTTTATTTTTTCATCAAAATTTCATTTAATTTTAATAAAAAAAATATCGTTTAAACGTCTATGAGTTTGATCATCATCATCATCATCATCATTATTACAGCCCTTCACAAGTCCACTGCTGAACATAGGCCTCCCCCAAGGAATGACACAAAGCACGGTCCTGAGCCACCTGCATCCATTGACTTCCTGCATGTCTTACCAGGTCAGTCGTCCATCCATCTAGTGGGGGCTTGCCCTACACTTCGCCTACTGGTACGAGGCTGCCACTCGAGAACATTTTTTCCCCATCGGTTGTCGGTTCTTCGAGGTATATGGTCGGCCCATTGCCACTTCAGCTGACTAATCCGTTGGGCTATGTCGGTCACTCTGGTTCTACTGCGGATATCCCAGTTTCTAAGTTTATCACGCAGAGAAACCCCGAGCATAGCCCTCTCCATAGCTCGGTGAGCGACCTTGAGCTTCCTCATACGGCCAGCAGTGAAGGACCACGTATCTATTCCACAAGTCATCACTGACAACACGCACTGGTTATACAGTATCATTTTCAAGTTTTGAGGTATAACTGACGAGTAGATGTGTCGTAATTACACGAACGCTGTCCAGCCGAGTTGAGTCCGTCGATTGACCTATCGGTCGAAATAGGACTTACCTAGTCGGACTATTTGTACCAGGTAAACATACTCGTCTACAACGTCGAGCTTAGTGTTCCCAACAACTACCGGCATGGGTGTGACCTGGACATTATACATGATCTTTGTTTTGTCCATGTTCATCTTAGGACCTATCCGTTGGAAGGCACTATTGAGGTCATGGCGCATAGTGCTTAGGTACTCCAGTGATTCTGCTATAAGGACAACGATGCTGCCACATTCGTCTTCAGCTTAAACAGTTAGCTCTTTCTAGCAGACAGATCTCAGGCAAAGACTTTGGAGCCCTGGTTCCGCTCGATTACTTCTTCAATACGAGCAGTATTAAAGTTACGTAAGGCCCTCCGCATGCATTTGGAGATCTGTCTGTTCAGTTGCTTGTACGCTATCAAATCCACTGAAGACTGCAGTTTCATTACCCGTCTAACAGCCATGAGATTAAGAGACTGATCGGAGAGTTTTTGTGTTCTTCTGCGGCGGGTCTCGCAAAACTTAGCTCCGACAGCATGGACAGTTTCCACGAGCTTGTCATTCATATCGTCCACTGAATTGCAATCATCTAGGCACTGCAAACGGTTTTGTAACTCGAGCTGAATGGTTTCGGGACTTTGGATTAGAGCACGATGGGGACGAAGCGTTAACTTCATTAGACGATATCTCTCCAACTTAACGCTTAGTTTCAGTGTGCCTCTAACCATTCGGTGATCGCTACTAGTTTTCACCCTCGCGATCACTGAGACACCACTGAATAGTTGACGTCTAGTCGTCATATTGAAGTCAATCACATTTTTTGTCGAACCGTCGGGGCTCGACCAGGTGCTCTTCCTGTGGGGCCGCTTCTGAAAGAAAGAGTTCATCATAAAGAATCCCTCTTTCTTCAAGAATTCGGCCAGCTGCTAGCCCGTTGGATTCCTGAGTTCCTGTGTATGAGTCTGATAACAACCAACAATAAGGATCATCCTGAGCATAAATGTAAACTTATTCAGAAAGATTTAATTCATTTCTTTGCGTATATTTTTCTGAAACGTTATGATAAACAAGTGCACAGACTAACTGACAGCCGGACTTATAATTTAACTACATTTTTGGTAAATTTAATTAAACAAATGAATAAAAAAAATACGCTGACTTTATAATTAAATATATCTATTAATCAAAACATCCCTTTTCTATTGATTTAGTGTGTAAATTGAGACATACTAACAATTTTATATTGCAAAGTCGTCACATCGGCATGTCGAGAGTAGAGCACTCCCACACGCTCGCGCTTTGTGAGTCGTGCAATAATGTACTTCGTTGGTCGTTTTTGTCTAAAATAAATGCTTGTTCTTGGGTTATGGTATGTAATAATCATTTCACTACATTTGTTTTTGCATAATATATAAAAGTTGCAATAATTGCAATAAATATCTGTTATTAAGTTATATTTTTATGATTTTTAACGTAAAATTTATAAAGGACTATTACAATAATATAACAACGATGTATGGACAGAAAAGTTTTCAGTAAGTTTGCTAGTATGTCATTAAATGCTGTAATTGTATTATGTTAGTATGTGAGTTGGGACTCTAGACAATAGGGTGTGAAATTGTGTGACAAGAGAAAAGTGTGGCTTGCATGAAAATGTCGTGGCCAATATTAAGGAAATATATAAGAAAGGAATGCTTCGGCGGTTTGGACACGTAGAAAAAATTAAAAAAGAATGATAAAGCACATTTTATACTGCAGAAATGAATGTGAGAGTGGACAAGGGATAACTTACATATAAGTTTATCGGCCAATTATGCGATATATTGCAAATGCTTCAAATTAAAAGTACCTTGAACTGACGTGCATGTATGCATAGATACATGGATATGAAAAAAACTGAGAGAGGTGTTTCAAGATCGCGCCATATGGAAGTTTGTAGATTCTGCCTACCCTCTAGATCAAAATCGTGAAAGTTTATGATGTAATATGAAAGATCACCGTGATATAAATTAAATAAAAAAGATAGGAACTTTATGTCATGTGAAAATTAAATGTAAGTCGTATTTATTGCACTCTTATCGTGTTGGCGGTCGTCAAGTACCAAAATATTTTTTTTTTAATTTCTCAGCCATGTAGATTTCCTCTCGATATTTTCATTCACCGCCAAACACGTGGTAAAAAGAACCATAAGAACGTAAGCAATGAAAATAACAGAATAACTCTAGACGAAGGTTTATCGACCAAATTGGCGATATATTGAAAATGGGCCAGATTAGAGTACCCTTAACCGACGAGCGTGTATGCGTAGATATATGGATGTAAAGGAGGCGAGAGGTGTGCCAGGATCGTGCCAAGTGGAAGTCCGTAGTCTCTGCCTACCTCTGGGTGACAGGCGTGACTGTTTATGTTTATATGTTATCTTGGTTGAATACCATAATACCAAAAACTATTAAACCAGAAGGAAGCCCTTAAAATAACTATGATCGCAATACCAGTAATTACCTTCATAATATTGTAACGAAATTTACTTTCCGATTTAGATTTTTCCTTATTGTGCAAGCACGAACGCGTAGGTATATGACACTACACACATTGTTCATATAGGTACTATAGAATAGAATATAATAATATTTATTTATTGTAGAGTACAAGAATACTTAATGAGAGTCAATTAGTTTCAATTCTAGACACGGCGGCCAAAAGTACTTAAGTCAATTTTTGCGCTAAATTCTAAAAAGTCACAGCAATCGTGTTTTTGTATCATCCGTCGACTGGAAGAAGCACGTAAGTCTCCGACGCTTAATTTAGACGCAACAGCCGACTGTACCATATAACTTATGTTTTATCAACACATCGAGCGGCGACAAAGTTACAAATTGACTTAAGTTTTTATACAAAGCTGACTGACTTAAGTGGTTTTACAATGGTCCGTTTTGTTCTTTATAATATTTTCAAGTTACCCTCTTTTTAAGTGTCTGATAAAGTGATAAATTTTATTAAGTCCATAGAAATACATTTCTTCATACCACACCTCTTTAGAAAGTTTTTTTATTTAAAAACATCACAATTTCCAATCTGTTATCAGTTTTATTATTGTTGTTTTACAGGTGACGAAGACCCATTCAGTAATCCACAACCAGTACATCTGGAACCCAAAACAAACTACTTTTGATGAAACAGTAAGTGACTTTTCTGGTGACGATTCTGGCCGATCCTAACTACTCTCCAGGCAGTCTAGCTTACTTACACAACATAAAAAGGAAATTGCTGTTCCTAATGCATCAGTGGATATACATATAACGCCAGACAATAAGATACCTGAAAACATTGGAGATATTTCATTGCTACAACAAAACCAACCAGTGTCCTGTAGAAAAAGCAAGAAAACAAATTAGAAAGAAATCTTGGCCAATCTTATGCTGACAGCTTCTGGGAAAACTATTGGAAAACGTCAAATGAAGGAATTACCTAACTGTCGGAATAAGTGCCGACAAAAATAAGTGATGAGCAGCGCTTTGATACTAAGGAGGTTTGGAATCTTGGGTCTTACGATTTAAGGGCAGCATTCATTTCATCTTTGATCACTATCAAGAAAAAAAAACTGAACGTCTTCGAGGTCGAATATCCTGACAAACAAAAATGTAGACAGTACACCCGATATCATTTCAACGGCAATAGTGAAAAATATCAGTGTGTCAAGGTGTTTCTAAAACCCTATCAATAAGTGATAATTTTGTTAAACTAATCGGGTTGAAGAAACATGGCAGCTCAAGTGGAATTATAAAACAAACAAACGTGGGAAGAATACACCACCGAAAAATATTCGCAACAAAAAAATTGAAGAGATGATTAATCATATCAATTCGTTCCGCTTATGAAAAACCACTACACTAGACGCAAAAGCACCGGAAATATTTACCATCGCATTTGACAATATCAAAAATGTATTTCTCTTTATTCAACGTACATGAAATCCTGTAAGTGACAAGATTTACCATAGAGATTCCACAAATTAAATTTGGTTTTCAACTAAAAGTGGACACATGTTACACTTGCGACCTGTTTAAAATGAAATTAAACATTGCTACGGACGAGACGAAAAATCTGCTCTTGAAACAGAACGTGTTTTGCTTGCTACAGCTGATGCTGCTAAGCTTACAATGAGAAGAAATTTGACAAAAATACCGCAGTTACAGATAAAAAATCAAGTGTCTGTCTTTTGACCTACAACAATAACACCAACCCCAGCTTTGCAATCATCTGTAGCCTTTACAAAAGACAACTTTGGACCTTTAATCTTACGATACTGACAACGGAACTGGAATGTCAACGCACCACACATGTGGCATGAAATTTCGGGTCGAGGCTAATCAAATAGCCTCTTGTTTGTTTTATATTTAAAAGAACTTCCTGAAGTTTCAGAAGTAATTTTGTACTCTGATACTTGCGGAGGACAAAATAAGAATAACACAATGTGGCTGCAATGTTTACCTACTTGTTGTCAGTAAAACTCTCTATTAAGTTAATAAATCATAAATTGTGGTACCTGGTCATACACATGTGGAGGTGGACTTGGACCAATTATAGAAAAAAAACTGAAATTGAAATTTATCACCCACATGATTGGATGCGATTAGTCAGATCGAGCAGCAAAAATTTACAGTTAAAAGAACGGCAAGCAGATTTTTGACTTTGCTGGATTATTGAAAGGGCCATTAGTAGCCCGAAAAAAGACTATGATGGAAATATTTTCAAATGGCATGATGTGAAGTGGCTGTGTTCCGAGCTGAGTATGGCGTCATAAAATACAAAAATGTCTGTCAAAGAGATGAATGTTTAAACCATTAATTTCAAACGGAACACGCGACGAGAAAAGGAATTTAATTTGATGCAGATTACTGCAAAGCCGTTACCGTGAAAAAAAACGTGACATAATATCCTTTACCTTTAATACGGAATATTTACATAGTTTTACAAGATTTAGTAACTGCTGCAACACAACTGCGTTGATCCAGATATAAATTTTGGAAGAAAGTAGCTTTTAGTGTATTATTATTAAAACTTTAATAAGCATTATTATAATTATTAAATATTATTGATAGTTCATTTTTATATTCTTAAACATTAATAAGCTACGTAGTTGTATGGTACAGTAATAAACACTTAAGTTGCGATTTCTTTGCGCTCATAAAACTTAAGTCAGATATTTCAAGATAATAAATAAGATTGAAATATACTAAATTTAACGTAACTAGTTCATGATTATGTAATAAAAACAATAAAAAATAAAAACAGTACTATATTTTTCACACCAATCGAATATAACCCTCCTGTAAAATTTTTGCATGCAAAAAGATTTGACTTAAGTGCTTTTAACACCGAGTCTAGAATTAGTCTGCTGGTTCGGAAGAAACCTCTGTCCAGTGAAGAACAAGCGGGAAACCCAGCAGGACTTTTACACATACATTTATTTACAATATAACATTTTATACAATTAATATTTGCATACATTTAGAAACAGCATGGTATCGATCACTTTATTCCCAGGGGCTATTATTATCAATCATGTACTCTTCAGTAGCATAATAATCCTAATTAAAGAATTTTTGCTTAGTTAAAATTTTAAACTTTTTTATAGATAGTTGAGGTACGTAATATTTTCTGGGACTTTGTTGTAGAAGCGTAGGTAGGTAGCGTCGGAGTCGAGTAACTTGTATAACTAGGTTGTACTTGTTCCTAGTATTTACAGAATGCGAATCACTATTTTTATTTAAATTATTTTGCACGCCTCACAATGCGCAAGCGTGTGAGAACGCTTTCCTCTGACAAAAATAATATTTTACGCACGAGGCATCCAATATGAAAATCAGTGATACTAAAATTAATTAGCTAAGATCCGCGTAATAACATAAAATGATGGGTGACCGCTAAGAACTCACTTAGCGGTCGAACCTATAAAATTCTTCCTTTTGAGTTTTGATTGATTCGTTTAGAGGCGAAACACATTGTATTATGGACGACGGTGATGTGTCTTCCTTAGTGTCAGTTAGTCCAGTGGTGTTTGGAGTATAGTGGTGCTGGGATTAGTGGTGACGGGGATAGTGCACGCAATTGAGGGAGGGCGGGAGGTACTCTTCAAACTACGTAAGGTACATATTTTTATTTTATTTTAGCTATTTAATTTTTGGCATCTTTAATATAAGGCATTTCCACATAGTAGCGCCGGATTCTACTAATAATTATAATAGATATTTTAAGTAATATTGTTTTCTATAACAATTACTTTTTTTAGAAAAGTGTGACAAACGAGTACACAGTTTACATGATGAGAAGTGCGTGCTGTGGCTCATAGACACCAACAAAGAACTCAATAAAGAATCCAAATGCAAATTCGGCGTCACCCCGAGGCCTAAGATGAAATGCCTCGTGGAGTGTAAAGTACCGGAGTACTTTACACTCACCATACACATAAACAGAACAGCGGTGAGCTGCCATTTTACGCTGATATTCCGTGAAAGTGTGGTCCTTCCTGATCGAGATGACCCATTCGTGCTACAGCCATAATATAGCTGCAGCATAACTTCACCACTTGTAAATATTTAATCGTTCATCCCTTCATAAAATATTGTAACACTAAGTGGTTTGAAAATTACTTCTACTCAAATAAGTAACAGAAACATACTTTAGGTAACATACTCGTATGGGCCATAAAATGGGACCCTAAAGCACACTTACCATATTAACGAATTAGTTTGATGGTCGACTGTCTCCACACATGTACGTACATTTTCAACTATCTCTATTTCAGACACTCTACCATAACAATTTATTAAGCAATTCATTAATTCCATTACGTTCTACATATGCCACCGGCTACAAAATTTACAGGAATAACTTGTTTGTAATTTTGTAAAGTACCCATAATGTAACTTGGCTTTTAATATTGTACAATTATTTTTATTTTTATCCTACATTAACAACTTTTCGATATATTTCACAGATAAACCATAGAAAAATTGGTTGGTTTGACATGACTAAGTAAGACTATATAATCTAGTCAACAAGTTCAAAAACATATTATTTCTTGTTCCCGCTCTTAAAATTATGTGTGATAGCTCATGCGATTCGGAATGACGTCTAGAAACATGTATCTCGAGTTTATTAAAACATAAAAATTGCAATTTTATTAACAAAATAAGATGAAAAAAAAGATATTTAGTTTTCTTTAATAAATTAAAACTGTAAAACAAAAGAATTTTGAAAAATATTCTTAAGAGAAATTTCAATAAAAAATTTCGATCGAGAATTCTATCTTCATTACTTGTTATTTTTATTTAACGCCGGAAATAGAAATACGAAGACGACTAAAGTTACGGCTAGGCACATTGCCGCTGAAGACAGTATAATATCACATAAAATATTTTTATGTGATAAAATTTAAAAAAGTATGGTATGAGAACACCATAATAAAAAAGCCCCGTTAGAAAAAAAATGTCGATTTTTCAAAAAGTTATACGATTGTTAAATATTTTTTTTTCCAATCTCCGTTTATACAAGAGTCGACATAACAGTTTAAATAATTGACCTATAAACTTTTTACTTCTTGGAGTCCTTATATACATACTTAAAAAGATCGCGTGATAAAAGTTTATTAAAGTTTTATATTTTGTTTGTTATATTTTTTTAAACGAACAAAGAGTGAAATATTAAAAAAAAATGTTGCTAAAATTTTTTTGTTTGGTTAAGGTTATAAGGTATAAGGTTAGTGCGTAAACCTGTATGACCTTCAACGAATACCGTTTGGTGATTCTGAGTATAAGGTATGCAACGCTCGTCGACACACTCCCAATGCTTACAACGTTGTTGACGAGAGACCTGTGGACGATAAATCCGACACCTCCTTGGGACAGATGGTCGCTCTCCCGGTGATAGGACAAATTGCCGGATTCGAGGATTACCCTGTCCTCGCCCTCTCTTCGGACTTCGGATAATCCTAAAATATATATAACCAGCGCAACTTGTCTACCTCTTCTTCAAGCTCGAGGATCTTCTCGTCAATCCTCAGGGTAAGTGCGTTATATGTTGCCAGGTCGAGTCGTCTTAGGTGACAACTGAACCTCCATCGGAGATTCTTAGCACCCCCTGCCCGCCGTTACCAAGCCCGCCACCGTAGCCAGAAATAGTGGAGCCACCGGGGACTAGGGGCCATCTCTTCGTTACTCTTATCATGGGGGGGTATATTGCCATAGTTGCCACGCTTGGCGAGCGAATTGGCAACCGCGAATTGCTGTTATCAGAAAGATGCTACTGCCCATCTTCTGTCAACATCATCTGTCAACAATTATGGACCCATCTCGCTTTTAGTTGTATTTTCAAAATTACTTCAAAACTAGTAAATAAACGCCTTGTGGATTATCTGGTGAAACACAGCTGTATCTCTCAAAATAAATTGGATTTCATCAGGGTAAAAACACGGAAGACGCTGTAAAGCTACTAACGACCACTCTGTCTGCGCATCTTGATAGTAACAAATCCTGTATTGGGATATTTCTGGACCTATCTAAGGCTTTCGACACCATATCCGGTTCTATTCTCTTGAAAAAACTAGAAAACATAGGTATTCAAGGGGTGGCCTTGAAGTGGTTTAAAAGTTATTTATAGATATTTCACTCAATTTTTGCTGAGTAGCCAAAGATGTGTGTGGTCTAGCGTTATCATGATGAAAGACCACTCCTTTTCTGTTGATCAATTCCGTCCGTTTTTTCTAAATTTCTTGCTTGAGTCGCATTAGTTAGTGGCAGTAGAGATCCAAATCGATGGTTTTGCTCGGCGGTAAAAGTTCATAATAAACGATGCCCTTCCACAATCCCACTATACACAGCATCACCTTATTGCGTGTTAATCCGGGTTTCGCTACAGACTGTGGAGCTTGAATACCCTTTGACCATGATCTATTTCGCACGTTCTTGTCGTAGGTGATCCACTTTTCATCGCAGTTATCAGTCGTTTCAAAAATAGTTCGCTTTCATTACGTTTCGATGGAGAATCGCAAATGAGTCCAAGATTCATTAATTTTCTTTCATTAAGCTCGTGTGGTACTCAAATATCGAACTTTTGTGTATAGCCAGACTTTTTCAAATGATTCAAAACAGTTTAATGGTCAATCCTCAGTTCTTCGGCTATGTTGTAATTAATAATATGCCGATCTTGCTCCACTTTTTCAATAATGGTTTCGACTTTATTCGTATGGCGACCAGAGTGAGCTGCATCTTTGACATCCAAAGATCGGACTGAAAATGCTCGAACCAACTTTGCTACTCTTTCTAACACTGCATTAGGTCTATAAAGTAAATTAGGTAATTAGTTAATTAAATATTATACGTGGTGCGCCATGCTGCAGCTATATTAATAGTATAGTTGTAGCGAATGGGTTAGCTCGACCGGGAAGGACCACACGCTCACAGAATACCAGCGTAAAATAACAACAAATGCTGCTGCTGTTCCGTATGGTGGATGTAGAGAACCGGAGGCCCTTTTTACTGGAAAAGAGGCATTCAATCTTTGTCTCACGGCTGACAACGCATCTGCATTTAAATTCGCAAACGAAGATAGAATGTAGATGTCTATAGGCCACAACCACTTACCATCAGGTGGACTGTGTGCTCGTTTATCACCCTTATTCTATAAAAAAAAATAAGGTCACAATTTTTTTCGCGGCTCGCATTTTTCCCTTTTTTGTAATAAAACTTCAGAATGTATCGAATTTCTTCGTAGGATTCACTCATTTTGGCGGATGGTAAAACAATTGAAAAATGACGGGAAATTGTTTTTACTTTAATAGAACTATTTTACAGATTTATCGCGATTAATTTTACTAATTTTGATTCCGACGTTTCAGGTGCTTCTTGGTCCTGAAGACCGACTGAGGTGTTTGACGTCCAATGTCATAGTTAGCCAGCTACCTTCAGTTTTTTGAATATTAATTTTTGGTCGATCTACGCAGAATGAGCTTACAGTATCTTGAAGTCTTGCAGTGGTATGCTTGGTTTGGATTTAATTTTGTTAATTATAGGATCCCAAGCAGATGGCTGCACACCATCCATCTTCTCTATTGAAATAAGATGTTTTTAATTTCAATAGCCTCGCGTATCATCCTTGGTAGGATCGGTGTTCTTTGCGAGTTGTGGTCTATCAAATCTGATGTAATGGCGGGGACGATCTTGAACATGTTCACAGACTGCAGACTTCCCAGAGCGTCGGTGCTCACGTCAGCTATGTTCTTTCACGCGGGTTTTAATGGATCGTTTGTTTGTCCTATGTAAGAGACCACATTCACAATCAAACTTGCCTCCTGCATCTTGTAGAGGATATTACACTTGACGGATGGTAAAATTGACTAATCTTCTTCGGCGGCGAAGTATGTTTTAATAGAAGCCTTCAAAATGTAGCCAACCTTGACTCCTCTGACATAGGGTAGTACAGCAGGCACACGCTCGACTGTGGCCGGCTTCACTCAGTCACTGTGACGTAGGCGCAGGACGAAGCTTGTTGTCTTGCAATACTTGCTCGACGTGCTGAAGCTCGGCAGGATGTTTTCTGTCAGATCCCTCGTTCTCTGAATCAAAGATTTTCCACGGTAGCTAACTGTGATGGATGATGGTGCGATTCACCATTTAAATATCGGTTGGTATGGGTCTTTTCCTATACAGTGTGACCAATAGTGTTATCAGGATTTCGGATGACTAAAACATCTAGGAAAGCTAAAGAATTGTTTGCCTCTAACTCAACTGTGAATTGTATTTTAGAATTTATGGAATTAAGGTGGTTTAAAAATGCAGTTACTTTGTCAGATGGTAAAATTGTGAAAGTGTCGTCTACGTACCGCTTGTAGAATCTTGGATATACAGGAGCATAGAAGGGCTTTCTCCTCAAAGTCCTCCATGAATATGTCGGCGACTATGGGAGATACAGGTGAGCCCATTGCTACGCCATCTACGCTTGTGAACTCCTCCTTCCACAATAGATAGCCAGATGTAAGGCAGTGTTTCAGTACTACTGCATATTCTGTAGGCATGTTGTATTCTTCTAGCTTCCTGGTTACAATTGAGATGCAGTCTTCAATAGGTAAGCATGTAAATAGTGACTGAACATCAAAACTGACCATAGTTTCATTGTCAGCGAGATGTAGGTCTTTATCTCACTAACAAAATGGTACGAATCCTTCGTGTGCTCTGGTTTGTCCTCAGTGGTGACAGAACTTTTGCCAAGTGTTGAGCCAATTTATAAGTTGGTGAGTCGATCTGGCTCACTATAGGACGTGTGGTGCGTTTGGTTTATGTATTTTGGTAACCCATACAACCTCAGTGGTTTGGTACATGGTGGTATTATCGAATCTACGTCGAGATCTAATTTTTCGGAGTAATTCTTTAACAGATCGCTTGTTGTTTTAAGCACATTGGTTGTAGGGTTGTTTTGACCTTTTTGTACGTACTTTCGTCCGATAAAGTTGTTGTATTTTAAATTATAATCTGACGTATCCATTACTACCGTAGCATTTCCTTTATCTGCACGGAGAATCGTGAGCTCTGGTCTGTTGCGTAAGTTGTACAACGCTTTAATCTCGTCTTTGGGTAGATTTAGTTTCGGCATGAACTTCGACGCAACAAGGACGAAATGTCTTGACGTATGGCCTCTTGACGTCTTGACGTCTGGCCACGAACGCAAACAATAAACAACGCACGGTCTATAATCTGCCAAAACAAACTGGACGAACCTACAATAAAAGTATAATCGAAGGGCAGAAATTTCGCAATAACACTGCGAAAAATGCCGTATGAGGAAGTTATCTTTAACGTTGAGGTTGTCTGTTTAAAAACAATGTGGGAAAGGAAGATTTAGAGGCCATACGTCAAGACATTTCGTCCTTGTTACGTCGAAGTTCAGTGCCGAAACTAAATCTACCCAAAGACGAGATTAAAGCGTTGTACAACCGCAACAGACCAGAGCTCACGATTCTCCGTGCAGATAAAGGAAATGCTACGGTAGTAATGGATACGTCAGATTATAATTCTAAATACAACAACTTTTATCGGACGAAAGTACGTACAAAAAGGTCAAACAAACCCTACAACCAATGTGCTTAAACAACAAGCGATCTGTTAAAGAATTACTCTGAAAATTAGATCTCGACGTAGATCTGATAATACCACCATGTACCAAACCACCGAGGTTGTATGGGTTACCAAAATACATGAAACCAAACGCTCCACTACGTCCTATAGTGAGCCAGATCGACTCACCAACTTATAAATTGGCTCAACACTTGGCAAAAGTTCTGTCACCGCTGAGAGGACAAACCAGAGCACACACGAAGGATTCACCATTTTGTTAGGTGAGATAAAAGACCTACATCTCGCTGACAATGAAACTATGGTCAGTTTTGATGTTCAGTCACTATTACATGCTTACCATTGAAGACTGCATCTCAATTGTAACCAGGAAGCTAGAAGAATACAACATGCCTACAGAATATGCAGTAGTACTGAAACACTGCTTTACATCTGGCTATCTATTGTGGAAGGAGGAGTTCTACAAGCAAGTAGATGGCGTAGCAATGGGCCCACCCGTATCTCCATAGTCGCCGACATATTCATGGAGGACTTTGAGGAGAAAGCCCTTCTTACTGCTCCTGTATATCCAAGATTCTACAAGTACGTAGACGACACTTTCACAATTTTACCATCTGACAAAGTAACTGCATTTTTAAACCACTTAATTCCATAAATTTAAAAATACAATTCACAATGGAGTTAGAGGCAAACATTCTTTTAGCTTTCCTAGATGTTTTAGTCATCCGAAATCCTGATAACACTATTGGTCACACTGTGTATAGGAAAAGACCCATACCAACCGATATTTAAATGGTGAATCGCACCATCACCCATCACAGTTAACTACCGTGGAAAATCTTTGATTCAGAGAGCACGAGGGATCTGTGACAGAACATCTGTCCGCCGAGCTTCAGCACGTCGAGCAAGTATTGCAAGACAACAAGCTTCGGGTCCCGCCCCTACGTCACAGTGACTGAGTGAAGCCGGCCACAGTCGAGCGTGTGCTGCTGTACTACCCTATGTCAGAGGAGTCACAGACAAGGTTGCTACATTTTGAAGCGAGCTTCTATTAAAACATCAAGCCGCCGAAGAAGATTAGTCAATTTTTACCATCCGTCAAGTGTAATATCCTCTACAAGATGCAGGAGTGCACAAGCTTTATTGTGAATGTGGTCTCTTTACATAGGACAAACAAAACGATCCATTAAACCCGCGTGAAAGAACATATAGCTGACGTGAGGCACCGACGCTCTGGGAAGTCTGCAGTCTGTGAACATGTTCAAGATCGTCCGCCATTACATCAGATTTGATAGACCACAAATCCTCGCAAAAGAACACCGATTCCTACCAAGGATGATATGCGAGGCTATTGAAATTAAAACATCCTAATTTCAATAGAGAAGATGGATGTGCTGCCATCTGCTTGGGATCCTATAATTAACAAAATTAAATCCAAACCCAAGCATACCACTGCAAGACTTCAAGATACTGTAAGCTCATTCTGCGTAGATCGGACCAAAATTAATATTCAAACTGAAGGTAGCCAGGCTAACTATGACATTGGGACGTCAAGCACCTCAGTCGGTCCCTGTGACCATGTGCTGTAAAGCACCTGAAACGTCGGAATCAAAATTAGTAAAATTAAACGCAATAAAATCCGTAAAATAGTTTTATTCAATGTGTAGTGTCGCGTAAATATAAGAAATCATTATGTTTTTACTTTTATTTTTCTTTTTCTTAATGTCCTATATGTATTGATATTAAAACCAGCCAGATACAAACAGTACAACCAAAGAGATTTTTCTTAAATTTTATCCAAACAAAATACGAAGAAACTTTTTTCCTGACCTAATATATACATATAAAATGAACACTCCTTTGAATCATTGCGGGACAACCTACCAGGACTTTTCTTACATGAAAGTTCGTTTAAAAGTCGTTCAAATTATGATAATTACCATAAAAATTATATTCACTCTTATTTCAATTATTTTTATACAAAGGAGACATAAAACACTAATTGCTTATTTGTTAAACTAATTATGTTCCTATACGAATTATTCTGTTTTGAGAGGATTGCAACAACGACAGCCACGGGGAAACGTTGAGAATTTATAACTAGTTGAATTTATATGCGATAAAACCCGTCGATCGTCAAGCTAGGTGTATTCGGCGAGATATATTTGCGTAAATAATATTAATATAATAAATATAAAACCATTTCAACATCAAAAGTAAGATCAAAAAAACATTACCACTTTTCCACTCCTTTATGCCCATGTTCTCCAGACAAACTACTGTTATGAAAATTTATTGCTTTTACGATTTGGAAGATAAAATAGTTTGGAAAATCCAAGCCTACCTTATAAGCTTTTTTTTATTTTTTCATCAAAATTTCATTTAATTTTAATAAAAAAAATATCGTTTAAACGTCTATGAGTTTGATCATCATCATCATCATCATCATTATTACAGCCCTTCACAAGTCCACTGCTGAACATAGGCCTCCCCCAAGGAATGACACAAAGCACGGTCCTGAGCCACCTGCATCCATTGACTTCCTGCATGTCTTACCAGGTCGTTCATCTATCTAGTGGGGGCTCGCCCTACACTTCGCCTACCGGTACGAGGCTGCCACTCGAGAACCTTTTTTCCCATTGGTTGTCGGTTCTTCGAGCTATATGGCTGCCCATTGCCACTTCAGCTGACTAATCCGTTGGGCTATGTTGGTCACTCTGGTTCTACTGCGGATATCCTAATTTCTAAGTTTATCACGCAGAGAAACCCCGAGCATAGCCCTCTCCATAGCTCGGTGAGCAACCTTGAGCTTCCTCATACGGCCAGCAGTAAAGGACCACGTATCAGTTCCACAAGTCATCACTGACAACACGCACTGGTTATACAGTCTCGTTTTCAAGTTTAGAGGTATAACTGACGAGTAGATGTGTCGTAATTACACGAACGCTGTCCAGCCGAGTTGAGTACGTCGATTGACCTATCGGTCGAAGTTGGACTTACCTAGTCGGACTATTTGTACCAGGTGAACATACTCGTCAACAACGTCGAGCTTAGTGTTCCCAACAACTACCGGCATGGGTGTGACCTGGACATTATACATGACCTTTGTTTTGTCCATGTTCATCTTAGGACCTGTCCGTTGGAAGGCACTATTGAGGTCATGGCGCATAGTGCTTAGGTACTCCAGTGATTCTGCCATAAGAACAACGATGCTGCCACATTCGGTCTTCAGCTTCGACAGTTGGCTCTTTCTAGCAGACAGATCTCAGGCAAAGACTTTGGAGCCCTGGATCCGCTCGATTACTTCTTCAATACGAGCAGTATTAAAGTTATGTAAGGCCCGCCGCATGCATTTGGAGATCTGTCTGGTCAGTTGCCTGTACGCTATCAAATCCACTGAAGACTGCAGCTTCATTTCCCGTCTAACAGCCATGGATTAAGAGTATGATCGGAGAGTTTTTGTGTTCTTCTGCGGCGGGTCTTGCAAAACTTAGCTCCGACCGCATGAACAGTTTCCACGAGCTTGTCATTCATATCGTCCACTGCATTGCAATCATCTAGGCACTAAAAACGGTTTTGTAACTCAAGCTGAAAGGTTTCGGGACTTTGGATTAGAACACGATGGGGACGAAGCGTTGACTTCATTAGATGACACCTCTCCAACTTAACGCTTAGTTTCAGTGTGCCTCTAATCATTCGGTGATCACTACCAGTTTTCACCCTCGCGATCACTGAGACATCACTGAATAGTTGCCGTCTAGTCGTCATAATGAAATCAATCACATTTTCTGTCGGACCGTCGGGGCTCGACCAGGTCCACTTCCTGTAGGGCCGCTTCTGGAAGAAAGAGTTCATCATAAAGAATCCCTCTTTCTCTAAGAATTCGGCCAGCTGCTGGCCACTTGGGTTCCTGAGTTCCTGTGTATGAGTCTGATAACAACCAACAATAGGGATCATCCTGAGGATAAATGTGAACTTATTCAGAAATATTAATTATTCAGTTCTATTAGACCCGACCCATTCGTGCTACAGCCATAATATAGCTGCAGCATAACTTCACCACTTGTAAATATTTAATCTTTCATCCCTTCATAAAATATTGTAACACGTAAGTGGTTTGAAAATTACTTCTACTCAAATAAGTAATAGAAACATAATTTAGGTAACATACTCGTATGGGCCATAAAATGTGACCCTAAAGCACACTTACCATATTAACGAATTAGTTTGATGGTCGACTGTCTCCACACATGTACGTACATTTTCAACTATCTCTATTTCTAACACTCTACCATAACAATTTATTAAGCAAAGTCATTAAATTCCGTACGTTCTACATATGCCACCGGCTACAAAATTTACAGGAATAACTTGTTTGTAATTTTGTAAGAGTACCCTTAATGTAACTTGGGCTTTATTAATATTGTACTCGCGGTAGAACTGTGATAGCTCAGAGGCTAATTGCTCACTGTACATAATTGCATTTTTAGTACTTATTTACTCCGACTATTACTTCTAAAAATCGTGAAAAATTCGACAAGTATCAGGAAGTAAAGAAATGTTCGTCGGTCAGAACATACTAGAACAACGCGGCAGACTAATTGCTCCACGACTCTTTCAGAATTGAAAGAAGGCCTGTGCCCTGTAGTTTATATATCATATTACCTCCTAACTTCCATCTCATGTAAAAATCTTAAATTTTAAAGAAATTACTAAAAATGCATCGCAATTATTTCAGTAGAACTTAAGATGTACATACATGCAGTTTTTATCCTACGTTAACAACTTTTTCGATATATTTCACAGATAAACCATAGAAAAATTGGTTAAGTTTGACTGACTGAGTAAGACTATATAATCTAGTCAACAAGTTCAAAAACATGTTAATTCTTGTTCCCGCCCTTAAAAATTATGTGCGATAGCTCATGTGATTCGGAATGACGTAGAAACATGTATCTCGAGGATTTATTAAAACATAAAAATTGCAATTTTTATTAACAAAATAAGATGAAAGAAAAAGATATTTAGTTTTTCTTTAATAAATTAAAAACTGTTAATACAAAAGAATTTTTGAAAAAATATTCTTAAAGAAGAGGAAATTTCCAATAAAAATTTCGATCGAGAATTCTATCTCCATTACTTGTTATTTTTATTTAACGCCGGAAATAGGACTCCGCTGGACCGTTACGGCTAGAGCGCATTGCCGCTGAAGACAGTATAATATCACATAAAATATTTTTTATAGTATTAAATATTAATATAAAAATTTGAAAAAATTATGGTATCATGAGAACACTTAAATAAATAAAGCCCCGTTAGAAAAAAAAAATGTCCATTTTTCAAAAAGTTATACGATTGTTAAATATATTTTTTTCCAATCTCCGTTTATACAAGAGTCGACATAACAGTTTAAATAATTGACCTATAAACTTTTTACTTCTTGCGAGTCCTTATATACATACTTAACAAGATCACGTGATAAAAGTTTATTAAAGTTTTATATTTTGTTTGTCATATTTTTTTAAACGGACAAAAAGTGAAATATTTAAAAAATGTTGCAAAAATTTTTTTTGGTTGGTTAAGGTTATAAGGTATAAGGTTAGTGCGTAAACCTGTATGACCTTCAACGAATACCGTTTGGTGATTCTGAGTATAAGGTATGCAACGCTCGTCGACACACTCCCAATGCTTACAACGTTGTTGACGAGAAACCTGTGGACGATAAATCCAACACGATAGGACAAATTGCCGGATTCGAGGATTACCCTGTCCTCGCCCTCTCTTCGGACTTCGGATAATCCTAAAATATATATAACCAGCGCAACTTGTCTACCTCTTCTTCAAGCTCGAGGATCTTCTCGTCAATCCTCAGGGTAAGTGCGTTATATGTTGCCGGGTCGAGTCGTCTTAGGTGACAACTGAACCTCCATCGGAGATTCTTAGCACCCCCTGCCCAGCCGTTACCAAGCCCGCCACCGTAGCCAGAAATAGTAGAGCCACCGGGGACTAGGGGCCATCTCTTCGTTACTCTTATCATGGGGGGGTATATTGCCATAGTTGCCACACTTGGCGAGCGAATTACAACCGCGAATTGTTATCAGAAAGATGCTACTGCCCATTTCCTGTCAACATCATCATCTGTCAAAGTTATTTAACAGATCATTTCACTCAATTTTTGCTGAGTAGCCAAAGATGTGTGTGGTCTAGCATTATCATGATGAAATCACGCCGGGCCAAACCACTCCTTTTCTGTTGATCAACCGTCCGTTTTTTCTAAATTTCTTGCTTGAGTCGCATTAGTTAGTGGCAGTAGAGATCCAAATCGATGGTTTTGCCTGGCGGTAAAAGTTCATAATAAACGATGCCCTTCCACAATCCCACTATACACAGCATCACCTTATTGCGTGTTAATCCGGGATTCGCTACAGACTGTGGAGCTTGAATACCCTTTGACCATGATCTGTTACGCACGTTCTTGTCGTAGGTGATCCACTTTTCATCAACAGTTATCAATCATTCCAAAAATAGTTCGCTTTCATTACGTTTCAATGGAGAATCGCAAATGAGTCCACGATTCATTAAGTTTCTTTCATTAAGCTCGTGTGGTACTCAAATATCGAGCTTTTGTGTATAGCCAGACTTTTTCAAATGGTTCAAAACAGTTTTATGGTCAATCCTCAATTCCTTGGCTATGTCGTAATTAATTATATCTTGCTCACTTTTTCAATAATGGTATCGACTTTATTCGTATAAGGGCGACCAGAGTGAGCTGCATCTTTGACATCAAAAGATCGGACTGAAAACGCTCGAACCAACTTTGTGCTACTCTTTCTAACACTGCATTAGGTCTATAAAGTAAATTAGGTAATTAGGTGAATAAATTTTATACGTGGTAGAGCCATGCTGCAGCTATATTAATAGTATAGTTGTAGCACGAATGGGTTGGCTCGACCGGGGAAGGACCACACGCTCACAGAATACCAGCGTAAAATAGCAGCTTAATGCTGCTGTATTCCGTATGGTGAGTGTAGAGAACCGGAGACCCTTTTACTGGAAAGAGGCATTCCATCTTAGCCCTCAAGGCTGATAACGCATCTGCATTTTGACGCAAACGAGGATAGATGTAGATGTCATGGGCCACAGCGACCACTTACCATCAGGTGGACTGTGTGCTCGTTTGTCACCCTATTTCTATTAAAAAAGCTGAAGTGGCAATGGGCCAGTCATATAGCTCGAAGAACCGACAACCGATGGAGAAAAAAGGTTCTCGAGTGGCAGCCTCGTACCGGTAGGCGAATTATAGGGCGACCCCCCACTAGATGGAGTGACGACCTGGTAAAACATGTAGTAAGTCGATGGATGCAGGTGGCTCAGGACTCTGCTTTGTGGCACTCCTTGGGGGAGGCCTATGTTCAGCAATGGACTTGTGAAGGGGTGTAATGATGATTATGATGAATTTTTGCAAGGCTAGTAAAAAAGTTTTTTAATTTTCTTCGAACCTTCAACCAATTTTTACTATAGAAACTTAGATTTACTTTTCACTACATTACCTATTAAATGTAGTATTAGCACAGAGGCGAAGCTTCTAAAGAGCGTTCAAATTTTTTTCCAATTTGGTAGGGTAGATTACAAAAGTCACAAAAGGATAATATTAGGTCCTTACATATGAAATTAGCGTTTTGTCGTACTGACCACTTTGATCTGAAATATCTCCTCTTAGGTTACGAATTCCAAATTAAAATTTATTAATTCATTTAGCTGGTACATTTGAGTTTTCAAAACAGTCATTCATTTGTTTTTCCTCATTATTTATTATTTGGCATCGCTTATTACCGCACAATGGAAAACATGAAATATCGGTATATTTACGAGTACGAGTTCTACCGTGGCACCAGTGCTGCAGAAACAGCTCGAAGGATTAATGATGTGTACGGCGCTGGTGTCGCAAAGAAAGCACAGTACGTTTTGGTTTCAACGTTTTCGTTCTGGAAATTTCGACCTTCAGAACCAACCCCGTGGACGGCCGGGGACCAAAGTGGAAAATGAAGAATTAAAGGCTATTGTGGAAGCGGATCCATCACAAAGCACTTCAGAGATAGCTGCAGGCTTCTGTAAGTAATAAAACTGTATTAATCCACTTGAAGCAAATCAGGAAAGTAAAAATCTTGAACGATGGGTACCTCATGAATTGAGTGAATCGAACTTGCAAACACGCGTCTGTGTTACTTTGCTCAACAGACATAATAATGAAGGATTTTAGATCGAATCATTACTTGTGATGAAAAGTGGATACTGTACGATAATCGGAAGTGCTTGTTGCAATGGTTGAACCCTGGAGACCCAGCCAAATCCTGCCTAAACGAAATTGAGTCAGAAAAATTTACTTGTGAGTGTTTGGTGGACTAGCGCCGGTGTCGTTCACTACAGCTTTCTAAAATCTGGACAAGCGATTACGGCAGATATCTATTGCCATGAAGGAAGAACTAGCTGCTAAACAACCGAGATTGGTCAATCGCTCTATGCCACTGCTGCTTCACGACAACGCAAGACCACACAATGCACAACAAACAACCACTAAGTTAGATGAGTTACAATTGGAATGTCTGCGATATCCACCGTACTCCCCGGACCTAGCTCCAACAGATTAATATTTTTCCGGAATTTGGACAACTTTTACAGGAAAAAATTCAACTCCGATGCGGCAGTCCAAACCGCCTTCAAAGAGTTTATTGATTCTCACAGATGGCAAAAGTGCATAGATAACAACGGTGCATACTTTGATTAATTAAATATATTTTACAAAAAAAAAATTGCCTTTATACTCCTCCCGTACAAAACGCCAATTTCATATGTAAGGACCTAATATTAAATAAACAAAACGTTTATCAGCTTTTTATTGTGTAACTATCATAAAATATTTTTCAGAAACTACTTACTCTAAATATTTAATTTTGTATTCTTTGTTTTGGAATAATTTGTCGTGCCTTTTAGTTGAATGGTAAATTTTAAATATAGTAATATAAAGTTTCTTTCTTTAATAATCTAATAGAAAACACTCACATGGCATATACAAGTTGCACACGTTTTAATATATCACTATCAATTTACAATGGCCTTGTAGTGGCGGTGTAAGAATAACTACTACCCCATATCATCTCGTGGGTGACGTAAGAGGCGACAGAGGGAAACAAATCAGGAGATGGGCAGCAGCGTCTTCCTTATAACGATTAATAATAAAAAAAACTGCGGTTTCCAACCCACTTTACAAGCGTGGCAACTGTGGAAAATATCCCCCTATGAGGGAATCTGTGGGGGAGGCCTATGTTCAGCAGTGGACTTTAATAGGCTATAACGGTAATATTAACAATGACTATTTCGAAATTAAAAAAAATCGCGAAATTTTTGTTCAAGCAATTCTTTAAGTATTAGTTTCTAATACGTTAAATTATCTTAAGTAAAAGGAAAACCTTGGATCATAAATGAAATTTGTACCAACAGCTTAAAAAATATTTACAAAATAATATTGATGCAATATTAATTGATATTTTACCAAATACTTAATCTTTTCGTCGTCGCTCCCGTTGTCCTTCAGTCTTTTATTATTTTACACGAACGAAACGTACCATTTTTCATTTATAATCTCGTTCCATAAACATTTTATTTCAAGCCCCTTTTCCATTAACGAAAGACTCTTAAGATATTTTCTCATTGCTTTCATTTCCGCCGCACTTAACAATTGTTGTTTAACACCGGCACGCGTATGTATGGCATGCTTATGTGTTTGTGAATGTTAGTATAAACGCTATATACCTTAGTTTTATTTATACACATTTAATTTATATGTTTATAATGAATTATATAATGGAGAACCGATAATCGAAGGGAAAGCAAGGGTCTAGCAACCTAGTATCGCTAATAAGAAAAATAAAACACTAGATAGAGTGACGACCTAAGAAAACTCAATAAGGAAGTCTATGAACGCAGGTAGCTCAGGGACCGTATTTTGTGGCAGTCCTTGAGAGAAGCCTATGTTCAGCAATGGACTTATAACGGACTATATTTATGACGTCAATAATATAAGTTGCATTTTAAAAATATCTTGATGATCTTAAGATGAATCGGTCAAATCTTTAATTTTAACTTAGTCTGTTATCATAAAAAGACATGACAAATTCTAAAATTTCATAAGACAAAATCAATCAGGAAAAGAAGGAAACAGTTGGAATATAGCGAAAGCCGATAAAAAGAGTATAGTTATTAGCATTATTTAAATCTTCAAATTTTCGATTAACTCTTCCTCCTAATTTGTCTTTTTGCTCGAAGCCTAATACTTCGTGTTCACGCGTTATAAAAATGCGAATTAAATGATTTGAGGTAAAATGTGCCAAAGGGGCAATATTTAAGTCGTTACACATCGAACTTTTACGAAACTTGGACACTTAATTACGTTGGCCTTAACGCCGGCATCGAGTACGATAAATCAGCCTTCTCAACTTACTAACTTTAATGCCACTATTTGTGTAAGCGTTTTCCGAAGCCTTGAAATTAAAGGAGCTTCGTAAAGAGGATTAAACTTGAAATGTGTCCCTGATTGCGGTTGTTGGAAGTAATTGTTGTAACTTAACATATTTGCTAAAGACTTTCAAGTCATTAAATGAAGATTCTGGAGTATAAGAGCATTTTAAATGCTTTTTTATATTATTGACTAGCGACTCGCCCTGACTTCGCCTTGAAAGGACTGTGTGTTCTTTTGTCACCCTTATTCAACAATATTAGATAATATGCGGAAAATCTGTAAGATAAAGAAGCTTGACAAATAGGTACATAATGTCAATGATGCACAGTTGACAACAAAGTCGTTGGCCAAATTAGCAGAGCTAAAGCTAGACCCTGCCCTTCCAGACCATACCTCAACAGACTATTTTCAAAGCTTAGAGAACTTTTAAGAGACGAAAATTTCTTGTGTTTATAGATTGCAAAAATACAAGTATTATGATTAATTAAAGTTTTTTTTATGTATATCCAGAGTTGTCCAAAAATATACGCAGCAAGGGTATAAGTAATAGGAATACGTTGATTTATCGAATATTAACGAATACCTCCGTTATTTTTGTTTTTATATTTCGTCGGAATTTGTGAATGTAATTCAAAAAGCCTCGAAGGAAATCTCAGCTTCCTCGGCAGTCTATTACAGCAAAGCGACTGTGATTTTTGCGTAGCAGTAAGACAATGGGTTAAAATATGAATAGGTGAGTTAGTCAACGAAATATTACCGAACAAAACTGGCTTAGATAATCAAGCGCCAGAGGTTCTTAACATTTGACCCAACAAAACGCGCGATTTTTTTTTATAGGATAAGGGTGACAAACGAGAGCACAGTCCACCTGATGGTAAGTGGTTGCTGCGGCCCATAGACATCTACATCTATCCTATCTAGTAGTGGTCATAGTACCACTACTGCTTTAATTAATGTTACTGATAATATTAGACACGGCATGGAAGAAAAAAGATAACAGTACTGGTACTAGTTGATTTCTCAAATGCTTTTAACACAGTTGATCATGAAATCCTCCTTTCCATACTGTCTCATCTGAATTTTGGTCCTACTGCTTTGGAATGGTTTGTATCTTATCTTCGCGGTCGACAGCAGTCAGTCTGTGTGGGGCAAATGACCTCAGCATGGGCTGATATGGAAGCTGGTGCGCCGCAAGGCGTATTCTTTCTCCTATAATTTTTCAATTTTATAAACTTTATTACCTCCATCCTCGACTGCTCGTATCATTTGTACGCCGATGACCTTCAGCTTTATGTGCAAGCTGAAATGGGGATATTCATAATGGGATCAAAAACTTAACGACAACTTATCAGCTATCAAAGATTGGTCTACTCGTTACGGGTTTTGGTCAATCCTTTGAAATGCCAAGCTATACTGTTGGGTAGCTCAAGGATGCTGGCTAAGATTAATCTTGCAGATTTACCTCCTATTTATTATGATAGTATTATAATTCCGTGCAGTAATTCTGTTAAAAATTTTAGCCTACACTCTCGACAGCACATTTAATTGGAGAACCCAGGTTTCAGAAGTGAGTCGTAAAGTCATTGCCATAACGATGCTCTGTATCGTTTAAAACATTTTATTCCCACAAAATCTAAGATTATGCTTGTCCAATCGCTCATTTTACCCATAATTGATTATGCAGATGTGTGTTACCCAGATCTGTCCAAGATCCTCTGAACAAGTTGGAACGCCTTCTTAATAACTGTATAAGATTTATTTTGGGCTTCGTAAGTATGACCATATTTCATAACATAGATCTAAGCTAAATTGGCTTACTATCCGTCATAAACACAATTCAGAATATTGCTTGTTATTTTTCCATTTAAATGACCCATCTTCGTCTTCTTATCTTAAGTAAATTTAACTATCTCTCCTCATCTCATGATACGTTCTTCTTCTAACAACAAAATCTGTATTCCTGTTCACTTCACTGAGTTTTATGGTAACTCCTTCACTGTTCAGGCTCCGCCGCCAACCAAGTTTCAGCCGCAGAGAATAGGGAGAACGACGCTTTGCAATACTGACACTCCTCTCAAATCGCGGCCCGACCACCACCGCATCAACAATGCAGTTCCCGGAGGCGGTTCCCGCCAAGTCGCGGAAAATAGGTCGAGTAGCGCACCACCAACTAAAAACACTCTTCTTCCCCCGCGACTTCATATCGGCTACAGCGGGAATGGTGAGACCTCCCGACGTTCACCAACGGGCATCCGGATTGGGTTAGGAAATTCCACATTTTTTTTTTATTTTATTTAACAAATTATAGATAATACAGAGAATATATTATGGTACAACATAAGCTTAATGAAAACTTTACCGTGTACCACAAGCCGCCGACTTAAAATTTGACAGATAAGCTACACCTTAATCTACAAAATATGTACAACGCAACACTACTAAACAACAATTGGCACAGTCAACAGGCGGTAAATCGGCAATACATATGTAATTACCTAATAGTGCAATAGTGCAAAGATGTGAGTCTTGCCACCGCCCACTTCGCCGCGTCAAAAACCGGTCGTTCCTGCGTCGCGTATACAGGAGGTGATAAATATATTTGGGTTTAGGTTCCATCAATTAGGTAATTACTTAATATTTAATAGTAGACGAGTATAATGATTATTCTTTGTTTTTATGTCATATAGGTTTATTTAGGGAATATAGTTAGTGGGGATTATAGTTTTTTTTTTTTAGTTTGAAGTCTGATATAGACAGTTCGTATAATACGAGTAGTTTTTTAATTTTTATTTAATATTTTTATGATTAATTACATTTTGAAAAGAGGTTGGTAACTGATTAATCAAATTTGGAACCATGTATTCTAAAGTACGTTTTCCGTATAAATTGTTATAATTAGGTTTAGCTAATTTTGGTTTGGCCGAACTGCGGGTTTTAGAACAGTAAAAAATAACATATTTTTTTAAATCTTCGTTAAAAAATTCTTCATTTAAAAGAGTATATTCTACTATTTTATGCACCGGTATAATTTTGCAGTAATCGAATAGGTTATGGTAATCTGAATCCCTGTGTAAGTTTTTAACCTGGTCTGGAACTATAGTTTTTAAGATGCGTAATTGCAATGAATAAATGTTATCTAAATATGATTTGTAAGTTCTCCCATAACTAGACAAGCCATATGAAATTTTAGATTCGGCCAATGATTTATATAATTGTAACAGAATTCTTTAGGGGACTTTATACTTAATTATGGAGAATTTTGCTAACATGCTTCGAAGTCCTTTACATACAACCTCAATATGATGTTTCCAGTTGAGTCGACTATCCATTACAAGTCCTAAGTAAGTTTGAGTTTCTACCGGTTCTAATTCTGCACAACGACAATTGAATGTTATTTGTCATTTGTGAAGGCATAGGTGGTCATGCACAATAATGCTAGGTATGACTTTACTCCTATTATTACTAGAACTAATATACATAAGCTTGGTCTTGCTAGCATTAATAACTAATCCACTATACATGGAGCTACACTACATATTGGGCCAGCCAAGTGGACTCCTCTTTGCTACTAAGCCCCACGCCACCATAAGACGGGAACCCGTTCGGGGGGGAAGTTAAGGTCATTGAGCATATTGCTGAATTCCTCCAGCAATTTTGCTATAAAGACTATATTATCTTTGGGATCTCAAAAGTGAGTGATGTACCCGCCATTGATGTTAATACCATAATCTTTTCAGTCCAGTAGCTCGAAAACATCTTCTAATACAACGGTGAAGAGTTTCAATGATATAACATCACTCTGTCTTACACTTCACAGCAGCGGGAACTGGGGTACCGCCCAAATTGCGAAAGAATCAAAGCCTATCTCATATTTCACACACGCATGATAAAGTAGCAAATTGTACTCTTCTGTCTTCTGTATAATTTATATGTATGTGGTCTATGGTACTAAAACTTTTTAGAAAACTGGCTTGTTCTGGAAGCTAGAGGTCGTCAAGTCTGCATGTAGTTATTATTCTCGAAAACAGAACGTCGTCGTGTGTCTCAAAGGAGAATCGGCTTTTATTTCTTTAATAGGGCGTTGTGGCTTTTTTTGAAGAACAAGACCACCATAATTCTGCTATATGCCTCCGGAGAAATGCAGCCATGTAAGACGGAATTGAACAGCTTATAAAGGAATTTAATGCATGCCCATCCTTGTCTGAAGCCTTGCCGTTTTTAGGGCATTGAAAAGTAATTTTAATTTCACTCAGACTGACGTTGGGATATTATCGGAATAGCGTCAGATGAGACTTGCTCTTATATTGTTACTCACACTTGCATGTGGCTCCAACGATTTTATATATATAGCTGTCCTCACAACTTTTCAATCTCTCTATTAATCTCAGTTGTCCCGGAAATTACGCAGCTACACACGGTTTTCAATTTCGACAATTGGCTTTTTTCGGGAGACAGATCTCTGGAAAAACTCTGGATTCTTGATTCTACTCAATCACTTCCTAAATACGACTTACATTAAGGTTGCTTGACTCTCCGTTCATCTGTTCAATTGAAAGTATGCTATCATATCTGTTGAAGACTACAACTTCATTTCCCGTCTAATAGCTATGAGAATAAGAGTGTGATTCAAGAGATTTTGAGTTCTTCCGCGATTGGTCTTACAGAACTTAGCTCCGACATCATGGCCAGTTTCCACGATCTCGTCAATAATATCGTGCACTGTATTACAATCTTCGAGGCACTGAAAACTATTTTGCAATTCGAGCTGAAAGTTTAAGTGTTTTTAGATTGGAGCACCTGGGGGACAGAGCGTTGACTTTACTAAAAGTAACTTCTTCAATTTAACGTTGAGATTCATTGTGATTTCTACAATTCGGTGATCGCTTCCAGTTTTCACCCTTGCAATCACAAATACATCATCATAACGAAATTAATGACATTTTTCGTTGAAACGCGAAGGTTCACTTTCTGTAGATTCACCTCTGATAATATTGGCAGGATGATTACATTTTTCACAAATTTTTCACGCTTATGTTAAACTCCCAAAAGATCACCGTGGTTGGTATAATGTAACAGTAGACATTTAGTTTTAAAATAATATAATTTCCCATTAAGATATTGTTTACAATAACTATAAATAAAGCGTAAGGACACACTTTTGAGGCCACCGTAGTTAACTTAAAAGAGAACTGGTTGTCCCACGGACAATTACTATATGTTACTCTCTAGACCTGGTTGCGAAGAAAACCAGTATAAGATTACCGTGTTCGTTAAGTATGAACATAATCCAATTTCTTGTTTCTTAGTTTATAGCCATCGAACTTGAGACGCTTCATTTCCAGTCAGTATATTTTTAGTGATGGGTCTTTTGGTTTTTCCACGTAATTTTGAGATAGTATTTATTTATAAGATGCATTCATTAGGTCATGTACGCATCATGTCCATAAATCAGACATATGTATATGATTCAAATTTAACGCGGCTGAAACCAGAGAGCTCAGCTAATGTTCAAATAAATGCACAAAGAAGGACGTAGCAGAGCCACGCTGCAGTTATTCATAACGCAGCACAAATGGGTCGGCTCGACTTGGGTAGGACCATACCACAGTTTAGACCTTACAGTTGTGAAACGCTTTTGATGTCAGTAGGTGCCGCCACCCTTGTAGTTATTCACGCGGCTGCGTGTATACTAGGGTTTGTCATAAAAGTGGAAATAAAATAATTTTGGATATTATAATACTCATTGTCATTTATTAACATTATGTACATACTTATAAATTAAAAACATTTATCGAACTTGATCATTTTTATTACTACAAGAAAAAAAAAAACAGATTTATAAGTGTTGCATTGCCAAATATTTTCGTGATACTCTCTTTTTATAGATGTTTTCAGTTTTCGATTGTTAAATTTAATTGTGTAGCGTATTCGCATTCGGATAAACAATTTGATAAAAAAAAAACGAGGGGAAAAATATGCATGGCAGTAATTTGAATTCAACTTTACTTGGTAACTCATATAACAGTAATTCACCATTATTGATATAATATTTTTCGAAAAAGGTACAAAATTAGTTAAATATGTACTATAAAAAACGCACGCGCCAACAGCAAGTATTGTCTATCAGATAGAGTGAATTGCGCTAGCGCAAGGTTAGCCCGCCCCCAACAACGCAGTACCCCCACCGTTGCTCTGCACAAGTACATTCGTTTCCCAACTGTAAGGTCTTTAAACTGTAACCATACTCTCACAGGATACCAGCGTGAAACAATTTAATAATAATATCGCTGTTTCGTATAGTGAGTGTAGACAACAGGAAACACTTTTTACTGGTAAAGAGGCATTCCATCCTAATCGGCAGGGGTGACAACGCATTTGCATTTTGATTCTTAATCATCTATCCTCATAGATTTAGATGTGTATAATCATCCACTTGCCATTAAGTGTGCTCGTTGATCTCTATTATTGTATAAAAAAGGAATGTCAGTTCGTTTACTAAGTATCGAGGTTTATAGTTGTAAATGGTTTTGCGGTATATTGCAAGCAACTGCAGATCCCCTGAAAATAAGCGATTTGGAACAGGCAGCAAAATTATTCTGTAAAGCTTTCAACGCACGCTTTCCAACTTTTGACAATGCCCACTCGCCTGCCCTGCGTAAATAGTACGGGCTAATCGTTTTAGATTGCATGCCAGTTAACGCATTCTTGAAAGTCATTTTCTCAAGAATGCATACCATTGTATTCAGAGGCTGATAAAGAAAAATCTATTGGGAAAGAAAAAATCAATTTCCCATAAAAATTATAACTTTTTTCTTTGGTCAAATCACTTGTTTTTTAAATTATGTTCCAACATACATATTTTTCTTTCACAAAATATTAAAATAATTTCTGAATTTGAATTTTTTATAATGAAAACATCATTAACGATTTATTTTCATATGAAAGCTATCCAAAAGTAAATAGATCTTTTGATCGGTATACATGAAAGGTTTCAGAGCCTTTTTGCTATACCTGCCTTTTATACTTTCCAAATTATTTATTAAAACTTCTTAACGTCTTTCTAACGAAAATAATATCTCACTGTCTCTCTGACTGTTATTGATGTAAAATTAATTCGATGCGATTCTGTCCAAACAATCAACTTTCCTCTAATTGAATGTTTGCAAGTAAGAGTACATTTTTTTTATAAAAGTAAGGACAACCAAATCAAATTAAGTAAGATTTTTATCATGTATTCATTATGTGACTCCGCTTAAGACACGCCTTAACTTCATCTGCTCTAGTTCCTTTTGGTACTACTGGTAGAGTCTGTCTAAAATCTCCAGCCAGCAAAACCGTTACACCACCCATTAACTTCATATTTCCTCTTATATCTTGTAGAGTTCTGTTTAAAGCCTCTACGCCACCCTTATGAGCCATGGTTATTTCATCCCACACTATCATTTTCGTATGTTTTAATACTTCAGAAAAATTACTTTGTTCCGATATATTACAAATGGGAGTATCAGCTGTTGTTAAATTGAGTGGTAACTTGAAGGTAGAATGAGCAGTTCGTCCACCCTCAAGCAGTGTAGCTGCGATCCCAGAAGAAGCCACAGCCAAAGCAATTCCGCGAGTACTTCTAACTTTTGGTAAAATAACAAACATTTCTCATAAATTAGCAAATTTATGAGGAATGTTTTGCCTGTTCCACCGGGAGCATCTAAAAAGAATATTCTACCCTCATTTGATTCAAGTTTTGTGTTAATTTGATTGTAAACTGTTTTTTGTTTGTCATTCATTGATCCTTTATTATTATTAACTGTGTTTTCTAATGATGCTAAGAAGTAACTTGTCTCTTTAATAAACTCTCTATTTTCAAATTTTTGTTCTTTGCTTGGCTGAGGTAACCCATACTCTTTTAGTTGCCGACCACCCAATGCTAATACGGCATCTTCTATAACCGATAGGCATTTGTTAAATACCACATCTGTTATGTGCTCTACATCTACATCTCCCTGTCTTTCTAATTGCCTTTCAAAATCTTCAGATAGGTATTCTTTGAATTTTTCCCAAAGGCTTGAAGGGTCCGATACTAAGCAGAACACTAAAATAATCGTAAAAAGATCCCGAATCATTTGCGGTGATTGGCAAAGTGCTGCGTCTTCCATTGCTACGAACAAATGCTGATCATCTTCAAGCAAGCCGAGAGCTTTGCACGCTGATTGGAACGTGAAATATACATGACCATCTACAGTTTTTAACACTTCAAACGAAATTGAACCCCGGACCTCATGAAGAAACATGCGAAGGTGATAGCATTCTGTATTATTCGGATGCACAGTATAAACCCTGCCCAGAACGAGCACTTTTTTGACCCCTGGCCAGCCTTCAACGTTTGCTCCTCTCTTTCTCCTTTGGAACTTTTTTTTATCCCAAACGTAGTATGCAGTTACTTCTAGGTAGAGCAATGTTTTTGCAAGGCTATCCATTTTACAGAAATCGAAAAAGTATAGGAGAGTGGTTGTTGAAGGACTATTCACTCTTTCACTCAGATTTTGCTCATTAAAATAAACCATTTGCCCATTTTCCAAATGAACAGCGAGGTGGACTACGGGAGGGAAACGCTCATGAATGGGAAATTCAAGGATTCGCCATACTGCTTCTGATGAAATTATATATCTTCCACTTGTGTAGGTCTTTACTTCATCCTTCTCATTCTCTAAAGCAAACGGTGCCTGGTCTAAACCTTTATTTACGTATTTGCAGACGTATTTTATTGATTTCACTGCATGACAATATTCCAATTTAAGTGAGCGTTAAATGTTTTTAATAATACTGGATTATAAGGGACTACCCAGCGATTCTCTATGGTTGTGCCTTTGATATCAACAGAGAACCCACCGTCATCTAGTAAACGTCTCTTGTACTGCAGATAACCGTCTTCACCAGTTTGAGTTTCCCTTATGAGAGCCCTGTGGTATCGTTTACTGCACATGTTATCTTTCATACATGGTGACTTTCGATTTAAAGTTCCACATGGACCATGTATCATATTACATTTAACGACTTCGTGAAGCTCTGGGTCACGTTTGGGATCCGATATTTCAGCATAAATTATATTGTCGATTTGATCCGGAGTAATACGTTTGTGAAGCCATAAAAGAATATGAATATGTGGAAGACCTCTCTTTTGCAATTCCGTTGAGTACATATAGCATCGCACTTCACCAAATATTTTGCTCTTTTTCACCTTTAGTCAAAACACCCTCGAAATTATATCGTGTCTATCATGAGATTGTTATACTTGAAACAATTGTTCTTTTATCCCGTCCCAGCGAGGATTGCATGTGAAAGTGATAAAAAGATCCGGCCGACCGTAATTTCTAACATAGGTCATAGCGTCCTGTGTTCTTTCGTGCATATACCTAGGTCTCCCCGAAAAAAAAAGATGATGGAAGGACAACCATTTGTTCTAGTTGGTTGGCTTCTGCGTCTTGTCGTCCAATGGCATCTTTTAAATGGATGTAACTATCAGCACATAATGTGGCTTGATTATTTTTGATATAATTTAATCTCTGTTTCTATTTTGGCGAATTCATCATTACAGCCCTTCACAAGTCCACTGCTGAACATTGGTCTTCCCCAAAGAATGCCACAAAGCACGGTTCTGAGCCACCTGCATCCATCGATTTCCTGCATGTCTTACCAGGTCGTCACTCCATCTAGTGGGGGGTCGCCCTACACTTCGCCTACCGGTACGAGGCTGCTACTCAAGAACCTTTTTACCCCATTGGTCGTCGGTTCTTCGAGCTATATGGACTGCCCATTGCCACTTCAGCTTACTAATCCGTTGGGCTATGTCGGTTACTCTGGTTCTACTGCGGATATCCTCATTTCTAAGTTTATCACGCAGAGAAACTCCGAGCATAGCCCCCTCCATAGCTCGCTGAGCGAACTTGAGCGTCCTTATACGGCCAGCAGTGAAGGACCACGTCTCAGATCCATAAGTCATCACTGGCAACACGCACTGGTTATACAATCTAGTTTTCATGTTTTGAGGTATACCTGACAAGATGTTTCGTAATTTCCCGAACGCTACCCAGCCGAGTTGAATGCGTCGATTGAACTCTCGGTCGAAGTTGAACTTACCTAGTCAGACTACTTGTCCCAGGTAAACATACTCGTCAACAACTTCGAGCTTAGTGCTCCCAACAACTACTGGCATAGGTGTGACATGGACATTAAACATGATCTTTGTTTTGTCCATGTTCATCTTAAGACCTATTCGTTGGGAGACACTAGTGCTTAGGTCCTCCAGCAATTCTGCCATAAGGACTATATCGTCGGCAAATCGAAGGTGAGTGATGTACTCGCCATTGATGTTAATACCGTATCCTTTCCAGTCCAGTAGCTTGAAAACGTCTTCCAATGCAGCGGTGAAGAGTTTCGGGGATATAACGTCACCCTGTCTTACACCTCTCTGCAGTTGGATAGGTTTCGTACTCTGGTTCTGTACTCGGACAGCCATCGTACCCCTACTGTACAAACACTTCAGCACTTCGATACACCGACAGTCAACTTGGCACCGCCAAATTTCGACGGAATCAAAGACTTTCTCATAGTCCACATGCGCAAGGAAACGTGGCAGATTGTACTCTTCTGCCTTCTGTACAATTTGCCGAAGGGTGTGTATGTGGTCTATGGTACTAAAGCCTTTTCTGAAACCGGCTTGTTCGGGAGGCTGGAAGTCGTCGAGTCTGCGTGCGAGACGATTCGTAATGACTCTCGAAAACAGCACGTAGACGCGGCTCAGAAGGGAAATCGGTCTGTAGTTTTTCAAGAGAGCGTGTCGCCTTTCTTGAAGAACAAGATCACCACACTTCTGCTCTACGCCTCCGGAGTAGTGCCACCATGTAGGACGGAATTAAAGAGCTTCTGAAGGACTTCAAGTACCGGTTTTCCACCCGCTTTCAGAAGCTCCGCTGTTATTTCATCTTCACCTGGGTCCTTGCCGTTTTTAAGGTGCTGGAGAGCCATTCTAATCTCGCTCAGACTGACGTCCTGGATATCATCGGAATAGTGTCGGATAAGCCTCGCTCTTGGATCGTTACTCACACTTTCGTGTTGCTCCAACTATGACGTGTACAGCTGCCCATAGAACCTCTCAATCTCACTCAAAATCTCAGGTGTCCCGGAAACGATGCTGCCACACTCGGTCTTCAGCTTTGACCGTTGGCTCTTTCCCGCAGACAGATCTCTGGAAAAGACATTAGAGCCTTGGTTTCGCTCGATCGCTTCTTCAATACAAGCTGTATTGTAGTTGCGTAAGTCCCGCCGCATGCATTTGGATCTGTCTATTCAGTTGCCTGTATGCTGTCAAATCTGTTGTAGACTGCAGCTTCATTTCCCGTCTAACAGCCATGAGATTAAGAGTGTGATCGGAGAGTTTTTGTGTTCTTCTACGGCGGCTCTTGCAGAAATTAGCTCCGATTGAATAGACAGTTTCCACGAGCTTATCATTGCAGTCTTCCAGGCACTTAAAACCGTTTTGTAACTCGAGCTGAAAGGTTTCGGGACTTTGGAATAGAGCACGAGGTGGACGGAGCGTTGACTTCATTAGACGAGACCTCTCCAACTTAACGTTTAGGTTCAGTGTGCCTCCAACCATTCAGTGATCGCTACCAGTTTTCTCCCTCGCGGTCACTGAGACATCACTGAACAGTTGTCTTCTGGTCGTCATAATGAAGTCAATCTCATTTTTTGTCGAACCGTCGGGGCTCGACCAGGTCTACTTCCTGTGGGGCCGTTTCTGGAAGAAAGAGTTCATCATAAAGAGTCCCTCTTTCTCCATGAAGTCGGCCAGCTGCTGGCCCCTTGGGTCCCGTTGCCCTATTCCAAATTTCCCTACCTTCAGCTCACCGTTCTTTCTTGTGCCTAGTTTTGCATTGAAGTCTCCCATTAACACCGTATAGTGGGTTTTGTAGGAATGCATGGCTTTAGGATATCCTCATACATTTCCTCCACCTCCTTATCGGAATGTGCCGAGGTTGGTGCGTAAACCTGTATGACCTTCAACGAATACCGTTTTGTGATTCTGAGTATAAGGTACGCAACCCTCGTCGACACACTCACAATCTTTACAACGCGTATTCATCCACCAAATATTGACTAAAAAGGGCACGATAGTTGACTAAATAGTTATCTTCTCCTTCTTTAATCATTATTCTATACGAATAGAAACTTGCAGAAGAGACTGTTTTATTAAGCGGCAACTTAGTTGTGGGATTGCGTTGTGGTATTTTGATTTAATACCCATCATCCCCCCAGCAAAATATCAATGGATACTGTAGCGCATCATATGCTCGATGTATCTCACTAATACGAGGGCGACACTGAAAGTTTTTAGAATTGGCCACTTGTAAACGATATAATAAAAAAAATAAGTTCAAATTTAGAAAGTGGAACTCTTTGCCAATATTATTTTGTACGTATTTTATTAATTTGTCCTTTGTTTACGATTTGGCGGCAAATTGAAAATTGTCTATGTCACGTCAGCATGAACTTAATGCGAGAAAATTTTCGTACAATGATTTTTTATGACTTTCGATATTTACGATTTTTTATAACTTTTCAAGCTTAGGCATTGGTATTAGTCAAGTGTACAAAATCCTCCATGAACATTTAGCGGTCAGGAAGCTTTGTGCCCGGTGGATACTTCATAATTTGACAGAGGCCCAAAAACTCCGTCGTGTTGATTGGTGTCGTGAAATGGTTCAAAGATTTAACGGACGTGATTCAAATGCTGTGTTCGACATACTTACGGTTGACGAAAACTGGATTTTTTGTTATGATCCTGAAATTAAGAGACAATCTGCTGTCTGGGTGTTTCCTTCCCAGGAGTTGCCAACTAAAGTGAAGAGAGGTCGAAGCGTGGGAAAAAAGATAGTGGCACCGTTCTTCGGTAGGACAGGTCATTACGCAACAATTGTTTTAGAGGATCGAAAAACAGTTACTGCAGAGTGGTACACTAACAATTTTTTGCCACTTGTCTTGGAAAAAGTTCGCGAGAACGACCTCGCAGTAGGATCCTCCTTCACCACGATAACGCCTCGTCACACACCGCTAAGTAAACAATCGACTACTTGGCGACATCAGACGTGGAATTACTGGGTTACCCGTCCTATATCCCCGACCTCAGACCTTGCGATTTTTATTTATTTCCGAAAATAAAAGAAAAACTTCGAGGAAAACGTTTTATGGACGCCGAGGAAGCAGTTGCTGAGTTTCAAATTGCCGTCGAAGAGACCTCTAAGGGAGAGTGGGCAAAGTGCTTTTCTCAGTGGTTCCATCGGATGCAGCGATGTATTCATGTAAATGGACACTATTTTGAAAAGATATAATAAAACTAGTATCTTGCTAATTTGTTCAGTTTTTGATTTTCTAAGAAGTTTCAGTGTCACCCTCGTACGCTGAAGTGAATTACTTTGGCTCTCAAGGATGATGTCCCTTCGATCAAATTGTTGATTCACTAACACTAAAGCCACTTTGTAATTGGTGCATTGTACCTACCTCTATGTTCTTCCGGTGGTTTTTTATCAGCATGTATGACAACTTTGTATGACTCTTAAGGAGGAGCTTTATCAATGGCACTTTTCAGATCTTTTTATATACGGGTTCACTTGATGCAGCATATTCTGTTGTTGTTTGATTAAATTTGGCTTTAAGTTAGGAAATTTAGAACATCAAATCTTTGCTTCTCGATCATCTTCACCTACAAAATATATTTGAAAGTACTGAGCGTCATGTTCAGCTTCTGGTAATATACTTCCAATTAAATGGTAGACCTGGCCTTTTACTTTAAAAGTCGGTGAAAAACCATCTGCTGTTACCTGTTTAGAACCAAATGAAGTCATCTGGAAACAGGCATTATATTTACGAATATTACCCATAAAATGGTCATGATCTGGGTGTAGATCATTAATCAAACTAAAGAGTAGTTCATGCAGTTGCCGATCAAACTGCACTTTTCCAGCACTGCAACACATACCAGGTGTCTCATCCTTCCATTTCAGCGCATTGTACCACTGATACTTGTATGTCATATAACCCAAGGCTAAACTGCTGTCAGTTCTATAAACAATATCAGGGTTATACTCCATAGCGAAATGGATCTTGTTTTTCCATAAACGCAGTGTAATGTTTTCCTCATACTGTGACTGAATTGCTCTATGCACTTGTGGATTCGCAGTTTGGTAATTTGCAACAGCTTGCCTGTGTACATCGGGATTTTTTTTTGATAAGCGGACACAGCTTTACGATTTGAATCTGGCTTGTTCTGCCTATATCTTTCTTGTGCACTTTTTAATTGACTTTTTCTTGTGTAATTAGTAAATCACGACTTTCGTTTATTTTTCTTTTTTTCATATTTTAATGTCGACGATACAGATTGAACTGTTCCGCTGGTTGGAGATGATATTTCACTATTTACAAAAGATGTAACAGTTTCGCAACAATAGGCAGATAGGCGTCAAAATGTCCATTAGATAAATCATGGGTAAATCTTATATCGCCTTACTGGACTCTGTGTATAGCAGACCGTTTCGATATACTTCAAACCGAAACGGAAATATTAATCCTGCAGCTAAAAGTAAGTTTAATTTTTTAACATATCGGATGAATATTCATTTGCTGTTGAATAATTATCACCATTTCTGTCGTGGGTCATAACTGAAAACCTAGACGAATCATTTACCACAAATCTAACAATTTGTGAACGCACCACCATCGCATTTTCCTGGTTTCCGTACATTAAAAATGAAAGAGCACGAAACAAACAGGCGCCGTCACCTATAATGGGGACGACAGTATGTTCTTTAATTTTTCCTTTAATATTAAGAGTTTCTGTAGTAATTTTTTTAGTGAGAAAAAATACTTCTATCAACAATACCTAATCACAAAGCAAATCGAATTCCAAGTTTGATCATTGGTTGTAAGAAAGACAAAATCAAGCAACTAATCCAAAACACGAAGCAAATTTTAAACCGTAAGCAAACAAACAAAGTCGAAGTCTAGTCAAATATCCGTTAACAGTGAATAGGTATCGCATGTGGTACAGGTTGAAGCGCTCATTCACCATTCACTTTATATTAGTTCGAAAAAACATAACGCTACCGCGTTCTTAAACGATACCAACGCCATCTATTGGTAGGGATTGGAACTTGAAGATCAATACAAAATAGGTAGGTACCTAAGTATTTCTTTTGGTTTTGGTTTTAAAAAAAATATTTGGTTGCGTTGTTTATTTTCATTGCTTTTTAATTTTTAAATTAGTATTTTTTTGTTCAGGTGTAATTTTGTGCAATTTTTTTGTACAAATCTTCTTGTCTATTTAGTTTTATATTTCTGTGCAATAAAAGTATAATATCTAATAAATTAAGTTTAAAATATTTATCAACATCATTTACGTTATTTATAACCCAAAAACATTAAAAATGACTGGGTGTCATTTTTAAGGTTTTTGGGTCACACAACCCATGATGATTTTTACATACAAACATATCCGATCAATCCATAACCGATGCCATTTTCGTAATTAACGTCCCAAAAAAAAAAAAACATAAAACGACACCCATATTGACATTTCAACCACATCACACCCCCACAGGTCGCAAATCATTTAATGAATGGGCGACAGTAGGAATTTATAAAATTAGGCGAAAGTTATATGAGCTTTATAATGAAAGATCATATAATACTAGTGTTATATTAGAGATTATGTAAAACATATTCTAAAATATTTAAAAGTATGCTCCACAGCTAAGGCTTTACATTTAAGTAACAAAATTAAAACTGCATCTAACAAAATTAAAATGACCTGGAGAATAATAAATAGTGAAACAGGCAAGGTCAAACCGCGCAACTCGGTTTTCATTTGAATATTAACAATAGTTTAACTAGATCTGATCAAGAAGTTGCTATGGCTTTTGAGAAACATTTTACTGATGTTCCTTTTGACAACAAAATCATTAAATTCTTCTCCTATCGTCGCCGAATCATTTCTTAAACAAAATGTAAAACATTCAAATACTTTTAAATTCCATAGAGTATTGCCAAAAGATGTCGTTAAATATTTTAAAACTATTGATGTTAAGAAAAGCAGACTTATGGGGATTTCCGTTAAAGTTATTTTATCTATAATAGATATAATAGCACCTTATCTAGCCACTATATTTAATACAAGCGTCGAATCTGGTGTGTTTCCTGATTTAATGAAACATAGTAAAGTCATACCTTTATTTAAATCTGGTAGTACATTAGACCCCGCCAATTTTAGACCGATTTCTGTACTACCAACATTTAGTAAATTTTTGAAAAAATTATTTTAGATCAGATCTTAAGTTTCATTAATATTAATAAATTGCTACATAAAATGAATTCGGTTTTACAAGGGTCGCTCGACAACTGACGCTGGAGTTGAGCTTATTAAACATATTTTTGTGCATGGGAGAATTTGGAGGATGCTTTGGGTATATTTGTGACCTTTCCAAGGCCTTCGACTGTGTTTACCATGAGACATTAATCAGGAAGCTACAGTACTATGGTGTCAAGAACACAGCGCTTAAACTTATTATTTCATATTTAAGTAATAGAATGCAGAAAGTTATTATCAATGGTAAAAGTTCTTCCGGGTCACCTGTACTAATGGGTGTCCCTCAGGGCTGGATTCTCGGCCATTCCTATTTCTGGTATATATTAATGACTTACCTTCCTTGTAGGAGATAATCATGATATAGTATTATTTGCTGATGATACTTCCTTGATTTTTAAACTTAAACTTCAATCATTTAAATGTGACGAAGTGAATAATGCTATATCAAAATTAGTGCATTGGTTTAACGTTAATAATCTACATTTAAACGGAAATAAAACTAAATGTATTAAATTTACAACAACGAATGTTAAAAATCTGGGAACCAATGTGTTTTTAAATGGGAAGAACTGAGCCCTGTTGAATCCACTGTTTTCTTGGCATCACTCTCGACGCATAGCTTCAGTGGGGCCCCATATATCAAACTAGCAAGCAGACTAAGTTCTGCAGCCTATGCTGTAAAAAGATTAGAGGTCTCACTAGTGTTGAGACAGCTAGACTATGCATGCTATGCATGCTTGCCGTTGTTAGCTATGCAGCTACATTATGCTATGGAAATAACTGACTAGCTAACTAGATCTGATCAAGAAGTTGCTATGGCTTTTGAGAACATTTTACTGATGTTCCTTTTTGACAACAAAATCATTAAATTCTTCTCCTATCGTCCTTGAATCATTTCTTAAACAAAATGTAAAGGCTTGTTCAAATACTTTTAAATTCCATAGAGTATTGCCAAAAGATGTCGTTAAATATTTTAAAACTATTGATGTTAAGAAAACGGCAGACTTATGGGGATTTCCGTTAAAGTTATTTTATCTATAATAGATATAATACACCTTATCTAGCCACTATATTTAATACAAGCGTCGAATCTGGTGTGTTTCTGATTTAATGAAACATAGTAAAGTCATACCTTTATTTAAATCTGGTAGTACATTAGACCCCGCCAATTTTAGACCGATTTCTGTACTACCAACATTTAGTAAATTTTTGAAAAAATTATTTTAGATCAGATCTTAAGTTTCATTAATATTAATAAATGCTACATAAAATGAATTCGGTTTTACAAGGGTCGCTCGACAACTGACGCTGGAGTTGAGCTTATTAAACATATTTTTGTGCATGGGAGAATTTGGAGAATGCTTTGGGTATATTTTGTGACCTTTCCAAGGCCTTCGACTGTGTTCACCATGAGACATTAATCAGGAAGCTACAGTACTATGGTGTCAAGAACACAGCGCTTAAACTTATTATTTCATATTTAAGTAATAGAATGCAGAAAGTTATTATCAATGGTAAAAGTTCTTCCGGGTCACCTGTACTAATGGGTGTCCCTCAGGGCTGGATTCTCGGCCCATTCCTATTTCTGGTATATATTAATGACTTACCTTCCCTTGTAGGAGATAATCATGATATAGTATTATTTGCTGATGATACTTCCTTGATTTTAAACTTAAACTTCAATCATTTAAATGTGACGAAGTGAATAATGCTATATCAAAAGTAGTGCATTGGTTTAACGTTAATAATCTACATTTAAACGGAAATAAACTAAATGTATTAAATTTACAACAACGAATGTTAAAATCTGGGAACCAATGTGTTTTAAATGGGAAGAACTGAGCCCTGTTGAATCCACTGTTTTCTTGGCATCACTCTCGACGCATAGCTTCGTGGGGCCCCATATATCAAACTAGCAAGCAGACTAAGTTCTGCAGCCTATGCTGTAAAAAGATTAGAGGTCTCACTAGTGTTGAGACAGCTAGACTATGCATGCTATGCATGCTTGCCCGTTGTTAGCTATGCAGCTACATTATGCTATGGAAATAACGGCTAGCTAGCTAGTCAGTTATTTCCATAACATAACATCTTATGGATTTGCTATGGGGAAATGCGGCTGATTCAGAAACTATTTTTGTTTTACAGAAGAGGCCATTAGAGCTATTTACAACCTAAAACCGAGAGAGTCTCTTAGAGATAAATTTAAAAGAAATAAATATATTAACTTTGGCCCTCAGTATATTTACGAAAATTTAATGTATGTTCACAAAAACAAAGGTAGTTTTAGTAAAAGTGATATACATTCTGTAAACACTAGGAACAAACACAAGCTAGTGATACCAGTTTCTCGACTTCACAGAGTCAGTAATTCATTATTGGGGCAATGTATACGCTATTACAACAAGGTCCCGGAAAGTGTACATGCTCCTCTATTACCAAGTTTAAATGTTTTGTTAAGCTGAAACTGTATAAAAAGGTCATTATAGTATAAATGAATACATGATTGATAATAACCCCTGGGAATGAGGTGGCCGCTACCAAGCAGTTTCTAAAATAAATTTTGTACTTAAATAGTTTGTACAACCATTAATGTAAAATTTACTTTTATAAAACGTCCCGCTGGGTTTCTTGCTGGTTTTCCCAGGACAGAAGTTTTTTCGAACCAGTGGTAAAGTAAAAATTACTTTCAATAAGAATTACACATGTAATCTATATTGAATAAAAATTATTCTATTCTATTCTATTCTATTCTATTCTATTCTACAGGGGATGATGGTAGGTATTTCCCGTCTGCTACGTTGGATTTTGAAATAGTTGTTGTTTTCGTAATCAGCGACCCGATAAACCATAAAAACGATACCCATGTTGATTTTCTGAATTTGTCACCCCTTTTCCACCTTTTATGGGTTGAATTCTGAAAGAGCCTGAAACACTTGTTTACTTATTTATTGATAGGATTACTTTTGTGAAGTTTCGAATAAAATAGTTTAACTAATCTTGTTTCCCCATACAAATTTTCAACCCCTTTTTCACCCCCTTAAGGGTAGAAATTTCAAAAACCCTAGGTCACGTAATTTTTTATTTTTAATTGTTAATCCAAAAACAAAGTTTCAGGATTCTAGCTCTAAAAATGGCGGACTTCCATACAAACTTTTAACCACTTTTTCACCCCCTTAGGGAACGAATTTTCAAAAATTCTTTCTTCGCGGATGCCTACGTTATTACAACTGTCTGTATGCCAAATTTCAGCGAAATCCGTTCAGTAGTTTCGGCTGTGCGTTGTTAGATGAGTCAGTCAGGTTTGCCGTTTAGGTATATAGATTATTGATATAAAAATTACTACGTATGAAAATATTAATTTACAATGTTAAATGTTGGGGAAAATGTTACAAAAACATCACTTTACTCCCTAAAAATAAAAAATAAATCTTTTCAGACCACTTTAAGTGTTTTCTTTCACTCAAATTAATTATTATATATTCACAACTTTAGGAAAGTAAATACAATATTTGTCGGTAGAAAATGCTTCCTTGTCGTTTTGGTATTCTTCTCTAGTTTGTGTGTAGCGCAACTCCTTTTTAATATTGAATACACAGTTCACAACTTTCTTGAGAACATTCATTATGAGAATTATGTAGAGCACACTACTCGCATTCCTCATAACCGAGATGACCAAAAGGAAACATTCATTTCTTCTACAACCTTGCGATATGCTTGCGATATTGGTGCATCATAGTGATATTTAAGTTACTGGGTAAATAAAATTTATTGGGGGCATGCTCGCGGCGGTAATGTGATATTGTTGGTTTAAACTTTGAATATGTTCTTGAATTTTTACGTTCATAGCTTCCCCGTTTGTCTCTTTGGTCATTATCTTCTTTACTGAGTGCCAGAAGAATGTGTCTATTATGTGTTGGCTTATATCCGAGTGTTGTGAGAATGAAAACCTGACAAACTTTTTTTTTTATTGTTAACACAAAAATGATGGCGATAAGAAATATTTTTTTGGCGATTATATGGTTTATAAACAACCCTCTTGACTCCCAAATTAAATTTACGTACTGGTCGTGGATATCTGTTCAAATTTCTTCTGTAAACTTTGTCATACACTTTATACTACGTTTATCATCACATGGTGGTTTTAATGCTAACTTTGCATCAGCGCTTTCTTTCTTCTGTTTGGTACGTTCTCGCGTTTGGTAAGTACTTTGACGCTATAGTCGGAGTCGTCAGACATGTTAACTTTCCTATTATCACAATCATCTTTGTCGGACAATGTAAGGATTGTCATGGAAAGATGAATGGAGGAAGGAGTAACAGGCTGTTCTCATATTAAAAGAATTACTATATTTATTTCGGAAATCAAAAACTGTTTTAAAATCGTTGTAATCTGGAGGACGCAATCAAAATTGATTTAAATCTATAGAAATTGGTTCTTTTTGAATAGCATTCAACATCACTGTATCAGACATTTTGACAAAAACTTTTTACTAGCGTATCTAGCGGGTCTTCATCTGCGTGTACGGGTAATGTAATAATGGGTCCGCCAAATAACTTTTTTTTTTTTAAAATGCTATTAAAAAAAAAACTACTAAATATTTTTTCAAATTCCTTTTTTTATTTGAAAGTACAATCCTTCCGGTTAATGATGGAAAATAATTTCATTCAAATGGCTGCCTCGGCTGGCCATGCAGTAGCCTACACGATCGGTCCAATTTTTGAGTACATTATCGATTGTGTGCAGCTGTATTTCACCAATGGCTTCACGAATATTGTCCTTTAAAGTCGGTTTGTCGGCGTAACACTTATCTTTGACGGCACCCCACAAATAATAGTCCAACGGTGTCAAATCGCAGCTCCGAGGTGGCCAAACGACATCAGCTCTGCGGCTGATAATGCGATTTTCAAAAACAGGGCGCAAAACATCAAGTGTAGCGTCGGCTGTGTGGCACGTTGCGCCGTCCTGTTGAAACCAAATGTTGCCAATATCCTCCTCTTCAATTTCTGTGAACAAAATTCGTTCAACATGGCCCGATAACGATCGCCATTGACTGTAACGGCCACACCTTGCTCATTTCGAAGAAAAATGGCCCAATTATGCCTCTGGACCAAAATCCGCACCAAACAGTGACTCGTTTTGGGTGCACCGGCTTTCGATGAATGCGTGCGGGTTTTCTGTGCCCCAAATGCGACAATTCTGCTTGTTTACATACCCGCCAAGTTCGAAATGAGCTTCATCTGAAAAGATGTTTTTTGGCAAAATCCGCATCTTCTGCAAGTCGATCGCAGGCCCTTAGCGAAGCGAAAACGCATTGGATGGTCAGTTGGCTTCAACTCCTGAACCAATTGGATTTTGTACGGCGTCATACCAAGGTCTTTACGCAAAATTCGTCTCAATGATGTCTCCGAAATGTCAATTGTTGAGAACGACGGTGAACTGATGTTGATGGCGTTTCACGCACACTTTCGGCCACAGCAGCAATATTCTCGGGTGTACGCACTGTTTTTGGCTTTTCACGCGTTGGTTTATCGATGAGGATGCCAGTTTCTTTCACTTTTTCACAAGGTAACGAACATTCTGCAACATTACCATGATTTTCAAAGTAATGTCGCAATATTTCCAGCGTTGTTCAAGCGTATACACAACCATATTCGTTCAGCGGAAGGATAAAACTAATTATCTGTCAAATTAGACATGAGCTAAGTGTTGTCATTCACGAAATAAGCACTAGTTGAAAAAAAAAAAGTTAGATGGCGGACCCTTTACAACACGTCAAGGTTACGTTTCCGCGAGCGGGAAGAGCGGGCACGGTGCCTATAATGACGTAACCGAGTGTGGTTTGTATAGCGGACGGTACAGCGGAATTATCCCTTATAAAGAGACACCAATCAAAACTTCAACTCAAAAACTCAAAACTCAAAAATTTATCATCGGCTAACGGCAAACCTTGTAAGAACGGCATAGCGGATGCGTCGACAGGCATAGACGGTAAGTCATCTGTTATTCTATCGACGACGAGCGTCGAAATATTGTATCTTATGTTAAGGTTACAACGAGAAGTGAGCTGGAATGCCACAACTCCCTTTGCCTATTTTTCTGAACCCCCGATACCCTTTACCTTTATATTGTCGTTATTTACTGATAAACCTAATCTTTCACAACATTCCGACGTTATAAAATTGCTCTGCGATGCACTATCTAATAAGCAACGCTCACTACGGCTCGTGCCATATGCGTCGGGTACCATAACCGTTGCAGTGGATAACAGAACTGTAGTGTATACATTGCGTGTAAATAAATCTACGGATATGCAATATTGCGTTGATAGCAGCGCGGCAATGGACGTTGTACACAAGGAAACGCTCTTGCTACTCGCATCGGGCGAAGACGCGGGAGCAGCTGCTGTCGGTACGGTCGCGCACGTTATCCCCGATGGCTCGGCGGCGGTGGTCACAACGCGAGCATTAGCAGGTTTGAAAGCGTCAAAGTAAAATAAACTATGATGTTTATCTTTGCAAAATTTACGTTAAGAATTAGAGTTGCAAGTCCCTGCCTTATGTATAACACTCAAACAATTTACACAAGCGTGCCGTTCTTTAACATATTTATAACTGTCGTTTGCTGTCATCATACAAAATGCCGGACACTTGTATAAAATGATCATGCACAAACATTTGTATGTATCGGCCATAGCGACATAAGATTGCGGTTGTGGAGCTTTTGCGGTGGGTCAGTGATTCGGGTTCGAATTCGAAGTCGAATGATAAGAGCGCTGTAATATATTAGCTTGTTATTTTACGTAGTCGGTTAAACTTTTAAATTTAGGTAAATTGCAGTTATGCTTACCAAAAGAACGGAATCTACTGTCAATACAAAAAAGACGTCTAAGGAGAAAATTTAGAGCTCATTTTTCTGATTACGAATATGTACTTAAGTCAGTAAGGCCAAAACCCGAGTTATTGCACTTATCATAAGGACGGCAGAATTGTGGTTAGATTCATCAATGCACTTGATGAGTTTTACTGATGTAGTTATATCTTACAAGTCCAAAAATATATGACTATTTTATTTGGATCAATGGTGTTTCATACCTTAAATATTAGGCTCAAAGTAATAAAGTTTTAATCCAATTAAAGCGACAACTAACTCAGCTTTAAAACTAAATAAATCTAAATAAATAACAACCAAGAAAGATAAAAAATAACTAGTTAGATTATATTTCAGGAGGGAGTGTTCTGTAACAAAAAACGACTATTTCATATTTTCTTACCTATGAAGACCTAGAGAGATCTAGTATACCTAATGTAGTATACATATTATGTACTCACTTATAGGTGCTTCGAACTACCACATTGGCTATTGGCTTCTCCTTGGGCTGTACATTAAACATCTTACCCCTCGAGAGATCTCCCCTATTCCACTGACAGCCAAATATATATTTTTTAATTCATTTATATAATGGCATACAACATAATATGTGATTCTTAGACAGACTAAATACCTGACGTATTCTCAACCAGTTGACTTAAAGGTCCCCTAAAGGTGATCCAGAGATAAAATGAAACAATTTCTCTTTCGGAAGATAAAAAATAGGTTGACAGTTTAAATTTACTGAGTCATTTTATACGCGATTACTTATTATATTCCATTTTTTGTAGCAAAAACCTTGAGCAGTTCTAAAATAATCCTTTAGAATGTTAATAACGTGATTTTACTTGAGTAAACTTATTTCAACCATTTCACGACTTTCAAGCTTTATCACAAGGGATTCTAGTTACTTACTGTTAAATGACAGGTGGCTTAAATGAGCTTGTCAGTGCGAAAGGCTTTCTTCATTACTTTAAGGTATTGTATGAAGTTCTAAAATAGTCCATTGTAGCGAATTAAAAAAATCTAGTCAGAAATTTCACAATAGAAGAAACATAATGGTTAATCTATGGAGTTAATAAATGGGAAAATTTATGTTTTCATTATTTGGATAAATTTCACTTCAGACTTAGACGCTATTATGTAATTTATTAAAACAGCGAGGTAAAAGTCAGCGTACATACGTTCCACTGCTAGGCTGGAGCAGATTTCTTCACACTTTTTATTTTTATGGGGTAATGAAGTGTACGCCCAATGCTGTTGACGGTTGTATTTGTATCGAGACCTTCTATTTTCTTGAACTTGTAAACATGTTTTCTTAGAAACTAAATCAAATACGTTAATAAAGTAATGACAAATCATCTAACACATTTTGTTATTTATTTAATTAAACTTTTATGCACTAAAAATAAAATCGTACAGATGGCGGACTTAATACCTTAAGGCATTCTCTCCCAGTCAACCAATAGGATAAGCAGAGATAAACATATGGGAGGTAGTGCAGCAAAAATAAACTAATAATGAGAAAAAAAGGTTACGAAGTTGGAATAAACCAGAATATATGTAGAAAAGGTATATATATATATATATATATATATATATATATATATATATATATAAAAGAGTGCAGAGTATTCTAACATACCTGCGCTGACGGATAGGCAGCCAGTTAAGGCAGTTACAAAATAACAAGTGGTAAAATTAGACTGTGTACAATATAAATAAATTGAGATCATCATCAATAGTTGAAGTCAATTAAACACACATTATTAAGGATAACTCAAAAACTAATGGTTAGATCTTGATCAAATTTATATGGGACTACACGAAAACACCAGCTTTAAAATAAAAGAAAAATTTTCTAAATCGGTTCAGGAGTCTTCGAGTAAACGGTGAACATACATAAAAAAAGATTCCGACGAATTGAGAATCTCCTCCTTTTTTAAAGTCGGTGGAGAGAGATATTTACGAAACCCATAAATGTATCTGATGCAGTTATTGAGGAGACGATTCACTATGTTAAGAGTCTGTGCAACACATATATACATAGCATATTATCGGCAGAATTAGAGATTGAACAAGCAAAACTTTTGTAGCGGTAGAAGGAAACTTTTTCAGGCGATAAAGACATCGCAATGTTGCAGTAACTTTAAGGCTTACCTCCTGGATCTGCTTGTTCCAAGACAGTTATCAACGTACAGACCGAGGTTCTTAACATGTGGAGAGTATGGGATAGTTTGTTGTTGTACGAAATAAGCGGCAAAGTGGGATATTTAATTTGGATAAGTATCTAAAGCTACCTAAAACATAAACTTAGTTCACAAAAAGCTGTGTATTTTCATGATAATACTATTACGTCATAATATAACGTCTAAAAGAAGAATGCTCATTGCAGGGTTTACATTTTTCTGATCATAGCCAGATCAGAATTATATAAAATGTAAGTCTTAACTTTTTACGAGTACACGTAGTAAGGCCACGCTTCAGCTATATTATGGTTGTTGCATACATGGGTAGTCTCGACTAGGGAAGGACTAAGCTCTCATAGACAGAATACCAGCGTAAAATAGCAGCTTAATGCTGTTGTGTTTCGTGTGGTGAATGTAGAGAACCGGAGACCCCGTTTTTACTGGAAACGAGGTATTCCATTTTGATTTTAATTGAAGACACACAGCATCTACTTACCAACAGGCGGACTGTGTACTCATTTGCTACCTATACAACATGCAAGAAAAACCCTGTAGTGCCCGTTAAGTGCGTTACCAGAATCAGTATTCAAACGTATAGAAACAAATTTTTTTTTCAAAAAACTCGACCATTATTTAAATATTTTAATTAATTTTTTTTTTGTGGTTTTATTATCTCTAACTGACACGAGCACCATTAAAGCGGAGTCTTTGACAATCTTCTTACTCCCCGGACAATGTAGAGGTAATAAAACCAAATACAATTTTTTTTATGGTCGGGTTTTTTGAAAAAAATAACTATGTCTATACATTTGAATACTGATTCAATAACGCACTTAACTGGAACCACAGGGTTTTTGTCACATGTTGTATACTATGAAATAAAATTGTTATTCTAAAATATACTAATTAAAAACATCAATCAAAATCAGTGCTAATAATTCATCATTGTCGCTAAAATTGACTGTCAATATACTCGTAATCCTTGGAAACAGCGTTCATGTGTACATATGTATGCCTACAAACAATAAATCTATATTCGAATTCAAATATGTTGGTGGAACATAAATATCAGATTGAGAGATAAAAACCTTGATAGAAAAAAGTTGCAATCCTTCTAATCATAAAATATGATTGTATTTATTCAGCGGAAATAACAAAATGTAAAGTAAAATACCAAAATCTCATTAGAGAAACTCGATCCAGTACCACTTAAGTAAGCGCGCGTGAAATATATTCATGTTCTATTCTATCCATATTGCACTATTTATTTAGTGAATTTGTGCTTGGGCATTTGCATTAAATATTTCCTTAGAGAACACTGAAAAGTCTTCCATGTATAAAGATTCTCATTTAAAAAATTCCATTGAAAAGTCCTTTTCATACGAAAGCCATCCAAAAATGAATAGATCCTTATCATAGATAAAAAGCACTTTAACAAGCATTTTTATAAAACCATTTTAATTATTATGAAACGTAAAAAAATATGTATTACAAAATCTAAGACCTTAGCTCTGTGAACTTAATAATGTTTCTCAATGATTCCACGGGCAGATTTGTATAAATAAGTGGTGGTGGAGCAAAATAATCCATCACCCGTGCCATAATTGTCGTAAGAGGCGACTGTGGGAAATGAAAGAGAAATCTTCGCTATTCTTTTTTAATTTGAAATCTCCTAATTCAACAGAGGAGGTGGGTACTGCCGTCTCATTTGCTTGATAACTTATCTATGCATACATATTATCTATCTATACATAAATAAAATTGAAGTGTCTATCTGTAAAATTGAAATAATTGGCTTCTATTAAGCTCAGGGGGTCATACGCATGCTATTAAGACATAAACAATAATTTTTTAAACTTTTGTATGTCTGTCTGACCGGGCTAATGATCAGAACGGCTGAACCGATTGCGATGAAACTTTACTAACAGTTATCAGAGAGAGACAGAAACTTGAAGAAATTTTTTGGAAAAAACGAAAAATTGATAAAATAAATGATCTTTGATTACCTTTAATCTAAATAACGCCACGGAGATTGATCCTATCCAGACAAAGCTGGAGTGTTTCGCTAGTAATTAATAAAATTAAATGTAACCTAGTGGATAAATATTTAAATCTAATACTACTGTAAAATTTGAAAAATAATAAGCTCCTTCCGCTTAGTTTAGACCGAATTTAATAACTATAATTACAAGTAGAAGAAAGGTAAATCACTCAAAACGTCGGGATTTCAATATAGGTTAATATTTCCTAACTTGAAAGTATTCTAATTTCGGTGTAAGAATCTCCACTACATAACGTCCCTAATTAAACAAATAATAAACTGCGGTGGCCAATCTGCCTGCCATTGAGGCAACTATGGCAAATATCCGTTCTTTGAAGCAATCTATGCGGAAGACCTATGTTCAGCAATGGATTTTTGATACGCTATAGTAACAATAACGGTTACATTTCCTAACAGCCTCGTCTAATTACTCTACTGTTGGATATTGGTCTTATTTAAAATGCGCTAACTGTCATATATAATTTGACAGATTTGTCCATGCTCACTCCGTTAAGAAGGCTTGTTGGTGATCTCAGAGCTTATACCTTGGCACTGATTATACTGTTCCTCTCCGTTCCTCTGTGGAATTTATTGTGTTTTTGGATATACCTTCGTTTGTCTTCGCCAGAGCACGGCTCATTTTCAAGCACACATACAGGTGAAGTTGGCATTTTGAGAAAAGTTCTTACAACTACTTTCTTATGTATTTATTTTAATATTTACATTGTTATCCTTAGCGTTCGTCATCTTTACAACTTATCAGAGGTCTAAACATAGGCCTCCTCATATTTGCCTTCGTTTCCCCTTTTGGCGGGCGGGTTGGCAACCGCGGTTTTTTAGTTGCTGCTTGTTATGTAGCTTTCCTGTTTCAGTTTCCCTTTGTCGCCCCTTTCGACATCCACTTGATAATATAGAGTGGATTCTCTTACGCTGCCACTACATGCCGTCTTTTACGACTATACATTTTTTAATGGAAATTAAAAAAATCATATATTTAAATGAAAAATTAAAATAATTAAACACTCGGGTCGGCGCGCGAACGACGCATAACGCTAGTAGCCTAATGAGAATCGAGAGAAACCGGTAGTGAAAGCCTATATGCATAACCGGGGTGTCATGTCGCGCGGCTCAGGCGCGTGATATACGCGGGTGAAACCACAGGACACATCTAGCTATTTTATATTGAAATTTAATAAATACTAATTAATCAAAAATAATAAATAAATAGTTTGATACGTTTGTGTATCAAACTTGGATCTTAGGCATTTGACTTAAGGCATTTGAACTGACTGATAAAACCAATTGATAACACATAAACTAAAAAAAGTTAAAACCCTCTCTCAAAACGTGGTAGAGCCACGCTGCAGATATATTATGGTTGTAGCACGAATTGGTCGGCTTGACCGGGGAAGGACCACTCTCTCACAGAATACCAGCGTAAATACCAGCTTAGTGCTATTTTTTTTCGTATGGTGAGTCTAGAGAACCGGAGACCCTTTTTACTGGGAATGAGGCAATCCATCGTAGTCCTCAGGGGTGACAACCATCTGCATTTTGATTCTTAATCAAAGATAAATGTAGGTGTTTATGGGCCACAGTATCCACTTACCATCAGGTGGACTGTGTGCTCGTTTGTCACCCCATTCTATAAAGAAAAACTAAAACTGCCTTCCTGGTCACAGGCCTCGGCTCGTTTCAGAAAGGGGGTTTGAATCAGAAGAAAAGTCTGCCGCCCTGAACTCCAAAGCGTTTTGGTAGTTGTGTATATTATTTTTTATTAATAAATTTATTTGATTATTCTGATTCGTAATATCAGATTATTTTTCCTACAAAATATCCTTTCCTTCGAAGCGTTTTGTATGACAAATATATAGTGTAAGTTTTGTAATTTTGCAAATCGTTATCTAGTGACAGTTGTTGCAAAGCTAGAAATATAAATTCGTACTTCAAACAAAAACGTAATAAAAACATCTTAGAATTCAAACGGAAAATCTCAAGGTTATAAAACAAGACAATGAAACGTAAGACAAAAGATAAAAGTTTGATAATCGCTTTTATAATCGCTTTTATAAAACTTGTTATACAAAGTATAACTATTTTCGATAAGTAAGTTTAAACTTATTGGTAAACATATTACCATAATGTAATATATTTTATAAATAATTTATTTGCTATAATTAGACAGATTTAAGCAAACCTAAGCTAGTGATAAACATTTATGACAAATTTAAACGTCGTCGTGTTCTGAGGAACAGAATGTTCTTCATTACATGGGTCACGAATTTTCATACAAGCAAGTAACTTAAGTAAATATTTTGATTATTACAATGATCCATAATACCAAGCACGTCTATTAGATTTTTGTTTTCTGACTACCCCACCCAAATCAAATCCAATTGCTGCTCAGATATTGTTATCATTATTTTAGATATGCACAGTCTGTTTTGCAAATCTCGGGGTTCATATGGGAGGGTCGGGAAATTATATATTCGAATGAAGCGACTCATATATTAATAATCCAACTTCACTTCGAAGTTCGTTTGATCATATATTATATTTCGTCGCTTCATTCTTCAGATATTTTAAACAAGTAGTTGTTAAGTGATAATGAGGCTTGCAATTTAATGTTAAATAAACGGCTAAATTGTTTGGAAATATTTATTTATTTATTTATTGTGATTAAGTTTTATATAAATGTAATCTACAATAAATCGTTTTATTTACAATTAGTTCTTTGTAACTAAAGAGATACATACAAATTCTGCAAATTCAGCTTTTATTTTTAAAACATTACCCCACTCTAGGGTTTACTCATGTGCCGTGGAGGGGTGTTACTCGAAATTAAGTTTCTCGGAGCTCTTTATATTACTATTAAAATATTTATGCACATATTTTCACTCTTATAATGCATTTTATAGCCCCAAATACGGTCCTATATTGACATTTCAAAGCATTAAACCTGGTAACACAATCAACAGAGTTGTCTTGTTGTACATAATACCTGAAAATGTTGCAGGAGCTTAATAAGATTTTACTAAGATACGTGATGTCTTTAAGGCGGTTTTGCGTTTACATAATTAGAAACTTGCACGTCTTTGTCACGACGACTATAGAATAGAATAGAATAAATTTTTTTTATTCAATATTGATTACAAGTAATTCTTATTGAAAGTCATTTTTTTACTTTACCACTGGTTCGAAAAAAAATCCTCTGTCCTGTGAAGAACCAGCAAGCAACCCAGCGGGACTTTTTTTTAAATAAATTTTTCAATATAAATGATTACAAACTGTTTACAAAATTCCTCATTCCCAGGGGTTATTATCAACCATGTATTCATTTTTATATTATAACAACCCTTTTTGTACAGTTTTTGTTTAATTAAATATTTAAACTTGGTATTATTGGACTATTCGTGCTGGTTCAAGATTTTAGGAAAGATTATTACGTAAGTCTTACGAACTTTAAAAATGTGTAACAAAATTACTTAATGTATGACCTCTTTTGACAAAATTATACCTACTTAATGATTAATATACATGGTAATATCATTATGCGTGATATTGTATTAACTGAAATAATGGGAATGCAGATATATTTCAAAAAATTGGCCAAGTGCGTGTGCCACTGTGTCTGCAAAAACACCCAGGATAGCCTCTGCTATCATACTGATAGAGCACAATACACGTAAAAGAACGATGGTTTGAAATAATAAAACATAGGTATATCAACAATTAATTTATTGTTTTAACAGGAAAACTTTTAAAAACAATAAATTAAAATTAAACGCGAGAAAATGCGTAAAATTAGATTTATTAGTGTTTAGCACGATGTAATAATATTTGCGTCGTTACAGAAATTGTGAATTAATCCCCCAGGGCGAGCGGATTCAAGGATGCGATCGTTGTGGACAAAAAACAAACATTAATAGAAAATTAATTCAAGTAATAAATAGACCAATTATCGTGTAAAGATGTCACGTGACCAAAGACGGACTTACAAGTCAACGCGAACAATAAGCTCTACAGTTTTCATTGCTTAAATGTTTGTAACAGGAGACCACATAAAATTTCTCAGTTACTATAAGCTTTTTTGAAGTGCGGCTTGACGTTTGACATAGACAAATGAGTTTAAAGTGATATAAGATAGCGCAAAATTGTTTTGAAAGAACTGAAGACATGAGTGGATGAAGGTGATATGTCGCATTTTTGGATTTTCGCTGTTTTTGCATATATGAAGGTATTATGTCCATACCAACAATTTTAAACCTTAAAACAACCAGTTTTGTAGCTAATTTAGAAATTAACTACTTGATGAAGGTGTTATGTACACTATTTTCTTAAATCAATATTGGAAGTAGGTTCTATGGGCACATAACAATTTTATAGAAGCCAAAAAAGTAAAAAGTTTACTTTTCTACAGTGGAAGAAAGAGCTGTGTGTGTTATGTGCTGAACATATTCCCTTCATTCATAAAACGGCGTCACTATTTCGTTCAGTTCATTCCCGCACCTTTGAAACTCGGACGCACTTGCTGCTTGTTGTTGTCAAAAATAAATTTAACTGTTAATAAATCGATATTGTTGACTCACAAAACCAATGTCAGGAGCCAAATCAAGAGTAAAACAATTAGTGGAAGCTGCGCTTAACCACAATTTGGTTGATATACTTGTGGAGAACATTGTTTACGAAAATTATAACCTAAAAATGTCCGCAAAGGTAAGTCTTTTTTCTTTATTTCTTACTAACTATTCGCCGCGGTTTTAATTGCGTTTACTAAGGGTCTTAACGTAATGATATATAGCTTATAGTTTTCCTCAATATGTGGGCTATAACACAAAAATATATTTTTATCGGACTTGGAGCACGTGCAACCATGCAAGCCAACAAAGTCTTCAGCTTTATAATAATAATAAAACACTAATTTTGATGATATATTTTAATTTATATGAATGATTTCGGAATGCTTACAGGACGAAAGATATTCATTATGTTTATTGATAATTGGGCAAAGGGTCAGTTAGATGCGTATACACGTCATAGCACGCATGGTTTTATAACGTATTTTAATATTTTTATTCATCTATTCTTTGTGTACTATTTATTTTTCGTCTTTGCACGCATGCTGTTTCTCTCTGCTTAAGGGCTTCTTTTCTCTTCTAGATAAATGCAAGATGGAGTTAGTGTCTAAGCGTGAGTATGAATGTATTCAGCAAGAACAGGACCCCGTACCTTCATTTTTTCATTTTTCTGTCGATCAATAAATGTGCCGGAATTAATGAAACACATACATCGGGTACTTTAGTTGTCGGAGATCCAGACGTAATAGAAGCTCCCAATTTGAAGTGGTCAACACTTCCAAACTTCCTTTGCAAAATAAAAAAAATATACTGTTCTTAATAATGTACCTATTTCTGATGGATATAATGAAGATTTTTCTTCGGGAAGTGATGATATTTTTGTACCGGAAAGCTCTTCAAGCTCCTCCACTTCTCAAAGCTGTGGTAAGATCGGTGACAGAGCTTTTCAACAAGAGTACCTTGTACTTGCTCATCCATCTACCAGTAGAATTCAGGAAAATACTGTTAAAACCGAGAAAATGCTGACGGTGCTAATCATCATGACCTTGACATTGCATACCCATCTACCAGTGGGAACCAGGAAAATGAAGACCCCCCAAGAATATGATATATCTAAAAAACGTAAAATATTCCCGTCTAAGGACAACAAATCAAGAAACGATCTAAAAATGAACGGACTTGGAAAAAAATGCTGCAGCCATTACAAGAGAAAAAGGAGAAGAATACATATCGTATAAAAATAAGGTCATTCCGAGAAAAAAAATCCAACAAGAAATTTTGTGCCATGAAAAATGTAGGCTTCAGTGCTCCACTAAATTTGCAATAGATGACAGGCTATTTTACGTAGCTATTATTCCTTAGATGTGAATAGCAAGAATGCTTTACTTTTTAACAGCATTGTCAGTAAGCCAGTCGTAAGACAACGCTCTAATGCTAAAACCCATAAATCAGCATCATACAAAGTATTTTGTTAAATTTTCAGGGGTCACAAAACAAGTTTGCAAGTTAGGATTGTGTGGATTGTACCAAATAAGCCGGAAAAAAATTGATCTCATAATAAAAGCGATTAAAAGCGGTCTTACTGCTCCAAATCCCGACTGCAGGGGTAAGCATCAGAATCGACCTCACAAAATAGATGAAGACGTTGTGAACCGTGATAAAGCACATATATCGAGCTTTCCTGCCGAACAGTCCCATTATTCTCGTAATAAAAATAAGCACAAGCTATACCTTTCTCCACTTCTGAATTTAACTAAGATGCATAGTCTGTATCTGGAAATGTGTGAAAAAGAGAATTTAACAGACAAATACAAAATTAAGAAGGCTTCATACAACAAAATATTTGTAACAAAATTAATTTATCTTTTGGATACCCAAAAAGTAATACCTGTGCAACTTCCGATGCTGGGGACTCAAATTTAGAACATAAAGCAAATTATTATGCAGCTGTAGAAGCGATGCAAGCCGACCGAAAGAAACCTAAACCTGATGACAAAGTGCTTTACATTACAGTTGATCCACAGCATACAATGCCTTTGCCAAAATTAACTACATCCAAGGCATTCTATCTACGACAACTTTGGTTTTATAACTTGGGTATTCATGTTAAAGACGGGACATCCAAAGAAAAAGCTGTTTGTTGTACCTGGACCGAAGATATAGCGGATCGTGGAAGTTCAGAAGTTGCAAGTGCACTCTTAAGATTTGTGGAGGTAGATACAAGTGGCCAGGGTAAAGATCACTTGATAATTTGGTCGGATTCATGTGCAGGATAGAATAAAATTTCGATTTAATAAGTCTTTATCAATATTTGATCTTAAAAAAATATTTCAAAATCATAGACCACAAATTTCCCGAAGTGGGACATTCATATTTGGATTCAGACCAGGATTTTGGGCGGATAGAAAAAATGCTTCGAAAAAATGATACAATCTATGCGCCTGAACAATATCGAAGCATTATAGGGAAAGCTTCACGAAGTAACATAGTTATTGATATGACTGACCATTTCAGGAAAATAAACGATCTGCAAGTGAATTTGAATTTGATTAATAGGAAAAAAGATACAAATAACGAAAAAATTAGTTTTAGGGATGGCGTGAAATGTATCAGAGTTGATGAATATGGCTTATATTAATACAAAGAGTCATACGACGAAATGACACCATTCAAGAAGGTTGACATTTTTAAAAAAAGGGGTGAAATTAATCCAGATTTTAAGGTGCCACGTGTTGATGGGAAATATGGTGTCGGTTACTGTGTCGGTTGAAAAAAAAAGCTAATATAAAGGAGCAATAAAAATTTTTTAAACCGGAATACCGAAACAGAAACAGAAACAGAAACTTTTTATTCAATATAGATTATAAATAATACTTATTGAAAGTCACTCTTTGTCTAATTACCACTGGTTCGAAAAAACCTCTGTCCTGGGAAGAACCAGCAAGAAACCCAGCAGGACTTTTTTAAATAACAGCTTACAATCATGTATATTACACAATTAACCACACAAAACAAATTAGAAACAGCCTGGCAGCGAACACCTCATTCCAGGGTTGTTATCATCCATAAATTCCTTAACATTATAATAACCCTTTTATACAAACTATGTTTAATAAAGTTTTGAATTTTGAGCAGGTCGAATTTTGTATATTTTCTGGGATTTTGTTGTAAGCGTATACATCGCCCCAAGAATGAATTACTGACTCGGTGGAGTCGAGTAACTGGTACTACTAGCTTGTGTTTGTTCCTAGTATTTACAGAATGCACATCACTTATTTTTGTATAACTACTTTTATTTTTGTGTACGTACATTACATTTTCATAAATGTATTGAGAGGCCAAAGTTAATATATTAATTTCCTTAAATTTTGTCTGAGCGACTTAGGTTTTAAATCATAGATTGCTCTTATGGCCTCTTCTGTAAAACAAATATAATTTCAGTGTCAGTTGCGTGTCCCCATAGCAAAATACCATACGACATTATGCTATGGAAATAGCTAAAGTAAACAAGTCTAGCCGTTTCCACACTGGTAAGATTTCTAATCTTTTTTACAGCATATGCTGCAGAACTAAGTCTGCTTGCTAACTTTGATATATGGGGCTCCATTGAAGCTTCGCGTCTAGTGTTATTCCAAGAAAATGGTGGTATCGACAAGACTCAGTTCTTCCCATTTAAAATTACATTAGTATTTAATTGTCTGACATTTGGAGTCATGAACTTCATACATTTCGTTTTATTGCTATTTAAATGCAAGTTATTAACATTAAACCAATTTACTAATTTAGATATAGCATTATTTACTTCGTCATATTTTAATAATTGTCGTTTTAATTTGAAAATTAATGAAGTGTCATCAGCAAATAATACTATATTATGGTTATCCCCTACTATGTAAGGTAAGTCATTAATATATACAAGAAACAGAAAGGGCCGAGAACTGAGCCTTGAGGCACGCCCATTTGTACTATCGACCCGGAAGAGCTCATACTATTAATGACAACTTTTGAGTTCTGTTACTTAAATATGAAACAATTAATTTAAGAGCATTACTTACACCGTAGTGTTGTAGTTTCCTGATTAATGTTTCATGGTGAACACAATCGAAGGCTTTGGATAGGTCACAGAATATACCCAAAGCATCCTGTGAATTCTCCCATGCATTGAAAATATATTTAATCAGCTCAACACTAGCATCAGTTGTCGAGCGACCCTTGTGAAACCGAATTGATTTTTATGAAGTAAATTATTAACATTAAAAAATTAACATTTGATCAAGAATAATTTTTCAAAATTTTACTTAGTGTTGGCAGTACAGAAATGGGTCTAAAATTGGCGGGGTCTAATGTACTACCAGATTTAAATAAAGGTATTACTTTACTATGCTTCATCAAATCAGAAACACACCATATTCGATACTAGTATTAAAAATAATAGCTAGTTGAGGCGCGATTATATCGATTATAGACGCAATAACTTTAACGGAAATGCCCCACAGATCCGCAGTTTTCTTAACATCAATAGTTTTAAAATATTTTACAATATCTTTTGATGATATTTTATGAAATGTAAAATTCTTTGTACACGCATTTACATTTTGTTTAATTAATGATTATTATGAGTTATTATTATGAGTCGATTTTAAAAAAGAATAATCGTTTTCGTTTTTTTTGAGTTTATTTTCCTAATTTCTCAAATAACTTGTCTCTTTCAGACTTAATTTTGTCAATTTGTTTAAATTTTCTTTTGCGGAAGAAGGAGTTATGTACAGTTTAAAAAAATAAGTACTAAAAATACATTTTATTCTTTAATTTCTTTCCTATTATAAAAATACTGAACAGCTTACGCCGCTTGACACCATTTCTGCATAAATACACTGAAATCGTTTTGAAATATCTTAAAATGTTTATGCGAAACTTTGAACTCAATTTTCTCGAAATAAGAATTTTGCGACACACCTTCATGTCATTCATGTCTTCAACTATTTTACAACACTTTTTAGCTTACAATTAATTTTGAAATAAATTATATCGTGGTAGGGTCACGCTGCAGCTAAATTAGAGATACAACACGAATGGGTTGACTCGACCGGAGAAATACCACGCTTTCACAGAATACCAGCGTAAAATAGCAGCGTAATGCAGCGTATGGTGAGTGGAGGAACTGGAAACTTATTTTACTGGTTTAATCCCCTGGGGTGAGAACGCATCTTGATCCTTAATCGAAAACAGATGTAGATGTCTATGAATCACAGCATCTACTTACCATAAGGTGCTTGTGTGCTTGTATGTCACTCTTATTCAACAAAATCTTTTGAACTTGTCACAAGTTTTCGAGATCTATTGCAAATAAAATATATAAGGTGATAAAGAGTACATATTTTACCTGATATTAGTCATAATATCTGCTGAGTCGCTTAGACAGCTAGGTTAATTATCGAATGCCTTGTAAAAAGAGGATCTTACAAATATATTTGCTAGGATTTCTTTATTATTTTCTAGTATAATAATGTATTAAGCATAATCTATTAAGACCTCACATTAAGCCAGAGAGACTTGTGTCTTTGACACATCATGTAAGTCTTTATCCTATCATATTGTGTCTTTTACATTGGCTAATACGTAGACGTTAAGACAAATAAGTACCTTTGTGTTTACACGTACGGCAGTGACACTGTTGTATATTCAATGGAGGAAATAGTTTTCTACAAAATCTGATTTTAAAGATTACACAATTATTTAATATAATTTGTAATACGCTTAGTTTCTATAAATAAGATAGGATTACAGAAGGCAAATAATATATATTTTATTTTACAATCCAAAACAGAATAAGATCTACGTGGTTTCTCATATAAATGATAATAAAATGGGCGAGACAGTCATACGTATTAATAAGAATGCTTTGTTTGTGTTAAGGTGCCTCTCTATTTGCAGGAAATAAGGACGGTAATGTCCATCATTACTCTCTGACAAAACAATGACTGAAAGTAATGTTGCGGAAAAAGGTGACCGGGTTGTTACTTATTTCTCATATGAAAATACCGGGCGGAATAATATTTGTTATTCACGACTTATTTTGTAGAACATTCATATTTTTTTTAAATCTATTCACTCAGGGTAAAATTTGTAAAATTATTTACTTAGAACACTACAAAATAATTATACTAACAACTTTTCACCTTACCATTCCAGCCTATCGAAAGTCCACTTCTGAAAATAGTCCTCCCCCATAAATTTCTTCATCAGGGGATATTCGCCATAGTTGCCACGCCTGGCCAGCGGGTCAGCAACCGCATATTTTTTTTAGCTGTTACTACGATGATGCCGCTGCCCTTCTCCTGGGACAGTTTCCCTCTGCCGCGGATGTTGTTAATATGGATTCGTAAAGTAATAAAATGTTTAATATTTGCCAGTTGATATTAACACTGTAATTTACGTTTACGCAGTTGTTATAATAGCAATAACTTCAAGAAACACTGATGGTAATAGCTAGAGAAAATAATCAAAAGTTAAATTTAACTTAAAATTGGTTATTATTTATTGGTTATTGGTTATTATTGGTTATTGGTTATTGGTAAAACTCTATTATCTTAACTAATTACAAAGGATTTCACACAAGATTTTATTGAACCGCTTAAGACGCTTAATGATTTTATTAAAACCTAATTGACGAGCAAGGAATATTAAAGTGCTTTAATTTTAACATGCTTTTATTGGGTCGACCTGTATATAATGGAATCTAAGGTAACTAATTTAACCATCTTCCAAGGGTCGTAGCGTAATGAAAATTGGCAGCTGTATGTAGTTCTGATGACATTACAATAATATGGTTCTGTCGAACTGATCTGGTGATGGAGCCGGAAGATATGAACTGGAACTTCATGATGGAAAATCGTATCATAGATGTTTTGGATTTCTTAGAAAATTCTTGTAATGAACTTTGACCACGATTAGGTTTCAAGGTCTGATGATGAAGCCGGAAGATAGTCACTGGCATTCCATGATGGAATATCGTATCGTAGTCGTGTTTGCACTTGTGAGAAAGGCCATGTAATGGGCTTTGAACACGATCAGGTTTCAAGGTTATAACAAACCCTTTATATATTGAATAGTGTAAATATTGACATAGGTGACATAGTTGCCTGTATAAAATGTATATACACCTGTACATGGAGAGTTTAAATAGAATAATATTGATATATCTATATGAATTACGATGAATCCTTTGACGGCATAAACGTTATGTTCTTTGGCGACCTCAAGCAGCTTCCGCCAGTGCGTGGGAAACAGGTGTTTCAACAGCCGGATCACATGAGACCAGCAACTCATTTATGGTGGCTTTTCACATTAGTCGAACTCGGACAAAACATGCCCCAGCGAGGAGACACGACATTCACCGACATCTTGAACGCCTTGAGGGTCGGAGAGCTGAACAGCGAGAATCTCGCAGTATTGCTGACTTAGGTCTCATCAAATGCTACCGGCGAGTTTGCGCTTGAAAAAGCACTGCGTATTTATCCAACAAACGACCAAGTAGAGAAGCACAACAATGAAGTTCTTAAATTTTACGAACAAAAAGGTACTCAAATGTACGACATAAAAGCTCAAAACTAACTTATTGACGCGACCCGAAACCTTGGAAATACTTCATTGGAGTCCATTATTCCCAGCGATATAAATAAAACGGGTGGACTACCGAGAAAATTAAAAATTTTCAAAGGGGCTAAAATCATGTTGCGATCCAATATAGAAGGGGCTAGTGAATGGGAGTATCGGATTCATCTAGGACATCGTCTGGCCGCACATTAGACGCGACCAAATGTATGTAACCGACATACCGTCCATCAAAGTTAATTTTGGAAACGACGGTGAGCACCTAATTCAGCCTATAGGCATCCAGTTCCCGGCCAAGTATAGCTACGGTACGGTGGAAAGGCGCATGCTCCCAGTGATTTTAAGTTGGGAATGTACCGTGCACAAGATGCAAGGCTGTACGGTAGACTACGCAGTGGTGTACTTCGGGTCCCGTACTTTTGCGGCTGGACAGGCGTATGTGGCCCTAAGTAGAGTAAAATCACTTAGTGGTCTCCAGATTGAAGAGCTAGATTGTTCTAAGCTGACAGATAAAACACCATGCAATACAGACGCATTGGCGGAGATGGAGGATTGATTGAGGATGCGGGCTCATTCGCCTACTTAAAATAAATGTATAAATGTTAAAATATTTCGTTATCAAAGACCAAAAAGTATTAAATAAATTATAGTTTAAAACACACTAGGAAAACACGCTTTTATAAATTCACGTAAAAACAAAAAATAAATTATGGATCGTTCAAGTTGTCTCTATTTCTGGGCTGAAGTGTAAACTATGTGCTTTTAATTATAATATTTGATTGTAAAAGCGTGGGGCGCTGGAACAGGAAAGACTTTCTTGTTAACAAATACTAAAACTAACTTCCTGGCGGAAGCTGCATGAGATCGCACAAGAGCATAACGCCGCTAAAGGGTTACCAAAGGTATCTCGTCCACGAAAAAGAACTCTACATTTTGCCAATGTTGACGCATTACCCTTATGTACTTAATTTCCTGAAAGAAGAAGCGTTAAAAATGTCGGTGAATGTCGTCTCTCCTCGCTGCTGGCGCATGTTTTGTCTGAGTTCGACAAACTGGTACTTTGAATAGACTGTTTAATGTAGAGCCACCTACTAGTCGTGCTGCAACTCCAGTTAGAGCGCCAATCTGTGTAACCTGCTTCCCGTAACAATAACTTGATTTCTCAGCAAGTTATACAAAAAGTCTTTCCTGTTCCATGCTAATTATATAATAATTTTTTTACTCCTAATAAGCCAGTGCTTGACCACAATGCCACCTGGTGGCAAGTGGTGATGTAGCCCTAGATGGCACTTTATTAGAGTAATAAGAGCCTATTCACTCTTATCTTGAAGATGCCTAGATTGTATTCAGACGGAAAGACAAACGCCAGAAAATCATTCCACTCCTTTGCTGTGCGCATTAAAAAAGATAAAGGAAACAGTTTGGTTCTAATGCGGGGAATATCGACAACAATGCGGTGAAGACCTGCCGACCGACTGGTTGACCGATGGTAGAAAGGAGAGGGAGGAATAAGAAGGAGTATTTCCTGCGCTCAGTCTCCGAAATGCATCTTATAGAACACCGAGAGTATAGCTACTCTGCGCCTGTGCTTGAGGCTGACAAGATTAGTTTCAACCAAATCAAGGTTACCAATGAGCCTATTAGCACGTCTCTCCATTGAGTTTAACGCTGCTAGGTTGCATTTCGCAGCACCTGCCCATATATGACAACAGTACTCCATGCATGACCAGACTTGCGTTTTATATATTATATTATTATTTCCTTGCGGCTGCTTTGGCCCTGGACTCAATGAACCGCCCATAGTTGAGATTCAGGCAAATCTTAACACATTAAAAAAAACAGTCGAATTGAGTACCTCCTCCTTTTTGAATTCGGTAGAAAATACATTGGATGCAAAACGTGGTCATTCATAGCTGGCCGTATGAGAAAGCTCAAGATCGCCCTGCGAGCTGTGGAAAGGTTTATACTTTAAGTTTCTCTGCTTGATAAAATTTTATTTAAAGATATTCGCTGTAGGATCAGAATGACCGACATAATCCAATGGATTAGTAAGCTGTAATAGCAATGGGCCAGCCTTACAGCTTGAAGAATCGACAATTGATGGGCAAGGCTGCGTGCTATCACCAACGCTGTTTCTTCTGCATATGTTGCAAACCGGTAACATTCATTGCTATGCAGACGACAGCACTGGTGATGCTTTATACCCCGGCCGTGCCAATATTTCTCGGTAAACGTCGCCGAGTAACGGAACAAACTTGTGTCTGAAGTCGAGACTTTGTTGAACAAAGTCTCAGACTGGGGGCGACTAAATCTAGTCCAGTTCGATCCCCAGAAGACACAAGTTTGCGCGTTTACCGATAAAGAGAACCCCTTCGTCGTCGTTCAATCATCCAGATGGTATGGATGGTATCGCGACAAAACTCGCGATACCATCCATACCATCTGGATGATTGGCGGTCCACCACTGTGCGATTTAGAAAAAGTTTTCTTCCTCGCACAACTTCCTCGTGGAATCGATTACCGCCAGCGATTTAGGGACCGATACGACTTAGGGACCTTCAAGAAAAGAGCCTACTCTAATCTACTTTAATCATCATGCTTGGCAGACAGATTGACGATAGCAGTACCAGATACCCGTCGCCAGCCATACGTCTGGTGTAAACCAAAGGCCGCCATCTAATGGAAGCTATAAGATTGATCTAGATATTTTTCAAAGTTGCCTATGAAGTGTGAATTCATAACTAATTGACACAACACAATAAAGAGTGGATTACATGTATTCGTTACAAAATAATAAAATGTGATTTTAAAATAAAGAATTTAAATCATTAAATTGCCACATTAATTTTAAACTATGATACGATTTTAGTCCTTAATGGTATTGCATAGACTTGATATCAAATTGTCTACTACTTCAATTATGTATAGTTCTTATATAATACTAGACAAGATCAAATGCTTTCCAGAGTAGTCCATTAACTTATAACTCAATAAGTTGAGTGACTTTGATATTAATTTCAAATCATTTATGCCTAAGGAAACGTTGTACGATAATGTAAAGTCGGTGTTAGTAATTTTAACAACGATTTTACCTTATCTTTGAAATTCATCGAATTCATCGAACTCATTTGAAGTATCAATCCTTTAATATTTTTTACAATTATAGTTTTTTGTTTTGTAAAGTATAAATAAAGCAATACTTACAATTGAAACAAAACAAAACGATTATAGCCAAAATTTTTATCTTTTATTTACTTCGACTGCTTACTGTGTTCCATCAACGTTGTATGACGTAATCGTTACCAAGAAAATAATGATTTGTGTATTTACATAATATAAATATTTTTTTAAGATTTATCTAACTTACATTACCTTTGTAATTTTACATATTACGAGTAAAACAACTTCTAGTTTCTACTAAATATATTTTAAGCTATAATAAAGAATCATTAAAATGATTAAACGACTTAGTCCAAATACTCAAACGCTACTCAATTTTAAGATGTCGTTAAGTCTCGTGCTATCTTTATCACTTTAAGTCAAAGTGACTGTGACACCACGAGACTTAACATCTCAAAACTGAGTAGCGTTTGAGTATTTGTCTATTAACAATGTTTTAAATCGGATTAAAATATGAATATTGACGTCAAATATAAAAAGTCCACAAAGAGTTACTTCGAAGATATATTCTACCACGTTTACCGCGTGTACACTTGTGCGTTTAGGGCAATACAAAATTCTACTAAATACTAGAAACCAAATATGATATGTATAAATCGTTATCGGTTAAAAATCTACTGAACTTTATAAAGTCAAAACTTCTTCAATAATTACTGTGATGATTTGCTTACACTTTTCACGGTGGGTAGGTTGGTGATCTCCCCGAGTGAGTCGCCTTGTCGTGGCTGGTGTACTGGCAGTAGTTTGGTCACCCTCGGCGTTCTTGAAGAGCCCACATTTTATACCTTTTAGTTCTTTGAACTCGGCTTTTATTTTTTAATAATTTTTAACGCTTTTCATCGTCTATATATCATTAATAATTTCACCCCCTATTTTGTCACCCTTAAGGGTGGAAGTTTTTCTTCAAATATTATGAGGGCATAACTATGAAGTACAACTTAATAAAAAAAGAGAATTATCAAAATCCGTTCACAATTAACGAAGATATCGTGTAACACACCTTCAAACAAAAACAATCGAATTGTAAACCTTTTGTTGAATTTTCTGCTATTTTGTGATATTGTTTAGTAATTGCTTTAAAAAAAAGATATTACTCCTGTTGAAATTGGGTACGTTTTTAAAATAGTCTGCGTTTGTCTAGTTGTAGCGTTGTAGTCTGCTTTCATCGGCTGGTCATTAGCGATCCTTAGTTGCCAATTTTTAAATACTTACATAGTCCACCTTTTATATTGATTCTTTGACGCTTTTCACTCCGAACAAACAGCCATTTGGGGTAAGCTTAGGCTATTATGAATATGAAATGCTTTGTAAAGAATTACTATGATATATTGCTTTTCACGACCTTTCTAGTCATTTGTGTTAAAAGGCAACTGTAAAATTATTGATTCCATGTAAGTATATTTTTTCCGTCGAAATATGACCGGTTTTATTTGTGTATTTAACTTGTGTATACACTTCAAATTTAGATTCATCGTTTGTAATCATTCTGATTCAGTTTCCCCTTATCGCCTCTTACAACACCTGGGAGACGATATGGAGTAGTGGATATTCTTACACCGCCATGCATTACATGCATGTGATGATTTTGATTCGCTGTAAATGTTTTTTAACTTTTTCAATAAAATTTATCATTTTTAGGTAAAGCTGTCATACATCGAGATCTACAACAAAAACATTCGTGACCTGTTTAATCCTAGCGCGGGCCCGCTAGAGTTGCGCGACGAAGGTAGTGACGGTGCACCTGTAGTAGCTGGTCTGGTATATACTTTATAAAGTATACGAGTATATACTTTAAGCGAGTAATTCTTGTATATATAATATGTTATGTGTATATTAATGTTTTATATATCTATGTAATTGGTTTCTCGGAAACGGCTCAAACGATTTAGATGAAATTTTGTATTCAGATAATGTTTTACATTCCAAGTCGACAACAAGTCAAGTGAACTGCCTCGTAGGTCTGGTGATTTTAAGCGTGACTGCTGGTAATGTGGTTCCGGGTTCGAGTCCCGGGTTGGACCAAAATCAGTTTTTGGATTTTTCTGTCAAAAAACTCTCAGTAGCAGCCCGTAGTCAGTAATTTAACGGTGTTTCACCCCCATACCTCAGAATGCACGTAAAGTCGTTGGTCCTGCGGCGTATCCCTCTCCGGTCGTGTTGGATTTCCGTCCCATGGGACTATGAAAGTGAGGAAATTTGGAGTGCACAGTGCTTGCGCACACACTCATACACTATAATCCTGTACTGCGCTAGTCTAGATGCTAGTCTAGTATCCGTTGAGACTGGCTGCCGTGATTGAAATCAGTCTGGAAAACATTAATAATTTCTCTTGATAGGTATAAAGATATGATAGAGAAAGTTCTCTTAGGACAGAATAGGCCATGATACTTGGCTACATTTGTTACATGAAATATTTTGGATAAGACTAGTTTTATTTAATGATAGATTAACATTTGTATTGTCTGTGTTTGGAGGTGCGTGCACTAGGCGCGGCACACGTGGCCGAGCTGTTAACGCGTGGCGATCGCGCACGCACTGCGGAACCCACACACGCAAACCATCACTCTTCGATAGGACACGCGCTGTTTAGGTAGGCGTTGAAAATTATACCTCAATAACGTAACAGGAATGTCAATCAAGTTTATAGGTGATGAATCTATACAATTTGGAAGCGACTCTGCTAAACTACTCGTTCATTGATGATATAAGACATAAAAGTATAACCGTAGTATATTTATATTTATATTTTTAATATTTCCTAGCGCTATAAGGCTTTTTAAGGAAATAACAAAAAGGTTAGTCGACGTTACAGGAGACCGAAGAGCTGGCAGCTACCTCGGACAAAGAATTAGTCTAGCTATTCAAAGGGGGAACGCTGCCAGTATCTTCAGAACCTTGCCTAAAGGGCCTCCTTTTTAATAATATATTTTAGTTATTATAATATTTTTTAAAAGGTTTTTAGTTTTAGGTTCATTGTTCTAGTATATATTTCATTTTATAAATTGTGTAGTACTTAAACGTTTGTAATTGTTAATAAATTTTATAAGCATAGTTTGCTTATAAATACTCTAAGATAATATACAAATTTCGTTTGTTCGTCTATTAACCAACCTTTCTAAGACCACTGCTGAATGCCAGGGGGCAAGCAGATTTGCCAAATTCGCTGATAAAGCGAGGTGGTGAGAGAACAGCTGATACTTTCGCAATAATTCTGTACCCTTTCATCAAAAATTTGGGTTAAGCGCTTTCTATGGATTTTCTGCTATCAATACAAAAGCCACAAGAGCTTCGTCCATTTTCGTTTTGGAGAAAAGGATATATTTCCCCTTACCTCGATCACACACAATTTTCGGTAAAGTCCCCTGCTGGATGAAATTTTCCCTTCTTTGGAAGAATTTTCCTTAATCATTATTTCTGGAATAGCCGTGGTAGTTCAGGAGTTCAGCGGTCGTCGTAAATTTCACAATACGCGAGCGGAAATTATTAATTGCAATTTTAAGTGTTGATTTGCCACGTGTTCGGTGATGAAGGAAAATATCCTGTGAAGACTCGTATTTCTGAGGAATAAAAAAATATTACATGTGAAGTCCGCTAACACGCATTGGGGCAGCACGGCGCGCTTCGCGGCCTCTATCCATCAGTGAGACTGTTTAAGACTGTATTTTTAACCGACTTCAAGAAAAGGAGGAGGCACTCAATTCGATTGTATTTTTTTATGTGTGTTTCCTCATAACTTTTTCGTCGGTGAACCGATTTTGATGATTCTTTTTACTTGAAAGCTGGTGCTTCCCATGTAGTTCTATATAAGTTTGATCCAGATATGACCAGTAGTTTTTGAGTTATTCTTAATAATTTATATTGAAGTCGGTTGTACAAAATTTTTAATTTTACCACTTGTAGTTATCATGTTTGGCAAGGGGATCGACGATCGTTGACCAGACGTTTCGCACCTTTGACACTTCTCGCCGTGGGTGCTCTAGGTACGCCTGGCGAGGCTGATTTACACGGGTCAGTAACAGGCGCCAGTGCTGGCGCCGAGTACTGACTTTCACCGTTTACACGCAGTCAGTAGTCGCGCAGACAGTGCTGTACTGACTTCAAATCAATTTACATTATGCCAGTAGCGGGTCAGCACTGACTTGCCTCGAATTTGGAGCCAGTTACTGTCCCTGTGTAAATCAGCCACCATCAATCGGAGGCCATCAGATCTTTTTGGGATATCCCAGTCGCCCCTTACGACAAAATTTAATTGCAGGAACTTATGACTTTATTGCAAGTATTACATAATATTTTTAGGGTTCCGTACCCAAAGGGTAAACAACGGGACCCTATTACTAAGCCTCCGCTTTCCGTCCGTCCGTCCGTCTGTCTGTTAGCGAGCTGTATCTCATGATTTGTAATAGGTATACAATTGAAATTTTCACAGAATTTGTATTTCTGTTGCCGCTATAACAACAAATAATAAAAATTAAAAATTAAAGGGGGCTCCCCTACTAGAAACATGTGTGGTGGTACGAAATCCTTCATGCGCGAGTCCGACAGCACTTGGTCGGTTTTTTACGCTATAATTTCTGGAAAGTCATCGGTGAATGAAAAAGTGTGTAATTATTTTTGGTTGTACATTGCGAGGATATCACTTAACTTTTAAGCATGAAACCTACACCATAAAGGTTGTATTGCAGCGTAACAGTGTGTGCTAAAGTGGACGAAGGCATACAGCGTGGACGCATATTTCTCATAGACCTGGCTGGATCTGAACGGGCCGGGCTACGTGCGAGAAGGCTAGAGGGAGTGCATATCAATCCATCTTTATTAGCGTTGGGCAATTGCATCATGGCCCTATCCGATGGAGCCAGGTAACAAACAATATTACATATAAAATTAAAAAAATTTTTATAAAATAAAAATACATATTTGCTTTTTTGTTCCTTATTAGGAGTCAGTGTTTAATTACTAAGTTACACCTAAGGATTGTAATAATTATAAATTTTTTAAGTCATTTTCAACACGATTTTATAAGACAAATCACGTCCGTACACAACGTATGGGACGTTGTACGAATATATCGCACCTATCAATAATTAATGTCCTACCTTGATAAAACGATGGGAGTGTTGGCGGAAAATTATGATGTCGTGTTCTTATTAATTAATTGAGTTATAATAGATAACTTTACTACTAACTTACTTTTGGAAATCATATCGGTCGGTTAAATACATACATTTAAGCAAAGTAGCCATAATTTTGCCATTAGCTGCCGCCGTAAGAGAATCTGTTTCATTCCGTGTTTGTCTCGGCTTTAACTAGTAAATCGGCCAAAATACAAGTTGTCTGACAAATCGCAACTAAAGACAAACGAGCACAGAATCCATTCGATGGTACATGGATGCTGCGGCCCAAAGAGTTTAATCTATTTTCGATCAAGAATTAAAATGCTGATGCGTTGTCATACCTACGAACTAAAGGAATGTTCCTTATCAGTAAATATGGTTTTCGGTTCTCGTCCCTTACTATACAGAAAACAGCAGTACTATGCTGCTATTTTGTGCGAACGTAGTCCTTCCACGAGCCGTTTGTACTGCAACCGTAATCCCCTTCCTCATGGCACTACTACTACTACTACAAATACAACAACCTATCACAGTCCTGAGCCACTCATATTTATCAACTACCTGCATATTTCGTCAGGTGGTCAGTCTAGTGGGGAGTCGCCCAATAGTGCGCTTGCCAGACGAGGCGGCCACTCGAGAACGTTTCTTCCCCATCGGTTGTCCGTTCTACGTGCCTATTGCCACTTCAGCTTACTATGCCGCTGTGCTATGTGAGTTACTCTTGTTTTTCTGCGGATACCCTCGTTAAGTTTCCCGCGGAGAAATGGCTTGGCATTACCACGTATAAAAAGAGGTAAAACAAGTATAGAAAAAAATGTTGTGACTCATATCATAACCGCGACTTGGGCAGGTACGTGAACTAACGCGACTCGACTGCTGCGCGAGGTGTTGGGCGGGCGCTGCCGCACGGTGATGGTAGCCCACGTGGCGGCCGGCGCCACGCGCTCCACGCTGCACTACGTGCAGCGAGCCGCCGCTATCACTAACAGGGTGTGAATTTTTTCTATTTTGAAGTGAAAACTTCTTTAAAATCGTTGTGATTTGAAACTAAATAAAATAAAAAAGCGATACTAAAAAGAGAATCTATAGGACTTAGCCTGCGAGAGATGGAAATGGAATACAGTGTACAGTGTTTCCTATCATCTCGTTCTCCTCTTTGTGCGGTGCTTTATAGATTTTTTTTTTTGCTTATTATAAGCCAAACCACAATCCCACCTGGTGGTAAGTGCTGATGTAGCCCTAGATGGTAAATCGCACTGTCTTAGCGTAAGAAAAACTTTTATTCACTCTTGTCTTAAAGACGCCCAGATTATATTTAGACGGAAAGATAGACGCCGGCAAATTATTCCACTCCTTTGCTGTACGCATTACAAAAGACGAAGCAAACCGTTTGGTTCTAATGCATGAAATATCAACAACGAAGGGGTGAAGACCCGCCGACGGCCTGGTTGTCCGATCGTGGAAAGGAGAGGGAGGAATTCAAGCGTTTAATTCAGTGGCAGATTCACACATTTGAAGCCAGTTTTTCAGCCACATTTTTCAGCCAGGCCCTTTTGCCTCCCCTACCGACTTCTACAATTCGATAGCCCCTAGTTCACAATCATATTAATTACAATTTTAATCATATTTCTCCAGGAATAAAAACTGTCAGTACGGAATCGCTATTCCTGCTAGGTGCCCCGTTGTTTTTCGATAGTATTAAACCTGTTTTAAAAAGAAAATTTAACACGTTGATAAATTGTATAAATTAAACCGCCACATTGCTCTTACTATTTTAAAATATTGTCACCTTGTACCTAGATTTACGTACTTACTCCGCTCGAGTCCAGTCTGGAAATGTTCGGATATTTTAAAAGATATTGATAATAATCTTAAAATGGCTATAGAAAAAATTCTAAATTTAACTTTAAATACAACAGCCTGGACTCAAGCTACTTTACCTATAAAATTTGGTGGTATTGGTGTGAGAAATCTTTCTAGCGTTGCATTGCCTGCTTTCCTTGCTTCCGTGCATAGTGTCAGTAATTTAACATAATTTTAAATAATAAAGTAGACCTGTGCTTTGCTACGGAGGCAGGGCAGATATGGCAAACGCTCTGTCCCGGCGAAAATGTTCCACTGGAAGTTAACCAACAAAAACAGTGGGATATTCCGTTGGTACAGAGGGTGCAGAAAGATTTGTTTCATAATTTCCATAGTGACCAAAATAAGGCACGCCTTCTAGCTGTTTTGACTAAGGAATCTAGTCACTGTTTACATGCTTTACCATCAAGTAATCTCGGCACATTACTTGATGGGGAAAGCTTGCGCATCGCCATAGGAATCCGACTAGGAGCGGCGATTTGTCAACCCCATCACTGCCCCTGTGGTAGCGGCAAACTTGTCGAAAGTTTGGGCTCCACTGACTCTCATATAAGAAAAGTGGTCGTAGGTTTTCACGGTACGGTTCTTTGTACGATGTCATCCGAAGGGCTCTTGTCTCTATAAATGTTCCCTCGGTTTTAGAGCCTTGTGGAATATTTAGAGACGATGGCAGGAGACCCGACGGTATGACATTGGTCCCTTGGGAGAGGTAAAGCCCTAGTGTTGGATGCTACTTGCGTAGACACTTTGGCGGCCTCTCATCACAAGGGTACCTTGTTTAGAGCCGGGGCGGCATCAGAGGCAGCTGAACTGAGTAAGTGGCGCAAATATGAGTCTCTGAGAGATGACTATAGGTCCGTGGTGTCCGCGTGCGGTGAAGTTCCTGAAGGAACTCCATCCACGACTGGTCGTTGCTGCTGGTGATAAGATGGCTGGTTCTTTTCTCGCTCAAAGGCTAAGTATAGCCATTCAGCGAGGAAACGCAGCCAGCGTTTTTGGCACGATACCGCGGGGAGTAGGACTGTATGATAATTAAGTTACTAGTTTTAGTTTTTTTAAATTATAGTTTTTAATATTGTATATAATAAAATATTGTATATTATGTTATGTAAATTACAATTTATTGTCAATAAAACTGTAACTACTGATTTGTGCTATATCGTCTTAACTACACCACCTTTTTGCCGTAATTAGTATGAATGTAACTATGGGATCGATGTGTTAGCTTCTAGATTATTTTTACAATCCAAAGATTTAGTTAAGATTGCACAAGAAATAGTTTCTAGGTATACTTCTAAGCTAATAAAAGCTCAATCGTGTACTACTAATAAGGCGGTGTAAAATATGATTTAATATTAGATACTTAAATACATTCGGTAAACGTAATTAAGTAATTTTTATTGTACTTACAGTTTAAAAAGAATATATTGAATTAAAATCCGGCTGATAATGATGATAAGATTCAATAAATTAAGTTATGAAAGTTTTGCAATACCGTTTTATTCGCAAAATCATCAACTTCATTAGTTGACTCTATGCACAAAAGCGCTAAGGCGTTTAGCTTTTATTGGCTTAAGCAAGATTCTTTCAGAGTCAGTGAGCCATCTGGTTTTACCAGCGGAGGTAGTGTAGACCGGCAGAAGTTTGTCTCGACCGCTTTGGCGAAAGACTTAAAAGCTCTGCTGCCAGATGGGTTGATAGAGAGCTTTGCACCGATGCGTTTAATGCGGTCGAAACTGGCTTGCCGTAATACAGGACTTGGCGGTTTGGTTAAAGGCTCTCTTCTTATGGCTAACATTCGTAGCTTTGCGGTCTCGAGCATCAACCCAGGATAAGTACGCCATATGCTTGTGCTTTTCAGCACGAGCGCACTCAGGGTTGAGCCATGGGCGAGCTTTACCAATGCTTATGCAAAAGGGATGAAATATTCCATCGCTTGACATATCACATCGATTATGGCATCCGTGCAACTCGACGGATCTTGAGACGAAAAGCAGACTCGTCGCCAAGGATAAGATGCAAAAAATGCCGCATCTCAACCCAATCTGCTGACTCGTATCGCCACAATAGCCGCACATCTTGGAAATCGTAGTTAGATGGGGAATATAACGACACAGATTTCACCACACAGTGGTCAGAAGTTCCCAAGGATGAGGTTACCTGAACATCGTACCTGTCTGGATCGGTTGTCAGCAGAAGGTTGAGGCAGTTGGCTGTGTGCCCATCCTCATCAGGTACCCTAGTCGCTTGTTGTACCAGCTAGGAGAGCCCCAGCGACAAGGCAAAATTCCATATTGCACGCCTCTCTCCTAGCATGGTTGGTCTTCTGGTATGGGAACAGCCAGTCCTGATGACAGGCGTTAAAGTCCCCCAGAAAAATCAACTGTGCAGTAGGGTACCGATTTAGAGCCACATCAGAGGCTTCACTGAGGTGCTCAAATAGCCTAGTTGTCTCCTGGTCACCGCTGTGCGATCGGTAGACACAAGAATAAATAATTTTATCCATTCCTATGTCTATCAATAGCCAGATCGTGGAGAAAGTGGGATCTTCAGGGTAACGGAGACGCTTACAGCAGATGTCGTTGCGGACGTACACACAGACTCCGGCGCGCTGGTGGAAATTATGCTTCAATCTATGAATATAATCCAATCTGTGAAAATATGCTGATCTGCGTCTCAATCAAGAAGAGTATGTGCGGCTTGTCAGTCTCAACGTGGTAGTGGACTGCATTGAGATTACAGTGCAGGCCTCGGATGTTTGTGAAGTGCACTTTGATGGAGAGGGAGTGCAACCGTTGTAAAGACTTACTCTTCTTTTTCCTTTTATTCATAATTGATGGAGTGAATAGGTTGAGAGAATGGCAATTGGAGGAGGCGTCACGCATATAACCTATCATGCTAGCATGAAAATCGTGAGGAGGCCCTCTCCTCCGGTCGCAAACCGGCATGGTGGAGCCATCCCAGGATTCCCAGGCCGGGCAGCCTTTCATGAGTGGCTGGCTCATTAATTGGGCTCCCAACTATCTACGGTCGGCCAGCGGTGCAACCTTGCTTCGGATCCAGCTAACCTCCATAACCAGGCACCTGACACTAAGAAACGGCCGGGCAGCAACCGGTTTGTATGCGCAATGCAACTGTCAAGAACCATTCTCGCAAAGAAATGGGTTTGCCAGGTGGGTGGTAACTAACCCTCGGCCGAGCTTCTCACTATTAGAGGACAAACCTACCACCAGTATGTAGTGCTGCTCGTTTTTCACTAGCTCACTACCCAGGGGATACCTGTAGGGAGTCAGGATTCAAGTAATTCCCACCATCCCCGAAATGATGATGATGAGATGGTTAATGTAACTTTTAACTGTTAAAGTAAACAGTTAAAGCGATCAAAAAAATTATTAAATAAATAAAATTAGCACATTGAATAAAATTATCATATCCAATCCATTCGTAACAATCGACGATTTCATAATTTACATATTTATATTAAATTAGTTGTGCTTCTATTGTACTTCTACTGTGCGTCTATTTTACGTACCATCTTAAGAGTTAATCAATTTTTGTTCCATGAAGTGACTTATAGAATAGATAAAGTCATGGCGCTATTACAAATCTATATGGCGCTATTACAAAGCAATTATAGTCGCAATTTTTTTGGGGCGAGGAAATGTCCGCCGCGCTACCCCAATGCATTCTGGCGGATTTCAACAAGTCTTCGAGAATTTTTTTTTAAATTCTCAGACATGCGATTTTCTCACAATGTTTTCCTTCACTGCCGAGCACGTGGTAAATCAGCACTTAAAATTGCAATTAACATTTACGAGCTCTTAGCTCCTGAGCTACCTACTTCGCTCACACATGTGTGAGATAAAAATTCGATTTTTCGACTTAAAAGTATATCTGCGTGGCAAGACATTTGAAGAAAAGGTTTTTATAAGATTTATTGCTATAGCACTGGGTCCGAACAACCAAGCTAGGCAACCGAGAGGGACAATTACTAAATATGAAAAATTGACGAAATCATCTTCTTACTATCCTGTTTCCTTTCGCAAAATTGGACCGATTTTTTAAATAACAAGGTTTATGTCTATGTCTGTATGTTTTTCTTTTATATTTTATGCTCGTTAAATTTGTTTGCTTGATGTCTGATAACGGATAACTAAGCAATTTCAGTATTTTTTTAAGGTTTCTAGTTGTTAAAATAATTATTGAATTTTCATTTCTTTTAAATATTTGCCTTAGTATCATTATCTAGGGGGAAAACAGAGTAATAAGAGGGGAATAAAAAAGTAAATTATCATTTGATGGGCTTTCATCATTGTGGGATATGAGTAAAAAAGAAAGTACTATTAATTCCTTATTTTGAGTTTAATTTAAAAAACTGAACAAATATTCCAAAATGGACTATCTTCCACAATATCTCCTCTCTTTCCACGCGTATCACATTTCGCAGATCATATTTCGCGTGGACTGTTACCATCGGAAATTTTAAATTGCGACCTTTGGTTACATGGGCTTCCGTGGGTTTCCTTGCCCGCGTAAAGAATGGCCTGTACAAAGGTTTGCACCAATACATATAAGCTTACCAGAAGAAAAGACTGTGTCGCTTGCAGTTAGTGAAATGGAAGAACACCCATTTATCTCTTTTTAAAAAATTAACTTAAAATTTTCTAATTGGAATAAATATCTAAAATCCATCGTTTATGTTTTAAGGTTTTTAAAAAAAAAACCGCACAGCAATAAAATAATAACAGCATCCGACATAGATATTTCTGAAATCACAGTCATTAAAATTGTGCATAGTATCGCTTTTGCCTACGATATAAAATATATTAAAAAGGGGCAACGATACCCATCAACATTACGCAGGTTATCGCCATTTACTGCGGACGGTCTGCTTCGAGTAGGTGGTCGGTTAGATTATTCATCTTTATCGGATTCCCAATAGCACCCAATATTGCTTCCAAAAAAGGGACGTATTGTTGATCTTATAATTGATTAATATCACTATAAGAATTTTCACGCCGGTCCTCAGTATTTACTTGCTGCATTACGGGAGAAATATTGGATATTATCAGCTCGCCGCGTAGTTAGATACCGCATTCATAGGTTTTAAACATAAACCTAAACCTGTTTGCCGCTTAGAGCAGTGCAATGCATTTACCCATACATGTGTGGATTTTTCGGTGGTTGTCACTGGACAAATTGTCTATGGTATTATTTATGAATTGTAGATCGAACCGTTTTTGCTGAATCACCGTTCGTAACAACTTTTACTTGCCTGATTTAAGATCTTAGCGCTTCCTCGAATGTCCTTTTGGTTGATATTTTGACAATTACTAAATATGAAAAATTGACGAAATCATCTTCTTACTATCCTGTTTCCTTTCGCAAAATTGGACCGATTTTTTAAATAACAAGGTTTATGTCTATGTCTGTATGTTTCCTTTTATATTTTATGCTCGTTAAATTTGTTTGCTTGATGTCTGATAACGGATAACTAAGCAATTTCAGTATTTTTTTAAGGTTTCTAGTTGTTAAAATAATTATTGAATTTTCATTTCTTTTAAATATTTGCCTTAGTATCATTATCTAGGGGGAAAACAGAGTAATAAGAGGGGAATAAAAAAGTAAATTATCATTTGATGGGCTTTCATCATTGTAGGATATGAGTAAAAAAGAAAGTACTATTAATTCCTTATTTTGAGTTTAATTAAAAAAACTGAACAAATATTCCAAAATGGACTATCTTCCACAATATCTCCTCTCTTTCCACGTATATCACATTTCGCAGATCATATTTCGCGTGGACTGTTACCATCGTAAATTTTAAATTGCGACTTTTGGTTACATGGGCTTCCGTGGGTTTCCTTGCCCGCGTAAAGAATGGCCTGTACAAAGGTTTGCACCAATACATATAAGCTTACCAGAAGAAAAGACTGTGTCGCTTGCAGTTAGTGAAATGGAAGAACACCCATTTATCTCTTTTTAAAAAATTAACTTAAAATTTTCTAATTGGAATAAATATCTAAAATCCATCGTTTATGTTTTAAGGTTTTTAAAAAAAAAACCGCACAGCAATAAAATAATAACAGCATCCGACATAGATATTTCTGAAATCACAGTCATTAAAATTGTGCATAGTATCGCTTTTGCCTACGATATAAAATATATTAAAAGGCAACGATACCCATCAACATTACGCAGGTTATCGCCATTTACTGCGGACGGTCTGCTTCAGTAGGTGGTCGGTTAGATTATTCATCTTTATCGGATTCCCATAGCACCCAATATTGCTTCCAAAAGGGACGTATTGTTGATCTTATAATTGATTAATATCACTATAAGAATTTTCACGCCGGTCCTCAGTATTTACTTGCTGCATTACGGGAGAAATATTGAATATTATCAGCTCGCCGCGTAGTTAGATACCGCATTCATAGGTTTTAAACATAAACCTAAACCTGTTTGCCGCTTAGAGCAGTGCAATGCATTTACCCATACAAGTGTGGATTTTTCGGGTGGTTGTCACTGGACAAATTGTCTATGGTATTATTTATGAATTGTAGATCGAACCGTTTTTGCTGAATTACCGTTCGTAACAACTTTTTACTTGCCTGATTTAAGATCTTAGCGCTTCCTCGAATGTCCTTTTTGGTTGATATTTTGACAAGATTATGGTCTCTGCATCTCTTCAAGAAATTTAAAGATGTTATATATCTTGTACGCTTTGTTTTAAGATCTTCTAATCGGCGAAATTTATTTGCTATTACCAGTCCGTACTGGCTTACATAATGATTTCTTATATTTACGCGAACACTACACATTGAATAAAACTATTTTTACGGATTTTATCGCGTTTAATTTTACTATTTTGATTCCCGACGTTTCGGGTGCTTTACAGCACCAATGGTCACGGGGGGGACTGAGGTGTTTGATGTCCCAATGTCATAGTTAGCCCGGCTACCTTCAGTTTTTTGAATATTAATTTTTGATCCTAATAATATAATTATAATTTTGAGTAGTAATACCTAATGCATTGTTTCGTACCGAGCTAGATAAGAGTTCGGCGTCCGCGAAAATATTGACCCTATTGTCAACTGATTTGACTTTAAGTTACACTGCTGGTTTTATGTTTAAATATTTTCATGATTTTTTTTAAATGAAATTATTGTTTCATTTAGCTTTACTAACATGATAGAGCGTGAATAAAGCTAATAAAACGTTGTGAAAAGATGATTTTTTTTCGTCGGGATCGATTTTCTTTCTGACCCATCATCAATGGTATCGTTAGTACTATCATCTGTCTTTCGGGAGCGTTTCACAAACACCCGATATAGGCACTTACAGCTTTATCGGACTCAGGGCTGCTCACAAACAAATAATCTATTTGTTTTAGTGCAACGTCGCGATAATATTGTATTCAGTTCTTTGATCACATTACCATAACATGTATGAGTTATCTAACGGCCGTCCGAACAGGGGGTGACGGGCCCCGGCTCTGACGGCTAACTCGTATCGTTCGATGTTCTGGGCGGTGAGAACCGCCCAGGGACGCGGGTGTACGGTATGCACGCGATGTGGAGGGGTGTGCGGCCCGTCTGCGGACTCGCTGCGTCCCATCCGTTGTTGTTCTAACAGTGTTTGTGGCAATAGGTGATTGTGTAGTGTTTGTGTGTGACGTAACGTTCGGAGTCGGAGCGTAGGTGGCTGCGTTTACCACTAGCGGGTTAGGATTTGTCTCGGCCTTTTCAAAATAGCGCCATAGCAAAAAGTTGGTTCAAGCGTTTTCAGTCCGGGAATTTTGATGTCAAAGATGCAGCTCGCTCTGGTCGCCCACATACGGACAAAGTCGATGCCATTTTTGAAAGAGTGGAGCAAGATCAGCATATTAGTAGTAACGACATAGCCGAGGAATTGAGGATTGACCACAAAACAGTTTTGACCCATTTGAAAAAGTCTGGCTATACAAAAAAGCTCGATATTTGGGTACCACACGAGCTCACTGAAAGAAACCTAGTGAATCGTGTACTCATTTGCGATTTTCTATTCAAACGTAATGAACCCGAACCAGTTTTGAAATGATTGATCACTGGTAATGAAAAGTAGATCACCTACGAGAAGAAGGTGCGAAAAAGATAAAAGTCGATGGGCAGTCAAGCTGCACAGACTGTAGCGAAACCCGGATTAACACGCAATAACGGCTAGCTTAACGTGGTAGAGCCATGCTGTGGCTATTAGTAGTATAGTTGTAGCACGAATGGGTCGGCTCGACCTGTAGATATCTATGGGCCACAGCAACCACTTACCATCAGGTGTACTGTGAGCTCGTTTGTCACTCTTATCCTATAAAAAAAAATAAGGTGATGCTGGTAGGTTCGGAAAGGTATCGTTTATTATGAGCTTTTACCGCCGGGTACATCGATTTGGATTTCTACTACCAACAACTAATGAGACTCAAGCAAGAAAATGAGAAAAAAAACTGGCCAAGTGCGTGTCGGGCCACGCACAATGTAGATATAGGGTTCCATAGTTGCCCGTCACAATACGTGGCCTTTCTTAATAATAGGGACGTAACGACTAAAAATGGGCTAAATAGGAAGATAGTAACTGAAGGATTTATTTTCAAATCGGTCTTATAGGAAGTGTTATTCAAAAGAGATTAAAAAAACTTTTCGATTTTGAAAATTAATACAATTTACATCAAATCATTTACATGCCAAGTCCGTACAAAGATGGTTATAGTTGACTATCTATATACTCCCGGGAGTGCAACCCTAAGATATATGATCGTAACAAACCTTGCCGTAAACCACCACTGCCCTAAATTATCCTGAGAGTCGCCCGCGTAAACCAAGAGTATGATGAATGAAACTGTATGAGGCTATATGATTCTATGAATACTTTGAATGAGGCCTACAATAAATACCAACTAAAAAATAAGCGAAAGTAAAAAGTCGTTTTCTTTATAATATTTTTATTTCTTAGTTTACAATAACATTACAAAGTTATAATGCAGCTAGTTTTTGGTCATTTTCTATGTAGTTATTACGAAACGTTTACTAATCCAAGTTCATTTTAAAAGTTCGTAGACTAATTACTCGTCAATTCTACTTAGCTGTGATAGCTTTCCTTTTAACTTTATTATATATATACTACTATTGTTTATACTTTTCACATTTCCAAAAACAGCGGTTTAGTTGTTAGAGTGAGGGGGGACACATGGTTCTAATGAAAAATACCACTTTAAAGCTAAATATTTCGCAAACGGACACCTGAATCTAAAAGATGTTGTTCCACACCCCAGTATTTTTCAAAGACCTTTCACGCGATGTAATAGACGGGTAAAAAAAATCGTCCTCCGTTTACCTGTATGGGAAGTACCCAAAATAAAAATGTTTTTCAAGATTTTATGTTACAGTTTTTAGGCGCGATTAATATCTATAACTATGCCAAATAACAGATTTGTAGCACCTAGGGTCTCAGAGTAAAACCGCGGACGAACGGACGGACGGACATGGCGAAACTGTAAGGGTTCCTTGTTGTGTAACTACGGAATCTTAAAAACGGCCAGAATTGATCAACAGAAAAGGAGTGGTCTTTCATCATGATGACGCCAGACCATACACATCTTTGACCGCTCAGCAAAATTTGAGAGGGCTTGGTTTGGAAGTGTTAATACATCCACTATATAATCCTGACCATGCACCCTCGGATTTTCAATATGTTAGGCTTAACATATAAAAAAATATTTTATATAAATGTCAGGCCTAATATAAGAAGTCAGGCCTAATACTTGTGACTACTACGTTATAATATATCGCTAGATTCAATATTTTTTATTCGTGTATTTGTTTTATTTTTTATTTTATTTGAATAGACACTTGTGTGCGTTGCGACGTTGTCTGCTACAGGTTCTCCGTGTGTTGACGCTTGATGCAATTTCGCAATGCAGTAAGTAAGTAAACAAGGAAGCTAGGAGTCCTTGCAAAGGTGCGGCGGTACTATACGCTGGGACTGTGTAGTTTATAAAATGCGCAAGTCCGGTCGTGCATGGACTGTTGCTGTCATACGAGTATATGGTCTGGTCTTGCAAAATGTCACCTAGCAGCTTTAGACTCAATGGAAAGTCGTAATAAGAGGCTTATCGGTGACCTGAATCTGGTTAAAACCAATCTCACCAGCCTCGAACACAGGAGCAAAGTAGCCAGTCTTTCGGTTTTCTACAGGATGCATTTCGAAGAGTGTTCGCAGGAATTGCATAATTTAATTCTTCTCTCTCGCTTCCACCGTTGGACAACCAGACGTTCAGCCAGTCTCCACACTTTCGTTGTTGACTTACCACGCATTCAAACCAAACGGTTTGCTACATCGTTCGTCATGCGTACAGCAAAGGAGTGGAATAAGTTGGCAACATCTATCGTTCCATCCCATTACAATGTGGGTGTCTTCTGGACAAGAGTGAATAGGCTTTTGTTAAGTCAGTGCGCCTCACCATCTTATGCTACAGCACCACTTGCCATCAAGTGGGATTGTAAAATAATAAAATAACCGGCCAAGTGCGAGTCGTACTCGCGCATGAACGGTTCTGTACCATCGTAATACACGTTTCTAGCAGGGGAGCACCTTCTAATTTTTAATTTTTATTGATTTTTATTTTTTGTTGTTATATCGGCAACAGAATTACACATTCTGTGAAAATTTCAACTGTCTACCTATTACAGATCATGAGACACAGCCCGCTGACAGATAGACAGACGGACAGCGGAGGCGTAGTAATAGGTTGCCCTTTGGATACAGCACCCCAAAAAGTAAGTGCGCCCATCTTTCTCTCTCTCTCTCTCCTGAATCTCTCTAGTCTCATACATAATTTACCTGGAGTTTAAAAATAATACCCAACAAATAATTTCATACATTTTCATGAATAATAAATTATTTTTAGATCGTTTTCAAATGAAATGCCCAATATTCTAAATTGATCTAAAAATAAGCGCGGACAAGTTCAAAGAAATCGTATTTTACTCTTGTATATGTATATGGCAAACGTGAACAAGAATGCTTACGTAGACATCATAATTTCGCACACCGCGTTTCAGCTCTCGCGAATATATTTTGTGATTATTAAATATTCCAATTTACTCAAGTTTCATAATTACTTACGAACTCTGTTTCTGTTGTATTGCTAAAGTCTTGCCAATTTGAAGCGAAATTCCTTAGTATGTTACATCTTCTCTTAGCCTCTTATAAACTTAATACAGGTACATATATACTACAAGTATCGTTTGAATTAGTTCTTTAATCTTCTTAATGACTGGAATTTCTCAAGCCCGACGAGAAAGTCCTCTTTCATAGTTGGGAGAATTTTTCTTGATTGTTACCCTTGTTTAACCAAAGCCGTAAGGTTTTTGACTAGAATTGTATTTTATTAATTGAAGTAGGGTGTAGCTTATACACAAAAAATACATCACTGTCACGTTCCATGAATGTCGTAAGCCTCCGATCGTGAGCAGTATAATCATCGCCAATTCGCCAGCTAAATGTGGTGATTACAGCTAATCCTTCTGTCTATAGGAGAGACCCTAGTCCAGACGTAGACTTCATAAGGGCAAATGAAGCAGAAGATAATTTAACTGCGTGTATTAACGGGCTGAAGTAATGAATTTCACATGGTGATTTACATTTGAATCGATCTTAAAATATTAATCTAATTTATTTCAAAACAATACTCTTTTTGTTTACTTAAAAATGCGGCAATGCGGACCGAGAGTTCTTTGTCAAAATAAATATTTATCTATTGTGTGTATACTCCTGAGGGTACCGATTTTCACAACTTTATAATTTTAGTGACTTTTGCTCGCAACTTCATCTTTTTAACTTAGTATTGTGTTTACCGTATATTTTTTAATTTGAAAATATATCACATTGATATTGAATTTCAATACCCTTTTCTATAACATCGTTTGAAATTAACATATAATTATATCGTATAGGATTTATTTTCATTAAATTAACAGCTTAAAATTTCCACATAGAGATAAGTAAATTTAACATAACAGCTAACTTATTTTTTATTAAATTAATAATTTGCACTGCATTTTACGTGGTAGAGCCATGCTGCAGCTATATTAATAGTATAGTTTTAGCACGAATGGGTCGGCTCGACCGGGGAAGGACCACGCTCTCACAGAATACCAGCGTAAAATAGCAGCTTAATGCTGCTGTGTTTCGTATGGTGAGTGTAGAGAACCGGAGACCCTTTTACTGGAAAGAGGCATTCTATCTTAGTCCTCATGGCTGACAACGCATCTGCATTTAAATTCGGAAACGAAGATAGATGTAGATGTCTATGAGCCACAGCAGCCACTTACCATCAGGTGGACTGTGCTCGTTTGTCACCCTTATTCTATAAAAAAAAAAAATGTAGATATAAATGGCTACGTTAAAAATATCATTTCTATTTCATACGTTTCTCAGCTTTAAGGTTGTATATATTTAACGTGCTTAATGTTACGGAATAAGGAAACAAACATTTGTCAGCGCGATAACCACATCGTAAACATTTCACAGGTGTGTTATGTCTAAAAATTTACTAAGTAAAAATTTATGCGGGTATAAAATTACCAAATATTGAAGTATTTTACCACGTCGACTCGAAAAAAATACTAAAACGATTTATTTTCTTGACTTTCCTTAAATGTTATTTCGAAGTATAATCTTTTATGTAATACAGTTAATTCACAAAGTTCATTGTAATACAGAACTACAGTTTTCGATAAAACTTTCTAATATTTTATTGTTACAATAAAAGACTTAACTTATTAAAAAGATTTAACTTATTAAGTAAATAAAAAACTTAACTTATTAAGGAATATATAAGAATATATAAGAAATATTTTTGGCCTTATCCAAAAATATTTCCTTCCTCGACGTGTTATAGACTTTTTTAAAGGCTGTTATGTGAATGCTTTTAAAAAAATCTCACTTTCAGCATAAAGCGTTCGTGCAAATCATGACTTTTTAATCGATTATAAGTGAAAAAGTCATGAGCGTTAACGTCGATGACCGAGACAAAATCCTTTAATTGATTTAAACTAGAATCCGCTAAATACAATCTATTTTCAAATAAATTACACATATTATTATTTGTTTTGAATGCCCAGTTTTCAACCTCCGTTTTTATTATAATATGTTGCGTATATAAAGTGCCGGATAGATCGAGTGTGCGTGTGCGAGAATTTGCGTCACTCTAGCGGAGCGTTTATCGATAGTGGCGGGGTAGAATTGAGTGTATATCGAGAAACCACCACTCGTTAGTGCGGTACAAAGTTCATTATAGGTACCGAGCGCGGGAGATTCCGCTTACGTCATTCTACGAGTGAAGTCATTCTACAAGTGCTAAGATAGTGTCGTGGTTCTGTCCGTTGTGGTGGTTCTTTTGGTGCAGGCAAGGAGGATGGTGTTGCTGTTGCAGTTACATTGAGATGGGTGGTGTTGCTGTTGGTTTGCATACTTTGGTGTTATCATGTAATTACGTCCCTCACGTTACACTGGTGTGTGGTTGTGACGGTGACGTATTACGGTGTGGAAAAACTGTAATTGCTCTATACTGAATGTATACTGCGTTACGCGGTCTTATTACTGATAATGATTAATTGCGTAAGCAAGAGAGCAAGTTGAACATCCGTTCTCACACCTTTTCTATTTTTAACAATTAACGCCGTCCTGATGTATTTCAGAGATCGGAATTGGGATCTCCTGTTGCATTTCTTACGGAATTGGCCTTATCCTGTTGTATTATTTACAAATATTTAAATAGGTATTTATTCGATTTCACCTTATTGCAATTTCGTAATTTTTAAATTTGAATTTTTCTAAACAAAAATAGTCTTCAACCGTGGTGTTTAAACCACCCTTTTATGCATTATTTGATTACATATGTCCAACTTTTTATATTATGTTGTAGGTTAATAATATGATAGCTCGGTAGCGCACTGGCTAAACGTTTGACTGCGGCACTGAGGGTCCCGGGTGCGATTTTCGCAATCAGCAAGTTTTGTGTGATCTTCAAGTCAAGTCTGCATCTGCAACTTAATTATGTAATTCCTAGTAGGGTGAAATGAAAAGATTTTGTTTTTATTATTGTAAAATAAATAATAATATATCAAATTGATTGCCAGCCAGTATCACTTTTATCGAATATTACAATTGGCAACAGTATGATATAAAGCGTACGAATGTGAAACATCTTTATTATGCGCAGAATGATAACTTGAATTACATTGCTGTGCAAAGTAAAAGTTTTATTTCGTTTCGTTTTACAAGCCTACGTTTACAGCCTCTCATACTTGCGGTACAGTGAAATATCAGAACGGTGTAATGTAATTTATTTTGGTAATATAATTCATCGGTATGGTTGAATACGAGTATTTTTTTTAAATTATTTTGCACTTTTAGGAAATCGATGTAGCATATTATGTTATGAAATATATGTATATGCATTATGTTATGTGTGCAATGTACCATACCGATGCCGTACGCTACGACGTATAGTTTGCGAGTAATACGGGTTCGAACGAGTAGTACGGTGAAGGAAAGTTTCGTAAATCAGCATATCTGTAGAATACAATATTTCGAAGACTATTAATACGGTCGCGTACAGACCCCTTTGCGATGTGCATGGTTCGCTTCCCGATTTCAGGACATTTCCGTTTTTCACGCACGTTTTTAGCCTTGAATGACGCTCCAAACTGTTCACTCAACGAGTTCAAAAATTTCGTTATCTTCTGCAGCTCTGGCTCTGTGGGATGTTGAGCTCGATATTCAAACCATTTAAATTTAATTATAGTTCCGAGCTCTCCACTATACGAGTCACCAACTCGGGTGAGTATAAATATTGTGGTTGATTCAATGCTTGTATCGAAGCAACCATATTCGTTACGCGACTTGCAAAAGAGCCGATGTTTCTGCTATCTTCTGCCAGTCTTGGCATACGCTTAACATTCTCGATTTTGGCTAGATTGAGCATCTCAACCCTACCGAATCTTCTTTCGAGAGCGTTTATTATCTCATCTGGGCAACAACAATGACTTAACCGCTTTCTTAGCGGTGCCTTTTAATGCCCTTCTAAGGCGTGCCACGTTCTGCACTCCTGAAAAATGACCACGTGTGTCTTCAAACACCGTTTTGAAAACTATCCATTCACCCGGGTCTCCATCGAAGACCGGTAAATCCTGGAGGAAATGAGGCGGGAAGTCTTATCTTTACCCGCTATCTTTATTGCACACACAAAGTATCATTATTATGACATACATTACATCATTATCACATGAAAACATATTAAGTTATTCAACAAAATATACCTAATTTACAGAACATTTTCAAAGTTCGAAACCTTAAATACTCGTATCTAACACACAAGGTTAAAATAACAATCTTTATTAATAAACATGAATAACAACTAATATAATAGTTTAATTCACAATTGTACATGTATTTTTTACTTTTAAACGACTTTAATTTTCTATTATATATATAAATTTATTATTATTTCACTGTACTTAGCACAAATTTGAACACTTTTAACACAGAACTACTCTTTTTAGCATGCACAATAATCCTGAAATATTTATTACCCATTCTCACATACATTACTGAAATGTTCACAAATTAATAAAGTTTATTTTTCATAATCATTTTGCACTCGGTTTACATATCATACAACATGAACAACTAATTTTTATACGACCTTAATCACATCGGTAGGAGGCTAGTGCCTTCTTTGTCTAAATTACATCTATCTCTGTTCATTATGAGATATTATTGTTTACATATGTTATCCTTATCAGTCATAATGTTTCTTATCTGTTATCACAAGAGCCAAAATAATCTGAAGAGCCAAAATATATTTTTATCTAAAATAAGTATCTAATTTAATATAATACTTTTATTCGTATTGCATAACTGAATAATATGTAACACATGACTCTAAATTAGTCTAAAAACAAACTTTCATGAAATTAACGCTCGACCGGGGAATCGAACCCCGAACTTTCCTTCGACATTATATTGAATCTATTTACTTTTAACATAGATTACTTCCTTATATGAAGTGCCTTGAACAATTTAATAGTAATGTGTTTTAACGTAAGATTATTTATTTTTGTAAGGAATGAAATAATAAACTATTTTTAAGCGCGTCGCCAACAGATAGAATGTAACATAAAAAAATTAAATTGTTTTACTTTTATATTTAGCTAGGTTATAATTTATTTGACGGATAACTTTTAACAGACGATTGAAAAATCAGCCCTAAATTCTTAAGATAATAAGAAAAGGATCAATATATTGAGTCCTTTTTATGATAGCATTTTGTAATATATCTATCAAATGGTCTGTATCATGAAACAGACCATTTGACGTCTATTTATATACTCGTATATTTTCCACTATCTTGATTTGATATTTACATCAAATTTTTATTAAAATATCCACGTTATAAAGGGGTTGCAATAAAAGTGCTTTGCGCCGTTTTCGCTCCAAAGTGTGCAATAAAATGTGAAAAAAGCGATGTATAAATAATATAAAATTATGTTCATAAAACCAAAACTTTTATGATTTTTAAAATAAGGCTAAAATACTTTAAAATTTTATATAAGTGAAAAAGTAGCATGTACTGCTGGTTGTTAAAGAATTCATGACTTATAAAATTAACATGAATAAAGGAAAAGAAGTAAGAGGGTAAAAATGAAAGGCACTTGCTGCTTCCCATAATTTAATTTTAAATAATGTTAATTAATATGTCATTCAACACAAAAGTACCCGTTAATTGAATTATCAGTCAATAAGGGAATGGGCATCCATGACTTTTTCTGCCACCAGGACGGCGACACTTAGGAACGAGGTGAAATATTTGACAGATTTCATAGCGGTGGGAGTTCGTTTTTTATATAGGATATGGTGACAAATGAGCACACAGTCCACCTGATAGTAAGTGGTTGCTGTGGCCCATAGACATCTACAACTATTCTCGTTTGCGAATCAAAATGCAGATGCGTTGTCACCCGTGAGGACTAAGATGGAATGCCTCTTTTCAGTAAAGGGTATCCGGTTCTCTACACTCATCATACGAAACACAGCAATGTTAACCTGCTATTTTACACTGGTATTCTGTGAGCGTGGTCCTTCTCCGGTCGAGCCGACCCATTCGTGCTACAACTATACTACTAATATAGCTGCAGCATAGCTCTACCACGTAAAATTTATTTTTAGAAAAGTGTAGATATTAATATTTCTTTTGAAATACTAGTTGCGTTTGACATTCATTAGATTAAAATGGATAAACCTAAATGCGGATATTCTAAAGAAAAATAATTTAAAAAGTGTTGAAAATGTGCATAAAACTTAAATAGCCAACCACTAAGGCAGTGTTTTGTGTCTTTACACTAGAAACTGATAAAATTTTATTTAAAATGCAACTTCTCAATTATATTGACATTGTGTAACAAAAACTTTACCTTGGTCCCAACTAGTAACATCTGGTGACGAAAGATTATGAGCCCTCAATACAACGCACCTAATTTTTTTATTTTTTATTTTACTGTGTAGTGGCGACGTTAAATATCTACTTCCCAAATCCCGTGGATTTCGTACGAGGCTAGAGGAAAACTGATTCAGAAGATGGGCAGCTGCATTTTTCGGATAACAAATCAAATTAATAATATCAAATTAAAAAGTGCGGTTGCCAACCTGAGGCAATCTATGGGCGACAGATATGTTCAGGAGTGGACTTAGGATGGGCTGTAATGAATTAATTAATTATTGAACGAATATAACAAAGCCGAAAGGATAGACTCGGCTCCTCGCCGTATGGTAGCGGCGTAAAATCTACCACCCTGGACCACCATGAGTAACACGTTAAAGGAATGGCCCCAGTTTCAGCGCCCCTTTAATGGGGCAGGGGTGCGAATCTCAGGAGTAAAACCGGCGACGAGTTTCGCCCGTCACATTCTGTCTCCCGGAGAACGAAAAATGGATTGCGGAGGCCCGTCTGGCTACGCTGAATGTATGTGGAGCAATGAATGATAAGATGGATGAAATATGCGAAATGATGAATGATAGAGGAATAGATGTGTTATGTGTAAATGAGACGAAACGAAAGGAAAGGATGCCACTGCACATGGCATGTATACCGCTTACTGGTCTGGTGTAGACGAGACCGAGCGGGCATGCCAGGAGTCGGTGTCATCCTTTCAGAAAGAATAAGGTCAATGTGAAAGAGTATGAATGTGTAAGCCCAAGGCTGCTGTGGATACGAATGATGGGCTTAAAGTTGTTTTAATGCAGGTGTACGCCCCAGACATGTCTAAGCCCACTTATATCCGAGAGCAGTTTTGGGACATGGTAAGGATGGTGTTGATGAAATGTAAGGGAAATGAAAATATCATTATGTTAGGAGATTTTAATGGAAGGGTTGGGGTGAAGAGGTCTGGTTATGAAAGGATATTAGGAATGTTTGGCGACGAAAGTGTAAATGAGAATGGTGAAGACCTCCTCGCCGTATGTGAGAAAGAATCTTTTGTGACGAATACTTTCTTTCGCAAGAGGATTCACATGTATACATGGGAAAGAGGTAATGATGAAGCATGATAGATTTCATAATTGTGGATGAAAGAATGCGGAGCGCAGTGGTAGATACAAGATTTACAGGGGATCCAACGTAGGGACGGATCATTACCTGGTCTTATGCCGAATTAATGGTCTATTCAGGCGTTGGCGGCATCGGACATCTGTGTCTACCACTGCGTTACAACGTATAAGAACAGAGATGTTACAAGATGAAGGTGTGAAAGAGAAGTATAAATGTAGACTGAGGAGAATATAAATGGTTTGAATGAAATATGTATGAATGATTTAGACCTGAAGACTGTATGGAATAATGTTAAGAAAGTTTTGGTGGATGCAGCCACCGAAGTATGTGGTGTAAGTAAGAGAACGAATGAAAGGAAAAAATAATACGTTGTGGTGGGATGATGAGATTCGGATGGAAGTTGAAGCAAAGAGAGCATGGCTAGATTTACTGGCAACCAAAGCTGGTAATTCTGGCGGTATGAATGATGAATTGAAAGAAAAAAGGCAGACTTTAGACTTATAAATAAGAGAGTAAAGAAGTTGTTGAAAGGAAAAGCAGAAAAGAACGGATAAGAATGATAGAAGGATATCTGATAACTTCCAGGCAAATATTAAAATGTTCTGGAAACTCGTAAAACTGTGAGAAATTCAAACAGCCTAGAATGAATGCTATACGAGACGAGAATGGCTGTATGCTGAATGATGATTTCAATTTAAAGAGATGGAAGGAATACTTCCGTCGCTCGGCGTCAATCCTTCAACTGAAAGGGTCCAATCAGACAGGGCTTAGTCTTTTATAGACGTTCTACCCCGAAACTGAAATTACACCACGTTGGGTTTGGGAGCATTGAGGTGGA